>CM062816.1:1759135260-1760394635 GCA_031772625.1 Pinus tabuliformis | reverse complement strand
CAAGGGTTGTTCGAATGGATGGTGATGCCATTCAGACTATGCAATGCTCCAGCCCCTTTTATGAGGATCATGAATGATCTCTTTCGGTCTTTCATTGATGAAATTGTTCTTATATATTTAGATGATATACCTGTCTTTAGTAAAAGTTGGAATGAACATGTGTGTCATGTGAAGAAAGTGCTTGATGTATTGAATAAAAAACTCTATGTAAAGTTGTCAAAGTGTGAGTTCGGGAAAACCTCTTTGGGTTACCTAGGTAATATTGTTGGTCATGTTCAGTTAAAAATTGATCCCTCTAAAGTTGAAGAAATTGTAAATTGGCCTAAGCCTACTAGTGTAACCGAGGTCCGCAACTTTTTAGGTGCAGTCTAGTATTGGAGGAGATTTATTGCTAATTTCTCTATTATTGCAACACCTTTGCACACATTTACAAGTGTGAAACAGGTCTTCCAATAGGGAGGAAGATAGCAGAAGTCCTTCAAAACATTGAAGGAAAAATTAGCACCATGCCAGTCTTAGCCTTACCAAATCTCCAACAGTGAGATCGAAACCGATGCCAGTGGTTATTTCATGGGAGTTGTACTGATGCAGTAAAAGAAGTCGATTTGCTACCATTCTGAGAAGTTTTCTCAGGCCATGATAAACTATCCCACTTATGACAAGGAGCTTTATGCCTTGGTGCAGACTGTGAAAAAGTGGAAACACTACCTAATCATGTTATGAAACCAACTCACAAAAAGATAGAAAAGAGAGATCAATACCTTACAATTCAGCCTCTTTGAGGGGCCAACCTCCTTTACATTACACATGTAAGGACCAGATTCAGACTATTTACATTTATTTTTTTAGTTGACAGCAAATACAACCAGAAAAGAAATGCATTGAAATTTCAAATTTATTTAGCACACACATTCCTGACACTCATTTCAGGAAAATATTTCATAACATTTACATACGTTTAACTAAGATCAATAGTAATGAAATACATGTGTACCGTTCACCAGAAGGCGAGACTCCACTTGCTCTAATGTTGCTGGTATTCCCTTGTAGCCACCGCGAGTGAATGATGACGCACTTGATCCGAATGCGAAGACCCACCGGTTAACCTCCCATCCTACTCCTTGGGTACTCTTCTTCCCCGCGGACCCCCGAGTTGCAATGGGGTTGTACAATGGAGGAAAGCACTAGCTGGTAGAGGAGAGCACACCTTGGCTCAAGAGTCCCCTCTCTAAAATCCTCTACCTCACCAAACTCACTATAGCTTCGTAATCACTGTTCTGACATCATCTCATCCATCCAACAATAGGGATCCCCAAAAAAGTCCCTTCTCCCATGGCTTGCCCCTTCTTTTATAGGAGTCCTCATAGGTGACACTTGTCATGTCATGCATAATTAATTATTTTTTTTATAATTCAATAGCTTGATTATTCACCCACCCATGTGTCATTCTCACATCAAGGGTCTCCCAAAATTATTTACTTAAATTTTTATTTAAAACCAATATTTTCCTCACCTCAACAAGATTCCTATTTCTTCTCCTAGTTGTCTCTTTATTCCCCGTTTTTATTCCTTAATTTGTGTTCATTACTTAAAGTCAATTAATGAGTCAAGATTTGATCCCCTATTTACTCCCTAATTTAACTCAGGTTATCTCTTAGATGGATATTCTTATGTTGTTTGTTGCCACATGGAGGTTCTTTACATTTCTCTAAATTTAATTTATTATTCTTATTTTAATTCACCTTCCTCTTTTCTTAATTAGGTTTAATTAGTTTAGGATTAATATTTATCCTTACAATTATGTCCCTCTTTCCCCTTTTTACCTAATTAAGCCACATAATATTCTTAGTATTTTCCAACATGGAAAGGGTAGAGTTTTTAAGGTACTCTATTTTATTTCTTCCTATGATCCTCCTTATTCCAAGTTTTATTTTTGATTTAATTACCTTGGTTTCTAATCATCATTTACCCTTGATGTAACTTTACCTAGTTTTCATTCCTTACTTATATTTATTTATTATTATTTTTTTTACTAATTCCAAGGGTGCCAAGCTTGGTTGTGCCCTTCAAGAACTTCCCTAGAAGTTCCAAGGGTGCCACACCTAATAGTTTAATTGTGATGCCAAGGGTGCCAAGTTTGGTTGTGCCCTTCAAGAACTTCCCTAGAAGTTCCAAGGGTGCCACACCTAATAGTTTAATTGTGATGCCAAGGGTGCCAAGTTGGTCGTGCCCTTCAAGAATTTCCCCTGAAGTTCCAAGGGTGCCACACCACTTGTCCTTCAAGCATCCAGTGACTACGAGGGGAAAGTATAGTGCAACGTCATAGACCACTATCATCTCTTACGTTGCCTGCTATAGTGAGACTAATGGTGCTGGGGATCAAGGAATCCGCCTTGATGTGCGCCCCCCAGTAATCTCCTCATGAGCGACCCAACTTTGGGACCTGCCCTCATGGCATCGTGATCTTCAAGGCGAAGGTGTTTCAACCCTTCCAGCCCAAGTCACGGCGGGAGTGCTAGTGGGTGAGATCAGGGACTCTGTCCCACCCCTCCCATCTAGTTCCATCCACCTGTACAACCCCATCACCCATATGTGGGTCATTCGGTCAAGCAACTAATCTGTGTGTGCAACCATTAACATATCACCAGAATATAGTTTAACATATATGGCAGATTTCAAGATCGACTTAGACTTTAAAAGATAAATTAATATGAATTTTCATCAAACCAGGTGTCATCGACATGTCATATGCGAGTGCCTCTGATGGTTTCCTGCCATACTCAATAATCATCAGTAACAAGGTTTCTCAATGCTAGTCAATTGTCATAATAGCATCATTAACAATTCCTGGTCATTCACATCATTGTCCATTGTAAGTCTGAACTAAAGGAAGTAGGTAACATAAGGGACACATCCCTCATGGCTATCATCAATAATCATCAATGGAAACATACATATTCATTAAGCTATCAACATCGTAACATCGTAGAAATATACCTATCCATTAAATTTATCCTCATTATGTTTTTGGTAGAGCGCATACATATTCTTTACTACCCTCATCATAAATTCAAATAGAGACCAAATTAACTATTTAATATTGCAATCATCAGAATACTGATAGATAAGATACATAACCATTCATGCTATCATAATATCAATGGAAAGCATTCATAAACATCACAACCATGAATATCTCAATCGCTAATAATAGTGTCATGGGTCCAGATCCTCAATCTGAGGTCCTCGAAGAATAAAGTGTCTAAGATAATGTCGTATTAAGGTCAGGAAACTAGAGTGGGCACTACATACACCCCCTCTTAACAATGGACTTCGTCCCGAAGTCCTCGAAACATAAAGGAAAACGACGACACATATCCTAGGAATCCTTCCTGAAACTCTTGCTAACCTTCTGGTAACAGGCATCTCTGATTTTTTTAAATTAAGCACATTTTTTTCTTAAGGAATTAAAATCAATTAACAAAATCGTTTTCATCTTCTGGATTAAGTAATTTTCTCAACTAATTTATTTATTTATTTATTATTATTATTTTTATCATTTTTACCTAATTAGTTCTATTAGGCCCTCATGGAACATTGTCATAAAATCTAATGCTTCTCATTTTCATTCCTTTAACCTCTTGAATATTCAAGAGTGTCTTTCAGGTATAGTTCCTTCGAACATGAGCTTCAGATGTAATGCCCAACAATTGTCCTTGTTATGATTATCTTTCATACTATGTTCATAATGCAAGTCTTTTTTTTTTTTGCATAATATAACTTTAAGTAAAATGTCAATATGTGGATTTACTAGTACAAAAATTTAAATAACAAAACATATTAGACTATCATATATTCAGAAAACATGATATCAAGGTCCACACAAACTAATTGCTTTGAATTTACAAACTAATTGATTTGTCATAGCATTACACCTCTTACTTACTATACAAGTCCATGCTGACACTGATTATTTCAAAAGAAGCATGTGTTACTAAAATATCTGAAGGAAAGTAACTTAGAGCAATGCTTTTCAGACTATAATAGCTTAAGGTGCGTTGATATTGCCCTTAGTAGAAATAACATATTCTGGATCAAAGAGACCAATTGAGGATTTTGAAATTAGTGAACCAAAATTCTCATTCCAAGTTCCTATTCATCATCTTAAAAGGAGATATCACTTATAAAAGCTTTGATATAAATTTTTCATTCTGCAATACAAAATTTTATTTCCCCAGGCACTCCAAAAATAAGCAGAATGTTTGTATCATATTTTAATAATCATTACCAATGACTACTTTGTTGTCTGAACAATAATATGTTTACATCATCTAACAACCCAAAAACTTGTACAAGGAACAAACCAAAAATATATTTCTTCAGTTGATAACTCTAAAGCACTGGTGTAGAGAATTGAAGCAAGATAATATAGATTCAAACTGTATTAGTTAAAAGCATAGAAATGATTTTTAACGATTAAGGGTGTTATTTAAACGATTTCTGACAGCCTAGAAACTCATTTCATGTCTTCTAAATGTTTCTGGATGTAGAAACTCATCTGAAAAAGCTTTTGTATTGTTGAACAGTTTCTCAACAGATCTGGAAACTGCTAGAAACTTCTAGTGGTTCCGGTCTTTTCCTTTTTATTTTTATTTTTTTTAAACTTCAATCATAGAAAAAAAAAAAAAAAAAAAAAAACAGACAATCAACTAACCCAAAAAGTGAAAATAAACCATAAAAAAAGAAAATAAAATCCATTAGTGTCCACACACTAGCATAAAAGGATAGAAAATTTAAAAATTTATGTTTTTCACGAGAGAGCAAACCAGTAAACACAAGAGTGCACTTCAGAAGGGATTTCGTTTTTTTGGTTAAGATTTTCTACAGCAGGAAGGAGGATTTTCTATAGAAAATGGTATCGTTGTCTCAGGCTCTCAGCAGCGTGTTAGAGGATCAGGTGGTTCACATTCAGCTCTAAGTTCAGTAGGAACAAGTGTGGATACAAGGATCCGATTGATGAAATCTTTTTACTATGGTGAATGAAAAGGTCAAGATCACTGCTGCAGCCACTTATACAAGTGCAATTTTAACAAAGGATTTTTTTTTTTAGGTAGCTATGCAGGAGTAAAGATTTGTTTACGCTGAAAAAGGGCAGGGAGTCAAATCTTCCTTGAAAATTTCCAAGGACATAGGCTTTTGTTCCACAACATGACAATGAAGAAGAATTTTTTTTTTTTTTTTCTATCATATAATAACTGTTCTTTCTTAGGCCTAGTGTGTGAACCTAGGCTCTGATACCAAGTGTAAGGACCAAATTCAGACTATTTACATTTTTTTTTTTTAGTTGACAACAAATACAACCAGAAAAGAAATGCATTGAAATTTCAAATTTATTTAGCACACACATTCCTGACACTCATTTCAGGAAAACATTTCATAACATTTACATACGTTTAACTAAGATCAATAATAATGAAATACATGTGTACCGTTCACCAGAAGGCGAGACTCCACTTGCTCTATTGTTGCTGGTATTCCCTTGTAGCCACCGCGAGTGAATGATGACGCACTTGATCCGAATGCGAAGACCCACCGGTTAACCTCCCATCCTACTCCTTGGGTACTCTTCTTCCCCGCGGACCCCCGAGCTGCAATGGGGATGTACAATGGAGGAAAGCACTAGCTGGTAGAGGAGAGCATACCTTGGCTCAAGAGTCCCCTCTCTAAAATCCTCTACCTCACGAAACTCACTATAGCTTTGTAATCACTGTTTTGACATCATCTCATCCATCCAACAATAGGGATCCCCAAAAAAGTCCCTTCTCCCATGGCTTGCCCCTTCTTTTATAGGAGTCCTCATAGGTGACACTTGTCATGTCATGCATAATTAATTATTTTTTTTATAATTCAATAGCTTGATTATTCACCCACCCATGTGTCATTCTCACATCAAGGGTCTCCCAAAATTATTTACTTAAATTTTTATTTAAAACCAATATTTTCCTCACTTCAACAAGATTCCTATTTCTTCTCCTAGTTGTCTCTTTATTCCCCGTTTTTATTCCTTAATTTGTGTTCATTACTTAAATTCAATTAATGAGTCAAGATTTGATCCCCTATTTACTCCCTAATTTAACTCACGTTATCTGTTAGATGGATATTCTTATGTTGTTTGTTGCCACATGGAGGTTCTTTACATTTCTCTAAATTTAATTTATTATTCTTATTTTAATTCACCTTCCTCTTTTCTTAATTAGGTTTAATTATTTTAGGATTAATCTTTATCCTTACAATTGTGTCCCTCTTTCCCCTTTTTACCTAATTAAACCACATAATCTTCTTAGTATTTTCCAACATGGAAAGGGTAGAGTTTTTAAGGTACTCTATTTTATTTCTTCCTATGATCCTCCTTATTCCAAGTTTTATTTTTGATTTAATTACCTTGGTTTCTAATCATCATTTACACTTGATGTAACTTTACCTAGTTTTCATTCCTTACTTATATTTATTTATTATTTTTTTTTACTGATTCCAAGGGTGCCAAGCTTGGTTGTGCCCTTCAAGAACTTCCCTATAAGTTCCAAGGGTGCCACACCTAATAGTTTAATTGTGATGCCAAGGGTGCCAAGTTTGGTTGTGCCCTTCAAGAACTTCCCTAGAAGTTCCAAGGGTGCCACACCTAATAGTTTAATTGTGATGCCAAGGGTGCCAAGTTGGTCGTGCCCTTCAGGAATTTCCCCTGAAGTTCCAAGGGTGCCACACCACTTACCCTTCAAGCATCCAGTGACTACGAGGGGAAAGTATAGTGCAACGTCATAGACCACTATCATCTCTTATGTTGCCTGCTATAGTGAGACTAATGGTGCTGGGGATCAAGGAATCCGCCTTGATGCGCGCCCCCAGTAATCTCCTCATGAGCGACCCAACTTTGGGACCTGCCCTCATGGCATCGTGATCTTCAAGGCAAAGGTGTTTCAGCCCTTCCAGCCTAAGTCACGGCAGGAGTGCTAGTGGGTGAGATCAGGGACTCTGTCCCACCCCTCCCATGTAGTTCCATCCACCTGTACAACCCCATCACCCATATGTGGGTCATTCGGTCAAGCAACTAATTTGTGTGTGCAACCATTAACATATCATCAGAATATAGTTTAACATATATGGCAGATTTGAAGATCGACTTAGACTTTAAAAGATAAAATAATATGAATTTTCATCAAACCAGGTGTCATCGACATGTCATATGTGAGTGCCTCTGATGGTTTCCTGCCATACTCAATAATCATCAGTAACAAGGTTTCTCAATGCTAGTCAATTATCATAATAGCATCATTAACAATTCCTGGTCATTCACATCATTGTCCATTGTAAGTCTGAACTAAAGGAAGTAGGTAACATAGGGGACACATCCCTCATGGCTATCATCAATAATCATCAATGGAAACATACATATTCATTAAGCTATCAACATCGTAACATCGTAGAAATATACCTATCCATCAAATTTATCCTCATTATGCTTTTGGTAGAGCACATACATATTCTTTACTACCCTCATCATAAATTCAAATAGAGACCAACTTAACTATTTAATATTGCAATCATCAGAATACTGATAGATAAGATACATAACCATTCATGCTATCATAATGTCAATGGAAAGCATTCATAAACATCACAACCATGAATATCTCAATCGCTAATAATAGTGTCATGGGTCCTGATCCTTAATCTGAGGTCCTCGAAGAATAAAGTGTCTAAGATAATGTCGTATTAAGGTCAGGAAACTAGAGTTGGCACTACAGAAGGGTTGAAACACCTTCGCCTTGAAGATCACGATGCCATGAGGGCAGGTCCCAAAGTTGGGTCGCTCATGAGGAGATTACTGGGGGGCGCGCATCAAGGCGGATTCCTTGATTCCCAGCACCATTAGTCTTACTATAGCAGGCAACATAAGAGATGATAGTGGTCTATGACGTTGCACTATAATTTCCCCTCATAGTCACTGGATGCTTGAAGGGCAAGTGGTGTGGCACCCTTGGAACTTCAGGGGAAATTCTTGAAGGGCACGACCAACTTGGCACCCTTGGCATCACAATTAAACTATTAGGTGTGGCACCCTTGGAACTTCTAGGGAAGTTCTTGAAGGGCACAACCAAACTTGGCACCCTTGGCATCACAATTAAACTATTAGGTGTGGCACCCTTGGAACTTCTAGGGAAGTTCTTGAAGGGCACAACCAAGCTTGGCACCCTTGGAATCAGTAAAAATAAATAATAATAAATAAATATAAGTAAGGAATGAAAACTAGGTAAAGTTACATCAAGGGTAAATGATGATTAGAAACCAAGGTAATTAAATCAAAAATAAAACTTGGAATAAGGAGGATCATAGGAAGAAATAAAATAGAGTACCTTAAAGACTCTACCCTTTCCATGTTGGAAAATACTAAGAAGATTATGTGGTTTAATTAGGTAAAAAGGGGAAAGAGGGACATAATTGTAAGGATAAAGATTAATCCTAAACTAATTAAACCTAATTAAGAAAAGAGGAAGGTGAATTAAAATAAGAATAATAAATTAAATTTATAGAAATGTAAAGAACCTCCATGTGGCAACAAACAACATAAGAATATCCATCTAAGAGATAACTTGAGTTAAATTAGGGAGTAAATAGGGGATCAAATCTTGACTCATTAATTGACTTTAAGTAATGAACACAAATTAAGGAATAAAAAGGGGGAATAAAGAGACAACTAGGAGAAGAAATAAGAATCTTGTTGAGGTGAGGAAAATATTGGTTTTAAATAAAAATTTAAGTAAATAATTTTGGGAGACCCTTGATGTGAGAATGACACATGGGTGGGTGAATAATCAAGCTATTGAATTATAAAAAAATAATTAATTATGCATGACATGACAAGTGTCACCTATGAGGACTCATATAAAAGAAGGGGCAAGCCATGGGAGAAGAGACTTTTTGGGGGATCCCTATTGTTGGATGGATGAGATGATGTCAGAACAATGATTACGAAGCTATAGTGAGTTTGGTGAGGTAGAGGATTTTAGAGAGGGGACTCTTGAGCCAAGGTGTGCTCTCCTCTACCAGCTAGTGCTTTCCTCCATTGTACAACCCCATTGCAGCTCGGGGGTCCGCAGGGAAGAATAGTACCCAAGGAGTAGGCTGGGAGGTTAACCGGTGGGTCTTCGCACTCGGATCAAGTGAGTCATCATTCACTCGCGGTGGCTACAAGGGAATACCAGCAACAGCAGAGCAAGTGGAGTCTCACCTTCTGGTGAACGGTACACATGTATTTCATTACTATTGATCTTAGTTAAACGTATGTAAATGTTATGAAATGTTTTCCTGAAATGAGTGTCAGGAATGTGTGTGCTAAATAAATTTGAAATTTCAATGCATTTCTTTTCTAGTTGTATTTGCTGTCAACTAAAAAAAAAAAATGTAAATAGTCTGAATCTGGTACTTACACCTTCCAGCCCAAGTCACGGCGGGAGTGCTAGTGGGTGAGATCAAGGACTCTTTCCAACCCCTCCCATGTAGTTCCATCCACCTGTACAACCCTATCACCCATATGTGGGTCATTCGGTCAAGCAACTAATCTGTGTGTGCAACCATTAACATATCATCAGAATATAGTTTAACATATATGGTAGATTTCAAGATCGACTTAGACTTTAAAAGGTAAAATAATATGAATTTTCATCAAACCAGGTGTCATCGACATGTCATATGCGAGTGCCTCTGGTGGTTTCCTGCCATACTCAATAATCATCAGTAACAAGGTTTCTCAATGCTAGTCAATTATCATAATAGCATCATTAACAATTCCTGGTCATTCACATCATTGTCCATTGTAAGTCTGAACTAAAGGAAGTAGGTAACATAGGGAACACATCCCTCATGGCTATCATCAATAATCATCAATGGAAAAATACATATTCATTAAGCTATCAACATCGTAACATCGTAGAAATATACCTATCCATCAAATTTATCCTCATTATGCTTTTGGTAGAGCGCATACATATTCTTTACTACCCTCATCATAAATTCAAATAGAGACCAGCTTAACTATTTAATATTGCAATCATCAGAATACTGATAGATAAGATACATAACCGTTCATGCTATCATAATATCAATGGAAAGCATTCATAAACATCACAACCATGAATATCTCAATCGCTAATAATAGTGTCATGGGTCCAGATCCTTAATCTGAGGTCCTCGAAGAATAAAGTGTCTAAGATAATGTCGTATTAAGGTCAGGAAACTAGAGTGGGCACTACAACACAGATGAACAATTCTTGGATGATTCAAATGACAAAACCTCCTTTCTATATATAGGAGTCTAAGGGGTCATAACATAACCCAGCCGACCTAACAATAATAATATAAAGCCACAAAAATAAGAATAGAGGGATTCTATGGGGCACAGTAATAAAAATATGGGGACAATGGGGGCACAACGATATTAATAAGGGATACAACTACAATAGTAATGTGGTAATTACTAGTATTATAGGGACCTAACATGCCCCTCTCCTTTAAAAAAGTGTTGTCCTCAACGATTGAGTAGTTCTAGATGCTTCTGTATAAAATTTTCATCCTCTCATGTGGAATCTTCAGTGGATAAGTTCTTCCACTTGATGAGATACTCTGAAATTGATCGATTTCGTAGCTGTCGAGTTCTTGTTTCTATGACTGCTTCTGGTTCCAATATAATTTTTCCTTCCTCATCAAGTTCTGGCAATATTGTTTGAACTGGGAGCTTGTCGCCTATAACCTTATTTAAACATGAAACATGGAAAACTGGGTGCACTCGAGACGCTGCAGGAAGCTCCAATTTGTATGCCATATTACCAATCCTTTGCAACACCTTGTACGGACCATAATACTTTGGTGATAATTTATTATCCTTCTTATCTTGCTTGAGGGACATTTGTTTATATGGTTGTAGCCATAGGAATACCTAATCACCTAGATCAAAACTTCTTTCGCTGCGATGTTGATCTGCCTGTTGTTTCATTTTATTCTGTGCCAACATGAGGTTATCCTTTAAGAGTTGGAGGACTTGTTTTTGATGTTCGATGTGATGTTCCACTGCTTGAACCTTAGAATTTTCTCTTAAATATGATGTGATGGATGGTGGCTGATATCCATAAAGTGCCATAAATGGGGTCATTTTTGTTGCTGTATGGAAGGAAGTGTTATACCACCATTCAGCCAAAGGCAACCATTTGATCCATTGTGTTTGTTTATCAGATACAAAGCAACAAAGATATCCTTCGAAACATTTGTTTACTATCTCAGCTTTCCCATCAGATTGAGGATGATAAGATGAGCTATGAGCTAACTAAGTACCAAGACAAGAAAATAATTATGTCCAAAAATTTCCATTGTAAATGGGATCTCTGTCACTTATAATAATCTTTGGGTTTCCATGTAGCTTTTGAATTGTTTCCATAAAAGCAATAGAAATTGTACTGGCTTTAAATGGATGTGATAATGCACAAAAGTGTGCATACTTGGTAAATATATCAACTACCACCATGATGACACTCTTTCCCTCAGACTCAGGTAAAATTGTGATAAAATCGATTGAAACCTCCTCCCAACGTTGGCTTGGAATGGATAAAGGTTGTAATAGACCCGGGGTATTAATTGTTTCAACTTTATTTTGTTGGCAAACCAAACATTCTACCACAAACTTTTGAATATCCGATTTAAATCCATCCCAAAAATTTCCTTCTTAACCCTGTGGTAAGTTTTTAAAAATACTGAGTCCCCTCCTAAGGGAGAAGTGTGCAATTCCATAAGAATCTTTTGTTTGAGTTGGGAATTCTTACAGAGGTATAAGCAATCTTTATACCATAACGAATCATTTTGCTAGCCAAATGTATCAGATGTACTAGAATCTTGTTGTAACTTTCAAATAAGTGCCCACACTTCTTCATCATTCTTCCATTCCTCCCTTTCTTCGTTTATCCAATCTGGTTGGATAATAGAAATGGTGCATAACAATGCTTCCACATCCTCATCCTTTCTTGAGAGTGCATCTGCCACCACATTTTTCTTCCCTTTTTTGTAGATGATTTCGAAGTCATAACCCAACATCTTTGTGACCCACTTTTGTTTCTCTTCAGAGGATAATCTTTGTTCTAAAAAGTATCTAAGTCATGATCCGTTTTTACCTTGAAGTGCCTTCCCATTAGGTAGGGTCACCATTTCTTAAGTGCATGTAGTATTGCCAACATTTCCTTCTCATAAATAGCTTTGTGTAAAAACTTTCCATTGATTGGACGACTTTCAAAAGCAATGGGTCATTCATCTTGCATTAAAACGGCACCAATTCTATTTCCGGAAGCATCACATTCCACAATAAAGATTTTTGTGAAGTCCGGTGTAGCTAAGACGGTGCTTGGCACATTGCCTCTTTAAGATGTTAGAAGGCCTTTGTTGCTTCTCGAGTCCATGAAAATGCATCTTTCTTCAATAATGTTGTTAGAGGTGCTGCTATTCTCCCGTAATTCTTAAAAAACTTGCGATAATACCCTGTCAACCCAAGAAATCCTCGCAGATGCTTTATGGATGTGGGGAATTTCCATTCCTTAATGGCTTTAATTTTGCTAGGGCCTACCTTAACTCCTTCATGAGATACAATATGACCCAAATATTCCACCACTTGTACTCCAAAAAACATTTGGATATTTTTGCATATAATTGTTTCTCCTCCAATAGTTGTAGCACCCTTTCAACATGTTCAACATGATCTTTCCAAGACTTGTTGTAGATTAGTATATCATCAAAAAATACTAACACAAATTTTCTAAGGAAGGGTTTGAAAATGGAATTCATCAAACTTTGAAATGTAGAAGGTGCATTGGTAAGGCCAAAAGGCATGACCAAAAATTCATAATGACCCTCATGAGTTCTAAATGTTGTTTTTGGAATGTCTTCAGTCTTCATTCTGATTTGATGATATCCTGAATGAAGATCCAACTTGATGAAGCAAATTGATCCATGCAATTCATCCAGTAATTCATCAATGACAAGAATGGGAAACTTATCTTTAATAGTGAGCTTGTTGAGCTCCCTATAATCCGAACACATGCGCCATGATCCATCCTTCTTGTGCACCAATACTACTAGACCAGAGAAAGAACTTTGACTAGGTTGAATTATACCAGCCTCTAGCATTTCTGCAATCATACGTTCAATTTCACTCGTTTGTGCATAGGAATATATGTATGGCTTGATGTTTGGAGGAACACTTCCTAGAATCAGATGAATAGCACGATCATGATCATGAATGGGTGGGAGACCTTTGGGAGTCTCAAATACCTTGGAATTATTGTCCAATACTTTTTGGAGATCTGGAGAAATAGATGATTCCGATGTGGAAACATCTAGCGAGCATAATTGTGCAATTACACCACTTTGTTCCTTTTTTTGAAGCTTTGTCATACCGTTAGAGTTGATTATCTTTCCTGGTTTCCCTGCAATACCCCTTAATTCAACTTCCTTTCCTTCCGCAAAAATGAAAAGTTCTTGAAAATTAAAAGCTATTGTACCCAAGGATTGTAGCCATTGGACTCCTAGTACAACATCAACACCTCCCATTGGAATGGAAAGCATTGGGCTAGTCAATACATATTCTCCCATGGATAGCTTGATATTATGGCACTTTCCAGAGCAATTTATCGTTCCTCCATTTGCAACCATCACTTGACACTATGGTGCTGGATATATGAAGCAATTCAATTCTTTTTCTACCTTACAATGAATAAAATTGTGGGTGCTTCCTGAATCAATCAACACTATTACCTTTTTCTTCTTGATTTGTCCTTCTATCTTGATGGTTTGAAGAGTGGTAATTCCAGCCAATGCATTACAAGATATGGTCGAATTCATTTCTTCTTTATCTAGGCTTTGTTCCTGGAGTATATCCTCTTCTTTTGACCTTTCTTGCTCCTTTTCTTCTTCCTCTTCACATTCTATGTAGAATAATATCTTCTCAACACACTTATGGCCTTTAGTGTATTTGCTATCACAACTGTAACAATGCCCTTTTGCTCTTTTTTCTTCCATTTTTTGTGGTTTCAACCTTATAGGTTGTAGAAGGCTAGGAGTAACAACACTTCCATCTTTATAGTTGTGACTAGTATGCTTCTTGGTTGCCATAATTTTGCTTTCCATTTTTCTTGCTAACCTGAATGCCTTCTCTAATGAATCGGGTTCCCAAAGGCAAACATCATGTTGGACATTATCCTTAAAAGGCCCTATGAACACATCAATCCTATCCTCCTCTAGAATATTTTTTACCCTTATGTTCAATTTTTGGAACTCCTCAATGTGCTCCATTACTGAACCTTTTTGTTTGAGACTTATCAATTGGCTAAAAAAAGTGTTGCTTTTTGTATCCTCATAATGTGTTGTCAATTCTTCTGTAAAGATTGCCCAGGTGATAATTTGTTTACGAGAGAAAAGCCATTAATACCATACAAACTAATTTGGTTCCAAATATAAAGTTGCAATACGTACTTTTTGTGTGCTTTTCACATTATTGAGATCAAAAAATTGCTCCATCTGTAATATCCATGTTGCGGGATCTTTGCCATCAAACTTCCTCATATCGATTTTTGGAATATGGTGGGTCTTTGATCCAACATTAGAGTCTATGGAATCATGATTAACATTTATTTTGTTCTCATCATGAGTTTCCTTTACTACCCTTTCACCATTAGTAACCATTTCTTGTAGCAACTTATTCATATTTATCTTCAATTCTTCCATATTATCATCCATGCCATCAATTTTAGCGTCCATGCCATTCATCTTAGCTTCCATGTCATCCATCTTAGCTTCTATGCCTTTCTTTAAACAACCCATCTTAGCTTCTACACCTTTCTTCAAACCATCCATCTTAGCTTCTACATCTTTCCTTAAACCATCCATCTTAGTTTCTGTTGCTTTTTGTGCAAGTGATACTTGTTGCACTTGGTCTTGTAATTTTGATATATCATGTTGCATTTCTTCTTCTTCTTCATGAGTCATGCTAGAGCGTTCAGGTTGCTTATTATGTGTTTGCATTTTATTTCCTCTGGGCATAAATTACCAATAATAAGGCTTTACTATGCCCTTTGAATTTCTTCGAACTAATTTTTCAAACCAAGCTTATGCAAAAATTTAAAAAAAACTACACACCTTTTTTCACTTTGTAGAAGCTTGATATTAAATCTAATGTATCTCTGCAATTTCGGATCATCTAATTTTGAAAATGTGATCTGTAGTAGCCCTCTGTGTCCTCTTTCCAATTCCACTAGTCTAATCCAAATTGGATTCTCCAAGGAAGAGTTATGCACAATCTCCCAAGATGACTTGATTATAGACCTTTCCAGAAGAGCGAACTAGTATGAAGTTCCACGTGTCACTGTTTCAACCTTTGGCTCTGAAAAATATAAACAAGAAACTACACTCCGTCCTCTTTCTGTACCTTCTTATAGAATTTGAATCTGATGCTCAGAGAGAAAGTTATGACGATTTTCCCCAGGTCACCTGTTTGGAATGTAATTCAGGAGTCTGCAAAAAGACCAACTTCCTTAGATCACATCTCTGCAAATATAACGCAAAAAGCTCTGAAATTTGGATCCACGATTCAGTATGATTTCATCTCAAATGGGTTTTTTTTCACTTCTGAAATGTCACAGAAAAAATTTATAGGCGAAAATGCCACGATGACATTTTTGGAGCAGCGAAACCCTAGAATCCAACGCTCTGATACCAAATGTTATGAAACCAACTCACAAAAAGATAGAAAAGAGAGATCAACGCCTTAGAATTCAGCCTCTTCGAGGGGGCAACATCCTTTACATTACACAAATGAACAATTCTTCGATGATTCACATGAAAAAACCTCCTTTCTATATATAGGAGTCTAAGGAGTCACAATATAACCCAGGCGACCTAACAATAATAATATAAAGCCACAAAAATAACAATAGAGGGATTTTATGGGGCACAATAATAAAAATATGGGGACAATAGGAGCACAACAATATTAATAAGGGATACAACTACAATAGTAATTTGGTAATTACTAATATTATAGGGACCTAATAGATCGGCAAGGAGAACATCATCCATACGGATCATCAGCCCTTGCAGTACCTTCAGTCACAGACCAAGTTGCAGCAATCTCGTCATTTCAGGAGGATGGGTTTTCTTCAACAGTTTCATCTGGTAATAAACTATAAGAAGAGCACTAGAAATAAAGTGGTCGAAATGCTATCTCACCCTTCTATTTTTTCTTCTATTATTTTGAGTAATGCTTCGTTGTCTTTTGAGAGTTATGTTGAACAATATGCTAATGATGATGACTTTAAGGAAATTTATACAAAACTAACATATGGTTCATAGGTGGAAAACTATCACTTGTAGGGGAAACTATTATATCACCTTGGCAAATTGTGTATTCCCATAGGGGAAAGAGTACATGTAATTGGAGAGGCCCACACCTCTCTTGTGTCTGGACACTTTGGTGTCAAAAAGACTTTATGTCATGTAAAAAGATTTTGTTTTTGGCCTCATATGAAAAACATTGTGACTCGTTATGTAAAGGGTTGTGTGATGTGTTTTGTTTCAAAGCCCTCTAATAGAAAACTTAGGCTCTATACATCGCTCCCTATTTCGGGTCGTCCATGGGAAAGTGTGTCAATGGACTTTGTAGGAGGTTTGCCTTTATCCAAAAAGAGTCACAACTATTTGTATGTCGTCGTTGACCATTTTAGCAAGATGTGTATTCTAATGCCTTGTAAAAAGCAGATCACTGCAAAGCAGACTGCTTCTCTTTTCTTTCAGCATGTTTGGGTCCATTTTGGATTTCCCACATTGATTGTGTCAGATCGGGACTCTCTCTTTCTCGAAGAGTTTTGGACCAGCTTGTGGAAGATGATGGACACCAAGCTAAAAAGAAGCACAGAATTTCATCCACACACTGACGGATAGACAGAGGTTGTCAACTGCATCGTGGTACACTTGTTACGAGGCTATTGTGGAAAACATCCTAAGTTGTGGGTTGAGCATCTCCCATATGTGCAACTTTCCTACAACCGAGCAGTGCACTCATCTACGCAACGTTCACCATTTGAGACATGTTTTGGTTACCTACCAAAGGACCCTTTTGACATGGTCTTTGGAAGGGAAGATGACTCCAGTGGACGTAATGATGGGGACAAAGCTCAGCAGTTCATTCAGTGAATCCAATTGATTCACCAAGTAGTACAAGAGCAGTTGGAGAAAAGTCAATCCCATTATAAGGCTTGACATGACAAACACCAAGTCAACCATCAATTCCAGGTGGGTGACAAAGTGTGGTTCCACATCAGTAAGGATAGGATGAAGGGAGAAGGGAAAAATTTGCGACCAATCCGGTATGTTCCCTTCACCATTTTCGAGAAGATTGGAAATAATGCCTTTCGTTTCGACTTGCCGATATATATGCAAATGTACTCAGTTGTGAATGTGGAGAACTTAAAGTTGTATGACCCACCATTGACCATGGACACCAATCAGGTGAGCACAGTTCCTACAGTTGATGATTTTGCACCAGAATATCTCAATGAGTTACCTAAAGACATCATCCTTGACAGAATGACCAGGACTTTAAGACGAGGAGATGTGGAATACCTTCGAGTTCGTTTCAAGGGGATGCACCCTAGCAAGGCAAAAAGGTTGGAGAAGGAAAGGGTGAGGGAAAAAATCCCTCACTTGCCAATTGACTAATGAAAGCTTTTGGTGGTCCAAAAGCTCCTCAATGGGGAGGATTGATCTAGGTGGATCTTCAGATACAATGGCATGGAAAAGCTCAAAAAATTCAAAGTGGCAGAAAAGCAAGTATCTTGACATCGAATCGAAGTTCTCGTCACTTTGATTCCAACAGTGCAAACAACACTCCAATCTGAGTTCAGATGATGAAGTTATGGCAGAAAGAAGATTGCCTTGTTCCTTTGGAAAATGAGGCTTTTTCCCTAGACAATGGGTTTTTAGCCTTAAAAGGAAAAATCGCAGTGGAACCCCCGATTAATGATTTTTGACTAAATCGCAATCAGAGGCAAGCGATGGCCGATATCGAGGTAGAGGAAGGTAGGCACACAATATTGGAACTGGGCAGAGTCGATCGGCAAAACCGAAGACCAGAACCTCGGGCCATTGTATGAGAGGGATGCCGATGCGATCGGTCGACGTCGATATTGGTAATTGGCGGCCGGAAATCCCCGTTAACAAGACTATTGTACTAGCGATATGATGATTGCGATATCGGGACCAGACCCGATGGGTCTATGAGCCCAATTTGATAAAATTTGAGATCCGGCTTTAAGGCTTCGGTTGGATTTTTCAGTGTATTCTATGTATTGTATGTTTAACAAAAAAATGCCTATTTTTGGGTTTTGGTTGTGCCTGTCGATCCTTCCATTCAATCGCTACTAGTCTAAATAAAACAACCCCCGATTTAAGCGGCCTTTGTCACAAAGGAGACATTATAAAAGCTTGATGATTGGGAAAAGTGCAAGGGAGAGAGGATTTTTGGCACGTAGTTCGAGGCAACAGCTCGTAGGAGGGGGGATTGGTCATTTTTTCTGAATTGGGCAAATTTTATATGGTTTCTACCCTTCTCGATGCCATGGATGAAGTGGTGCTATCCATTTCTCCATCTGAGTTCTCCATTTCTCAGCCATTTTCCAGAGTGGAGGTATAAGACTCCTTTTATGTAACTGATAATTGTATTCTCTTCTTTTCATGCCATTTAATGAATGAAGGCCTCCCCATTGATCGAGCAAGGCCCGAAGACGTAGTTCGAGTTGGACGAACTCCGTTATCAATTCTTGTTGTCTTCTTTTCGTGCCTTTATGTGTTTCTTTCTTCTTTATTGTGTGCACATTAAATTCATGTGTTATGCTGCAATTTTCACATGTGATTCTTTTCATACATCTATAAGAAAAATATCCTTGGATCAGCAAAAATTCATGGCAGAACTAGGCTGAATGTGCTCTCTGAAATGTTAGTATAAGGGAGGTGGTTTAAGGATGACCACCAACACTGGAATGCTTAGTGCAGTTCCCATAACTCTTCCAAGTCTAGCATGAAGCTCAGGTCTTCTGCTAGAGGAAGTGCTCCTGATGTTTTGAAGAGGGAAACCTTCAACCAACAAAGGGAGGTCTCACCCCGCATAAAAGGGAGAACCTCAACCTAAAAAGGGAGGTCTCAACCTGTGATGGTTTAAGGATGACCAATAACTCTGAAATTCTTAATGAAATTCCTAGTACTCTTCCAAAACTGGCAAGAAGTTGAAGTCTTTTTCTAGAGGAAGTGTCCCCAATTCTTTGAAGAGGTGTCATCAAATAAAGGCATGCTCAAGGGCATCTTTGTCTCTGGATGCAACTCTGAATCTAGTATGGAAGGTTGTGGCTCAAGCTCGCTTGATGTGGCTTTGAAGCTTGTATATGACCATCACTTCCCCCCTCATCAGATACAAGGTGAGAAGATGAAGATATCTTAACTGCGAGACTTTTCAATATTCGAGAACAAATCCTGTTGTATGAGCGAAATATCTTCTTGGCTTTTGAAACCCATTGGCAAGAAGTGATCCATCCAAGATGAATCTTTCTTCCTATAGGAGGTTTGTTTCTAAAGCATCTATTTGAAGAATGAATGGTTTTATGACAATGCTTACATGGAAGAAGATCAAAATAATCATCTTTCATATGGCCAACTCGGTCACAGTGTTGGCATTTCACAATCTGTTGTTGTTGCTCTGGAAGAAAATCAAAATCTGGAACAGTTGGAGGTGAACTGTCATGAAGGAATCCAACACTCTAAAAATGGGCTTGGAGTAATATGGAATATGAAAGGACACATCCTTGTCATATCCAAGACCTATTATATGCTTGTTGTGGACAAGCTCTTCCCAAGGTGTGATGATTTGTTTGGGAAATGTAGGCTGAATTTCTGCATCTTTATGTGAAACTTCTCTTGAAATTGACACTTGATGGGGATCAAACTCAACATTACTAACTTGATGACTTGCTGGTTGTTGATAGGATCATATTTCAAAGTCAAATAAGCGATTGTTCTGAAAAAGTTCAGAAGGATATCTTTTCTGTTGTAAATCCTCTTGATGTAGCTTTGTCTCAAGCTGCAAAAACTCAATAATCTCCTCTACATTTTGCAAACACATTTTAATATTGGAAAGAGCGGTTTTGTTGATCTTAACCATCTCATCAACAGTGGAATGTATCAGAATATTTAACAACTCTAATGCATTATCAATTCTGGTCATTTTCTTCATTATCAAACTTACACTTTAAAGAAACTGATCACAACTATTAACAATGAGGAAGAAGAAACAATCACTCACAATTCAATGTTACTACAATATCCTTTGTAAATGTGCACCAAATAAATGGTGTGCAATAGCTCTATTCAATGTACATACCAAGATTTAAACACAAAGACTTAATCCTCCCACCAACAAACAACAATGACTGTAATGCATTCACAATCCACTACATACACATAATAGTTCACCCATGAACAACATATAAAATTAAATAGAAGAACCACCAGACATCCACAAGTTTAAAACAAAAGGATCCATGACCACCAATACAAGACAAATCTTAAACCGTGGTGACATAGGTTATTTTTCTCTACTTTGCAAGTCAAGCGGGCGGTGGCTTGGGATTAAAGTTGTCCAATTTTATAGGAATGTGTGCTAAGACGTTTGATCCCAGAAGAATAATAATGCCACAACAATATAAATCATATTTCCCCTTCACCCAAGCTCACAAGTCTTAGGTGTCTAATAATTTGTTCATTGTGATTCAAAAAGGCTAAAAACGCTCCAAACTGCTAGTTGAATGCCTAATTCTAATGTTCTCTGAAATAGGCCAAATCAAAGCCGAAAGATCTGAGAAAATGTAATTTTCAGTCTGTGAATGAGGAATTTGTAAACTAGAAGGTTCGAATTCTAGTGCAATCGATTTAAATTTGTGGAATTCACCATCTAAACGCCCCAGATTTCTCTGTGCAATGTGGCCGACGCGATCTGGTCAGATCCTCATTCGGGCACACTTGAAAATGGGAAGAGCATATATGAGGAGGTCTTATATGACGGAGTATGGGGATTCAATGTGGAGAGAAGTCAATATAATAACACAATGCCGTCATCTCTGATAATCATGGAGAGGATTCGATGGGTGGTATGGAGAGGAGGCAGTATATGAGAGGCGTGATTTCATTACGGAATTACACATGGAATTAATTCTAGTGCAACAATCAAAGAAGAAAAATACCATCAATAAATATATAGCAATTTCAATGAAGCATATTCAGTACCGTTTTTCATATTCAGATTGGTATGAAGGAAGTGTGGTATATGGTGAGAGATGGAAAATGCAGCGCTGACAAGCTTTAACAATGCGGTAGAGCTGACACGCTAAAAACACCCAAGTCTGGATTTCCCACACACATTCTCCACTTCCTTTTGCCACGCTGACTCTCTAATTCCTCCTATATCATCTACTCTCCTTCGAGGTAATCAGATTGATCCTCCTACATGGTTTCACCTAATTTATGTTGATAGCAAGGTACCATTCTCAAATTATAATTCAATGATTACCCTTGTTAGTCGTGGATGCTAACCGTCTATACATTCTAGCCATTGACTGATACCCTCGATCATCACCAGATCACAGAAGGTTGCCGCAGTCACAATTTAAGGGGCTATCAGGTTCTGGATGTGCCATTAAAGCAATTATTGCACGACAGACAGATTGCAGAGTCCATGTTGGGCTCCAAGCAGTTTTCAAGATGTCAAGACATATTTCTCCTGTCTTGAAATGGACATTTGGATGAAATATTTTAGTCACAAAGCGCACTTGAGGTGGAACAAGTACTCCACACCAATGAAGCCCCCAAAATCTCAGACTCAATTACAACTCCATTCACTCTACTCCTCCATGTGTCTTATGGCACCGAGTTGCTCTCAAAATAAAGAACCTCACAGAAGAAACAGTTTCTCAATAATTTATTGATAGAACGACCCTCAATGGAATTCATGCATTGACCATGTTAAAAGTGAACCTTGATAGTTGTTGTGGAATAGTTGAGATAACCGGGCCGTATCTCTGCACATTATCATAGAGCTCAAATAGTGGAACAACGAGAAGGTTCAAAATGCAACCAATGTGGCGGTGAAATTTGGTTGTATGCAACTTTACAGGGTAGATAATTGAAAGAAGAAAGTGTTTCTAGGAGACAAGTATGCAAAGGAGAGGCAATGAATTTCTAATAGACAACAAATTAATGGAGTGCTATGAACAAGCACATAGTGAGGTATGGCAGAGCACTTAGGTGCAGTCTTGACAGAGAAAATTGACATGCAGAGAAAGGCCACAATACCAGTGGCTCAAATTGGAGCAGGGCAGGAGTACTCCTGCTATGATACCATGTCAAACACATACATGGCAACAACAGAAGATGAATTATAAGAATGAGAGAGTATCTATTATTAAAAATGATATAAAGTTATAATACATTCCTATGACCTTTGGTTTCATATTCCAAGGTCTCTTGGACTTCCTTAGACTATTCAGCTTCCACACCAACCCTTAGAGGATTAGGTGTCCAACAAAATCAATACAAAATCCTTTTTTTAAAATGTACATTCATCAGTCATTTGCTTTATTTTTTAATTTTAAATGAGCATTTATCAATCATTTATTAACTTCCAAACATTAAATCCATGTCAACTCAAATCATAGTACAAAGAGTTTGATGTGGAAAACCTTGTGGGTGGAACCAAAAAAATAATCTTTATAAATATTTGTAGGCAACAACATCTTGTTATAAATCTTGTAAGCACCAACATATTAGAGACACCAATCTCCTTAGTTGAGCACCACATTAGCAAGATATTGTGTAGGCCAATCTCCTTGGATAAGTACTAACTTAGCAAGACCTATATAGTGACCAATCTAAGGTCTTTATACATAGAATACTTTTGGCTTCACCTGCATGCTTCATACTTCAAGCATTTCATAGCATCATCATCACCTAGACATGGATTCAAACCATATTAGCATTTAACCTTCATTCCCCAGTGAAAATCATAGTATCAATCCCTAGAGAATAACCCTAGTCTAAGACACTTCACATCATCACAACCCAAAAGCATTGTGCTTCATAGAATTATAGGCCTTAGTCCTTCATAGAACATTGTTAACACTCCAAGAAAACTCCTTAGACTCCTTTTGTGCATATTTAAAACATGAGAATAACCCTCGTCTCCTCTTGTGCACCTTAGATCTCTTTTTTCACTTGTACTTGATATTATTTCTTGGATACACTTCAAATGTGCTCATTTATCCTTCATTTATAGTTTTTTTGTGTTCATTTATGGGGCCAACTTGTAAAATCTAGTTGAGTCAACTTGTACTTTCGGTTGGGTCGACTTAACAAAATATTTCATATCTCCTCATTCCTATGGAGTTAGAGGGAGTGTCATATATCATTAGAAAGGCACTAGGAAAAAAAAAACAACAACAACCATATATCCTATACTCCCATTTGAGATAGGAATTTAGAGTAAAATGGAATTCAAATATAGCATATCCAAACTGGGAAATAAAAATCCAAAAATAATATTTCCAACACTTTCCATATTGCAATCTTTATCTTTTATGTCTTTAGTCTCACCTATCTTTGACATCAATGACTACATTCTTTCCAACAATCTCCCCCTTTGTCATTGATGGAAACACTTAATAAATTATGTAGAATACTTTAGTACTCCCTATATTTATAACTCCCCTTGTATCTACAGATCTTCCTTTGTTTGCAACTTCTCCCCCTTTGACATCAATAGCAAAGGGATATTCATGGGCATGTGCTTCTCTTTACTCATGATATGAGAAGGATATTAATCCTAGCATCTATTTAAATATTCAAATGTTTCTTTGGGAAGGGCTTTAGTAAAAACATCTACAACATATTTCTTAGTGGAAATTTATTTCATCTTCACACTTTGATTAGTTACTTGTTCTCTTAAGAAGTGTTCCTTGATGGGAATATGATTAATCTTTGAGTGCATAAAAAAATTATTTGAAATATTGATTGTGCATATGTTCTTGCAAATGATTGAGAATTGTTGACCATTTTTATAGGCCATTTTTTCACATCTGGTCAATAGGCCTATTAATTGGATCAATCAACATCCATCCATACTTTGTCATCACCCTTGCACAAATCCCTAGGCATGACTCCCTAATCCCTGTTTTTTGTGCGTAACTACTTCGTTTCCATGCTTTTAAGGTCCAACACACCCTTCTCCCTTAGGAGACTATGTTCAGTGTAGGTTTTTGCATGCTACACTTGTACTAATCATTAGCAGGTTGTCCCTTGTTAGGGTGCATTGATTATAGACATTTGGGAAAAATAAAAAGAATATCGAAGCTTTCTCTTCTAGAAGCTTCCAAGAGTTGTTTCAACCATTTACCTTGGATAAGATCTTTGAGTCCTATCTCATCCTACTTTGGAGATGTCACCCCTTATCCCTTGAGCTCATCATCCCATCAAGAGCGGACATCAAGTCTAGATTGGTAAAGGGATAAGATTCCTTAACTACCATCCTTTCCTATATATTTACTGCCATCTAAAAGCTAGACGTTGGCTTTAGGAGATTGATTACCCTCATGTTGTTGCCTTGGTTCCAAAAGAGTCATCATTCCATGCATTGAGGTGTCATAGAGGTGTAATTTGTGGCAAGGAAGGACAAGTCAACTTGGGGAGTTTTCTCTATGATCAGCTCCTATATTTGGTTGTAACTCTCTCCATTTCTATTAATACAAGGAGTAAATTGTTTTCCTATATATGGTGTTGATGTTCATATGTTTCAATGCTTTGTTGATCCATTAAAAGAAGTTATTATATAATGCTACATAGATACCATAGATCTTTGGCTTGTTATGATTGTATGTGCAGGTTCTAATTATAACAATCAAAGCTAGGATTAGAGCGTACAAGCCGAGAAGAGAGTGAAGCTTACAAAAGATTCCAATTAAGCCTCATCTCATTGTTCAATTACTTTAAGGGAAACATTATATTCTTTGCTTTCTGTTGTTCTAGACCAGGCCAGTAGGTCTAGGGAAGATACTTTTGTCCATAATCGTAGATTCTGTATAAAAAATTGGAGACCATATTGGGGAGTGACTCATTCCCTTGGTGGTTTCCTTATCCTTAGTACTTGTTTTTCCTATTATTTAGACCTTCATTGTCTCACTCAACCTGAATTTACCCTAGTAGGACACTTCATTGAGCTTCAGTTACATTTTGTTTGTCAGAACTTAGCATTCCTTGATCAACCCTCCCCTTGGTCTAGAGATAAAGCATTGCAGTGCACCCTAGCCTTCTTTGTACCTTCATTTCAGTGCACCCCAACCCTCTCTGTACCTATGTTGCACAAAACTAGGGTCCTTCCAGCACCTACATTGACCCCTGTTTCATGCACAAATTTTCCTTGTTTTGATTTGCTCTTTGTTCAACCTTGTTCCAACCTCTCTTCCTCGTGTCCCTAACTGTCTTGTGGTCTTTCAGAAGCCTCCATTTGGTTTTATTTTGGTTTTTTGTGCCTTTGATGAGAATTTGTGTAGAGTTTCCTTTGTTCTTGTCATTAAGTCATTAGCAAAATTATTTATTTGATTTTTGAGTGCTTGAAAGAATTGGTGTTTTAGCCATCATTATGAATAGTTTCTTTTATTAATGATTAGACATGCATCTTAGTTTTCTCTAATTTGTAAATTAAGTGGAATTGAAAATAAAAATCTATTTACATTGACACATAGGGTTTTGTGTGTGAATTGGAATTGGAACAGTTGCATCTAAGGGTATTGCACTTAATATATTGTTTGTTTCATTTTGCATGTTGCATACTCTTTGTTCTCTTCCCTCCTTTAGATATAAAATTTTCATTGAAAATGAAAGTTTCATTTCTTCATGCTAGCTTGCATTTTAGGATATTCAGGTGAAATTTGTGGTGTCCCTGAAATTGAAATCCAATTGAAGATAAACATTAAAATTGATTGAATCAACCTAAGGAGAATTTTCCACATTAACACAAACATTTAGAGGTCTAGGTTAGAGATGTGTTCGGACATCTATAAACATAGGAGCTATCATTTTTTGCCAGCATTACACTCTAGGGGTGAAATCTCGTTCCACGTACGTAAGTGTATCATACTGTTATCCACATACCTTTGGGTATATTGGATGGCACTCCACACATGAAAAGTATATGGGAACGCTCTCATCGTACAGTTATGCATTAGACAACACTAACACAAACTACACTTCCATGTACCATCAAGTATATTTTGGAAGTCCACCATAGGTTGCTATCCTCGCCATTGGTAACTAAGTTGACCGCCTTGTACATTGTGATACACTGAACACAACATTCAGGAATATTTCCTTCCCGTACGTAAATCCTTCGTTCTCCAAGGTTGTATATTATAGTTCATAGTTGCTTGGTAAACCTTTATGCCTAGTTTACCCCTTTTCTATTTATTTTTGTGTTAATTGTT
Organism: Pinus tabuliformis; assembly: GCA_031772625.1. NCBI lineage: Eukaryota > Viridiplantae > Streptophyta > Pinopsida > Pinales > Pinaceae > Pinus > Pinus tabuliformis. The sequence goes on along the minus strand of CM062816.1, from coordinate 1,760,367,978 downwards.
AAAAAATTATTAATCCAATGTGGAAGAACAACACCCTACCCTCCATCATTCATGTAGAATGAAAAATAAGCCTCATCTTCCACCATAGATAACTCCTGGTCTTCACCAGAAGCATAAGACAATTCAAACTCAACTGCGTTAAGTAAGTCATTCATCTATGACCATTTCCATGAGAGGTAAGTCATAACTAACTAATTTCTCATGATTTTTGAATAGTCCACTTAGCACTCACTGCATTGAGTGATGCTCACAACGGTGAAGAAGTTGGATTGAAACTAGTGAAATGAATCACATAACGTCAATCATCACTTCCGAGACTTGAACCCAATAACCAGGACTTCCCGATTGGTCACCCATCCTAGATCACCTCTGGCTCAATCATGCCTAACTATGGAGTTTTCCCATAATCAAGCCCACTTAGCTTGCTACCCCATTTGTAAGCTAAGTGGGCTTGATAGTGGGGAAAACTCCACAATTAACCGTGCTTGAGCCAGAGCTGATCTGGGATGGGTGACCTCCCAGAAATCTTGGTTACAGGGTGCAAGCCATAGAAGAAATGATTGACGCTATATGATTCATTTCACTAGTTTCAACCCACTTCTTCACCCCTGTGAGCATCACCCAATGCAATGAGTGCTAAGTGGACTATTCAAAAATCATGAGAAATTAGTCAGTTATTACTATCTCTCATGGAAACGGTCATAGAGCAATCACTTGCTTAATGTAGTTGAATCCCAAAAAATGATATATAATATAATGCACTACGAAAAACCCCTCAATGCTTAAAAATGAAAACTAACGAATCAAGAACTTCGGGAACTACTTTTGGTCCTCCTCCTAAAATTGATTAGCATAATAATCCTTCCATATGAGTACCTAGCCTGAGATTACTTCATCTTTTGCTGGTGAATCTCACGCAGTAAAAAAAGAAGCACCTCAGCCTTTATTGTCTGAGGCTATTGACCCTAACTTTGTTGATTCAGACATTATACAACCTGAGGTACCTCAGCCATCTTGGCATATTGCTTTAGGACCTTCCTGTTCTCTTCCTTTGTCTCAAACACAACCACAAACTATATATCTTGGACCCATCAGTGAACCACTTCCACCTGGTCTTGTGAGTATAGAAGAGATCCCATAGGAAGAAATTCATCCCTCTTCTCATGTTCATTTGAGAGGAATTCATCTTTATCAAGTTTACCCTCTTCCTTCTCCCCAAATTCCATCTCAAAATCCCTTATCTAATTCTTTTTCTTTCAACTCACCTATGAGTTTCTTGCGGAAATCATATTTGGGATTGTTAACCATGACTGAATTCGCTATGGTTTCCTAATCTGCCACTATGGTTGAGACAACCAATGTTGCTACCTAATCCATGTTTGCAACATCACCAGAGACACATTTCTATGGTGGCTTGTCTGTCCCACCTATTTATTAACCATTTTCTAGCACCTTCTCTGGTGCAGCATCCAGTCAATGGACCTCTCCCATGTTATCTACTTATGGAATTATATCTGGTGCTTCTTTAATGAACACTATACCATCTTCTTCTTCTCCTCCACCTACACCTACAGTTGAACAACATGTTGGCCCTTATGTTAGTGGGCATGGATACCTAAAACAACCCAATTCTCCCTATGTTGGGTACCCGCCATCTGGGGGGGATTTTCCTCCATCATCCCCTCCTCCTTCGGTTGGGAGGAAACCTATCATTGGTAAAAACCCACCTACACACAATCCTCTGAAGGTTTCATGACAACATCCTGGAGCCTCCACTGAGATAGCTAACTCATTTTCACACAATATTGGCCACTTCCCGTTGCCATACCCTGATGAAAAAGACATTCACGGTCTCCCATCCACCACTCTCACCCCACCAGGTCCACCTTATGACCCATGTAGAGAGGGCTGGGCTAATATGGGTTACTTTCATTTTCTGTAGGAAGTTGGCAGGCCCAAACCACAGCCAAGCCTGGCCAAATCACCATACAGTGAGAGTACCTCAACGGAGGGAATCCAAAGACACTTTCATTTTATACCATAAAGAGTGCATCACTGGGGGTATGCATGGGACGAAACCTATCGTTGGTATACCACAGATTAGTTCTCAGCCTTATTTGAATCGTTCATCTCCTAAAATGGTTCTTAATGTTTGGAAACGTACTTTGCTTGTACAATTTGGTTTGTTCATGGATCTATCTTTAATTTATCAACCCATGCCATCTACATCCCAAATTCCTACCTATCAATATATACCTCAATAAGCTCAAATCAATTTAAGACAACTTTTATAGGTTGCATCTATGACTCAATCGATTTCGATGATATCTAGTTCTTCTCAAGTCTCGTTTAGTCAGCCTTTACTAGGTAACTTACAGTCTCAACAGCTTGGACAAGGAAGTCCTCAAATTTCGATAGGATAGACTGCATAAGGTATGGCACCACCACCACCAACTCCACCTTATGTTAGGATGATGAAAAATCCCATAGGGAAACAATATCAATCCTATCAAGGTATCCCTCAAGTGCCTTATCAAGGCCAATAAATCCAAATCCAACCATTCACATTTGCAAGGTTATCTTAGATCTGGACAAAAAGGTTATGCATGTTTTGGTTATCATAATCCTCTACATTCTAGTAACCAGGTTCCTCTTTATCAGGACCATCCTTATCATGGAGCACAAATATCTATTGTTGAGGCTATCCCATATTAATTAGGGTACATCCTCCACTGGATTTCAACAGGCGGTTACCTTTTGTGGAAATTCTTGAACTACCATATTTGACTCAGCTCACAAATGATACCATTTCTCATTCTCCTTGGTGGTTGATAATTCCTATGAAATTTCCTTCTGATATCCCAAAATTCAATGGGAATCCTGGAGAAGACCCATCCACCCATGTTATGACTTATCATTTTTGGTGTTCTTCTAACTCCTTCAATGATTATTATATTCATTTCCGTCTTTTCCAGTGCACACTTACTGGTTTGGCCACTAAATGGTATAGTGAATTACCTAGAGCTTCCTTCAATAACTTTATCTCCTTAGCCATTACATTCCTAACACATTTCCAGTTATCCATACAATAGGAGATCAAAATGGAAATTTTGACCAATTTTAAACAAAATAATGCTACTCACATTTATGATGATATTCATGAGTGGTGACGTTGTCGTCGATTGGTTAAAACCTATGTTCCTAATTAAATTTTAGTGGAATGGGTCATTAAATCTACGTTACCATCCATCATCCTCTATGATGGATGGTAACATAGATTTAATGACCCTCCAACACTGTTCCTCAGCCTCCTGGTAAATAATCACATGTTGATGATGGTGTGATTAGTTTTTCCATCTCACAGTCGAAAAGTAAACCATATGGTATTTCTCTTTCTGTGACTTCCCAAAAGCCTCCATCCCTCCTCCTACGACTTCTATTTCCAAGATTAATGTTGTTCAATCCAATAAAGGTAAATCTACATAGAAACCAGGAAGTAAGAAGAAACGCAAGGCGAATAAGAATAAAAGATTCTCCTCCACGGGATAAACAAAAAAATCAGTCTTCTAACGAAAAACAAAAACCTCATTATCCATGTTTGATTGTAAAGAGGAACATTTCACTTGAGACTGCCCTGAGCGAAAGTGAACCAATTCATGAAATCCTCTACTTCACCCATTGTGTTGACTAATCCATTTCCAAATCAGGAGACTCATATTGCTGCTCAGGAACCTACTTCCTCTAACTCAATTTTAATGTTTTCCTCCACTAAGACAAAATTTGATGTTATGGTGGCCACTCGAAGTAAGGACTATGGTAATTTGAATCCCCCAAATGGTCAGACTACTGATTAACCTACCAGTTCAACTGCATCTCCATCAGATCCTAATTCACCTACGATTCATACAAAATTAATCATTAAGCCTCCAAAGGTGTTATTCATAAACCCGCTTTCAACCCTTCCATGAGAGTCACTCAAAATTACAATGTCATTAAGGACTTGGCTCAGTCTCCATCTACCATGTCCACTCTTGAGGTGTTGCAAAATTGTCTCACCCAGAAGAAGGATTTTATCTATGTTATCGGATGTATTGATACTTTAGATTCCAACCTAGTTGTTTTCAATCAGGATAAATATTCACCTCGACTTCCAGCCCAATTAACTTTCATGATCCAGGTTGTTGTTCATGGTAAGAACATACATCATTCTATTGTGGATGAGGGAGCCTCAACCTATATTATTTATTTATCTTGCTGGAAGGCCATTGGTTCTCCTTAATTAAGTCAGTCATCGACCACCTTGAAGGCTTTTGACGGAAGAACATATAAACCTTGTGGAATTTTGAATTCATACAAGTAGAATTAGGAGGTAAATTTGTATCCATAGAAGTTGAATTTATTGACAGACTGCTAGATTATAATATTCTATTGGGTCTCACATGGGTTTATGCCATGGCTGCTGTCATTTCGAATTATTTCTGAATGATCACTTTTCCTCATAAATGTGGTATAGTAGCCATCGATCAACTCACTTTCTTTGCCTCTAGTTCTCAAGTTACTGGAAGTGTCCCTCTAGTAGGGGAAACTCTACACCTGTATCAACATGTTGGGGTTGGACTGCTTAAGGACTCCTCTCTCACGGGAACCTTTTCACTTCCTCCTCCTTCACTTCTCAACAAATCTCCTTCGGTTTCCTATCTCAATATGATATGTTCTTCTACTATTCCAATTGATCCTTGAATATTACTATATGAGTCTAATGTTGACTATTTTGGTGATCGTATGTGACTTAGCCCCAACAATCTTGATTATGAAGCCATTTACTCAGCTTGTGCAGCTTGTTCTGATCTCTCCTTTGATATTTTCTCTCGTGCCTTTCCTACTGATGAGAGCCTCATTAAGATCATGATGCCAGATAATGTGTCATAAACCCGATCAGCACCATTGTTCAACACCAAATTTTGTTGAGGATAATCTAAGTTACCTCTATCAACCCAATATCATCAAGTTTTCTATGAATTCTATATCCATTCATGAATTTGATTCTGAAAAGAACCTGTCAAATATTGAAGAGACTATCTCTCATGATCTCTCGACCAAAAATAACATTGTCGAGAATCTACACATCGGTGCATCTTGTCCTCTAGATGAGATTAAGACCCATAAAACCCTATTCCCAGAATTTCAATATGTCTTCGCTTGGACTTATAAGGAAATTCCAAGTATCGATCCAAACATCATGGTGCATGATATCAAAAATTATCCTGATGTAAAACTAGTTCAGCTGTGCCTCCATCCAATCCATCCCAGGAAGGTTGTCACGATTAAAGCTAATTTTGAAAAAAATATACGCGTTGGTTTCATCTACCCAGTACCTTTGACTAATTGGGTGTCAAATATCATTCTTGTCATGAAGAAAATGGAAAAATTTGTGTATGCATTGATTATCAGGATGTAAATCACGCTTTTCCAAAGGACAACTACCCCACCTTGTTCATTGACCAAATTGTTGATGATTATTCTAGTTGTGAGATATTTTCATTTATGGATGGTTTCTCTAGCTATAATCAGATCAACATTCTCCCAACAAACCAATGGAAAACTACGTTCATTTTTCCCTGGGGCACATTTGCATATAAGAAACTCCCTTTTGGATTAAAGAATGTTGGGGCCGTATTTAAGAGGGCAACAGATTATGCTTTCCACGACATCAAAATATCATGCAACCTTATTTGGAGGATTTTCTTGCTCACTCGAAACATCAGACTGATCACCTAATGCATCTTAGCGCCCTCTTTTTGCGATGTAGACATTATAATATTCAACTCAATCCTCACAAATGTGTATTTTGTGTTAGTTTCGGTCATCTTATTAGTTTTTTGCTTTCAAAACATGGAATTCGTATCAATCCCTTGAAGGTTCAGGTGATCATCGATCCGCTTGCTCCTTCTTACCTCCTTCAACTTAAATGACTCCAAGGGAAGGGTAACTTTCTATGGAGGTTTTTCCCTAACTACACCGAATTGACCAAAGGATTCACTCACCTATTAAAGAAAGGGATTCCCTTCCATTAGGATGAGGCTACTCAAAAAGCATTTGATGCCTTGAAAGATGTACTGATTCGGCCATCCTTGTTATATCCCCCAGATGACCAACGTGATTATTTCCTATATCTCGCTGCTGTAGTTAATACCATCACAATGGTTTTGATCCAGGAAGAGGATATAGGGACTGAGCATCATATCTATTACTTGAGTCAGAATCTTAATGATACTGAGGTTAAGTACACCCATGTTGAAAAGTTAGCTTTAGAGGTTGTCCAAGTTGTCCAAAGTTATCGCCACTATATCATGTTTCGTAAAACTATGGTTGTTTCAGATTGAAACCCTACGACATACATTTTTTCATGTCAATTGTTGGGGGCCAAATACTCCAAATGGATCTTCAACCTACATGAATTTGATTTGTAATTCATCAAATCCAAATCAAAGAAATCCTTGGTTTTTTCTAAGCTGATATGCGACCTTCCCACTGTTGATTCTAAATAAACTTCTGAAAATTCCATCCCAAACGAGTCATTATTTCTGATCTCATCATCTGACCCATGGTATGGAGACATTATTATATATCTCTAGACCCAGACCTTTCAATCTGATACCTCTCACTCCAAACAATGACGTATTTAGTATGAAGCCAAGAATTACATCATCATTGGAGACACCCTTTATCACCGCAATATCGATATGGTTTTCTGAATTTACCTCACTCATGAGGAGGCTAAGAAAGTCATAAATGAATGCCACTTGAGGGCATGTGGCGGTCATTTATCTAGTTATGTCACTGCACAAAAAAACCTATATGCAGGTTACTTTTGGCCTACCATATTTCACGATTGTATTCTCGTTGTCCAAAAGTGTCATGCATGTCAGATTTATGACCGTAAGACCCGTGCTCTACCCTCTCCTTTACATCATGTTATCATCATAGGTCCTTTTGCAAAATGGGGTATCGATTTCATGACGTGTAACCCTCACTCAACCGAAGGGCATGTATATATCATTGTAGCAGTACATTACTTTACCAAATGGGTCGAGGCATTGCCTACATTTAACAATACCAGCGAAACAACTACTTATTTTTTCTTTAACCACGTCATTGCATGGTTTGGTGTTCCACAAACCATAGTTACGAACCATGGAAAACATTTTTGCAGCCACATGATGTATGAGCTTACTGCCAAGCTAGGACTCTCTTGTGAAATTCCCACTCCCTACTACCCTCAAGCGAATGGGGCGCTTGAGGCTATTAATAAAATTTTTAAGACAATGCTTCAATGTATGATAGGGATCCATAGGTCAGACTGAAATTTGATTCTTTATGTTGCTTTGTGGGTGTACCGAATCTCGTTAGGATTGCTATCAGATTTACTCCCTTCAAATTGGTTTATGGTTTGGAAGCTATCCTTCCAATTGAATGTGAAATTTTTTCAATGAAACTTGTTGTAGAACTTCTTCTTGCCACTTTTGTAGAAGAGGAACGTATCTTACATCTAACGTGCTTAGATGAGACTTGGCATGGTGCCACCATGGCTAATGAAGCCCATAAGAAACATGTCAAGGCATAATATGAGAAGTGTCAAGGCGTAATATGACAAGTGTCAAGTCTCGTGTCTTCTCGAAATGAGGCCTTGTATTTATTTATGATCAAGGGTCTGATAAATTAGGTTTAGGGAAATTTGAGCCTATGTGGCTAGGTCCATATATTTTCAAGTGTGTTCTTGCTAAAGGGGCTTATGAGCTTGTTTATTTTGATGGAGTTCCACTAGCACAACCTAGAAATGGGTTTTATCTTAAGAAATACTATGATTGATTCTTTTTGTAGTGCATTGTGTACATACTGTATATAGGTGTGTTAGTATGTTTTTGGTGTGTCCCTTCAAAGTTTCCTTCATTTTATGTTAATCTTGTTTACATTTGGTTTGTAGATGCTGACATCCCTTGAACCATATGTTGGTTATGCTGATGGCTCTAGTCGTATTACTCAGAATCTATCCTCTGTGACATGGGATATATTTGATCCAAGTGGTGATTTAGAGAGTCTACAAGGGATTTTTATTTGTCACTCTACCACTAATTTTTTTGAGTATACCGCAGTGATAGGGTTGTTTTCAAATGTTATTTCACATGGTATCCACCGTATGGTCATCAGACTTGACACACAACTTGTAGTACTACAACTAACTGATGTATATTCAGTTAGAAGTCCAACTATGCTCTGTATGTTCTTAAGGGTTCGTCTTCTAGAAAGACACTTTGATTTCATCCAACATCAACATATTTCTAGAAATTTAAATACATTTACAAATGCATTGGCTAATCATGTTTTAAACAGACATTTGTGACATATGTAAATAAATTTCAATACACATCACATCCATTGAAAGAGATAATAGAAACATAAAGAAACATTGAAGATAACTATATTTATCTAAGAGTTTGGTTTTACAAAATTTGTGCCCGAGACACATATGGCCACACAACCTATCATATCCAAAATATACATGCAAATATGGCTATAAGCCTCCTAGTAGACTAATCATAATGCTCATGGTACCAGGGACTCTGATAGTGTGTCATTGCAGTATCATAGGAAGTTGGTTGACCGTGACCTCAGCTATGCCATGTGTCAATCACTCCATATGATGCTCCACCTATGCTAGGATCTCTATCACATTGAGATTCTATAGTACATTTTGTCTTGCTACAAAAACCTATGTTGGCACTTCTACTTGTTGTTGGTCTCCCACACATTGAAGATATGAGGATCCCATGGGTCGAACGAGCCCAATATCTGCATGTACAAATCAATGGTTTAGTCTCTAATACATCAAAAACAAAAGAAAAAATGTAAAACTTAAAAATAAAAAATGGTCAAGGTGTCTTACCTATTAAACCTCATCACTTTCCATCAGGAAGCACGAGCTTAGGGTCTCCACGAATATCTATCCCTGCATATGGATACCCTTCTATCATAATGAGCTTCCTATGCAACCATCTGAAGAAGGTTCATGAGAAGATTATCGCCAATGAACCTGCGTGTCAAGACATGAGATCCACCCACCTCCTCATCTATGGGACTCTCAGATCAATGGGCTCGAGTGAGATATGTTGGGGTTGTAGCAATGGAATAGGTTCTAAAGAAAAGGAGATCAAGATGGAACCATAGCCAAAATTCTTAAATCATTCGTCCTTTTCCTTAGTCAGCTTCTCTGTCATGTTGATCAATACTCCCTCACTCCAGTTGAATTTTTTTGGTTCTATACATTCTAGAGCGTACTGCATGTGTGACCTATTGGCCGCATGTAGTGTAGAACTATCAACCAATCTGGAAATAATGAATAGGATTGTCTTTAAAGGTAATAAAAAGACACTTTTTTATGTTGATCTTCTCATCCTTGTTCAGTTCGGCTCAAGGTCTGCAATGAGCGATGACGGAATCTTTAACATCTATCCACCTATTCTCATGTCTGTGAAAGAGATGGGGGCACCTCTCCTAGATAGACCAGTCAAGAAATATATTTCCTCAACCTATATTTTGAGTACATGTGCTTTTAGTATGAATTCCTGGGCCTGAACATCCCATGCATGCACAAGATATCCTAGTAGTTCCATCTGTTGCCTCATTCTAGGAATCTAGAAGAATTTCAGTAATCCACAACCTCTTAATGCCTGGATGGTAGCGGGGTCATTTACTGCATTCATACCTTCTTCTTCATGTTCTCTTTACCCCCATATAAAATCCATTTTGTTCCAATGAAGTCCTGAAACATCATAAGGAGATTCATTAGAGACCATTTCATGCAAAAAGCTTGACAAATTTTGAGAGGAACTGGTAAAACAAAGTCAAGAATTGCATCCAATGCACCCTCTCAAAGGGAGACAATGCATTGCAAAGTTTTCCCTAGTGTATATGATCCCATATCAATGCTCCTTTCGACCTTCTAGGGGTGCGTTGATCCTGGGGCGAAGTATTACAGCACCAGGACCCTCAAAAACTAGGAAAATGTGCATGAAATCACAAAATTAAACCATGAAATGAAAGAGAAAGGTTTTAGCTCCTACCTGGAAGTGGCGATACCTAAAACGATCGACTGGATTAACCAAAATCAACTATAGAAGATTCAGGGTAAAAGTACTCAAAACTCAATCTTCAAAGGGTAAGTGTGAAATGGTAAAAACGAAATGTCATTTTGGTTATTTATGGTCATTCTTATCATTATTTTATTATTATTTAATGTTTTGAACTATTTATGACTCAGTTTTATCATGAAACATGTATTTTTAATCTTTTGATGGTATCCTGAGCAAGTCGTGAGTTGTTCAATGGATTTTGTTGTGTTCTGAATCATTTTGACCAAAGAGAACACTTTTATCACTTTTTCGGGCTCTTTAACTCATGAAATGGGAAATCCTTGGAGTCCTCTTTCATCTCTTTTCATACTCCCAAAATATGAAAATATTTTTGAGCACTTGTCTTTTTGAACTCGTTAAAGTAAATGAAAATGCATCTACTTAGTATAAGTTTGACCCTTTTTCGGACTGAGATAGACTCTTTACGAAAAAGGAATACGTTAGTCAATCTTGGAAAAGAGGTTCTCTTGGATATCATTTTCTACCTCGTAGGACTCAAGGGACTATCTACGAAAATGATCCTTTGGATTTTTCTTTTTCGCCTCTTTTTCAAACTCTTCAAACATGAAAAATATGTTTATTTGTACCCTCGCTGGACTCTTTAAAACATCGAACATTGATGGACTTTGTTGAGAAATATAGAGCATAGGAATTAGGTGATTTCTCTTTGATGATAGTTGCTTGTGAATACTTTTTACTTGTTTAGATTTGGTTCTTCTTTGAATTAGATTATTATTATGTGTTCTTCTTCATTAAAAAACTACCAAACCATAAAGAACAATGAGACAAGGGACACAAGATGTAGGTGACCAACCAAGGCCAAAACCTATCCAATCTTAGAGGAAAAACCAAACAAATTCTTCTTCTTATAGAAACTTCAATTGATGAACACCAAGATGAAGACCCTTGACCTCCCAACCATTCCAAGACCAAGTCACAAAGCTTCTATGATAAACTTCTTCTCTCTTAAGTCAACACAAGTCAAACAACTTTCCCTCCTTTGGATCTTGGCTATTCTTCATATTTCGACCTCTTGGATCAGACCTACAACCCTCAACCTATTTAGAAACCCTAGTTGCAGTAGGTGTGAGGGATCTACACCTTGTTTTTTACCTTGATTCCATTCTCTTAGATAGTATTATTCTCTTCTGAAATTCAACTTGATGAAAACCTTGTCTTCTTCCTTGATTCAGCCTCTAGGATGATCTTGTTAGTCTCGACCTCTTCTACATCAGATGGCACACGTTCTTCTCACATGTGTGAAGTGTATTAGACCAAAAAATAGATCATAAACAATTCAGTTATGACCTTCCTTCCTTCGCTTGGTGATGATTGTTTTCTCTTGTGTTCTTCACACCCTTTTATATGCTTCTTGTGGTTGGTAAAATTTTGTGTCAATGGAGGTTGAGTCCTTACTATATATAGTGGACTATCCATAAAAATAGGTTGACTTCATCTTATGACTAGGTTGACATGCTTGTCTAGAATGATATTCATCTTGTTTGAAGGCCGACATGAGGGAGAGCTTGTGACAAGGTCTTGGAGGGTTTTTGACACAAATGACTTCTTATTTTTACAATGTGTAACATGCCCAAATGGGTCTTTAATCCTAACATTCACTTACTAGACTTTACGACTAATCCTCATAGCTCACAATGGGAGCCTCAACTAAAAATAAAATTCCTTGAGCATAAAACCCATGACTCAAGCATTACGAAATAATTTTATTTTTTCTTCTTCACATCAATTACATGAAATCATGATTACACATGTCATTATGAAGACCAAACCTAATTACACTTTTCAATAGACTCGTTGATCATGACGGGGCCGAACCACTCCTTCTCAGGGTTCATTAAATAGACTTGGAGGGATTCATCTGAAGGATGAACTTGCAGAGCAAGCATATGTTATCTCCTCAATCTGATTAAAAAATAAAGAGGTACTAACCAACAATGGTTTGGGAAATTGGGAAAACAGGGTACTCCACTTATTTATGGCAGTGAGTCGCTCTTGAACATCGCACTCTTCCACTTCATCTCCACGGCTTTTGGGTTGGGATATATTCTTGTATTTTCGTTCGTCATATTGTTTCATAGCCTCTGCTTTCAGTTTTGGGTCAATCTTGCCAACTTCATTCATTTTCGTCGATATGTTCAAGAGAAGTCATTTAGTCAATATCTGCTACAGTACTCTTGAGCCTTCATTCCATGCTTTTTGTTCTTGATCCAGTTATGTATTAGCATCACTCTATCTCAAATCATGATACCTATTTTGTGTCGTTGATGGGGGATACATCAAAACCCTCCTGCGACAGGTCATTCCTGTCAATGTCAACTCATTATCTAGGAGGTTGACTCAAAAACACCCTTCAGTACCTTGGTGCTTGCATACATTAATGGAAAGTTTCCTCACTCTGCGCGACATGTTTACATCATTTATCTTCAACCAAAATATTTTGTGTGGTATTTGACTTCAACTCATTCATTCACACCATACGGATTGTATGGTGGTACTTGAGATCCATTAAAATCATTGGTTGGTTCCCTCACGTCTTTTAATGGCATACATCATTGGCCGATAATCAGATGGTTTCTACCATGTTCAACCTCAACTCATTGATTTGCATGGTTAGACTTGTACATTGAACGATCGTGTGAATGATATAAAAGACCCTAGATCTAGTTTCATCCATCCGGGTTGTGATTTCAGGATTAATACAAGATTACAAAGTATGATGGTTATGATCATACAGGCATTCATCCAATCATGGGCCCACTCATTTTCATCAGTGGATGTTTCTTTTTTATCATTTTACATATAATGTTAGCTTATGTGTTGAGCATGGGTATGCCTCCCTCAGGAAAGATATCAATATGTAAATGTATTGTAACAGATGATGATCTTGATTGGTTGTTCTTGATCCAGACTGGTCACGAAGTAAAGCACTTCAGTCCTTGACCACTTCCTTTGACTTTGCGCATTAGGGGGAAAATTGTTATAGAACATTTTGTCACATATGGTCAATAGGCATGTTAACTGGATCAATCAACATCCATGCACAATTTGTCATCACCCTTACACAAATCTCTAGGCATGACTCTCCCTAATCCCCAAGTTTCTAGGCTTAACTACTTCATTTCCATGATTTTAAGGCTGAACGGACCCTACTCCCTTAGGAGGATGTGTTCAATGTAGGTTTCTCCACTCTACACCTACATTTTTCATTAATAGGTTGTCCCTTTTTGGGGTGTGTTGATTCTAGAAATTGGGGAAAATAAAAAGAATCCTCAAGCTTCCAAGATTCGTTTCAGCCATTTACCTTGGATAAGACCTTTGAATCCTATCTCATCCTACTTTGGATATTTTACCCCTTATCCCTTGAGCCCATCCTCCCATCAAGAGTGGATCTCAAGTCTAGACTAGTAAATGGATAAGAATTCCTAAACTACCATCCTCTCTTAAATATTTACTACCATCCACAAGCTAGAGGTTGGCTTTTGGAGATTGACTACCCTCATGTTGTTGCCTTGGTTCCAAGAGAGTCATCATTCCATGCATTGAGGTGTACTTTATGGCAAGGAAGGACAAGTCAACTTGGAATTTTCTACATGATCAACTCCTATATTTGGTTGTAAGTCTCTCCATTTCTATTAATACAAGGAGTACATTGTTTTCCTATATATGATGTTCACATGTTTCAATGCTTTGTTGATACACTGAATGAAGTGATTGGATAATGATACATAGATATTGTAGATCTTTGGCTTGTTGTGTTTGTATGTACATGTTCTAATTATAGCAACCAAAGCTGGGATTAGAGCATACAAGCCAAGAAGAGAGTGAAGCTTGCGACAATTCCAAGCAATCCTCATCTCATTGTTCAATTACTTTAAGGGAAACATTTTATTATTTTCCTTATGTTGTTCTAGACCAAGCCACTAGGTCTAGGGAAGATACTTTTTTACAGTCATAGATTCTACATAACAATCATATTCTACCTTGATATCCTTAAGGGTATTCTTCATGTAGGGAACATGTGTGCAATATGTTGTTGTTTCAATGTATTCAACTTATGTTGTGGATAGAAAGATTGAAATTTTCTTCTTACTCAACCATGATACTAGACAATTGTCTAGAAAGAATTCTCCTTGACTTGTACTTTTCTTGTCATCATTACTTCCTACCCAATCTACATCTATTATGTTGTTAGATTGAAGTCCATAATTCTTGAATACCACAAGACAAAGTCTAATATGCCCTTCAAATATCTAAATATGTGTTTTCTTTTTTGCATTTGTCTCCTTTGGTGTAGATTAAAATCCTACAATCAATCCTACTACTTGCAATGATGATTGGCCTTGATGCTATCACATATAGTATGCTACCAGTCATTGTCCTATACAATGTTTGATTTTCTATTGGGGATTCACCATCTTTTTTCCATTTACATCGTGTGATCATGGGTGTACTGATAGGTGCACAGTCTTTCATTCTGAATTTCTTCAACATATCCTTCATGTATTGGGTTTAAGAAATTAATATGCCTTTTCTGGATCGTGAATTATGTAAACCTATAAAGAATGGATATTATCCAAGCATGGACATCTCAAATTATTTTTGCATTTATTTTGCAAACTTTTGGGTTATTTTGTCAACGTTACATCCAAAAATGATATCATCCATATAAACCACAATAATTAAAATATTTTAATTTTTTGTTTTGATTTAAAGATGTTTTTCTATTGCTCCTCTTTTGAAACCTTATTGCTGTATATATCTTTCAAGTCTTGAATACCAAGCTGTGGGAGCTTGCTAGAGTCCATAGAGTGCTTTCTTCATTCTACATAAATGATCTTCATTTTTTAGCAATTAAAATCCTTTTAGATGTTCAATATGCACTTCTTCTGCTAGGTTTCCATTTAGAAGGCTGACTTGAAATACATTTGATAGAATTTGAAGTTTATTGAAACATGCAAATGCCAAAAACATTTTGATTGCTTTCAATTTTGCAACTAGAGCAAAGGGTTTCTTCAAATTTAATACCTCAACTTGAGGACACCCTTTACAAACAGATCTTGCTTGGTTTCTTACTACTTGACCATCTTCATTCAACTTGTTTTTGAAGATCCATTTGGTGCCAATCACACTCTTGTATTTTGGTATGGGCACAAGTTCCCATGTCTCGTTCTTAATCTGATTCAGTTCTTCGTCCATAACATTAACCCAATGCTTATCTTCACTAGCCAATGTAAATTTCTCGGGCTCTATTTTGAGTAGCAAAGAGAAATTTGATTTTTTTGGTGTACTCACCAATCCTCTTCTAGTCTAAACTCATGTATTTATATAATCACCTAAAATATGATTTTCCGGATGATGCTTTTACACAAATCTAGATTGTGTCTTTGAATATTGGCATTCAATTTCTTTTGTTCTTTATTTTCTTCTTCCTCTTGTTCTTATTTTTCTTTTTCTTTGTAGGATGTCTGGCTTTGGATATTCATTTGCTTCTGACTTTTCATTTTGAGGTATTGCTTCATCCCCTCTTACATCAATATTGTCTACAACTTTGCACAATATTTTGTTGTGGCCTTGCTTCCAAATGCATGGCCAAGAAAGATACCTTCATCTATTCTAGAATCAAACTTGCCTAAATTATCTTAATTTATTTTTATATAGCACTTTCTCCCAAATATTTTGAAGTATTTGACTATAGCTAGTCTACCATTTCACAATTCACAAGGTGTATTGCTATTATTCACTCTAATTTTTGCTCTATTTAAAATGTAGACTGTTGTGTTGAATTATTTTCTTCAAAAGTAGTATGATAGTTTGGCTTCATTCAACATTTTTCTAGCCATTTCCTATACAATTCTTTTCTTCCTGCTCAACTATGTTTTGAAATGAAATCCTTGTTGTCGAAAAATGTTTCTTGATTCCCTAATTATCACAAAATTCATTAGATTCATTAAAGATAAAATCACATACTCTGTTTGATCTTAAGCGTTTGATTTTCAAATCGGTATATTTTCAACTAGGTCTTTGAGAGCTTTAAACTTCTCAAATTCTTCAAATTTTTCTTTAAAAAATGAAACTCATGGAATTCTTGTGTAATCATCAATAAGCAACATAAAATAACTCTCACCTTTTATTTTTTTTTTGTTATTACTGGCCCACAAAGGAAGACTTCTTGACTGGGTTTTCCCCTATATAGGGGTGTTTCCTTGGCTGGGTGCCTACATCCTGTGTCCCTTGTGATTTTTAGTGTTTGGCATTTATCTTGATGAAAGAAAAATAAAAATAAGTAAAAGAATAACTAACAAGTAGATAAGAATATTCACAAGTAAATGTCATGACCTAAGAGAAATATATTGCCCTCGATTTCTCAACATGGTATCATAAGCGAGTTTTTTTGCTTAAAGGGTAGTTAGAAGATCATAGGAAGTTCTAGTTACAATGATTAAGCCGCGGGTAGAATGAAGTTAGTTGAAGAAAAAATGTTCCCTGTTCTGAAGTACCAAGAAGATATTCAAGTAGCTCATTCAAGGCCGCGAATCTTAGTAAAGAAATTGAAGGTCTGCACTTAATATTGATCTCTAAAATTACTCTTGAAATCATAAATCTCATACAATAGAAGTTGCCTCTGATTTGTTTAGAATTAGTCCTTGAATCTGTCAAAGAAAGGAACAAAGACCGATTTTTGGAAGATCTACTTGTAAAGGACCATTACAAAGTTACAAAGTCATATGTGAAGGAAGGTCGAGCTATCTGGAGAAGAAATCGAAGGTGTAAAAATTCTATATAAGATTTGAAATCATCATTTAGTGTTACACCAATTTGTGAATATATCAATCCTCAAAGAAGCGCATAAGTTAAAGATATTACAATTTCATTTTCACTATGGAAAGGAGTTGATCTCCCTCAAAATTCTAAGCATAAAATATAAGTTGGAAGCCCTAAAGTCTAACCACCATCACCTTCAGAAAAGAGATGAGATTATAAGCAAGGTTGAGCTCTCAACTTGATCTATCAACCTCCTTCACAACACCGTCTTGGAGCAAGAAATGTGTTGATCTTAGAGTGGTATGTCAAGTCAATTTTCGTGGTAAATTATAAGTATATAGATACACAATCCAATTCTAAACAAGGATACAATAAGCCAACCTGTGGAAAAGAATCTCAGTGTTGGAGAATCAAACTTATGCCTCTCTGTAAGAAGAAAATATATCTAACTCAAGGAAGGAAGAAAGTCTTCAACAATGAATGTGTAATGCACCAATTCATGAAATGACCCTTGAAGATTTCATCAAGGTCAAGTAAGTATTTTATGTTTCAGTCATCTTATATCCCGAAGAACTAAGGTACACATAAATTGAGGTATGTATAATCATTCTTGCTAACTTAATTGGGTATAGGACTTTGAAATTTCTTTATTGATTCAAAAACTCGTAGTTTTCGTATTATTAAAATTTGTTGATCTCTAAGTACTAATAAGGCCCTAGATTTTAGTCTCTAAAGTTTGTAGGCATTCCAGGGATAAATTGAAGCCCTAGAATTAATATTTTGAAAAATGTCTTGGGTTTGAAAATTTCTAGTTCATATATGTATTGGTACTTAATTTTCACACAAGTATTGCAAATACATATAAGAAATGGTGAGATTTTACAAAAAAAATCCCTCTCACAAAAGATAAGTATTCTATTTTTATATCTTTATTATTGTTGACTCGAGAATTTTCTTTGAAAGAAAAGACTGCATGTATAAATATTAAGAAGGAGCTTGCCACTAGAATTTCAATTCAAAAGGAAGCAAGAAGCTTTAAAAAGAAACCCTACAATATTTGTAAAGAAAACAAGGTATGTCTTCTTCATTGAAAGTATGATCATTTTGAAATTTTTGCTTGGTATTACTAACTCTCTCATGTCTAGGTTTTTGAATCATAAGGATTCTTGCTAGGGTGATTAATCTCTTGATTGAATCTACCCTCATCATATTATCTACTTTGTTTATGAAACCCTAACCTTTAGGGTTCACTATAAAACCCTAACCTAAGGGTATGTCGATGAAACCCTAGTCTACTTAGGGTTTGTACAATGAAATTCTATCCTTACTTAGGATATGTTAACAATAATATTGAAACCCTAGTCCTCTTAGGGTTGTTAGTAAAGAACCAATGATGAAAATATTATTCTTGTAATATTTATGGTTTTGGTATTGTTATAGAAAAATCCTAGTTTTTTTTTTTTTACGTTGTGTTGTCATTGACTTAGTAATAAACCAAAACCTTAGTTAGGGTTTGCTACTAATAAATCAAAACCCTAGATTTTTAGGGTTTGGTGAATTAGGGTTTATAGAAAAACCCTTGGTATGTCTTCTTCCGCTCAATTGAAACCTTAGCCTCATTCTTATTGTTGTATATCTAACCTTGATGCATTGATTCTAGGGTTTATATAAGTTTCTAGTATATGATGATGAAACCCCAGATATGCATATGCTAATTTGCTAACTTGAGTATTGATGTATCTAAGTTTGTCATAAAAGTATATTGTTGAAACCTTAGATTAATAATAGAACTGTTATTGTTGATATCTAAGGCTTTGTAGTTGAAGTCTAGGGTTTATGATAAAACCCTAGAAAAAATTTGAAGTCTAGTATATAAAAAGATATGTTTCGTACTTATTATGAAGCTAACTAGGTTTAGATGTTTGATGTCTAAAGTCTAAATTCTTCCATTATAGTAACATGGTTTTGATATAGTTTAACTTCATGCTTCTATATGTTTGTATTTGGTTGTACTTGTTAAAATGTTGTAGATACATAATCTTCAAGATGATGAAGATGTCTGTTTGATAATGATAAACATGACGAAGGAATTTATATGAATGATGATGATCAAGATGACCTTGATGTTGTAAGAAGGAATAGATCCATGAAAGGTTACCCGATATTATATAAAAAGGGAGTGGTTGATCTTCCTAAGTTAAGAGGGAGCCTGGGTAGTAGAAAGGGTATGTCTCCCCAGTTGTGAGGGATGGAATATTATGGCAGTGAATACCTTGAAGTAAGAAAAAATACTATAGATGAATGTTCATGTTTCATAAAGTTTCAAACAAAAGACTTGAGAAGATCTGAGGATGTATTTGGTGTTGCTAAAGAAATAAAAGAAGAAGAAAGATTTTGACAAATTATATATGAATAACTTGATCATGAAAGCAACATCAAGATTATTGAGGACCCCGAAGGTTTGCGTTTACTTGTATATATATTTGAAAGTTTATTGTTGATTGGGGTTTGTGTTTGTATAGGTAAATATCTCCATAAAAATGTTGAACACTCTAGAAGCATGTTTGATCAAATGGATATCTTTAATTTAGTTTATAGGGAGAGATGAAGCATCTAATGGCAAGATGCTTGGGAGGACATCTAGCTGGCATATGTGTTGATGTCTAGATCTCAAAGAGGGAGGGTGGTGTTGGTCATATATCTTTGACCTTGGGTACACACCTAGATCCCTAGGTTGGTGGTAGAGCTTAAAATCCTGATGGTGCATAGAGTTGGCTAAAGCTTCAGTCCCCTTAGTCCCACTTGGATAGAATACCCTGGTTAGGTATCTAATATGCATCATTGACTGTGTTAGAAATCTTCTTAATTCATATCATTTTGATATCTTCCATGTACTTGTATATGTATGTAATTATGAATACCTCCCTAGTTAAGAGGGAGTGTTGAAGAATGTAACTAGTGTTGGTCTTCGTAATTGAATTGGAGTCATGTATCCATACAAAGAAAGAAAATAAAATTATTTATAAAACAAAATTATTATTGGCTTATTAAAGCATGTATTTCATGCTTAGGTCAATGGTCAATAGGTCAAAGCACCCATTAATTTCTCTAGGATTTTTTTTTAGTCAAAAGTCAAATTTATTATGTAAGAAACCCTTCTTGGGTTCATAGTGTCAAAGAAAGAAAATTATTCTGTCTTGTCAAAACCTCCTCCATCAATTTAGCCTCTTTAATATTCTACTATTCAACCTCCAACAAGATGACAAGTCGGCCTTAACCAAATTATTCATGTTAGTTCAATTATAGACAAAAACAACTATATATACCTAGGTGAACTTGACCCCACCTGGAGAAGTCAAGTTTGGATATTTTTCAAAGAAGTGAAGTGAAGGAATTATAAACAACGAAGTTGAATATATTGTAGAAACGAAGATTAAATTGATTCAAATTATCCAAAGTACAAACTAACTATAAATTGTAGTTCAGAGTACAAGACTAAGGGATGAAGTATTGAATTGAGAACAAAATTGTTATTGCATAATAAAGGTCAAGTTATAGAGGAGAACATATTCAAATTTGGTCAATTTGATGGATGGAGGGGTAAATTCTGAGTCATAGGTCTTGGTTGTATTGCCTTGATTTGAATCTACTTAAGAAATATTTCTTGACTAGGTTTTCCCCTAAATATGGGTTTTTCCCTGGATAAGTGCCTACATTTCGTGTCCCTTGTGATTTTTATTGTTTGGAATTTGTCTTGATGAAACAAAAATATAAATAAGTAAAAGAAGAACTAAAAAGCATATAATAATATTCACAAGTAAATTTCATGATCTAAGAGATATAATGCCCTAGATTTCTCAACATATTTTCCTTCTTCACCTTGTGGTCGCCTTCATATACATATATATTTTGAAGTTTGTCTGAATTTTTTTTGGTGATTCACAATGCATCGCCTTGACAAGTTTGATTCTAATAGACCACACAAGATAACATTCATGGATTTTGCATTATTTTCATTAGCCTTCTTCCCATCCATATTTGTTGGAGGAGTTTTTGGGGCTATATAACCAAACACAATTAATATCCAAATATCAAAGCCAAGAGCCATTAGATAAGTATGCATCCTTATACTCCAAAATGCATGTTTTGTTCTACTAAACAATGAGGCTTTGTTTGTGGAGAAACCTTCTTGACTAGATATGTGTGCTCCCAACATATACCTTCTAGTGGTTAAATCATTTTCAAAAGAACATACTTTGATACCAATTGTTGAAATTCCATTTATACTAAGAGGGGCGAATCAGTATAAGATGATTTATTTTTTGTTGTCTAAAATGAGCATTCATCAACCACTCATTAACTTCAAAACGTTAAATTAATTTAAGCTGAAATTATAGTACAAAAAATTTAATGTGGAAACCCTTGTTGGAGAAAACCACAAAACTTATCTTTATAAATGTCTGTAGACACCAACGTATTTCTATAAAGCTTATATGAACCAACCTACTAGAGACATCAATCTCCTTAGCTGAGCACCAACTCAACAAGATATTGGGTAGGAACCAACTTACTAGAGACACTAATATCCTAATCTAAGCACCAACTTAGCAAGACCTATATAGGCACCAACCTAAGGCCTCCATATATAGAGTACTTTTGACTTCACTTGCATGCTTCATACTTCATGCATTTCACATAATCATCATACCCTTAAATTTCATGCTCCAACACCTCTTCTTGCTTCATACCTCAAATACACCTTCAAATCTTAGTTAGATTTAGCCTTCATGCCCTAGCAAACCTCATGTTATCATTCCCCAAAATATGAAATAGTGCACTTCACAACATCACAACCCCAAAACAACACACTCCATAGCATCGTAGACCTTAGTTCTTCATAACACACCCTTAACCCTTCAAAAAGACTCCTTAGACTCCTTTTGCACACCTTTAAACCCAAAGAATACTCAGCTACTCTTGCACACCTTAGATCTCTTTAGTGCATATGTACTTGATATATTCTTGCTTGGATACATTTCAAATGTGCACATATATCCTTTAGTTATAATGATTCTTCATTTATAGGTGTACTAGTAAAAACGAGTTGAGTTAACCTATACATTTCGACTAAGCTATTCTAACAGAATCTTTCATATCTCCTCATTCCTCTGGAGTTATAGGGATTACCATATACAATTGGAAAGGTCTCAAAATAATATTTTCAACCATATATTCTATGCTCCCATTTGAGCTATGTATTTAGAGTAAAAACATTCAAATATAGTGTATCCAAACTGAGCATCAAAGGTCCAAAAACAATATTTCCAACAACCTCCATCTTGCAATCTTTATCTTGGGCATTTGTAGTCTCCCTTTGTCTTTGAAATCAATGAAAACAATATTTCCAATAGAGCCTTATATGTATGTTTTCCATATAAACCAATTATTGATAGAGTTTTATTATGCCTCGGGTCAGTTTTGATATGGATAATATTTGAATGACTTATCTCCTTGTGGTATATATCCTTAAGAATACAATGATTGTAGCCAAATAACTTGAATTTGAGATCATTGTATATGTCTAAATTGGTGTAGACTCAAGTGAATCTAGAGATCAAATTTAAAACTCAAAGCACAATCCTATTTTGAGTTACTAGAATTGATGAAAGGTAGGACAATGGTGGAAATGATGTAGTGGTGTTATATTTTCAATCCATTATTTGTTCAATTATGTACTACAATTTATTATTTTGTAACAAGGATGAGTAGGCTTTTCATTAAGTATATTCCCATAATGCAACAATAAATCTAGGGATTTTTACATGTAGTGCAAATATTTTATCACTTCAAAATGCATCTTTGATGGAGATTCAAAAACTAATTCTACTTTCCTACCCTTTTCATACATAAAACGAAAAATTGCAACAACTGTAAATTCTACAAAATTGACCATAAACCAGGACACATTTACATTGTGTAGTCATGGACTAACTTGGAAAATCAGTTGACATTTTATCTAAGGGTCCATCTAGAGCACTATTGGTTGTGTTGTGATCCACGCCCACATTTATCTATCTATGAAAATCAGTGTAATGGTGGGGAAACCAATCCATTTCTTCTTTTGATTGACTTATTTTTTCTTTTTGCTTCTAAAGTTCTTCATGGAGGAAGAGAATATGATCATACTGTTATTGCACTTGACTCCTAAGTTATTTTATTTCCTCGTTGCCTCCAATTGGGGGGTGAGGGCATAAAGGGCAGTAAAATGGGCCCTTAGAGCCAAAGGAAGGTGTGTCCTGGCTTGCCATGATGCTCAATTGATTATAAGGTTATCCCCACAACATAATGCTCTTTGACAAGTGGAATAAGGATAAGAGGGTGAGTGTAAAGGGAGGCTAACTTTCACACTAATGGGGAGCATTTCTGTCTTTTCTAAGGTGGCTTCCAGCTCAGCTAGGAAGGCCCACAGATGTAGAGTCAACCCTTTAGAATGAATGGAGGACAGGAGAAATTGTAGGCAAGAGAGTGATATCATCAATTTGTAGGACTTTCAAGACACTAGGCAGAGAAGGATGCCTATGCAATTTGGAATAACTTCCAGAGGTGTAAATGACCTCCACTGTTACTAATGTAAGCAATCCAACCACCAATTCAATAATTTGGTTCTGCGACATCGAAGAGATGCAAAGAATCGTGATCTCAAGAACTGAGTCAGTTGTCCTAGAGGGGTTGAGGTCAATTCACTCACGGAAAGAAACCCAACCTTGAAACCTCAAGATATTCGACTCTCTGACCCCATTGAAACTATATATGATTCTCTTTGGACCATCCAATTTACCTCTGGTGCTTTTTTCATGAGAAATTGATTTTCTTGGCACCAGGACCAACCGAGGTCAATTCGCCCATGAGATACAAACCACACTTGACATTGTAGGATACCAGACTCCCAAACACCCTTGAGGCTGTGTTTATTGCTCTCTAAACCATCTAATTTGCCACTATTTTTCTTCTTCTCGAGAATCTAAACCGTCAAAGGCCAATTCCAAACATCTTTTCTAGCCATGAATGCCTTACCTGTGTATGGAGCTTCCCATGATTTAGGATTTTTATCATTCTTGTTATTCTTGAATTTAATCTATCTTGCTGTTGTTGGGAAAAGTATCCAATGCGGAATGACCCTATCCCACTCTAAGGGTGATAGTACCTCAGCAACAACCGAAGCAAAGCTATCTAAGATTTCTTCTTTATGAAAGTAAAATAGGGGAGAAAGGGATCCACTAACCGATGTCTTTCGCTAATGGTTGATCCAATCTTCTCTCCTTGCTGCTTGCTCCTAGCTCCTTGCTCTTTCACTGGCCCAGCTACACAAAGATCCTGCAAAAAGGCAAGAGAGGGAAACTACAAGAAGCATACATTCATAATTGATTCAAGGATTAGAATAAATCAAATACACAAGTATAACAATACTTTTTTGAGACACATGCATATAGAAGAACCTCAAATGCTTTATTAATGGAAGAAGTAAAGTTCAGGAAGTGTTACAACCATAAGAGGCCCAATCCAGCAACACCTCCCAGCAGAAAGAAATCTCCTCTTCACCTCCTTCAAAGAAAATCACCCAATAGTTCTATACTCAAACCAACAGCACTTCCTTGCATCTACAAAATTCCAGCCTCCTTAGACCTCATGAGAGAGCTCTATATATAGGAGTTTTGGAGAAAGGATGAGTCAGCTTGAGAGCTGACTAGTGTCCTCTCCCACTTCAGTTATACTTCAGTTCTTGAGTCCACTTGGAGATCCTTGCTTCCACTTGGAGTTTAAGAACCTCTTACTCATCACTAGGCGAATTCCTTGATCCAAGTGTCATTTTGGAAGCTTCCTGGGCACTGACACATTGAGGAATGAGACTTCCACATGTCAAATCTCGCTCAGCGCAGGTAGCCTTTGTTGGAGTTGAAATTCAACGCAGGTACAGAGAGGGGCAGTTGACATTCAGCGCAGTTGCTCAGTGGAGCAGTTGACATGATCCAGAAATTGCTTGTTTTTTAGTGTTTTCAGGTGGAGAACTGATTTTCAGTGTTGTGGTTTGTTGACCTTGTTCCTCTAGGGGTAGGAACAACATGTTTAGGGACTTTGGATCCCTTAGATTATGGACATTTCATGCTTCATGCTGTAAGGCACAAAAATGTCTATAACAGTTGCCCCCTAAAGTATGAGGTCGTTTATCGGGTGAAATGCTTTATCCGGAGGATCCGAAGTTCATTCAATCGCTGAGAGGTGACCTGTAATACAATACAATACATTATTTTTCATTCTGCTTTCATGATCTAGCTGAGGCGGGCATTCCCATGCTCAGCTTTATAAATTCATTTTGGTACATAGAACAGACGATCGTCTGATGGTAGACTGATAATTCTCTGCTGAAATTATCATCCTTTGAGTAGGATGATCATCTGCTGCAATGATGTACGTGTCAAATGTCTTTATATTTCTTGAATATATATCGCAACCCGGATGGATGAAACTAGATCCGGGGTCTTCAAACTCGTTCGATCTTCACTCTAAGTACAAGTCGATCCATGTGAGAATTGTGCTGAAGTCGAACATGGAAATACATCGCTTGATTACTGGTCAATGATGTAAACCGTTGACAAGCGTGAGAGGAATCACCGATAATGATAATGACCCTCAAGGTACTGCAGTACAATTCACGTGGTGTGAATAAAGGACTTGGCGTCGAACACCACGCAAAATATTCTGGTCGAAGGTCATTGATGTATACCTGTCGCCGGAAGTGAGAAACTTGCCATTGAGGCATGCAAGCTTCAAAGTACTGAGGAGGTTGTTCCTAGATCAACTTCTTCAATAATGAGCGGAAGTCGACAAGAAGCGATCCGTCAAAGGAGGGCCTTAATGAATCCCACATCAGTGACACGGAACGGAGCTAATGATTTTAGTGGAGGTGAAAACAATCTGTGACATATGATTCAGGGTGGCGGTCATGAATGGATGAAGGATAATGTATGGCAGTGGATGGGACACGGTTGACTCTTTTTGAACGACATCTCTTGAACATATAACGACACTGATGCGATGGATCGGTAGCATTACCCCAAATGGATGGTTTGGCGAGACCATGGTGATGAGACCGGTGAATGAAACAACCCAACCCGATGTGGTACGGAGGAAAAGTGTCATGTTCAAGAGCGACTTGCTACCATTAAAGCTTTGAGATTCTCCCAATTTTTCCCCAGTCATTTCTGACCAGTACCTCTTTATTTTTGTCAATATTGAGGAGGATAACATATGCTTGTTCTATAACCTGCCCTTCGGGCAAGCCCATCGCTATGTTTTAACGAGCCTAGCGATAGGGAAACTCGTTCTCGTCTAAAGACAAGTTTGTCGCTATTTAATCATTTTAACGAGTCTAACGACAAGGAAAACTCGGTCCTTTTCATTTTTAGAGAGTCTGAAAAGGTACAGAAAGTTAACTCCAAAATTCCTTTTTCGTCATCTAATCCCTTAAGTCCGAAAAAGTGTAAAACAATACAGAAGGGATGAGTTTTCGATAACTTTAACGAGCCGAATAAAACAAGCGCTCTACCTTTTTGTGCAATAATCCCTCAAGTCCAAAAATATTAAAATCTAGAGGAGGGATAGCTCTTCCGGTCACTTTAACGAGTTGGAAGGCCAAAACTCGGCAAACTTTTCATATTTTACGAGTCAGATGAAAAGAGCTTAAAGAAGACTCGTCTTTTGAGGAACGAGTGATAAACAGGGATAGCAACTAATTCCAGGTACAGGTTGGAATTTTCCAATCACGGCAGTGTCACAAGGATGGCTAGGCGAAATCACTCTTCGCAGTTGTTCCTCAAAATGGGTAAACAATCATATGGAGGTGAACGATCGGCCAAATGACGGTGGAGGTGACAGGTGCAAACACGACCAAGGCTTTTTATGGCTGATAAATTTACGATCACAGAGGTTATTTACCGGTATGGGTTCATTTTTTAACGAGCTTGAATGCGCCAAAACACTGCTCAATCTTATGTTTATTTTTTAACGAGCATGAACTATGTGCTAAAACTGCTCGGATCTTGCGTTTATTTTTTAACGAGCATGAACTTTATGCTAAAACTGCTCGATTGTTTGCATGCCCCCAGCATAATAACGCAAATCGAGGTGCATACCCCCCAAGCTTCATTGCATTCAACTTGGTGGTTGGAATGAAGGTTTACTTTTGAGATTCGGAAAGGGGATTTGTTTCATTTTTTAATGAGGTTGACACAATAAAAGAACTATCCTCATGACTCCTTGTTTCATTTTTTAACGAGGTCGACATGAGATAAGAACCGTCCTCAGAGCCCACTGTATTTACAGTATTTCCATTAGGGCGATGATCCACGCTGACAAAATGTTTAGGAATCTTCCGAATCCATTAGATATAGAAGATTTCATATTGTAGGTTTCCACTGTGGCCACTTCCGCCAGATTGCTTGCAGGCGGTAGGGCAAAAGTACCCATTAAGGCAGGGTCTTTTAGGAGACCTACTCCGATATTTTGAAGCGAATGATTGCTTCCATGGATCATTGGAATGCTTCCCGTAACTTGTGAATTGTCAGGGAGGAAAGTTTGTTGGTCGACGACTGTAATTCCTCCTTGAAAGGGAAATGCAATCTTCCTGAAGTAGGTCGACACAACTGCGGCCATGGCATATATCCAGGGCCTTCCCAGTAGGATGTTGTAATCAAGGTTTCCATCGATTACTTCAACATCAACTTCTACTTTTTTGCCCCCCAGTTCAACTTGCAAGTTACTTAAAATCCCGTATGGAGTGTATGATCGTCCATCAAATGCTTTTAACGTCGTCAACGATTTCGACAACTGTGGCGAGCCTAAATTTTTCCAGCAATTCATCGACATAAGACATGTAGATGCCCCCTCATCAATAATTGTTCGATGAACAGTTTTGTTGAGGGCTTTCACTTGAATAAGGAAAGCTAGTTGAGCTGGTAACTGAGGGTCATATCCTTTATGATCAAAGGCCACAAGATTGGAATCCCTTGGGCCAATCCCACCTATTGCTGATAATAAAGCTTGCTCTTGGGAGGGGAAATTTTGCGGTACCTCAAGTGTCTACATAGTGGACGGCGATTGGGCCAGGTCCTCTACTATATTATAATTCTGTGCTATTTTTGCACGAGGATTAAATGTCGACTTGTACACTACTCCCTTTGGCGACTTTATCATTTGTTCAGGAATGGTGGGTGGCACAACTTTGGTCAAAGTTGTTGTTGAACTACTAGGTTGTTCATTAGCCTTGTTGTTCGACAGCTTTGGATTCCTGTAATCTTTATTCCTCGTCGAAGCATCATTTTGCTGCTTTGATACAGACAACATAAGCACTTGGGATCGGGAAGCATTTTGATTAGCAACCAATTTGGTTCCCGGGCTTGGAAACGGATCAGTCAACATAGCTGAGGTTTTCGAACTCTTAAAGAATCTTTTAAGCTCAGCTTTGTATGGACAATCTGTTGTCCAATGATCCTCATCGCATATATGACACCCCGAAGGGGGTTTCCTTTTTCTCCCTTTCTTTTTCTTCTTGCCCCCTGGTTGCTTCAGTTGTTTGCCCTTGTCGTCCGACACGGCACTTACTTCCGAGGCAAGAAGTTCATCATTTGCATTTTGAACGAAAATCTTACGGGCCTTTTTAGATATAGCCTTTTTCGATTTCATGTCTGTTGCGCCAATCACGCCATCGCCGACATGAGAGTCACTATTTGATTTAGGAGGAGGAGGAATTGAAAATTCCGGTCTAGGGGCGTCAGGCATCTTGTCGTAGAGCGTGCCAGACTGAGTATACACTAAGTCTAGATACTGTGCACGAGCAATAACCTGCTCCTCTGTTACGACTCCCCCTTTGGCCACATCTTCCGTTATAGCAGGAAGTAGCGACTTTATAAACCATTCAGCTAATAGCTGATCTGGAACATAAGTCTTCACCATTCTGCGACGACAACGCCACTCATGTATATGATCGGATATATGTGTGGTTGTTGTCTGCTTGAAATTGGTTAAGATTTCTGTTCCAGTTTCATACCTTATCGGTAATTGAAAATGGGTTAAGAAAGTCGTGGCTAGGGAACTGAAATTGTCGAAAGAGGCTCTAGGTAATTCAATGTACCATTTAGCCGCTGGACCTGTCAATGTCCTCTGAAAAAGGCGAAGCCTTATCGAATCATCGTTCAAGGTGTTCGACGAACACCACAGATGAAAAGTCATCACATGATTCAACGGGTCTTCGCCAGGATTTCCGTTGAATTTAGGAATGTCCGATGGAAGTTTATGCGGAATCGCTATCCACCAAGTGGCATAAGCAATTGGATCATTCGTCAGCCGGTTTAGATCTGGTAATTCTAGAGTTGCTACAAAGGGCAACTGTTGATTCAGGTTAGGCGGAGCATACCCAGGATAAGATGGAATGGCCTGAGCAGTGGGTCTTTGCATACCAGCATAATGTATTTGATGCTGGAAACTTTGACAAGTTTGATGGGCATAACCGTTATTATACGGTTGCCCATTACTTACAAAGACTTGTTGCTCGGGTCCTTGATATGATTGTTGGAATTGCGGTTGTTGAGTCTGAACCAGCTCTGGTTGTTGGACCATTTGCTGTTGTCCAATACTGGATGATTGACCAAGATGGGGAGTCATAGTACTCGTTTGAGCCTGAGTTGCTCTAGATAAGGAGGCACTAACCGAAGGTTGTGATTGAGTTGTCGAGACAAGAGGCTGTTGTATGGCAACCTGAGAAACTTGGGGTTGACATACAACAGGTAGCGCTTGTACTTGCGACGCAATCAACATACCAGGTATAGTGGCAACATTCGACACAGGGTGTACTGGTTGCTGAGGCAGTATCGGTACCCATCCGCTGGATGTAATTCCAGTTTGACCTTAACTTCGTTGCAAACTCCCATATGGTTGTTCTCTGGGGGGGAACAATGAAAAGGCATACTTCCCTCCATATGGTGGCAATCCGGTACTTAAAGGGCAGATTGGCCTTTGAAGACACATTGGATTAATTTGTTGAGTTTCAACATAAGAAATACCAGATGATAATCCGGATGAAGAAATAGGAACTAACCATGTCGTCGAAGCAGTCCCTGATGGGACTCCGGCTTGTTGTTGACAATTTTCCGGGACAGATGGTATACCAGCGAACATCGTTGGAGTAGCAGCAGGAGACTCTGCCGCTGCTGTGTCGGATGACACAGTCCTGGATGTCGACAGTCGTTCAGACATATTTAGTCTATCCAAAAGATTTCCTAGCGATTCTACAAGAACTTTGTGATGAAGGTAGACTAACTTCGAAGTTCAACGCAGGAATAAAGGGTGATTGTTCCGTTTAAAATAAATTGTTAACGACGCTTTAGACACAACTTGCTTTTTCAGTTTTAAAGAGTCGAGAAAAAGCTAAAGATGACTCTAGTCTCCTTCGATGTTTTAACGAGCCCGAAGTGACAAATGCTCGGTTGGACTTTTTCTGTTATAGAGTCTGAAAAAGGCCAAAAGAAACTGCTCTGGAGATCTAGGCAGAGGGTGTGCCAAACCTTTCGCGAAACCACAGAATATGTTTTACGGTACGGGTGGTCGATCTTCGTGAATGCTGTGTTCACTGCATCGCGATCAGTAGGGCGGCCGACACGGCTTCCTAAGGATAAAGGATAAATGCCTATAGGGGTCTCCCAATATATACGCGACGGTACGTGGGAGCACAAGTCCGTATTAGTGCTATCGTCTCTCAGGAGGAATCACCCACCTTCGTAGAGATCGACAGTCACTACGTTTAACGACGCCGGAACACGTCTCTACCTAGACCTCTACTGTGAGCGTTATGTTGCAAAGCGTTGTTAGGTTCATTCAATATATTTTAAGTTGATCTTTTTAAAGTTTGTCTTTCAGGATCACCACGAGATGTATTGGTACAAATTCCTAAATGCAGTTTAAGATGATAAGCAAGCTTTATAATCTTTTAACTTTGAAAATCCTAACTACTGAGGGAAAAGAAAGACATCATCTTTTCACACAGATCATAAAGCACACGCTAATGCACTTTCTCCTAAATCAACATGCAAACTTATCAAAAATGCAGGTATTTCTTTTCTCTTTCTTAATGTTGATGTATTACAAAAGAAAGTTGTTGTATAATTTTGAATTCAATTTCAAGTGAAAGCAAACAAGCTTTGTCCAAAATCAAGACACCTTAAGATTTACTTGTTTCGACACTAGAAATACATAAATTCAAACCATATGACGAAAGCAAAAGCTCAATCAGCTATGAACAACAAACAAACTGACTCTTAAGATCAATACGACACTTATCACAGGTCTAGATCTAAGAGGCCACAGCAAGACTAGTTCACTTTTCGTTATGGGAAACTGCAAATGATGTAAGAAATACACAAAGAACAATCACAGTTTCTTTATACAACCGAGGCAGAATAGTGGCAAGGAAAGGTGGTTTCAGATAGGTACATTGACTGACAGTAGGCTGCAAAACAAGGATGAAAACAGGGCAATAAACAGCAGGGAACCCCAGTAGCACAAGGCAAAACTGGTTCAGCGCAGGTAGTACACTGTCAGTTTGACATTCAGCGCAGGTAGCCCCTTCGGGAACTGCGCTGAAATGCAGACTGCCTTCACAGTGCCTGCAATGAAGAGAGAAACTTTCGTTTCTCTTGGTTTCCGGGTCACAGATTGCTAAAAAATTCACAGTTTTTGGCCAAATCAGAAGCTATCAATCAAGTACACACTAAAGGGTAATTAGGAGGATGAAAAGCTATCACTAAGAGCTGTTCAGAGTCCTTGTGGATCAGCTCTTCAAATCATAAACATGCCCAGAAACTGAGCTAGGGTAGCTGCCCTCTACTTTGCATTTGAAAGATCCAAATGCAGTTCGATTCGGTACTCCCTGTGTTTAGGAAATGAATAGCAAAAAACAGAAACAACCAACAAGATACGATCCCCAGCGGAGTCGCCAATTTGTTGTTGGGAAAAGTATCCAATGCAGAATGACCCTATCCCACTCTAAGGGTGATAGTACCTCAGCAACAACCGAAGCAAAGCTATCTAAGATTTCTTCTTTATGAAAGTAAAATAGGGGAGAAAGGGATCCACTAACCGATGTCTTTCGCTAATGGTTGATCCAATCTTCTCTCCTTGCTGCTTGCTCCCAACTCCTTGCTCTTTCACTGGCCCAGCTACACAAAGATCCTGCAAAAAGGCAAGAGAGGGAAACTACAAGAAGCATACATTCATAATTGATTCAAGGATTAGAATAAATCAAATACACAAGTATAACAGTACATCATTGAGACACATGCATATAGAAGAACCTCAAATGCTTTATTAATGGAAGAAGTAAAGTTCAGGAAGTGTTACAACCATAAGAGGCCCAATCCAGCAACACCTCCCAGCAGAAAGAAATCTCCTCTTCACCTCCTTCAAAGAAAATCACCCAATAGTTCTATACTCAAACCAACAACACTTCCTTGCATCTACAAAATTCCAGCCTCCTTAGACCTCATGAGAGATCTCTATATATAGGAGTTTTGGAGAAAGGATGAGTCAGCTTGAGAGCTGACTAGTGTCCTCTCCCACTTTAGTTATACTTCAGTTCTTGAGTCCACTTGGAGATCCTTGCTTCCACTTGGAGTTTAAGAACCTCTTACTCATCACTAGGCGAATTCCTTGATCCAAGTGTCATTTTGGAAGCTTCTTGGGCACTGACACATTGAGGAATGAGACTTCCACATGTCAAATCTTGCTCAGCGCAGGTATCCTTTGTTGGAGTTGACATTCAACGCAGGTATAGAGAGGGGCAGTTGACATTCAGCGCAGATGCTCAGTGGAGCAGTTGACATGATCCAGAAATTGCTTGTTTTTGAGTGTTTTCAGGTGGAGAACTGATTTTCAATGATGTGGTTTGCTGACCTTGTTCCTCTAGGGGTAGGAACAACATGTTTAGGGACTTTGGATCCCTTAGATTATGGACATTTCATGCTTCATGCTGTAAGGCACAAAAATGTCTATAACACTTGCCATCAATGAAATAAAATCCATGGAATGGGAGAAGGACCATAATTTTCTGAGATTTGTCATTCCATCCTTCATTACCTCATCTGGCGTGGGCACATGATGTCATCATTCATTCTTCTCCTGAAGCATGATGCCACTTCGACGGTGTCTTCTGAGCATACTATTGATTATGAGAGAGGTGAATAGAACTATATTAATCACATGAGTAGACTTATGGAGTCTACCTATTTTTGCCTTATTCAAATTTATT
Organism: Pinus tabuliformis; assembly: GCA_031772625.1. Lineage (NCBI taxonomy): Eukaryota > Viridiplantae > Streptophyta > Pinopsida > Pinales > Pinaceae > Pinus > Pinus tabuliformis. Next base: position 1,760,334,651 of record CM062816.1, on the reverse strand, counting down.
ATCAACCATTTAGGGAGGGGGACTCTAATGTATTTACCAACCTGCTTCATGGGATAACTCTCCGTTCTGAGATGTCATTCAATTCCAATTTCCTTGTCTCTAGGTGACTGTTGGGAATGGAATCCCCCCGAGGCATGTTTATGGGCTCAAAGCCCAAGTTTTAACTGAATCTTGTTGTAAAGCTCTGCGAATTGCAAGTGCAAAGTGCGAAAGTATGATAGAGTCACATGGTTGTCTGCCCTAGTTTTGTAATGTAATGTCGGCTGGATAGACCTATTGTATAAATAGAGCAAGGCTTTAAGTGTACAAGGAGGAGATAAGGATAGAGAAGAGTAACAAATCTAAGTGATTGAGTTAGGAGTGTAAAGTGTGTCTTTGGGTTGTAGAGTAGGAGAATGCCCTGCAACTGAGTGCGCAAAGGCCTAGTAGTCCATAGATGAGTGCATGGACCCCTGTAGCTGAGTGCGCAGGGCAGAGTTGAGTCTAAAACCGAGGAAGGAATTAATAAAGAGAAGTTTTATCATAATTCTGTGTATCTATTTTTGGGTTAATGCATGTTTGATATAATTTGCAAATATACTATTTATTTACTGTGCGCACCTATATGAATGGTTTATGTTGTTAAGTATAACTTAAAGCAAGCAAGTAGGCTAAGATAATCAACTAAAATTGGAATACCAGTAAAGTCTTGGGTAATAACGCAAGAGAGTGGCGTTCAGCCCCTGGGTAGGGCTACGTGAAGGCAGTGTATTAGGTTGCGAGGTGCAGGAGAATGCGCGAAGCAACCTGCGTGAAGGGTCAAACCGCGTACCAGTCAAACTCGTCAGACATCTCCAGGGTGCGGAAACCTGGTTCTATAACCCTCCCATACTACTTCAGGTGAGACCTTAGTCTGCACTCCATGAAATGTTGCCGAAAGGTCGAGTAGTACCGGGATTTGTTTGGCTAAATCAACTCTGAACCTGGGTCAAGCCCCACTAAGCCAACAAATGGTTCTGTTTCCAGGAACGGGATCTGCATAAGAGATCTTTGATGTCATATCACTGGAATTCGACAAAGAAAGGAATTGAAGAGTGGTTGGGCAAGGAGATTCATGAGTTCGCAGCACAGGAAAACAGGAATCAACGATTATCAAAGGAAGAGTGGTTAGATTGTTACTTATATACAGAAATCCGCGAAATTTTCTTTGCATCCTTCCCCTCTGAGTTGTACGAATGGATCGCGAAGCTAGTAGATAGTCAAGGAAGGTGTAGGCTCAAAAAACCTATTGTGTGGAATCTGTAGAAATTTTCACTGTAGATCACCTGTTAATGCAATGTAACTAAAACAAAATACTTGATCTACTTCTACAACAAACTTGTGGAAGCTTAATCGATTTTGAGCAAGATCAAATAGAACACATATAACAGATGAAGAAGAAATCAATCACACATGAAACACAGAAGAATACTCAAGGAAAATCCTCAGCTAAAAACCCTGCTATCTGTATTATCATACAAGTGGAAATATCTCAGGATTACACAAAGCTTTAGCTCACAAGCTATCCAGCTCTCAGTACAGTCCCTTACTACTGCTCATAGACAAAATAGACAACACATATGCCTTCCTTCAGTCCTCCAAGCCTCCTATTTCCTTGTGCAGTTTCTCTTGGGTCCTCCAGCTGCAACCTGTGTGAATAATCCTCTCACACACAACACTAACCTCTGAAATAACTGCGCAATCCTAAAGGAGATAATTCCTTCTGCATGGATGAGTTTCCTATATAGGAAAATTCCTCCAGCTGATTGTACACTATCCCATCCTTTAATCTCCACTGGGTCTCTGTCTGAACTAACATGCATGAGTTATTTATGAGAGAATATTCAGTTATCTGAAGTACACTAGTTGCATGCATGAATGCATTAACTGACTAAACTCACAATTAGTTCCTCCAACTGTTTGGAACTAATTTAACTGGACTTAACTCAGTTAACTGAGCTGACTAATTACGACTCATCCTTATCTCCTTAATTCAGGGATAACTTCCTCAATCAAAGGGGTAATCGTTGCATGTCTTCACAAAGACTTCATGTTTGATTTTCTCCAACTAATTAACTCAAGATGAATTAATTAATCATTTTTCAAACAGCTAGTGAGACTAAATTCAAATTTAATTCAGGGACTAATTAAAATTGGAATCTATCTTGAAATGCTATTTATAGAAATTCTATTTTTAGCATTTCTATTTTTTGCTATTTCCAACAGAGTTGGAGAATATCCTGAAATGCTATTTTTAGCATTTATTGTTGTCATTTTCAACACTCCCTCTCAACAAGAAAGGCATTCAACTCGAACCCGATCTTGAACCTTTGGAATGTTCTGCATGCAACACTTCTCTCAAGTGTTATTGCTCCAACAACTCCAGAAACAAAAAATATCCAACTTGAATCAGAATGATCCCTATGTCACCAAAATCTCTGACTGCTATTGCCTTGGTCAACTGAAAAACTATGCGCCTATGTGCTCTTTAGTATCTGACTGCTCTAGCCTCTGCCACTTTAATCTCTAACTGCATCAATCACATTAATTCCTCCTACTACATCTGTGTTGATGCTGGTCCTTTCTCCCAGCACTGCATCCACACTTCACCTCCTCTCATCATGTTGCATCGTGTTGTCCACTGCTGCACTGCAACTCAGTTACTGAGAAGTAAGTAACTGATCTCCCAACTGACCTCCCTGTTGGGCTAGAAACACCCTCTCATGGTGAAGCTTCCTCTGCCGCTCCATCCACATCTGTCTCTAACCACTAAGCCAGTCTTGCTACTCCTCGTCAGGGCTCCAGTAGTAAGGTCTAATCAAAGAGGTTAGGTACCTCAAAGATCATGCCCCTATTTCAGTTTTCTTGGGGCTATCACTTCACATCGCCCCACCTCACACCTAAACGTATGGATGCATGTGATCCCTCTGCCCACTTGGCTCGAAATTTCCCCCTACTGGAGGTCTCTGCATGAGTGGATGCCTCCACTCGGTCTCCTCTCAGCATCTCCAATTATATCTCCTCCACAATTTTCTGAGACTTCTTCTCAAACTGCATGTTGAGAGGTAATTTACTCTCCCTATCAACCACCAAGTCTCTAACCTTTGCCTTGCTCCTCAAGGCTTTGCATGCATCTTGAACCTCAAGAGAATACAAGTTCTTGGCTAGTGAACCGATCTGCTTCACCTGTCTCGTGGTGATGTGTCTAAGGAAAACCTTTCCCTTACTAAAGACTACATCATAGCCTTTGTCCTCCAGCATCGCAATCGATACCAAGTTCTTCTTCAGTCCTTGCACATACTTCACATCTTTCAAGGTAATGCGAGCTCGATGCTCCCTCTGAAAAGAAATCGTGCCCACTCCTGAAACACTATACTTTTCATCATTACCCATCTCTATGAGTATCTTGAGGTCTTTCTCCTCCAAGGTACTAAACAAACTCTTATCGCCGGTCATGTGGAATGAGGCTCCATTTTCAAGAAACCAACCACAACCCATCATCGATGAAACCATGCATGCGATGAGGGTAAAATCCAATTCGAACTGAGAGGCCAATGCCTCACCTTCAGATCCTTCCGAGGATCCCTTCTTGGATTTCTTCAATGGAAAATTAGTTGCATAATGGTCCACCTCATGACAATTAAAGCATCTCACTTTAGATTTGTCAATCTTCTTCCCTCCATGAGAAGAACTCAATTTGGGATGAGAATCCTTCTCCTTCCATTTCCTTGCCTTACTTGCTAAGGCATAATTTTCTTCATCCTCTTGGATGAAGGACCATCTCTGGTGCTTCTCTTGATCTCCTACTGCATCATATCCAACCATAATATTTCCTAATCTGGCAGTTTCCCTCTTCCATTTACTGAGTCTTGGTAGCTAATCCAGCTCTTAGGAAGACCGAGGAGAGCAAGACTCACCATTTCATCATTGGTTGTCATGATTCATACACTTCCAAGCTCATCCCTGTAGGTGGTGAGGTTTTTCAGATATGTAGAGATCGTGTCACTCTTTTCACACTTGATTTTCCGAAGCTTGCCTTTCAGCACCAGCTTCCTCTTATCACTGCTATTTTGATATAGATCCTTCAATGTCTTCCACATTGAAAACGGTGTCTCCTTCCCATGGAGACTTGAGACAATGTGGTCTGGAACTCCCTCCATAAGAATCCTTCTCGCTCTAGCCACACATTTCTTCCATTCTGCCAATTCTTGGGCATTAGTTGTTGATGGCTTGGGGACTTCTTGATTAATGAAGTCCTTCAGACCATTTTCCTCTAATACTGCTTCCATGTGATCCTTCTAGGCTATATAATTCGAGTTTCCATCCAGGGCATACTCGAGTCTCAAACCATTGAACGCCATTGGTGAACTTTGAGATGTGATAAGAATTCGATTTCTATAATAAATAACTTCAAACTTCAAACTTCTCCCTTCTTTGTATACTATTCTCTGCTTTGATCACATTTGCTCTGATACCATGTAGAAATTTTTACTATAGATCACTTGATAATGCAATGTAACTAAAGCAAAATACTTGATCTACTTCTACAACAAACTTGCAGAAGCTTAATCGATTTTGAGCAAGATCAAATAAAACACATATAACAGATGAAGAAGAAATCAATCACACATGAAACACAAAAGAATACTCTGGGGAAAGCCTCAGTTGAAAACCCCACTATCTGTATTATCGTACAAGTGGAAATATCTCAGGATTACACAAAGCTTTAGCTCACAAGCTACCAAGATCTTAGTACAATCCCTTACTGCTACTCATAGACACAATAGACAACACATATGCCTTCCTTCAGTCCTCCAAGCCTCTTATTTCCTTGCGCAGTTTCTCTAGGGTCCTCCAGCTAAAACCTGTGTGAATAATCCTCTCACACACAACACTGACCTCTGAAATAACTGCGCAATCCTGAAGGAGATAATTCCTTTTGCATGGATGAGTTTCCTATATAGGAAAATTCCTCCAACTGATAGTACATTATCCCATCCTTTGATCTCAATTGGGTCTCTGTCTAAACTGACATTCTTGAGTTATTTATGAGAGAACATTCAGTTATCTGAAGTACACTAGTTGCATGCATTAACTGACTGAACTCACAATTAGTTCCTCCAACTGTTTCGAACTAATTTAATTGGACTTAACTCAGTTAACTGAGCTAAATAATTACAACTCAAATACAACTCATCCTTATCTCCTTAATTAAGGGATAACTTCCTCAATCAAAGGGATAACTGTTGCATGTCTTCACAAAGACTTCATGTTTGATTTCCTCCAACTAATTAACTCAAGATGAATTAATTTATTATTTTTCAAACAGCTGGTGAGACTAAATTTGAATTAATTCTCAATCTTAATTCAAGGACTAATTAAAATTGGAATCTATCCTGAAATGCTGTCTATAGCAATGTTATTTTTAGCATTTCTATTTTTTGTTATTTCCAACAAAGTTGGGGTATATCCTGAAATGCTATTGATAGCAATGTTATTTTTAGCATTTCTATTTTTAGAATTTATTGTTGCGATTTTCAATAGACTCCAAAGTTGGTGTGCAGATTGGAAGCATCGGAAGATAAGATTGCATAGGCTGTGGATCACTGGCTCAATCGAATTATAGGGGGATTTATCACCGAGTTCATGGTAGATACTTCAGTTAGCTATAGCAAGGCAGAACGATGCTTCCTCAAAGGACCGTGAGCTAAATATGCTAAATTTTTAAACACTTGGATTAAAATGCTACTGTGTGAAAAGTGGGTTATGCGAATAAATTGATGTTTGGGGCTACGCAAAGTGCGAAGATCTACAGAAACGAAGGTAGCGCAGAACTTGAAACTAGCCCCCTTGATTTCACTTCACTGGGAAAGTGAGGAAGAGCTCGTGAAGGTCTCACCAAGAAGTGAGATCAGTTTTATAAAGCAGTGAATTCTGCACATATCACTTCCACCTACACCACCGCTAGTTTCACCATCTTCACCCCCGTCTTCACTCACACCAGCTCTGCTACCACCACAATTCAATATGGAAATCGCGATAAAGTTATTGGTGTTCAAAGGAGTAGGGAATGAAGGTCCTGACCAATTTTGGTTCATGGTAAGGGCTGTATGGGAAGCACAAGGAGTCACGGATGACAACATAAAGAAAGCAACGCTGGTCAGCGCTTTGCAGGATCACGCCCTGACATGGTACATCAGGCATTCCAATGACAATATGAATGCAGGGATCTCAGATATCCAAGCTGTGCTAAACAAGGAATTTAGCAAGCCAAAGTCAGAGACATAGTTGATCATCGGATTTAAGGAAATTGTGATGCTTCCAGGTGAGACCCCCAGGGAGCTGGATCAGAGATTGAAGGGTATGATTCATGAAGCCAACATGACCTTGATGGATGGGCAACATTATGCATGGTTTGTAGCATCGCTAATGCCGCATCTAAGGAACGCGTTGTCACAGCAGAAGCTATCCACTCAAGCACGAGAACCCAATACAAGATCCTAACCTGGGATTTCAACAAATACATTCGCAGTTGAAGAATTTGTGTCTTGAAATGCAGAGTTTGAAACAAGACAGGACAACTTTCCCAAAAGCGCGCGAGGAGGTATGGTGCGTAAAGTGCAAGGGCCAGGGACATGACAAGTACCATTGTCCAGTCTTCGTGAACTATCTGGAGGCATGAGGACCAATGCCATTGAGACCAGAGGCACAAGCAGACCGAGCACGGTGCCTGCATTATGGTGCATGATTTGTCAAATAAGAGGGAAGCATGCTACAGATAACTACCATCTATTATAGAAGTATACACAGAGTTCTCAATAGTTGTTCTGTAATTTCTATAGATCAATAGGCCACGATGAGTGCACCTGTAGAAGTTATGAATTGATGATGGATCAAACTCATACCTACAGAGTTCAGACCAAAACACGGGCCCTCAATCAAAATGTAGGGATGGCACGCACTAGATTTCAGGGACACGGACGAGGTCGAGGTGGAATGGGACCAGGAAAGGGTCGCAGACAACTGATATGTTACAATTGTGGAGGACAGGGAAATTATGCTCGCAATTGTACAAATCCAACGAGACCATCATGCTTATATTGTACCCAGTTTGATCATGAGACAGAGGACTATCCCATGCTGATAGCGAGGCTGCACAATAAAGGAACACTCCAACCTTCCCCAACTCAGAACCTGCAAATGACAAGGTCTGAGCCGCGCAAGGAAGACCCGAATGTAAATATCGTGCTCTGAAGTGGTATCACGACAGGAGATGGCAAATGCAAGCAGCCCGAAGTGAGTTCCTGGGTTTGCAAGGCTCCAACAAAGGAACCAAAATTTGATTTTGAGCGTGCTAAGGAGACATTCATGGTAGCTTGGTAGCTAAAAAGAGCTTTGCGGAGGCCTCCACTTCAAGTAGTAAAGACAAACTGGAACCGGAAATGGACCCATTAATTCTCACTACCTTTCTAGAGACATGCATGAAGTTGTTGCGTGACAACAAGGCTATGAAAGGGTTGCAAGAACTCATAACTAGATGTGTTGGGACCGCGCCATGAGAACCGCATGTAGTCCGGAAGCTCTGGAAGCACACAACATGAACAGGAAGAGAGATGAAATTGACTACGTAGATCGGGGAATTCGAAATGGATTAAGTGATTTTGGATCTAGGATCAGATGCGAAGGTCTTGCCAAAGCAGACATGGGAATGCATGGGCAGGCCTATTTTGCAATGGTCTCCTATTCAATTGCAAATGGCGAACCAACAAAAGATCCTACCTATGGGAAGATTTTAGGGAATAACGGTAGATATCGAAGGTGCGAGCGCGCTTGCAGATTTCGAAGTGATAGAGATTGTTGATGACAACAATCCCTATCCCGCGCTACTGGGAATAGATTGGGACATTGACATGAATGGAGTGATAAATCTAAAGAAGCGCAAGATGATTTTTTAGAAAAAGTCACTACGCATAGTGGTACCTTTAGACCCTGCGAAAGGATCACGCTACATAGAGCCAGTATGCAACTACGATAGTGATGACGATCTAGATTGTATCTACAAGATAACCACATGGGAGCAGGACTAGGTGATTCCAACAGTGGATGGCAGGATTTCATGAGAGCGTGAAAGCTCCTAAACCTTAGATTCGGACGAGGAGATAGAACTATGGCAGAACCGGTTACACGAGGTAACCACGCTCAACTGTGACATGATGACAAGGTCGTTGCGCTACGTGACAACATAGGTAAGAGATTTGCCTATGTATGACGGATTGACTGAGGTGGATGATTTCATAAACTAATTTGGAAGAGAAGTACTGGAACAGTAGCGGTTCGATGCCCTGAAATGGGTACTGCGCGTGATGCCTGCAAGGTGGTGGGTATGCACCAGTAGAATTTTGAAGACTAGCACAAATGTAGAAGAATGATGCGCATATGGTTTGGAACACCTCAGATGCAGCTAACAAACAAGTATGAAGGACGAGATGATCCATGTGCACATCTCGCGAAATGGACCAAGGTCTATGGCGAAGAGCCACAACCTGAGTGGGTGCACCTGTTCTATCATACCCTGGATATCATACCCATGAATTGGTATACTAAGATGGAGCTTCGCCATGGCATGAGAAAATGGGATATCTTGCGCGAAGGATCCCTGTTAACCTTCACATTTGAGGATCGTTGGTGAGATACTGTTGATGATGTGCTACAAGCAGTAAAAGCAGCTAATACCCCATGAGCCAATGGAAGTGCTTCAACCGGAATGGGCGACCCAACTGAGCTATGCACTGGAGTGTTACAATGTAAATATTGAGGAGGATGATGAGGATCCACGAAAAAACAACATTTTAGAAACTAAAGGCTATAGCGAGGTTCAAGGACCATTGATTGAAGATCTTGACATCATCGCACCGTTAAAAATGAAGTAGGTAAACATTAGGACAGAGGCTGAACCGAAGTATGCAACGCTCGGTGACTATTGGGATGATGCCACAGTGGATAAGGTCACTGAGCTACTCCACGAGGACCAAGAACTATTCCCGACCAAGATTACAGACTTAAAGGGGATCGTTGGCGATTTAGGGATGATGAAGATCACACTAAAACCCGACGCGAAGCCAGTTAAGCAGAGGCCTTACGCTTGAATCTGAAGTACAAGGAAAAGGTTCGTGTAGAACTAGACAAAATGCTCTCAGCTGTAATTATTGAGCTGGTGGAAGAATCCGATTGGGTGAGACCTATGGTAGTACAAGAGAAAAAGCAGAAGGGCGAGATAAGAATATGCGTGGACCTCAGGAAGCTAAATGACGCCCGTGTACATGTTATGAAACCAACTCAAGAAAAGATAGAAAGATAGATCAACACCTTAGAATTCAGCCTCTTCGAGGGGGCAACCTCCTTTACATTACATAAATGAACAATTCTTGGATGATACAAATGAAAAGACCTCTTTTCTATATATAGGAGTCTAAGGGGTCATAACATAATCAGAGCCGACATAACAATAATAATGTAAGGGCACAATAATAACAATAGTGGGCTTCTATGCGGCACAATAGTAACAATATGGGCACTACATGGGTACATCAATATAATAAGTGGGTTGTCCTAGTAACAATAAGGGGTTACACTAGTAGTATAGGGGCCTAACATGCCCCTCTCCTTCAAAAAGCATTGTCCTCAACGCTTGAGTAGTTCTTGATGCTTATGTATAAAATTCTTGTCCTCTCATGTGGAATCTTCAGCGGGTAAGTTCTTCCACTTGATGAGATACTCTGAAATTGATCGATTTCGTAGCTATCGGGTTCTTGTTTCTGTGACTACTCCAGGTTCCAATATTTTTCCTTCCTCTTCAATTTCTGGCAATATTGCTTGAATTGGGATCCTTTGCAACTTTTGAATAAGTGGCCATACTTCTTCATCCTTCTTCCATTCATCCCTTGCTTCATTTATCCAATCTGGTTGGATAATAGAAATAGCAGAAAACAATGCTTGCACATCCTCATCCTTGAAGAGTCTTCCCATTCGGTAAGGTCGCCATTTGTTAAGTGCATGCATTATTGCCAACATTTCCTTCTCATAAATAGCTTTCTTTAGATGTAGCAGTAAAAATACCCAATCACTTACATCAAAACATTTTTCACTATGATGTTGATCTACATGTTGTTTCATTTGATTTTGCACCAAAGTGGCATTATCCTTTAAAAGTTGGAGAATTTGTTGTTGATGCTCGATGTGATCTTTCACTGCTTGAACCTTTTTCTTCTTCATATGTCCTTCTATCTTTAGAGTTTGAGGAGTGGTAATTTCTTCCAATCCTTTACAAGATATGGTCGGATTCATTTCTTGACACTCGATGTGATCTTTCACTTCTTGAACATTTTTCTTCTTGATATGTCCTTCTATCTTGATAGTTTGAGGAGTGGTAATTCCGACCAATGAATTATAAGATATGGTTGGATTCATTTCTTCTTTCTTGATGTAATCTTTCACTTCTTTCACCTTTTTCTTCTTGATATGTCCTTCTATCTTGAGAGTTTGAGGAGTGGTCATTCTTGATAATAGTTTACAAGATATGGTCTGATTCATTTCTTCTTTCTCTGGGGTTGAGTCCTGGCATATATCCTCTTCTTTTGATGTTTCTTGATCCTTTTCTTCCTCCTCTTCATACTCTATGTAAAGTAATTTCTTCTCAGCACACTCAGCACACTTATGACCTTTAGTGCATTTGTTATCACAATTGTAACAAAGCCCTTTTTCACTTTTTTCTTCCAATTGTTGTGGTGTAACCCTTGTAGGTTGTGGAAAGCTAGGAGAAACAACACTTCCATCTTTATAGTTGTGAGGGGTAGACTTAATTGTTTCCATAATTTTACTTTCCAATATGTCACAAAGCCCTTTTACTCTTTCCAATTATTGTGGTGTTGCTCTAAAGAAGGTGTTGCTCTTTGTATCCTCATAATGTGCTATCATTTCCTCCATGAGAATTGACCACGTAACAAGTTTTTTACGAGAACAAATCCCTTTATGCCATAAAAATTGATCCGGTTCTAAATATGATGCAATACATACCTTTTGTAACAGTGGTACACCATGTAGATCAAAATATTGCTCCATCCGAAGTATCCAATTTACCGGATCCTTGCCATCAATCTTCCTCATCTTGCTTTTTCTTGATTTTAGGACCTCGACCTTGAAATGACTGTAACTCTATACTTTTAGATATTTAAGTTCTGAAATTGCTACCTGTAGTAGCCCTCTGTGTCCTCTTTCCAATGCCACTAGTCTGATCCAAATTGGATTCTCCAAAAACGAGTTATGCACAATCTCCTAAGATGACCTGATTATAGACCTTTCCAGAAGAGCGAAATTGTATGAAGTGCCACATGTCAATTTTTCGACCTTTGGCTCTGAAAAATATATACACGAAACTAAAGTCCGTCCTCTTTCTGCACCTTCTTACGAAATTTCAATCTGATGCTCAGAGAGAAATTTATAATGATTTTCCCTAGGTCACCTGTTTGGAATGTAATTCAAGAGTCTGCAAAAAGACCAACTTCCTCAGATCATATCTCCGCAAATATAGCGCGAAAAGATCTGAAATTCAGACCCAAGGTTCAACGATATTTCTTCTCAAATGGTTTTTTTTGTGACTTCTGAAATGTCACAAAAAAAAAGTTATATCGAAAATGCCACGATGACCTATTTGGAGCAGCGAAACCCTAGAACCCAAAGCTCTGATACCAAATGTTATGAAACCAGCTCAAGAAAAGATAGATCAACGCCTTAGAATTCAGCCTCTTCGAGGGGGCAACCTCCTTTACATTACATAAATGAACAATTCTTGGATGATACAAATGAAAAGACCTCATTTCTATATATAGGAGTCTAAGGGGTCATAACATAATCAAAGCCGACCTAACAATAATAATGTAAGGGCACAATAATAATAATAGTGGGCTTCTATGTGGCACAATAGTAACAATATGGGCACTACATGGGTACATCAATATAATAAGTGGGTTGTACTAGTAACAATAAGGGGTTACACTAGTAGTATAGGGGCCTAACAGTACACAACCCATTCCTGACCCCGTTCACAAATGAAGTATTAGAAAATGTCGATGGGCAAGAAGCATATTATTTCATCGATGGTTTCTCTGGGTACCACTAGATCAAAATTGCACCGGAAGACAGGAGCAAGACCACCTTCACCACTGAACGGGGCTGCTTTCAATACACCATCATGTTGTTTGGGTTAAACAGCGCGACAACCATCTTCTCGCGCATAGTTGTTGCCCATTCAAAGAATATATCCACAAATTCCTGGAGGTCTATCTGGATGATTGGACTGTCTTTGTATTGGTTAAGCATCACGTAGCAAGCTTACGCTTGATGTTGGATACTTACCTACAACACCAGATTGTGCTGAACCTTAAGAAGTGTATGTTCCTCATTCCCTTTGGGAACCTACTCAGACATGTGGTCTGCAAACAAGGACCAATGGTCGACCCAGCGAAGATTGTGATAATTCTAAATTTGGAAGCACTACAAAGTGTTAAACAGTTTCACTCTACCTTGGGACACACAGGGTACTACAAGAAGTTCATCAAAAGCTATGCCCAGATCACTGCGTTGATGGAGAAACTATTGAAAAAGGATGTCACGTTTTTCTGGAATGACGATTGCATGAAAAGCATGGATGTCCTAAAAGGGAAATTTGCCTCCACTCCAATCCCGGTCTTCCCAAAATGGGATGTGGAGTTTCATGTCCATGTTGATGTGTCATGTGTCGCACTGGGAGCAGTGCTCACACAAGAGGGCGGAGACAGATTGGATCACCCTATCACATTTGCAAGTCGTAGATTGTCCAAAGCCAAAAAGAACTATTCCACAACTGAGTGCGAGGGATTGGCTATGGTGTATGCGCTCCAAAATACCAGCACTATTTGTTAGGAGTACATTTCAAGATGTATACAAACCATTCTGTGCTAAAATATTTGGTCAATAAGCCTGTGTTGACGGGGTGCATATGTAGGTAGCTCTTATTGTTCTAAGAATATTACTTTGAGGTCATGGTAAAACCTGGACGCCTGAACATAGGACCGGATCACTTGTCACATATTGAGACAGGCAAGGAACCTACTAGTTTAGAGGAAGGATTACCTAATGCACAACTCTTTGTTGTGTGCGTTGCGGATGGACACTTTGAAGATATAATCCACTTTTTAACAACAGGGATTGCGCCAAAGGAATACTCTATCCAACAGAAGAAGGAATTGGTGGTGTGTGCAGCGGATTTTTCTTTCATCGCAGGGCACCTATACAAAATGGGAAATTATGAGATGTTGTGAAGGTACGTACCTGAATTTGAGCGAAGTTAGATCCTCACGGAAGCACATGGGGGTGCTGCAGGAGGACACTATGCAGGACGAGTGACCGCACAAAAGATTCTCTGCGCAAGGTTGTGGTGGCCAACCCTTTATTAGGATTCAAAAGCACACTATAAGGCTTGCAATATATGTCAAATGACCGGTAAACCATCGCGAAGGGACGAAATTCCTTTGAATCCACAATGACGCTGCAAGCCTTCGAAAAGTGGGCAATCGGCTTTGTGTGACCTATCAAACCCTAGGGAAAAACAGGCACACGATATATCATCACCGTGATGCAGTACCTGATGCGCTGGGCAGAAGCGCAGCCGGTCAAAGACTGCACGGCCGCCACCACTGCAAAGTTTTTGTTTGAACACGTGTTGACTCAATTTGGCTGTCTAAAAATCTTAATGAGTGATCGTGGTACACATTTCCTAAATGAAACCATCAACGCACTCACAAAAGAGTTCCAGGTGTATCATTAGAAAAGCACACCGTATCACCCACAAGCCAATGGGACAGTAGAAGCATTCAACAAAATACTGGACATTGTGCTAACCAAATTGTGCAACGTGCAGTGAAGCGATTGGGACCTGCGCGTACCTACAGTACTATGGGCTTATATGACAGCATGCAAGAAACTGATGGGACAAACACCTTTCTAGCTAGTTTATGGCGTGGAAGCTATCATGCCGATGGAGTATATTGTATCTAGTTTGCGCATAGGAGCCCTCATAGGTACGATGGACCACGAAGCTCTAGAAGAAAGGCTCGCGTAATTGGAAGAACTTGAAGAGGAACGGTTCCTGGCTAGTTGTCATCAATAGGTACAAAAGCAGCCTGAAAAGGCTTGGCACGATCGACATATTAAGTTGCGCACCTTCAAGGTAAATGACTTAGTGTTGTTGTATGATAGTAAGTTTGAAAAATTCCCTGGAAAGTTTAGAATGCATTAGTTGGGACCATACATGGTTAAGGAGGTCACAGACAGAGGCATAGTACAGCTAGTCAAACTAAATGGAGAACCTTTCCCAGGCAAAGTGAATGGCAGTCATTTGAAGCCCTACACAGGTGGCACGACTATCTGACTAACCAGCGAAGCATAGTCTTCGCACCCCAAGGATTCGGACCAAGGCGCGGGACTATAATCAAATGCAAGGGATACCGGCACCGATACAGAGCAGCCGATCGGACACAAAGGTCTCAGAACAACATATGTAGTAGATCCAGAAAGCATCAACTCAGTGCATTGCTGACCTCCGTGCAGTTCTAGAACAGTTTGAGGGACTCTACGCAAAGATCGCCGCGCTGACAGAGTGACTCGAGGGCCAATCACGATGTTTGTGTTGGGGGCCTGTTGGGCATGGAATCCCCCCAAGGCATGTTTTGGGGCTCAAAGCCCAAGTTTTGATCGAATCTTGTTGTAAAGCTCCACGAATTGTGAGCACGGGGTGCAAAAGTATGATAGAGTCACAGGGTTGGCCGCCCTAGTTTTGTAATGTAATTTTGGCTGGATAGACCTACCCATGGTCCACAGACCATGGGATTGTATAAATAGAGCAAGGCTCTAAGTGTAGAAGGAAGAGATAAGGATAGAGAAGAGTAACAAGTCTAAGTGATTGAGTCAGGAGTGTAAAGTGTGTCTTTGGGTCGTAGAGTAGGAGAAGGCTCTGCAGCTGAGTGCACAGAGGCCTAGTAGTCTACAGCTGAGTGCGCAGGGCAGAGTCGAGTCTATAACCAAGGAAGGAATTAATAAAGAGAAGTTTTATCATAATTATGTGTATCTGTTCTTTGGTTAATGCATGTTTGATATAATTTGCAAATATACTATTTATTTACTGCACACACCTGTATGAATGGTTTATGTTGTTAAGTATAACTTAAAGCATGCAAGTAGGCTAAGATAATCAACTAACATTGGAATACCAGTAAAGTCTTGGGTAATAACATAAGAGCGCGGCGTTCAACCCTTGGGTAGGGCTGCGCGAAGGCAGTATATCAAGTTCCGAGGCGCGAGAGAGTGCGTGAAGGGTCAAACCGTGGACCAGTCGAACTCGTTAGATATCTCTAGGGTGCAGAAACCCAGTTCTAGCACCCTCCCATACTACTTCGGGTGAGACCTCAGTCTGCGCTCCACGAATTTTTGCCGAAAGGGCCAGTAGTACCGGGATTTGTTTGGCTAAATCAACTCTAAACCTGGGTCAGGCCCCACTAAGCCAACAATTGCATTCCTTGTTTGCTTGAATTTTTGCCTCCTTGTTATGCCCTCAGTGGATGTGGAAACAAGATCTAGAAGAGAAGATCTCGAACATGGCTCTTATTTTACGAAGGAGAAGAGAATCTTGATTATTCACCATATTAGATCCTATGTAGAGGTACTGGATGGTAATAAGTGAGTCTCTAATAATGATTATTGAGGAGACATTCAAGTTCTTGGTTATCTGAAGGCCACCATACATCCCATACATCTCTACTAGGTTGTTAGATTTGTGCCCAAGTCCTCAAGCATAGTTAATTTCCATTTTTCCTTCGGGATTTAGAAGAATCTCTGCCCCTCTTGCCACCCCACAATTATGTACTAAAATTAAGATACATTTTGAACTCAATTATTTGAGAAAGCTTAATATTTAGTGTAATTATTGTGAGATTATCCTTTTTCCAGTTAGTATAATTATTAATGAATGTAATTAGTATTTTATATACAAGGAAAGAAATGGTGTAAAAAGATCTTAGAATATGGTCTAACTAATTTATTAGTTGCATGCCTTCTTTAAGCCATAATGATTAAGTAACTTGATTTATGCATGCCTTATTTAAGCCATAATGATTAAGTAACTTGATTTACATAGCATATGTGTTCATGCCAGTGCAATGAACCTTTAGTTAATTTAGTACTATAATAATTTTGCTTGGAGGCACAATGTTAGGTGAAACTAGAGGCTTAGTAGAGAATAACCAAGGAAATGAACAACTCATAGTCATAGCATCCTCTTGCGCAATTTATCTCATGTCTTCTAACTTGTGGAATCCTTATATGTGTTGTTATGAGGTGCAACCTTGCATTTGGTTTATGAAACTCATGAGGGTAAGTTATGTCTACTTTACTTAGAGTGGAATTTATGTATAAAGAAATTAATGAATGTGAATGTTAAACTTGCATGAATGAGTGATTATGTACAAGCCATGGCCTTTTAAATCTAGTGCATCTCCATGATGAATGTCAATTTCTCCTTCAGACCCTTAATGCAATTAAGTTTGTTGAAAACCGAGTTTATATTGGAAATATTTGTATGGTTAATTGGCCTATAAAGTTTATTTTTATTATGAAGTCTATGTGTGCTTGTTTTGTGATCCTCCATTTTGCATTCATATACATACACCTTAGTGAGACTAAAAAGTGTAATGCGTGGTGCATTGATGTACTAGTATTTTCATATTAAGAAGGTTGTACCAATCATATCAATAATTCACATGAGAATGATGAAATGGAGTCTTCACTTAGTTGAGTGCACGTGTAAATAGAATTCAAATGATCATGCGCATTCCCCGATTTGAAACCAATGGTTTAACATGTTGGGAAAGCTTCAAGGGTTTTTTGTAGGGTTAACTTGCATAGTTGCTCAAAGTAATTGGTGGATACAAAAAAAAAGTTTCAATTTGGGGGTTTTAAGGCTTTGATATCCTTGGCATCCTAGCCTAACTTAGAGGAAGTAGATGCACTTAAATGAGGCTTGAAATCTAGGGCTTTAAGATCCTCTTTCTGATGTGTTGAAGAATTAAAAAGGACCTAGAAAAGTGTAAATCCTTGAGGAAAAAACTTATGAAAAAAGCTCAAGAATTTTGGAAAAATTATGACACAAACTTGAGTAAATTTGTGTGTCGCATGAAGTTTCTCTCCATGCAATAGAAGGTATATCGCATGAAGACTATCTTCATGTAATATAGCCCATATCATGTGAAACGATGGAGGACAATAAGAACATGAGGACATGTGGCAAGTGCTAAGTAGATGTCCCAAGCAAGGGAGTGAGAGAGAAGGAGAG
The DNA here is from genome assembly GCA_031772625.1 of Pinus tabuliformis. Lineage (NCBI taxonomy): Eukaryota > Viridiplantae > Streptophyta > Pinopsida > Pinales > Pinaceae > Pinus > Pinus tabuliformis. The sequence continues at coordinate 1,760,317,214 of CM062816.1, read as the reverse complement.
GGTCCCCTTGTAGCTTAGAATTTTTTCAAAGATGTGATAAGTCATGCCATAAAAATTGGTGGCACAACACAACACATGAATGGAGCTTTGTGGAGGTACTTAAAGAAGATGTTGAGGGATGCAACAAGCACATCAACGATGACTTTGCCTTGATAAATATGAAAACCAAAAGATGTTTGTATGGAATATAATGTGGAATTGTACAATGCCATGTAAGAAATGATGACATATGGAAGATAACTTGGAAGAGAGAGGAAATTTTTGAAGAAATCTTTACAAGGTCATATCTTTCTACTTATAACTCAAAATTGACCAAGAGTATAGTCATTGGAAAGCTTTCGATGAGCGAAATGGATTTATGAGCTCAAATGTGGCCCTAAAATAGTACTTAAAGAGGGAAAACTTGGTTACCCAATCTCCTTAATGCCACTTAAGGGTTTAGGTACATGACACCCCTTATTGAGTAACATTGGAATTAATGATTTGTCATTTCCCCTCTTTTTCTTTTTGTTTCAATTAAATCAACCTTTTTTTCCTTATATTGTTGAAGTCTTCAACAACACAAATTGCATTGCATCATTAATTTTTTAAAACTAAATAATTTATCCTAAATTCAATTATTTGAATCATACCTCATTTTCACCCTCCCAATAATGTAGCTAGTGAAGTAAATTAGTAGTAGAGAGGTTGGCTCTTTGGTTATAATTATATTAACATCACACTCCCCAAAGAAAGTGATGAGGCCATTCAAAAAAAAAGTTACAAACTCAACACCTTTACATCCTTCTATCCTGCTTTGGTATCATCCACTTACCATTCATCATAGAGTCCTTCCAGTAAATGAGTATATAGAGTCCTTCCAATAAATGAGCATATTATCTTGACAAAATATTTCCTTTAATAAGAAGCTACCATATGTCCTTGCTTATAACGTGCAAGCATTTATTAAGTAATATGTTCATCGCATAATCCAATCACTATCTAACTATGGTTCTCACTCTTCGACTTAATTTAAGCTGGACAACAAATAAAATGGTGAAAAAGAAGCTATTAGAACATGTTTACCAGATACCAGAAACGGAAAATCCCACGTTAAACGATTACCGTACGAGAAACAGCAAATTGTAAGTTTCACCAAAGTAACTTGGAGAAGAATTTTAACGATGCTAAAAAACAATAGCTTCTAAGACAAATGGCTTTGCCATTTGCATTCCGGCAAGATCACAGACTCTTTTATTCTTTTAGTGAGAAAAGTAGATGAACATTTATGTTCATTTCAACACAACAATAATCTTCTTTATTGAAAAATCTGAATTTCAATTAATAAAAGTTATTGGCCGCCTATCAGCCCAAGTAGAGCCTATAAGCTTTCCATCCTATAAAGAAAAGCACCCTGGTGTGATGATATGCCCATGTCAGTGGTTGTATGATGCAAGGGTTACAGTTTTCAGTTTATATATGTATATATTTATTTCATTAATTTTTTTAAAATTATATATAAAAATTTTAAAAATTAAAATATTTTTACCAAAATTTTGCTAATGGGCATTGGTGTGGTAATAGCACAGTAGCAGCTAATGCATGAGGTAAGAATATTTTGGGGACAATTTTTTCATTGAATGGTTTTCAATGTTTGTTTTTTCGTTTTTCTAAATGAGGAATTGCAAAATTTTTATATTTTTCAATTAATTCTTATAAATAAATTATTAAAATTTTTAAAAAATTAAATATTTTTATAAAAATATTATCAAATATTTTATAGTTAATATTTTAAAAATTAATTTCCCCATTTTTTAGTTAAGTATAATTTTTTTTTCAAAAAAATATTGCAAAAGTGTTACCATAGACATGGCTTTTAGCAAAATATTGTATTAAGATTCGAAATACACTGGTACTTAATTTTCTATTATGCTTATTCTATAATTTAACTTTATGGTTTCAAAGGGAGCGTTGATTTATTATGTTTTTTTTCTATAATTTAACTTTATAGTTTTGAAAGAAAAAGTTTCAACAATTTTGATTTTTAAGAACATGATTAATTATATAATTTATTTATTTATAAATATTTTAATTAAAATTTTTAAATTTATAAGAATAAAAATATTAGACAATATATTCAAAAATAATATGGATGCTACTATGGTGGTGGGAAATCAATAAAAACTAATTACAAGTAGAATAGAAGTTGATTTTCAAATCATTTCAAGATTAATGTTTTTTTAGTTTTTTAAGATTCCTCAACTTTTTAGTTATTGATGTTTTTTAAATTATTATTAGTTAAGTGAGAAACTTGATTATTCAGGAACGATAGCTTGAGGAACTAGGGTTTTGAACAGGGGGCAACAAACGCGAGTATGTAATGATGGAAGGGCTTAGAGGAGGGAGCTCCACTCCCTCCTACAGTAATGTGGTTTCGAACAGAAGCAAAGAGGCAAGTTTGAACAATTTCTGGAATCCACCTGAGGCAGAAACAAAGACAACTGACACTCACAAGCCGGGAAGTAGCATTTCCCAAGAAAATGAAGGGACCCACAAGGAAGCTAGGCGGGAAAAGATTCCTGGTGACACCAGTCAGAGAACTAAGAAAATGTCTGCAACGGGACCATGTAAGCCCAAGGCTAACATTAAACCCTGGGTGGTCTTAAATGATCCGGCCCTACAGGTGCACAGAGAACATATCGCGACTTATGCAGTTATTTGCAAGTTCAGGGGCATATGGCCGACGGAAAAAGTTTTGTATACTTGGATAAGAAATAACTGGAAACGAAAGGAGAAATAAATCTACATCTTGGCTCCAAGGGTTTCTTCACAGTGGTTTTCACTAACCTAGAAGATAAAGACAGAGTTTTTGAAGGAGGACCCTACTTCTATGCTGCTGCAGGACTTTATATGCGACCTTGGGTGATGAACTTTGTTCTGGAGCGAGAAACGTTCACTTCGGTCCCAGTATGGATTAGATTATACTCCTTACTTTTAGACTACTGGCTACCGGAATCTTTAGGGCATTTCATAAAGATATTAGAGGCAACTCTGCGGAGGAAATATACCTCCTTTGCCCTCATATTTGTCAAGATGGACTTATCGGGAGCACTCCCGGATGAAGTCATCCTAGAATTTTATGATGAGGAATGGATCCAGGCAGTCGACTATGAACACATCCCATTCAGATGTCGTAAATGTTATGAACATGGGCATCTCTTCAGAGACTGCCCACTCAACAAAAGGGAGGAATTCTTAAAAACCAACAAAGGAAAAGACACTGAAGGCTTCACCAAAGTGGGAGGTAGAGGAAAAGAAGGGGGGGAAAGTCCAAAAGAAATCTAGCGAAAACAAGATACAACGTTATAACAGTTTCAAGATCTTAGAAGAAGAAGGAGGAGAAAATGGAACACACAAGAAAACTAAAGGCTATCAAATAGAAAAGGAAACATAGGATAACATGGAAATCATACAGGAGCATAATGGACAAAAGGAGGACATACCAAGAATAATGGAACCTGGAAAGGACGTTGAGATGACCCCAAGCGATGGTGGTACGGAGGACTAAGACCTACAGGAGATCTTAAAGAGGGAGAACCTGGAACTAGAAAAGTTTCTGGAGCAGGGAATCAACACATGAATGGATTCTCTACCAAAAGAGGAGTTTGATAGAGTACAATAGCTATTCCTTCGAAGGTCTCACACAAAGGCAGTAGGAGTTAAAAGGAATCACGATAGCTAGGAGAACCGAGGGGTTAAATCAAAGGAGAAAATAACAGGACACTCCACCAAGAACCCAGGCAAGAAAAAAGGATGTAAGAGACAGAATGAACTACTGATAGAGTGTGTAAAACTCATGATTAATTCAGGTAAGATGAAAGATCTCACCAGTTACTCTTTTACAAACCCATCATTATGAAGCTTACAATCTGGAACATTAGAGGACTAGGGAGTAAAAGGAAACAACGAAATCTCAGTGACAAAATAAAAGAAGAGAAACCAGATATGGTGTTTATTCAGGAAACAAAATGCTCAGTAGACAAAATAAGAGAACTGCACAACAAATGGCTTATTAAGTACGATTATCTAGAAGTCAAAGCAAATAATTCAGCTGGAGGAATTCTTACTCTATGGAATCCTCAGAAATTTGGAATCTTGGATGCTGAGGCATCAAGAAACCACCTTTCAATGGTTATCCAACCGTTGGGGGACAAGGATAGCTACTTGATCACAAATGTCTATGGTCCTCAACTTCTGGAAGACAAACTCAGGCTCCTCACCTCTTTGGAAGAGCTGAGAGAGAGACATCCAGCAATGCCCTGGATTCTGGGAGGGGACTTCAATATGATCAGATCTCTCACAGAGAAAAAAGGAGGAACCAGATCACTTGGTAGAGACTCAATAGCCTTCCAGAACTTCCTTAACAATATGAGACTAGTGGATATGGACACAATAAATGGCATCTTCACATGGAACAACAAGAGAGGAGGAACTTCCCAAGTAGCCTCGAGATTAGACAGATTCATAATCTCGGAGGATCTCCTTCTCACCGGTCGTAGCATGACTGCTTTCATCCTCCCTTTCGGAGGTTTGGACCACTGGCCCATCCAGTTGGAAGCCTCCTTTATTGGAACCCCAAGGAACAGACCTTTCAAGTTTGAAAATGTCTGGCTTACTCACCCTGATTTCATCACTAACATTGGAAAGTGGTGGGCTGAAGAAATACCCACCCAAGGCACAAAAATGTTCCTCCTACATCAGAGACTCAAACACATCAAGAGAAAGCTCAAAGAATGGAATAACAATGAGTTTGGAAATACATTCAAAGCCAAGGGAGAAGTGGAAAGAGAACTGTAGGAAATTAATTAAATTCTCATCACAGAAGGCTTCATGGAGGAAAAGAAAATGCAAGTGGACTCACTTCAACAAGAATGGGACAAAAGATGCCAGCAGGAGGAAATCTTTTGGAGACAAAAATCCAGAGTGTAATGGATTAAGGAAGGGGAGAGGAACACCAGATTCTTCCACAAGTCTACCATGGAACACAGAGTTCATAATAGAATCACAAAACTTATAGATCCTCAGGGTACAGAGCAAAACACCCACAAGGAAATGGAAGCGGTTTTGGTCCAACATTTCCAAAGTATAGCAGAGGAGACCATGGAAGACAAATCTCTATTTACTAAAATTTTTACTCAGCACATTCCAAAACTGGTAACCAGAGAAGACAATTATAATCTTAACAGGTCAGTAATGGAGGAAGAGGTCAATGAAGCAATCAAAGAGATGCACAATGGGAAAGCGCCAGGCCCTGATGGTTTCAATGTAGACTTCTTCAAAACTTGTTGGGAAATAGTAAAAAACGACATCCTGGAGGTGGTGGAGGACTCGAGAAAATCAAAATCAGTTTTGAGAGCGCTTAATGAATCCTTCATAGCCTTAATCCCCAAACAATAAAAAGCCATGACTCCAGATAGATTTAGACCCATAGCTTTATGCAATGTGGTGTAAAAAATCATTTCCAAAGTAATTGCTAACACACTCAAACCCCTTCTTCCAACACTTGTGTCAAAAGAGCAGACTAGTTATGTGGAAGGTAGACAAATTCTCAATAACATCGTTCAAGCTCACAAAGTGGTGCATTCCCTCAGGACCAATAAGCAAGCAGGTATGATAAGCGAAAGCTTATGATAAGCTAAGTTGGTCCTATATAAGGGAAGTTCTTAAAGCATATGGCTTCGACCACAACTGGATAAGATGGGTCATGGCTATCGTCACCACTGCCAGTTGCTCAATTCTTCTTAATGGCTTTCCTTCTAGAACCTTCAAGCCATTAAGAGGCCTCAGACAAGGAGATCCTCTCTCCCCCTTCCTCTTCATTCTCATGATGGAAGGATTGGGCAGAGCGATCATTTCAACCAAGGAGGAAGGAAGAATCCAAGGACTTAGACTCACTCCGAATGGGGACACATTGACCCATCAACAATTTGTGGACAACACTATGCTGCAGGGCACACCAACAACCAAGGAAGCCAAAGCTATCAAAAAATCCTACATGTGTTCGCAATGGCCGCGGGTACTGTGGTAAGCCTCACAAAATCTAAAGTTTTCCTTTTCAATACTGATATTTCAATACAAATAAATCTCTCTAGAATTCTAGGATTTCAAAGAGATCATCTTCCCTCGAAATATATGGGAATTCCCCTCACTGATAAACCACTGAGCAAGGAAATCTAGGAGTCTGTAATCAATAAACTGAACGATAAAGTTAGCAAATGGACAAACAGATCCTTGAATTTAGCTGGGAGGTTAGTTATCACAAAAGCTGTGCTACAAACCATTCCAATATTCATGTTATTAGCCCTTCTAGCACCAACAGGGGTATTACAACAAATTAGGAACATTCAAATAGATTTTCTTTGGGGTGAAGGGGAAGAGAAAAAGAAATGGGCTCTGGTAGCATGGGACAAGCTCTGTAAACCCAAAACCCATGGTGGTTTGGGTCTCCATGACCCATACATTTTAAACAAAGTTTTTGGGGGCAAAACTTTGGTGGAGATGGCTAAAGGAAATAAGAAACCCCTGGGATAAACTTTGGAAACAAAAATATGCAAGGGATTGGCAAGAAACGGACCACATCAAAATGATAGGCCACATCAAAGTTTCCCACATTTGGAACAAGGCGTGGGAAAATAGAGCCTTAGTTCAAAAACACAGTTTCTGGGAGATCAGGAATGGGAAGCTTGCATGGTTTTGGGAGGACAACTGGCAGCAGGAACATAACCTCAGTAGAGAAGGACTAGATATTATCAAAATCAATACCATTAACAAAGGACTAGAAAAAGTAAGTGACTACTGGGATCAGTCAAGGGATACTGGTAAATGGAGGATTTGGAAGGTACCAGACTACAATGAAGAAACCCCCTTGAAGACCCAAGCTAAAGTGTTGAAAGATATTTTGGAGAAAAGACAAATTTTGACCTCTACCTCGAATGATCTTCTAAGATGGGGTAAAAACAACGAGGGCATCTTCAACCTCAAAGAAGCCAAAAGAATAGCCACGGGGCTTAACTACCCAAGCCCTGATAAGACATGGAAAGACATATGGAACAACCCACACTAGACGAAGATCAAACTGTTCAGGTGGCTGGTCCAACACAGAAATATTTTAACTTGGGAAAATCTCAAAAAGAGAGGTTTTGTTGGGCCATCAAGATGCCAATTATGTGGACAGCAGGAAGAAACTATAGATCACCTTCTCAACCTCTGCTCTTTCACCTCCACCTTATGGAATTGGGTAGCCGGTATCTTCAAGCAGACAGACAGGAACGAAAATGACATCACTGACACTTTAAAGAATTGGAGGAAGGACTTCTTGGACAATGAGACAGTAAACACAGCCTGGGCTCTGATTCCAAGATTCTTGATCTGGGATGTTTGGAAAGAATGTAACAACAGGATCTTCAAAGATAAATCTGGCTCAACTCAAAGCATCATAGCTCAAATCCTAAAACAGCTCAAAGAAACTGTCAATGTCCATCGGAAGCAACCTCCTGAGAAACCCCCAAGTCATCAGGATGCTCACATCCTGGAACTGTTGGGACTCTAGTCTCTCGTCCCTCAGGGAACAATTAAGACAACAAAGAGAATATCAGTTGGAAAGGCTTTCTGGAAACCCCCTCCCAAAGGCTTTTTAAAATTCAATATTGATGGAGCCTCAAAAGGTAACCCTGGGGACACTGGCTATGGAGGAGTCATAAGAGATGAAGAGGGCAACATAAAAGTCATCTTTCACAGTCATCTGGGGAGGGCCACTAATAATATGGTTGAACTCATGGCCATTGAACAATGCTTAGAGATTCTGATAGAGTTCAATTTACATAATACAATCATCGAGGCTGACTCAGAATTAATAATTAAGTCGGTTAAGCGGCTAGGCACGGGTACTGCACCTGACAAAGTCTCGAGACACTGGAGACTTTTGCAGGTCTATTACCGTATTCAATCGCACCTAAGAATTCTCAGAACTCTTAGTTTTGTGCATGTGCGTAGAGATGCCAATAAAGTAGCGGACTGGCTCGCTAATGAAGGGGTGAGATGCACAAAAGACAACAAGTGCTGCTTATGGGAGTCGGTACCCACAGGACAACTGCATAAGAGTTGCCACACTCTGGCCCTCACAGACAAGGAGAATTATTATCACATGCAGGGGAATCCACTAGTTGACCTATAAATAATGGATGATAAAGGTTTGATTGTTAGTCAACCTGAGCTTTGGCACAATCGGGCCTCGCAGTGGAATACCCTAAGCTGCCTACTCGTGGGTTCTACAGGCGAGCAAGCAATCAGAAAAATGGTGATGATCTGCTCTAAACTGCAAGGCACAGGTTCAATTGGGTGGCTCAATAGATTTGATGGTAGCAGTGCAGAGTTCTCAGGCATCAAGCGGTTACCAAGAGTCAAACGGTTCTCAGGCGTCAAGTGGTTATCTAGCGGCAAACGGTTATCTGACGACGAGCGGTTATCAAGCGTCAAGTGGGATTCGGGTTATTAGGTGTCGAGCGGTTTCCGGGTTATTGAGCGTCCTCAAAACCTTAAGTGGTTTATTAGAAATGTCTTCGATGCCACTCAGCGATCAACACGTGGCTTCCAGAGGAGAGAGAATACCGCCTTCATCGGGTGGGTATTCCTCCGGCTTCTTCTCCGCCCGATATCTCCCTCGGTCGTTGGATCTTGCAGATGTAGATCAAGGGCTCTGATTTGTCGAGCTGGTCAGTGGGTCCAGGTACTCCCTCGCAGACCTAAAATCTTTATTTTATAGTCACTATTCACCTCCTCGGATCCGTGCAAAGTTTGTCGGGTTAAGTTATTTTTGTTCTGTTCTACCCCTTGACTGCTTGACCTTGGTTCAAGGTTCGTGTGGTGGTGGCAAACTGTTTTGTTCATGAGTAGTTGACTCTTTCCCCAAAGATTGAAGTGATTGCTAAGTCTTTAGCCCTTTTCCTCTTTGGGTGCGATGTATTTTATGTATCATATTTTGAGTGACAAGATAATAGAAGGACCGACTCTTGCTTTAGAAAAAAAAAGAAACTTGATTGTTTATAAAAGTTTATTGCTTTTTAATTGACTATAAAAATTAAAAAATATGTAAAGAATTTTGATTCTATTGGATTTTTTCATGTTATTATATTAGACATTCAATTTTTCCTTTGACCATTATTAATTTAACATTTTAAATTACATCATGTGCATTGACTTATCATTATTATTATTATCCTTGTTTTATAATTAATTTGTATTGCTTGAAATTATAAGTTACTTTGATTCAATTTTTTTAAACAATTATTGATTCAAGTTTTATTAATTATATAATTTATATAAATTAAATTATATGAAAAATAATCTAACAAGTGTACTTGTACATCATCACTAACATCTAGATGTTTCAACTTAGACATTTTTGTCACTGTGCAAGACACTTGGTTTTACCACATTAAATACAAACATGCAAATGTTTCAATTTAACAACATTATAATTGTTCTATTTCGAAAACTTTGTGATTTTGTAAAATGATTTGGTCAAAATAATATTAGCTATGAAACAACGAACTTAAAAAAACATGATTAAGTGAAGGTTAAACAATCAAACTCAATGCTTTAATTATCTTTACCATCTAGTTAGTATTAGTATTGTTTTCATAACCTTCTCCTTTGGCTTTCATGTTCCCATCAAATCTAGCATATATTTCCATTCCAACAAAATCTAATTAGTATTAGTATTGTTTTCATAACTTTTTCCTTTGGCTTTCATGTTCCCATCAAATCATTCTAGCAAATATTTTTATTCCAGCGAAATCAATTAGTAGCTAAATTAAACTAAGCAGTGGGGAATGCTAGCTATGCTGCCTTGTTAGATATAAGAGTTCTAATGATGACTTTGAATATAGATAAAAAGCACGAAACTATAAATTCATGAATAAAATAAACTTTCTTCGTAAACAAACATCCAATACCAACAACATGTGCATGGTTTTCTTAACAGAGAAAATTTAGAAAACCAACAAAAAAAACAAAAAAACCTTAACATAAGAATAGCTCAATGCCAAATCACCATGTATCAAAAACCTTTGTCTCTTTGTAAAGACCATACACCATTAAGCTTGGAAATAATCCTATTTTTCATAAGATGCTTCTATTTTACCTATGGATTAAGCTCTAAAACTATTTTTTCCATAAAATAGTTCTATTTTACCTTAATCCATGTATGATTAAGCTTTAAAACTGAAATTGGAACCTCCTTATCCCAAATAAGAATAAGAATGAGATATAGATTAAACACGGAGGGTGTCAAAATAAAAGTTATTGTATTGACTTTGTCACTAGACCCGGACAATCTTAAATGCAAAGAACATCTTTTAAAGAAATTAGTTTATGTTATACATTTTCATTAAAAGTGAAAACTTCTTTTTTTTCAGAAGAAAAAAAACGTCATAGATTTATATTAGGGATATATAAAGGTCTAGATACAATAACTGTGAAAGACTGTTATGGCAAGATGCCCAGACCTCATTCATATTGCTGTATGACTGTATGACAATTCTATACCGACAAGACTAGTGCCTAAGCATCCTTATCAGAAAGACCGAGATCAAGAGAGCGACATAAAGGGCTATGAGAAGAGTCTGTACTTCTCCCAGATTAATTGAGTTGAGACCCAAAAATTTTACAAAACTATACCAAAAAAGCAGACCATCAAGAAAATATGGATGACAGTTACGCCTAGCCTGCTGAAGAGAGGAACCATGATCAACAAGAACATGAGACATACAAAGACCAATTGCAGATCTAAAATGACGACATCAAAAGAGAAACATATTTATACAAAAAGCTTTTAATGGAGGGACTCATGACAGGCCAGAATACGCTAGAAGATAGCCTGGATAGGCTCCTTAGAGTCTTGGAAAGTATGTGCATTCCTCCAGATCCATAGATGCCAATTATGAACAGCGATCTCCTAGAGGGCGGTTGCCCACTCCACCAAAGGAATCCTTCCTGGACAGAAGAGAAACAGATGAGAGGGAAAACAAAATGCATAGATAAATCATACCAAATTTGAAGGGACGTTGGGCAGTGGAAGAACATATGCAGGTTTGTTTCCGAAGCTTTCAGGCACATCGAGCATCGGCTGGGTCCCTGCCAGCATCTCCTTTGCAATGTCTCCCATGTGAGGTTTTTATTCCAGAATAACAACCAGGAGAAGATAACCATCTTCATCGGCCAAGCAGCTTTCCAAAAGCATGTAGGAAAAAAAGGATGTGGATTCTCTGTAACAAAAGAAAACATGTCTTCATAAATGTTCTTAACGCTGACCAGCTTATGGATGGACCATACCAGGCTATCATGAGAACCTGTCCTGGAGACCCCCAAGAAAATAAGTCGCTCCTTTGCCGACCGCCATAAAGGAAGCTTCTGTCGAGGCAGATGAAGTTCTTCGCCTTCCTTCCAGATCGGTGAGGCACCTGACCACCCCTTAATCAATTTGTCCCACGTAAAGATCCCCAGCCTATGAAGTTCGTGCAGCAACGGATGTGGAAAAGAGAACCCCTTGCCAGATAAAATGGAATCGAAGGCAATAAGAATGTTGGATCCAGAATATAGAGTCCAGCAGAAATTTCTCATGAAAAGAGGTTGAACTTTGCATAAGCTTTTCCATATCAGCGAGCCCTTTCTGATTCCCAAGGACCGCTTTCTGTACCATAATTCAACAGGTTTTCCTTTGAGGTATTTTGTCTTTATGAGATTACTCCACGGCCCGTCCCCAAATACGCCTCCGTGAAGAGATTTGCAGAGCAATGTGTTTCCAAAGGAGCGAATGTTCTTCAGGCCCCATCCACCCTTGCATTTTGGAGCAGCGATGGACGCGATTTTGACAAGATGGATTTTAGTCTGATTTGCATGACCTCCCCAAAGGAAGTTTGCAATCAACCTGTTCATCTGATTAATAATACTGCTAAGAAGATATAAAATATGTGCCCAATAGACTGACAGTTGACAGAGGACTGACTATACTAATATAAGCCTGCCAGCAAGTGAGAGAAATTTGTATTCCCATTGGGCAATTCTCTTGTAGAATCTATCCAGTAGCCATTGCCAGTCCCTGATTGTATGTCCTTTAGCCTTTAATGGAAAACCCAGATATTTGAATCCGTGCTGTAGCGAATTTGGGGCAATACCCAACAGGTCCGAAATCCATTTGACAGTATCTAACTTCGCATCATTATGGAGAAGGAAGGATTTTTCCTTGTTAATGATCAGTCCGGTGGCTCTCTGAAATCTTAAGAGAATGTCGTTTATGCAGGTCCAGGAAGCCCTACAGAGCATAGCAAGGATGAGAATATCATCAACGAACAGACTATGAGAGATGGAGATGTTCTTGCATATTTTAACTGGAAGGAATCTCTTCTCCGCAACAGCTTTGTTGATCTGACTGCTGAGAGAATTCATCACCAGAATGAACAGCAGTGGAGAAAGTGGATATCCCTGGCGAAGACCCCTCTCAGCTTGAAAAAAAATAGAAGGAATGCCATTCACAATCACCGAGTACTTAACATTCAATGAAGCTACATCTTCGAAAGAGATTAGTTTACATTATATATCTTCATTAGAAATGAAAACTTCAATGTAACAAGGAAGCTAGCTTTCATTTTGAAAGTCACCAACATGCTATATAACAGATCATTTCATAATGATATTAAAACATATTTATATTTAATTTATAATTATTATATTAATAAGGGTATTTATTTTAGAATAGGATTTCTAAAATTTTAATTTAATTATCAATAATTATTATTATGTTAATAAGATTTAATTTTTACAAAATATTTTAGAATATATTTAATAATAATAACAAATCAAAAACCGATATTTATTTCAAAAGTAGTTAGGTATATTTAACCTTTTTAATTAAAATTATTATTATTATTATTATTGTTTGTTTGGGGAAAAAGCGTAATTTTCATTAAAAAAGTTAAGAAAATTACATGTTGTATACAAGCATATATGAAAAATGCTTTCACTACTATCCAATAATAACAGTCCAAGGGTCAAAAGAAAAATATTTACAGATCATCCTTATAAAAACAATGGAAACAATGGCAACAAAGCCATAAGTCTAAAACTAGTTTAGCTCAAAAACTGGAAACTGCAAAATAAACAAAAAAGGAATGATCCCATAGATCATTCTAGATGGATTTCTGCCCCTTCAATGAAAAGCCGGTGGTAGATCTCGTAGAAAGCACCATCCCTGAACTCATGAATCAACCAACGTCCTCTAATCAGTGGCGCGACCTCTTTGGAAAGAATATCAATTACTTCATTCCTTTCCTTGTATATATGAGAGCAGACAAAAAACTCAAACTGAGATTTTAAAAATAAAGCATCCTCTAACAGATACCTGAGTGTGTGCAAGTGACAGATGTAGATCCCATTGATATAATTTATGATAAGCTGAGTTCCCGAAAGTCTGAATTATGTGGCAATTTTTCTCTCTTGGGAAAAGGAGGAGGTGTCTAAGGCTATTTAATTCTGCATAGTTATTTGTTCCTCGCCTGATACCCACTTGGATTTTGAAAAAAAACAGATTCGTTTAAATGAAACATTGCCTCTCCACCACAGCCATTAGGTTGCGCCGAACCATCAAAGTAAGCCCAAGGTTGATTTCTGTCTATGATCTTTGGACTAATGACTCTGATAGAATGCTTAATTGGATCCTCAGGGATCAAATTGGAAATGGCCAGCATATGATTGCATGAGACTGCCCAGTGGATGGGCTTTTCCTGAAAAATCTGGTGGTCTCTGATAAGCCAAATGCCCCAGCATATGATGAGAGGCAAGTCCCTAATTTTCTAAGTGGCTGCACTTGTCCACCAAGGATGCCAAGCATTGTTTACATTTTGTCTAGCCTAGCGGATATCAATTGAGAGAGCCAAAATGATATGATTCCAAATTGCAGATGAGGTCGGACAATGAAGGAAAAGGTGGTGAGTATCCTCCAAATCCGCATTACATAGGCAACATCGAGAGGGGCCATGAAGCATGCGTTTTCTCAAATTATTTTCAGTGGTAATTTTATTTGAGAGGATGCCCCACATGAAAAGGCGAGATTTGTGGGGGACCTTCAGCTTCCAGAGACGCTTCCACCACCAACAATCCTCACCCACTGCCTGAGCCTCCATGATCAAAGCAAAGCCAACTTTTGGGGAATATTTTCCAGTTGGGGCCTTTGCCCAAATAATTTCATCAGCCCTGTTAGAAAACTGAATGTTGGCTTCCTCCAAAGCCCCTACAAACCGCAACCAGACCCTGCTCCATCTTTCCTCTATTCCTAAATTCTCAAAAGCCAAAAAATGTAGTCTTGGCCAAGCTGGACGCCCCACTGCTGCAATGTGATCAAGCCGAGTGAAACTTGCCTCCATCAAGGCCTGTTGCATTTCTCTAGGAAGGATGTGTGCATTCCCACTACCAGCCCAGGTATCTGAGCTAAGTATGATCTACGAACCATCGCCAACTTTCCAAGCCAACCTTCCTTGATAACGCCAAAGGAGTGGGAAATGGCTTTCCAAATACTTGAAGCTCTCGGGATGTTTTGACAAGGATTGCAGATCCAATCAGCAATTGATAAGGGGAGAATGTATTTGTTGTAAATAACTTTCTTCCAAACGTTGTTTGTGGTTATGATTTGCCATCCCATCTTTGCCCCAAGGGATTTTGCGAACTCCTGGGGTTCCTTCAGCGCCCATCCAACCTATTTTTTGGGTTTTGCAATCCTTTCCCATCTTACCAAGCAAAGGTTCTTCTTGAATTTTTGCCCCGCCAAAGAAATCTGCAACATATCTGCTGAATTCTACGAAGAATGCCTTTAGGAATCCATGTCAGGGACATCTAGTATACCGAAATTGCCTCAAACACTGATTTTATATGAACGAAGGAATTTATATGAATGATGATGGTCAAGATGACCTTGATGTTGTAAGAAGGAATAGATCCATGAAAGGTTACCCAATATTATATAAAAAGGGAGTGGTTGATCTTCCTAAGTTAAGAGGGAGCCTGGGTAGCAGAAAGGGTATGTCTCCCCAGTTGCGAGGGATGGAATATTATGGCAGTGAATACCTTGAAGTAAGAAAAAATACTATAGATGAATGTTCATGTTTCATAAAGTTTCAAACAAAAGACTTGAGAAGATCTGAGGATGTATTTGGTGTTGATGAAGAAATAAAAGAAGAAGAAAGATTTCGACAAATTATATATGAATAACTTGATGATGAAAGCAACATCAAGATTATTGAGGACCCCGAAGGTTTGTGTTTACTTGTATATATATTTGAAAGTTTATTGTTGATTGGGGTTTGTGTTTGTATAGGTAAATATCTCCATAAAAATGTTGAACACTCTAGAAACATGTTTGGTCAAATGGATATATTTAATTTAGTTTAAAGGGAGAGATGAAGCATCTAATGGCAAGATGCTTGGGAGGACATCTAGCTGGCCTATGTGTTGATGTCTAGATCTCAAAGAGGGAGGGTGGCGTTGGTCATGTATCTCTGACCTTGGATACACACCTAGATCCCTAGGTTGGTGGTAGAGCTTAAAATCCTGATGGTGCGTAGAGTTGGCTAAAGCTTAAATCCCCTTAGTCCCACTTGAATAGAATACCCTGGTTAGGTATCTAGTCTGCATCACTGACTGTGTTAGAAATCTTCTTAGTTCATATCATTTTGATATCTTCCATGTACTTGTATATGTATGTAATTATGAATACCTCCCTAGTTAAGAGGGAGTGTTGAAGAATGTAACTAGTCTTGGTCTTCGTAATTGAATTCGAGTCATGTATCTATACAAAGAAAGAAAATAAAATTATTTATAAAACAAAATTATTATTGGCTTATTAAAGCATGGATTTCGTGCTTAGGTCAATGGTCAATAGGTCAAAGCACCCATTAATTTCTCTAGGATTTTTGTTGAGTCAAAAGTCAAATTTATTATGTAAGAAACCCTTCTTGGGTTCATAGTGTCAAAGAAAGAAAATTATTTTGTCTTGTCAAAACCTCCTCCATCAATTCAACCTCTTTAACTATTCAGCCTCCAACAAGATGACAAGTCGGCCTTAACCAAATAATTCATGTCAGTTCAATTATAGACAAAAACAACTATATATACCTAGGTGAACTTGACCCCACCTGAAGAAGTCAAGTTTGGATATTTTTCAGAGAAGTGAAGTGAAGGAATTATATACAACGAATTTGAATATATTGTAGACAACGAAGATTAAATTGATTCAGATTATCCAAAGTACAAACTAACTACAAATTGTAGTTCAGAGTACAAGACTAAGGGATGAAGTATTGAATTGAGGACAAAATTGTTATTGCAGAATAAAGGTCAAATTATAGAGAACATATTCAAATTTGGTTAGCTTGATGGATGGAGGGTTAAAGTCTGAGTCATAGGTCTTGGTTGTATTACCTTGATTTGAATCTACTTAAGAAATATTTCTTGACTAGGTTTTCCCCTAGATAGGGGTTTTTCCCTGGCTGAGTGCCTACATTCCGTGTCCCTTGTGATTTTTATTGTTTGGCATTTGTCTTGATGAAAGAAAAACATAAATAAGTAAAAGAAGAACTAAAAAGCATATAATAATATTCACAAGTAAATTTCATGATCTAAGAGATACAATGCCCTAGATTTCTCAACAACTTTTCCTTCTTCACTTTGTGATCGCCTTCATATACATATATATTTTGAAGTTTGTCTGAATTTCTTTTGGTGATTCACAATGCATCACCTTGACAAGTTTGATTCTAATAGACCACACAAGATAACATTCATGGATTTTGCATTATTTTCATTAGCCTTCTTCCCATCCATATTTGTTGGAGGAGTTTTTGGGGCTATATAACCAAACACAATTGATATCCAAATATCAAAGCCAAGAGCCATTAGATAAGTATGCATCCTTATACTCCAGAATGCATATTTTGTTCTACTAAACAATGAGGCTTTGTTTGTGGAGAAACCTTCTTGACTAGATATGTGTGCTCCCAACATATACCTTCTAGTGGTTAAATCATTTTCAAAAGAACTTGCTTTGATTCCAATTGTTGAAATTACGTTTATACTAAGAGGGGGTGAATCAGTATAAGATGATTTACTTTTTGTTGTCTAAAATGAGCATTCATCAACCATTCATTAACTTCAAAACGTTAAATTAATTTAAGTTGAAATTATAGTACAAAATTTTTAATGTGGAAACCCTTGTGGGAGAAAACCACAAAGCTTATCTTTATAACTGTCTGTAGACGCCAACCTATTGCTATAAAGCTTATATGAACCAACATACTAGAGACATCAATCTCCTTAGCTGAGCACCAACTCAACAAGATATTGGGTAGGAACCAACTTACTGGAGACATTAATATCCTAGTCTAAGCACCAACTTAGCAAGACCTATATAGGCACCAACCTAAGGTCTCCATATATAGAGTACTTTTGACATCACTTGCATGCTTCATACTTTATGCATTTCACAGAATCATCATACCCTTAAATTTCATGCTCCAACACCTCTTCTTGCTTCATACCTCAAATACACCTTCAAATCTTAGTTAGATTTAGCCTTCATGCCCTAGCAAACCTCATGTTATCATTCCCCAAAATATGAAATAGTGCACTTCACAACATCACAACCCCAAAACAACACACTCCATAGCATCGTAGACCTTAGTTCTTCATAACACACCCTTAACCCTTCAAAAAGACTCCTTAGACTCCTTTTGCACACCTTTAAACCCAAAGAATACTCAGCTACTCTTGCACACCTTATATCTCTTTAGTGCATATGTACTTGATATATTCTTGCTTGGATACATTTCAAATGTGTACATATATCCTTTAGTTATAATGATTCTTCATTTGTAGGTGTACTAGTAAAAATGAGTTGAGTTAACCTGTACATTTTGTCTAAGCTATTCTAAC
Organism: Pinus tabuliformis; assembly: GCA_031772625.1. Lineage (NCBI taxonomy): Eukaryota > Viridiplantae > Streptophyta > Pinopsida > Pinales > Pinaceae > Pinus > Pinus tabuliformis. The sequence continues at coordinate 1,760,299,199 of CM062816.1, read as the reverse complement.
AGAATCTTTCATATCTCCTCATTCCTCTAGAGTTAGAGGGATTACCATATACCATTGGAAAGGTCTCAAAATAATCTTTTCAACCATATATCCTATGCTCCCATTTGAGCTATGTATTTAGAGTAAAAAACATTCAAATATAGGGTATCCAAACTGAGCATCAAAGCTCCAAAAACAATATTTCCAATAACCTCCATCTTGCAATCTTTATCTTGGACATTTGTAGTCTCCCTTTGTCTTTGAAATCAATGAAAACAATATTTCCAATAGAGCCTCATATGTATGTTTCCATATAGACCAATTATTGATAGAGTTTTATTATGCCTCAGGTCATTTTTGATATGGATAATATTTGAAGGACTTATCTCCTTGTGGTATATATCCTTAAGAATACAATAATTGTAGCCAAATAACTTAAATTTGAGATCATTGTATATGTCTAAATTGGTGTAAACTCAAGTGAATCTAGAGATGAAATTTAAAACTCAAGGCACAATCCTATTTTGAGTTACTGGAATTGATGAAAGGTAGGACAATGGTGGAAATGATGTAGTGGTGTTATATTTTCAATCCATTATTTGTTCAATTATGTACTACAATTTATTTATTTTTTAACAAGGATGACTAGGCTTTTCATTAAGTATATTCCCATAAAGCAACAATAAATCTAGGGATTTTTACATGTAATTCAAATATTTTATCACTTCAAAATGCATCTTTGATAGAGATTCAAAAACTAATTCTACTTTCCTACCCTATTCATACAGAAGACAAAAAATTGCAACAATTGTGAATTCTACAAAATTGACCATAAACCAGGACACATTTTCTTTGTGTAGTCATGGACTAACTTGGCAAATCACTTGAAATTTTATCTAAGGGTCCATCTAGAGCACTACTGGTTGTACTGTGATCCACGCCCACATTTATCTATGTATGAAAATCAGTGTAATGGTGGGGAAACCAATCCATTTCTTATTTTGATTGACTTATTTTTTCTTTTTGTTTCTAAAGTTCTTCATGGAGGAAGAGAATATGATCATACTGCTATCGCACTTGACTCCTAAGTTATTTGATTTCCTCGTTGCCTCCAATTGGGGGGTGAGGGAATAAAGCGCAGTAAAATGGGCCCTCAGAGCCAAAGGAAGGTGTGTCCTGGCTTGCCATGATGCTCAATTGATTATAAGGTTATCCCCACAACATAATGCTCTTTGACAAGTGGAATAAGGATAAGAGGGTGAGTGTAAAGGGAGGCTAACTTTCACACTAATGGGGAGCATTTCCGTATTTTCTAAGGTGGCTTCCATCTCAGCTAGGAACGCCCACGGATGCAGAGTCAACCCTTTAGAATGAATGGAGGACAGGAGCAATCGTAGGCAAGAGAGTGATATCATCAATTTGTAGGACTTTCAAGACACTAGGCAGAGAAGGATGCCTATGCAATTTGGAATAACTTCCAGAGGTGTAAATGACCTCCACTGTTACTAATGTAAGCAATCCAACCACCAATTCAATATTTGGTTGTGCGACATCGAAGAGATGGAAAGAATGGTGATCTCAAGAACTGAGTCAGTTGTCCTGGAGGGGTTGAGGTCAATTCGCTCATGGAAAGAAACCCAACCTTGAAACCTCAAGATAGTTGACTCTCTGACCCCATTGAAACTATATATGATGCTCTTTGGACCATCCAATTTACCTCTTGTGCTTTTTTCATGAGAAATTGATTTTCTTGGGACCAGGACCAACCGAGGTCAATTCGCCCATGAGATACAAACCACACTTGACATTGTAGGATACCAGACTCCCAAGCACCCTTAAGGCTATGTTTATTGCTCTCTAAACCATCTAATTTGTCACTATTTTTCTCCTTCTCGAGAATCTAAACCGTCAAAGGCCAATTCCAAACATATTTTCTAGCCATGAATGCCTTACTTGTGTATGGAGCTTTCCACGCTTTAGGATTTTTATCATTATTGTTGTTATTGAATTTAATCTATCTTGCCATCAATTAAATAAAAGCCATGGAATGGGAGAAGGACCATAATTGTCTGAAATTTTTCCTTCCATCCTTCATTACCTCAGCTGGCGTGGGCACATGATGTCACCATTCATTCTTCTCCTGAAGCATGATGCCACTTCGACGTTGTCTTCTGAGCATACTATTGATTATGAAAGAGGTGAATAGGACTATATTAATCACATGAGTAGACTTATGGAGTCTACCTATTTTTTCCTTATTCAAATTTCTTATCAACCCTTTAGGGAGGGGGACTCTAATGTATTTACCAACCTGCTTCATGGGATAACTCTCCATTCTGAGATGTCATTCAATTCCAATTTCCCTATCTCTAGGTGACTGTTGGGAATGGAATCCCCCCAAGGCATTTTTATGGGCTCAAAGCCCAAGTTCTGACTGAATCTTGTTGTAAAGCTCCGCAAATTGCAGGCACAGAGTATGAAAGTATTATAGAGTCACATGGTTGTCCACCCTAGTTTTTTAATGTAATGTCGGCTGGATAGACCTATTGTATAAATAGAGCGAGGCTTTAAGTGTAGAAGGAGGAGACAAGGATAGAGAAGAGTAACAAATCTAAGTGATTGAGTCAGGAGTGTAAAGTGTGTCTTTGGGTTGTAGAGTAGGAGAAGGCCCTACAGCTGAGTGCGCAGGGCAGGGTCGAGTCTGTAACCGAGGAAGGAATTAATAAAGAGAAGTTTTATCATAATTCTATGTATCTGTTCTTGGGTTAATGCATGTTTGATATAATTTGCAAATATACTGTGTATTTACTGCGCGCACCTGTATGAAGGGTTTATGTTGTTAAGTATAACTTAAAGCATGCAAGTAGGCTAAGATAATCAACTAAAATTGGAATACCAGTAAAGTCTTGGGTAATAATGCAAGAGCGTGGCGTTCAGCCCCTGGGTAGGGCTATGTCAAGGCAGTATATCAGGCTGCAAGGTGCGGGAGAGTGCATGAAGCAACCTGCGTGAAGGGTCAAACTGCGTACCAGTCGAACTCGTCAGACATCTCCAGGGTGTGGAAACCTGGTTCTAGCACCCTCCCATACTACTTCGGGTGAGACCTTAGTCCGCACTCCACGAAATGTTTCCGAAAGGTCCAGTGGTACCGAGATTTGTTTGGCTAAATCAACTATGAACCTGGGTCAAGCCCCACTAAGCCAACAAATGGTTCCGTTTCCGGGACAAGGATCTTCATAAGAGATGTTTGATGTCGTATCACTGGAATTCGACAAAGAAAGGAATTGAAGAGTAGTTGGGCAAGAAGATTCATGATTTCGCGGCACAGGAAAACAGGAATCCGCGATTATCGAAGGAAGAGTGGTTAGATTGCTACTTATATATGGAAATCCGCAAAATTTTCTTTGCATCCTTCCCCTCTAAGTTGTACGAGTGGATCGCGAAGCTAGTAGACAATCAAGGAAGGTGTAGGCTCAACAAACCTATTGTGTGGAATCTGTAGAAATTTTCACTGTAGATCACCTGATAATGTAATGTAACTAAAACAAAATACTTGATCTACTTCTACAACAAACTTGTGGAAGCTTAATTGATTTTGAGCAAGATCAAATAGAACACATATAATAGATGAAGAAAAAATCAATCACACATGAAACACAGAAGAATACTCAGGGAAAATCCTCAGCTAAAAACCCCGCTATTTGTATTATCATACAAGTGGAAATATCTCAGGATTACACAAAGCTTTAGCTCACAAGCTATCCAGCTCTCAGTACAGTCCCTTACTACTGCTCATAGACAGAATAGACAACACATATGCCTTCCTTCAGTCCTCCAAGCCTCCTATTTCCTTGCACAGTTTCTCTTGGGTCCTCCAGCTGCAACCTGTGTGAATAATCCTCTCACACACAACACTGACCTATGAAATAACTGTGAATCCTAAAGGAGATAATTCCTTCTGCATGGATGAGTTTCCTATATAGGAAAATTCCTCCAACTGATTGTACACTGTCCCATCCTTTGATCTCAACTGGGTCTCTATCTGAACTAACATGCATGAGTTATTTATGAGAGAATATTCAGTTATCTGAAGTACACTAGTTGCATGCATGAATGCATTAACTGATTGAACTTACAATTAGTTCCTCCAAATGTTTGGAACTAATTTAATTGGACTTAACTCAGTTAATTGAGCTGACTAATTATGACTCAAATACAACTCATCCTTATCTCCTTAATTAAGGGATAACTTCCTCAATCAAAGGGATAATTGTTGCATGTCTTCACAAAGACTTCATGTTTGATTTTCTCCAACTAATTAACTCAAGATGAATTAATTAATCATTTTTCAAATAGCTAGTGAGACTAAATTTGAATTTTAATTCAGGGACTAATTAAAATTGGAATCTATATTGAAATGCTATTTATAGCAATTCTATTTATAGCATTTCTATTTTTTGCTATTTCCAACAGACTTGGAGAATATCCTGAAATGTTATTTTTAGCATTTCTATTTTTAGCATTTCTTGTTGCCATTTTCAACACTCCCTCTCAACAAGAAAGGCATTCAACTCGAACCCGATCTTGAACCCTTGGAATGTTCTGCATGCAACACTTCTCTCAAGTGTTGTTGCTCCAGCAACTCCATAAACAAAAAATATCCAACCTGAATCAGAATGATGCCTCTATCGCCAAAGTCTCTGACTGCTATTGCCTCAGTCGACTAAAAAACTATGCACCTCTGTGCTCTTTAGTATCTGACTACTCTAGCCTCTATCACTTTGATCTCTAACTGCGTCAATCACACTCATTCCTCCTACTGCATCTGTGCTGCTACTGGTCTTTTCTCCCAGCACTGCATCTGCACTGCACCTCCTCTCATCATGTTGCATCGTGTTGTCCACTGCTGCACTGCAACTCAGTTACTGAGAAGTAAGTAACTGACCTCCCTGTTGGGCTAGAAACACCCTCTGATGATAAAGCTTCCTCTACCGCTACATCCACATCTGTCTCTACCCACTAAGCCAGTCTTGCTACTCCTCGTCGGGGCTCCCATAGCAAGGTCTAATCAAAGAGGTTGGGTACCTCAAAGATCCTGCCCCTATTTCAGCTTTCTTGGGGCTATCACTTCACATCGCCCCACCTCACACCTGGAGGTATGGATGCATGTGATCCCTCTGCCCACTTGGCTCGAAGTTTCCCCCTACTGGAGGTCTCTGCATGAGTGGATTCCTCCACTCGGCCTCCTCTCAGCATCTCCAATTATGTCTCCTCCACAATTGTTTGAGACTTCTTCTCGAACTGCATGTTGAGAGGTAATTTACTCTCCCTATCAACCACCAAGTCTCTAACCTTTGCCTTGCTCCTCAAGGATTTGCATGCATCTTGAACCTCAAGAGCATACAGGTTCTTGGCTAGTGAACCGATCTGCTTCACCTGTCTCGTGGTGATGTGTCTAAGGAAAACCTTTCCCTTACTAAAGACTACATCATAGCCTTTGTCCTCCAGCATCGCGGTCGATAACAAGTTCTTCTTCAGTCCTGGCACATACTTCACATCTGTCAAGGTAATGCGAGCTCCATGCTCCCTCTGAAAAGAAACTGTGCCCACTCCTGAAACACTATACTTTTCATCATTACCCATCTCTATGAGTATCTTGAGGTCTTTCTCCTCCAAGGTACTAAACAAACTCTTATCGCTAGTCATGTGGAATGAGGCTCCATTGTCAAGAAACCAACCACAACCCATCATCGATGAAACCATGCATGCGATGAGGGTAAAATCCAATTCGAATTGAGAGGCCAATGCCTCACCTTAAGATCCTTCCGAGGATCCCTTCTTGGATTTCTTCAATGGACAATTAGTTGCATAAATGGTCCACCTCATGACAATTAAAGCATCTCACTTTAGATTTGTCAACCTTCTTCCCTCCATGAGAAGAACTCGATTTGGGCTGAGAATCCTTCTCCTTCCCTTTCCTTGCCTTACTCGCTAAGGCGCAATTTTCTTCATCCTCTTGGATGAAGAACCATCTCTGGTGCTTCTCCTGATCTCCTCCTACATCATATCCAACCACAATCGTTCCTAATCTGGAAATTTCTCTCTTCCATTTACTGAGTCTTGGTAGCTAATCCAACTCTTAAGAAGACCGAGGAGAGCAAGACTCACCATGTCATCATCGGCTGTCGTGATTCCTACACTTCCAAGCTCATCCCTACAGGTGGTGAGGTTGTTCATGTATGTACAGATTGTGTCACCCTTTTCACACTTGATTTTCCGAAGCTTGTCTTACAGCACCGGCTTCCTCTGATCACTGTTATTTTGATATAGATCCTTCAATGTCTTCCACATTGAAAATGGTGTCTCCTTCCCATGGAGACTTGAGACAATGTGGTCTCGAACTCCCTCCAGAAGAATCCTCCTCGCTCTAGCCACACATTTCTTCCATTCTGCCAATTCTTGGGCATTAGCTATTGTTGGCTTGGGGACTTCTTGATCAATGAAGTCCTTCAAACCATTTTCCTCTAATACCGCTTCCATGCGATCCTTCTAGGCTATATAATTCGAGCTGCCATCCAGGGCATACTCGAGTCTCAAACCATTGAACGCCATTGGTGAACTTTGAGATGTGATAAGAATTCGATTTCTATAATCAAGAACTTCAAACTTCAAACTTCTCCCTTCTTTGTATACTATTCTCTGCTTTGATTACATTTGTTCTGATACCATGTAGAAATTTTCACTATAGATCACTTGATAATGCAATGTAACTAAAGCAAAATACTTGATCTACTTCTACAACAAACTTGTGGAAGCTTAATCGATTTTGAGTTAGATCAAATAGAACACATATAATAGATGAAGAAGAAATCAATCACACATGAAACAAAAAACAATACTCTGGGGAAAGCCTCAGCTAAAAACCTCGCTATCTGTATTATCGTGCAAGTGGAAATATCTCAGGATTACACAAAACTTTAGCTCACAAGCTACCCAACTCTTAGTACAATCCCTTACTGCTGCCCATAGACAGAATAGACAACACATATGCCTTCCTTCAGTCCTCCAAGCCTCTTATTTCCTTGCGCAGTTTCTCTAGGGTCCTCTAACTACAACCTGTGTGAATAATCCTCTCACACACAACACTGACCTCTGAAATAACTGCGTAATCCTGAAGGAGATAATTCCTTCTACATGGATGAGTTTCCTATATAGGAAAATTCCTCCAACTGATAGTACACTGTCCCATCCTTTGATCTCAACTGGGTCTCTGTCTGAACTGACATTCTTGAGTTATTTATGAGAGAATATTCAGTTATCTGAAGTACACTAGTTGCATGCATGCATGCATTAACTGACTGAACTCACAATTAGTTCCTCCAACTGTTTGGTACTAATTTAATTGGACTTAACTCAGTTAACTGAGCTAACTAATTACAACTCAAATACAACTCATCCTTATCTCCTTAATTAAGGGATAACTTCCTCAATCAAATGGATAACTGTTGCATGTCTTCACAAAGACTTCATGTTTGATTTTCTCTAACTAATTAACTCAAGATGAATTAATTTATTATTTTTCAAATAGCTGGTGAGACTAAATTTGAATTAATTCTCAATCTTAATTCAAGGACTAATTAAAATTGGAATCTATCCCGAAATGCTATTTATAGCAATGTTATTTTTAGCATTTATATTTTTTTTTATTTCCAACAGAGTTGGGGTATATCCTGAAATGTTATTTATAGCAATGCTATTTTTAGCATTTCTATTTTTAGAATTTCTTGTTGCCATTTTTAGTAGACTCCAGAGTTGGTGCGCAGATTGGAAGCATCGGAAGATAAGATCGTGCACGTTGTGGATCACTGGCTCGATCGAATTATAGGGGGATTTATCACCGAGTTCGCGGTAGATACTTCAATTAGCTATAGCGAGGCAGAACGATGCTTCCTCAAAGGACCGCGAGCTAAGTACGTTAAATTTTTGAACACTTGGATTAAAATGCTACTGTGTGAAAAGTAGGTTATGCAAATAAATTGATGTTTGGGGCTACGCGAAGTGGGAAGATCTACAGAAACGAAGGTAGCGCAGAACTAGAAACTAGCCCCTTGATTTCACTTCACCGGGAAAGCGAGGAAGAGCTCGCGAAGTTCACACCAAGAAGTGCGATCCAGTTTTATAAAGCAGCAAATTCTGCACATACCACTTCCACCTACACCACCGCTAGTTTCACCATCTTCACCCCCGTCTTCACTCACACCACCTCTACTACCACCACAATTCAATATGGAAAGCGCGATAAAGTTACCGGTGTTCAAAGGAGTAGGGAATGAAGATCCGAACCAATTTTGGTTTGTGGTAAGGGCTGTATGGGAAGTGCAAGGAGTCATGGATGACAACATAAAGAAAGCAACGCTGGTTAGCGCTTTGCAGGATCGTGCCCTGACATGGTACATCAAGATTCCAATGACAATCTGAACGCAGGGATCGCAGATATCCAAGCTGCACTAAACAAGGAATTTAGCACTCCAAAGTCAGAGACATAGTTGATCATCGGATTTAAGGAAATCGTGATGCTTCCAGGTGAGACCCCCAGGGAGCTGGATCAGAGATTAAAGGGTATGATTCGTGAAGCCAACATGACCTTGACGGATGGGCAGCACTGCGCATGGTTTGTAGCATCGCTAACGCTGCATTTAAGGAACGCGTTGTCATAGCAGAAGCTATCCACTCAGGCACGAGACCCCAATACAAGATCCTAACCTGTGAGTTCAACAAATACACACGCAGTTGAAGAATTTGTGTCTTGAGATGCAGAGTTTGAAACAAGACAGGACAACTCGCCCAGAAGCGCGTGAGGAGGTATGGTGCGTAAAGTGCAAGGGCCAGGGACATGACAAGGACCATTGTCTAGTCTTCGCGAACTATCTGGAGGCATGAGGACCAATTCCATTAAGACCAGAGGCACAAGCAGATCGAGCGTGGCGCCTGCATTATGGTGTGCGATTTGTCAAATAGGAGGGAAGCATGCTACAGATAACTGCCATCTATTACAGAAGTATACACAGAGTTCCCAACAGTTGTTCTGTAATTTCTATAGATCAATAGGCCACGATGAGCGCACCTGTAGAAGTTATGAACTGATGATGGATCAGACTCCTACCTACAGAGTTCAGACTAAAACACGGGCCCTGGATCAAAATGCAAGGATGGCATGCACTGGATTTCAGGGACACGGACGAGGTCGAGGTGGAATGGGACCAGGAAAAGGTCGCAGACAATTGATATGTTACAATTGTGGAGGACCGAGACATTATGCCCACGATTGTACAAATCCAACGAGACCATCATGCTTATATTGTACCTAGTTTGATCATGAGACAGAGGACTGTCCCACGCTAATAGCAAGGCTGCACAATAAAGGAACACTCCAACCTCCTCCAAATCAGAACCTGCAAATGACAAGGTCTGAACCGCGCAAGGAAGACCCGAATGTAAATATCGTGCTCTGAAATGGTATCACGACAAGAGATGACAAATGCAAGTAGCCCGAAGTGAGTGCCTGGGTTTGCAAGGCTCCAACAAAGGAACCAAAATTTGATTTGGAGCGTGCTAAGGAGACATTCATGGAAGCTAAGAAGAGATTTGCGGAGGCCTCCACTTCAGGTAGTAAAGACAAACTGGAACTAGAAATGGACCCATTAATGCTCACTACCTTTTTGGAGACATGCATGAAGTTGTTGCACGACAACAAGGCTATGAAGGGGCTGCAAGAACTCATAACTAGATGTGTTGGGATCGCGCCATGAGAACCGCGTGTAGTCCGGAAGCTCGGAAAGCACACAACACGAATAGGAAGAGAGATGAGATTGACCGCGCAGATCGGGGAATATGAAATGGATTAAGTGATTTTGGATCTAGGATCGGATGCGTATGTCCTGCCAAAGCAGACATGGGAACGCATGGGCAGGCCTGCGTTGCAATGGTCTCCTGTTCAATTGCAAATGAAAAACCAGCAAAAGATCCTACCTATGGGAAGATTTCAGGGAATAACGGTAGATATCGAAGGTGTGAGCGCGCTTGCATATTTCGAAGTGATAGAGATTGTTGATGACAACAATCCCTATCCCGCACTACTGGGAATAGATTGGGCCACTGACATGAATGGAGTGATAAATCTAAAGAAGTGCAAGATGATTTTTTAGAAAAAGTCACTATGCGTAGTGGTACCTTTAAACCTTGCGGAAGGATCGTGTTATACAGAGACAGTACGCAACTATGATAGTGATGGCGATCTAGATTGTATCTACAAGATAACCGCACGAGAGCAAGACTAGGTGATTCCAACAGCAGATGGCAGGATTTTGTGAGAGCGTGAAAGCTCCTACACCTCAGATTCAGATGAGGAGATAGAACTATGGCAGAACCGATTACACGAAGTAACCACGCTCAACTGCAACATGATGACAAGGTCGTTGCGCTACGTGACAACAGAGGTAAGAGATCTACCTATGTATGGCAAATTGATCGAGGTGGATGATTTCATAAACCAATTTGAAAGAGAAGTACTGGAACAATAGCGGTTCGATGCCCTGAAATGGGTACTACGTGCGACGCCCGCAAGGTGGTGGGGTACGCACTAGTAGAATTTTTAGGACTGGCGCAAATGCAGAAGAATGATGTGCATACGGTTTGGGACACCTCAGATGCAGCTAACAAACAAGTATGAAGGGTGGGATGATCCACGTGCACACCTCGCGAAATGGACCAAGGTCTATGGGGAAGAGCCACAACCAGAGTGGGTGCACCTGTTCTGTCATACCCTGGATATCATACCCATGAATGGTATACTGAGATGGAGCTTTGCCATGGCATGAGCGAATGGGATATCTTGTGTGAAGGATCCCTATTAACCTTCACGTTTGAGGATCATTGGTGAGATATTGTTGATGATTCGCTATAAGCAGTAAAAGCAGCTAATACCCCATGAGCCAATGGAAGTGCTTCAGCCGGAATGGGCGACCTAACTGAGCTGTGCGCTAGAGTGTTACAATGTAAATATTGAGAAGGATGATGAGGATCCACGAAAAATCAACATTCCAGAAACTAAAGGATATCACGAGGTTCAAGGACCATTGATTGAAGATCCTGACATCACCGCACTGCTAAAAATGAAGTAGGTAAACATTGGGACGGAGGCTGAACCGAAGTATGCAACGCTCGGTGACTATTGGGATGATGCCACGGTGGATAAGGTCACTGAGCTACTCTGCGAGTACCAAGACTTATTCCCGACCAAGATTACGGACTTAAAGGGGATCGTTGGCAATTTAGGGATGATGAAGATCACCCTAAAACCCGACGTGAAGCCGGTTAAGCAGAGGCCTTACCGCTTGAATCCGAAGTACAAGGAAAAGGTCCGCGTAGAACTAGACAAAATGCTCGCAGCTGGAATTATTGAGCCAGTGGAAGAATCCGACTGGGTGAGCCCTATGGTAGTGCAGGAGAAAAAGTAGAAGGGCGAGATAAGAATATGCGTGGACCTCAGGAAGTTGAATGACGCCTGTGTACACAACCCATTCCCGACCCCGTTCACAGATGAAGTATTAGAAAATGTCGGTGGGCAAGAAGCATATTCTTTCACCAATGGGTTCTCAGGGTACCACCAGATCAAAATTGCACCGGAAGATAGGAGCAAGACCACCTTCACCACTGAATGGGGCTGCTTTCAATACACCATCATGCCGTTTGGGTTAAAAAGCGCGCCAACCATATTCTCGCGCATAGTTGTTTCCCATTAAAAGGATATATCCACAAATTCTTGGAGGTCTATCTGGATGATTGGACTGTCTTTGTATTGGTTAAGCATCACGTAGTAAGCTTACGCTTGATGCTGGATACTTACCTACAACACCAGATTGCGTTGAACCTTAAGAAGTGTATGTTCCTCATTCCCTTTGGGAACCTACTGGGACATGTGGTCTACAAACAGGGACCAATGGTCGACCCAGTGAAGATTGTGATAATTCTAAATTTGGAAGCACTACAAAGTGTTAAACAGTTGCACTCTACCTTGGGACACACAGGGTACTACAAGAAGTTCATCAAAAGCTATGCATAGATCACTGCGCCGATGGAGAAACTATTGAAAAGGGATGTCAAGTTTTGCTGGAATGATGATTGCATGAAAAGCCTGGATGTCCTAAAAGGGAAATTGGCCTCCGCTCCAATCTTGGTCTTCCCAAAATGGGATGTGGAGTTTCATGTCCATGTTGATGCGTCATGTATCGCGCTGGGAGCGGTGCTCACACAAGAGGGTGGAGAGGGCTTGGATCACCCTATCACATTTGCAAGTCGTAGATTGTCCAAAGCCGAAAAGAACTATTCCACAACTGAGCGTGAGGGATTGGCTATGGTGTACGCGCTCCAAAAATACCAACACTATTTGCTAGGAGGACATTTCAAGATGTATACAGACCATTCCGTGCTAAAATACTTGGTCAATAAGCCTGTGTTGGGGGGGTGCATATGTAGGTGGCTCTTATTGTTCTAAGAATATGACTTTGAGGTCGTGGTAAAACCTGGATGCCTGAACGCAAGACCGGATCACTTGTCACATATTGAGACGAGCGAGGAACCTACTAGTTTGGAGGAAGGATTACCTGATGCACAACTCTTTGTTGTGCGCATTGCAGACAGACACTTCGAAGATATAATCCACTTTCTAACAACAGGGATTGCGCCGAAGGAATACTCCATCCAACAGAAGAAGGAATTGGTGGTGCGCGCGGCGGATTTTTCTGTCATCGCGGGGCACCTATACAAAATGGGAAATGATGAGATATTGCGAAGGTACGTACCTGAATTTGAACGAAGTCAGATCCTCACGGAAGCACATGGGGGCGCTGCAGGAGGACACTATGCAGGATGAGTGACCGCACAAAAGATTCTCTGCGCAAGGTTGTGGTGGCCAACCCTTCATTAGGATTCAAAAGCACACTGTAAGGCTTGCGATATATGTCAAAGGACCGGTAAACCATCGTGAAGGGACGAAATGCCTTTGAATCCACAATGATGCTGCAAGCCTTTGAAAAGTGGGCAATCAACTTTGTGGGACCTATCAAACCCTAGGGAAAAATGGGCACACAATATATCATCACCGTGACGGAGTACCTGATGTGCTGGGCGGAAGCGCAGCCAGTTAAAGACTGCATGGCCACCACCACTGCAAAGTTTTTGTTTGAACACATGTTGACTCGATTTGGCTGTCTGAAAATCTTAATGAGTGATCGTGGTACACATTTCCTGAACGAAACCATCAGCGCACTCACAGAAGAGTTCCAAGTGTATCATTAGAAAAGCACACCGTATCACCCACAAGCCAATGGGACAGTAGAAGCATTCAACAAAATACTGGAGACTGTGCTAACCAAAGTGTGCAACGCACAGTGAAGCGATTAGGACCTGCGCGTACCTATAGTACTATGGGCTTATAGGACAACGTGCAAGAAACTGACGGGACAAACACCTTTCTGGCTAGTTTATGGCGTGGAAGTTGTCATGCCGATGGAGTATATTGTACCTAGTTTGCGCATAGAAGCCCTCACAGGTACGATGGACCACGAAGCTCTGGAAGAAAGGCTCGCACAATTGGAAGAACTTGAGGAGGAACATTTCCTGGCTAGTTGTCATCACCAGGTACAAAATAAGCGAGAAAAGGCTTGGCACAATCGACATATTAAGTTGCGCGCCTTCAAGGTAAATGACTTAGTGCTGTTGTATGATAGTAAGTTTGAAAAACTCCCGGGAAAGTTCAGAATGCATTGGTTGGGACCATACATGGTTAAGGAGGTCACAGACGAAGGTGCAGTACAGCTAGTCAAACTAAATGGAGAACCTTTCCCAGGCAAAGTGAATGGCAGTTGCTTGAATCCCTACATGGGTGGCACAGCTATCTGACTAACCAGTGAAGCATAGTCTTCACGCCCCAAGGATCCGGACCAAGGTGCGGGACTATAAACAAATGCAAGGGATACTGACACCGATACAGAGCAACAGATTAGACATAGAGGTCTTGGAACAACATATGTAGCAGATCCAGAAAGCATCAGCTCAGTGCGTTGCTGACCTCCACGCAGTTCGAGAACAGTTGGAGGGACTCCACGCAAAGATCGCTGCGCCGACATAGTGACTCGAGGGCGGGTCACAATGTTTGTGTTGGGGGTCTGTTGGGCATGGAATCCCCCAAGGCATGTTTTGGGGCTCAAAGCCCAAGTTTTGATCGAATCTTGTTGTAAAGCTCTGCGAATTACAGGCGCGGGGCGCGAAATTATGATAGAGTAACAGGGTTGTCCGCCCTATTTTTGTAATGTAATGTTGGCTGGATAGACCTACCCATGGTCCGCGGACCATGGGATTGTATAAATAGAGCAAGGCTCTAAGTGTAGAAGGAAGAGAAGGATAGAGAAGAGTAACAAGTCTAAGTGATTGAGTCAGGAGTGTAAAGTGTCTTTGGGTCATAGAGTAGGAGAAGGCTCTGCAGCTGAGTGCGCAGAGGCCTAGTAGTCTGCAGCTGAGTGCGCAGGGCGGAGTCGAGTCTGTAACCGAGGAAGGAATTAATAAAGAGAAGTTTTATCATAATTATGTGTATCTGTTCTTTGGTTAATGCATGTTTGATATAATTTGCAAATATACTATTTATTTACTGCGCGCACCTGTATGAATGGCTTATGTTGTTAAGTATAACTTAAAGCATGCAAGTAGGCTAAGATAATCAACCAACATTGGAATACCAGTAAAGTCTTAGGTAATAACACAAGAGCGCGACATTCAACCCCTGGGTAGGGCTGTGCGAAGGCAGTATATCAGGTTGCGAGGCACGGGAGAGTGCGCAAAGGCAGTATATCAGGTTGTGAGGCACGGGAGAGTGCGCGAAGGCAGTATATTAGGTTGCGAGGCGCGGGAGAGTGCACGAAGGGTCAAACCGTGGACCAGTCGAACTCGTTAGACATCTCCAGGGTGCAGAAACCTGGTTCTAGCACCCTCCCATACTACTTCGGGTGAGACCTCGGTCTGCGCTCCACGGATTGTTGCTGAAAGGGCCAGTAGTATCGAGATTTGTTTGGCTAAATCAACTCTGAACCTGGGTCAGGCCCCACTAAGCCAACAATGACATTCCTTGTTTGCTTGAATGTTTGCCTCCTTGTTATGCCCTCAGTGGATGTGGAAACAAGATCTAGAAGAGAAGATCTCCAACATGGCTCTTATTTTACGAAGGAGAAGAGAATCTTGATTATTCACCATATTAGACCCTATGCAGAGGTACTGGATGGTAATAAGTGAGTCTCCAATAATGATTATTGAGGAGACATTCAGGTTCTTGGTTATCTGAAGGCCACCATACATCCCATACATCTCTGCTAGGTTGTTATATTTGTGCCCAAGTCCCCAAGCATAGTTAATTTCCATTTTTCCTTTGGGATTTAGAAGAATCTCTGCCCCTCTTGCCACCCCACAATTAAGTACTAAAATTAAGATAAATTTTGAACTCAATTATTTGAGAAAGCTTAATATTTAGTGTAATTATTGTGAGATTATCCTTTTTCCAGTTAGTATAATTATTAATGAATGTAATTAGTATTTTATATACAAGGAAAGAAATGGTGTAAAAAGATCTTAGAATATGGTCTAACTAATTTATTAGTTGCATGCCTTCTTTAAGCTATAATGATTAAGTAACTTGATTTACATAGTGTATGTGTTCATGCCAGTTCAATGAACCTTCAACTAATTTAGTACTATAATAATTTTGCTTGGAGGCACAATGTTAGGTGAAGCTAGAGGCTTAGTAGAGAATAACCAAGGAAATGAACAACTTATAGTCATAGCATCCTCTTGCCTAATTTATCTCATGTCTTCTAACTTGTGGAATCCTTATATGGGTTGTTATGAAGTGCAACCTTGCATTTGGTTTATGAAACTCATGAGGGTGAGTTATGTCTACTTTACTTAGAATGGAATTTATGTATAAATAAATTAATGAATGTGAATGTTAAACTTGCATGAATGAGTGATTATGTACAAGCCATGGCCTTTTAAATCTAGTGCATCTCCATGATGAATGTCAATTTCTCCTTCGGACCCTTAAAGAAGTTAAGTTTGTTGAAAACCGAGTTTATCTTGGAAATATTTGTATGGTTAATTGGCCTATAAAGTTTATTTTTATTATGAAGTCTATGTGTGCTTGTTTTGTGATCCTCCATTTTGCATTCATATACATACACCTTAGTGAGACTAAAAAGTGTAATGCGTGGTGCATTGATGTACTAGTATTTTCATATTAAGAAGGTTGTACCAATCATATCAATAATTCACATGAGAATGATGAAATGGAGTCTTCACTTAGTTGAGTGCATGTGTAAATAGAATTCAAATGATCATACGCATTCCCCGATTTGAAACCAATGGTTTAACATGTTGGGAAAGATTTAAGGGTTTTTTGTAGCATTAACTTTGCATAGTTGCTCAAAGTAATTGGTGGATACAAAAAAAAAAGTTTCAGCCTGGGGGTTTTAAAGCTTTGATATCCTTGGCATCCTAGCCTAACTTAGAGGAAGTAGATGCACTTAAATGAGGCTTGAAATCTAGGGCTTTAAGATCCTCTTTATGATGTGTTGAAGAAGTAAAAAGGACCTGGAAAAGTGTAAATCCTTGAGGAAAATACTTACGAAAAAAGCTCAAGAATTTTGGAAAAATTATGACACAAACTTGGGTAAATTTGTGTGTTGCATGAAGTTTCTCTCCATGCAATAGAAGGTATATCACATGAAGACTATCTTCATGTAATATAGCCCATATCATGTGAAATGATGGAGGAAAATAAGAACATTAGGACATGTGGCAAGTGCTAAGTAGATGTCCCAAGGGAGTGAGAGAGAAGGAGAGGGTTCCCTTGTAGCTTAGAATTTTTTCAAAGATGTGATAAGTCATGCCATAAAAATTGGTGGCACAACACATCACATGAATGGAGCTTTGTGGAGGTACTTAAAGAAGATGTTGAGGGATGCAACAAGCACATCAACGATGACTTTGCCTTGATAAATATGAAAACCAAAAGATGTTTGTATGGAATATAATGTGGAATTGTATAATGCCATGTAAGCAATGATGACATATGGAAGATAACTTGGAAGAGAGAGGAATTTTTTGAAGAAATCCTTACAAGGTCATATCTTTCTACTTATAGCTCAAAATTGACCAAGAGTATAGTCATTGGAAAGCTTTCGATGAGCGAAATGGATTTATGAGCTCAAATGTGGCCCTAAAATAGTACTTAAAGAGGAAAAAATTGGTTACCCAATCTCCTTAATGCCACTTAATGGTTTAGGTACTTGACACCCCTTATTGAATAACATTGGAATTAATGATTTGTCATTTCCCCTCTTTTTCTTTTTGTTTCAATTAAATCAACCTTTTCTCCTTAGATTGTTGAAGTCTTGAACAACACAAATTGCATTGCATCATTAATTTTTTAAAACTAAATAATTTATCCTAAATTCAATTATTTGAATCGTACCTCATTTTCACCCTCCCAATAATGTAGCTAGGGAAGTAAACTAGTAGTAGAGAGGTTGACTCTTTGGTTATAATTATATTAACATCACACTCCCCAAAGAAAGTGATAAGGTCATTCAAAAAAAAGTTACAACTCAACACCTTTACATCCTTCTATCCTTCTTTGTATCATCCACTAGCCATTCATCATAGAGTCCTTCCAATAAATGAGTATATTATCTTTCCTTGACAAAATATTTCCTTTAATAAGAAGCTACCATATGTCCTTGCTTATAACGTGCAAGCATTTATTAAGTAATATGTTCATCGCATAATCCAATCACTATCTAACTATGGTTCTCACTCTTCGACTTAATTTAAGCATCTCTTTATATAACAGAGGCCGCTAATCTCCTGTACACTGCTTTTTTGGTAATGCTTTTACTGCGTTCATTTGTTGCAAGCTTTGCATTCTTTGAGGCCGGGCTTTTAGTTTATTAGCTATTAATTCTTCTTTCAAATTTAAACTTTTTGGAAACGAGCTGATGGAGTAGCAAAATTAAAATATACCCTAATCTGGTGGGAGAAAATTCCAAAAGAGAAACAATTATTTCCATATCGAATACTTCTTAGCAAAAGCAACCAGAGAGTGTAAGTTGGACAACAAATAAAATGGTGAAAAAGAAGTTATTAGAACATGTTTTAAAAAAATGGGCAGGGCTAGTTTCTTACAGAAGTATTATGGGCTCTCTTGTGAAGAATCATCATATGGCCAAAGCTATTCAAACATGTTTTAAAAAAATGGGCGGGGCTAGTTCCCTATAGAAGCATCATGGGCTCTCTTGTGAAGAATCATCATATGACCGAAACCCGCAGATTTTTACAATCAATGGCCGAAGCCAACAGAATTTTACGACATAACCGTTACAAATCGTCTCCATAACACAAAGGGTCATCAATATTCGCCTCCGCAGAACTCAAACATGGCTGGGGTGGGAAAGCCATCCGCCCCAGCCAGTACAGCATGACTCGAACATGTTTACCAGATACCAGAAACGGAAAATCCCATGTTAAACGATTACCGTACGAGAAACAGCAAATTCTAAGTTTCACCAAAGTAACTTGGAGGAGAATTTTAACGATGCTAAAACAATAGCTTCTAAGACAAATGGCTTTGACATTTGCATTGCGGCAAGATCACAGACTCTCTTATTCTTTTAGTGAGAAAAGTAGATGAACATTTATGTTCATTTCAACACAACAATAATCTTCTTTATTGAAAAATCTGAATTTCAATTAATAAAAGTTATTGGTGGCCTATCAGCCTAAGTAGGGCCTATAAGCTTTCCATCCTGTAAAGAAAAGCACCCTGGTGTGATGATATGCCCATGTCCGTGGTTGTATGATGCAAGGGTCACAGTTTTCAGTTTATATATGTATATATTTATTTCATTTAAATTTTATTAATTTTTTTTTTTAATTATATATAATTTTTTTAAAAATTAAAATATTTTTACCAAAATTTTGCTAATGGGCATTGGTGTGGTAATATCACAGTGTCAGCTAATGCATGAGGTAAGAATATTTTAAGGACAATTTTTTCATTGAATGGTTTTCAATGTTTGTTTTCTTGTTTTTCTAAACGAGGAATTGCAAAATTTTTATATTTTTCAATTATTTTTTATAAATAAATTATTAAAAAAAATTAAAATTAAATATTTTTATAAAATTAGTATCAAATATTTTATAGTTAACATTTTAAAAATTAATTTCCCCATTTTTTAGATAAGTATAATTTTTTTTTTTTTTTAAATATTGCAAAAGTGTTACCATGGACATGGCTTTTAGCAAAATATTGTATTAAGATTTGAAATACACTGGTACTTAATTTTCTATTATGCTTATTCTATAATTTAACTTTATGGTTTCAAAAGGGAGTGTTGATTTATTATGCTTTTTTTCTATAATTTAACTTTATAGTTTTGAAAGAAAAAGTTTCAACAATTATGATTTTTAAGAACATGATTAATTATATAATTTATTTATTTATAAATATTTTAATTAAAATTTTAAAATTTATAAGAATAGAAATATTAGACAATATATTCAAAAATAATATGGATGCTAATATGGTTGTGGGAAATCAATAACAACTAATTACAAGTAGAATAGAAGTTGATTTTTAAATCATTTCAAGATTAATGTTTTTTTAGTTTTTTAAGATTCCTCAACTTTTTAGTTATTGATGTTTTTTAAATTATTATTAGTTAAGTGAGAAACTTGATTATTCAGGAACGAGAGCTTTGAGGAACTAGGGTTTTGAAAAGGGAGCAACAAAAGCGAGTATGTAATGATGGAAGGGCTTAGAGGAGGGAGCTCCACTCCCTCCTACAGTAATGTGGTTTCGAACAGAAGCAAAGAGGCAAGTTTGAACAATTTCTGGAATCCACCTGAGGCAGAAACAAAGACAACTGACACTCACAAGCCGGTAAGCAGCATTTCCCAAGAAAATGAAGGGACCCACAAGGATGTTAAGCGGGAAAAGATTCCTGGTGACACTAGTCAGAGAACTAAGAAAATGTCTGCAACAGGACCATGTAAGCCCAAGGCTAACATTAAACCCTGGGTGGTCTTAAATGATCCGGCCCTACAGGTGCACAGAGAACATATGGCGACTTATGCGGTTATTTGCAAGTTAAGGGGCATATGGCTGACGGAAAAAGTTATGTATACTTGGATAAGAAATAACTGGAAACCAAAAGGAGAAATAAATCTACATCTTGGCTCCAAGGGTTTCTTCACAGTGGTTTTCACTAACCTAGAAGACAAAGACAAAGTTTTTGAAGGAGGACCCCACTTCTATGCTGCTGCAGGACTTTACATGCGGCCTTGGGTGATGAACTTTGTTCTGGAGCAAGAAATGTTCATTTCGGTCCCAGTATGGATTAGATTATACTCCTTACCTTTAGACTACTAGCTGCCGGAATCTTTAAAAGCTATAGGTAACAAATTAGGGAATTTCATAAAGATATTAGAGGTGACTTTGCGGAGGAAATATACCTCCTTTTCCCACATATGTGTCGAGATGGACTTATCGGGAGCACTCCCGGATGAAGTCATCCTAGAAGTTTATGACGAGGAATGAATCTAGGCAGTCAACTATGAACACATCCCATTTAGATGTCGTAAATGTTATGAACATGGGCATCTCTTCAGCGATTGCCCACTCAACAAAAGGGAGAAATTCTTAAAAACCAACAAAGGAAAAGACCCTGAAGGCTTCACCAAAGTGGGAGGCAGAGGAAAAGAAGGGGGGGAAAAGTCCCAAAAGAAATCTAGCGAAAATAAGATACCAAGTTATAACAGTTTCAAGATCTTACAAGAAGAAGGAGGAGAAAATGGAACACACAAGAAAATTGAAGACTATCAAATAGAAAATGAAACAGAGGATAACATGGAAATCATACAGGAGCACAATGGACAAAAGGAGGACATACCAAGCATAATGGAACCTGGAAAGGACCTTGAGATGACCCCAAGCGATGGTGGTACGGAGAACTAAGACCTACAGGAGATCCTAAAGAGGGAGAACCTGGAACTAGAAAAGTTTCTGGAGCAGGGAATCAACACAGGAATAGACTCTCTACCACAAGAGGAGTTTGATAGAGTACAATAGCTATTCCTTCGAAGGTCTCACACAAAGGCAGCAGGAGTTAAAAGGAATCACGATAGCCAGGAGAACCGAGGGGTTAAATCAAAGGAGAAAATAACAAGACACTCCACCAAGAACCCAAGCAAGAAAAAAGGACGTAAGAGACAGAATGAACTACTGATAGAGTGTGGAAAACTCATGATTAATTCAGGTAAGATGAAAGATCTCACCAGTTACTCTTTTACAAACCCATCATTATGAAGCTTACAACCTAGAACATTAGAGGACTAGGGAGTAAAAGGAAACAAAGAAATCTCAGTGACAGAATAAAAGAAGAAAAACCATATATGGTGTTTATTCAGGGAACAAAATGCTCAGTAGACAAAATAAGAGAACTGCATAGCAAATGGATTATTAAGTACGATTATCTAGAAGTCAAAGCAAATAATTTAGCTAGAGGAATTCTTACTCTATGGAATCCTCAGAAATTTGGAATCTTGGATGCTGAGACATGAAGAAACCACCTTTCAATGGTTATCCAACCATTGGGGGACAAGGATAGCTACTTGATCACAAATGTTTATGGTCCTCAACTTCTAGAAGACAAACTCAGGCTCCTCACCTCTTTGGAAGAGCTGAGAGAGAGACATCCAGCAGTGCCCTGGATTCTGGGAGGGTACTTCAATATGATCATATCTCTCACAGAGAAAAAAGGAGGAACCAAATCATTTGGTAGAGACTCAATAGCCTTCCAGAATTTCCTTAACAATATGAGACTAGTGGATATGGACACAATAAATGGCATCTTCACATGGAACAATAAGAGAGGAGGAACTTCCCAAGTAGCCTCGAGATTAGATAGATTCATAATCTCGGAGGATCTCCTTCTCACCGGTCGTAGCATGATTGCTTTCATCCTCCCTTTCGGAGGTTCGGACCACTGGCCCATCCAGCTGGAAGCCTCCTTTATTGGAACCCGAGGAACAGACCTTTCAAGTTCGAAAATGTCTGGCTTACTCACTCTGATTTCATCACTAACATTGGAAAGTGGTGGGCTGAAGAAATACCCACCCAAGGCACAAAAATGTTCCTCCTACATCAGAGACTCAAACACATCAAGAGAAAGCTCAAAGAATGGAATAACAATGAGTTTGGAAATATATTCAAAGCCAAGGGAGAAGTGGAAAGAAAACTGTAGGAAATTAATCAAATTCTCATCACAGAAGGCTTCACAGAGGAAAAGAAAATGCAAGCGGACTCACTTCAACAAGAATGGGACAAAAGATGCTAGCAGGAGGAAATATTTTGGAGACAAAAATCCAGAGTGTAATGGATTAAGGAAGGGGAGAGAAACACCAGATTCTTTCACAAGTCTACCATGGAACACAGAGCTCATAATAGAATCACAAAACTTATAGATCCTCAGGGTACAGAGCAAAACACCCACAAGAAAATGGAAGCAGTTCTGGTCCAACATTTCCAAAGTATAGCAGAGTAGACCATGGAAGACAAATCTCTATTTACTAAAAGTTTTACTCAGCACATTCCAAAACTAGTAACCAGAGAAGACAATTATAATCTTAACATGCCAGTAATGGAGGAAGAGGTCAATGAAGCAATCAAAGAGATGCACAATGGGAAAGCGCCAGGCCTTGATGGCTTCAATGTAGACTTCTTCAAAACTTGTTGGGAAATAGTAAAAAACGACATGCTGGAGGTGGTGGAGGACTCGAGAAAATCAAAATCAGTTCTGAGAGCGCTTAATGAATCCTTCATAGCCTTAATCCCCAAACAAGAAAAAACCATGACTCCAGATAGATTTAGACCCATAGCTTTATGCAATGTGGTGTACAAAATCATTTCCAAAGTAATTGCTAACAGACTCAAACCCCTTCTTCCAACACTTGTTTCAGAAGAGCAGACTGGTTATGTGGAAGGTAGACAAATTCTCAATAACATCGTTCGAGCTCACGAAGTGGTGCATTCCCTCAGGACCAATAAGCAAGCAGGTATGATAAGCGAAAGCTTATGATAAGCTAAGCTGGTCCTATATAAGGGAAGTTCTTAAAGCATATGGCTTTGACCACAACTAGATAAGATGGGTCATGGCTCTCGTCGCCACTACCAGTTGTTCAATTCTTCTTAATTGACCTCCTTCTAGAACCTTCAAGCCATCAAGAGGCCTCAGACAAGGAGATCCTCTCTCCCCCTTCCTCTTCATTCTCATGATGGAAGGATTTGGCAGAGCGATCATTTCAGCCATGGAGGAAGGAAGAATCCAAGGACTTAGATTCACTCCGAATGGGGACACATTGACCCATCAACAATTTGTGGATGACACTATGTTGCAGGGCACACCAACAGCCTAGAAAGCCAAAGCTTTCAAAAAAATCCTACATGAGTTCGCAATGGCTGCGAGTATTGAGGTAAGCCTAAAAAAATCTAAAGTTTTATTTTTCAATACTGATATTTCAATACAAATAGATCTCTCCGGAATCTAGGATTTCAAAGAGATCATCTTCCCTCGAAATGTCTGAGAATTCCCCTCACCGATAAACCGCTGAGCAAGGAAATCTAGGAGTCTGTAATCAATAAACTGAAGGATAAAATTAGCAAATGGACAAACAGATCCTTGAATTTAGCTGGGAGGTTAGTTCTCACAAAAGTTGTGCTACAAACCATTCCAATCTTCATGTTATCAGCCCTTCTGGCACCAACAGGAGTATTACAACAAATCAGGAACATTCAAAGAGATTTTCTTTGGGGTAAAGGGGAAGAGAAAAAGAAATGGGCTCTGGTAGCATGGGACAAGCTCTGTAAACCCAAAACCCATGGTGGTTTGGGTCTCCATGACCCGGACATTTTAAACAAAGTTTTGGGGGCAAAAATTTGGTGGAGATGGCTAAAGGAAATAAGAAACCCCTGGGCTAAACTCTGGAAACAAAAATATGCAAGGGATTGGCAAGAAACGGACCACATCAGAATGATAGGCCACATCAAAGGTTCCCACATTTGGAACAAGGCATGGGAAAATAGAGCCTTAGTTTAGAAACACAGTTTCTGGGAGATCAGGAATGGGAAGCTTGCATGGTTTTGGGAGGACAACTGGCAGCAGGAACATAACCTCAGTAGAGAAGGACTGGATATTATCAAAATCGATACCATTAACAAAGGACTAGAAAAAGTAAGTGACTACTGGGATCAGTCAAGGGACACTGGTAAATGGAGGATTTGGAAGGTACTAGACTACAATGAAGAAACCCCCTTGAAGACCCAAGCTAAAGTACTGAAAGATATTTTGGAGAAAAGACAAATTTTTACCTCTACCTCGAATGATCTTCTAATATGGGGTAAAAGAAACGAGGGCATCTTCAACCTCAAAGAAGCCAAAAGAATAGCCACGGGGCTTAACTACCCAAGCCCTGATAAGACATGGAGAGACCTATGGAACAACCCACACTGGACGAAGATCAAACTGTTCAGGTGGCTGGTCCAGCACAGAAATATTTTAACTTGGGAAAATCTCAAAAGAGAGGTTTTGTTGGGCCATCAAGATGCCAATTATGTGGACAACAGGAAGAAACTATAGATCACCTTCTCAACCCCTGCTTTTTCACCTCCACCTTATGGAATTGGGTAGTCGGTATCTTCAAGCAGACAGACATGAACGAAAATGACATCACTGACACTTTAAATAATTGGAGGAAGGACTTATCGGACAATGAGATAGTAAACATAGCCTGGGCTCTGATTCCAGGATTCTTGATCTGGGATGTTTGGAAAGAATGTAACAACAGGATCTTCAAAGATAAATCTGGCTCAACTCAAAGCATCATAGCTCAAATCCTAAAACAGCTCAAAGAAACTATCAATGTCCATCGGAAGCAACCTCCTGAGAAACCCCCAGGTCATCGGGACGCTCACATCCTCAAACTGTTGGGACTCCAGTCTCTCGTCCCTTAGGGAACAATCAAGACAACAAAGAGAATATCAGTTGGAAAGGATTTCTGGCAACCCCCTCTAAAAGGATTTTTAAAATTCAATATTGATGGAGCCTCAAAAAGTAACCTTGGGGACGTTGGCTATGGAGGAGTCATCAGAGATGAAGAGGGCAACATAAAAGTCATCTTTCATAGTCATTTGGGGAGGGCGACGAATAATATGGCTGAACTCATGGCCATTGAACAATGCTTAGAGATTGTGATAGAGTTCAATTTACATAATACAATCATCGAGGCTGACTCGGAATTAATAATTAAGTCGGTTAAGCGGCTAGGCATGGGTACTACACCTGACAAAGTCTCGAGACACTGGAGACTTTTGTAGGTCTATTACCGTATTCAATCGTACCTAAGAATTCTCAGAACTCTTAGTTTTGTGCATGTGCGTAGAGATGCCAATAAAGTAGCAGATTGACTCGCTAATAAAGGGGTGAGATACACAAAAGACAACAAGTGCTGCTCGTGGGAGTCGGTACCCGCAGGACAACTGCGTGAGAGCTGCCACACTCTGGCCCTCACAGACAAGGAGCATTATTAGCACATGCAGTGGAATCCGCCAGATGACCTATAAACAATGGACGATAAAGGTTTTATTGTTAGTCAACCTGAGCTTTGGCACAATCGGGCCTCGCAGTGGAATACCCCAAGCTGCCTACTCGTGGGTTCTACAGGTAAGCAAGCAGTCAGAAAAATGGTGATGATCTGCTCTAAACTACGAGGCACAGGTTCAATTGGGTGGCTCAATAGATTGGATGGTAGAAGTGCAGAGTTCTCAGGCATCAAGCAGTTACCAAGAGTCAAACACTTCTCAGGCATCAAGTGGTTATCTGGCGACGAGCGGTTATCAAGCGTTAATTGGTTTTCGGGTTATCAGGCGTCAAGCGGTTTTCGGGTTATCAGGCATCCTCAAAACCTTAAGTGGTTTATTAGAAATGTATTCGATGCCACGCATCGATCAACACGTGGCTTCCAGAGGAGAGAGAATACTGCCTTCATCGGGCGGGTATTCCTCCGGCTTCTTCTCCGCCCGATATCTCCCTCGGCCGTTGGATCTTGAAGATGTAGATCAAGGGCTCTGATTTGTCGAGCTGGTCAATGGGTCCGGGTACTCCCTCGCGGACCCGAAATCTTTATTTTATAGTCACTATTCACCTCTTTGGATCCGAGCAAAGTTTGTTGGGTTAAGTTGTTTTTGTTTCGTTTTGCCCCTTGACTGCTTGACCTTGGTTCAAGGTTCGTGTGGTGGTGGCAAACTGTTTTGTTCAAGAGTAGTTGACTCTTTCCCCAAAGATTGAAGTGATTGCTAAGTCTTTAGCCCTTTTCCTCTTTGGGTGTGATGTATTTTATGTATCATATTTTGAGTGACAAGATAATAGAAGGACTGACTCTTGCTTTAGCAAAAAAAGAGAAACTTGATTATTTATAAAAGTTTATTGCTTTTTAATTGACTGTAAAAATTAAAAAATATGTAAAGAATTTTGATTCTATTGGATTTTTTCATGTTATTATATTAGACATTCAATTTTTCCTTTGACCATTATTAATTTAACATTTTAAATTACATCATGTGCATTGACTTATCATTATTATTATTATCCCTGTTTTATAATTAATTTGTATTGCTTGAAATTATAAGTTACTTTAATTCAATTTTTCTAAACAATTATTGATTCAAGTTTTATTAATTATATAATTTATATAAATTAAATTATATGAAAAGTAATCTAACAAGTGTACTTGTACATCATCACCAACATCTAGATGTTTCAACTTAGACATTTTTGTCACTGTGCAAGACACTTGGTTTTACCCCATTAAATACAAACATGCAAATGTTTCAATTTAACAACATCATAATTTTACATTATGATTGTTCTATTTCGAAAACTTTGTGATTTTGTAAAATGATTTGGTCAAAATAATATTGGCTATGAAACAACGAACTTAAAAAAACATGATTAAGTGAAGGTTAAACAATCAAACTCAATGATTTAATTATCTTTACCATCTAGTTAATATTAGTATTGTTTTCATAACCTTCTCCTTTGGCTTTCATGTTCCCATCAAATCATTCTAACAAATATTTTTATTCCAGCAAAATTAATTAATGGCTAAATTAAACTAAGTGGTAGGGAATGCTAGTCATGCTGCCTTGTTAGATACAAAAGTTCTAATAATGACTTTGAATATAGATTAAAAGCATGAAACCATAACTTCATAATTAAAATAAACTTTATTCGTAAACAAACATCCAATACCAACAACAGAAAATCTAGAAAACAAAAAGAAAAACCAAAAAGAACAAAACAACCTTAACATAAGAATAGCTCAATGCCAAATCACCATGTATCAAAAACCTTTGTCTCTTTGTAAAGACCATACACCATTAAGCTCTGTCTCTTTTTCATAAGATGCTTCTATTTTACCTATGGATTAAACTCTAAAACTAATTTTTCCATAAAATAGTTCTATTTTACCTTAATCCATGTATGATTAAGCTTTAAAACTGAAATTGGATTAAACACGGAGGGTGTCAAAGTAAAAGTTATTGTATTGACTTTGTCACTAATCCAAGACAATCTTAAATGCAAAGAACATTTTTTAAAGAAATTAGTTTATGTTATACATTTTCATTAAAAGTGAAAACTTCAATGTAACAATGAAGCTACATCTTCGAAAGAGATTAGTTTACATCATATATCTTCATTAGAAATGAAAACTTCAATTTAACAAGGAAGCTAGCTTTCATTTTGAAAGTCACCAACATGCTAATCATGAACGAAAATTTCAATTAATACATATTTATATTTAATTTATAATTATTATATTAATAGGGATATTTATTTTGGAATAGGATTTCTAAAATTTTAATTTAATTATCAATAATTATTATGTTAATAAGATTTAGCTTTCACAAAATATTTTAGAATATATTTAATAATAATAACAAATCAAAGATTGATATTTATCTCAAAAGTAGTTAGGTATATTTAACCTTTTTAATTAAATTTATTATTATTATTATTATTTTTTGTTCGGGAAAAAAACGTAATTTTCATTAAAAGATTTAAGAAAATTACATGTTGTATACAAGCATATATGAAAAATGATTTCACTACTATCCAATAATAACAGTCCAAGGGTCAAAAGCAAAATATTTACAGACCGTCCTTATAAAACAGTGGAAACGATGGCAACAAAGCCATAAGTCTAAAACTAGTTTAGCTCAAAAACTGGAAACTGCAAAATAAACAAAAAAGGAATGATCCCATAGATCATTCTAGATGGATTTCTGCCCCTTCGATGAAGGGTCGGTGGTAGATCTCGTAGAAAGCACCATCCTTGAACTCATGAATCAACCAGTGTCCTCTAATCAGTTGCGCGACCTCTTTGGAAAGAATATCAACTACTTCATTCCTTTCCTTGTATATATGAGAGCAGACAAAAAACTCAAATTGAGATTTTAAAAATAAAGCATCCTCCAATAGATACCTGAGTGTGTGCAAGTGATAGATGTAGATCCCATTGATACAATTTATGATAAGCTGAGTCCCCGAAAATCTGAATTATGTGGCAATTTTTCTCTCTTGCGAAAAGGAGGAGGTGTCTAAGGCTGTTTAATTCTGCATAGTTATTTGTTCCTTGCCTGAGACCCACTTGGCTTTTGAAAAAAAACAGAGTTGTTTAAATGAAAGACTGCCCCCACACCGCCGAACCATCAAAGTAAGCCCAATGCTGATTTCTGTCTATGATCTTTGGGCTAATGACTCTGATAGAATGCTTAACTGGATCCTTAGGGATCAAATTGAAAATGGCCAGCATATGATTGCATGAGACTGCCCAATGAATGGGATTTTCTTGAAAAATCTGGTGGTCTCTGATAAGCCAAATGCCCTAGCATACGATGAGAGGCAGGTCCCTAATTTTCTAAGTGGCTGCACTTGTCCACCAACGATGCCAAGCATTGTTTACATTTTGTCTAGCCTAGCGGATATCAATTGAGAGAGCCAAAATGATATGATTCCAAATTGCATATGAGGTTGGACAATGAAGGAAAAGGTGGTCAGTGTCCTCCGAATCCGCATTACATACGCAACATCGAGAGGGGCCATGAAGCATGCGTTTTCTCAAATTATTTTCAGTGGTAATTTTATTTGAGAAGATGCCCCACATGAAAAGGCAAGATTTGTGGGGGACCTTCAGCTTGTAGAGACACTGGCACCACCAAAAATCCTCACCCACTACCTGAGCCTCCATGATCAAAGTAAAGCCAACTTTTGGGGAATATCTGCCAGTTGGGGCCTTTGCCCAAATAATTTCATCAGCCCTGTCAGAAAACCGAATGTTGGCTTCCTCCAAAGCCCCTACAAACCGCAACCAGACCCTGCTCCATCTTTCCTCTATTCCCAAATTCTCAAAAGCCAACAACTGCAGTCTTGGCCAAGTTGGATGCCCCACTGCTGTAACGTGAGCAAGCCGAGTGAAACCTGCCTCCATCAAGGCCTGTTGCATTTCTCTAGGAAGGATGTGTGCATTCCCACTACCAGCCCAGGCATCCAAGCTAAGTATGATCTACGAACCATCGCCAACTTTCCAAGCCAGGCCTTCCTTGATAATGCCAAAGGAGTGGGAAATGGCTTTCCAAATACTTGAAGCTCTCTAGATGTTTTGACAGGGATTGCAGATCCAATCAACAATTGATAAGGGGAGAATGTATTTGCTGTATATAACTTCCTTCCAAACGCTGTTTGTGGTTATGATTTGCCATCCCATCTTTGCCCCAAGGGATTTTGCGAACTCCTGGGATTCCTTCAGTGCCCATCCAACCTATTTTTTTGGGTTTTGCAATCCTTTCCCATCTTACCAAGCAAAGGTTCTTCTTGAATTTTGGCCCCGCCAAAGAAATCTGCAACATATCTGCTGAATTCTACGAAGAATGCCTTTAGGAATCCATGCCAGGGACATCTAGTATACTGGAATTGCCTCTAACACTGATTTTATCAGGGTGAGCCTACCGGCACGAGAGAGCCATTTCTGCTACCAGATGTTGATGCGGTTTTCAATTTTTGCTAAAAGCCATGACCAGTCAACAATACGGTAACTGTTTGGCTTAAGCCTAAAACCCAGATACTTCAGACCTGAATCCAACTCTTGCTTGACGAAAGCAAAGTGTTGGGATGCATATCTTTGTTCATTTTGCAGACAAGAATTGAAAATGATAGTTGATTTGTCATAATTCAGCTCCATACCTGTGGCTTTACAAAACAGAGATAGTATGGACTTGAAACATGAGGAATCACGGAAAGAGCCATTTAAGAAAATAAGTACATCATCTACAAACAAAAGATGTGAGAGAAAAATCCTATCAGTGATTGAAACCCCTCCCAAGTTTCCATCTGAGCGTGCCTTTTTTAATAATCTACTTAAGCCTTCCATAATCAGAAGAAACAACAAAGGAGAGAGGGGGAAACCTTGCCTAAGACCTCTCTCAGCATGGAAGAAAGCCGAAGCCAACCCATTAATAAGGACACTAAACGACACAGAGGTGAAGCAACACAAGATCCAATTGATAAATTGATGAGGGAAACCAATGTGTAAGAATGAGTTGTAAGTAGGATCAACTCACATTATCAAAAGCCTTGGATAGGTCAATCTTGAGGATAGCAACCTTTTTGGAAAGAGTTTTGATCGAGTGGAGTGCTTCTTGGGCAGTACCGATTGCTTCATGGATTTGACGGTGACTGAGGAAGGAAAACTGTTCCTTGGAGATCATCCTAGAAAGGATTGGCTTGATACGAAGGGCAATGATTTTGGAGATAATCTTGTAGACACAATTGCAGAGGGAGATGGGCCTAAAATCATCAAAGGTAAGGGGCTTGTCCACCTTAGGGATGAGGGCAAGGAAAGTAGAATTGAAGGCCTTTGACATCCTACTTGATATCCGACAATCCTCAATGGCAAGCAGGTCCTACCCAATGAGCTCAAAAAAGGTAATGTAGAATTCAATTGGCCAACCATCTGGGCTTTTGTCTTTGCTGAAGCATTTCATAGCTGCTTCCAATTTCCCCCAAAGTGACAGGTTGATTAAGAGACTCCTCTTCCTCTTCCTCAATAAACCTAGGCATAGTCTCCACAACACGGAGGATTTCGACGACAGTGGTTCCTGTTGTGTCCTTATAGATGTTTGAGAAGTGTCGAACTCCCATATCAGCTAGCTGGGAGAAAGATCTGGCCTCTCTGCATGTATGGTATTTTAGTTTCGAGATCGTATTTATAGCTTTTCTACCTCTGGCAAACTGTTGAAAAATTTTTGTATTCTCGTCACCCGACTTCAACCATAAAGCTCTGCTTTTTAGTCGATAAGTTTCCTCATTCCTTCACAGCAACATGATCTTCTCTTTCTCCAGGTTTATGAGCTGTTCTTTTCCTTGTAGGGAGGCATAGTTGGACAACCCTGACGACTCAAGTTGTTTTAACTCCCTTTCAATCCTAATTAACTCCTCGCCTTCCCTTTTCTACTTGGCTTTTGCCCAATTGATACTTTTTTCCTTTAAGCAAGTTAGCTTGTCTGATATGACCACCGCTAGAGGGGGTTTGGAATCTTGATTACAATGAGTCCAACATTCCTTGACGATAACATGGAAGTCTTCCCCATTTAGACATGAAGCATTAAATTTAAAGGGTGATCCAAGTTTGAGGTTTGCATCCTTAATTTCCAGAAAAATCGGTGAATGATCCAAGTAATCCCCCGAACCAACCCATTGACGAATGTGTGTAAGGTGATTTAGTAATGGGGTTTTCATTAGGAAACGATCGAGCCTTCGAGCCAAGGCATCCTCCCCCATTCTGCGGTTCCTCTAGGTCAGCATGATACGAGCCAAGTCTATGTTTATTAGGTCATGGGCATCCAACAAGTTCTCAAAAAAACCTGTTAAACAGTCCCACTGAGCTCTGTGGCCCCAGGATTCTGCGAGCCCAAGTGAGAAATTGAGGTCACCACCAATAATCAGGTTCTCAACTTGCATAAAATCCGCCTGGAGCAGATTCTCCCAGAAAACCTCCCTATTCTGGCAGGACCCATAGATGTTTATAACCCTCAGGGGGATATTGAGTGAGATGGAGATGAAATCTGCTCCCAGAAAACCCTTGCCATCCCATGCGTCTGTGATCTTGATCGATTTGTTATTGAAACTAGAGCATCGCCTCCCGACCTCCCTCTCACATCCAGGAAGAAGAAATCCCAATCTGGCAGGAAGGATTTTAGGGTTTTATTTACAAGGGGACCATCGCCTAGGGTTTCTTGCAGTAAGAGAAAATCCAACTTTTTCGACAAACACAGTCTTCTCAGCGCCAATTTTTTATCCGCACAACCCCTACAAATTAAAAGAGATGTCTTTCATGGGGCAACCTTTGTAGGATTCCCCTTTGCTCTAAGGCCCTGATCTATGGGAGAATGAATACCTAAAGCCACTTCAATGCTGGCCCTTTTGATAGCTTTTGACAGATGGGATTGTCTGCCCTAGGGGGCCTTGGGAGGAAGGGACGGGTGAGGGCCCTCATCCAGTTCGAAAGCGTGAAGGGTGGGAGGTAAGGAATGCAAGTTATACCGATGGGAAGTGCCAGAGGTCGAATCCCTTGAGGGGTCTTGAGAAAGGTCATTTTGAATAATATCGCAAGGGGTACAGAGCGAAGGTGCAAGGGCAGAGACCACAGGATAGATAACGGGGTGCAGCGTACCGGCCTTGGAAACTATATTCGACATACAAATTGAAGATGCAGAAACAGATATCATACAATCATTTGTAAACAGAGGATGGGGGAGAAGAGGTACCCGAAAACACATTGTTCTCCTTGGTGCGCACTATGGTGATCGGGGCATCCGTGGTCCAGGCATTCGACTCAGACCGCAGCACTAGGCCCTCCCTGACCTTGCCTCGACCCGACCTAAAGTGCTACGAGGTCATCTTCCATCCTCAACTCTGTTTGAGTGCTCGTCAAGGAAAAACATTTCGGAGGGCTCGACCTTCACCTGATTACCAAGGGACAAGATTTGTAAAGATGGCCAACCTCATGGCACCTCCAGCACCTGAAGGGAATGCCCTCATAATCCAACTCCTGCCATCTGATAATGTCGCCCATTTGAAAGCGATAGCTCTCCACTAGGCCTTTTCTGGTATCTAGATGTACGAGAATTCTAGCGATTGCCATACAACCATAGTCCAGATATGATCTATCATGTTCAAGGTAAGTGCCCAAATCATCCCCTATACACCGAAATATGTCTTCAAACCATAATTGCAGCGGGAGCCCCAACAAACGAACCCAAATTGGCCCTGCGCCCAGATTTTCCTTCTCAGGGTCGAAAAGAGGTGTCCATTGTTTTAGCAGGATGAGGATCATTTCAAGATGCCAATAACGCGTCATCACCCAGTTTGCTTGCTCTATCTCTTGAAAAATAAGGGCGAACCAACACTTGGACATCGACAAAACCGCAGGAAGTTGCTCCATCACATTGCCTCATACCTCCATTGCACATTTCTTCAATTGACTCGGGGAGTAGTACCTACCTCAGACCCTGCGCACCAAAATTGTGCTTTCTGTCAATGCCACTTTGTCCATGCCTACACCTTCCCCAAACACTAGCAATCAACCCCTCTCTTGATTTTGACAACTTTGATTTCTTGTCGGCCTTCTCCTTTGAGCCAAGGCCTGAAACTTGCTGCTGTTCGGCCCCTAGAGGGTTATCATCCGAGTCTGAGGCGTGGGCCTCATCCACCTCGGTGACCTTGTTCACAATGTCGTTGAAGTCGCTGGATGGCAGAGTGTTTCTTGCTGGTGTAAAACTTGTAAATCCTTTTGAAAAATATTCCTGCATGCTTAAGGGAAAGTTCATTGTCGCTTGAAGGTCCACTGGTTCAGTTGAGCCATGTCCTAGACCCCCAGACCCTTCCACCGGAAAACCCTCGCTGCTCTGAAAGCCCTCGGCACGGTGGTTTTGTTCACTCCACGTTAAAAGCTCTGACAGCGACGGGATTGAAAGAAAGGGTGAGCTTGTGCCTTCTCCTAGGTGTATAGATCCCTCAGAAACTGAAACCGCCGCAACCGGTTGAGCGAGGCCCAGGCCCTGCAAAGACTCCTCCATATCAACCATTCCTGACACTAAATCGCTTACCTGGTCTTCCAGTGGAGTGGATGATGCCGGTCTAAGCCCAACTTGTGACAACAGGTGTAATTGCACCCAGATGTCTGAATGTGTTAGACTGTCCGAGGACTAATCAACTAATTCCTCCTCCATTCATGCAAGCCACAACTTAACAGAGGTAAATGGGAGCTTTGTCTTGGGAAGCAGCGAGAAACCTAGGCCAAACCCCGAAAAACTGCTTTGGAACCCTTCACAACCTCTTGTTCCCCCGCCGAGACCGCCACGGGATGCACGAGAACCACAACCAGCGAAGGGTGCCGCGCCAAAAACTGTTAGGGTAAGAGGTAAACCAGGATGAGCAAAAGTTACTCTGACCAGTGCAGGTGAAACTGCCTCAAAACTAAACTATCGACACCTTAATAAAAAACGTTTAAAGAAGCTTTCTCAGTTGACCCAATGTGAGCCCATGTGCACACGGAGGCACCGGTCCCATACCCCATGGGAGGCCCTAACCAAACCTTGGGCTGTTGAAAACTACACCAGGTGAAACCCTAGGTCCCGTATTGAAACCCATTGCCGTCAATGTTTAAAAATCGCTAGAGCTCCATTGAATTTCTCCCTTTAAAAAAATGTTATATAAACATGAACTATAATTTTTTTGCATGTGGTATTAATAAACCAAGGTATTGTAACAAAGCCTTCAAAATCTATAGAATTATACTTTTAATACATAATTTATCAGCCATCTAATTTATATAATCATGATAATTTACCAATCATATAATTTATATAACCTGATAGTTTATCTTATTTTATAATTTTTAAGCCAATCCTTGCCTTACGTTTGACATATTATTAGAATCACGGATTTTGATTCTTGGAATAACATGGAAATTTGTAGAATTTCAGTGGCAGTCAACTTTTTGGGGAATTGCCTGTGAGAAAGGAACTTTTGCTGGCCCCTCGCGTAGTGTGAAGGGAACCATTTCCATACCAACGAAAGTCATGAGACCTGTTTCGAAATTCTCTATGATGGGAAATTTAATTATTTCATAACATCAATAAAGTCGAAGGATACATGCACCTGGGTTTACATCGTACTTCGATCACCATCGCTCCAGATAAATTCGAACCCACTTTTGTTTTCCGAAGAATTCGAACCCACTTTTGTTACGGGACCACACGTCGTAGAATGTACGGGTAACCATGGGAGGAATCGTTTAGCGAAGGTCACATGTCCGAATGCCACTAACAGTTTAGCAAAGGTTAGATGTTCGAATCCCACTAACAGTCCACATAAGCAGAACTTTGATACTTTGCTGCCTCGGCCTGCAATAGCTTCAATAAATCCACTGAAGCGCAGCAGCAGCTTCTCCATGAATGAATTCTTTCTCCCTCTGAGCTCGCAGCTGTAATTCAGTCAGTTTAAGCTCCAGCACTATGTCGACGGCCTCGATTCCTCAGCAGGAGCGTGCAAAGGTCCGGGGTTTGAGTGGCTCTGCGCCTCGCAAGATTTTCCCCCGGAACCCCAACCATCAGGCCTCGCGAGAAGAGGAGAAAATAATGTCTCAGACTGTTCGTCCGCAGGGCGGAGGCGGCGAGGGGGATAATGATGACAATGAGGCCGAAAATGTAAATTCATTAGGGCACGAGGCCATGAAGAAACACAGAGTGTTCAAGAAATTCTTTGAATCCATGGATGCACTGACTCTGAAGGAAGTGAATGATAGGGAATGGACTTGCCCTGCATGCAGCGGTGGGGTTGGGGCTGCTAACAGTTACAAGGGTTTGAAACCTTTGATAGACCATGCGAAAAATGTGAAGCAATGGAATGTTAGGCTGCATGGGAAATTCATGATGGTGCTAGAAGAAGAGTCGAAGAGGCGAAGCGCCGCTGGTTTTGTTGTACAGGAGGTTTATGGGAAGTGGCTGAGCCTGCAAGAGCAGCATATCGATTCTCAGGTTGTTTGGCCTCCGATGGTTATTGTTGAGAATACCAGCTTCAAGTCACAAGAGAGCCCACAGGTATTTACTATTGCAACTAATCTCTCTTAAAAGTCACCATTTGACTGAGGTTAAGGCTGATCAGAAGTTTTAAGAAATTTTTATTATTAGGTAGTGTAGGTTGTTGTATAATGTTAGAAATGAAATGAAATGATATTTTAAGGTTTATGGATTAAAATTAGTTTATGGAATTGTAGATTTTTAGTTTTTTTTTTGTAGTTCTATATTTTTTTATTTAAATTGATGAGTTAGTCTAACTTTCTACCGTCTATGGAATTATAGGTTTTTAGTTTTTTAGTTTTTTATAATTGAATTATTTTCTTATTCAAATTCTTCGCTAAATCAATAATGTGAAGACACTGATGCTAACATATTCTCTTAACTTTCTTTGGATGCATCACATTCCAAAGTGAAATGTTTTTCCGATTCCACTGCCCCAGAGATGTAAAATGGACACAATCGTTTTTCCCAAAATTCTAATAATTTTTTTTCGCTAAACACACAATGCGAAGACTCTGATGCTAACATATTCTCTTAACTTTCTTTGAATGCATCACATTCCAAAGTGAAATGTTTTTCAGATTCCACTGCCCTAGAGATATAAAATGGACACAATCGTTTTTCCCAAAATTCTAATAATTTCTTCGCTAAACACACAATGCGAAGACTCTGATGCTAACATATTCTCTTAACTTTCTCTAAACACATCACATTCCAAAATGAAATGTCTTTTCCATTCCACTGCCCCAGACATGTAAAATGGACACAATAGTTTTTCCCAAACTTCTTTAGACCTTTTAGTGTAGAAAAGTTTAAAAAAATGTTTTATTTGATTAATGTAAAATGTTTTATCTGGTTAGAGTACAAATATATTGAATTATGTCTTTTCACTCAATTTAACTTAAAATTAATATGGAATAATTTTAAAATTAATATATATAAAACATTTTTTCTTTCAAAAATATATATAATTTTACCAATAATAAATTAAAATTAAAATTAAAATAAGTTAATAAATTTAAAATAAAAATAAATACATATAAATTTTTATAATTAACTAACCACAATAAAATGTTTTGTTAAGATACTTTTTCGTGTAAAAATTATAAATTGATGAATTAAATACGTTTAACTACCTAACTTAACAAACAAAAAACAGATTTTCAATTAATAAATTTAAATTAAAATAATCAATATATATATATAATTTTAAACATTTCTTATCCGATAAGGTAGAATCTTTCCGATTTTATAATTTAAAAAATAATTATTAAATACATCCTACTTTCACTCAACTTCATGCATGCACATTGAGTAAGAATGATGTTCGGTGATACCGAGGAAAAGCATTGATGTTTACCCAGTGAACATCACTTTCACTCAACTTCATATATTGAGTGAGAATCATACTTCCTAAGGTGTGTTGTGGCGTGACAGTTCGACTGTCGCTTTCATTTTCTTAATTCAACTATTTGGTTGATTTGATATATACTTGGTTTATAAAAATCTATTTATATTTATCAAGAATAATTAGTTATAAAAGAGTATAATAAAAGTGATTTGATTACAAAATTAACTTTCATTTATGTGGTGATTTTATATTCTAATTTAAATGTTTATTTCACTTATTGTGATAATTTAATTTAAATTTTAATATTTATTTTATTTAGTATTTTAATTTGTGAATTTAGAAAATTAATTTTATTTAAATTTATTACTTAGAGTGTTCCGTATTAAAAAAATATATTATGTTTTGTTATATTGTTTAAACATTTTGATTTAGTTAAATTACATTAAAAATTATAATTATTTATTAAAATATTTTGATGAAGTCAAATTACATAAAAATAAAGTTAAAAATTAAAACTAAAATTTATTATTATTAATTAAACTAGCATAGATCAATTTTAATTTTGGATTTATTAAGCATTCATAAGGATCAAATCTTTTGAGGTGCAAACTTCTTTTAGAGTGAAAAATGAGTTCATCTCTTGGTAGATCTTGAATTAAGATAGATCTAGATTGGTAATTTAGTATGTTAAAAATGTTGTCATATATATTAGTAGTTTGGTATGTTAAAAATATTGTCTCTCTCACACACAAATATATATATAGAGAGAGAGGAAGGTGCTTGTAAAAAAAATCAACGAAAAAAAAACTAAGTGATACTCAATTGCAAGAAATCTTTTAGAAAATATCACATCAAAATTTTTACATATAATTTTTTCATAAAAAAATATTTGTACAATATACATTAAATACCTTATAGTAATTAAACTTATATTTAGTTTTGAGAATTATGTTATGTGAGACTATAATCAACTTAGATCTATGTTAGATGATAAAACATAATTACATCTCAATAAATTTGGTTCCTTTTAAGTGTTTTGAAGATGTAGAATAACATAACTTTATATTAATTACAAATAATTGAATTATTTTCAACAATTAACTGAAAAATTATTAACATTCCATTGTTTTAGTTGGAGATGAAGGGTCATTCATAATTATTTTAAAATAAAATTTAGAATTTTTAATTTGAAAATATTGTTACATAAAATGAGTTTATAACCTAGTTCTATATTAATTAAGAATAATTGAATTATTTTCAACAATTAATTGAAAAATTATTAACATTTCATTTTCTTAGTTGGTAATGAAGCATCCTTCATAATTATTTTAAAATAAAGTTTAGAATTTTAGAATTTTAAAATAATTAGTTGGGAACCCATGCATTCCAATAGATGGTTGTTCCTTTATGTGGACATCGACAATTGCATGAACAAGGTACAAGGTGTAATTACCCGATTGGACCAGATGTAGATATTGTAGATTGATATCGAGACAAGTAGTCATTAAGGGGGAGTGTTGGAAAATGTAATTCCTACTTGTCTCAGTTGCGATTCTTTCTATTTAAAAGAGTTTGTTCCTATTAGCTAAAAGTTGTTTCCTAGATTGGTGTGTGGTTGAGATATTCTCTCAACCAAGTGATTGTGTGTCCAAGATAGTTTCCCTATCTTGAGACAACACTTCATATATTTTTTTGTAATATTGTTTATTTAATGATGACATAGGTTTTCCTTATGGAAATTTAATAATCCGAATCACGAGTAGTTTCGGTTTAACATTATGAAATCAAACAAAAAAATACTCATGATTACATAATTCAAACCGTAAACATAAATGCTATTGTTCACATCAAAATTCATTATTTTCTAAATATCAAAATATCATGATTACTTTTATTAATTATTCAATGATGTGATTTATATGAATAAAATCTGATTTATTATATGAAGATTACCTTTACAAATTCTTTAATATTATCATTTATATGATCATATTATATGACTAATCACTTTATTATTAATGCCCTTTACAAGAATGCGCAAAGCCATTTTGTAATGTAACACACACATGATAACAAAGAACCAAGTTTCAATATTTTTTTATATTTTTAAATTTTAAGCATAGTAAAATTTTAATCATATTTTTGTACAAAAATAATTTAAACATGGTAAAAATATGCCAATCATTTATAATTTTATTAGTTGATGGAGTGGCAACAACAATAATACACTGCCATCTTCCAATTTATAGATGAATATAATTAATTAATAAAATCATTCAAGTAGTCAATTCCAAATAGAGGAACACCTTTTAGCCTAATTAACAATAAAACATTTTATTTAAAAAAAAACATCTTATTTTATCTGGTTAAATATTTGTAAAATAACATATTTAATGTGATATATATTGTTTTAATTAAAAATTATTTATTATAAAATGCTTTTGGAAATGACAGATTATCCTTTAATGTTTTTGTTTTTAATTATATAGTTTATTATAAAATGTTTTTGGAATTGACAAATTATCCTTTAGAAACATTATTTTTATAAAAGTGATAATCATGCTTCTTGGGAAATGACGCAAAGGGGAATTATTCTACTCATGAAGAGGGACATACTGGGAGTTTCTTTATGATTGAAAGCATTTCGGGTACACTGTAGAGGTCCTCCAGGATAATAGACAGGGATTACAGGGATAGTGACAAAATGTTGTGTAACATCACCTCAACAAGATTCATATTTCTTATCCTAGTTGTCTCTTGATCCCCATTTTTACTCCTTAATTTGTGTTCATTACTAAAGTCAATTGATAAGTTAAGATTTGATCCCCTATCCACTCCCTAATTTAACTCAAGTTATCTCTTAGATGGATATTCTTATGTTGGTTGTTGCCACATGGAGGTTCTCTAAATTTCCCTAAAATTTGATTTATTAATCTCATTTTAATTCATCATCCTCTTCTCTTAATTAGGTTTAAGTATTTTAGGATTAATATTTATCCTTACATTTATGTCTCTCTTTTCCCTTTTTACCTACTTAAATTACATTATCTACCTAAAATTTTCCAACATGGGAAGGGTAGAGTTTTAAGGTAAAATATTTTATTTCTTCATATGATTCCCTTGACCAAAGTTTTATTCTTGCTTTAATTACCTCAGTTCTAATCATCATTTACAAGTTGATGTGAATTTACATGGTTTTCATATCTTGATTATATTTATTAATTTATTTATTTTTAATGATTCCAAGGGTGCCAAGTTTGGTCATTCCCTTTAAGGACTTCCCTTGAAATTCCAAGGGTGTGACGCCTAACAGTTTATTTGTGATGCCAAGGGTGTCACGCCTAACACTTTATTTGTGATGCCAAGGGTGCCAAGTTGGTTGTGCCCTTCAAGAAATTCCCTTGAAGTTCCAAGGGTGGCATGCCTAACTGTTTATTTGTGATGCCAAGGGTGCCAAGTTGGTGGTACCCTTCAAGAAATTCCCTTGAAGTTCCAAGGGTGCCATGCCACTTGCCCTTCAAGCATTCAGTGGTTATGAGGGGAAAGTATAGGTGCAAGGACAGAGACCACTATCGTCTCTTATGTTGCCTGCTATAGTGAAACTAATGGTGTCGAGGATCGAGGAATCCGCCTTGATGTGTGTTGGTGCACTAAGATGTCTATTAAAAGAAATATCAATACCGACATTAATTATCAACACAGGGTAACTCTGTTTATTTCAAGAGTGTCAGCATTGTATATGTAGTGAATTCAGAGGTCAATTCAGAATGAAATGATTTGGAAACATTGCACTAATATCTATTTCTCTAAGTTCAACCCAAACAATTATGAAAGAAATCTTTAAAGCACTTTCAGATCTACTTAATCTATTCTGCAAGAAACTAAATCAGAATGAAAATAGAAATAATCACTCTCAGCAATCTAACTGGTATTGACACTAATTCATTTAAGATGAAGGGACACTACAACAATTGAACAACAAATAACTATGTAAACATCTCATGGAAAGAAATCAACTATAACCTTGAGATCTATGATAATATTACTTTAGAATGAACAACAATCAAATGCTTAAATTAACATAATCAATTCGATAAAGATTATCATGCAGATGTAACACACAGCTAGATCTAGAATCTCGTCTGAACAACAAACGCAAACCAGGATTATCAATCCTCGCAGCAATCTGAATAGTGCTAACTTCACAAACTAACAGTAATAAATAATTATAATAATGAACATAAATAATTATAACACAATTGAAGTAGTAGATCTCCTATCGACTGGGCCCAAAGTCTCCAGAAGTCGCTTCTGAAAGATATTCAGAATACGATTATAGATGAAACACAATCTTCTTCATTAAAATTAATAACAGAGTTACAACATCACCGTAATGGAAGTATTATGTGTCCAAAAAGAATAGTTACAATCTTAAAATTCCTAACTATCTGTTCAATTCGCCTCATGGCTTGACATAACTTTTGGAAAAATAAATGGATAGAAGTGAATCCTCAGGATCAGGGGATCCTGAGGATTTCGAAACCCTCGATCTGATTTCAGCACAAAATAGCATTGGTCCTCCTATTCTTCCGCTATCCTCCATACACAAGACATTGTCCTTTTCCTTTCCTGGCCACTATTGTTCTGTCTTTTGAACAACAATCGTCCAATCCGTGTCCCTGCATATAAATATAGTGAAAGTTAGTTGTTCATACCCAGATTTATCCAATTTGTTAATAATTGATTTTACCCAACTTTTGTTATTTTTTCTTCTATATTTATTCCTAAAACGAAGATAAAAACATGAAGACATATGCTTAATTAAGCTATTACAAGGAGAAAACATACATTTTCCTCGGCCCAACATACTCCCTTGCTTGCCTTTTTGCATGTCCTCATGCAATAAGATGGTTAAGGTGTAGTTGAGTCAAGGAATAAGCAAGATATACTTCCTCCTTATACAACCTAAGACCTTTTTTCTGTTTGAGCATTGCAAAAGCCTGGTTCACTCAATGATCTAGCAAGTTATAATGACTGTAATACCCATTTGGAGGATACCGTATAATTGAACTTTTGTATCGACACCCTATCCAGTCAGGGCCCATGCTTAGGACCATATTGTTGTATTTGTGTAAGTGAGTGGACGCAGCTTTAAAATTTCTAAACTCAAATGGCTCCTTGTTCCTAATATTGTTACTGGAGGCTTCCCATCTTTGTCTGGCTATAGACAAAGCTTCTTCTTTAATTTCCTGAAAGTATTCCTTCCCTACCTATATGATGTATGTATGGAGTGGTCCTAATTTACCCACAACACTCGTTCGTTTCATGAACTATTTATGTTGGACAAAGAGATGTAGGGGTTTTGTGGGTTCTCTCCTAACCCATAAGTCTATAACATATTCCCTCTTTTGAAAAGTATTATGGCTTTAGCCCATTTAATATGATTAGTGGCAAAGGGAAGAAAAGCTTGAAATTGGATATCCCCTATGAAGGGGCTAGCATTACTATCTAGGTCATCCTCTAAGAAAATTTTATGCATGTACAATTCACATAAAAGGCATTGTGCCTGTTCATTTTGTTCCTTGAAACATTTGACAAAGTCTGGAGTGGTCTTAATTTCCATTGACTTACCAGCCTTAATGGCTTTAACCTTTAGTAAGAGGTATCTTCTTAGCAAGAATAGTGCATAGTTGGTGGCAGGTGCTCGGCACGACAAGGCATCTAGGTAGAGAGAGAAAACAGTCTCCATTTGCTCCTTAGCCTTCTGCATCTTGGCCTGTGATTTTTCGACTTTCTTCTGTTCATATTTATAATTAATGAAAGTCTCATCCTTTGTGACAGTAAGTGCCTCAAATTTCTTTCGCAATTCCTGGTGTACTCGTAGCGGCACTACTTCTCTTTATGTCAAGCCAACTCCTGTTGAGTCTTGGCTAGTTCATTTTGCAATTTTATAATGAATGCTTCCCTTACAAGAGGAATATAGTCAGGCGTT
Organism: Pinus tabuliformis; assembly: GCA_031772625.1. NCBI lineage: Eukaryota > Viridiplantae > Streptophyta > Pinopsida > Pinales > Pinaceae > Pinus > Pinus tabuliformis. The sequence continues at coordinate 1,760,255,525 of CM062816.1, read as the reverse complement.
TCCTCTGTCTAGACTTCATCATCCTGTGTTACCATTGAGTCAGTTTGAATAGCAGCCTCAGCCGCTTATCGGGTCATACAACAATCAGCTTGGGTGTTTTCTTCAGTATCAGTTTGAGTAGCAACTTTAGCTGTTCCTTGGGGCATATGATAATCTTCCTGAATATTCTCTGCAAAATTGGTTTGGATAGCAGCATCAATAGTGGGGAAGTTCATTTGGGTTTCCCTTGGGAAAACACAAGGATCTTTTGTCTGCATTTCACTATTCTTTAAAATACATTGCTATGTTTGAGTTCCTTTTGAAAAAACAAAAATGGTCTTAGTTTGCATTTCAATATCTTCCCAAGAGCAGTGTTCTGTTTGGGTCCCTATGGTCTCCAATTCTGTTTTCAATTTCCGGGCCCTAAGTACTTCCTTCAATAACTCTCTTAGCTGCTAAACTGTTTTCTTATGCTTCTGGTACTTTTTAAGCAACTTCCTCAATATATCCTTGTATGTTTTCTTTGTCGTGAGGTCTTTGATCGGTGGTGGTGCAACTGTATTTACTTCAGGTTCAGGTTCAGGTGGAATTGTGTCGATATCAGGATGGGGTTCTAATGGAATCGTGTCTCCCGATGGATTCCCACCTTCCAGATCGCTTTCTTCATGAGATTCCCTCTTAGGAGACTCTAATGGAATGGTGTCTCCTAAGAAATTTTCATTTTCAGGATCTTCTTCTATATGGGCCTCATCCTCTAGGAACTTCATAAAAATAGTGCCCCCCTGGTTGATTTTCACCCTCAAGGGTTTCTTCTGTAGGGTTTTCCTTTGCTAGGGATTCCAAAGGAACAATAGCTTCTGTTTGATTTCCCTCCTCGAGGGTTTCCTCTACATGAACTTCTGTTTCAAGGGGCTTCTCCATAGAAGGAACTGGTTCCTTTTGTCCCTCCAAATTGTCAGTAAATGGCAAGGTTTCAGCATGATCAGAACTGCTAGCAGGGGTAGAATAGTTAGGGGCATAATTTTTCCCTTCAAAATTTCCAAATAGCTCCCTTCCTTCACAAAATGTCCCCATATTCTCTAGTACTCGGGCAACCTCTTCCTCATAGTCTTGCAAAGAGTCATCTTGTGGACTTGGAGGGGGCATGTGAGATGGCCCTGCCTCTTCTATTTGAATTGGGGTGTGCCGCTATGATTTTATCCTCGCAGAGTGTCTTTGCTTTACTAGGCCCAAGGCCAAAGAAGTATTCTTTCTTTTATGTGTCCTTTTCGGACCTGTCATTCTTGCCCCCTACTGTTCAGTCTCTAGGTTTTCTATAGGTGGGGTCAAAGTAGGATTTACAAGGTTATCCCAGGTTAGCTATTGCTGGGTCAGTCCATGAATGATGATTAATTTGATCAGCCCATGATGGTTGATGACTAGATGTGGGTCCTTTGCCTTTCTGACCCATCGAGCGTCATGTAATAATGAATTTAAATAAAATGACAAGTTAATTGTAATTTTCTGTTTCAAAATAGCTAATAGTTTAAGTTGACGAGGTTTTACCACGTCCTGACATTCGTCACATGTGATATACCTCTGCACAATGGCTGCCAATTCTTGCCATGGTTGTCTTAAAGTTGTAGGGTGAATCCCTTTTCCTTTTTACACCAATTGCTCATCTAGGTCTTGAAATATTGTGACTGTGTCCTGTAGAAGAACATGTTTATCCATCCATCTCGTTCCTTTTGTTGGAAGTCCAGAGACTTCAGATATGACTACCTCAGGGACCATTATGTTCCTGCCTTTCACCGTGGTGCGGCCATTCTGTAAAGTCTGCAGAAATTCAAGTGTCGTTTCCTCATGAAATCCTTGTAATTTTTCAAGTATCATAGCTAGCCGATGTGCTCAAGAATCACATGAGCCTGGTCTGATACCCTGAGCACTCTGGGTTCACTTCGAATGGATTTTCCTCCCATGGCTGTTGTTTCTCAATAGCTGGTTCACTTTCAATTTTGCATGCACTCCTCTCACACTTTCACAGTTTGGAACAACACCATAGAATGTTAAAGCTATTGATAGAGTAGTGACATTGTTTTGAGAGTTAATATCAAAGGCAATTATGTTATTTGTCTCATCAGCAATATTTGGCACAGGATCATAATTAATTCTCATGCTATCCATAATGGTTGCCTTCCCCACTCCAATCAGAAAATAGTTTGATAATTATTACACACAAACATTCATAATGCAGTCATTTAACCAGAAATCAGTTTAATAATCATCACACATGCTATCCATAAATCATCGCACATGCTATTCATAATGCAGACATCACCCCTCCAATCAAAAAAGGGCGTCCACGCCCACCAAGCATGGGAAAAAGGGAGGAGGCGTCGGGAAGTCATAAATGCGGGTGAACAATCAATAAAAGCGACGTAAAATACGACAAAGGAAATCAGAGCAGTATAGGTCGAAAGATTTGAAATGCCTGAAAAAGAATAAAACATAGATTTAGATCATTATGTAAATAGATATTTACCTTAGGTGGAAAGGTGACAAGTGCACAACCGTGATAAATGTTAATGATTGTCGGTAAAGTGTTTGGACAATAATGATACATTGCATATAAGATATAGGTTACTATTATGAAACAAGCTCACAAAAATATAGAAAATAAATATCAATGCCTTAGAATTCAACCTCTTCAAGGGGGCAAACTCCTTTACATTACACAAATGAACAATTCTTGGATGATACAAATGATAAGACCTCCTTTCTATATATAGGAGTCTAAGGGGTCATAATATAATCAGAGCCGACATAACAATAATAATGTAAGGGACAATAATAACAATAGTGGGCTTATATGGGGTACAATAATAACAATATGGGGACTACATGGGCACAACAATATAATAAGAGGGTTGTACTAATAAAAATAAGGGGTTACACTAGTAGTATAGGGACCTAACATGCCCCTCTCCTTCAAAAAGTGTTGTCCTCAACGCTTGAGTAGTTCTTGATGCTTCTGTATAAAATTCTTGTCCTCCCATGTGGAATCTTCAGTGGGTAAGTTCTTCCACTTGATGAGATACTCTGAAATTGATCGATTTCATAGCTGTCGGGTTCTTGTTTCTGTGACTGCTCTAGGTTCCAATATGATTTTTCCTTCCTCGTCATGTTCTGGCAATATTGTTTGAACTTGGGATCTTCTGCAACTTTTGAATGAGTGGCCACACTTCTTCGTCCTTCTTCCATTCATCCCTTGATTCGTTTATTCAATCTGGTTGGATAATAGAAATAACACAAAACAATGCTTCCACATCCTCATCCTTTCTTGAGAGTGCATCTGCGACAACATTTTGCTTCCCTTTCTTGTAGATGATTTCAAAGTCATAACCCAACATATTTGTGACCCATTTTTTCTATTCTTTTAAAAATAATCTTTGTTCTAAAAGGTATTTAAGACTATCACGATCCATTTTTACCTTGAAGTGTCTTCCCATTAGGTAAGGTCGCCATTTCTTGAGTGCATGTAGTACAACATTTCCTTTTGATAAATAACTTGCTTGAGATGTAGCCGTAAAAATACCCAATCGCCTACATCAAAACTTTTTTCACTATGATGTTGATCTGCCTGCTGTTTTATTTGATTCTGCACCAAAGTGGCATTATCCTTTAAAAGTTGGAGAACTTGTTGTTGATGCTCGATGTGATCTTTCACTCCTTTAATCTTTTTCTTCGTGTTATGTCCTTCTATCTTGAGAGTTTTAGGACTGGTAATTTCTTCCAATGCATTACAAGATATGGTCAGATTCATTTCTTGATGCTCGATGTGATCTTTCACTTCTTGAACATTTTTCTTCTTGACATGTCATTCTATCTTGATAGTTTGAGGAGTGGTAATTCTGGCCAATGCATTACAAGATATGGTCATATTCATTTCTTCTTTCTCGATGCGATCTTTCACTTTTTGAACCTTTTTCTTCTTGATATGTCCTTCTATCTTGAGAGTTTGAGGAGTGGTAATTCTTGCCAATGCTTTACAAGAAATGGTCATATTCATTTCTTCTTTCTCTAGGGTTGGTTCCTGGTGTATATCCTCTTCTTTTGATGTTTCTTGATCCTTTTCTTCCTCCTTTTCATAATCTATGTAAAATAATTTCTTCTCAGCACACTTATGACCTTTAATGAACTTGTTATCACAATTGTAACAAAGCCTTTCCTTTCCTTGTAGGTTGTGGAAGGCTAGGAGAAAAAGCACTTCCATAATTATAGTCATGAGTGGTGGGATTCCTTGTTTCCATAATTTCGCTTTCAATTTTTCTTGCCAACTTGAATGCTTTCTCCAATGAATCATGTTCCCAAAGACAAACCTCATGTTGAATGTTATCCTTTAAAGTCCCTATGAATACATCAATCATTTGCTTTGCTAAAATATCATTTACCCATATATTCAATTTTTGGAAGTCCTCAATGTGCTCTTCCATTGAACCCTTTTGTTTGAGATTTATCAATTGGCTAAAGACGCAGTTTCTCTTTGTATCCTCATAATGTGCTATCATTTCCTCCGTGAAAATTAACCATGTGACAAGTGGTTTACAAAAACAAAGCCCTTGATACCATAAAAACTGATTCAGTTCTAAATATAAAGATGCAATACATACCTTTTGTAATAGTTGCACCTCACGTAGATCAAAAAATTGCTCCATCTGTAGTATCCAATTTAATGGATCCTTTCCATCAAACTTCCTCATATTGCATTTTCTTGATTTTAGGAGCTCGATCTTGAAATGACTGTAACTCTGTAATTTCAAATCTCCAAGTTTTGAAATTGCATCCTACAGTATCCCTCTGAGTCCTCTTTCTAACCCTGCAAGTCTGATCAAGATTGGATTCTGCAAGGAAGAGTTATGACAAATCTCCCACGATGACTTGATTATAGACTGGTTCAGTAGAGCGAACTTGTAAAAAGTGCCCCATGTCATTGTTTCAACCTCAGGACCTGAAACTGATACACCAAAAACTACAGTCTGTCTTCTTTCTACAACTTCTTATGAAATTTCAATCTAATGCTCAGAAAGAAAGTTATGACGATTTTCCCATGGTAACCTGTTTGGAATGTAATTATAGAGCCTACAGAAACCCTAAATATATTCAATTATATCTCCAAAAATATATCGAAACAAGATATGAAATTTGGGCCCACCCTTCACCAAGTGTTCGACGCAAATGGGTTTTAATTTCAGAGTCTGAAACTTTGTAGAAAAACAATTATAGCGAAATTTCCACGATGACCTGTTTGAAATGGAATTTTGGAGCTTGGAAAAACCCTAACTTCCTTAGATCATATCTCCAAAAATATAGTGATACAAGATCTAAAATTCGGACCCGAGGTTTAGTGAGATTTTGTCTCAAATGGGTTTTATTTTTAGCTTCTGAAACGTCGCTTAAAAAATGTTATAGATAAAATTCTATGATGACCTAATTGGAGCAACGAAGCCCTAGAATCTAAAGCTCTAATACCAAATGTTATGAAACCAACTCACAAAAAGATAGAAAAGAAAGATCAACACCTTAGAATTTAGCCTCTTCGAGGGGGCAACATCCTTTACGTTACACAAATGAACAGATCTTGGATGATACAAATGATAAAACCTCCTTTCTATATATAGAAGTCTAAGGGTCATAATATAATCAGAGCTGACATAACAATAATAATGTAAGGGCACAATAATAACAATAGTGGGCTTAAGAGTCAGGGATGGTGTAAGAAGTAAAACAAATGCCAATGAAGGTTATGGTTTTATCCCTATATTAGCATATCAAAGGGATTTATCCATTTGAAAGTGTGAAAGATAAACCAACATGGTGTTAAGATAATAAATTATTTATGATGTGTCCAAAGAGAAGATATTCAACCAGTCATTATATAGGTGTACAATGTCAGCTTTGGAATAAAGATGACCATCAAAAGTTTCATAAGTCATAATGATATTAATATTACTGTTTTTCTTTATCTTGGTACAAATTTCAAATCCAATCAGATGGTTTTTATTCAAGACATGGAAGAGAAAGAAAATGGCAAAGAGAATGATAGGCGATGGAACAGTAAAAGGAAACCACAACTATTCATTCTACTGAACAACGGTTGTTCAATCGATTGAACAACCGTTGTTCAATAGAGTGAATAGCTGTGATTTCTTTTTGCTGTTCCATCGCCTGTCATTCTATTTGCCATTTTCTTTCTCATTCAATTGATTAAACATCAACACACAAAAATGAACCATTGTATTTCAATTGATTGAACAACAATCGTTCAATATATTTGACAGTGGTTCAATTGATTGAACAACCGTTATTAGTAGAATGAATAGCTGTGATTTCTTTTCACTGTTCCATCGCCTGTCATTCTCTTTTCCATTTTCTTTCTCGTTCAATTGATTGAACATCAACACACAAAAAGGAACCATTGTTGTTCAATTGATTGAACAACAATCGTTCAATATATTTGAATAACAAACACACAAAAATAAATTGGTGTTGTTCAATTGATTGAACAGTAATCATTCAATCGATTTGAATAGCAAACACACAAAAAAGAATCAGTGTTGTTCAATTGATTGAAAAGCAATTGTTCAATCGATTTGAACAATAAACACATAAAAAGAAATTGGTGTTGTTCAATTGATTGAACAATAATCATTCAATCGATTGAATAATAAGATACAAAAAGAAATCGGTGTTGTTCAATTGATTGAACAACAAAACACAAAAAATGAAATTGGTGTTGTTCAATTAATTGAACAACAAAACACAAAAAAGAAAATGATGTTATTCAACTGATTGAACAACAATCATTCAATCGATTAGAAAACAAAACACAAAAAAGAAATCGGTGTTGTTCAATTGATTGAACAACAATCGTTCAATCGATTGAACAACAAAATATGAAAATAAATCGGTGTTGTTCAATTGATTAACAACACCGTTCAATCGATTGAACAACAAAACACACAAAAAGAAATTGGTGTTGTTCAATTGATTGAACAACAATCATGCAATCAATTGAAATGCAAAACACAAAAAAGAAATCGGTGATGTTCAATTGATTGAACAACGATCATTCAATCGATTGAACAACAAAACACAAAAAAGAAATCGGTGTTGTTCAATTGATTGAACAACAATTGTTCAATCGATTAAACAAAAAAATACGAAAGGAAATCAGTGTTGTTCAATTGATTGAACAATAATCGTTTAATTGATTGAACAACAAAACACATAAAAAGAAATTGGTATTGTTCAATTGATTGAACAATAGTGGTTCAATCGATTGAACAACAAAACACGAAAAAGAATTCGGTTTTGTTCAATTGATTGAACAACAATCGTTCAATCTATTGAACAACAAAACACAAAAAATAAATCGGTGTTGTTCAATTGATTGAACAACAATCATTCAATTGTTTGAACAACAAAACACACAAAAAGAAATCAATGTTGTTCAATGGATTGAACAACAATCGTTCAATCGATTTAACAACAATTATTAAACACATCCAAAAACAAGGAAAATCCTCATATTTACGTGGTGATGCCTAACTAAATTGCAACCAACCGCAAGAGAATATATACATTGTTTACAACTGAAGAAAGATACATTTTTATGAAATTAAAGCTGCACGTCATCACTCCTTGCAGCTAAAATTTTCATAGTGGGATCATCATGTACCTATTGACAAAAAGACTCTTTGGTGAGTGGTTTGTGATAAAGACGCACCCAATGTCCGTTCACCTTAAAATATTGGCCAAACTCATCAATGGTAGTCTAAGTGAGAGTGTCATTGTTATGTACTTGAATTTCATAAGGGCCAAGCCACCTTGTCTGTAACTTGCCTGGAAAGTCTTGGAATCTGGAGTCATAGAGGAGCGCACAGTCTCCTTTCTGAAACATTTTCTTTTTAATAAGACTGTCGTGCCACTTTTTCCTTTGCTACTGAATAATTGCGGTGCGTTGTAGAGCAAGTAGTCAAGCCTCGTCTAATTCATTTATTTGTTGAAGTCGTTTGGTTTGGGCCTTTGTCAGATCCAATCCCACTGCCTAAGCTGTCTCGAAAGTCTTTATTTCAAATTCAATAGGAAAGATATGTTCTTTGCCAAATACAAGTTGGTACGGAGAATATTCAGTAGTATTTTTCCAAGTTGTGCGATAGGCCCACAAGGCCTCTGGTAGCCTAGCAACCCAGTCCTGTCGATGTGTCAAAACTGTCTTGGTCAGAATTTCTTCGATGACCTTATTGCTACTTTCAACCTTCTCATTCGCTTGTGGGTGATACAGGGAAGTGACTCTATGTGTGATGTGGTGGTTCCTTAGAGTGGCTGTAATTTTGTGTCCTACAAATTTCCATCCTCCATCCGTTATCACTTCCCAAGGTAAACCATACCACACAAATAACCCAAAAAGGAAATTAATTACAGCTTCTTCTGTAGCTCTTGGAAAATCTATTGTTTCTACCCACTTCGTTACATAGTCTGTGGCAACCAGTATGTAGGCCTTTTGGTTTTATGGTGGATGAAATGACCCAACAAAATCTAATGCCCATCGTTCGAACGGTTCTATTACCAATTGGGGCTGCAACGACATTTTATCAGATTGACTAGGCTGACCCATCCTTTGGCAGCTATCACAATCTTGGGCATATTTCTTAGCATCTTTAAAAATAGTGGGCCAATAATAGCCCATCTATAGTACCTTATGCCATGTTCTACGGTCTGCGAAGTGTCCTCCGTAGGGCTTGTCATGGCAAGCCTTCAGGATGTCATAAACTTCATCCTCACGAATGCATCTGTGTATACACATATTAGACTCTGTATGAAAAAGGTATCCGCCAATACATGAAAATCGGGCGTTGCGCTAGACAATCTGTTTCATTTTCCTTGCTGTCAAGTGTCTAGGTAGCTTTCCTACTGCCATATAGTTTGCTACATCTGTATACCATGGTGTTTTGAATGCTACGACAAACAAATGTTCGTCTAGAAACTGGTCATCTACTGCCAATGGATCATTTATCTTTGGAACCTGAGACAAAAAATCCGTGACTGGGTTTTCCTTCCCTGGATGATCTTTAATGATGATATCAAACCCCTGCAAAAGTAACATCCACCGAGTCACTCAACCATTTGTAATAGGTTTGTTAGCTAAGTATCTTGTGGTGTAATGATCAGTATATAGAAAAACTTGATAGCTAGTTATATAATGTCTAAATTTGTTTATGGCATAAATGACAGCTAAGAATTCCTTTTTTGTTATTGTTCAATTAAGTCTAGCAATAGTAAGATTTTTTGTGTGTTGTTTTCTTCTGAAGTTCTCGCATCCATGATTGTTTGTATCAATGTTTCGAGCCATTCACCGTGGCTCATCATCAGGATAGATCAGTAATTGTGTAGGACATATCTCATTGGGTTTGAATAAATAGGGTTAAGAGATGCACAGGGAATGGAAGCCGACCTTGCCAGACTTATTTTGTAATTTTTGGGTTTTGATTTTATTATATGCTATTTAATAAAATAAAATAATTTAAATTGAGTTTGAAATATTTAATTATGTAATTAAATTTTTTAATTTTTTAATTTTTATTTTTATGTTCATATCCGTAATAATTTAATTGTTTAATTTGGTATTCTTTGTTTTTTTATGTAAATTAATATATATATATATATATATATATAATGATAATTTATGTAATGGGTTTTTAATTTATTCTTATTTCTTTTTATTTTTATTTCTTCTTGTTTTTATTTATTATTTATTTATGAATAATTATATTATGTTAGTTATTATTTTATTTTATATTTATTTTATTTTAGTTTTGTTTTTGTTGTTTAGAGTTATATAGAAATTTTTAAATTATGTGATAGGATTATTTATTTATTTCAATATTAATATTAAAATGAATTTTTAATTTATTTTTATTTAATGTTTATTTATTTATGATTAAGTATATTATGTTTGTTACTACCTTGTTTCATATTTGATATTATTTTAGTTTTGTTTTTATTATTTAGAGTAAATTAATTAGTCTGGTTTTAATAATAATCTAATGTTAATTTGCACTGATTTAATTTTATTGCTTGTTTCTATAATTTTAATGTTAATGAATATTAATGTTAATATTAGTAATCTAAGATTTATAGTTTATAATTTTATGATGTAAATTAATGTTTTTAATTTTAAGAGTTGGAAGTTTAAAATTAAAAACATTAATTTACATCTTAAAACTATAAACTATAAATCTTAGATTACTAATATTAACATTAATATTCATTAACATTAAAATTATAGAAACAAGCAATAAAATTAAACTAGTGCTAATTAACATTAGATTATTATTAAAATCAGACTAATTAATTTACTCTAAATAATAAGAACAAAACTAAAATAAAATCGAGTATGAAACAAAGTAGTAACAAACATAATATAATTAATCATAAATAAATAAACATTAAATAAAAATAAATTAAAAATTCATTTTAATATTAATATTGAAATAAATAAATAATCCTATCACATAGTTTAAAAATCTCTATATAACTCTAAACAACAAAAACAAAACTAAAATAAAATTAAGTATAAAATAAAATAATAACTAACATAATATAATTATTCATAAATAAGTAATAAATAAAAACAAGAAGAAATAAAAATAAAAGAAATAAGAATAATTAAAAAGTCATTACATAAATTCTTATATATATATATATATATATATATTAATTTACATAAAAAACAAAGAATACCAAATTAAACAATTAAATTATTACTGATATGAACATAAAAATAAAAATTAATAATTAAACAATTTAATTACATAATTAAATATTTCAAACTCAATTTAAATTATTTTATTTTATTAAATAGCATATAATAAAATCAAAACCCAAAAATTACAAAATAAGTCTGGCAAGGTTGGCTTCCATTCCCTGTGCATCTCTTAACCCTATTTATTCAAACCCAATGAGATTTGTCCTACACAATTACTGATCTATCCTGATGATGAGCCACGATGGATGGCTCGAAACGTCGATACAAACAATCATGGATGCGAGAACTCTGGAAGAAAACAACACACAAGGCATTGATCGCAGAAGCTTCAAAACAGTAAGATTTTTGCTGATATAATATATAGCATAAGGTTTTCTGTCCTCCTCTTGGCTGAGGAGAGCGCCTATTGTTGCATTTGATGCGTCTATAGAGATGTGGAAGGGCAGCTCCCAGTTGGGTCCACGCAATACTTGTGCCATCAAAACTAATTTCTTCAAATCTGTAAAAGTTGTGTCACATTTATCAGACCATTTAAAGTCAACATCTCCTATTAAAGAATATAAAGGCGCAGTAATTTGTTAATTTTTTTTTTATAAACCTGTGATAATAACCTACATATCCAAGGAAGCTACATACCTTCATCTGAGTACAAGGTGTATGTAATATTCCTAACTCGAAATATTCCTCAAACCCCAGCAAAAACTCCAACCAAATATGTGCAAATGATATAATAACCCAGAAGTGATAAAATAACAGTGAAACAACATATAATAATGTAAACTAGAAATATAAGCAGATACACAAGAAATGCAGCGAGAAATGCTAAGCCATTTTATTATACTGAGCAATAAATGAGTACAAGAGGTGATTAGACAGATGGCACCTCGACTTGCGTAAGGCAAGTGAAGAAATACTCTTAGAATGACAAGAATGGCCTCTCTGCGTGGATGTTGCTACTGTATTGTTGTTGCTGCTAGAAAACAACTGATGATTTGGGGGGGCTCCCCTCCTCGGAAAAAGTTGAAACTATGGATTCGGGCTGTACTCAAGAAACCCAGAAAACCCATAAAGTTTTCCTGGAATGGTCTCACACTAATCTGTGTCCCATCTACTGGGAAACTGCCATGCTGCTACTACTGCTGGAAATCGAATGAGGATTTGTGGCTACTTCCCTCCTCAGAAAAGGCTGAAACTCTGGAATCGAACTCTACTAAAAAAACTTAGAAAAACCCAGAAAGCTTTTCTGAAATGGCCGACCCCCGAAAATCACCCCCTTGGGGTTCTGCGCAGTTCCTCAAAGACGCTGATGAAACTGCTGCTGAAATGCTGATGAAACTACTGCTGAAATGCTGATGAATCTACTGCTGGAATGCCAATGGAAATACCTTGCCCGAGCAGGCACTTGAAGTCCCCCGAGGCTAAGGGTGAGATCTTCGAACGGAGACACTCAATGTACTAAACATTGCTACAGACTAACTAAACAGCCAACGTGCTCTAAGTCGAAATGACTATCACAAATGCTCATAACCAGAATGATCCAAAATGAAGGGGCTCCTCTCTATTTTATAGCCTCTGTCCCTCACAATCCCTAGGCTCACCTCCTCCTGCGTGATTCCCCTCTTGCCATGTGTTCTTCCCTCCTGCGCAGTCCCTCCATGTGTCTGTATGGGCCCCATTTCTGCATCCCCCTTTGGCCCCCTTGGCTCCACCTTAAGTCACAACGTTGTGCTACTAGGAAGTGACTTTTTCTTCTTAAAGTGAGTTATGTCCCCCGTCCTCACTTTTTTTTATTTATAAACAACTATAGAAGGAAAAAATTGGGCAAAATCGAATATATTCCAATTAGCCATGGCTAATTAGGAATATTACAGTCTCCCCTGGAAAAATGTTGCTTGTCCTCAAGCAACTGAAGTGATGGATGTTGCAAGATCTTCTCACTCTCCCAAGTGGCATCCTCATCCGGCAAATTCTTCCACCTCACCAAGAATTCCCAGACCGTCCTGCTCTGCAACTGCCTCTCCCTAGTATCAGTGATAGCCTCCGACTGCAATACCAAATGCCCCTCGTCATCCATGGGTGGTAGCTCATCTATCACTGTCACCTACTGCCCCAATGCCTTTTTCAGGCATGATACATGGAAAACGTTATGAATCTTGCTGCCTTGGGGCAACTCCAACTCATATGCAACCTGTCCAATCCTGCATATCACCCTGTATGGCCCATAAAAGTGGGGCTTGAGCTTCTTAGCCCCCTTATGCTTCAGTAACGACTGTCGGTATGGCTATAATCGTAGGTATACCATGTCGGCATATAGCTTCTGCTAGTTCTGTGCGAACGGTCTCTCCACCCAACCCCTGTCGGCATATAGCTTCTGCTGGTTCTGTGCTGTAGCCATGTTATCCTTGAGAGCTTAGAGAATATCCTGACTCTCTTGGATCCATATCTTGGCTCTGGGAGCCTTGATATCACCAAACATCACGTCAGCAAAAGATAAAGGATGATACCCATATAAAGCATAGAATGGTGACATACCAATGGACATGTGATGTGAAGTATTCTAGCAGTACTTCCCTAGATGCAACCACCTCAACCATGTTCGCTGCTGCCCACTGACATAGTTACGCAAGTAGCCCTCTAGCCACTTATTAACTATCTCTGTCTGCCCATCCGTCTGTGGGTGATAACTGGTACTCAGTGTCAACTTCGTCCCCACCAACCGGAAAAGCTCCTGCCAAAACCCGCCCATGAAACGGTTGTCCCTATCACTGACGATGGTCTTAGGAAGACCATGTAGCCTGAAGATCTCTCTAAAGAACAGCTCGACCACCTGTGCTACTATATAGTGTGCGGATATGGAAAAAAAGTGTGCGTACTTTGTCAGTCAGTCAACGACGACAAAGATGCAATCCTTTCCCTGTACCATGGGAAAACCTGTGATGAAATCCATCGAAATACTCTCCCATTTCCTCTCCGGAATGGGAAGAGGCTGCAATAATCCCGCGGGATGGCTCATCTCTCCCTTGTTCCTCTGGCAAACATCGCACTCCCGGATGTGTCGAAGTACATCCTCCTTGAGGCCCTTCCATGAGAACCTCTCCCTAATGGCCCTTTAGGTTTTAGTAAACCACTGATGTCCTGCCAACGGTGAATCATGTGATGCCTGGAGTATCTTCTTCTTGAGCTGAGACCCCTCAGTCAAGAAGATCTAGTCCCTATAATAGATGATCTCATCGACCACCCTGTACCTGTCATCTGCCACCTGCCCATCCAGAACCTCACATGCAAACCTGTCCTTGGAGTAATCTACTGAGTCGAGCCCTCCAGTTTGTATCCAAGCTCATAAGAGACAACGTGGCTAGTCTACGTAAAAGGGCATCTGCTACCACATTGTTCTTACCCTTGACATACTCAATGTCAAAGTCATATGCTTGGATCTTGCTGATCCACTTCTGTTGCCTCTCCTGTAGCTGCTTCTGCTCCAAAAAGAACTTGAGGCTATTGTGATCAGTCCTCACCCTGAACCTGTTACCACCAGATACTGCGGTACTTAGCCAATGCATGCATGATGGCCAACATCTCCTTGTCGTATATAGAATACAACCTCTTGTGCGGAAGGAGCTTCCGGCTCTCAAATGTTATAGGGTGACCTCCCTGCATCAATACTGCGTGGATCCCCTCTCCTGATGCATCACACTCCAAAACAAATGGCTGTGTGAAATCTGGCAATGCAAGCAACTCCTGGATAGCCTGCTCAATCTCATCCTGATAGGCCTTGGGGTGCCTATAGGGGGTGGTAATCACGGCCTATATGCCCTGCTCAAGCTCGATGGTGTGCTCAAACCCCCGATCTGGTGGCTGTCCTGGTGGAGTCTCCCCAAACACTATGGCATACCGATCAAGGATAGATTGTATCTCTGGGTGTACCGTCTGCCCTGTAGTTCCTGCCTCTGATGCACGTAGCTCCACTACCCACTCTATGTCTCCCTTTCGGAAGACTACCTCCATCCGATGAGCCGAGACAAGTCTGAGGCGGATATGTGTGCTGTCCCCATATCTTCTCATGCCTCCCTGTCTTCTCATAATCCCACTTCATCTCCAGGGTCTTCCGATCTGTTGTGGCCTTCCCTAGAGTGATAAGCCACTGAACACCTAGTATCATGTTGGTGTCCGGAATATCGACCACGAAAAAGTGGTCAGTCAATGTGTAGGTGCCCATCGTCACTGAAAGCTCTGGAACATAATGAGCACACGTCATGGTCTGATCTTTTGGGACCAAGACTGAAAACCCATTGAAGCTCTCTGTCTGTATACCTCTCCGCTCAACCATCTGGGCATCGATGAAGTTGTGGGTTGCCCCACTGTCAACCAAAACTGATACACACTGGCCACATACTGTCCCTCGTACGCGTATCGTCAGATACTTGGGAACTCCCCGCACCGCTACAAGGGCCCCTCCGGTGGGTGCAAAAGATGTACCACCTGCTGCTGGTGGTGGAGGTGGCAAAGGTCCCTGTATGGCATGGCTATCTCCTACCTCCACATCCTCCTCGTCATCCTCTTCTCCACTTCTCTCGAAGAAGACCTCAATAAAATTTGCTTTACCAGCAACACATCTATGTCCTAGTGCCCATGGCTCCTGACAAGTGAAGCACAACCGCTTCTTCTTCAGCTCCCTCTTGGCATCATCGTCAAACTATACTCGTCCTGGGTTCCCCTTTGGAGGTGGAATCCTCACATCCTTCCCCTTAGACTGGAAAGTTTGTCTCTGGGGGTAAGGTGTCCGAGTCCTGGGTAAGACATCCTGTAAGTCCCGGGTCCTGTTGATAGCGTCCTGGAGCATAGCTGGTCTAGTGGATCGGACTAGACCCCGAAGTGGCTCTGCTAACCCCTCAACATACATATAGACCCTTCGTGCCGTGGAGAGGTCTGGCACCATCACGGAGACCCTCAAGAAATCTGCAATGTAGGTCTCTGGGCTCCCTGTCTGTTTGAGCCTCGTCAGCTCAACGAAATGCTGCTCTAGATCCCTCTGATCAAATCGCTCCATCGATCTCCTGGTAAAATTAGCATATCACGTCACTGTGGAGTGCCCCAATGTAACCATCTCGTGAAACCACCAATCCTGGGCTTCGCCATCTAAATGCAACATTGCCACCTTGATGGCCTCTGCCTTCGACATCTGGTTAAGCTGGAAATAAATGTCTAGCTTCTCCACCCAAGACTTCGCCGAACTGTTTGATGAGCCATCAAACATAGGCAAGTGGAATCTGCTTGCTGCACGGTGGGTGTCATCATCATGGTAATGCCGGTACCCTCTGTGATGATCGCGGGGTCTGCTATCCCACTGGAGCTGAACAAAATCTCTGAATGAGAGGGCTTCCCTGAACTCCTGCCCATAGGCCTGGTACTCTACAAAATAATCGCCCATATGCCTAGGCTTTGCCTCCTACTGGGTTGCGGCCCCCGTGTCTGCTCCTAAGAAGGTGGGCATGGTAGAGCGTGTAGGGGCATGTGAGGCCCCTTGCTGCGCAGTATCACGCTGCTCTGGCAAGTGATGGGATGCACCTGATCCCTCACCAATTTGAAAAACTCTTGGGCTCTCCCGTTGTCTGGCCTCTACTGCTGTGAATCTCTGCCCTATCACCTCAATCTGCCTCGACAGATCCTGCACTGATTTGAGGAGCATATCCACAAATCTCTTCCCGTCCTCGTCTGCCATCTGCTCTGCGTCCACTACTGGATTTATCTGTTCTGTGTCTACCACAGGTCGCTCTTGTTCTACGTCTGCCACAGGAACGCAATCTCCCTCTTCGTAGGTATTCTCCAACCTACGCCCAGTGTCTCTGTATCTCTAACCTCTGTAACAGATATAGGGTTTTTCCCCCGGTGTCATAGATTGCTAGCTCCACAAGCTGAGCCAGATCTATGGTCTGATACCACTGTAATATTCCTAACCCGGAATATTCCTCAAACCCCAGCAAAAACTCCAATCAAATATGTGCAAATGATATAATAACCCAGAAGTGATAAAATAACAGTGGAACAACATATAATAATGTAAACCGGAAATATAAGCATATACACAAGAAATGCTAAGCCATTTTATTATACTGAGCAATAAATGAGTACAAGAGGTGATTAGACAGATGGCACCTCGACTTGCACAAGGCAAGTGAAGAAATACTCTTAGAATGACAAGAATGGCCTCTCTGCGTGGATGCTACTACTATGCTGTTGTTGCTGCTAGAAAACAAATGATGATTTGGGGCTGCTCCCCTCCTCTGAAAAAGCTGAAACTATGGATTCAGGCTCTACTAAAAAACCCAGAAAAACCCAGCAAGCTTTCCTGGAATGGTCTCACACTAATTTGCGTCCCATTTGCTGGGAAACTGTCGTGCTATTGTTGCTGCTGGAAATCGAATGAGGATTTGGGGCTGCTCCCCTCCTCAAAAAAGGTTGAAACTCTAGAATTGGACTCTACTCAAAAAACCCAGAAAAACCCAGAAAGCTTTTCTGAAATGGCCGACCCCCGAAAATCACCCCCTTGGGGTTCTGTGTAGTTCCTCAAAGACGCTGATGAAACTGCTGCTGAAATGCTGATGAATCTACTGCTGGAATGGCAATGGAAATAACTTGCCCGAGCAGGCACTCGAAGTTTCCCGGGGCTAAGGGTGAGATCTCCGAACGGAGACACTAAATGCACTAAACAGTGTTGCAGACTAGCTAAACAGCGAGCGTGCTCTAAGTCGAAATGACTATCACAAATGCTCATAACCAAAATGATCCAAAATGAGGGGGCTCCTCTCTATTTTATAGCCTCTGTCCCTCACAATCCCTAGGCTCACCTCCTCCTGCGTGATTCCCCTCTTGCCATGTGTTCTTCCCTCCCGCGTAGTCCCTCCATGTGTCTGCGCGGGCCCCATTTCTGTGTCCCCCTTTGGCCCCCTTGGCTCCACCTTAAGTCATAATGTTGTGCTACTAGGAAGTGACTTTTAATTCTTAAAGTGAGTTATGTCCCCCATCCTCACTTTTTTTATTTATAAACAACTATAGAAGGCAAAAATTGGGCAAAATCGAATATTCCAATTAGCCATGGCTAATTAGGAATATTACAGTGTAGATGGTAGGAGAATTACCTGTATCTTTGTTGGATCTACCTGTATCCCAGCTGCAGAAATGTAATGTCTTAAGATTACGCCTTATGACATCATCATGTGACACTTAACATTGCTTAAAGACAACCTGGTGGCGATGCATTGTTCCAAAAACTTCTCTAATGTTTGTAGCGCTTGATCATATTCGTCCCCATATGGGGTAAAGTCATCCATGTAAACTTAAAGTCCTTCGTTTATCAGATTAGAAAAAATGCAAAGTATGGCTCTTTGAAACGTAGTTGGGGCATTACATAAGCCAAATGGTAACACTCTGTAAGCGAATGTACCCCATGAGCAAGTAAAGGTGGTTTTGTCTTGGTCTTCAGGGGCGATTTGAGTCTAATTGTAGTGGCTGAAGCCGTCTAGAAAAGAAAAGAGTTGTTCCCTTGCCAAAGTATCAAGGACTTGATCAATAAATGGAAGAGGGAAGTGATATTTCTGTGTGGCCTTGTTCAATCCCGATAATCCACACAGATACGCCACTTCCCATTTTTCTTGGGAACAACTACCAGTGGAGAGACCCACTTGCTATTTGAAATGGGATAAATGAAATTCACATCCAGCAGCTTCTGTAGCTCTTCTTTTACAATATCTTTGAGATGCAGATTCAATCTCCGTTGAGGTTGCCGGATAGGACGAGCATCATTTTCGGTGTAGATATGATGCATACATAACTGTGGGTCTATGCCCTTCATGTCTGGATAGTCCCAAGAAAAAGCCCCTTTATATTTTTGCAAGACCTGAATGAGCTTTTGCTGTTGGTCACTATCCAGGCTATCATTAATGTTTAAAACCTTGCCTAGTTCAATTTCAACAGGCTTGCTATTATGAATGACAATTGTCTGGATATGTTGATCATCAGTTTCTTTCAAAGGGTCTTCTGAGGCTTCATTGTTAAAAATTGCTTTTAACATTTGACATTTGACATTATTCATATTAGCTGGCTAATTGATAAAGTTATTGATTACATCATCTTCAGTCTGATTCTTGAACTCAAGTGCCTCTGCTACTGTAAGTGGTGAACGAATGCTTTCTTCCAGGTATGCAGGTGGTTGTTTATGTATTTTTACAATGGGCAAACTTGGTTTGGAAGGAGGATATAAAACAATATTTTTTACAGCATCCCCCTTAGCAATGGTCATGTTGCCTTCTCAGCAACCTATATAAGCATCAGTTGTTGCCAGCCAAGGTCGGCCCAAAATCAGAGGGTGCCTATCTAATCGACTCTTTGGGTTTATAACAAGAAAATCTACTGGATACTCCCATGAATCAACAAAAACCACAATATCCTATAAAGTTCCCTCTGGTCTTACCACCAAATGATCAACAAGTTCTAGTAGGGTGGTAGTTGGTTCCAAAGCTGTAATACCAAGGGTCTTACAGGTTTCTATTGTTAAGATGTTAATGGTTGCACACAAATCAACTATTGTGTTTGGAAAGGAGGGACCATATATTTGGACTCTAACTATGGGATTCCCAAGATCTTCATATTTTATTAGAGTTTCCCCTTCCAAAAGCAAATCAGACAAGGTCCCTACAACATGAATGGTGAGTGGAGCTTTTGCTTTCCTCATAAGATTTTTCACACATATCTCTTTAAATGTTTTAGCATAAATAGGAATATCTTGGATGGCTTGGAGGAGTGGAATTTTAATGCAAAGATTTTTCAGTTCCCCTACAAGTTCAAAGTCTGGATAAACAACTGGTTTAGGTATTGTTAATCTGAGGGAATGAGGGAGAAGTAACTATGAGTTTTTCAGAGTCCTTATGCTCAACTGTATCTTCTCCTTGTTTTATTTCTGTGTCAGTCACAGTGGATGGTGTATGTACGTGTAGGGTTTCTAACTCAATTGATGGCTAGTCTCCGTCTTCCTCAGGGGTGATAATGCATCTTGACCTCAGTCTAAGTTCATTACATTCTTTTTGTTCAATCTCATAGTCTGAGCTTTTGACAATTTGCACCAGTTGAACCAGTTTGTTATTGGCATTTGGATTCGATTGGGCTGCCAATTAGAGACGCAAAAGGGGATGAGGATTTTGTTGTAATGGATATGGGGCTAATCATGTAGGTTGAGGTTGAGGACGTGTCCCCATAGGCGTATTGGTTATCCCTAAAGGTCACTGCCATTTTGGAGACCAGTTCGGATTTTGTGAAGTAGAGGCAGGCCATTGGGATGGATATGGATTACCTTGCCAAACAAGAGTAAAAGGAGAATTCGGCCAACCATTACCCGGAAAGGGATGAGTTGGCCAAGGTGTCATAGGAAATGGTTGGGATTGCCAATTCGAGTAAGTTGATTGACCTTTCCATGTTGCCCCGGGATTCTGTTGTTGATTAAATGATGAAGAAGGAAAGAACTGGGATGTGTCTTGTGACATACCTATGGGTTTTCCCTGCCATTGTCGACGCTGGTTCATTAAGTATATTGGTTCTGTCTCTTCTTCTGCCTCTTTGAAAACTGCTTTCAACCCTGGAAGTGATGGACACTGCTCAGTGGCATGGTCCTTGGTGCAGATAGTGCATGTCTGGACCATGTCCAATGGACATTCCCATTGGCTATGCTTCTTCCGGCAGTGCAGGAAGAAAACAACCAAGTTCTATTCTGCTAAGGCTTGTTTCTATTTAGCCTATAGGACATCCAACTGAGATGTGAGGGTGCCTAGGATGTTTGTCTTGAAGTCTTCTAGGAGGTTATTGATTTCCATTCTTGTTATGCCTCCACTATGTGGTTTGCTTCTTCTAGTAATAGGAACTCAACTCCCCGATCCGGTGCGTGTACTACCTCGCGAACACCTGATACACAAGAGAATGATTTCATCATAATCCTCATGGGAAATATTTCCCTTCCCCATCAAATTTAGAGTTTCTATCCATTCTTATTTCATTCCTTTAATTAAGATGGCTCTCAAGACTTCTTTTGGTAATGTGGAGTGAGGGGATCTCTGCAAATCATAGTGAAACCATTCGACATAGTCTTCTAGAGTTTCATTATCCTTTGCAGCCATCTTAAAGATTTCATCCTTTAATTCCCTAGTCGTGCAAAAGTCCTGGTATCTTGTGAGGAAAGAAGTTTTCATGTCATCCCAAGAGTTAATAGTACGCTCGCCTAAACCCATGAACCACCTCAAAGCTTCTCCTTTTAGAGTAGAAGGGACCAACTTTAATTTTTAAGGGTCGATGGTATAATTGTATCCTCTACAGAGGACATCAAACTCGAATAAGAAGGCATCCAGATCCTTTGTGATCATCCCATGAAAGGTTGGGAGGTTTTGCAAGGGAATAGATTTCATAGGGGCATTGACTACTGGATCGACTATGGGATATTCCAATGTTGAGGTCTAACCTTGAGGTGGTTGATTCGCCATTCAGTAAAAAATGTGTCAATATCCTTTCAAGGACTTCATGGGGTGCTATTTGAGTATGTGGAGGCGTCTCAACCTGAGATGGTTTTGCAGCACTGCCTAGATCTTGGATCACAGGAGATCCTAGTTCAAACAACTGTGGCTCTGCCTTAGAAATTCCACTGGTTTCAGCCTCCCCTTCTCTTAAATTGCATGATTTTCCCTCTTGTAAAGGATCAGAATGTAAATTTTTTGTACTCTAAAAGATCTATTCAGATCCTCCAATTTGGCTATGAATCTCAGTGTAAGCTGCAGATGGTGAGCCTGCTGCTTGAGGGATTACAGTAGGGCTTTTTCCGGATACAGTTGGGTCTTACTGATGCTTGAGACTTTGCTTTTCTTACAATTTCGTTTATAAAAGTTGATCTCCCAAGGTTCATCGATCCCTTGGGTTTTGTGATTTAGGTGGGGGGTTCTGATCTTTTTCTATCTTTTTATTCCTAGCCATTCATAAAAAAAATACCTATTCCTAATTAAACTCTATGCATTTGTTGAAAAGCAGGTTGATGAGCAAGCACTTTACTTGTTGGTTACGCAAGTTCTTACCTCTCGTTTATAAAACCCAATTCTTTTACAACAAAAAAAAAAAAAAAATCACTTTGAAGCACTCTCTCCAGCAACGTCGCCAAAGGTGCGCTAAGATGTCTATTAAAAGCAATCTTAATACCTACATTAATCATCAACCCAAGGTAAGTCTGTTTATTTCAAGAGTGCCAGCATTGTATATGCAGTGAATTCAGAGGTCAATTCATAATGAAATGATTTGGAATCGTTGCAATCACTAATATATATTTCTCTAAGTTCAACCCAAACAATTCTGAAAGCAATCTTTAAAGCACTTTCAAATCTACTTAATCTATTCTGCAAGAAACTGAATTGGAATGCCAATAGAAAGAATCACTCTCAACAATCTAATTGGTATTGACACTAATCCATTGAACATGAAGGAAAGCTACAACAATTGAGCAACAAATAAATATGTAAACATCTCATGGAAAGCAATCAACTATAACCTTGAGATCTATGATAATATTACTTTAGAATGAACAATAATCAAATGCTTTTATTAACATAATCAATTCGATAAAGATTATCACGCAGATGTAACACACAGCTAGATCTAAAATCTTGTCTGAACAGAAAACGCAAACCAGAATCATCAATCCTCACAGAAATCTGAATAGTGCTAACTTCACAAACTAACAATAATAAACGATTTTAAGAATGAACATAAATATTTATAACACAATTGAAGCAGTAGATCTCCTATCGACTAAGCCCAAAGTCTCCAGAAGTCCCCGTCGAAAGATATTTAGAATATGATTATAGATGAAACACAGTCTTCTTCATTAAAATCAATAACAGAGTTACAACATCATCGTAATGGAAGTATTACGTGTCCAAAAAGAATAGTTACAATCTTAAAATTCCTAACTAGCTGTTCAATTCACCTCATGGCTTTATATAACTTTTGGAAAAATAAATTGATAGAAGGGAATCCTCAGGATTAGGGGATCCTGAGGATTTCGCAACCCTCAATCCGATTTCATCACATAATAGCATTGGTCCTCCTAGTCTTCCGCTGTCCTCCATACTCAAGACATTGTACTTTTCCTTTCCTGATTTTTGTTGTTCTATATTTTGAACAACAATCATCCAATCTGCGTCCCTGCATATAAAGATAGTGAAAGTTAGTTTTTTGTACCCAGATTTATCCAATTTGTTAATAATCGATTTTACCTAGCTTCTGCTATTGTTTCTTCTATATTTATTCCTAAAATGAATATAAACACATAAAGACAAATGCTTAATCAATCTATTATGAGGTGAAAACATACCTTTTTGTCGGGCCAACAATGTGCGCCCCCAGTAAAATCCTCATGAGCGACTCAACTTTGGGACCTGCCCTCATGACATCGTGATCTTCAAGGTGAAGGTGTTTCAACCTTTCCATCCCAAGTCACGGTGAGAGTGTTAGTGGGTGAGATCAGGGACACTGCCCCACCCCTCCCATGCAGTTCCATCCAATTGTACAACCCCATCACCCATATGTGAGTCATTCGGCCAAGAAACTAATTTGTGCCTGCAAACACTAACGTATCATCAAAATATAGATAAACATATATAGCAGGTTTCAAAATTGATTTAGAATTTGAAAGACAAAATATAAATTTTCATCAAATCAGGTGTCATCAACTCATCATATGCGGGTGCCTCTGGTGGTTTCCTACCATACTCAATAATCATCAGTAACAAGGTTTCTCGTTGTTAGTCATTGTCATAATAGCATCATCAACATCACCTAGTCATTCATATCACTATTCGATGTGAACCAGAACTAATGCAAGTAGGTAACATAGGGGACACTTCCATCATGGCTATCATCATCATAACATCAATGGAACATACATATCCATCAAAGGTATCAACATCATACATCAATAGAAAACATACCTATCCATCAAAGCTTTCATCATCATGATATCAATAGAGAGCATACATATCCTTTACTGCCATCATCATCATAAACTCAATAGAGACCAAACATAACCATTATGCTACAATCATCATAATATCAATAGAGAACATGCATAACCATTAATGTTGCAATCATCATAATACCAATAGATAACATACATAACCAATAATGCTATCTTCATCATAATATCAATGGAGAACATACATAAAGATCACAACCACTAATAATAAAGTCATGTGCCTGGATCCTCAACCTAAGGTCCTCAAAGAGTACTGTGTGGGCCTTAGGGCTAAATAATGTTAATGTCATATCATTGTCAGTCAACTAGAGCGGGGCACTACATACACCCCTTCTTAATAATAGAATTCTTCTAAAAGTCCTTGGAATAGGTAAGGAAAACGGTGACACATCTCCTCGGCGTCCTCCCAAGTAGCTAAACTAGGACTATAATTGTCCCGCTGGACCTTAATCTGGTCCACTAACCATCGTCTAGGTTGCAAAGTTCGTCGGTCCAATATGCGAATTGGTTCAGCCATTACTGTTCCCTCGTCCGGAACTTGCAAATGACCAAAGTCAATAACATGCGAAGGATCTGAAATATAATGACACAAAATAGAAATATGAAACATGTCATGCATACTCGCTAAAGATGGAGGTAAGGCAAGCATATATACCACCGACCCTTTCCTTTCTAAGATTTGAAAAGGTCCCACAAATTGTGGAGACAATTTTTCTCCCTTTCCAAATTTTATAGAGCTTCTTTCCTTTTGGGGCCTTACTCTCAGGAACACCCTATCTCCCACTTCATAACTTTGGTCTACCCGATGAGCATCATCATAGCTTTTTTTCCGATCTTGTGCTTCTTTTAGCCTCCCCCTAATCATGGTCATTTGTTCTTCCATCTCTTGCACCACTTCTGGTCTTATTAATACTCGGTCCTCTAGTCGGTCCCAACTGAGAGGTGTTCTACAAGGTCTTCCATATAAGAACTCAAATGGCGCCATCTTCATGGAACTTTGATAACTATTATTTTAAGAAAATTCCACGAGGGGTAAAAACTCCTCCCATCTCTTTTCTTGGTGCATCACATACATCCGAAGCATGTCTTCAAGGATTTGATTAGTCCTCTATGTCTGCCCATCTGTCTCAGGGTGATAAGTAGTGCTGAAGTTCAACTAGGTTCCCAAGGCTTCTTGGAAACTGGTCCAAAACCTTCCTATAAACACTGCTCCCCTATCAGATATGATCTTCCTAGGCACTCCATGCAATCTCATAATCTCATCAATAAAAACTCTGGCTATTTCTGGTGCCTTATATGTAGTCTTAACTGGTATGAAATGGGCACTCTTGGTCAATGTGTCCACCACTACAAATATGGAATCATGTCTTCTTGAGGTCATTGGTAGTCCCACAATGAAGTCCATTGATATAACTTCCCATTTAGATTTTGGTATCGCATGGGGTTGCAATAACCCTTCTAGATGTCTATGTTCAACTTTTACTCGTTGACACTCTAAGCATCTTGCTACTAGGTTCACGATGTCCTTCTTCATTCCTTTACAAAAGAAGAGTGATTTCAGGTCCGCACTCATCTTGTTAACACCAAGGTGTGCCATGTATACTGTGCGACGTGCTTCATTCAAGATTAACTGGCGTATATATTCATTCAGTGGTACATATATCCTTCCCCAAAATCGTAGTAGCCCATCATTATCAAGGGAGTATTCTTCATATTTTGGGACCTTCATTTCATCCTCCCTCAAACTTTTGCTAACCTCCTAGTAGCAGGTGTCTTTCCATTGTAAATCAAGTAGCTTCTCCCTCAAATTTGCCTTTAAGGGAATCACTAAAAATATCTGAGGCCTCCTACTTAAAGCATCAACCACCCTATTTATCGTTCCTTTTATATAAGTGATATCAAAATCATATTCACTAATTATCTCAGACCATCGTCTTTGTCTTGGATTTAAGTGGTCTTGAGTGAATATGTGTTGTAGCCCACAATGGTCAGTCCTAAGATCAAACTTCCTTCCTAGAAGGTAGTGTCTCCAAATCTTTAGTGCATAAACAATTGTTGCCATTTCTAGATCATGGGTTGTGTAGTTTTCTTCGTGGGTTCTAAGTTTCCTTGATGCATAAGCTATTACTCTTCCTTCTTGCATCAACACACAACCCAACCCTTCCTTGGAGGCATTAGTGCAAACCAAAAATTCTTGTTCCATATCTGACACCTTCAAAATTGGTGTTGTCATTAATAACACCTTTAACCTTTTGAATGCCTCTTCACATTTTTCAGTCCAAATGAATTTCTTGTCCTTTCTTTGGAGCTCGGTAATGGGGCTTTCTATCTTCGAAAACCATTCGACAAATCTACGAAAATACCCTGCCATGCCCATGAAAATTCGTATTTCATGAACATTGGTTGGTGTTGGCCATTCCATGATGGCCTCGATCTTTATCAGGTCTACTGCGATACCATCCCCAAAGATAATGTGCCCAAGATAATGAATCTTGGTTTGATAAAAGGAACACTTTGACAACTTCCCATATAATTGGTTTTCTCTAGGACATTGTAGAACTATCCTCAAGTGTTCATCATGTTCTTCTAGGGTCTTTGAGTAGATCAAAATGTCATCAGTAAATACTTGTACAAACTTGGCTAAGTAATCCCGAAATATTCCGTTCATCAAACTCATGAAAACATCTCAGGCATTTGTCAGTCCAAAGGGTAAAACTACTAATTCATAATGCCCAAATCTTGTCTTAAAGGTTGTCCTTAGGATATCTTCTTTCTTGATTCTCAACTAATGATATCTTGACCTCAGATCTATCTTTGAAAACATAGTTTCCCCCTTCATTTGATCAAACAAGTCATATATCCTTGGGAGAGGGTATTGATTTTTTTATTGTCACTTTGTTCAACTGGTGGTATTCAATGCACAGTTGCCAAGACCCATCTTTCTTCTTAACAAAAATCACAGGTACAACGATGTATATTCCATATGAGGAATATAAATACTATCGACAATTGTCATGTCCCTTGCAGGAATTAAACCTGGATGGGGAGGATAACCCCAATTGACAAGGCTAATCCTTACTTATTTGGTTTTTTTTTTTTTCCTCTTTTCAATGCTCAAGTAATTAATTGCATCGAGTTGATATGTTTTTCTATATTTAGTAGCATCTCCTTTCAAGCCAAAAAGAGGATAAAGATAGGGGTGCCCATTATTCCCCCTCCTTTCCCTTCTAGTTGCATAAATTTTAGGCAAATCGTTAAAGGGGCCAACAAGAATGGAAGTATCAAATGGATAAATGGTGTGAACTCTTATTATGTTACCCACTTGCTCTTTGTTGACCATATCTTTATTTTATACAAAGACTCTAGAAGAATGTTTGAGAAGCTCAAAGAAAGCATTAACCTTTTCTATAAGGCTATAGACTCGAAGATAAACAAAATAAAACCAACCATAACCTTCTAGATATCTCTGAGAGGGACAAAACCTTTATCAACCCATTGCTTCCCTCCAATGTGGTTGAATTAGATGTTGACTTCAAATATTTAGGATTTTAACTAAAATATACTTTGTATAAAAAAGTGGACAACCAATGGTTGATAGCAAAGGTGGATAAAAAAACTAAATACTTATCGGTGGCTATCCAAAGTTGCAGAAATTAGTTTTGGTGAATGACAAGATTGAAAAATGCTTTGGACTAGAACATTGTAGTGTAGGCTCTCAAAACTTGGTACATTAATAGGGAGACCAAAAGATATAGATATTTTCTTTTTACATTGGTTTGGGGAGTATGGTTGGCTAGGAACTCAAAATTGTTTGAAGATATAAATACTTTACCTATAAAATGTGTTGTCCAAAGCTTAAATATGTTAAAAAAAACACAACATAAGATAACCAACAAAAGAAATCATTGATAAGTAATTAATAAAAAAATTCCATATGATGCTTCTCAAAGAATCCCCTCCCAAGAGTGAGGCATATGGGAACCTTCATTTTTGTATGTTCCATAGTATATCTTTCAAAGCTAGAATTCGCCAAGCATCAATTAACTTCAATAAATTAGTAGTGCTCAAACTTGATGTTGAATCAAAAATATAGATTAACACGTTCAAATATTTGGGAATTCACTTCTTATGATTCAGTGAATGCAACCAGAGTGAATCCTAAGAAATTTCACTCTCTGACCTTTCTTTTTTTATGTCATGTTTAGAATCAGACTTCACACATTTTTTTATTTTTTTTAGTATTCCCAAATTGTAGTGGGCATCGCTGTTATAATATTTCTAAAAACAAACATCACTTGTCCTTCCACTAGCACTTTCAAAGCAAAGTGACAAGAAAACAAGAGAGCCTAAGCAGATTTTAGATTGGGTCATGAAATGAGCGCGGCACAAAAGGAAGTGGCAGAGGGTCCGGCAGACGCAGGTCCCATCGGGCAGGGAGCAGTTTTTCTTGAGTATCAAAGTGATGGGGTCATGCTGCATGGTGATATTCAGAATTGGTATTTAGAAACCAGATTCCAACAATTAAAATAGAATGCATAATGGTGTTTTGCGACTTTAGGTAGACTGGAACGTAGCAGGTAGAATTTCTAACAATATAGCAATCAAGCTCATGTGTTTGGTAGGATCGCCCTTTATTGACTAGTGTTCCCAGCACAAGAAGATAGAAAAACCACAGGCTTATAAAATGGTGAAGTGTAACCCTTTTCCTCAGTGTTGACATTATTATTTACCAAGCGAAATGTGGGCAGTTGATTTCCCTCCAAACCTCGAGGGTAGTTATAAAATTTACACAAGATTTTGATTAGGCTTTACATTTATTTCCTTCCTAAATTTAAAAATAATTAGCGCCTATGCACCCAGTCAATTTCAAAAGCCACCTCAATCGTTGCAGAAGAGAAATTTTTAACCCTTCACAAATGAACACAATATTGAAATTTTAACCTGAAACCCATCTCAATTGTTGCGAAAATACTTTGAGCCTTTCACAAATAAACACATTACTGCACCTTCCATAGGATAAAAATGCATTTGAGAGTTGAACACAATATTGAAATTTTATCCGGAAAACTGCCTCGTTAACTCACAAGGAAAATCAAGCCTTTCAAAAATAAACGCAATATTGCCCTTTTCATAGCAAAAAAAACAAATACAAGAGTTTAACTTTTCTTCGCCGCTAAATCTTAAATAACTTCAAGCCTACTATATAATGCAATACAGTGAGACAGTATTAAATAATATTCACTCTACACACAATATTTCATGAAAAAGACAAACGAGACATTCCAAACACCTATGCATCCCTACACAAATATTGTAATTGAAGATTAAACGTTGTTAAAAAGAGACAACATTAGCATACCTTCGTCCGAAATGCCAATGGAAACGCAAAAGAAAAACAAACATAGCAATTTTATTTTTCCAGGATGCGTTGAGGAGGCCTCTGTCCTTTTTTCACATACACTCCCCAATTGGCTTTGTTGGATTCTTCCCATGTGTTTTCCCATCTTACAGCCTCCCGTTTATAGTGTCTCTCTTCAAGATTGGGAAAACTATTTAGAACTGTGAGAGAAGACAAGTATCTGCTGAATCGATGAAATGTAAACTTTCTCAACAAGTTCTTGTTCGAAATCCCTTCAAACAACTAAATCTGCGTTGTGGATAGTTGTAAAAACCAACAACAATTAAGCTCCAACCTCGATATAGGGTGAAAACACTGTATTTCGATACCCATCAGCTGTGTGCAGTTTGTTGAATAATTCCCATAGTGTTTTGTATAGAAATCTTGTTGGGTATTTTTTGTTATTAAACATAAATTCATTTGGGTCATCATCAGATTTAGCTCTTTGTGTCTAGATTGAATCCCCAACTTGTCAAGGGTTTCAATCCAGTATTCATTTTTAATAGAAAACCCTTGTGTATATCCAGATATAAATTCTTGTTGCATAGATTGTTTTGTGCGTATCCACAGAGAACTTTCTGTTGGGTTTATTGATCCGCTGACACCCAAAGAAATCCCCGCTGGGTTCATTGTTTTGTGCATACCCACGTTTGAATCCCTGCTTGATTAAAATCTGTTTATACTGTTTTGATCAGTTATTGTGGTTTTTAACTGGATTCGGATAAATCCTTGCTATTTTTAGTAGATTTTGTTTTGTGATTCTCGAAATTCGCAATCATGTCTTTAGGAATTCCTCATCAAATTGGCTCATTGGTATTCCTCGATAAGCTTTCGTATTCTGAGACGTCTTCTGATTGTTGCCTAGATGAGGCTGGAAAGCATATATCAGCTCAATGGAGGCCTTCTTCAGGTCTTAATTGCAAAACCCAGAGACCTAAAGTAGATTTTGATATGCACTTATTGCAAGTTTCTTCTCCCCCTGTAAGTCCATGTAGTTCTTCGTTGTCTCCCGAGGAATGGTGGAGGAGGATTGTTCATAGCCTAAGAGGACAAAATGTCGGGCTTCAGCCAGATTTGTCGGTGGCGTGCTAGGAATTTGAGGTTCAAACTCAGGCTGTCACTGCCACAGATGCGAAAGCCAGAGTTGGTGCCCAAATTGAGCAGAGTTTTGAAGAAAAGTTGCATGATTTGCCTCTAGATGCTATGAAAAAGCATGGAGCAGGTGGGGTCCCTGTGTTTGTTATGCTCCCTCTGGATAGCATAAACCATAACGATACGGTCAATAGACAGAAGGCTATGAATGCCAGTCTTCAAGCCTTGAAGAGTGCTGGTGTTGAGGGAGTTATGGTGGATGTTTGGTGGGGTCTTGTTGAATGAGAGGCTCCAGGGTAGTATAATTGGTCTGGGTATAGAGAGCTGCTGGAAATGGTCAAGAAACATGGATTGAAAGTCCAGGCTGTAATGTCATTCCACCAGTGTGGAGGAAATGTTGGGGATTCTGCCAATATTCCATTGCCAAAATGGGTTGTCGAAGAAATAAACCATGATAATGATCTAGCCTACACGGACCAGTGGGGCAGGAGAAACTATGAGTATATTTCGTTGGGATGTGATAATCTTCCAGTTTTGAAGGGAAGGACACATGTTCAATGCTATGCTGATTACATGCGGAGTTTCAAGGAGAATTTTAAGGATCTTTTGGGGGAAACCATTGTGGAAATTCAAGTGGGAATGGGTCCTGCAGGAGAGCTGCGGTATCCATCTTATCCTGAGAGTATCGGTACATGGAGATTCCCAGGGATTGGAGCATTTCAGTGCTATGATAAGTATATGATCTCTAACCTTAGATCCACAGCCGAAGTTGCTGGAAAGTAGGAGTGAGGTAAAACGATCCACAGATATCGCCATCTGCGTGAAAGAAAAGAACAACGGATTGCATGTGGTAAAGATAGCTTAGAGAGAATATGAGAGCAGAGTAGGTTATCATCCAAAGCACTCAATCTGTACGTTGCCATTGTCAACTATCCACTTTTCATACAGGCAATGTGTTTACAGTAGGATATGAATAATGCCACTAGACCTTTCTGCCATTTTAAAATTTCTTAAATTCCATTTGCAGATTATAATTGAATATACATTTTCTCTATAATAAACTAAATACATACTCTTGCGGCACTTGCAATTCAGCTATGCGATTTCACAATGACAGAATCTCATTGAAACTAATTGTTTGTTTCTTTACATATAAATTAAGAAGATTATTTAACAAACTATTCATGCATGCATGGGTCCATAGGTCTCAAGGGTTAAACATAGCTCTGGTACCAAGTGTAAGGACCAACCCTATACTTTTTTTTTCTTCTTAAAATACTAAAAATACAACCATAAGAGAATAGCATTGAGAACTCAAAATTTATTAAGCATTATATAAAACTTTCTTGAAATTCACTTTATTGAACATATCATCTAATTTACATGTTATTAACTAAAACCATAATGAAGTCATACAAAAGAATATTATAACAACATAGGTACCATTCACCAAGAGACGAGATTCAAACTTGACTTGCCGCTATTTGCCCTCCTTTGTTGTCGGTCGCCTCCAAGTGTGAATGCCGACGTACTTAACCCGAATGAAATGACCCACCAGTTGACCTCCCAGCCTATTCCTTGGGTACTCTTCTTCCCCGCGGACCCCTAAGCTGCAATGGGGTTGTACAACGGAGGAATGTATTAGATGGTAGAGGAGAACACTTTTTGGCTCAAGAGTCCCCTCTCTAAATTCCTCTACCTCACCAAACTCATTATAGTTTGTAGTCACAACTCTGACATAATCTCATCCATCCATCAATAGGGTAAAGAAAAAGTCCTTTCTCCTATGGCCCGCCCCTTCTTTTATAGGAGTCCTCATAGGTGACACTTGACCTTTCATGCATAATTTATTTTTTTGATAATCCAATAGTTTAATTATTTACCCACCCATGTGTCACTCTCTCATCAAGGATCTCCAAAATTATTTATTTAAATTTAAATTTAATAATAATATTTTTCCTCACCTCAACAAGATTCCTATTTCTTCTCCTAGTTGTTTCTTGATCCCCCTTTTTACTCCTTAATTTGTGTTCATTACTAAAGTCAATTGATAAGTCAAGATTTGATCCTCTATCTACTCCCTAATTTAACTGAAGTTATCTCTTAGATGGATATTCTTATGTTGGTTGTTGCCACATGGAGGTTCTCTAAATTTCCCTAAAATTTAATTTATTAATCTTATTTTAATTCACCATCCTCTTCTATTAATTAGGTTTAACTATTTTAGGATTTATTTTTATCCTTACATTTATGTCCCCCTTTCCCCTTTTTACCTAATTGAATTACATTATCTACCTAAAATTTTCCAACATGGAAAGGGTAGAGTTTTAAGGTAAAATATTTTATTTCTTCCTATGATCCCCTTGACCCAAGTTTTATTCTTGATTTAATTACCTCGTTTGTAATCATCATTTACCAGTTGATGTGAATTTACATGGTTTTCATATCTTGATTATATTTATTAATTTATTTATTTTTAATGATTCTAAGGGTGCCAAGTTTGGTTGTGCCCTTCAAGAACTTCCCTTGAAGTTCCAAGGGTGTCATCCCTAACAGTTTATTTGTGATACCAAGGGTGCCAAGTTGGTCGTGTCCTTCAAGAAATTCCCTTGAAGTTCCAATGGTGCCACGCCTAACAGTTTATTTGTGATGCCAAGGGTGCCAAGTTGGTGGTGCCCTTCAAGAAATTCCCTTGAAGTTCCAAGGGTGTCGAGCCACTTACCCTTCAAGCATTCAGTGGCTACGAGGGGAAAGTATAGGTACAATGACATAGAACATTATCATCTATTATGTTGCTTTCTATAGTGAGACTAATGGTGCCGGGGATCAAGGAATCCACCTTGATGCACACCCCCTGATAAAATCCTCATGAGCGACCCAAATTTGGGATCTGCCCTCATGACATCATGATCTTCAAGGTGAAGGTGTTCCGGCCTTTCCAACTCAAGTCACGGTGGGAGTGCTAGTGGGTGAGATCAGGGACACTGCCCCACCCCTCCCATGTAGTTCCATCCAATTGTACAACCCCATCACCATATGTGAGTCATTCGGCCAAGAAACTAATCTGTCCCTACAACCACTAACATATCATTAGAATATAGATATACATATATAGTAGGTTTCAAAATTGACTTAGAATTTCGAAGACAAAATATAAATTTTCATCAAACCAGGTGTCGTCAACTCCTCATATGTGAGTGCCTCTGGTGGTTTCCTGCCATACTCAATAATCATCAGTAACAAGGTTTCTTGTTGTTAGTTATTGTAATAATAACATCATCAACATCACCTAGTCATTCGTATCATTGTTCATTGTGAACCAGAACTAATGCAAGTAGGTAACATAGGGGACACATCCATCATGGCTATCATCATCATAACATCAATGGAACATACATATCCATCAAAGCTATCAACATCATACATCAATAGAAAACATACCTATCCATCAAAGCTATCATCATCATGATATCAATAGAGAACATACATGTCCTTTACTGCCATCATATCATAAATTCAATAGAGACCAAACATAACCATTTATGCTACAATCATTGTAATATCAATAGAGAACATGCATAACCATTAATGATGCAATCATCATAATACCAATAGATAACATACATAACCATTAATGCTATCTTCATCATAATATCAATGGATAACATACATAAACATCACAACCACTAATGTCCCAACCACTAATAATAAAGTCATGTGCCCAGATCCTCAACTTGAGGTCCTCAAAGAATAATGTTTGGGCCTTAGGGCTAAATAAATGTTAATGTCATATCACTGTCAGTCAACTAGAGCGGGGGATACAAAATACACTGTTGTGTTGCATGCTTCAGCCCACAAGTGCAGAGGTAGGCTTTGGTCATGTAACATCGTTCGTTCTTCTCCCACAAAGCTTCGGTTCTTCCTCTCATCCACCCCATTATGTTGTGGGTTTTGGCGTATTGTCAACTCTCGTCGAATGCCTTATTTTGCATGAAAATTTTTAAACTCATTCAACACGTACTCACCTCCATTATCACTCCTAAGAGCCTTCACCTTCTTGCTTGTTTCTTTCTCCACTAGTGCCTTGAACTCTAAGAACTTAGAGAAAGTCTCATCCTTTTTCCGCATGAAGAAGATTCAACACTTCCCGAGAAGTCATCAATAAAGATGACAAAATACTTGTGTTTGGTATTGGAGGTTATCGGGAAAGGTTCACAAACATCAAAATGGATCTTTTCAAGGACTACATGTGCTCCACTATCTCGATCATGGAAAGTGTCTTTTGTGTACTTCCCCAAGGTACACCCTTTCCATGTGTCTTTCTTCTATAGTGCTCCTTTGGGGAGGCCTATGGTAATCTGCTGCATGATCTTCAAGGCACCATGATGGAAATGGCCAAGTCTTCTATGCCACAATTCACTGACATCACGACTCTGCACCTTCTCTGCATTTGTGCCCAATGCAGCACAATCCTCCACATCTAGCTTGTAGAGGTTCTTCACATGAACCCTGATTTTCTTCACTTGTCCCATGGCTATGTCTCTCAGGAATTCCTTTCCTTTCTTGCAGATCACATCATAACCATTGTCTTCCAAAACTGAAACGGAGACATGGGGGCTTCACTCAATGAACCTTTGACATATCACGTGTGATCATGGAATATTAAACAATACCCTTAATTTTAGTACATATTGGAAAATACCTCTTAAAATCATATTATTTAACCCCCTACCAATATAAACCCAATACACCTTCCCAATTAAAAAACCCCTACTTTCACTGGATATTGTAGGTATCCATTTTTTCCTTAACATTTTTTATAGCCCTTTATATTTTTTCATTAACTTTGAGCTCCATTTTTTATACCTGTCAATATAAAAACCATTTACCCCCTATATATCCCCCAATATATTATGTCATTTTCCCCTCATTATATATCCCCCAATATGAACCCACGTGCTATGGTATTGCTCCCGCAGTGAAGCCCCCATGAACGGAGACAATATTCTTCTTTAGACCCGAAACAATCATCACATCCTTAAGCCCGAGAGGGGAGCTCGAATCCCTCTAAAAGGTGATTGTACCAATCCTGGTCATGTTGTAACTTCTATCATCTCCCATCTTGATATGCACCTATAGATCCTTCTCCTCCAAATCACTGAAAAAATATTTATTCCCCGTCATATGGAATGAGGCACCACTGTCGAGGTACCACACACTTACCATCATTGTGTTGGCCATGCATGTAATGAGAGTGAAATCAAACTCGAACTGTGGAGCCAAATCTTCATCTGCTGCTCCTCATGAGGTCTTCATGCTTGTCTTTTTGTGTGGAGACTTCATGGCATAGTGTCCAAATTCATGACAATGAAAGCACTTGATTTTGGACAAGTATTTGTTCTTGTCCCCTTGAATAGATTCTGCTTTGCATTGGGATTTCTTCCCTTTCCCTTTCTTTTCCTTTCCAGCCAAGCCACATTTCTCCTCATCCTCGCCCTTGGATGAAGTCTTGTCTCTGGTATTCCGCCTTATTTCCTCCTGTACCAGGTCAGACCATAAGCGCTCCCAACTTGGTAGTTTCTCCCTACTATTTACCAAATCTTGATAGCTATGCCAACTCTTGGCAAGGCCCAAAATGGCTAGAGCTACCAAGTCTTCATCAAGGACATTAACACCGACCTCGCCAAGTTCATCATGACACTGTGTAAACCTGCTTTGATATTGCAGAATTGTGTCATAGGCTTCTGCATCTTAATACTTCGAAGCTTGTCCTTGCGTGGCAGTTTCTTGTGGTCACAATTATTCTCGAACAATTCATTTAATGCTTTCCACATCATGAACGAAGTCTCTTTTCTGTTGAGATTCGAGACGAATGATCCCGTACTCCCTCCAATATGATTCTCCTAGCCTTGGCCACATCTTTCTTCCACTGAGCAAGATTCTTGGCATCAGATGCTTGGGGTTTTGCTACATCTATCTTGATGTATTCTAGCAGCCCATTTCCATCAAATACTGCCTCCATGTGGTCCTTCCATGCAACAAAGTTTGAGGTGCCTTCCAAGGCATACTTGAGCATGAGTCCATTAAAATTCATCTTCTCAGTCCTGAAGAAAACTCGCAACACTGATCTTCAAATTTGAACCTCCTGCAATGAAAACTTCGAAATATTTGTTCTACAGCGATTCTAGCTCTGATACCATGTAGAATTTAATGTGTAGATTCAAAAATACTCATGAAATTTACTAAATCATACGACTTGAAGTTACTCTACTGATATGTGTAAGTTAATTCGCCATATTGAACACAAATTATAGACATGCAAAAGGAAACATCATACATGCACTTAGATTTATCTAGGGGAAAGCAACTGCTCAAAACCCCTTACTATCTGTATTGCATTAGTCAAAGAATAGAGATGAAATACATATGCTTGCTCAAGCCTGAGCACACCCTGCAAGTGTATAGTCTATCCCTCTGCCTCATTAACTGACTTTGGCTAACACTTAGCCAATCAAGCCCTCCAACCTCCTGTTAGGACTCAGAATTGACCTATTTTGACCTTATATTTTTGCCTTAATATTATCCTTTTCAGTCATAAGTTGTAAGCTTTGATTACATAATGACTTAATCACCCCAAGGTACGAAGTGACTTTCCGCATATCTATATGTTTAATTGTTCATTGCATATTCGTGAGTATCTTTATATTTATCTTTGAAAAGCTGACTAAGTTGCCAAGTAATTGTCTTAAGCCTGCAGGAGTTATAATTTATAGTTGCTGTAACACCAGAAACAGCAACCACGCAGTTGCTGCAACACCAGAAACAACAACTACACAGTTGCTGCAACACCAGAAGCAGCAACTACGCAGTTGCTACAGTCAGCAACAACAACTATCTAAAGCAGGCTATTTTGCAACAGCTGGGAATAACAACCGGAAACTATCTGAAGAACGCTGACGCGGCACGATCTGCAGCTATCTAAAGCGGGTAAAACACAGTTACCATTGCTTAAATCAGGAACAGCATGGGGAAACGGCTAAGGAATGCGAAGATCCCAAGAAGACGGTCGAAGACAGTTACCAACTGTGTAACAGCCATAACCTAAGAAAGAATATGTTGTTATACTGTTGTAACAGCGGTCTGTAACTCTTATTTTTGATAGAATGGATTAACCGAATGAACTGTAATAATCTGTTGTAATAGATGTCTCCTCTATAAAGAGGAGACATCTACATTAGAAGGGGGTTAATGTGTAATCTGTAAGGGAGATTTTGAGAGACATCAGCAAGTCTGAACTTTATTGTACTTGAATCTTTTGGCAGATGAATAGAAGATTATTCTGAGCACTTAATCTAGCCTTTGTGTTCTGGGGAATCTTGTGAGAGGGACTGGGCCCGCCTTCCTCACAAGATTCACCCATTTACTTTTCTGTCAAGTGTGTAAGTGTGTGATAGTTTCTTTCCGCTGGTACTCTATTTGGATTCTGTAGCATTACCTCTGGTATTTCCGTTTTGCTAGTACTCTGTTTCATTCATTGCTTGAAGTTGTGCAAGGATATTTCACCGGTGAATTAGAGTGCAGTGTGTGTTAGCAATCTAGTTACAGGGGCAGGTGCTGAACGTCCTCACCTGGAGGATAGGGTCCTGATCCTCTGCCAGCAGAGCATCCATCATTTTACTTTTCAGATTTGTAATCTTAATTAACTGCTTTCATTTCAGCTGTACTGATAACTTAGCGTAAGAATTACGTATACTACAGCTTTTTAATGCTTTTAGAATTAAGTGCATACAGTACGTGGTAGCCTTTGGAATAAAAAGACTTTCCCAGGTTGACAATTAATGTGGTACTTGAATGTTTAATCAATAAACAATTCAACTAGCCAACATTTTGGCGTCGTTGCCAGGGAAGGCAACTAGAGATTTCTAAAGGCATTAATGATTTCTTTTTGAGAATAACAGATGCATGAGAGGACGCAAGAAACCTAATTTCACAGGCGGCAAAGGAGGAAGAAAAACTTATATTGACGAAATCATCTCAAAGGCTGAAACATCACAGAGGACGAGTTCCCGTAGACCTCAGATCCAGTATTCCTCACAAACAGACCGACAGACAGAGGAAGTAATAGGACCTGAAAGGAAGCTGGAAGTACCAGAATACACCGAGGAACCGATAGAAGAACCTGAAGAAACAAAAGACACAGAAGATAAAGCAAGTGATTCAGGAAAAAGACCAATGGAGGATAACAGAACAGAAGGAAGAGGGGAAAATTCACTCTCTACCCTGGAATTCCCTATTGGGGAGCTCCCGAGAGGAACAACCCCCATGAAAAACATTCCACTCTCAGCATTACCCAACTTTCATGGGTTATCCTCTAAAGACCCGGATGAATTCCTCTTCGAATTCGACATACTATGTAGGAGTTATGATTATGTGAGCGCTAATCAGAAACTAAAACTATTTCCAGCAACATTGAAAGGGAATGCACTAAGATGGTTTATGAGCCTAGGAGCTCAGGCAATCACTACCTGGAACCAGATGAAAGAAAGCTTTCTGGCCAAGTATCAAGACTACTGCCGGACAAGAGAAAGGAAGGAAGAATTGTTTAAAATGGTTCAGAAAGAGGACGAGAATTTGGAAGATTTTGTGGAAAGATTACAGTATAATCTGCAGCGGTTTGATCATCCTAATATGAGTAAAGATATTTTGAAAACAATATTGCTGAAAGGGGTAAGAGATGACTGCCTGGACATGTTGAACATGCTTGGAAAAGGGGACATTTCCAAAGAACCCTTTGATGAAATTATTAATCTCTGCATGAGATGTTCAAGGGGAGCAGTAGGCAGATCAAAAAGCAGAGATAATGCATATTCAAGAGTTCAGAAGTCAGCCAGTGGAGGAGCAACAAGAGCTGAAATAGGTAATTTATTAGAAGAATTTAAAACTGAGATGTTAAGCTCTTTTGCTTCACAAATTGATGCTCTGCAGGTGAAGAAGAAACAGGCGGAAGCAGAAGCTGCTCTAGCCATTTTCTGTTCCAAATGCAGAGAAAAACACCCACTCAGAGAATGCCCACTGGATAAGATACCTATCTGCACAATCTGCGAGAAGGACCATGAAACACAGCAATGCCCCTCTCTACCTGGAATCAAAGCAGCACTGCAGTCAACCGAAGAAGAGGTTGAAGCAGTGTACCTGATGACACAGAGGAGGCAATGGCCACAAAGACAAGGTATGAGCTCTAACACAGCATTCAATCGTTGGAATAATAACTCTCCTTTTCAAACAAACTACCCACCCATGAACAAAATGCAGTACCCACCCTTTAATACAATGAATTTTCCACTTATGCAGCAACCAAATCTTCCTTTTCCTGATCCTACTATATGGAATCCTTGGGCTCCCCAGCAACCGTATTTTAATCAATGGAATCCAAACTGGGCAGCCCAACAGATACCATTTCCTCAACAACAACAGTCTCTTTCCTTACCATCCAATACTCCTCCGAATAACCAGGCAATGAGACCATAGCTGCCTGTGCAACCTAACCCCAATCCAAATAATAAAGCCCTGCAAGTTATTGACATTCAAAATCAGCTTGTCTCTCCCCTGCAATGTAATGATATTCATCTTCACTCAGAGAGAATTGTTGAACCCATTATAGATGATATTACTGACTCTGACAAAGAAGAAGCTAGAAAAGAGAAACCAGCTAACAATAATGCTGAAACAGCAGAATCAGCACCTAATAATAATGATCAAACAATAGATCCGCCATTCCTTGAACGGGTGGCTCTCACTAAAACACCTGAACAACCTACCTTTAACCTTTTAGGAGAGCTACAGAACTTGTATGTTAAAATCCCATTATTGCAAGCATTAAGGGATGTTCCTATTTATGCTAGAACTATTAGAGACATTTGTATAAAAAAGCCTGGAAGAAAGGCTAAGGATCCCCTCACAGTTCATGTGATGGGAGAATTAACAGCTTTAATGACCGAAAAATATTATCCTGTGAAGTATGGTGACCCTGGTCACCCTACAGTAACAGTCCAGGTCGGAAAAACCTTTATCTCTAAAGTCCTAGTAGATTTAGGAGCTGCAATAAACATTATGACACTCGAAACAGCACAATTGCTCTAGTTAAAGAACCTTATCAGGGAAACTCCAACTATCTTGGAGTTGGCTGACCGTTCTACGATTAAACCTGAAGGGGTCATTGAAGATCTTATAATCTCTGTAGAATCCTGGAATTACCCGGTTGACTTTGTGGTGTTACAAACTAAAACAAAGTTGGGGGGTCATCCGTTGATTCTAGGGAGACCTTGGTTGGCTACAACAGATGCTTTCATTAGCTGTAGATCTGGATCAATGACCATCTCTAATGGACAGGAAACCAAACAACTTACCCTCTATCCTCATGCTACACCCATGATTAATAATGACAATTCTATATGGGTAGACTATGAGGATGAAGAGACCCAACCTATATTAACTATTGGACACGCCTTGACTTTTAAGGACTCTACCGAAGATGAATTAATCAGCAGCTTTATTTCTGAACCCTCTTCGGTCAGCCCTGAAACATATAATCACTTCGCTACAATCTTAGAATCTGAATCCCA
The DNA here is from genome assembly GCA_031772625.1 of Pinus tabuliformis. Lineage (NCBI taxonomy): Eukaryota > Viridiplantae > Streptophyta > Pinopsida > Pinales > Pinaceae > Pinus > Pinus tabuliformis. The sequence goes on along the minus strand of CM062816.1, from coordinate 1,760,214,573 downwards.
GCAGAACATGAAAGATGAAAACTTATTTCAGACAGCAGTAGGCAGCCCTTCCAAAAGTACAACAATTGAAATTGAACCTGGCAAAACATTAAATATAAATCCTGATTTGACTGATAATGAAAAACAACAATTAATAAAGTTACTCCAAGAAAATAAAGAGGCATTTGCATGGGACTACACAGACATGAAAGGAATCTCCCCTGAACTATGCACTCACCGTATTTATATTAAGGAGAGATCCCGGCCAGTCTGCCAACCCCAGCAAAGAATGAACCCCAACCTTAGAGAAATTGTGAAGGAGGAACTTCAAAAACTCTTGAATGCAGGATTTATATACCCCATATCTGATAGTGAGTGGGTCTCCCCACTTGTAATTGTACCCAAGAAAAATGGGAAATGGAGAGTATGTGTGGATTACAGAGCATTGAATAAAGCCACCCAAAAAGACCATTTCCCTTTACCATTTATTGATCAGGTATTGGATAATTTAGCAGGTAAGAAATTCTTTTCATTCTTGGATGGGTTTAGCGGGTACAATCAGATTAAGATTGCACCCCAGGACCAGGACAAAACCACATTTACTAGCCCATGGGGGACCTTTGCTTACAGAGTACTTCCATTTGGGTTGTGTAACGCTCCAGCAACATTTCAAAGAGCGGTAATAGGGATCTTTTCTGATATGTTAAATGATTCATTGGAAATATTTATGGATGACTTTACTCCCTATGGAGTGACCTTTGAGGATGCACTGCAAAATCTTGAAAAAGTACTTAAGCGGTGTATAGAAGCACACCTTACTTTAAGCACTGAAAAGTGCCATATGATGATGAATCAAGGTATTGTATTGGGTCACTTTGTTTCATTTTTAGGAATTCAAGTCGATCCATCTAAAATACAGGTAATTCAGAACCTCCCTATCCCCAAAACACAAACTGATGTAAGAAGCTTTCTAGGACATGCCGGATATTATAGAAGATTCATTAAGGATTTTTCCAAAATAGCTTCTCCTCTATTTGTGTTGTTAATGAAAAATGCTGAATTTAAGTAGACTGATGATTGTGAAAATGCATTCAATAAACTTAAACATCAGTTGTCCGCAACTCCCATTTTGAGAGGACCTGATTGGGCATTACCCTTTCATATCTCCTCTGATGCCTCAGACACGACAATTGGAGCTGTCCTGGGTCAGGAAGAAAACAGTCTCCCCTATGCCATCTATTTTATCAGCAAGAACATGACACCAGCTGAGCTAAATTACACAGTTACTGAGAAGGAATTTCTAGCAGTTATTTATGTTATCAACAAATTTAGACATTATATTACTGGCTACACTACCTTTGTGCATATTGATCACTCGGCCATTAAGTATTTAATGAATAAATCAGTTACAAATGCCCGAGTCACCAGATGGTTATTACTGTTGCAGGAATTTGACATCACAATTGTAGATAGGCCAAGTAAAGAAAATGTAGTTGCTGATTTCCTTTCTCGTTTAAAAACTGATGAATATGCTCCAGTACATGATTCTTTTCCTGATGAGTATTTATTTGCAGTATCTGCTCACTCACCTTGGTATGCAGACATTGCCAATTATCTAGTTGCAGGAAAATTACCATCACACCTATCACACAGGGAAAGAAGAAAGATCATCCAGCAAAGTGCTAGGTACAGCTGGATAAGCGGGTGTCTGTTCCACACAGGAATAGATCAAGAAATTCGGAGATGCATTGGGGAAGACGAGATTTATGATATACTAAAAGCTTGTCACGATGGCCCTTGTGGAGGACATTTTGCAGACAAAAGAACAGCACACAAGGTACTTAGAATGGGTTATTATTGGCCATCACTTTTTAAAGATGCTAGAAAATATGTGAAGGCTTGTGACAGCTGTCAAAGAATGGGCCAGCCTAACCATAGGGATGAAATGCCACTTAATCCCCAGGTAACTCTTGAACCTTTTGAGAAATGGGCATTAGATTTCATAGGTCCCATTAATCCTCCATCTAATCAAAGAGTCTATATATTAGTATGCACGGATTACATGACTAAATGGGTAGAGGCCAAAACACTCATTAAAGCTAATGAAGAAGCGGTACTAACATTCTTATTTGAAGAAATCTTTGTTAGATTTGGACTACCCAAAGAATTAGTCACTGATGGAGGACCTCCTTTTAATTCTCATGGCTTCAAAAATACGCTCCAAAAATATCATATCAAGCATAAAATGACCACACCATACCACCCCCAAGCAAATGGGTAGGCGGAAAGTACCAACAAGGTCATAGAAGCCATCTTAACAAAAACGATAAAGGAGAATAGAAGAGACTGGTTTCAGAGGTTGTCCGAGGCTCTATGGGCCTATAGAACCACTTGGAGAAATACAACAGGCTTTTCACCCTATGAATTAGTTTTTGGAAAGAATTTTATTTTCCCTGTAGAGTTTGAGATTAAAACCTTAAGAACTGCTTTGGCTGTTAACCTTGATTTAACTGATGCACAGACAGCCAGGTTGCAGCAGCTTCAGGAATTGGATGAGAAAAGACTGGATGCCGTCCATCAAACAACTATGATACAGCAACAAAGGAGCAGATGGCATGACAGAACCATCAAGAAAAAGCAGTTCCAGAAAGGTAACTGGGCTTTACTTTATGATTCCCGTTTCGAGAATTTTCAAGGGAAGCTAAGAACAAGGTGGTTAGGGCCGTATGAAGTGGATGCTGTTTTTCCAAATGGAACAGTCAGACTTTTAACAATTGATGGAAGCAGAACACCACTGTTAGTGAATGGCTACCGACTTCGGTTATATCAGCGGCCGGTTTCCAAAGAGGATTTTAAAGCCACTTGCATGGCAATAAAATAGTATTCTTTTCCAGGGGAACTTGCTGTCCCTCAAAGCACTTGAGTTTCTATTATTTATGTAATTTTTTTTTTAGGTTAGATATTCTTTTTTTTAAGAAACTAATAAATCCTGCTAAGGATTGCGATATTACATTTCAGTATTTTGCAGATTTTAGCCTGGGAAGTAGCTGAGAACAAAAGTTTCAAAGGAATTACTTTGCGGACTCGAAACTCCTGTTGTTGCAACACCATTTCCCTGTTGCTGCAACACCATTCCCCGTCGCTGCAACACCACTCCCATTGTTGCAACACCATTCCCCGTCGCTGCAACACCACTCCCGTTGCTGCAACACCATTCCTATTGCTCCAGCACAATTCCCGTCTTTACAAACGTCTCACATCATTCCCTGTTGCCACATCAGCAATTTTCCGTGGCTGCAAAACCAATCCCAGTGCTACAACATCACTTCCCGATCACGAAATATCTTTCCCAGCAAATTCCTTCATGTACGAAAATGCCAGTCTTACCACTTCAGCCCCAAGGAACAAATTTTGATAAAATATACCACTTCTTGTGATGATTACAGCACCCTACTATCACTTCCCGTCATTATCATTACAAATCACCGGTATTCCCATGCTTGTAGATCCGCGGTAATCATTATGATCCAGCACAAGACAAGACAAGACTTTTTGACGCAGCAATCAAAAAGGTAAAATACGAAGGTACGCATGATTATGTATGGACATTAAATAATAGATAATGCGGAGAAGTTGATAGGACTATCAAATCATTGTACTTCCAATCATATCATTGACACGTAGGAGGGGGGGATTACCAAAGCAACTCTCATAATGACATACCACGCCAACTACCGCCACCCTTAACTCTCCCGGTAATATGTAAAAGCCACCCTATCACGGCATGTTACCATTTGCGATGTTCTACTCTGAACTGAAATTGGAAGCTCGGCTCTGAACTCTGAAAGTTACTGAAACAACAGCTATGGGAGGAACCCTCATTACACATGAGCCTGGCACGACAGTAGTCCTTGAACTCTTTCCGGAGATTTATCAAATTTTCTTGCAAGCGGGATGGATAGAGTACTTCGGGAGACTTCCGGACTTTGACGAGCAGAAAGTCCTTGAATTCGCATGCAATTTAACAGAAGGATTCTCTGTCGTCTAGGGAATTCAAGTTCCAGTCACGGAGGAAATCATAGCCGAAGTTACCGGGCTACCAGCTAATGGCACACGGTGGTTCAGCAGAAAGCACCTGATTCTTAATGCGCAGCAGGATTTTCTCCGACCAGGCGAGCAGGTAGAGCCCAAAGGCAGAGGCGTAGCACTTCGGTCGTTACCTCAACCGTGGCCAAAAGTCGCTGAATTTGTCAAGCAATATCTGACGTGCGAAGGCCGCTACCAGGTAATTTACCAGCACGATTTCGTCCTGTTAAATCATTTGAGAAATGGTCAGTTAATAAACATGCCATATTATCTATTGGGTTGTCTCCAAAATATGTCACGTTATGCTGTGAAAGCGAAGCATCCACTAGTTTCCTTAAAACACCACCGCTTAGCCCAATTGCTGATTAATAGAGCCCTCGCTCTAAATAACCCTCCACCCCCCATTAATCCCCATCAAGAGGCACAAATTCCACAGCCAGAACATGAAATTCCTCACCAAGAAGAGGAAATTCTTCACCAAGCTGAGGACATACCTCAGCAAGATGAAGAACTTCCTCAGCAAACGGAGGATATGCCTGAACAAATCCCTCTGGAAAACCCTCAGCAAGCAGAGCACATTCCTGAACAAATCCAGCAAACACCCCCGCAAGTTGCTGAGAATGCCACAAGAACAACCCCATCTCCCAAAGGAACCAATCCTTCCATTCCCATACTTGGTATTTCTACTGATGATTCCGATGACAATATCCCCATTACCCTGCTTAAACGAAAAAGGTAGCAGGAAAAGAAAACCCCAGTGAAAAGAAGGAGAACCAGGGTTTCAGCTAAGGCACCTGCTACTCTGACTACTGTCCCCATCCTAAAGAAAGCTAGCCTAAAGAGAAAAACGCCTGAATTCCCTGCTTCTCTACCAAAGAGAAGAACTCGGTCATTGGTAGCAGCTAAATCTCCTAATTCCCCCAGTTCACCGCCCATCACTATAAGGACCCGCACTCCCACCAGTCCTCAAAACTCCTCTCCCTCACCCTCGGAAGCTGAGATGCAGAGTGTTCATAGCTTCGTGACATCATACTTTAAGGCAGCTGACACACAAGAACCAGCTGCTGACACCCAAGATAATAGTGACCAAGTGGCTGCAACACAAGAAACAACCACTACCCCAGGTGACACACAAGAACCACCTGTGGGGAATACTGATCAGAATGATGAAACACAACCTCTGCCTCCATTGGAATCTACTGCTCCGCAGGACCAGCCTACCATACCTGCCCTACAGGAAGAAATTGAATTCCTGAAATCTCAGATTCAGGACTATCAGGAGGAAATAATAAGGGTTAAGGAAGCATATCAGAATGAATTCAGCCTGCATGTTTTAGCACGAGTAGCGTCTGCAGCAGAGAAAAGTAAGGATAATGAATATGTGTGTACCAATTGTGGTGAAATATACACTCAGGCAGGATATAAGGTAGTGGCAGAGCCAATGAAGGAAGCATCTGATGTTGTTGATGAAACAAAAGAGGCTGCTGTTACACGGACGTAAATGCCACAATCCTCTCCTGACATAAAAGAACCTGTTGTTACACAAGAACCAACAGGTACTCCAGAAGAAGTGCAGACAGAAGAACCTGTTGTTACATAAGAACCAACAGGCTCTCCAGAGAAGATGCAGGACCAAACTGAAGAACTTACTGACACACAAGAACCAGTAAGTTCCCCAGAAACTGCACAAGACCAAGCTGAAGGGCTTACTGACACACAAGAACCAGTAAGTTCCCCAGAAACTGCACAGGTCCGAACAGAAGAACTTACTGCTACACAAGAACCAGTAAGTTCTCCAGAGATTGCGCAAGAACAAGCAGAAGGGCTTGCTGACACACAAGAACCAGCAAGTTCCCCAGAAACTATGCAGGAAGAAACAAGGAATGAGAAAGAGGAGAATACAGATTCACCCCGGCCTACCCAAATTGCTATGGAAGAAGTAGTTACACAAGAATCAGGAAATGCAGAAGAAAACACAGACTCATCTCGGCCCACTCAAAGTGTCATGGAACGAGAAGAAGAAGAAGAAAATCAGGAAAAAGGTATAGACTCACCCCGGCCTACCCAAACTGTTATGGAGGAAAAAGAAATAGTTTCAGGAGGAAATGAAGAAAAATTGGACTCACCCAGCTCTATTCAAATTGCCAAGGAAGCAGAAGAAGAAGAAGAAAATCAGGAAAAAGAAGAAGAAGAAGAAAATCAGGAAAAAGAAGAAGAAGAAGAAAATCAGGAAAAAGAAGAAGAAGAAGAAAATCAGGAAAAAGAAGAAGAAGAAGGAAATGAGGAAAAAGGCACAGACTCACCCCGGCCCACCCAAGTCACCATGGAACAAAATGAATCAGTACAACAGGAAGAAGAGACACTAGCCAGAAATGAAGAAAAAGATGTTGGATCATCCCAGATTATTCCTACAGAGCAGGTTATCCTTGTGGATGCCTTTACACAGACAGAGCTTCCCTCCGTTACTGATGTATGCACAGAAATAGATAGTTTTGAAGCATTAAAGGGACAGTGGTGGAGGGAATATGAGCAGTCGCAAGGCAAGGCATTCCAACAGCAAAAAGGGATCTGGTTTAGTCATGCATACAATAATTGGTAAGCACTTGAGCAGTGCAGAGCCCAATATAAAGAAATCAAGGAACTCAAAGCCAGATTGACCCAGATGTTTGAATTGTTCCAAAGACTACTTACTACAAGGAAACCCTCTTTTAATTATGCAACATTTCTGAGGGAAAGACTCACATTTTTGTAGATAAAGGCTGTCAAAGAAGGTAGACCTCATCAAGTAGTTACGTCAGAGTAGTTTATGCAAACCTTTGCAGAGGCACCTAAAAATGATCAACATTTGTTATGCGAGCTCTATCTCCATAATGAAGCCATGTCCGAAGAAAGAAATATGAATATGATACCTGTAGTCGGCGACATACAGCTGAGAGCCTTTATCTCCTTTTTAGCTAATCAACTTACATGGAAGAACGCCTTTGCTTCAGCTCAACATAATGAACAGAATTGTCTTCTGTGGATTAGAGTTGAACCGCAGAACGCAGCCACCTTTATTGCACAACACCTGAGAATGGTAAGTGATCCTGAAATGAAGGACCATGTTAAGCAACTGCAAGCAATGGTCCTGAAAGACTGTCAGCATTATGTAAAGACTAAGGCATCCTTGGCTGTCAAGGCAAACAAACTGTTTTGGGAAAACTGCCCCAAGGAGAGGCAGGAATATCACCCTTATAATCCACCTAATTTGCAGGTGGCACTCTCAAGGGTACCTCATTATGTTAATTGCATGCAGCACTGTGCTGAAAATTGGATGGGTTACAGATTTAGATTTCCACTTTTATGGCTGTCTGGTGAACAATATAAAGGACAGTTTGGATTGTCCAGCAGGGAAGAAGCAGCAGCATGGAGGCAAATACAGACTGCCTGTGGATTCAGGAAGAAGTTTGATGCCACTTCCTATAACTATTGTCTCAGTAATCTACATTGTTCATCCCAGTACTCCGACTCAGACTCAGAGTAGGCATTGCATGGGGACATGCAATCTCTTCAGTTGGGGGGGATGTTAGGACTCAGAATTGACCTATTTTGACCTTATATTTTTGCCTTAATATTATCCTTTTCAGTCATAAGTTGTAAGCTTTGATTACATAATGACTTAATCACCCCAAGGTACGAAGTGACTTTCCGCATATCTATATGTTTAATTGTTCATTGCATATTCGTGAGTATCTTTATATTTATCTTTGAAAAGCTGACTAAGTTGCCAAGTAATTGTCTTAAGCCTGCAGGAGTTATAATTTATAGTTGCTGTAACACCAGAAACAGCAACCACGCAGTTGCTGCAACACCAGAAACAGCAACTACGCAGTTGCTGCAACACCAGAAGCAGCAACTACGCAGTTGCTACAGTCAGCAACAACAACTATCTAAAGCAGGCTATTTTGCAACAACTGGGAATAACAACCGGCAACTATCTGAAGAACGTTGACGTGGCACGATCTGCAGCTATCTAAAGCGGGTAGAACACAGTTACCATTGCTTAAATCAAGAACAACATGGGGAAATGGCTAAGGAATGCGAAGATCCCAAGAAGACGGTCGAAGACAGTTACCAGCTGTGTAACATCCAGAACCTAAGAAAGAATATGTTGTTATACTGTTGTAACAGCGGTCTGTAACTCTTATTTTTGATAGAATGGGTTAACCGAATGAACTGTAATAATCTGTTGTAATAGATGTCTCCTCTATAAAGAGGAGACATCTACATTAGAAGGGGGTTAATGTGTAATCTGTAAGGGAGATTTTGAGAGACATCAGCAAGTTTGAACTTTATTGTACTTGAATCTTTTGGCAGATGAATAGAAGATTATTCTGAGCACTTAATCTAGCCTTTGTGTTCTGGGGAATCTTGTGAGAGGGACTGGGCCCACCTTCCTCACAAGATTCACCCATTTACTTTTCTGTCAAGTGTGTGATAGTTTCTTTCCGCTGGTACTCTGTTTGGATTCTGTAGCATTACCTCTGGTATTTCCATTGTGCTAGTACTCTGTTTCATTCATTGCTTGAAGTTGTGCAAGGATATTTCACCGGTGAATTAGAGTGCAGTGTGTGTTAGAAATCTGGTTACAGGGGCAGGTGCTGAACGTCCTCACCTGGAGGATAGGGTCCTGATCCTCTGCCAGCAGAGCATCCATCATTTTAATTTTCAGATTTGTAATCTTAATTAACTGCTTTCATTTCAGCTGTACTGATAACTTAGCGTAAGAATTACGTATACTACAGCTTTTTAATGCTTTTAGAATTAAGTACATACAGTACGCGGTAGCCTTTGGAATAAAAAGACTTTCCCAGGTTGACAATTAATGTGGTACTTGAATGTTTAATCAATAAACAATTCAACTAGCCAAGACCTCCCATTTCCTCGCATTGTTCCCTTAGTAAATTTTCTCCTATTATTTAGGAATTTCCCACTATTGGATTACACAATTCTCTAGGGTCCTTCCTCTAATTGCATGCACCACCTGTACACATTGGAATATACTACAATTGATAGTACATTGCCTTGGAATCTTCATCTCAACTGGGTAACTCGAATTCTCTGCATGCAACAATTATTTTGGGTTGATTGATCAGTTAATTGGTTGATCATTGAGTGTGGTTGAAGTTCCACTTCCAGATCATGACATCCATTAGTTCTTTTGGTAGTTAGAATTACTTAAATTAACAATAACTCAAATTAACTGAAATAGATTGCTACAAATTAGAAATGAAACATACTGAAGTGAACTCAAGCTTCCCCAACTTGAATTAACTGAGTCAATAGAGTGACAAGGGCCATGTCGCCTCAGTTAAATACCTCCAATATTTCTGCTGAAATACAAATTCGAATTTCTCTATTTTGACCAAGGCAAAGTCAAACTGATATTTTCTTGCTACATTTTCAACACATTCACTCTGCTACAGTCAGTGAATACGAAGTGAGTCTAGACAACGTGGATTACGTAGTAGGCCACTCATGAAGTCAAAAATAAAATCAAAATTTACGTCACATTAAGGTTAAATATTCAGTTGGGTGACCAAATTGTGGACAACAAACCATTTTGTTCTAGGCTAAGTTATGTCTGGCAAAGCAGTGGCCCTAATTCTAGTATGAGTGTGGCAAGTGGAGGAGTGAAATCAATAGATTGATCGTGGAATTTTTATTGGAGGACCATAAACATTGCGACCATATCGATTACGAAGCTACATTAAAGGGATTGATGTAGGGCCACCTTATAATCTATGCAAAGTTGCATTATGGGCGTCGTTGTAAGGAGAGATCATTGCATGTGCATGGAGTTACATTATGGTGATCAGTTCCAACATGTAACGAAGGTGCAGAGGAATCAAAGACTTTCTTCTATTATATATGTGTAAGCAACCACCATTTCCAAAAGTTAAGGTTGTAATCGTGAATTATGAATCGAATGGCTTAAATAGTTGTTACACTGACTGGCATACATGAAAGTACGAGAAGGAGCCGCCATTTTTTATGTGTAGGGAGCTAATAATTGTAATGATTGCCAAACAGACTAGTCTGCAATATTATAACAGTGTTTTGTGTAGCATATTCATGGGAGCTAATCAACGTAGGGAGATCGAGACTTAGTGCATGGCAAGGGTGTTGTGCAAAAGGTGGCCGAATTGCACGTGAAAAGACAATCAAATTCATTGAAAGATTAAGAATGAAATTTTCCCACTATTGATGGTCAATATCATTGATTTGCATAGGTCATGAGTCATCATTAGTCCCTTATGTAGGTTGAGACAAATTTTCAGGAGAAATGATCTATTTAAAATAAAAAGCATCACTGATGGATCACCATTTGAAGATCGAATCCCTAGTATTTGGAAGAATATGTTATTTATAGTTAAGAAGTGTGCATTTTTTAGCAAATAAAGTTACTAAAGTTGTCATTTCCTACATTTTAAGTTGTTCTCTTCAAGTTCTAAAGTTGTGCCCTGAGTGCAATTGCAGAATATTGTAAGCAAAAATAGAGGATATCCTGTTGTGATCGATGAAGAGGGCATTTCCCCTGCCTAGAGCAATCTAGGTGTGTATGTTTGGTCAGAGACACTTCTTCCTAATTGATCAATTTCGGCTTCTCTTGGTTGACTTCTATTATTTGTTTCTGGAGGGGATATTGTTTCTTCCAAGGAGCCTGGAATCTGAAGATTGCTTCTAGTGGCTGAGCTAGAGGCTCAAAATTGCCAATTTCTGAGTGAATATATGAAGGCCAAGGCCAATATATTGAAGGTCTAAGGCAGATCGTTACTGGTTGTGTAAGCAGAGATTAGTTGTGAGTATGATTATAAGCAGTTGGAGATGGTTGTAGTAGAGTTTAATACAGAATTTTGTTGAGGCACTGATGGTATGGCTGAGCTACAATGCTGATGAGATGTATTGAAGTTGAAGTATGATTTGTGTTAGTATTTTTGTCAGTGAAGGGAGTTGTATGCTACCACTGAGTGTGTTGAAAGAGTATCATTAATTGTTGAGTCCATATGTGTGTTGTCATAACAAGAGTAAGGCTGCTTGTATCATTTTCTGTGTTATTGTATGATGTTAATAGAATTTACGAAGAACAAAGAGAGAAAGTGAGCTTAATATGTTGTTGAGTATTTGTATGGTTGAGTCTGAGCCAATATATTTCCAATGAGGTGTCTTATTGGGCTTGTAAAAGGTTGTGATTTAGGTAGTTTGTCAGTCAAGTCATGTATAAAATAGCTTGCTACACTTCTCAGTATTGAACTAGAAAAAATGGATCAAACCTTCATAAATTCCCTTGATAAATTAGCAGTAGCAATCAACAGATCCTTTTCCAAGGGAATACTTACTATGCTACAACAAGAGCAGCCACAAGAAGAACATGAGTTGGAACCCAAAATATTTACACTTGGGATATATTTGAGATTCATGGGGTTTACAATAAAATCCCTTTTCAAATTGGAAGAACTTTCTTCCCTCATTTCCAAGGTGGACCGGTCAAATGGGGAGAGCTTGATTTGGGCTCTAAAACTAGCCATGCTCACCTTAGTCCAACATAAACTTTTGGAGCACCCTTGTGAAGGGGTCAAACTTCCAGTTTCCTCTTGTCTCAGTAGCATTATGATGTTGAACACACCTATACCCCCTTACAATGATGACATTATGAGGAGAGTCTTCAAGTTGATAGTGGATACCTTTCAAAACTTGTATAATAGTGAGGGTCCAACCTTTGGGAAGAAGCTAGAGATTCTAAAGTTCATGGACATGTTTAGATATTACGACCTCATGTTTGAGCTGGAATGTGATGACTTGATTCTACAAATGTTCTCATGCTTCTTCAACATTAGGAAACATCATCTTGAAATAGTCATAACACACATGCAGTCCATTTTGTCCTCATGTATGGAAGGCGATGATGCCATTTGCAGGAGGTTGCAGTTTAGGTTGTTGGCCATTTGGAGGAAGGAATAGTTGTTCTCACCTACTACTTACGAGCTAGCCGAAAGGTTGGTAAAGAAAAACATAAAAATATTTAGGGGATGATTGACCCAAGATAATTCATGAAGGATTTGTAGTGACCAACCATGTAGCAAGAATGAGTTGAGGAGGAAGGGCCTTTGCTTCATCTCCAAGGAAACTTGGGGACTAGACCACTCATTCTTGAGTGATGTGAAGGAGATGGTAGAGGTAGAGTAGGAGAAGGTTCCTTATGATTTTCAAGATATGGATTCTCCCGAGTCCATGGGTTCATACAAGGATGCCTTTAAGTAGCATGAGCAGTCATGTGGAGTTGTTGACAACATGCCGAATATGTATGCCTGTGTATGATGAGCAGTCGGTAGACCCCATGGGAGACATTAATAGAGACAAGTCACATGTGACGATTCAACATGAGCAACATATGGTGCGACATGAATTAGTTGAGGAGGATGATGTGCACAATGTGCATGATGAGACATTATTGGAGAGCCAATTGGAGGCTCAGGTGGAGCCCATGATAGAGGAGGATTAGCAGGCATCTTTTGGATGAGCCATTGATGAAGAGCATATAGATGCATAAGAAACTAGTAGAGCTATGGTAGTTTAAGGCAACATACCTCTCTAGGAGTAAATACATAGGGCTTGCAGCACAATTTAGTCGCTTTGGTCCATTATGGGGAGAGGAACAAGGTCCCCTAGACATATCTTGTAGATTAACCAAACAGAGCTACATGAGTTGGGCACAATGCAGCATAATGGACTTGTACCATAGACAGGTGTCCATACATCCAATCCTTCCCACAGGATGGATTGGTGAGAGATCATGATTTGGTATCCTATTGATGGAACAATATTTGTATTCAACGACATAGTGTAACATGGGTCCTTAGGTGTGATGGATACTACATGTTTCAGTCGACCATGGGATGTGGATTGACTGTTCATTAGTATTCTAGTAGCACTAGCCCAACATCAACACAGTGGGATTGACCTTGGTTTATGCCAGGGGTTGGATTGGAGAGAGGTGATGAGTTGGTATTCTATTGGTGGAGAAACATCTACGACCAGACACTGAGCACACCTAGAGCCATGGGGTATGGGCGATGATGATTGGCCATGGTGGCTTTCGGATCCAGGTGGATCCACTAATGGTAACTTGAGTTAGAGATGGGCCTGGGATCTAGGTATTAGGGGATCCATTCATGTTTGGATTGCATGGAGGCATGATGTGGTCAAGTGGTTCATATGGGATCCTGGTATTAATTTACTTAAGCCTCTGCAGTGAACAGGTACAAATTGCTTGAGGGCAAGAAATCTTGGGGCAGGAGTATTTTTCATGTCCCCATTTTTATTTTCCTCTATAGTACAACTAGGATGGGTTTTCAGAGCATGTGATGGCGAGGTCGTAGTAGTAGGATTACATCATTAGGGGTTTCAGAGGATTTTTAAGGAGTTTTTACGAGATCCGATGGCTTTCACTTGGCATATTCCATGATCCGCACAACTTGCCTTTTGTTACCTTGCATTCCAACAACTTTCATAAAACAAGGTTGTTATTGGGCCTGATTTAATTAATTAAGCTTGAGGCAGCATTCTGAGAGGAATATTTGATGGAATACCTTAGCGTAATAGCTCATTGGAACCATAACGAGAATACTACACGATGTGATGCTTAAAAGTGACTTTCAATGGTTGGAGACAATATAGTGGGTGATTTACCATTTTTCCATTTTAAAAATGACTTTAATTAGTCATTTAATTAAAAGGGGGGGAAATAATTAACTGGAGGAAAAAGGCCAAAAGTGACTTAAGTGAAATAAAATAAAATCAAAAAGTCACTTAAGATAGAGTCAATGGAGGAACTTCTAGAATAATAATAAAATAATAAAATAATATGCTTCTAGACGCTTGGAGATCTATCTATGGAGTCTTTAAAAGGAGGACGAGGAGATCATTTTGGACATCTTGGAGTTGTGTATTCTTCTTGTCGAGACGTTTGGAGAATTGAGAGTTCCTAGTGTTAGTTGTAGCCCCAAGACGAAAACCCTCATATGATTCAATGAGAGTGGGTGAGAATCCATCTCTCTCCTTGGAGAATTCATCCAGAATTTCAGTTCATATTTTGGAGGCTCAGTTCAGCTTGTAGCAGATATTTGTGGGAGGTCATTCTCTCAGCCATTTCCAGTATTTGCATGTACTATCTAAATTAATAAAATAAGGTTGAGTTCTTCTTCATGTTTTTCTTGTTTATTCTTTAGTTGCAAATCATATATTCTAGTTTTGTTGTTAATTTTACGGTCAAATGTGTGCAAATTGTTATTTAAATTGACTACTTAATTTTTCAAAGATATTTTCTACAAAAAAACGTATTTGGGACAATACATGTGTATAATTGTTGGTTAAATGCGTGATTAAATGGCTAATTATTTCATGGTACATAATGGTTGGGTATTGCATGATATTATGCATTTTATAATTTAATGAATTAATGCCAACTATAGGTGCATTCACCACGACAGAATTAGTACAACTAATTTGATAGATATACAATGTACTAAGTGATTACAGAGGACCAGCCATGGGATGGTATGGTCATAGGGGGCTTTGTAAATGAGCTAGGGTTTGGAGTATGTACTAGGGTTTTGAGGCTTCCACTGAGAAATGGCAGTTACTGATTGTAGTTGAGTTTGTAGCATTTCCCAACTAGGGTCAGGGATGTTACAAAGCCTCCATCATTCCCAAAGTAATATAGAATGATCTTTGAAGATCCATAATTTAATATACAATTCTACTTTTATACATTCATGATTTCCTTAGCATCCTCACCAAACTACAATCAAATATTTTTAGTTGCCCTCCTTTGGTCTTCATTATAATTATTTTCCAAATTTTTAGACATCCATATGTTATTGTTTGTACAAATTTCAAATTTGAAACTCTCCCACCAACTTACAATGTGTCTTTAATTAAAATTAAGTCTACTATTCCAACACCTAGAACAATTCAATTTCTTTTTTTATAATTAAAAAAATAAAAAAATAAAATGAAATTTATAAATTGAAAAAGCTTCTACACTATATTTTATTATTTAAATGATTGAAATATTAAAACATAATAATAAAGAAATATATCCCTACATATATAATCTATTAAAAACAGTTAAACATAATAACATCATAAAATAAAATACTATCCAAAAATATAAATTTATCATACAAAATACCCCATCTCCATTTTAATAATTCTATCAAAATCTCACTACATAACCTTCACCATTACTTGTCCCAAACATCTTACAAAATCTTTAATTATGGGTCAGCCAAGGGATGTATCACACAAATTTACATTTTAACTAAGGGTTTATTACTTATATAAATAGAAACATAAATAATTTTGGAAAAAAATAGAAATAGAAATATTTTTAAATTTGTTTAATTTAAATTTTAAAATTCTGTTTATGAATCTTGGATAGACAATGATAGGGTGTTCTGTTAAGGCATTCCTTGATATAATTGGGTGTTCGGTTAAAACACTCCTTAATGATAAAAATTAATCATAACAAACTTACCATTTATTTTTATTTTTATTTCATATATATATATAACATGTAATTGAAATTTTTATATATAAAAAACTTCCATTTTTAATATTTAATAATACCTTATTACTCTCTTTATAAGATATTTTAAAAATAACCATATCCACTCAAAACAATCTAATAGTTTTCTCCTCTACTAAAATGATATTTTTACATATAATGGTTTCCTACTTTGCATTCCAAGATCTGCAGTATTCCAAATCTATATTCATATTTTGGTAATATATTTTAACGTTTAATATGGGTTGAAAACTCATAAATACACTTTTGAGAATGCCCTGGGCTGAAATTTACGACTCTGTTTGTAACTCTGTTTTCCAGAGCGCTGGCATGGGAAACAAAGAACTGTTGGCACATTTCAAAGGATATAAACCCATCAAGGCAAGACAAGCCTACGGTCCAAAGGGCCACCGTGGCATCAGTCTGCTGGTTTTTGAGGATTCCGCAGTTGGCTACTTGGAGGCAGACCGTTTACACAAGGATTTCTCGAAAGAAGGAAGAGGTCGAGCTGATTGGGAACGACGTGGAACGCTGACTCAGCCTCCTGGTGCAAAACGTATATTATATGGCTACATGGCAAAGAAGGAGGACATGGAAAACTTCAACAAACACATGGGTATCTAATATTTTTGTTGTTAAAATGTTTTTGCAATTTGTATTTAGCTAAATATTTAATTTTTAGATTTTAGTGTTGAATTTAAATTTATTTTAGGTTTTGGAAATATTTTGAAATTTACTGGATACAAACTACGTTAAATTATTAGCATATGAGTGTATGGCGGATCCTATTTCTCCCTCTATTGTAAATTTAATGCAGGCTGACATGCGGGGCGATAGCCACATGCAACACGCCCCGTGATGTCTAGGGGGCGATAGTCATCACCGCGGGCGTTGTATGTGGCTATCGCCCCCGCATGTCAAGCGCATTAAATTTACAATAGAGGTGGAAATAGGATCTGCCATAAGTGCATGGCTCAGTGGACGGGGTAGTTGGCTAACTCGCAGGATCTGCCATGAGTGCATGGCTCAGTGGACGGGGTAGTTGGCTAATTCGCACCCCACCCGCGAACCTCCTTCGTGTGGCTGCGCTGCAGCATATGCTGTTCCATGGCGATTATTCCGGTTCCGGTTGATATGATGGTTTCAATGTGACAGTTATCAGCTTGTTTGATATGTATATAATGTAATAAAAAAAGGGCCCTATAATGCTTCTGCTTGGAAACTAGCCCCTCCCTTTTGAAAAACCACGTTAAACTATTGAGTTTATTTTAGTGTTTAATTCTAAAATATTTTCAGAATCTATAATCAAAATAAAAAAAACTGAATTTCAATTACTAAAATTAAAATTTAATGTTTGCTGACCAGGCAATGGAAAGACGAAATATGATATGTTGTCATATAAATCTAAGGTTATAGAGCCTGTGATGAAAATGAAGGAGGACAGTGAAAAACTTGATTGGCTACAGGCTAAAATGGTTGAAGACAAAGCAGTCACTAAAAGTTTGGAAGAGACTGTGGACACAATGGCTGAAAGGCTTGAGATTCAAAAGAGTGAAGTGAAAATTATAATTGGCAAGGTTACAGAGAAATTTGATGAATGGAAGAAAGGGGTATGCTTTTACATTTTGAGATAAATTATTTTAGAGTTCCCTACTGTTAATGAAGTTAAATAAATTATTTTAGAGTTCCCTTACTGTTAATGAAGTTAAAAAATTAAGGTTGCAGGACTGATATGGTTTTGGTTTTTTGATTGAAATTTCTGAACAGCTGGACCATTTGGAACGTATCTATAAACAACAGATTGACGAGCTTATGGCAGAGGCTGAGAAAAGAGATAAGGAGATGGAGAAGATGAAGGAGTTGACTGCTGCAGAAGTGGGAGCCATTTCTATTATCAAAGCCTTCTAGCTTTCTGAATATAATTAAGTTTACAAAACATAATAGGGATGTTTTCACATAGAATTTAGTCTTTGTGATTTTACTTGCCTGCTCTTTGGTTTAGATCAACTATCCTGTAAGTAGTTGTGGCTCGGATGGCTGTTCTTAGTTTAAGAAATGTTAAAAAAATTGGAAGTTATTAATATTTCATAGTGTCGATGAGATCGATGAAAATTAATCTTTTATTATTAAATATGGGAAATAATTTAATTTTTTATTATTAAATATTGGAAATAATTTTTTTTAATAACAAATTTAATTAATAATAGATTAATATTTTTTTGAAAAAGGCAAGGTTACTAAATATTTAATGTTTTTATTTGAGATAAACAATTGTGAAATTGTGAGATATTTAAACATAAGAATTTAGAATTATATATATATATATGAAAAAATACTTGGATATGAATTATGGGTAAGATAATATTTTTTTTAAATTATTTTGGATATGTATTATTATTTTTTATAATATAATAAAAAATAAGCAAAATGTAATTATTAATAATTATAATACAAGAGTTATTTGGTGGCAATGTTATTAGTTTTGTTTTTTTTTTACATATTGTCATCCTGTGATTTTTGTTTATTATGCAATAATGACATGGGCTTATGTGTGAACATGATATTTTAAAGAGATTAAAAATAAATAAAAGTATTTAACATAATGGATAATGTTTTTAAATTTTTAGTATAAAATTGATAAATAATATGTATATATTAAAAATGAATATAAATTTTGTATTTATTATAAAGTTTTAAAGAGATTTATATTTAGAAAGACAAAATTTAATCAAAATTTTTAACTGTGAAATAACATCAACAATTTGAAGTCCATACCAAAGCTATACACCTTAGTTGCATGAGTACTTGTGTTCAAAGACAAGGACAACACATTTTGGAATAGGGGACTTAGTTCCTCAGGGCTAGGGGTACATTATATGCATATGAAAATATTATAAAAAGTTAAAATTTTGAGAAATGACACATTGCATAATATCATTTTGAGCAAATAACAACAAAAACATGCACATTGCTTCATTGAATTTTTTAACAAACATACAATGATTAGAAAAATATTGAACAAATGACTTGATCATTATCATTTGAAAATTGAAATTTAGCATTAATAAATCTAGACTCCTCATTCTTAAAAAGTTAAGATAAAGTGGCATGTACATATTCCACACTATGTTGAAAATTGGCAACAAGAAATTGCTAAAAATAGAAGTGCTAAAAATAGCAATTTGCGCATGGATTGGGCAACAGGGAATGAAAAATGGAAGTGCTAAAAGTAGAAGTTCTATTTTTAGCAGTGCAGTGTTCCTATTTTAGTCAGTCCCTCGACTAGAAATAGGAAGTAAAATTCGAATTTGATATTAACAGCAGTTTGGAAAATAATTAATTAATTCAGTTTGAGTTAATTAGTTAAAGAAAATCAAACTTGAAGTCTTTGTGAGAACATGCAATAATTCTCCACTGATTGGGGAATGTGTCCTTGATTTGCTCCATTGATTGAGGAATTAAGGATGAGTTCTATATTGAGAGGATTAGTTGACTTAGTTTAACTTAATCAAGTCCAATTAGATTAATTTAACAAGATGTTAAATTAATGAGATTCAGTTTGTTGATGCTTGCATGCATGTGACAACTGGTATTTTCATATAGCTGAGTATTCACTCATGAATAACTGATGCATGGCAATTCAGATAGAGACCCAGTTGAGATCAGATGAGTTTCTAGGATATTCCTAGTGAATATTCCTTACATGAGGAAGGAATATTATTCCTTCTAGTACTGCATAGTTGGATCTAAGGTGACAACAATTATGATTTGTCCAATTCACACATGTTATGTAATTGGACCCCAATCAAAACTGCGCAAGGAAATAGGGGCTTGGAGGACTTGTGGAGCCTATATATAGAGGCCTACATAGTCCATGAGACACATCATCAGAGTACATAGAGAGCAGGATAGCTTTTGAGCTGATTCTTTTTGTATGTTGTTGAGGATTTCCACTTGATTGATAATACAAAGATGGGGTTTTAGGATGGTGCTTTCCCTAGGTTATATCTTTTTTGTTATGGTTGATTACTTCTCATTCTTAGTTATATCCGTTCATGATTGATGTTGCTCATGTTCAATTAAGCTTCTGCAAATTTTATGGTAGATGTAGATCTAGTATTATGATTTAGTACATTGCATATATCAGTTTGATTTGCAGGTGAAATTTCTACATGATATCAGTGAGCTAGCTGATTGGTAGAGAAAATTCTACACACTATATTCAAACCACTTCACTGTATATCATTTCTCATAAAGCTTTAGCAAGAATAGAGCACCAAAATCCTTTCACTGTTGATTTGTTAACTCCTTTCAATGCCTTACTATTTCGCCCTTCATTATTGGAAATGAAATGGTAAATATGAGAGGGTATGTGTTTTGACTCTTAGAGCGCATGACAGTGTGAGGCAGGTGAACAAATAGGGTTCTATGGTAGGATCTACCCTATCCTTGCATCTTTGGGATTTTCTTAAAATTGAAAAATATTTTTTTCTGGATGGTGTGCCCCTGGAGAACCCAAAATCAAGGTTCAAGTACCCATTTTAGGTTTCCATCTCCACTCACCTGCTGGAAAAACTGGGTCGATTTGGGTTCATGAAATGAAGTCCTTATTCTAGAAATTATATGGGAAATGGGAACCCAAGATGGGCTTGGGTACCCTTGCCCTGAGTGTGGGTAACCATGCAACATAGCTAAATCCTATATTTTCCGCTCCACATAGATGAAGCCATTGCTTCATAATCTTCTAATATTATTGTAATGGAGGGTCAAGTAAGATCATAGCTATCAAGCATGAAAATTTACACAAGGATACTTTGCCAACAAAACTAAACTGCATAATAAATTTTGGTCGTTACAGTGAGTTTAAATGAGCAACCAATGAATAGACAGATGATAGGGCTCCTAATTTTTTAACATCGTTTATATCCAAGCACACTCTTTCGAATATATACCTTCAGATCCGAAGAAAAATTTGAAACAACTTTCTTGAACCCTGCTTTACAAAGATGCAAATTCATCCATCACAACAAATCCTTCTCAGGAGCTAAACTCATGAGTTCCTCCATTTCCTAGTAGATTATCATGCAAATAGTCATTAGAACATGTCAAACAACCTACTACATGAACAACTCCATGTAGAATCATAGTCCTTTAAAAAACACTTCAAACATTATATGTGGAAGCAGTTTATAACGCTCATTTCTATTAGATTCTTATGACAGTTTTACCTTACTATCATCAACCAACTTCACAAGCTTGGGTGTTTTCTTCAACTCAAAGTTTGATATAAGTTGTACCTTAAACAAAATTCCCAATGTGTTAGTGAATTTTCTTGCCTATATAGATTCAAATACTCATAGTAACAAATATCTTTCCACGTTGATCCTTCTACTAGCTAAAATAGAAATTGGGCCGATGAGATCATACCTTAATAATTTGAGATATTAAACCAAGTAAAAGATGAGGTTGCAAAAACAATACACAAATGTATACAAATTTAGAATAAGTAGAAAATAATGATGCAACTAAACACACAAACTGTATGTGTCAATCTAAATAAGATACAACAACTTATGAATAACATCGTAGTTGTAGAGACAACTTGTCCCATTGAAGGCTAATAGACCAAGCACAACATTAAAAAGCAAGGCTACAAGCAATGGACTTCTAGTGGGTGGTGACAAATAATATGTGGATATCAACTAATTTGAGTGATAATAAGTATTGATGTATTTCAATATAGGTTTGTTCTGTAACTAAAATGAATAACATTGTTTGACATAAAATTTGGATCCATTTTTAAATACAGAGGATGGTGTACTCTAGATCGAGATTAAAAAGAAAAACATCTTTTAGTCAATAAGTATAATTAAAAGGAAATATATAGTAGAAGAAAAAAATATATATATATATATATATATATATATATATATATATAGATATATATATATAATTCACCCAAAAGCTACATTCCTTCTGTGATGGATAGGATAGTAATAAGTGCAACCATAGGGTTGATCTTCACCTACCCTTCCTTCAACCAAATCTTGCATTCCAATATTGACAATTGTGCATCCAATTGCCTTTGTAGAATTGAGACAAAGAGTATGATTTTCATTCCTCTCCCATGGGTTGAGATTTTTCTTCGTATTTATAGTGCACTCATCAATCATCCTCGAGACTGCCAAATTGATCAGTTTACTCCACACATTCAAGAATAATAAAATGAATTGTCTTCATTCAAATTTGAGAGTTCGTACACTTATAGTTCTAATTATCTGCCAACAAAATAAATTCCTTGGCAATTTAAAATTACAATGATTTATATCAAACACGATGTCCATTATCATTAGAAGCCAAAATTGTAGTTGCCAAGAATGTATACCATAGCAGAACCCCATCCTTTGTTATCTCAAAGAGATCATTTGTGGAGGGGTCGATTGGAAGGTATCTCTTCATAATGGGGTCATTTTCAAAGCAATTGTTGATGTGTGCAACATAAACTTTCTTCTCAGACTCACTAATGGTATGAAACAATGTAGTTGTTGCTGCATTCAAAAATGAGGATGAGCTCATGCACCTTTGGAAATAGGGTATGTCTAGGTGTGTGCGTGTGAATATGAATGAACCCATGAGATTAAAAATCGTTACCATCCACTGCCAAATGGAAAAAGCAGTTAAATTTGTTTTAAAAACTTACACAAGATTTGAAATCCTTGAACTAAACTTGTGTGAACTAACTCTGGAGCTATGGATCTAAGACCAAGATGCCTACAAATCCCGCCATCTTCAATGAATTGGTCTATAATCCTTGCCTATGAGCCTTCAAAGCTCTATCTACTCTGCCTTCGAGCCTTCAAAGCTCTATCTACTCTGCATTCGAGTCTTCAAAGCTCTATTTGCTCTAGTTTGGTTTGCTATGCTCTGCACTAGTTGGGAATGAATCACTGAAAATAAAGGTAGATAGAGCTTGTTGATCTATAGGAGAAATAGTGTGGCAAAGCAGAGTACAGACGTTTGGTCCAATGTTTAATATTATTAAAATCTATAGATTCACTTTATGTAAACCTTGCTCGGTTATGTAGCCTTGATGGATTTTTTCAGTATGAACCCTTTTAAACTAAAGTCAAAATTGTAAACTTCATTAAAATAAATTCTGAATTTTTTTTTTGTACTATAAAATTAATACTTCAACATGGTCACTATATATCACTTATGGATTACATAATAAAAAGTAAAGCAAAACTTTGTAATATTATTATATTATATAAAAAATGATAATCACCTTGTTCTAAATAGTTAAATAATAAATATAATAATGTAAAGTGGGAAATGATGATATATATCCTTCAGTGATGTGTATGTGTATATATATATATATATATATATGATAACTTAGTTATCAAATTAGCACTGGAAAGAAGGATGACTCAACACTATTATTCAAAAAAAACATTTCACTCTTGCTAGATATCTTCAAGCCTTAAGTTGTTAACCTATTTCCTTACATCTAAAGAAAATAAACTTTTAACCAAACAAAAACAATTTAATGTTGTATATGATAAATACATTTAAACACACACACTCTCTCTCTCTCTATATATATACATATACATATACATATACATATATATATTAATTTAATAAAAATAACCTCAATTCCACGAATTTGGCTCAGATAATAATATAGATAAATGGCATGTCATCTCCAAACGGGCACTATCTTGCCACGGGGCACATATATGACAACATAAAGCATAATGAAAGTCCAAATATTTCCATTTCCTACCTTGTTGTAACTCATGTATTTAGATTATTAACCTCGGCTTTCTTAGTTTATTAATTTTATATTTTACTTTCTTAATTTATTAATTTTATAAAAATATATATTTAAAAAACATTTAATCAAAATTACAAATTCAATTATATTAATAATTATATTTTAAAAAATATTTTACTTAGAATTAGAAATTCAACAAAAAGAGGCCAACTCAAAACAATCACTATACTCCCTTTCAAAAGTATCTGAGCCAGCAACATTGATTTCTTAAGAGTTTACGACCAGTGTTGCGAGAAGAGGTTCTAGGTATTATATTTCTGTCCTTCATCATATTGGGCTAGTATTTTTCTTATTATATAGTTAGTAGTTAGGTTATATGAAATCAAAGCCCTATTTTGTTTAATATAAAGGTTTTATCTTAGTATCAACTCATATAAAGCATTCGATCCTTCAAACCAAAGATGTTAATAAAAGATATAATTAATAGATCACGGCTCGTAAAAATATTTCCTTTTGTATTAAATAATATTAATTATGATTAAAAGTCAAAACCATAACCAAGCAGATTGTATCTAGATTATAAGCGAGAAAGATGTGTAGACGACTGAAAAGTTGTAATTCAGACATGTCTAGACCTGCATTGCCAAATATTTTTATTTGACTTTGATAATTAAAATACTCTTATAAACAATAAACAAATACAACGTATCTTATTATATTAATAAATAAAATATATAAAGGTAAGAAAAGTGAACTAATCATATTGTCTATAATGCAATTTTTTGAAAGTTTTTTCGGCCGGTTTTTCCGGTCAAAATCTGGTAGCAATTTATTGGAATCGCAAGTTTGATAGTTAGTTTCTGCACAATCAAAGCGTCCCAGGGGTTTTTCAGGGTGCTGAATCCAAATATGCAGTTAAAAAACCATTTTAACTGCAACAAATCAAGATTTAACCTCGATTTCTTCCACCGGATTCCATCACCGGAATCTCCAAAAAGTCGCATTATAGACAACTCCAATTAAAAATAAAGATTTTGGAAATTTAAAAATATTACTAAGAAATACCGACAAATATAATAAAAGTGATAGTGATTGATCATGGCTGTGGTGAATATGGTCTATTAAATTTTAAGAAAGTAGATTAAGTGAAATTTTTTAATATTTTATTTCTATGACAAAAAGAAAAGAGAGAAGGATTATAAGATCATTGTAGCTTTTCCGATTTAACAAGTCAAAAAGTTTGGTGATGTGACAAATATTATGAAAAAACTAATCAATATAAAGACTAAGTAATATAAGAGAAAGTGCTTTTCACCTTTAACTCTCTTACTATTATAAAGAAGCAAATTCTTATGTTCCAAAGTGTTTTAAAATAAAATGATAATTTATAACAATAAAAAGACGTCAATATATTTACTATATATTACTAATTCAAGTCAATAAATACAAACAAAATTGCAATTGATTTATCTCAATAACAACATATAATATATAATGAGATATTATATAGAGTTTTATAACAATGTTGTAATTATTTGTGTATTAATTTTTTATAGAAAAATTAAGTCCATAATCTGGTTTTATATTTTATTGAAGATAATTAAATTTGATTTTTTTTAGATACGTAAATGATTTGCACATATTGCACGAAAGGAATTTATATATATATAAAAGTTTATAACTTCTTTAATTAATTATTTAGCTTAATATCTTAATTTGTTAATAATTTTTTTTTTTATAATTTTTAAATATATTTTAATAAAATAATTATTTTTTAATATTATTTATATAAACCTTTGATGGGGTGTTAATTTGGTTTATAGGGTCCTTAGAGGCCGCGCCTACCAACCCATAGTTCCCATAAAGCATTAATGGTAACAAGACACAATCTTCCTTCGCATACATGCACATGCAATCTAACATTTGGCATAGAGTTTCTATTGATTGGCTTGTATGGATGAGGCGTTAGTCTACAGTGAATGAAGAGGAGATGAGGGAAGGTCCTTAGTCTCCTTGTTATATGTTACGATTAAGATTGAAGGAGTAAGTTCCATCGTGTTGTGGCTAATGGCTGGATTAAAATGTTAGAGAATAGGGAGTGAATGCATGTGCAAACTCAAAGCGAATGCGTTAGGTTTTTTTAACATTTGGTTATGTGCTTGGATGCTTGAGGATTTCTTTCTAAAAGGGTCGTTGTGGGTTTTTTGTAATATCCCCGAGTTACATTTCCATGTAAATAAATGATGTATGGGCATTATAAAGGCAAAAATAAAACCAATGTCATGGGACACATATTCCAAGCTGAATGAGGGGAAAAACATTGCATTGGGGTCCCTTCGACGTTAATTACTTATTGACTATGGAAATTGGCATTGGCGAGAGGCAAAAGGAAATAAATGACAAATTAATTATTATAGGCTAGCAATGACACGTGGAAAAGTGCAAAAGAAATAAAAGAAAACGAAAGAAACTCCATTTTAGCAAGTGGGGAAGAGGAAGAGACAAGAAAATGAGAAAATAGACAAGAATATGCATTCAAAAAAAAATGAAGAAAAAGGAAAAGAAAAGAGAGAGAGAAAGAGCATTCGAGCATGGACAAACTTTGGGAAGAATAGGAGAGAGAACACTACAACACAAGGAACAAGCAAGACAAGCAAGAGATAAGCAGAGACAAGCAGGGAAAAGTATGGAGAGCAAGAGGAATTGGATCAACAACTAGCAATGACAGAAAAGAATAGAGGAAATGGCATCGAACATGAGGATTTTTGTAGGTAACAGTTTGCATGTGTGATAATCATGTTGGGATTTGAATTCATGGTTCCTGCGTTGGTTTGTTGGTCATTTTTGATGTCATTGGCATGGGATTTTCCTGGAGTGACAATCATGTACATACTTTTCCTTATGTCATTTCCTAGATAGCCATGATCTTGTGGGCTCCCTGTTTGGTTGAGCTTTGGATGCCATTTGATTTTGGATCCTGGTTGAGGTGGTCTTAGGAAAATCCCAAGGGTTGAAGGTGGATATGGTTTTCTCCTGGCAAGCATTTGACAGGAGAGTGGAGACAGGAAAATTCCTTTGGTTATGGTGAAGAAATTCTGAGGCATCCAAGCTTGTATTGGTTTTGGTGGTTTCTAGACTGGTTTAGGTGAATTCATGGTGTCTTGAGGGCAGGGGTGGTTTTCCTTTGGATTCCTTGTTTGATTATATTTTAGTTTATCCCATGTGATCCCACCTTCAGGCTTAGAATATGGCACGAGGGTGATTGGGTGGAAAGAAATAATTGGTTCAGCGTAATCTATGGTCAAGTGGTACATGGAAGTCCCTAACTTGGTTAGGACTATGCATATGTTATTATGTGTTATTCTTTAATGAGATCAAGGAGCACAAGTTTTGGTTGATGTCTGATTATGTGACTAGTTTGTCATGGATTCATTCTGGTTAAATGACTGTTACATGTTTGATGTATTTCTTGTTAAATGAAGTGCTCTTATTATAGATCTTTCTCATGGTTTTGATGGTCTCTTTGATGATTTATATGGATGCATGTGCTAATATGTTTTTTATTGTAGATAATATGAGAATGAAGTGAGCCTCCTTGAAGAATATATGATACAATTAATGAAACAATGAACATGTTATGAATTCATGACCTACAGGTACTATGTTTAGAAAGTGTTTGTATAAATGAACATTATTTGTTATGTAAGATTGAGCAAGAACAAATCCTAAGAATATGTTGTGGTCACCAACAACCCCCCCTCTTTGTTTGATATTAGCCATAACATCAAGCAAAGGGGGGACCCTGAACAAAAAATCCAAAAAAATATTTTGTTAAAATTTTTGTATTTTTCTCCCTAAGGCTTAAATCGCATCGCAAGGAAAGACTAAAGCATCCCCCAAGCGCGAAAAGCAAAACTGCGAAAGAGCGACGCGAAGTTCATCGCGTCGCATGCATTCCAAGCGCTCTTAAAAAGAAGATCTTCAAGAAACGCTGATCGCCGATATGCGACATCGCACATCGCAAACGTCGCACTAAGAAGCATAAACCATTGAATGAAATCAGCGATCTGCGATGTCAGCGATCTGCGATCTGCGATATCAGTGAACCGCGACTAGCGATCAGCGATCTGCGATCTGCGATATGAAAAGACTCATCGCAAGAATTCTCCGACATACACGATAGACCCAAGATTAAGCGCGCGCCTTAAAGGAAATTAATCACCACATGCTTGAGTATCCAGAAATGATTGCATCGCATTTTCCGAAGAGTCAAGTCATGATGAATGTCAGGATTATGCATTCATTAGAATTTAATGCTTTCATGTCAATCTTTTCATTTCCCTTCTTCTTTGCGTAGACTGCAAGACACGCAACTGATATAAATCTATATGCAGGAAACATCTAAGGAAAAGGGGAAAGCGCCAATCAGATAACAGAGAAAAGATGCCTCCGCAAATGGATGCCGCATGCAGCAGGACCGCGGATTCCAGACTATCAGCCAACCGGCACTGATGAAATTAGACTATCCAAGACGAAGAGTCAAAGGCGCACAAAAGCAGCGTGTTTGCAAAAGATCCTGAAGCTCAGACTTGGTAAAGCAGAGAAAGAAGCGCAAGAGAAGGAGGACGCTCCAGAAAAGCCTGGAACAAAGAACGGAAGAAATTCTCGACACAGGGAATTGCCCATACAGCACGACTCCTAACTCACTCAGTCATTCGCACGACCAAAAACCAAAATAGCAACAGCAAAATCAGTTCGAGAAGAACCTGGGTTGTGCTAAATATATACGCAGCGAATACACCCAGCTAGAGAAAGATTTTCGAAAATATCTTCTGGTCTGTCAGAAGGAGGTGCCAGCTCTTGTTATTTCCACTTTTATCTCCCGAGTGAAAGAAGAAGGCAGCCAGCCGACTCTTCCCAGGCAAACGTTGCACTGTTTACAGCACTAAGGAGAATATATAGAAACGGTCAAAAATTAGATTTAAGTTTTAGAAATAAATTTTATTTTAGTAAAGGGCGGTGATTTGAAGCCGTTTCCCTAAATTCGTGTAATTAAGATTAATTAGTTAGTAGTATTTAACCCTTCTCATGGCATTTGGAGAAGGGTCCGGAAATCTGTCAAAAAACTTGTCCTCAGAACATGCACTTCTGCACCCTCGGAGGGGGTTTTTGATGAATGGATGGATCGAGATTTATTTATGTTTGCATTTTAATGTCTGTTACTGATGTTGCACTTCTGTACTCTTAGCAGATATTAGAACAAGTAGAAATAAATCATTATTGCTTGAAGTTTATTAGTGAAGTCAGTCATAAATGGTACTTTTATCTCTTGACTAAATTCTGCTAGTATTCCTAAAGTGATATGCAGCTGAGTTCTTTATATGTTACTGTATGAATGTGTGTATTACCATTTGGCACTTCTGTATGGTGGAGTCATTTATTTATGCTTGACATATGAATAACTAATTATGCGATATGTTGTTCACAACTGTTCTGCCTAACTTCTTATGCAGAGTGGTTTATCTTTATTGATTTATATTCTGATAATAGCTGAATGATCTTTATTACCAGCTGTTGTTTGAAATCTTTCTAGATCGCATAACAAAAGAAAACACCCCGGGTTAGCGTAGATTAGATGTATTGTTTTTCTTCATTAGATTATATTAGTATAGAGTTAGTTTAGCAGTTAGAATTAAGACTAGCTTAGAAAAACCTTTAAATCAATACCATCAAACTCTACACACACACGCACACCCTTCACATTGGGAAACTGGTCCCATTACCCCCTGTCGGACCCGCTACTCCAAACGGGCAAGGAGCCGCCAACCAGGTTCCGGACCGGGTGGGTATCCCCCTTGTTGTTGACCCGATTTCGGGGCCCTCAACATTTCTGGCGCTAGAAGGAGGGCCTAAGCTATGAATGGCGCATAATTCAAAATCCAAATACCATTCTAAGAGCAAATCACCCTTACCAACTTCCCCGACTTCTCCGGTACGATTAAACTCGGAACTAGAGGTCGTTCGGGCATCCACCGCTGCTACACACCCTAATACATCAGACCAACTTATCATTGATCCCCCTGAAATTCAAACTTTGATCCGTAAACTCCAGGGATTCTCTATTTTTACTCAGAGGTCTGATGAATCTAAAGGCAGCGTGACTTCGCAGTACAATCCTGCTCATCCCCTGACCAGATTGAAGAGTGAAAGGTTTGGCATCCAGCCAACTGAAATTCCTCTCCCCACTAGGAAAAGAGCAAGGAAAGCACTTCCAGAGTCTGACAGAGAGACTCTTTCGTCCACTTCGTCCATTTCAACTCCCTCTCCGCGAAGTCAACCACCCACATCTTCACCTCAAATCACCCATCCATCTTCCACAACCCTTCCTCCGCAATCATCGAAGATCATAATATCTCCATCTTCTCAACATCAGAGATCACCTTCTGCACTTTTGTTAACTAGCAACTCAGCGATGGCCCAATCTCCATGGAACAATCCTGGGGCGGTTTTAATGCCTCCACCCCTAAGTCCAATACCCGCCCATCCTGAGAAATGGCTACCGAAGTTCAATCCAGAAACAGGAATGCTAACTGAAGAACATATCAATAATTTCATGCTTTCTATTAATCTCAACGGAGTTACCAACGAAGATGTCGTGGTCCGACTTTTTCCCTATACAATGCAAGGGACAGCCGGGTCATGGTATTTTTCGCTGCCCTCCGGATCTATCACGAGCTGGGACATTTTTCAAAATCAATTTCTTACCAAATTCGGTGATGATAGATCGACAGCGACACTGATCAACGATTTATCCAATCTTAAAGCTGAGGCTAGGGAACCCATTAAAGATTTTAACTTACGGTTCAACAAGATCCTCAACAAAATCCCCGCTGCTTCCCAACCCAACGAGGAAGTGAGATGTGAATGGTACATCACGGCCTTACCTTCAAACTTGGCCATCTTCGTAGATAGGGCAAGCAAGACAACCTTAGTTGAAAATTTGACTGAGGCGTTAGCAGTTGAAAAACGCGTAGTAGCCCTAGAAAAGAGATCTGCAATCGAAGAACGTAAATCTAAGAAAATCTCTTTCAAAGAAGACACCAAGAAGAAGCAAACGAAAGATCCTTTCGATATGGAAGGATTACAAAAGGTGTTAAAGGCCATGTCTAATGAGATGATTGACATAAGAAAACAAGTAGCAGAATCGTCCCCAAGAAAGCCTTTTAGGAATTTTAAAAGAAATCCTCCCATGGAGATGAAGCCACCCAATGTGGTCTCAAACATTGAATCTGAAGAAGAAGAAGAAGAGAGCACCATCGAAACACAGACCGACGATGAAGAAGTGGTGGAACTGCAAGGAATGTGGGATTTCATCCTCCCACAAGAAGAAGATCAAGAAGCATTTCCGGTTAGCACACGAAGCAAAAATCAACTTGATCCTCCCCAAACTACCCCCAAACAGAAGGGCGCAAGCCCTGCAGCAAAAGAAAAGGTTGCAACAAAGAAAACAACTGCTAAAGCGACCCAATTTAGCCCAGTCCAATCAGATCAAACGCCTCCATCAAGAACACTGATAGTGTCGGATGAAATGGAGTATAACATCATCGATGACATGAAAAAGACTAGGGCTAATATCACTCTGTACGAGTTGAGCAAATTGAAACACCAACAGAAAATCATGATGAAAGAGTTACATGCCGTACCTACTACACCTTTACCTACAGCTGTAGCTTCCCACCATATAGGAAGACCTCCGGTCAACACGATCAATAAAATCAATCCGAATGACATCGCTTTGATTGGAGGAAGATCTAGATCTCATACTCCTCCTTTCCTCCTCACTTATGAAATCTTTAATAGAAACGTGCACAACTGCTTGGTTGATTCTGGTGCCTCAACCAATATTTTACCCAGGTCAATATGTGCCAAACTGAATGTTCAACCGCAAAAATCCGCAGTGCGCATAGTTCAACTTGATCGATCGCAAGTCGAAGTGATATGTGAACTTAACCAAGTGACCATAAGACTGTCGTCTAACCCCAAGGTATGCCAGGTTATCGACATTCTAGTGGTTGATATCCCTGAATTTTATGGTTTGATTCTTAGCAGGGACTGGTCCGAGAAACTCCACGGATACTTTTCAACTGATTGGTCGCACATGTGGTTACCCTCCAACGGGAAACCAAATCAAATAAAGGTTGAACGAGAATTGCACCAAAAATACATAGTGACAGATTTGGAAGGAGAGAATGAAGCCATAGCATACAACAGCAGCATCATAGGCAACTACTCGGTAGATTCTTTCCTCGGAAACTTCAATGCTCACATATCACCTTATTTGGAAAATTCAGTTTTGTCCCAAGTAGAAAACTTTTCCCAGACTGATGATTCAAAATGTGTTAGTTTTTTAGATAACCCTGTAAATACATCTTTATTTTGGAAATTATATTTTGATGGCTCTAAGTCCAACGAGGGAGCAGGAGCAGGATGCGTTCTAATTAGCCCAGACGGAAATAAGACTATGCTTACATGCAAACTCGAGTTCGATTGCACGAACAACACAGCGGAATATGAGGCCTTGGTGCAAGGCCTATACAAAGCAATCGGATTGAACGTCAAGTATCTTCAAGTCTTTGGAGATTCCGAGATCGTCGTCAAACAGGTACGTAACACCATACACTGCCTGTCAAGTCATTTGAAGCACTATCAATCTTTAGTACAAGATCTCACTGCACATTTCATAGCATTCAATATTTCGTC
This sequence comes from Pinus tabuliformis, assembly GCA_031772625.1. Lineage (NCBI taxonomy): Eukaryota > Viridiplantae > Streptophyta > Pinopsida > Pinales > Pinaceae > Pinus > Pinus tabuliformis. The sequence continues at coordinate 1,760,182,360 of CM062816.1, read as the reverse complement.
AGTCCCGAGACTCCAAAATGCAAGCGCGGACCTGTTAGCTAACGTAGCCTCCAGACTCATTCCCTCCGAAGACTTTAGTCCAGATAGATTCTCGATAGAGTTAATTTTTAAACCGTCCATCCCTGACAACATCACCAACTGGAGGGTATTCAATGACGACCCAGACATCGTAAGTTTCCTCACCTCTGAAGGATCCTACTCAAACCAGATAATTGACGAAGACTGTCATGATCACCAAATACAACAAAATAGCACTGATAATGCTATACCCAAATCAGTGGTCAAACTAGAAGACTTATATGACTTAAAAATTCGGTTCAAAAGGTCAGCTAATGCCAAGCTCTACAGTTCAACTCTGAACTACGAATCAGTGAACCTAGGTGTTAGTGTCGGTCATGATGCCCTCCATCGGTGATCAAAAGCTCTTTGCATTATGCATAGGTAGGTGTCTCATCAATGTCAGTTTTGCATTCCGTTAGGCATGCCATAAAACTGATGGAGGAGCTAGTCCTTGTTCCCTTCTTAGCTTTGCTAGATCAGGTCATATCAGTTAATGAGCTTGTGTCACATTTGTTTTGCTTTGTCTTGAAGTCCAAAGTCTTAGGTCTAGGGTTTTGGTCAAAAGTCTTTGCAATGTCATGAGTCAAAAGTCCATGAGTCCCCAGCAAGCCAGAAGGAGGTATGTAAATATGTTTCATTGATATTTTCATCAGGTACAGCTCATTTATACCTTGGATTTAAAAACCCTGTTTTTAAAGCCAAGGTCATGTCAATTTTGCAAAAAATAAGGAAATTTCAAAAATTCTTCAAAATGTCGGCAATAGCCCTGGTCTTCTCGCCAGAGTCCATCAGATGGTCTACCTGCAAAAAGAACGGAGTTAAAGCACTCAAAGAGCCAAATTCAGGACAAAGAAAACTCAAATCAGTGTTAAAAGTGAATGCCAAAACAAAACATTAGAAAGTGGGTTTGGTAAGTAAATTTTTTCAAATTGGGCCTATAAAGAGTCAAATTCCCTCTAAAACACCCTCATTGTGCATCTAAGAGCTTGCAAGGCAAAGAGATAGGGCGAAGAGGCGAACGAAGGTGAAGTGCAGAGAAATTGGTCGTTTTTCAGGTGCGCGACCTGTCAGGGACTGTGCGCGACCTGTTGGGCGGTGCGCGACCTGTCAGGCACCTCTCCGCAGTGCAAAAACATAACGGGCGCGACCTGTCAGCCCATGCGCGACCTGTCAAAGCCTGTACGCGACCCGTCAACCTGTCACTCACAAAACCGCTTCAAAATTTGCTCAATCGCCCTCGTGCTTGCCAAATCAATCGAGGTAGGGTCTTTTAACGTGTTGGATGCTTGAATCAAGGATGTTGGGCTTGTGCTTATATATATTTTTGCTACCAAGAATGTAAAGAGAAATGGATTTTAGTTATTGCTTGTTCATGTAGGCATAGTGCTAGGGTTGGTGTTTTTTCAAGGTTTTTATTCCCATTTATATTCCCTCCATTTTTTCCCATTGATTTCGCAATTGTCATTATACATCTCTATCATATGTCATTTGCAAAGAAATTAAAATTTTCCCATCTCCAAATGTCAAACCCTATCCCTCCCTAAACATATTCCCAAAACCCTAATACCCTCCATTGTGATATAAAAACACACACAGCAAAAGAACAAATTTCTATGCAAGAAAAACAAAATGATGTGCAAAAAGAAAAAGGCAATATGATGGCAAAATGACAAAACTAAGAGAAAGGCAATATGGCTGTGCATAGTCATTACAAAACAGAGAACATATTGCTGTGTATATTCAAAGCAAAAACAAAGACAATGCAGCTGTGTATATTTATCAAAAAGACATATTGCTTTGAGTATTCATTACAAAAATAATGTTGCTGTGTCTCCCAAAACTAAACCCTGTTTTCCCTTTTCCCTTCTATCCCCTAATATCCTTGTTTCAATACAACTCTTTTCCCTTTTGAAGTTGTCAATGAAATCCCTTTTCCCCTTTTGACAAAAATGTAAATAAAGCCCTCCTTCCCCTATGACAAATGTAAAAGAATCCCTTGTTTCCCTTAGCATCAAATGTACATGAATCCCTTGAAAAACAGAGTATGCCTTATAATGTACAGTCAAAGGACAAAATCAAAGAGCAAGTTGTTGATGCTAGTGATCTATGCTGCCCCATACCCCTGTTATACATGCTGTCCCTTACCCCCTGTTGAGCATGTATATCCTTTCCCTTGGTTATTATCATCCATGTTTCCCTGATAAAAACATTTCTTTGCAAATGATTTCCCGGTGATTAAGATGAGATTGTATGTTTGACAGTTTGTGAATTGTCCCTTAGAAATTCCCTATTTTTATATGTTTCCCTTTCCTTATGAAAAATCCCCTCCCCTAACATTTCCTTCATGATTTTGTTCCCCTTGAAAACAGCATACAACTCAGCATTTTTGCAGGCAAGGGCAGCAGTCTACTTTATCTATTTTCTCCACTTTGCTCAAAAGCACCATGTCAACCACTGAAACCTATGAGCAAGGTGATGACCGGTCTTCTTCCACAGAGGTTGAGGTACAGCGGAGGCCTCGTAGGGGTGGCAAAGATGGTCATCATAAAAGAGAGGAGCCCACCTCTTTGGCAGAGTTGCAGGCCTGTCCTATGGCAGTGAATTGTTTCCGTTATATGTCATGTTTTCAGTTCTGTGAGAGGCTTGCCCAGATTTAGCACCACAGGGAGTTGGCCCGCTTATTTGTTTTGCACCTTCATGATGGGCAGGTCACTCTTGCAGGGGTGAATTTTGTGCTATCTCCGGAGGTGATTTCAGAGGCTACCGGGATACCAAATGTGGGTGAGGTGTGGCCCAAGCGCAAAATGTTGGATTATGTTTATTTTGAGCCATATGTCAGGCCAGCATTCATGAGCCACTTGTCGGGGGTCTTTCCTTTCAGATTCCTTCGGGGGAGTATGCTCCGATCATGCGGCTTATCATGCATTACTTCACATGTGAGGGGAGATTTTCACAGGTCTTCTCTTATCACATTCGCCTGTTGATGCACTTTACCCGAGTGAGGATGATGAACATCCCGGGTTTCTTCTTCCAGGACATTCAGAGGATGGTGTCCGTGTTTCAGAGGCGGTCCCCAGCTCAGCAGTATAGGAGTTTGTGCCATCATGGTCTCATCCAGCTCATTGTTTCCCATCAGTTGAGTCAGCAGGGCATTCCATGGGCAGACTTCATTTCTCATGAGTTCTTTACAGTGCCACCACAGCGAGAGCCAGAGCCAGAGGCCATTTATGAGGAGGGAGGTCAGTCACACCAGCCTGAGATCACTGTTCCGAGACATGTTGCTTCCTCACCTCAGCTCACTTATCAGAAAGGCCCGAGGGCCTTGTTTGCAGCAGCTCGGCGAGTACTATCTCCACAGCAGGTGGAAGGGGTCTCGCCATCATCATCTACAGGTCAGCGAGTGTTATCTCCACACCAGGTGGAAGGGGCCTCGCGTTCTCCATCAGCAGTACGGGAGGGCAAACAGCCCATGACAGAGGAGGAGAGAGCCGGTGACACACAGGTTGACATCATTGATCTTGATGCTCGCTCCCCCACTTCAGATTTGCATGAGATCATCCGACAGAGAGAGGCGGAAAACTGCTTGTTACAGCAGAAGCTCGACATGGCCCAATGGACAATAAACTATCTTAAGCAGCGCAACAAGCAACTTGAGGATGAGAAAGAGTTGGATGAGCTGTGGAGGATTCGAAGTGACCGAGTCATCAACCGTAGGAGGCCCGGTGACTTGCTGCCCAAAGAGAGGGAATCCATGCTTATCCGTGTGAATTCACACTTGGAGAGGCTATTGGAGAAGGCCAACCAGGACAAGAGACTACTACGGAACATGAAGAATCATTACTGGGCGAGGATGCATGTTTGCAAAGCAAAGATGAAGATATTCCAGAGGAGGTTGTCCGAGGCCCGCAAGAGGAAGAAGAAGACCAACCCGCTCCGTATCTTGGCTGAGGCCTCTCTCACTCACCATGATACTCATTAGCATCCTCCTAGCAGCAAACCCAAGAAATTTTGAGAGTTTTGAAGCATTTTTGGCATTTTTGGGAATTTTACAGGTTTTGGCCATTTGACGAGTCTCACCCCGCGCGCGACCCTACATGGGGGCAACTCAGAACGGGGAAAACTTTGCATTTTTGGAATTGTCATGCAAAAATACACTTTCCTATGGATGGGTTTCATATTTTATGGAGATTTGGGCTTCCAAAAGCTCAAAATACATGCAAATTTTGACTTTCTGCCCCTATTTTGAGTTGCAGAAAGCTGTCTTGGCAGAAATGACTTTTGAGGGGTCAAATCAACTCCAAATTCAAAAATTCCTGTGGGGTTGGAAAGTAGACTCGCAGAACTTTCCAACGAGCTATTTTGCACCTAATTTGGACACCAGGAAGGCCCTCAAACAGAGCTGTGAATGTGCGCGACCTGTCAGAGTGATGTGCGCGATCTGTCAGGGAAATTTGTCTGTTTTGACCAGTTCGGCCAGCAAAACACTGTTTTCATCTTGGTTGACTTTTGAGGCATGTAAATGATGGATTTTTGTGTAATTTTCATGGCACTTAGATACTTTTACTCTCCTTCATCACTTCTAGAAGATTCTTTGATGTAAATGGTAAATATATAATGCATGGATAGGTTTCCTAAGTTTTAGAGGCAAGTTGTTTTGACTGCCTATTATCTAGTGCTTAGTTTAGAATTAGTTGAAACAGCTCCTAGGAAGCTGAGCTCGACCCCTAGAGGTGGGGAAAGGAGTTAGATCATCTATATTATGCCTTCTCTTGCTCATTTTCATGGTTGAACTCTTGAGGGAGAAGCTCCTATTGTATATTTTACTTGTATCTCTGCAATTTGAGGAAAAGGAAGACCAGGGTTTTGCAGACATCATTGGGATTCTTGTGGATTCTTGTGTTGATGGTGTGTTCTCTTATTGTAATTGTAAGTGTGTTTATGTGTTCCATCTCTTTCTTTACTGCAGCTTATTAAACAAATGAAGTGATAAAGTTTGAATTCATGCTTGCCATGCTCAGCTTTCAAATTTGTTTAATGTTTATGTTTTCCACTGTCTAAAGAGAATTCAAATCCTTTGTTTGCTCTCTTTAGCCTTCTTATCTTTCTTCCAGATCATCCATTTCAGCTAAAGACATCTACACAATTTCCTACCTTGCCCCAAAGACTTCCCTGCAGAAACTGTGTCCAATCCCCGCACCCTAAATTACAAATCCTCAATTTGCCACCAAAAACCCCAAAAACCCCCAAATCAACCTTTTAATCAGTTTACTAGCCTAATATCAGTGTTACCTTTGATTGGTCATCTCATTTCATTGAAAATTTGCCGAGATTGACCGGAGAGAGCCTTCTCCTGCCCCGTAGGGCTAGCTACGAGGCTGAATGGTTTGATGTAGCTTTGAGATTTGCCTTTTCAGCCTGAGGTGAAATTTCAAGTGCTAACATACTGGCGACCATACTGGGGAGAACAAACTGATCTTTTGTTCATTGACGTGTTATTTCATAGGTCTTAGACGGAGCCTGAAGTTACGCCAGGTAGCCTTCGAAAACGCTCTTGTTTTACATCAGCGCAAGTAGATAAACGCTGCTTCAGTCAATCTCCGTGAGCTTGTGAATATAGCGCTGCTTTGACATCTTATCCCCATGTATTTGTTAACTCTGAGCCGTGGATGATAGGTTGAGAGTTTTCACAGGCTGAAACGCTTTTTCTTTCCTAGTCATTCTGAGAAAACAAGCTGGCTACAACTCCTAAACCCCTTTTCAGATCTCATTCATGCCCGGCTATTTTTGAGTATCTTGAAGATTTAGATTTTGACGAAAGTTTTGAGTTGTCTCTGTTCAAAACAAAATCTGAAAGTGCACTTGCAACTCTAGTTCCTAATCCCGATTTTGCAGCTGCTATTGAATTTGAGAGGCATAACAAATTAGTTGAAAACTTCATTTTGAGAAATCTTCAGTCACGTGTACAAGCTACTACTCTTGCTGATTTCCTTGAAAATATCTCTGGTCATATTGGATCTTCTATCACGGCGCATGAACAGACAAATCCTCCTTTTATTGTTATCTCTCCCATAGTTACTCATCCTCCATCTACAGTTGTTTCGCCTTCAGCATCACATACTGCTTCTCCTCCTCTTACTCCTCATACCGCTACACCTACCCCGCCTGCTACTCCAAGACCTACCTTACCTAGAAAAATGGCAGCCCGGTTTGCCCCACTTGCATTGCCTGCTAATCTTCATGATATGCCTGCTGATTACCAAAGTAAAATCCCCATGTTTGATGGCACTCCACAAAGTATTACAGCACAGCAACATATCGATAAAATGTCCACTTTCTTTGATCTATATGAGTTAGATGAAGAAGATGTTACCATGCGGTTGTTCGTGCAAACATTTGCCGAAGAAGTAAGAAAATGGTTCAAAGGGTTGGCAGCTAACAGCATCACTACCTTGGAAGCTCTTCAGAATCAATTCTTGGATCGGTGGGAAATCAGAAAGGATCCGCTTCGAATCAATGCCGAATACAACAACCTCAAGCGTAATCCGGGTGAGTCGGTTCAAGATTATATAATCAGATTCAATTCAGTTTATAATGCTATTCCCGATGATTTGAGGCCATCTAGAAAATCAGCACTTCTCAAATTCCCGGATGGTTTTGACCCGGAGATGGCTTATTCACTCAGAGACCGAGATCCCCCTACCTTGGAGGACATGCAGAAAATTGCTGTCAGCGTTGAGGCAAATTTGAATGACAAAAGAGCAAGGATGAAGGCAGAAAAGCGAGTTACAATCAAGGAGGAAGCATCCACATCAAATCAGGTTCTTCAGTCAGTTGAACAGGTGAAGAGGTTACTTGAAAGGGTCACAATTGACAAGCCGGAACCTCAGATTCGTAACCCAAATTTCAGAGGTCAGCAGCAACAATATAGGATCAAGCAGCGTGAAACAAAGGCACAAGAAACAGCAGTTCAGCAGCAAATGAAACCGCCTTTTCAGCAGAACTTTGTTAGTCAAGAATCTGAAGATGAGGGTGATAATGTTGGCGAGGAAAATCATTTCTTTACCCCTGATGATATGCCTACATATATCACGGAAGAAGATGAGTTGGTAAGTAATTCCGTCTTTCCACAAGATGAGCATTATATTTTGTCAAATGATATGATACTAGAAGAAGAATCTGAAGAATATCAAAGAGGGTACTTGAATGCATTATCAGCTCAGCAAGGACAGCAAAGGCAATTGACAGGTCGGACTATTCCTATAAACCCTGTGCAGAAGAAGAAAGACATTGCAACGAAAAATGATTCAGTTTCTTCAAAAGGTAAAGACATAGTTGGTCCCTCAACAATCCCATCATCATTAGCAGCTAAAGTGGACCATCCATCAAATGCACCAAAGGATAAAGCTGAGAAAAGAGATAATCTTGCAAAGGAAGGTGAGAAGTTTCTAGTTTTCAGTGTGGAGAATGAAATTGCAAAGGTGAAGGTATCTATTCCTTTAACGGAAGTCATGAAGAATGCCACTTACCGAAGCCAAATTTCCAAGTTGCTGAATTTTGACCCAATGCCAGACATGGTGAATGTAAAGATGATCATCCGGAGTTAATCTTTGAGCCAACTTTGAATGGTGAGTCCCCCGAGAGTGACATTCCTCCGTTTTACATTAGTTTGCGATTGCATGAGTTTGTGCTGCACAATGCTATGTTTGACTCGAGAGCTTCACATAATTTGATGCCGAAAACAATCATGGAGAAGCTGGGGCTTGACATCACAAGGAAGTACCATGATTTGTATTCGTTTGATTCTAGCCGGGTAAGATGCATTGGTTTGATCAAAGATTTAGTGGTGAGTCTAGATCAAATTCCAGCAAAGAATGTTTTGATGGATGTGGTGGTGGCGGACATTCCTCCACGATTTGGCATGTTGTTGTCGAGGTCATGGGGAGCCAAACTCAAAGGTACGATTCAGCTTGATTTTTCATATGCTTCAATTCCAGTTTTCGGTCAAATGAGGAAGTTATATCGGGAACAGAAGATGAAATACATGATCACTAGTAAGGAAAAGCCCGTGAATCATCCTGTAAATTATGTACAAATAGATTTAGAATCTTTTGTTTTGTTTGCGGAAAATTTCAATGAGGTAGATAGTCAGTTAGTTCAAGTAGAAGACATATCAGACATTTCAGAAGATTTCAGAGAAATTTTGAGAAAGGAAAGGGAAGAAAGGACTGCTGTCATAAGGTCAATTGCTGAAGCAAATGGGCAGCAAATCATAACTGCAACAACATCACAAGTGCAGCCCTTGGAAGATGATGAGGATGGTCTTTGGACCATGGATTTTGATGGTGCAGTGGGCAGCGATGGAGCTGGCATAGGTGTGTGGATTCGTAGTCCATTTTCAGTCCCTAACCAAGTTCCAAGCAAGGTACGGGTGTGTTCTTATAAATTGGCTTTTGATTGTTCGAATAATGAGGCAAAATATGAAGCTCTTATTGCTGGTTTGAAAATCCTTCTGAAGTTAAAGGCAAAGAAAATAGCGGTATATGGCGACTCCGAACTAGTTATCAAGCAAGTGAAAGGTGAATTTCAGGCCAAACATCCTCGCATGAGAGCTTATAGAAATGCTGTTTTAGATATCCTGAAAAGATTTTCTGAACATACTTTGACATGTGTGCCCCGGATTCAAAATGGTGTTGTGGATGCATTGGCTAAGGCGGCAAGTAATCTAAAAATACCCATGAATTCCAGCAATAAGTTCGAGATATATGTGAAACATCGTCCTACAGTTCCAGATAACCAAAGGTGTTGGCAAGTGTTCCAAGATGACGAAGAAATTGAAGATTTTCTGGAAGTTAAGGGTAAGTTTGAAGACATCTCAATAGATACGGAAGCTGAAGGAGTGAATCAGATGGATGTATTGCAGCTCAAAGACAATCACATTCCAAAAGGATTGATTCCTTTAGAGGAATTGTTTGATCAGGATGATGTCGCCCGCAAGCCAACTTTGAGGCCAACGAACGAAGGAGTTGAAGATGTGAACCTTGGGACAGCTGCAAATCCAAAGATGGTGAAGCTTTCAAAAGCGTTGCCGCCTAAGGTAAAGAAAGATTATATCAGATTATTGTCTCTGTATTCTAATGTGTTTGCTTGGGATTATTCAGATCTAAGGACCTATGATACAAGCATTATTCAACACACTATTCCCATAAAGCCAAATCAAAAGCCTTTTCGGCAAAAGTTGTGGAGGATCAATCCCAAGTTGCTGCCTTTGATTGAGAAGGAAGTCAATAGGCTCTACAAGTCCGGAATTATAGTTCCTATTCGCTTTTCCGATTGGATCTCCAATCTAGTGCCTGTGAGAAAGAAGACCGGTGAAATACGCTTATGCATAGACTTCAGAAATTTGAACAAAGTATCTCTCAAGGACAACTATCCGCTGCCCAAAATGGATCACATATTGCAGCGGGTAGTGGGCGCTTCAAGGATGTCATTGCTAGATGGATACTCCGGCTACAATCAGATTTTAGTGCACGAAGATGATCGTGATAAGACAACCTTCACTACACCTTGGGGAACATTTCACTATGCAAAAATGCCATTTGGGTTGAAGAACGCGGGTGCCACATTTCAGCGAGCTATGGATATGGCCTTTGCCAATGAAAAGGATATATTCTTAGTTGTTTATCTTGATGATTTAACTGTGTTTTCCAAATCAGATGAAGAGCATTTGTTTCATTTGACGAAAGTGTTCCAAAAATGCAGAAAATATGGCATTTCCTTAAATCCGAAAAAGAGTCTTTTTGCCATGAGTGAAGGCAAGTTGCTGGGACATATCATTTCCAAAGATGGTATTCGAATTGATCCTGCACGGGTGGAAGCAATTCAGCAGCTAGAGCAGCCCCGAAACAAGAAGGAAATACAATCTTTTAATGGCAAATTAAATTTTCTGCGCCGCTTCATTCCTAACCTTGCAGAGCACCTTAGAGAGATAACCAATATGCTACAGAAGGACAGCGAGATCAAATGGACCGAGGAGGCGGTCAAATCTTTCAATTTAATCAAGGTAATCTTGTCTTCAGCCCCAACCTTGATCAGCCCCGATTACACTCAAGATTTCATTATGTTTTCTTTTGCTTCTGAGCATACATTGGCAGCCGTATTGATGCAAAAGAGAGAAGGAGTTGAGAGGCCAATTGCATTTTTCAGCCGAATCATAAGAGATGGGGCGCTAAATTATAACATCATTGAGAAGCAAGCGTTGGCACTGATTAAGGCTCTGAAAGATTTCCGGGTATATATACTTAACTCTCATGTATTGGCATATGTCCCTAGTGCAGCCGTAAAAGATGTCTTGGTACAAACGGAGCCGGAAGGTAGGAGGGGTAAGTGGATTGCTGCTCTTTTAGAATATGATGTAGAAATCAAGCCTACCAAGCTGATTAAAGGACAAGGTCTCGCTAAGTTGATGGCTGAAACAAACCTCCATGCCCTTGACATCAACTTGATTGCTGCCTTGTCCGATGGTGATGAAGAAAATTCAGCGGTTCAGGTATCAGATATTTTTATTACTTCTCCTTGGTATGCTGATATAGTTTATGTACTTCAGAATGTATCCACACCTCCTGGAATGTCAAGAAACAAAGAAAGGACATTGAAGTTAAAGGCTGCTAAGTTTTGCATTATGAAATCAGCACTATATTGGAAGGATCCCGGTGGCATCTTGCTGAACTGTTTGGTCGAAGAGGAAGCTAAAACAACAGTAAATGATTTCCATAAGGGTGACTGTGGAGGTCACTTATTTTGGAAGACCACGGCTAATAAGATTTTGAGAGCTGGTTTCTATTGGCCTTCTTTATTTTCAGATGTATATAAAGCGGTAAAGAGCTGTCATGAATGTCAAATTTTTCAAGGAAAACATAAATTACAGCCCTTGCCTCTCAAACCGGTGGAAATCAGTGCGCCATTTCAGCAGTGGGGTTTAGACTTCATTGGCGAAATCCACCCAACATCATCCGGGCAGCATCGATGGATCTTGACAGCTACCGATTACTTCACAAAGTGGATAGAGGCAATTCCCACTCGGCAGGCCACGGATTCGGTAATCATTTCTTTTCTTGAGAATAATATCTTGTCACGTTTTGGCTGTCCATTCAAATTGATCACAGATAATGCAGCGGCATTTAAGTCCAAGAAGATGGTTGATTTTTGCTATAAGTATAACATCAGCTTGGGGCACTCCACGGCTTATCATCCGCAAGGTAATGGGCTGGCCGAATCGTCAAATAAGTCACTAGTGAACATTATCAAGAAGATGCTGGAAATTAACAAGAAAAGTTGGCACAAAAAGTTGGTAAATGCATTGTGGGCTGATCGGGTAAGTCAAAAGAAGTCAATTGGCATGTCGCCATTTGAAATCGTTAACGGAATTGATGCAGTTTTTCCAACATCACTTAGTGTACCGGTCGCGAGATTGCTTCAAGAAGCGGGTGAAGATCTGGATCCAATGCAACGGCGAATCAATCAAATGATTCACTTACAGCAAACAAGGAAAGAGGTTCTCCAAAATTCTTTGAGATTGCAAGAGCGCATCAAGAAAATCTATGACAAGAAGGCAAAGTCGGAAAACTTTCAGCTGGAGGATGTTGTTTTGAGATGGAATGCCCGAAATGAGGACAAAGGTAAGCACGGTAAATTTGATAATTTGTGGAAAGGTCCTTATAAGATTGCTGCATATCGTGGTCCTAATGCTTTCCTTCTCAAAGAGTTGAATGGTGATGAATGTCCCGGTGGGTCGGTGAATGGCCGGCTTCTGAAAAGATATCATGCTTGAGCAATTGCTGCTCTAATCATCCTCATTGTAATTACCGTTTTTCTTTCATATTACAGCAAGTGTGAACTGATCTCTCATCCTTAGTTTGGGGCCCGCGGTGAAGGCTATAATTCTGAGGATGGGGATTGGTTGGTGAGAAGTTTTCAGATTGTTTATTTTCTGCAAAAGTTAGTTTGTTTGTGTCAAAGTCCTTTGAAAATTTCAGTTTTCAGTCAAAGTCCAATACAGTCATTTCAAGTTTGGTCATGTGTGTACAAGTTGACTCCATTTGCCCAATGAATAAAACACTGGTCTGCTCTCCCAGAGGTCTAAGGTTCTTGGTACCTCCAAGGAGCTACCATCCCCATTGGAGCCAATGTTAGTGTCGGTCATGATGCCCTCCATCGGTGATCAAAAGCTCTTTGCATTATGCATAGGTAGGTGTCTCATCAATGTCAGTTTTGCATTCCGTTAGGCATGCCATAAAACTGATGGAGGAGCTGGTCCTTGTTCCCTTCTTGGCTTTGTTGGATCAGGTCATATCAGTTAATGAGCTTGTGTCACATTTGTTTTGCTTTGTCTTGAAGTCCAAAGTCTTAGGTCTAGGGTTTCGGTCAAAAGTCTTTGCAATGTCATGAGTCAAAAGTCCATGAGTCCCCAGCAAGCCAGAAGGAGGTATGTAAATATGTTTCATTGATATTTTCATCAGGTACAGCTCATTTATACCTTGGATTTAAAAACCCTGTTTTTAAAGCCAAGGTCATGTCAATTTTGCAAAAAATAAGGAAATTTCAAAAATTCTTCAAAATGTCGGCAATAGCCCTGGTCTTCTCGCCAGAGTCCATCAGTTGGTCTACCTGCAAAAAGAACGGAGTTAAAGCACTCAAAGAGCCAAATTCAGGACAAAGAAAACTCAAATCAGTGTTAAAAGTGACTGCCAAAACAAAACATTAGAAAGTGGGTTTGGTAAGTAAATTTTTTCAAATTGGGCCTATAAAGAGTCAAATTCCCTCTAAAACACCCTCATTGTGCATCTAAGAGCTTGCAAGGCAAAGAGATAGGGCGAAGAGGCGAACGAAGGTGAAGTGCAGAGAAATTGGTCGTTTTTCAGGTGCGCGACCTGTCAGGGATTGTGCGCGACCTGTTGGGCGGTGCGCGACCTGTCAGGCGCCTCTCCGCAGTGCAAAAACATAACGGGCGCGACCTGTCAGCCCATGCGCGACCTGTCAAATCCTGTACGCGACCCGTCAACCTGTCACTCACAAAACCGCTTCAAAATTTGCTCAATCGCCCTCGTGCTTGCCAAATCAATCGAGGTAGGGTCTTTTAACGTGTTGGATGCTTGAATCAAGGATGTTGGGCTTGTGCTTATATATATTTTTTCTACCAAGAATGTAAAGAGAAATGGATTTTAGTTATTGCTTGTTCATGTAGGCATAGTGCTAGGGTTGGTGTTTTTTCAAGGTTTTTATTCCCATTTATATTACCTCCATTTTTTCCCATTGATTTCGCAATTGTCATTATACATCTCTATCATATGTCATTTGCAAAGAAATTAAAATTTTCCCATCTCCAAATGTCAAACCCTATCCCTCCCTAAACATATTCTCAAAACCCTAATACCCTCCATTGTGATATAAAAACACACACGGCAAAAGAACAAATTTCTATGCAAGAAAAACAAAATGATGTGCAAAAAGAAAAAGGCAATATGATGGCAAAATGACAAAACTAAGAGAAAGGCAATATGGCTGTGCATAGTCATTACAAAACAGAGAACATATTGTTGTGTATATTCAAAGCAAAAACAAAGACAATGCAGCTGTGTATATTTATCAAAAAGACATATTGCTTTGAGTATTCATTACAAAAATAATGTTGCTGTGTCTCCCAAAACTAAACCCTGTTTTCCCTTTTCCCTTCTATCCCCTAATATCCTTGTTTCAATACAACTCTTTTCCCTTTTGAAGTTGTCAATGAAATCCCTTTTCCCCTTTTGACAAAAATGTAAATAAAGCCCTCCTTCCCCTATGACAAATGTAAAAGAATCCCTTGTTTCCCTTAGCATCAAATGTACATGAATCCCTTGAAAAACAGAGTATGCCTTATAATGTACAGTCAAAGGACAAAATCAAAGAGCAAGTTGTTGATGCTAGTGATCTATGCTGCTCCATACCCCTGTTATACATGTTGTCCCTTACCCCCTGTTGAGCATGTATATCCTTTCCCTTGGTTATTATCATCCATGTTTCCCTGATAAAAACATTTCTTTGCAAATGATTTCCCGGTGATTAAGATGAGATTGCATGTTTGACAGTTTGTGAATTGTCCCTTAGAAATTCCCTATTTTTATATGTTTCCCTTTCCTTATGAAAAATCCCCTCCCCTAACATTTCCTTCATGATTTTGTTCCCCTTGAAAACAGCATACAACTCAGCATTTTCGCAGGCAAGGGCAGCAGTCTACTTTATCTATTTTCTCCACTTTGCTCAAAAGCACCATGTCAACCACTGAAACCTATGAGCAAGGTGATGACCGGTCTTCTTCCACAGAGGTTGAGGTACAGCGGAGGCCTCGTAGGGGTGGCAAAGGTGGTCATCATAAAAGAGAGGAGCCCACCTCTTTGGCAGAGTTGCAGGCCTGTCCTATGGCAGTGAATTGTTTCTGTTATATGTCATGTTTTCAGTTCTGTGAGAGGCTTGCCCAGATTCAGCACCACAGGGAGTTGGCCCGCTTATTTGTTTTGCACCTTCATGATGGGCAGGTCACTCTTGCAGGGGTGAATTTTGTGCTATCTCCGGAGGTGATTTCAGAGGCTACCGGGATACCAAATGTGGGTGAGGTGTGGCCCAAGCGCAAAATGCTGGATTATGTTTATTTTGAGCCATATGTCAGGCCAGCATTCATGAGCCACTTGTCGGGGGTCTTTCCTTTCAGATTCCTTCGGGGGGAGTATGCTCCGATCATGCGGCTTATCATGCATTACTTCACATGTGAGGGGAGATTTTCACAGGTCTTCTCTTATCACATTCCCCTGTTGATGCACTTTACCCGAGTGAGGATGATGAACATCCCGGTTTTCTTCTTCCAGGACATTCAGAGGATGGTGTCCGTGTTTTAGAGGCGGTCCCCAGCTCAGCAGTATAGGAGTTTGTGCCATCATGGTCTCATCCAGCTCATTGTTTCCCATCAGTTGAGTCAGCAGGGCATTCCATGGGCAGACTTCATTTCTCATGAGTTCTTTACAGTGCCACCACAGCGAGAGCCAGAGCCAGAGGCCATTTATGAGGAGGGAGGTCCGTCACACCAGCCTGAGATCACTATTCCGAGACATGTTGCTTCCTCACCTCAGCTCACTTATCAGAAAGGCCCGAGGGCCTTATTTGCAGCAGCTCAGCGAGTACTATCTCCACAGCAGGTGGAAGGGGTCTCGCCATCATCATCTACAGGTCAGCGAGTGTTATCTCCACACCAGGTGGAAGGGGCCTCACGTTCTCCATCAGCAGTACGGGAGGGCAAACAGCCCATGATAGAGGAGGAGAGAGCCGGTGACACACAGGTTGACATCATTGATCTTGATGCTCGCTCCCCCACTTCAGATTTGCATGAGATCATCCGACAGAGAGAGGCGGAAAACCTCTTGTTGCAGCAGAAGCTCGACATGGCCCAATGGACAATAAACTATCTTGAGCAGCGCAACAAGCAACTTGAGGATGAGAAAGAGTTGGATGAGCTGTGGAGGATTCGAAGTGACCGAAGTCATCAACCGTAGGAGGCCCGGTGACTTGCTGCCCAAAGAGAGGGAATCCATGCTTATCCGTGTGAATGCACACTTGGAGAGGCTATTGGAGAAGGCCAACCAGGACAAGAGACTGCTACGGAACATGAAGAATCATTACTGGGCGAGGATGCATGTTTGCAAAGCAAAGATGAAGATATTCCAGAGGAGGTTGTCCGAGGCCCGCAAGAGGAAGAAGAAGACCAACCCGCTCCGTATCTTGGCTGAGGCCTCTCTCACTCACCATGATACTCATTAGCATCCTCCTAGCAGCAAACCCAAGAAATTTTGAGAGTTTTGAAGCATTTTTGGCATTTTTGGGAATTTTACAGGTTTTGGCCATTTGACGGGTCTCACCCCGCGCGCGACCCTACATGGGGGCAACTCAAAACGGGGAAAACTTTGCATTTTTGGACTTGTCATGCAAAAATACACTTGCCTATGGATGGGTTTCAGATTTTATGGAGATTTGGGCTTCCAAAAGCTCAAAATACATGCAAATTTTGACTTTCTGCCCCTATTTTGAGTTGCAGAAAGCTGTCTTAGGAGAAATGACTTTTGAGGGGTCAAATCAACTCCAAATTCAAAAATTCCGGTGGTTTTGGAAAGTAGACTCGTAGAGCTTTCCAACGAGCTATCTTGCACCTGATTTGGACACTGGGAAGGCCCTCAAACAGAGCTGTGAATGTGCGCGACCTGTCAGAGTGATGTGCGCGACCTGTCAGGGAAATTTGCCTGTTTTGACCAGTTCGGCCAGCAAAACACTGTTTTCATCTTGGTTGACTTTTGAGGCATGTAAATGATGGATTTTTGTGTAATTTTCATGGCACTTAGATAATTTTACTCTCCTTCATCACTTCTAGAATATTCTTTGATGTAAATGGTAAACATTTAATACATGGATAGGTTTCCTAAGTTTTAGAGGCAAGTTGTTTTGACTGCCTATTATCTAGTGCTCAGTTTAGAATTAGTTGAAACAGCTCCTAGGAAGCTGAGCTCAACCCCTAGAGGTGGGGAAAGGAGTTAGATCATCTATATTATGCCTTCTCTTGCTCATTTTCATGGTTGGACTCTTGAGGGAGAAGCTCCTATTGTATATTTTACTTGTATCTCTGCAATTTGAGGAAAAGGAAGACCAGGGTTTTGCAGACATCATTGGGATTCTTGTGGATTCTTGTGTTGATGGTGTGTTCTCTTATTGTAATTGTAAGTGTGTTTATGTGTTCCATCTCTTTCTTTACTGCAGCTTATTAAACAAATGAAGTGATAAAGTTTGAATTCATGCTTGCCATGCTCAGCTTTCAAATTTGTTTAATGTTTATGTTTTCCACTGTCTAAAGAGAATTCAAATCCATTGTTTGCTCTCTTTAGCCTTCTTATCTTTCTTCCAGATCATCCATTTCAGCTAAAGACATCTACACAATTTCCTACCTTGCCCCAAAGACTTCCCTGCAGAAACTGTGTCCAATCCCCGCACCCTAAATTACAAATCCTCAATTTGCCACCAAAAACCCCAAAAACCCCCAAATCAACCTTTTAATCAGTTTACTAGCCTAATATCAGTGTTACCTTTGATTGGTCATCTCATTTCATTGAAAATTTGCCGAGATTGACCGGAGAGAGCCTTCTCCTGCCCCGTAGGGCTAGCTACGAGGCTGAATGGTTTGATGTAGCTTTGAGATTTGCCTTTTCAGCCTGAGGTGAAATTTCAAGTGCTAACACTAGGAACCGATGAGAAGCCGCAAAACGTTAATCTAGGCCAAGGCCTAGCCCCCGAAGAAAAATCAGCATATATCCGTCTTCTACAACAGTACAAAAACGTTTTTGCCTGGAATTACGACGAGCTGAAAACTTACAACACTTCTATCATTCAGCACACTATCCCTATGATTGACAACGAGAAACCTGTCCAACAGAGGCTCAGAAAAATCCACCCCAACTTAGAAAATCAGATAAAAACTGAGCTGAATAAGTTGTTGAGAGCCAGAATAATCTTCCCGATCAGACATTCCAAATGGGTATCCAATATGGTACCTGTTAGGAAGAAAAACAGAGATATTAGAATCTGCATCGACTTCCGGAATCTCAACAAAGCCTGTCAGAAAGACAATTTTCCCCTCCCACCGATGGAGCAAATATTACAGGCAGTAGCATGCTCAGAGTTGATGTCTTTCCTGGGCGGATTTTCAGGATATAATCAAGTGCTAGTACACCCGGATGATCAGTTAAAAACCACCTTCTGAACCAAATGGGGTACCTACGCTTATCTGAAGATGCCATTTGGTCTGATCAACGCCGGCGCTACTTTTCAGAGAGCCATGGACATTGCATTTAAAGGTTTAGTCAATAAATCGGTAGTGATTTACTTGGATGATATAACTGTGTACTCCAAGAACCGAAGCGACCCTCTCAAAGATTTGAAGCAAATATTTCAAAGATTTTTAAGGTATGGGATCTCGCTTAACCCGAAGAAATCTTTTTTCGCGTTGAGTGAAGGGAAATTGCTAGGATTCATAGTGTCCAAATCTGGCATTCATATTGAACCTGACAGAATCAAAGAAATTTCCGAGATACCCATGCCCCATAACAAAAAGACCATGCAATCTTTCCTAGGACAGATCAATTTTGTGAAAAGGTTTGTCCCAGATTTTTCACGTATTATTTCTCCTTTACAAAAAATGATAAAAAAGAATTCAAACTTTAAATGGGGTCTAGACGAGCACGAAGCATTTAACTTAATCAAACAAGCCATCATCAACGCTCCATCTTTAGCAACCCCAAATTTTTCAGAACCTTTTGTCTTATACACATTTGCCTCAGAGAATTCTTATGTTGCAATTTTGACTCAAGCGAATCAAGAAAAGGTAGAAGCTCCAATTGCATTTTTTAGCTCAAACTTACAAGGTGCTGAACTCAATTATTCGAACGTAGAGAAACAAGCATACGCCGTTTTCAAAGCAATCAAATATTTCAGACCTTTCTTGCTAAAGGCCCATACCAAGGTCATAGTACCGTTTCTAGCGGTAAGAAACCTCCTGATACAGAATGATGTGGGCGAAAAGAGAGCGAATTGGATCACCGCCTTACAAGAATACGACCTGGAGATCAAGCCGGCACACATCGTAAGAGGTCAAGGCTTCTGTAAGATGTTAGCTGGAGCATCGCAAATCCCTGAAAACTCGTCTGAAGAGGTACACGCGTATGAGGTAAGCCTAAACAACGCAGAATCATTATATGCTGACACCATTTATTTCCTTAAGAACGGGTATGCTCCATTTCACCTGGATCACACCAAGAAGAGAGCCCTGAGATTGAAAGTTAAACAATACCAGCTCGTAAATGATGTCCTATTTAAAAGAAATTATGATTCTGTGCTTCTTAGATGTCTTGAGAAAACTGAAGCCGAAAAGATTTTGCAGGAACTCCACGATGGACCAGCAGGTGGACACTATGCTGGAGAAGCCACCGCACATAAAATCTTACGTGCAGGATATTACTGGCCCACGCTGTTCAAAGACTCGTACAATCACGTAAGGAAATGCCAGGTCTGCCAGACTGCTGCAGGAAAACAAAAGAAGTCATCCATGCCACTGCAGCCAGTTAACATCGAACAGTCGTTCAGTCAATGGGGCCTGGACATAATAGGTGAGATCGTTCCTCACTCCTCTAAACAGCATAGGTATATCCTCACGGCAACTGACTATTTCACTAAATGGGTAGAGGCGGTTCCTCTCAAGACAGCTAATTCTGAAAACATTATTGAATTCATAGATCAGTTTATCATCACTAGGTTTGGATTGCCAACGGCCTTAATATTTGATAATGCTTCATATTTTTCTGGAAATACCATGACTGAGTTCGCGCTCAAAAGAGGGTTCAAACTAAAGTATTCTGCCAACTACTATCCGCAAGGTAATGGGTTGGCTGAATCGACAAACAAGAACCTAATCAGGATTATTAAAAAGACAGTCGACCAAAACCAAAAGAATTGGCACAAAGCGCTGGTAAACGCCTTATGGGCAGACAGAATTACAAAGAAAGCCTCTATCGACACTTCTCCCTTTAATTTAGTTTACGGGAGAGAAGCAGTTCTTCCTACTCACCTAGTCATTCCCTCCTTGTCCTTAGTACAATACATTGATGAAGTATCTACTTCCTCCTTACAACTAAGACAAATGGAAATAATCAAGCTAGAAGAACAACGAGAACAGGCTAAGAAAACCCATGCTCACCACCAAGCGCTAATAAAATCCTCTTTTGACTCGAACATAATGACCAGAAAAAACTTTCAGATGGGAGATTTAGTTTTGAAGTGGGATAAGGCTCATGAAGAAAAGGGCAAACATACGAAATTCCAGAAGCTATGGCTTGGTCCTTTTCAGATTGTAGAGGTCATAGGCCCATCGACTTTTGTGTTGCAGGACTTAACAGGCAGGAAAGATTCTCTGCCTGTGAATGGACAAATTCTCAAAATGTATTTCCCATAGAAGGTCACTCTTCTATTTTTGTAGGATAATTTTAGTTTTATTTTAGTTTTTCATTTCTTATAAATAAGGTTGGTTGTGAATGATCATAAATAGTATTCATGAAGGAACATACCATTTCTCTATCAGATTTTGATTTCACTTGTATAAATAGCAAAGCTTTTCGAAAAATCTGGCTTTTATTATTGACAGATAGAGTTAACTTTAGCCTCAATATGATGTTAGTTTCAACCTCAAAAAATCTGGGATGAAAGTAACTTTTGGCAAAAAATTGTTTTACGCCAACGCAATGAAAGGTATCATCAATAATAAAATAAGTATTCTCTGCAAAACTGTTGTTTTTAAACTCTATTATTGTCGTCCAGAGCTTTCTTAAGGAAAAACAATGACTTCCTCCCTGCTAAGGAAAATCGCAGCATCCAGAGAAACAATCCAAGAAAACACTATATCTCAAAGAATAAGAGGTCTCATCAGAAGCCGGCTTATCATGATCACAGATATATAACTTGCTGACTTTGCCAATACTGTCTATCAAAACAGGGCAACGACTCAAGATTGTTGCAATCAAAAGACAAGGGGTCTCATCACGAGCCAGCTTGTTCAGCAAAAGTGTAAATCAAGTGAATGACTGTGTCATAATTTGGCCACCAAACCAAGACATTGTTCTTTAGAGAATAAAAAATTAAAAAAAAGAAAGAAAAAGGGTCGAAAGGATTTTTCTCTGGAATGTTGTAAATGACCTCAAGCAGGAAAAAGGATCATTGCTGGATAACATGGTAACCCTGTCGAGGCTATGGACGCTTGCGGGCAGTAGAGGCTCTACCTACGACAAATGAGCATATTTTACAAAGCCAGTACGCAGAGAAGACCTTATTTTATCTTTGAAAAGACCGAGTAATGTCTGGTGTAAATACAAGAAATAACCCAGAGGAAGCAAACAATCGGAATGAAATAAAAGTTGTAACGAAACATCATTGACAGGATAAGGGGTAATACTCTATCTGTCCATAACAAAATTTAGATATACGAAAATTTTTCTGTTTTGGAAGTGAAAGTGCAATAGAACAAGCAGAGATAACTGGTTCTTCACAGTGAATCGCCATTGTTGTGGTCACCAACAACCCCCCCTCTTTGTTTGATATTAGCCATAACATCAAGCAAAGGGGGGACCCTGAACAAAAAATCCAAAAAAATATTTTGTTAAAATTTTTGTATTTTTCTCCCTAAGGCTTAAATCGCATCGCAAGGAAAGACTGAAGCATCCCCCAAGCGCGAAAAGAAAAACTGCGAAAGAGCGACGCGAAGTTCATCGCGTCGCATGCATTCCAAGCGCTCTTAAAAAGAAGATCTTCAAGAAACGCCGATCGCCGATATGCGACATCGCACATCGCAAACGTCGCACTAAGAAGCATAAACCATTGAATGAAATCAGCGATCTGCGATCTGCGATGTCAGCGATCTGCGATCTGCGATATCAGTGAACCGCGACCAGCGATCAGCGATCTGCGATATGAAAAGACTCATCGCAAGAATTCTCCGACATACACGATAGACCCAAGATTAAGCGCGCGCCTTAAAGGAAATTAATCACCGCATGCTTGAGTATCCAGAAATGATTGCATCGCATTTTCCGAAGAGTCAAGTCATGATGAATGTCAGGATTATGCATTCATTAGAATTTAATGCTTTCATGTCAATCTTTTCATTTCCCTTCTTCTTTGCGTAGACTGCAAGACACGCAACTGATATAAATCTATATGCAGGAAACATCTAAGGAAAAGGGGAAAGCGCCAATCAGATAACAAAGAAAAGATGCCTCCGCAAATGGATGCCGCATGCAGCAGGACCGCGGATTCCAGACTATCAGCCAACCGACACTGATGAAATTAAACTATCCAAGACGAAGAGTCAAAGGCGCACAAAAGCAGCGTGTTTGCAAAAGATCCTGAAGCTCAGACTTGATAAAGCAGAGAAAGAAGCGCAAGAGAAGGAGGACGCTCCAGAAAAGCCTGGAACAAAGAACAGAAGAAATTCTCGACACAGGGAATTGCCCATACAGCACGAATCCTAACTCACTCAGTCATTCGCACGACCAGAAACCAAAATAGCAACAGCAAAATCAGTTCGAGAAGAACCTGGGTTGTGCTAAGTATATACGCAGCGAATACACCCAGCTAGAGAAAGATTTTCGAAAATATCTTCTGGTCTGTCAGAAGGAGGTGCCAGCTCTTGTTATTTCCACTTTTATCTCCCGAGCGAAAGAAGAAGGCAGCCAGCCGACTCTTCCCAGGCAAACGTTGCACTGTTTACAGCACTAAGGAGAATATACAGAAACAGTCAAAAATTAGATTTAAGTTTTAGAAATAAATTTGCTTTTAGTAAAGGGCGGTGATTTGAAGCCGTTTCCCTAAATTCGTGTAATTAAGATTAATTAGTTAGTAGTATTTAACCCTTCTCATGGCATTTGGAGAAGGGTCCGGAAATCTGTCAAAAAACTTGTCCTCAGAACATGCACTTCTGCACCCTCGGAGGGGGTTTTTGATGAATGGATGGATCGAGATTTATTTATGTTTGCATTTTAATGTCTGTTACTGATGTTGCACTTCTGTACTCTTAGCAGATATTAGAACAAGTAGAAATAAATCATTATTGCTTGAAGTTTATTAGTGAAGTCAGTCATAAATGGTACTTTTATCTCTTGACTAAATTCTGCTAGTATTCCTAAAGTGATATGCAACTGAGTTCTTTATATGTTACTGTATGAATGTGTGTATTACCATTTGGCACTTCTGTACGGTGGAGTCATTTATTTATGCTTGACATATGAATAACTAATTATGCGATATGTTGTTCACAACTGTTCTGCCTAACTTCTTATGCAGAGTGGTTTATCTTTATTGATTTATATTCTGATAATAGCTGAATGATCTTTATTACCAGCTGTTGTTTGAAATCTTTCTAGATCGCATAACAAAAGAAAACACCCCGGGTTAGCGTAGATTAGATGTATTGTTTTTCTTCATTAGATTATATTAGTATAGAGTTAGTTTAGCAGTTAGAATTAAGACTAGCTTAGAAAAACGTTTAAATCAATACCATCAAACTCTACACACAAACGCACACCCTTCACATTGGGAAACTGGTCCCATTACCCCCAGTCGGACCCGCTACTCCAAACGGGCAAGGAGCCGCCAACCAGGTTCCGGACTGGGTGGGTATCCCCCTTGTTGTCGACCCGATTTCGGGGCCCTCAACAGAATATAACATGAAGATTCAGGAAGTTTGTTGACAAAGTTCTTGGAAGTTCTGGGCAGTTTCATTGTAGGTTGGCCCTAAAATTCTAGAGCAAAGTTTGTGGCCACACTATCATAAATGAGAAATTTTGGCCACAGGCACATGGAAGATGGGTTGTGTGTGTAGTTGGAGCCTTCTGGACACACTGACATGCCTACATGTGTGTGACTGGAAGGTGAATCAAGTCAGAGAATGGTTCCATCTCAGGGAAGATGGTCACCAGTGAAACTAGGTTGTTAACTGCGTGATCATGTATCTCTGGGTGTTGTAGCAAGTTTTAGATAAGTGGAACCCATTTCCATAACCACAACTTGGAAGTTGGGTCATGCATAGTAACTCTCAACTCATGTTTACCTTGGTAAGCAAGTAAAGTGGGTGAATGTCGGATGGGGTGTTACAAAGTGATATCAGAGTAGATTCACAACATTGGACCTCTGGATAAATGCAGATTGTTATGCATGCATGTTAGTTATTTTATTATTATTGATGTTATATTCATGTATATGATGTTGATTCAATTTTGATGTCATTATTTTAATACATGCATGAACATATATGTTGTTGATATTATTATGTATTGTGTTAATCTGGATTGACCTGTGCAGATGCAATAGCCTCACCAGTAGTAAATTGAAGTAATGCTTTTGATTATTCCTTTTATTTTATCTAAAGGTGGTATGTTGCAGGAAATAAAAGGCAAAGAGATGAAGAGAAAAATGGTTGAGTATAGTTCATATGACTCCCCACACAGGCCAGAAGAGAAATTAGTGGAATGGGAAAAATCAATTGGGTAGCAGGGAGAGGGAGATTCTCCTAATATAGCGGGCACATTGAGAAGTTGGAGGGTAGAGATTAGAAGTTGTAAATTTTATAATAAATGGTTGATTGAAGCTCAAGAAAGGCTCATGAAAGCTTAAGAAAAGCAAGTTGACATTAATGCAGTTATTATTCAAATCGTTTCACATTTGCAAAAGCATGGACAACTAGGGATCATCCATGGGGCCAAACAGGAAGAAAAGACTATTGGGGCAGATGGAAGTCGGTCTCAGAAGAGGTACATGATGGATCACGATGATACAATGAAGAGTGCTAGACTCTTGGGCACACCTAAGATGAGGGCTAGTATGCATGGATTTTATTTTATCTCTAATTCTAGGAGACATCATTTCCATCACCACAAACATCATCATAGGAGTGAGAAGGAGCACTTGTTGGAAGGGTTCAAGAAATCCAAGCCTCCTAATTTCGATGGTGAGATGACCAAATCAGAAGATGCAGAAGCATGGCTTCTTGGAATGATAATGACTTTTTAGACTTCATGACTACTTAAAGAATATGAAATCCAAGATAGATACCTCCAGTCTCAAGGGAAAAACAAATATCCGGTGGGAAGATGTTAAGTATGTTAGGGGAATCAAGGAAGAGAAGTTGATTTGGGAAGAATTTGAAAGGATCTTCAGAAAGAAATACCTATTTGAAAGGTATTATGATGGAAAGGCCAAGGAATTCTATGAGCTCGGAATGGGTTCCATGTAAGATGAAGAATATACAACCAAATTTCTAGAGTTATTGAGATACGTACCATATCTCAAGGATGAAAAAGCGAAGATCCAAAGTTTCATTAGTGGATTTCCATTATCATTCAAAGATATGATTCAGTTTGATGAGCCTCATTCATTGGAGGAAGTGATTTGAAAGTTGAAGCATTGTTATGAACAATCAAAGCGCAAGCCTAAGTTCAAGTGTGACTGGAAGGGTAGCGAGAAGACTAAAGGAAAATGGATTAAAAAGCGAGGAAGGTCTCATGATGCAGGTGAGAAGGAAAATGTGGCCATTCATAAGAAGTTCAATGTAGTTGAGAGAGGACATGGGTCTCGTCCTGTGGAGCAAAAAAATAAATATAGTGGCAGAGAGCCATTGACATGTTGGATTTGTGGTAGAGATCATTGCAAGAAGGATTGTCCACTATATTAGGGTGCCAAGCCTCAGATATACAGTTCTCAAGAGGCACAAATAGTTGGGGATGTAGCTTAGAGAATTCTCCTAGTCTATGCAACATTTGATAATAGGTAAGCAGACCACTAGGCATTTATCATTGAGATGGAAGGTAAGATTTGTAATCAATTTGTTTCTATTTTGATTGATATAGGATCAAATTATATCTATATTAGTCCTCAAATGGTGGATCATTATTGTTTGCTCAATAAAGTGCATGAAAAATATTGGTTGGTGTAGTTGGCTATAGGGACCAAGAGAAGAGTTCACCATTAGGTAAAGTCTTGTGCATTTGAGCTTAATGGCATGCCTACATGAAAAAACCTGAATTTGCTTCCTTGGGGTGCATATAACATGCTTTTGGGCATGAATTGGTTGTTTATTCATATGACCAAGGTAGATTTATATGAGAAGGCCATTGAGTGTTTGGATGAGGTTGGAGAAAAGAGAGTCTTACATGGAAAGCAGAAGCCTACATCAATGAGGAGGATTACGACCATGCAAGCTAAGCGTAACCATAGAAAATGATGTTTATTGTTTGCAGTACATATTTCTAGTGAAAAAGGGTTGGATGATGAGGATGGTGAAGTCCTAAGGAGGTATCCTATCTTACAACAGTTTCAGGATGTGTTTCCTATAGAGATTCCAAACCTTCCTCCTATTGGAGAGGTGGATTTCTCTATTAAGTTGATACCATGAACAACACCAACATCTAAGGCACCATATAGGATGAGCACTCCTGAGTTGGTGGAATTGAATTTGCAGCTTAAAGAGATGCTTGATAAGGGATACATAAGGCCAAGTGTGTCTCCTTAGGGAGCACTAGTGTTGTTTGTAAAGAAGAAGGATGATGCTCTCATATTGTGTATTGATTACAAGCAGTTGAACAAGGTGACCATCAAGAACGAGTATCCATTGCCTTAGATTGATAATTTGTTTGATCAGCTAAATGGAGTTGCAAGTTTTTCAAAGATTGATCTGAGATCAAGATATCATTAGGTGGGCATCAAAGAATAAGACATCTATACAATTGCATTTCATACAAGGTATGGGCACTATGAGTTTGTAGTGGCTCATTTTGGTCTTACCAATGTTCCAACCACCTTCATGTGTTTGATGAACAATGTGTTGCGCCCTTACCTGGATATGTTTGTGATATTATTTGTTGATGATATATCGGTATATTCAAAGAATGAGGAAGAGCATGTTGAGCACCTAGTAGCAGCATTGAAATTGTTGAGAGATCATAAGTTTAATTCCAAGCTTAGCAAGTGCAGTTTCTTTCAGTCTTAGATTCATTACTTGGGACATATTGTTTCCAAGGAGGGGATAGCAATGGATCTAGAAAAGATTAAGGCTATCATGGAGTGGCCAACTCCAAAGAATGTGAATGAGGTCAGATCATTCATGGGACTAGCAAGTTATTATAGGAGGTTTATCAAGAATTTCTCCAAGATTGGCTATCATGTTACATCCTTGCAGAGGAAAGGAAATAAGTTTGAATGGAATGTTGAGTGTGCAACTATATTTGATCAGTTGAAGCAATTTCTTACCAATGCTCCAATTTTGAGGATTGCAGATCTCGATAAGGAATTTGTGGTTTGTATAGATTCCTACAAGGAATGACTTGGTGGAGTCCTAATGTTGTAACCACACCTTCCACATTTAACCACTTTTATAAATTCTCTAGGGTGAACATGAGTTGAGTGTCACTATTATATGACCTGAACTCCCTTTTCTAGTTATCGAAGTGGGGCTAACTAACTAGGAGCATACTTTCATCCCTCAGGGACTACAGATCACTCAGGAGCTTAACAACCACCCCTGGTGATCAATCTCATAGATGGAACTCATTTTCACAAGTTTGACACCCCAACCACACCCATAAAACATCATGCATGCGATTGGGAGGCTACAACTGCACCCATAAGCCTGCGTGTGTGTGGTTATGACCAAAATTTCTCTGTTATGTGCTAGCAGTTGCGAGATCTGTGCCACTTTTTTAGGGATGGCCTTCAGGCCACTGCCTAGAACTTTCTAGAAACATGTTGGGTTGTGTTATATTCTTTCCACGACTAGCCCATGTAGTTAACTGGGGGTTAGAGGGGGGGAGGTCATAGGGGGTTTGATGGGTACCCGTAACCCCACTTTATGGGGTCCGGGGCAGCGCCCTAGAAAATTTTGGTTTTGGACCCTATGTTAGGTTGGGCGAACCCACCTATGGTTTTGTGCATGATTTTCACACATGTTTTTTTTGGATGTGATGGTTTTCGGTCCATGGTACTGGGTGCTTCAACATGTATAAATATGTATTGTAACATTGAAAGGAACATAATGAAAAATCAAGCTGGTAGTCCCGGTTTTGGGATCCAGTGGGAAATTCTCTGTGTATATGTGTTTTATGTGTTATGCTCTCGCATTGTTTATTTTTCTGTGTTTTAGAATTCGTATGCAGGTAATTTTTGTACGGGGTTAAAACCTACAAAACATGTCGAGGATGATAACAAGTCTAAACAATCAATACTCAAGTAATATCTTAACCAAGACATGCCTAATACATGATGGAAATTGCGTATCACTGATCGTAAATGTAAAAGCTACAGGTCATGAATGCATATTTGTTCATAAACTTATGAACTTCATCTATGAATCACCAAGAAGGATCTATTCCCTCTCAAGCTAGTTTCAACAACACTTGTTAGCCCATGCATTCATTAACAATTTGATAACTTATCAAATCATGAAAAAGATCCAAAACTGGAGCACATCATAGAACCATGCATATAACCAACATATAACTAGAATGGAAACTAAGAAAAATCAGTCATAAGATCAACATAATAACCAGTATTAATCACAATAAGAAAATAACTCATATTAAAATATGAAAATACCAACCAAATTAGGGACTTCCAGGTACCACCTGACCATAGATTGGGTTGGACAAAATCTCTCTTTCAGCCAATTACCCCCGCACCATATTCCAAGCATGAATGTAGGATCATGTGGGTTAAACAAAAATAGAGAAAAGCAAGGCTTTATGGGCCAAACCACCTCAACCCTCCCCCACATTGATTTCCTAACTAGTCCAGAAATCATTAACATCAAACCAGATTAGTCTCTTCCCAAGTTGTCCAAGGCTCTAGGGATTCTATCTCAACCCATAGCCTCTAGGGAACCCAAGTTGTTACAGGGCTCCAAAGATTCTATCCCAACCCACAACCATGGGGAACCTTAGAACCAATCAAAAAATACAAATGGAGAATCCACTACATTATGGTTATCTAGGAAATGGCAAGGAAAGGGTGAAACCAGTGTCACTCTGGGGAAATCCCATGCCAATGGCAACAAAACAATCAAAGAACCACATGCATATACCATGCATCCCAATCTCAACAAGGAAATCACACATGTAACTTATTACCTGCAATGTATCCCTCTTGTAGATATTGTTCCAACCTTCCTCCCTAATGCCCACAAATTCCTTTGCTTGTTTGCTTGTCTTTCTCCAAATCTAAGTGAATGCTAGAATGCTCCCTGGCTTCCCTTTGCTTCTTTCTCTCTCCTCTAGGAGCTCTCTCTCTCTGAAAACGATTAGAGTTAAAATTAACAAAAGTTGTATTGTCCAAAGCTAGAAATAACAAAAGCAGTGAATTGTTTCTCTGATGCCTTTTTATCATTTATGTCTAGTCTCTTCTTGTCTATTTTTCCCTTTTTTCTTCCTTTTCTCTATAGTTTCCCTTGCATGCATATTTGCATCTCTTCACCTTCCTTTTCTCCTATTTTCCTTTTATTTTCATAATTTAATGCCATTTATTACCTCTTTGCCTTTTTCCAATGCCTTTGCCAATTTCCATAGCCATTAATAAACCACAAGTGATGCCCACTATAATGTTTTCCCACCATTCAACTTGGAATATGTGTCTTGTGACCTTGGTCTTATTTTATTTACATGGAAAATCATTTGGGGGCTATTACAAATGCAGGAAGGGTAGGCGATTTTCTATGAATCATGGAAGCTAAATGAACATGAGAAAAATTACGTGACTCATGATCTTGAGTTGGAAGCTATCATTCATGCAATGAAGATGTGGAGATATTATCTCCGTGGCAGGAAGTTCATTTTTATGAGTGATCACAGTGGAATGAGGTACTTGTTTGACCATCCCAATTTGAACATAAGGAAAGAAAGAAGCTTGGCTACTCTCACTGAGTTTGGCTTTGAAATCGAGTACATCAAAGGCAAAGAGAACCAGGTTGTAGATGCACTCAGTAGGAGAGTACAGGTAAATCATATTTCAGTTGTGACATTTTATGGCACATATTTGAAGAAGAGGATCTTGCATGCAGGGCGACATGATGAGAGGTACCAACAACTAAAGTAGAGATTACAACAATAAGGTGAGGGTGATAAGGATGACAAGTATCACCTCACGAAATATGACTTGGATATATTTAGGAGAAGGATCTATGTGCCTGATAGTAGTGAATTGAAGAAGCTTATTTTGAGATATTTTCATGTTAATCCATATTCAGGACGTCAAGGATACCAGAAGACTTTGAAAACTATCAAGAAGTTCTACTATTGACCTAACTTGATGAAAGAGATGACTGAGTTTGTTGCTAATTGCTTGGAATGTCAATAGGTAAAAGCAGGATGCAAGCATCCAACTGGTTTGTTGCATCCTTTTCCAATTCTGGAATGGAAATGGGAGTTCATTTCCATGGATTTCGTTACAATGTTTCCAAGGACATCAAGGTAGCATGAATCCATCATGGCTATGGTTGACAGGTTGAGCAAGCTAGCTCACTTCATTGTAGTGAAGTCTATTAATTTAGCTAGTGAAGTGGCTCAAATCTTCATTAAGGAGATAGTGAGGTTTCATGGAGTTCCCAAGATGATTATATCAGATAGAGATTCCATGTTCACTTCAAAGTTTTTGAAGGAATTGTTTGTGGGCTTGGGGGAAGAACTAACTTTCAATACGAATTATCATCTGCAGACATATGGGTTGACAAAGAGAATTAATAGGATTCTTGAGGATATGTTGAGGATGTATGTCATGAATGAACAAAGGAAGTGGGAGGAATATCTTCCACTGGTAGAGTTTGCTTACAATAATGGGTATCAGGAATCATTGAAGATGAGTCCATTTGAGGCTCTCTATGAGAGGATTTGTAATACTCCTATCAGCTGGAGTGATCCAGTGAGCAGGGTGTTTATTAGACCATATATGTGTGTTTGTGTGTATGTACCATTATAAATATTGTATTGAGCTATGTTTATACAACTCCAATAAGAAGTATATTTGTCATGTTTTCAGTGGTTTTGTCCTGTCATAAGTGTCATAGAACACCGAGGATAGTGTTCCCCCAAGGGGGAGGGTTTGTAACAACCCCAGATTACATTTCCATGTAAATAAATGATGTATGAACATTATAAAGGCAAAAATAAAACCGAGGTCATGGGACATGTATTCCAAGATGAATGAGGGGAAAAACATTACGTTGGGATCCATTTGTGGTTAATTATTTATTGACTATGGAAATTGACATTGGCAAGAGGAAAAAGGAAATAAATGGAAAAATAATTATTACAGGCTAGTAAGGACATGTGAAAAAGTGAAAAATAAAAAAAAAAAAAAAAATGAAAGAAATTCCACTTCAGCAAGTGGAGAAGAGGAAGAGACAAGAAAAGGAGAAAATAGAAAAAAAATATGCATGCAAAGACAAAGATGAAGAAAAAGGAAAAGGAGAGAGAGAGAGAGAGAGAGAGAGAGAGAGAGAGAGAGAGAGAGAGCATGGGCACACTTTGGGAAGAAGAGGAAAGAGAACACTACAACACAAGGAACAAGAAAGACAAGCAAAGAAAAGCAAGGAAAAGCAAGGAGCACAAGAGGAATTGGATCAACAACTAGCAAGGAAAGGAAATAATAGAGGAAAGGGAAACCAATAAAAGAATTTTTGTAGGTAACAGTTTGCATGTGTGATTATCTTGCGAGTATTTGAATGCATGGTTCATGCAATGGTTTGTTGGTAATTTTTTATGTCATTGACATGGGATTTCCTGGAGTGACAGTCATGTACAACCTTTCCTTATGCCATTTCCTGGATGTCCATGACGTAACGGGCTCCTTATTTGGTTGAACTTTGGATGCCAGTAGATTTGTGTTCCTGTTTGAGGTGGTCTTAATAAAATCCCAAGGGTTGAAGGTGGAGATGGCTATCTCTAGGTAAGCCTTTGACATGTGGGTGGAGATAGGAAAATAACTTTGGGTATGGTGAAGAAATTCTGAGGCATCCAAGCATGTATTGGTTTTGGTGATTTCTGAACCGGTTTAGTTGAAATCACAGTGGCTTGAGGGTGGAGGTGGTTTTCCTCTCGATTCCCTATTTGGTTTTGGTTTTGGTTTATCCCATGTGATCCCATATTCAGGCTTGGAATATGGCATGGGGTGATTTTGTGGAAAGAAGGAATTGGTTCATCCCAATCTCTGCTCGGGTGGTATGCTCAAGTCCTTGACTTAGTTGGAACTATGCATATGTTATTATGTGTTATTCTTTAATGAGATCAAAGAGCATAAGGTTTGTTTGATGTGTGATTATGCGACTGGTTTTTCATGGCTTCATTCTGGTTAAATGCTTATTACATGCTTGGTGTATTTCTTGTTATATGAAGTGCTCTTGTTATAGATATTGCTCACGGTTTTGACAGGCTCTTGGATAATTTATATGGATGCATGTGCTAATATGTGTTTGATTGTAGCTAATATGAGAAGGAAGTGAGCCTCCTTGAGGAATATTTGATATAATTAATGACACAATGAACAAATTATGCACTCATGACCTATAAGTACTATGTTTACAAAGTGTTTGTATAAATGACCATTATGTGCTATGTAAGCTTGAGCAAGAATATAGCCTAAGAACATAACATGAAGACTTAGGAAGCTTGTTGATAAATTTCTGGGAAGTTATGGGAAGTTTACCTATAGGCTAGCCATAAAATTTTGGAGCAAAGTATGTGGTCGCACTATCATAACTGAGAAATTTCAGCCATAGTCACATGGAGGATGGGTTGTTCGTGTGGCTGGAGCCTTTTGGCCACACTGACAGACCTAGATGCATCCGATAGGGAGGTGAATCAAGTCAAAGAATGGTTCTGTCTTAGGGAAGATGGTCACCAGTGAAACTAGGTTGTTAACTGTGTGATCATGTGTCTCTGGATGTTGCAACAAGTTTCAGACAAGTGGACGCTATTTCCATAACTACAACTTGGAAGTTGGATCATGCATAGTAACTCTCAACTCATGTTTACCCTGATAAGCAAGTAAAGTGGGTGAATGTGGGGTGGGGTGATACATTTTCAGCCTTCTTCGTGAAGTGAATTTTCATGTTATTTCCTTATCAAAATTAGTTTATTTTTGTTGGTGGGAAATCATGTATGGACTTGGAGGTCTATGGTATGAAGCTCTATGTTTGATTTGTAAACTATCTTGGATATTCCACCAGAGAGTTCATCACAACATATCTTATAATATTATATTTAAAATATGAAATTCAACGCTATTACAATTTTAATAGATTTTTGACTCTGTAGATTTAATGTTAATAGTGCATGCATGCGAATGAAAATTATACAAAAATATATAGAAAAGAAAAATAAAATTTCACACACACATAAGACACATGATTTTCTTTTGGAAACCCTTTTGGGGTTAAAAACCTAGTTGGAAGGTGAGGCTGCTCCACTCTCTTTGTCCGAAAATTTGGTTGTGAGTATAAAGAACTATGGTCTATGGCCCGTGGGATGCTACAGTGCACAAACCCTCTATTTGTGCTCTACCTCCTATCCCTCTTGGCCATCTTTGCTCAGCTCTAGAAGAAAATGCACTCAAAAGAATGAAATCCCTTTTCCTCCTAGTGGCTTGGTTAACACATCCTGATAGCCTAATAGTGGTTAGGTTTGACTACTTCAACTCTTAACTAGAGTTACAATATAGACTCTTCTAGATTTTTTTACATCATAATCATGTGGCTAGCCCCTTTTCCATAAATAATGGGGGTTGACGTGACATCCTTTCGAATTATGGTGGTGAAAACATGAAGGTCAACTTCTGAGTGGAATATCTTTCGCATACAGACTCTGATTGATGTGATTTGTGTCATTGGAAAGGTATCTGTGTGTAGAATAACATGAAAAGGTGTTGTGATAAAATGACAAATTTTTACTCCCAAATATGTCGTTTGATGGCTCAAAATTCTCCCGTAAAGTTTCAGACCCTATTTTTCCAAACTCGGTCCCACTAGTAAAAACAGTCTTGTGATCTTATTCCTCCACTTTCTCCACTCTGAAATCATTGAGATGGATGAAAAACAATATAATGATCCCATTAGGATTAATGTATCTCCCAAGTCAGCTTTATATCATTATCTCGAGCTTTAGTTTCATTTAGTGTTTGGACGTTGGTTTGTGGCCTTTTCTCAAGATGTAAGCCAAAGAATGTGTTATATATATATTAAAAAAAGGGAGAATATTTGAAATATGTATATTAAAAAAAAGGGAGATAAAAGAAGTAAAAAACAAACATGGAATCTCTAAGTAATAAACAAAAAGAATTCCAAAGAGATGTAGAACAAGTAATCACAATACTTGAGCGACAATATGCTGAGGAGAGAAAGAGAATGGAATCCTTCTTCCATTCTCTACATCCATCATCACCCCCACAGAATGATGTAATCCATTGTACCGAGAAGGTGCAGCTAAAAGATCAAGAGAATGCCCAAATAGCCAAAATCCAGCAAAATAAGGAAGCATTAGAACACGAACATAAAGATCTTGTAGATATGCATTACAAAGAAATAATGGAAAAGGACGAAGAAATTTCTCGTCTCAAGGACCACGTCGAAAAATTACTGGCGCAAGTGAAGAAGACTAAGGTCACAAAGAAAGAACTCAAGAAGCACTTATCAGAACAAGAAGATGAAACTTTGCATTTAAAGAACCTTAATAAAAAATTATTAGAACAAATCAGAGATCTAAAAGATGAAAATCTTAAAATTCAAAACATTGAAAATAAGGTTGATAAATCAGAAATCAAAGAACTTTTATGACTGAAAAACCATAATCAAAGTCTACTCACTCAAATTAAGAAACTTAAGGATGATAAGAAGGCATTAAAAGATAAGTTAGAACAATTCACTCAAGAAGAAGTATCAAAATCTACAGTCGCAATAGTTCAAGTTGAAAATAAGGGAAAAAATATCGATTCAATGAATATGACTACTCAAGAAGACAAGTCAATTGAAGAAACGACACACTTAGATGTTGCAGTTCAAACAATGGACATCCCAAGTGATTGTTCCATAACCAACTCAACAACATCTTTGCCAGAAGAAAATATAAAAATTGCCACATGCCCAATAAGGGAAAGTCAAACCAAAAAAGTTCCATATCGGCATCCGAATCATGAGAATAGACAAATAAACCATACTACGTATCGGGACCATTCAGAACAGAAACAACAAATTGATGTTTTAGAGAATAACGACGTAAAATCAATCTCGTCTTATGCTGACAAGTCGTTACAAAATTCCAATGATCAGAATACTACACAGAATATTAGCCTAGGATGGTCTGATCCCTTATCAGTGTGACAATTTTGTTTGTCACTTAGAAGATCATATCAGCTTGTATCGACGAAGATGATTGTTCCAAGAGCGAAAGTCATTCGAAGCCAAAAAAGAGATCAAGCCTTTTTCATCGACAAGCTTTGAAGACAAAGCTTTTTGAGGGGGGGAGGCAATGTTACGAATATTATATATATAAATAATGTAAAATAATGTAAATAATAATAATCGTAAATAATGATTAGTTAAACTAGCCACCCACGTTGTTGCTGCCCGATCACTTCCCAATCCATTCACTTTAGAATGCTAGTCTTGTTCAATGTGAATTGCAGTGGCTTTGTAGGGTTTGGTGTAGTATTAGTTTGGAAAAGTTATGGGCAGCGAATTTTAGTGGGTGGGTGTGTTTCACTGTGCTTTGTAGTTTGTTTGGTCCTTTCGATGGTTTTCTTGGGCTCAATGGTAAATGGTGAACAATTTGAGGAGGAGGTAGTTGCTCCTTCTGTCACAATTGGTGTGTCGTCTGTGGAGTCTAGGTCTAATGTCTGGAGTTTTTACGATTATTTATTTTATTGGTTCCCTAGTTCTCTTGGTGTTGGGTCTCATATGTTCTTGTGTTCTTTTACAAGTAGAGGCACTCATAGAAGTTGTTGGAAGTTCAACCCTGATTCATTTATGTCGGCGTAGTAGAAGGGGATGAGCAGAAGGGGAGGTGGTGGATAATTCCAACAAGAGAAGCATAGTTGAAAGATTTTTTCTCATGAATCGACTACCACATTTTCTAATGTTGTTCCACTGAAAACACGCAGAGAAATTTGGAAGCTAGAAATGCAAGCAGGGGCCGAAAGACAATCCCTCTCTGATACAAAGCTCATGGAGGATATGTTGCCATGGGTTCCTGACCCTGGTCACACCAGGGGCAGGAAGAAACAATACCTAAATTTTGTGGCTCTTCATTAGAAAATGAAGACCTTGTTAGGCCTGGTCTTGAGGGATAAACAAGTGGAGAAGTAGAATATATTGGCATCCCTGGAAGACATCAAGAGAATGCTTAGGAATAAATGTTTCTATTTGGATAGAATCAATTTGCAGTTGGCTCATATAGAAAGGAACATTACATGTGAATTGGATGGGGGGAGGGATATGATGGATCCTCCTAGCTCTAGCACGAGGGATCCAACCAATATTTCTTCTTCTGAGAATGATTAGAGCGCTCTGTGGGTGGAGGTGCAGTTGGATTGTTTTGTGTGAGGGTTCTTGGCTCGTTAGTATGGATGCTTGGTATCTCTGGTGGTCTCCTCGATGCATGGTGGTTTGTGTGGTGTTTCTTGGCCCATCTTGTTGGACATGTGTCATCTCTTATGTTCCCCTTGTTGAATGTTCTATGGTTAGTCGTGGTGCTTATATCATGGTTGTTTTTCCTTGACATGTTTATTTTGGGAACAGGTCGTTTAGGTCTGGTTATATGTATTATGGGCAGTCCCTTCGTGGATTATAGAATGTTGGTGTCGATGATTTTTGGAAAGTATGTTAAGCTATCTTTGGGTGGGTCTGTTGGGCAATGTTACAGGCCATTGTTTGGCCTTATCTTTAATGATTGTTAGGTTATGGAGTCTTAATTGTTCAGTGAGATTTGAGATTTATTTTTTTAAGATGAATAAGATAATATGATGAAAAAAATTAGATCCAACATAATCACTCTAATAGTCTCTATAAAACCATATAAAATTAATTTTAATTAATATAAAATACCTTAACTTCTAAAAAATTCCTATTTATATAAACAAAATATATTAATATTAAATTAATAATCTAAAAAAATTACTAATATATTTCTTCTATCCAATTATTCACATACAAGAATCTCCCGCATTCCAAAAACTAAATTTGCTTTTATTTTCAATCCTAAATACACTTAAAAATATATTCAAAATTTATAAATAATTTGTTAATTAAATTTTATATTTTTTAATAATTTTTTTAATATATATTTCATAATATATTTTAATATTATGAATTAGATAAGAGCTTTTAAAATAAATTATTTTTTTTTACCGTTTTTAATATTATTATATTTTTAATACACTATTTTTAATTTATATTAAACATTTAATCTTTATTTCTTTGTTCATTACTTACTAATAACATATCTTACCTCAAGCTTGTTAGGCCAAAGCAATCTCAAGTCTTGTAAGTGATATGGGATCCTCCATATTTATTTGGATTCTTGTAAGTGATATGGTATCCTCCATATTATGATAGCAACTCTTTTATAGTGATTTTAAATTTTGGAATATATATATATATATATATATATTTTGTTGACACTTAATCCGAAACGGATGAGGTGAAGCTGGATAGTCATCTAGAAGATGAATTGATCCGTTTTTTGTATATATAAATAATAGTTGTCTAATGAGAAAGATCACCAGTTGTTTCTTGCGCTCATTAATTTCTGAGCTAACCTGGCCTGACATGGTATCAGAGCACAGGTCCCAGAAATAACTCCTGCCTCTGCCAGGTTTCTGCTGCCTCATGAAACCTCTGGCCTGAGAGACTGCCTTTACCTGAATTCGCTGCCCCTCTGACCTGACAACGCATCTGCCTGAATTATCCTCTGTCTCTCTGCGCATTCATTTATGCCAATGCATTTGCCTGAAACGTTCTTTGTCTCTGCGCTGCCCCTCTCTGCGTTTGCCTGAATACTCATCAACAATCGCTCATTTATTCTGCGCAATTTTTTTATGAACGTTCACCCATCTTGAATGGCGGCCTTGATTTTGCTTCCACCGCTTCGATCTGCTTGGAATCAATAAAATACCTGGAGCGTTGATGCGTTCCTCTGGTGGAGATGCTTGGAATCAATAAAATACCTGGAGCGTTGATGCGTTCCTCTGGTGGAGATGCGTTCCTTCTGAAGCCTGAAACGTTGAAGCCTGAAGCTTGCTCGAACGTGCCTGACAGAAACGTTGAAGCCTGAAGCGGATTAAACACTGCCTATAGTATCAAAGCTAGTATCAAAGCTGGTATAGTATCACTGCCTTTGTGCGTAGGTATCAAAGCCTTTATGCGTGGTATATTTTGGATCGCTTTTCAAAAGCCGGTTGTGAGAATCAAAAAAAACCTTGAAGCATAAATACGTTGTCCATCCATTTTGAATACGCTGTCATCTTCAGAAAAACGCAGTCCATCTTCAAAAAAAAAAAAAACGCAGTTCATCTTCAAACGCTGTCATTCTCCTATACGTTGTGCTATCAGGTTCATTTTTATAGTGTACCTATCTTTGTATTTGCCTTGCTGATTTACATACACTCTGGAAATGATATGGAACGCTGGTCATTTAAATAGGCAGCGTATTTCAAGAGTTCTGTTGTGAACAAGGGGAATGAATCAAAGCATTTAAATAGGCAGCGTATTTTGCACAGTTTTATAATGCTGTAAGCAGTTGCACAGTTTTTTATAATACTGTCTTGAAGCACAAAGTGATATTATTGCAACAGCAAATGAAATGAAGTTCGATTTTTTCATAAGTCAGCAAGAAAGAGGATTGCTTGAGATTTTTTTTGGCAGAGATATTTTTTTTTACAGAATGCATAAGGCTATGACATAAGATTTTTTTTTCCAGCAGAAGTCTTGCTGTGGCATAAGAATTTTTTTTCTCCAGCAGAAGTCTTTTATCAACAGAAGTTTTTTTTTAGCAGAGATATTTTTACAGAATGCATTCAATCATTTCTATGGTCGGAATAGTTCTCACTAGCAAGGAGAACTATTCTGAATGGTCTCGGATGGTGAAACACACCCTCATCTACAATGAGCTGTGGAAAGGAGTGTGTGTCGGAGAAGAAGACAGAGACCCTGTGCAGCCCACATCAGACAAAGAACTCGCCATTTGGGAAAACAAGAACAGCAAAGCCTATGCATTGATCGCAGCATCTGTAAATGAGGAAGTAAGTCGTCATATTTCATCCTATTCCACTGCCTTTGAAGCTTTACAAAAGCTGAAAGAACTCTATGATACACATTCTGCACTTGAAGTTGTTCAGCTCATGATTAAACTCTTCACTCTTGAACTGAAAAATAATGATCCTCTTGCTCTTGCATCTGAAATAAAGTCTATAATGCATGATATAAAATCCACTAAGGTTGAGCTGGATATCTCTCTTATTGCCTTTCTCAAAGCACTCTATCCTACCTACTCTAATTATCTTGAGTCTTTACAAGCAAATGGAAACCTTAAAGATATAACCTTTGATTCTCTTGTGAAAAAGTTTGCTGAAAGAGAAAAAGCCTTTGGAAAGAAAACAGTCCCTGAATCTTCTGAAGAGACTGTTTTCCTTGCTCACAAAGAAAAGCATCCTGCTCAAGATTCTACAAGAGGAAGAGGTGGACGAAGAGGAAGAGGAAGATACTTCAGAGGCAGGGGGGCAGACATTCTCAAGTAGAAAAGTCTGATCTGCATTGCATTCGCTGCAAACGAAATGGATCACATGATGCTTCTACATGCAAGCTACCATGGGACAAGGTTGAGCAGAGAAGAAATCAGCAAAAAGGTAAAACTGATGACACAGACAAAGGTAAAGCACCTGAATCCGCTCACTATATTGAGGCACAATGTAACATTGGAGTAAATGAAGACTTGTTTAATGCTTCACTTGCTTCTTCGAAAAATGACTGGTTGCTTGATTCAAGAGCAACCTGTCATATGACTCATAGGAAAGAATTTTTTGAAGATTTCACTGACAATGTTGATGGAGCAGTATACTTTGCAGATCAGTCAAAAATCAAGCCATCAGGGCTTGGCACAATCAGGCTTAAACTGCCTGGTCTTCCAGATTTTCTTCTGGATCATGTTCTATATCTCCCACAGCTCAAGAGAAACTTGCTGTCCCTGGTCCACATCCGCCAGCAAGGTCACTCCATTCATATGTTTGATGGAAAGCTTGAGGTAAGAAAGGCATCTGACCATTCACTTGTTATGAGAGGTATAGAAGAAGAAAGACTTCTTAAACTGCAAGGATCCTCTGCTCATGCACAACATTTTTCATATATTTCTCATCATGATGAAGGTACACTTCCATCAAGTTTATTATGGCATGCTAGATTTGGACATCTAAACTATGATAGTCTCCGCTTGTTGAAGAAAAATGGTGTTGCTGGTTTGCCTACAATTCCTAGAAAACATAAACAATGTGATGCTTGCATTCTAGGAAAGCATAGCAAACAGTCTTTTCATGATTCACATTCAAGAGCACATAGGAAGCTTGAACTTATTCATTCAGATTTATGTGGTCCAATGCTTGTTCCTTCTGCAAATGGAAATAAATATATCATGACATTTATTGATGATTACACCAGAATGTGTTGGGTTTACTTATTGAAGAACAAAACTGATGCTTTTCAAACATTCAAGAATTTTCATAAGTGGATTGAAAATGATGCACAATCTCATATTGGGTCTATTCGCACTGATAATGGAAAAGAATATACATCAAATGAATTTGAACACTATCTTCGTCAACATGGGATTAAACATCAAACAACTGTACCTTATAATCCTCAACAGAATGGTGTAGCTGAAAGAATGAACAGAACAATTTTGAATATGGTACGATCCATGCTTTTCTTCAAAAATGTAAAGACAATGTTTTGGGCTGATGCTGTTCTATGTGCTGCATATATAAAGAATAGATGTCCATCTAGTGCTATAAGAAACAAAACTCCTTATGAATTGTGGTATGGACATGTTCCTTCGGTAAAACATCTCAGGATATTTGGCTCCACCTGTTATGCTTTAATACCAAAGGTACATAGAAACAAACTTGGTGCTAGAAGTCGCAAGTGTATCTTCCTGGGGTATTCAAACACATCTAAAGCATACCGCCTTTATGATGAAGTAAATAGAAAGTTTGTTTTATCTAGAGATGTCATTTTTCTTGAATCATCCAAATCTGACAGTGTTGTTGAGCGGCAACTTGATCGCTTGGATAGATTCACAAAACTGAAATCATTTCAAGAGTTTGATAATCAGATTCCACATCTTGAAGGGGGGATTCCTATACTAGATCAACATGTGGAATCTCCTTCTGAAGAACAATCTCCCCTACATGACACTCCAACAACGGATGATGCTTTAAGTGATGTAATTGATAGAATTGGGAGACTCAATCTTGATTCAGACCCAACTCAATCAACAGAACAGCCTGGACCATCTCAGAAAGGTCCCCCAAAGTGGCTGACAAAGACACTTGAAAGTGTTCATCCTGATGAAATTGGAAAAACAGGAACCAGAAATTCAAACCGACAAGATGGAGGTGATGTAGATAACTCTAATTCACCTGTTGATATGGATGTTACTTATGATTGTGAATTGAACTTGTCTACAGATTTTGAACCAACTTCCTTCAAAGAAGCTGCTTCTCATGATGAATGGAAAGAAGCGATGCAGAAGGAGTATGATGCCCTCATAAAGAATGGCACTTGGAAGCTGGTTGATCCTCCATTTGGAACCAAACCAATTGGCTGCAAGTGGGTCTACAAGAACAAGTACAAAGTTGATGGCTCACTTGACAAGCACAAAGCTAGGCTTGTGGCAAAAGGTTTTGCACAGAAGGAAGGGGTCGATTATGAGGAAACTTTTGCTCCCACAGCAAAATGGGCCACCATCCGGACACTCTTTGCACTAGCTGCTCAGAACGGTTGGAAAGTCCATCAAATGGATGTAAAAACTGCATTCTTGAATGGAGATCTAAAAGAGAATGTTTTTATGTCCCAGCCTGAAGGATTTGCTGTGAAAGGACATGAACACAAAGTATGCAAACTTGTGAAGTCCTTGTATGGCCTCAAACAAGCACCACGAGCCTGGTATGAAAAACTAACTGAGCATCTTCTGAAACTCAACTTCAAACATTTTGATCTTGATGATGCAACTTTATTTGTCAAGAAAGTTGGCAAAACAGTTGTATATCTTGTGGTATATGTAGATGATCTTTTAATGACAGGGAACAATGAAAGCTATATTGCATCCATAAAGAAAGAATTAGGAGAATTTTTTGAAATGACTGATTTGGGCTATGTTCATTACTATCTTGGCATTGAAGTAACCCAACATCCAAAGTCCATATTTCTTTCTCAAAAGAAATACATTGGAGATTTGTTAAACAGATTTGGCATGACAGAGTGCAATCCCCTTTCTACTCCAATGGAACAAAACTTGAAGCTCACATCTATTGAAGGAAAGGAATTTGAGGATGCAACAAAGTATAGATAGCTTGTAGGAAGTCTCATCTACCTCACTACTACCAGACCAGACATTTCATTTGCTGTTGGAATCCTCTCCAGGTTTATGCAAAAGCCTTGTGAGGGACATTGGTCTGCTGCAAAAAGAGTTCTAAGGTACTTGAAGGGAATTCAAGACCTTGGAATCAAGTATACACAGGTGGACGACTTCAACTTGATTGGATACTCTGATTCAGACTTCGATGGAGACAAAGAAACTGGGGTATCTACTTCAGGATATGCTATGAGTCTTGGATTGGGAGCTGTCTCCTGGAGATCACGCAAATAATCAGTACCAGCAGATTCCACAACAGAAGCAGAATACGTGGCAACAGCTGAAGCAACGAAAGAAATTGTGTGGCTCAGGAAAATTCTTGAAGATTTGCAAGTAAAACAAATACAATCTACTCCACTCATGATTGATAACACCTCTGCAATAAAGTTGGCCAAGAACCCAAAGTTCCATGATCGTACTAAGCACATCAATACTAAATATCATCTGATCCGACATCATGTTGAGGCCAAAACAATCCATCTCCGTCATTGTTCCACAAACGAGCAAATTGCAGACATCTTCACCAAAGCGCTTGGAAGAGAAAAGCTTGAAAGATTCAGAACGATGCTTGGACTCACCAACATCCCTTCAGATTAAGGGGGGGAATGTTGACACCTAATCCGAAACGGATGAGGTGAAGCTGGACAGTCATCTAGAAGATGAACTGATCCGTTTTTTGTATATATAAATAATAGTTGTCTAATGAGAAAGATCACCAGTTGTTTCTTGCGCTCATTAATTTCTGAGCTAACCTGGCCTGACATATATATATATATCTATCTATATATATATATATATATCTATATATATATCTATATATATATATATATATATATATCTATATATATATATATATATATATATATATATATATATATATATATATATATATATATAATTAATTAATTAATTAATTAGATTACTAGATATTCAACAATGAACATACAAAAAACACAAATGCTATTGCTACATGGAAAAATAAAAAAGAATGGGATTAGACTCTAGAACCTACCAATGGTGCCTTCAATCCCAAGCTCCAATCTCCTTTGCAAACTCCTCGAGCTCAAGCAACTCTCTCAATCTTCATCTCACTCGCCTCCTTAACTTAAGCTCCAATCTTCCTCTCTCAATATGAAAATGGTGCATTGTGGGAGGGGAGAAATCCTTTTATTTCTTTTGGCCCCTCTGATTTTCTTCCATGGGGAGCGGTCAGTAGTGGTCACTCCCCGACCACTCCTAACTTGAAAAAATCACTCTAGGAGTGGTCAAGGAGTGATTGCTCCCTAATTTCTCTTGCTTTCGTGCTCGAAAAGGTAGGGAGCACAAATATTTTTAGGTAGCTCACTTTGGGAGTTGATTCGGGGTGAGGGGGGCAACACTCCTCTGCAGCCCTACCCCAAAAGGCACCCATTCAACCTCCTCAAAATGTCTATATAAAGGGGACCTCCCCTCCTCATTTGTACATCATTGATCTATCTTCACATGAGCTCCGTTATAGTAAAGAAAAGAAGAAATAAGGGAGCTGAAATTTTAGGAAGAAGGCTTGGCATTTCATCTTGTTCTTGGGTATTGCTTTGGTTATTATCTTGATGGTTTTTTTGATGTATTATTGTTAAAATTGGCAACTAGGGCCAAACTCCATGTGGGTCATCTTATTAATGGCAGCTGATGTTTTTCTTGGATCCCTCTCATCGAGAGGTGTAGGATTGATCTAAAGATCATCTGATTCCGATAAGTATTCATGGAGATATGAATTTATTTGTATTAAGGGACAATTCGTCAAGGTAGGCCAGCAACCAAATAAACTCCACATGTGCTCAACGTTTTAGTATAAATAGAGGTGCCTTGAAAGTCATTTGGACACACTCACTTGGGATCTCTTCCTCTCTACTTGTCTTTGTGGTTTAGTAGGAGGAGAGATCCTAAGGGATAACGCTGCCCTAATGGAGAAAGGTTCTACGCTATCTAGAGGGAGTGCCCTAGCATCTACGCTGCCCTAATGAATAAGCCCTAATCAACCTTAACGCAGTCATGGAGGAGAATACTATAGCACAGCAAGGAGAAGTCCTAACTGCCCTCAACGTTGGTTTAGAAGAGACCTAAGTTGCTATCTTAAAGAAGAGACCTAGCCCTAGCCGCAGATCTAAATGGAGCAACAAACAAGCCCTAACACAGCCATGGTAGAAGCCTAAGTACCCTATGTGGAGGAGAAAGAGTCCACCTACAATAGCCCTAATCCCTAGTCGCAGCAAGAAAGGGAGATTCTAAGACAGCGTGAGTGAGACTGGGTTCTTGAACGCCGAGGTGAAAGCTGAGAGACTGTCATGGATGTCGTAGGCTG
Source organism: Pinus tabuliformis (assembly GCA_031772625.1). NCBI lineage: Eukaryota > Viridiplantae > Streptophyta > Pinopsida > Pinales > Pinaceae > Pinus > Pinus tabuliformis. The sequence goes on along the minus strand of CM062816.1, from coordinate 1,760,137,645 downwards.
TCTTAAGGGCTGAAGGCATAGTTTTATGGGGATATAACCCTTGGAAAGGGCTAACGTAACAAGGGATAGGCTTGCTATAGAAAGCTGCAGTCCCTATCACATCTACAGGTCTACATTAGGAGGGCATAAGGACTGCTGGGGTATAACAGGTCAACGTATGGTTTAGGAATGCTGGAGAAGGGTGATCATAGCCCTGAGACAGATGTTGTGAAGGCTGTCAAATCAGCTGATAAAATACCCTTACCAATTCAGCAATGTGGCAATCATAGAAGGTGTGGCAGCATTGTAATAAGGGTACAACACAATGACAATGAACACTTCAATAAGGTGCAGCATGAGGTACAGTAAGCATGCAATGGTACAACAAGCATGCAAGGGACAACAAGCTAATACGTGGACAACTTTAAGCATGATGACAAACGGGACAGCTGTAAGACACATGTGACAATTACAAGCATGGTGACACATGGGACAACTGTAAGCATAGTGAAACATGGGATAACTGCAAGCATGCAGAAGCATGGACAATAGCATGGTAAAGCATGGACAACAACAAGCACAATGCTGCAGGTACATTGGGACAATAGTATAGTAGTTGGTGCAACAAGTACACAAAGCAGCAATGGTGCAGTAAGCACATGGGTGACAACATGGTGCAACAGTGGCATTAGGTACAACAATGCTAAACACTGGGACATCAACAGCATGAGTTCCAACATTGTAATGATGGGTGCAGCACCGTGAGGTGCAACATGATGACGAGATGCAACACAATGATAGGTGAAGGAGTCACCTTAGAGAATTAGTTGAAGCAACATGTCTTCAACTGAACTCATGTATCAGCTTCCTAGAGATGATCTATGCTCTTATCTAGATAAGTCAAAGTGTTGATTTCTGATGTACATGTACTATCTCTATCTCTCTCTACTGAACTATTGAAGAACATATGAGAAGAATTGACGAAGGGTTTCCCCACATTGGGGTTTTTCCCTGACTAACGCCATATCTTGTGTCCTCTTGTCTTGGCTTATCTTCTGCGATTTATGTTTATGTTCTATTCGCAGTTTACTTTAATGCTGATGTGATTGCTAATCTGGAAAAGATATTGAGCTAACTGTGAAAATTGAATTAAATTGCTCTAAGTAGAGAACATACCTAAAATTAACAATTATTGAATCTTGAACTTTCTTTTTCTCTCATAAGGAAGAACTTTTGGTTTTCCCCCTTGTGGGTTTTTCCCTAGCCTCGGGCATAATTTCTGCATTTTGTCTCTTGGTTTCTTAGTTATTTCTCTATTGCCCTATCATGCTTACTGAATGAATTTTTCTTATACTGCTTAATGAAGTAAAACTGTTACATGAAATCTAATGTTGTTATGACTATTTGAAGCTATTATCTGTGTGAGAAAATGTGCTAGTATTGCCCTTGTAAAAACTAATACTCAGCCCTATTTCCAACCTCTAAATAAACCTTTCAGCCTTCCTTCCACAAGGAAGTAGGGCTTCGACCCTCTCCAAAAGAATGTAGACAAATCTCAGTCCAAGCAACCTCTTTGAACCACAAATAGAGATAACTTTAGCACAAAACTTTGTCTTAAGCACATAGACTTCTCAAGGTAACTCGTCCTCCTTTAAAAATCAAAGTCTTGTCCTTAGAAACTTGTCCTTCCTTAGATATGTGGATTCTTCAAATGGCTAACATCTATCACAAGATGAATTGCGATGTGGTGAGACATATCCTTAGGTCTTCTATATTTATAACTCTCTAATTATTAACTTAGGAGCCTTTAACTTCATTCAAGGTGTCCTCTTTCAATAATTAGAATAAGCAATTATTAACTTTGGGTCTTTAGCCCAAAACATTAGGTCCAAAGCTTGGGTACTTTGCCCATAAAAGCTCATTTTTGTGGGTTTTCTCCACACAATCTAGCACCACAAAGGTTGTGGGAGTACCTCCCAAGCTATGCTTTTCAACATTCTCTCTTAGCAAGCAAGGTACTTCCATTCCTCAGAAGTAACTCATCAGGTACACAATTCCAATCTCTGGCATGCATCATTGTAGTGTACCCTGAAGTATGATCAATACGTTCCTCGGAAGTGTCCCTAGAACTAGAAGGCTTTTGATTTTTCTTCTCGTGATAGGCCTATAGCCCATTCCACAGTGCCCTTTTTCTAGCTATAGAAGTCTTCCTCCCAATTGACCATGTGCTCTTCTTGGGTTGCGGATTCTCCCTCTAAACCTGCAAACTCTCACTCGAACTTGACTCCCTCTGAGTCTCAGGAACCTGCTTCTTCCCTTGATCTATAGGCTTGCCCGTTAGCCTGTATAGACCACTCTCCCTAACTCCAATGACTACTCTAGTAGAGTTAGAGCCTCTGGGCCTGAGTATCGCCTTCCCATCTTAGAATATCACCTCAAACCCCTTCGCCTCGATCATCGAGACAGACAACATGTTGCACTTGAGCTCCGATACCCCCATAGTACATCTTCAACTCGTAGCAACCCACCTAACTCCATCCTGAATGGCACCATGCCTGACCCTCTGACAGTCTTCTGACTCTTATTGCCGACCTCCACCTGTAATTTAGAGTCCCGTTCAATTATAATCTCAAAAGCTTTTCCACGATCCTTTAACAACCTTTTGACTCTTATCGCCAACCTCCACATGCAATTTCGAGTCCCATTCAGTTATAGTCTCAAAAAATTCCTGTGATCCTGTCATATGCTTCAACGCTCCGCTATCAATGAACCATGCACCCTCATCAATGGTGCCCTCGAAGAAATGAGAAACCATAGCAAAGTCTTCCTCGAACCTTCTTGAGAAGTCATCTAGCTCAACTGAAGATGTAGCAACCATTGCTATCTCCTTCTTCTTCTCATTATCTCCCTTCTTCCGACGCAAACACTTACATAGTGACCATGCTCGCCACATGTGTAACACTTTACTCAAGTCCTTCACTTTTCCCTTCATCTTTCCTGCAAGAGCCACATTCTCTTCATCAAACTTTTTCTTATGAAGATCCTCATCCCACAGTTCCTCTTGGATGAAGTCGTCCCATAACTTGTTCCAATCTGGCAACTTATCTCGAGCAACAATTCCTTTGATAAATGGCTTCCATTCCTTGGTGAAGCCCTTCAAAGCAGTCCTCACTAACTCGAAATCTAGAACATTATCTCTAATGGCAGCGAGCTCATCATGAACTTGAGAAATCCTCGTCAGATATGGAGCCATATCCTCCCCATCCAACATCTTGGTGTTCTTGAGCTTCTCTCTCAATACCAACAACTGGTTATTGTTCTTATTTTGGAACAAATCTCGAAGAGCCTTCCACATCTCACGTGCAGTGTTTTTCCCAGTTAGATGAGGTATCAAGTGATCCTTTACACCATCTAGGATGATTAAAGTAGCCTTCACATCCAACTCTTCAAATACTTCAAATTGCTTGGGATTTGTTGAATCTCCTTGTTAGCAAACTCCCATATCTTGTTCACCAACAAGACCAACCTGATCCTTTCCTTCCAAGGACTATAGTTGGACGACCCATCCAACCTATCCTCATACCTCAGACTGGTAAACAACTTGGCCATGTTGTTAGTCCTTCAACAACAATGCAACCAACTCCTTCTTAAGTTGTTTGCTTTGCACACTATGATTTAGCTGTGCTTTCAAAGTAGCTCTAATACCATGTTGGTTTTTCCTAGTACTTCAGATTAGGTCTATGTCTAATCATGATCGTAAACACACTAAAATAGACAACTTCAAGCACTTTGCACAGTGGAAATGTAACAACAATGAATCAACAAAGTAGACAAGAATTTTATAGACCTAAAACTTGTTTTTATTACTCTAATCAAACAAACGTAGGGTTCCCGTGCTAGGGATCATGTCCCTTATATAGCCCTAATATAAGACACTAGTATACACAGTATACACTAGGGCTTGAAGTCAACAACTTTCAATTGTTAATTTGCCCAAAAGACCAAGAACAAAACTTAACTTGCTAAAAATGCCCTTGTACAACAATTCTTTCAGTCCACTTTGTCTTGACACCTGGTAGGTCCTTTGCCTCCTTTACTCACAGAGAAATTGCTTCACCAAGACCTCTACATATATGCTGCTCTAATGCTCTTTGTCCTTCAAGAAACACTGCATATATCAGCCCTAATCAGCTCAGCTTCTCACAGTCACTTAGCTCATCTAGTTGACTGTATATTAGCCCTCAAACCAACACTGTCCACTCATCCTTGATGGACATACTTCAACGTAACTTCTCTGCAACCATCTACAACAAAATGATATCCAATTTACCCTTCATTGACCTCTGCTTAGGCCTAAGGAATTTCCACCCTCTACTACTTCCTTCCTGAGGCCTCTTAGCCTTGAAACAAACTCTTGTGGCCTCCTAACTCCAGCTTGCACCCTTCTATCTTAGTCTGCGGTTACTGTACTCATCCTCGACCCTTATGTAAGTACTGCGCTTGGATCTGAGTGAACTCGACCCTATTTCCAGCCTTTAAACAGACCTTTCGACCATCCTTCCATAAAGAATTAGGGCTTCAACACTCTCCAAAAGAATGCAGACAGATTGTTGAAATTGGGGAAGCTATGGGACGGATTTCCCCTTGGGAATCCAATAACCCCAAGAGAAGCCCATCTCGCCCCAAAAGGAGAAATCAAATTTTGAACAAAAGAAATATTATTTTTAATATGTTCTTGGCACTCCTCCTTGATGTGACAACCTTGTTTGGGAAACTATTCGGTGATCTTAAGCAGCCTATTCTTCTGTGGATATGTGACCTTTTCTCTGTGGTTTTGCAGCATCTTTTGTGGCAAAGTCTTTAACCTAATGGAACATGAATTTTTCTGTTCACTTATATTCGCAAATGAATTACACATTTGTATGTAAGACAATATAAATAATTATTCAATAATCGATGAGGATTTTACAAGGCTAGGGCGGTTCTCCTTTATAGGAGTTGACTGGCCATGAGCCTAAAGACACATCTTTTGAACTAATGCCTCTTCAAAACTAATAGAGTAACTTAGTTTAATTTATTTACTAATTATTAATTAATATTTATTTATTAGTATTTTATCATTATATATATATATATATATATATATATATATATATATATATATATATATATATAGTTATGAATATTTAATTCATAACATTGCCTCTCCCTTAAAAATGCTTTGTCCTCAAAGCATAAGCAATGTTGGGTGTTGCTGAAGAAAACGTTTTGTCTCCCATGATGAGTCTTCCTCTAGTAGTTTTTTCCATTTGATAAGGTACTCCTTAATAGTCTTGGATCGTAGTACCTTCTCTCTGGTATCGAGTATGCCTTTAGGTTCTAAGATGATCCTTACTTCTTCACCAGTCTCACATATCTCTTTTTGAGCTGTTTGATTTTGCCCCAATATTCTTTTGAGACTTGATACATGGAATGTGTTGTGGATTCAACAATTATTTGGTAGCTTCAGTCCATAAGCCACGCTACTTATTTTCTTGATTATTTGGTACGATCCATAATATTTAGGCGATAACTTATTTTTCCCTTATTGTTTTAATGATAACTGCTTATAGGGTTGAAGTCTAACAAAGACCCAATCTCCTTCTTTGAACTCTCTTTCGGTGCGGTGCTGGTCAGCTTGTTGCTTCATTCTATTACATGCCACTGTTAGATTTTCTTTTAATAGGTTAATAATTCTTTGGTTTTCTTCTAAGTGGTCCTTTACTGCTTGTACTTTAGAATCGTGTAACGCAAAATCCTTCCACCTGGGTGGTTCATAGCCATATAGGGCTTGGAAAGGAGTCATTTTAGCTAAAGTATGATAGGTGGTATTGTACCACCATTTTGCCAGGTGTAGCCACTGAGACCATTTGTTTTGTTTGTCGGTGACAAAACAACGGAGATATGTTTCCAAACATTTATTTACAACTTTAGTTTGACCATTTGTCTGGGGGTGATAAGCCAAACTCATGTTGAGAGATATTCTTGCTTGGTGGTAGAAATCTTTCCAAAAATTGCCTTTAAATTTTGCGTCTTTATCACTGATAGTGACCTTGGGAAAACCATGTAGTTTGTAAATGTTTTTACAAAACACATCCGCAATTTGCTTAGTTGTGCCAGTTTTTTTGACTTCCATGAAGTGGACATATTTAGTGAGTCTATCTACTATGACAAATATCTTGTCCTTGCCATCAGACTAGGTAGTCCTTCAATGAAATCCATCGATCCCCTTTGAGTAGTTGTTTCATTTTTCATCGCTGGCATACGATGCTTTATGGAGTTTGTATTTCCGCTCAATAATTATTGCTACATGTCTAACTTCTTCAATGGTTTGGGGTTTATATAGTTTTAAGTCTTCCCGAATATAATCCTTAAGGCCACATCTATACATTCTTAGCAGCTCTTCATCTAAGAAAATCCTTTGCGTTATAGCTAATACTTCCCACTCGTGGGTGTATTCACTTACCAATCCTTTCTGTTTGAGGTGAACGAATTTTTCATAAACATCGTCTTCTTCTTCGTCATGAAACCTTTTTAACAGGGCGTTTTTAAAATTTTCTTAATTGAATGATCGAGTTGCACATTTGTTGGACCACCATAGGAACCAATCATATGCTTTCGCTTCCAGGTTGTTGGATGCGGTCATGACCTTCTCTTGTTCACCTATTGGCGGGTTTGCTCCGAAAATGGCGTCCATTTTATTTACCCATACAATGGCGCCTTTATGGTCCTTACCATCGTACTTAGGTAATTCCCTTTTAATTTTAAGGTAGTCTCTGTCAGGAAACTTTGTATGGTACTGACTTCCTTCGAACTGTATATGCGGTACTCGTGGATTTTCCTGCATCGACAGAGATTCACGACTTGGAAAAATTTTGCCTTCTGAAGTCTTTGGACTTTGTGTGGCTGAGGGGTTAAAAGGTGGATTGGCTCCTCCCATAAACTGGCTCATCATGCTCTTTATTTCTTTGATATTCTCTACCATTTGGTCTTGGCCCTTCCTGAATTCATCTTGCTTTCTTTTGACATTGTCAAGGCGCTTGCGCATTCTGTCGAGTTCTTCTTGAAATTTCTTCGAATTGTCGTCATTATTTCCCATTTTGTTCTTCTTTTTCCTAGCAAACGCAATTATTTTTTATTTTTAAATAATTAAATTATTATATATATATATATATATATATATATATATATATATATAATTTTAATTAATTAAATTTAGTTTGTAATATAACTATAATGTAAAAAGCTCGATTATATACCGTTCGCCGTGTATTAAACGTAATATATAAATATCAACCATATAACTATGATGCAAGAGGTCGGTTACATAACATTCACGGTGTATTAACATAATGTATATATATCGACTACCAATTATACGCACCGCTCCACGTACGAATCGATGCCCAAACCCATTGACCTTTCAACCGGGCACGCCGCTTGACAGCAAGGGACAACCTTTGTTTTTTTCAACGTGTGTGCATGTGGAGGGTTGTCAGAAGAGTGGTCGGGTAGGTAGGTTTGATTGCGACAGGGTTGACGGACGTTGCAACACAATGGATAGACGCAACAAAGATTGTATGACAGTAATTTAATTGGTGTGTGGGGCACTGTAATACGTTGACTTATGTGGATCAACAACACAATTGTGGATAGGGTAAAGGCAGCGCGATGAGGGCAAAGGTGTGGAATCAAAGCCGGCTAGAAGAAGACTGTGGTGGAACGATCGGGGGTATGAGGATAAGAGAACGATGACGGTCAACGAAGCAGATGGGATGGCAAAATAGAGTGTGGAACGACAGGATATCGGGTCACAGATTCGTACATTGTTGTACGAACATTGGAGATGGTCGAACACTTGTGTAACAATCTTTTTTTCTTTTTCTTATAGAGTGGACTAAAATAGCTCTGATACCACTAGAACATAATTTTTCTGTTCACTTATATTCGCAAACGAATTACACATTTGTATGTAAGACAATATAAATATTTATTCAAGAATCGATGATAATTTTACGAGGCTGGGGTGGTTCTCCTTTGTAGGAGTTCACTTGCCACGAGCCTAAAGACACGTCCTTTTAAACTAATGCCTTTTCAAAACTAATTGAGAAACTTAGCTTAATTTTAACTTATTTACTAATTATTAACTAATATTTTATTATTATTATTATTATTATTATTATTATTATATAGTTATAGCTCTGAATATTTAATTCATAAAACGTAATATGGCCTATCTCTATGGTGGAATGTAGCCTCTTCTGTGTCTAGTCTTGCAGCCTAACAAGTGGCACATCTAGCCCTAATGTTTGACATATTTGCGGTCTAATGTTCGGCATATCCGAGGCCTCTTGTTTTACATCTATGTGGCATGTTGATTGCCATCTCTGCGACCTGTTGTAGCATCATTTATAGCCTATCTTTATGGAAACTCTGTGGCCTGATGCAATCTATTCTCTGTGGCTGGCCTCTGTTCATATGAGGCCCTTCCTTCATAACTTTTGTGGCCTAATCTCATCACCCTTTCTCAGTTTAAATGCGGCCTATCTCAATGGGTTAAATGCAACCCTTTTCTGTGGACATTTGCGCTCTATCACTGTATGAGCATCCTTTTATTAGTAATTATATGTGGCCTATCTTTGATAAGAATGAGACTTGATGTAAGGTTTCTATGGCATATCTTGGTGCGGCTCTAATAGACCTAACCTGCTACAGTTAGGGCATAGTGAAGTCTGTTCTTATATGGCTTGTTAGAAGATCTTAAGTGACCTATTGGAGTGCCCTAGTTAGTGATGTTTGGGCATGGGTTCTTGTCTATATAGATATGTCTGAGCAATGTCCTTGTTCAAATATATGATAGTGATCCTTGTTAAGTGATACTTGTGACAATGTTCATAAGAGTGATATACATCATTACAATGATACCTATGGAAGTGACACTTATGTTCATAACATTGATATACCTATGCTTTAGTATGGCAGTGTTCTTGTATGATAGTACTCATGACAATGATAACTGTCATATCTACAATACTCATAATGATAGTGATAATAGTATTCTTGATGACAATGATAATGTGATATGACAGTGACCTTATTGTAGGGCAACCATATGATAGTAACCTAGATGTATGACAATAATCTTATGTTAAGTGATATATGGCAATGACAGTGAACTTGACATAACAATGGCCTTGATATGACTATGACCTTGTTGTATGGTAGGGACACTTTGATGCAGGCAATGTATCTTTGATGTATGGTTGTGGCTCTATACGACTGTGATCTATGACAGTGATATGTGACAGTGCCTCTATGACATTTGTGACAATGCCTCTTTAATAGATGTGACTTTGTATGACAATGATGCTCATGGCAATGTTGACAGGGCGAGTGAATATCTTGTTGAGAGCTGAACATTGATGAATATCTAATGGAAGAAGAAGAATTGATTTATGGTTTTTCCCCCTTGTGGGGTTTTGCCCTAGTCTCCGACCAAAATTCTGGTGTCTCTATTGTGTATGCTTTTCTTCTATTGTTCCTTATTATGCCACTGCATTGTTGATGATATTGTTCTCTCTACATAATTGCTAATGATGTTATGATGTTATGGGGTGAATATAATGTAAAAATGTTGAAAAAGTTTAAAAATGCAATTATCTACAACAAAGAACAACCTAGCCCTGAAAATTAACACAGATCTCGGTCCAGGCAACCTCTTTGAACCACAAATAGAGATAACTTTAGCACAAAACTTCATCTTAAGGAAATCGACTTCTCAAGGTAACTCGTTCTCCTTCAAAGATCAAAATCTTCTCCTTAGAAATTTGTCCTTCCTCATTTTTGCAACTTCTTTAGATGGCTAATGTTTATCACAAGATGAATTGCAATGTGGTGAGACCTCTCCTTAGGTCTCTTATTTTTATAGCTCTCTAATTATTAACTTAGGAGCCCTTAACTTCATTCAAGGTGTCCTCTTTCAATAATTAGAATAAACAATTATTAACCTGGGGTCTTGAGCCCACAACATTGGGTCCAAAGCCCGCCGCTTGGGTACTTTGCTTACAAATGCCCATTTTTGTGGGTTTCCTCCACACAACCTAGTACCCCAAGGGTTTTGGGGGTACCTCCCAAGCTACACTTTTCTACATGGAGGGAGCAGTAGACTTCCTTGTTTCCATACTCTATCCCCTCTTGGTTTGAACCTATGACCTTTTAAGAGGAAATACATACAATTAATAAAACACACACACACACACACACATATTTATATATATCGACTAAAGTTGAACTTAATATCGAACCTCATTTGAATTTGATTAAAAAATTCGAATTTGAATTGAACTTAATTGTTGTTGAACTCAAATTCGAACTTAAGCCATGTAACATAGGATGTACAACTCAGGTCTACCAACATCTGAATAATTCACCTTGAAATTTTGTTATGTGCCGAAAATTACAAATTTATGTCTCATGCAATATGAGGGGTAACACTGATGTTATCAATGTTCTCTCTTCTTCATAAAAATCAAGAAGCAAAAGATTGAAAAATGAGGGTGATTTTTTCTATGGAAGAATCCTTGTGTGAATGACTTAGAAATTGAGAAATCCTCTGAGTAATTAATGATTCTAGAATGTTGGCTTCAACCACTTCACAATAGAAGCTTTTGTGGCCCCCATTGCTCTATGCATTGATTATGAATAACAATAATGGAAGAAAACCACCAATTTAGTGAAAATGCGGAAAATGTGAAGGTATTGAAAATTTGACATCAAGTTTTGCTTCATTTCCAAATAAGTGAAAATGTTTGGTTACATCTACATGAAAAGGTTCTAAAACAACAATATTTCATGATCAAACCCTATTTGATATGGACCTTACACTATTTTACAAGTCAGGCTTGTTAGCACACAAATCAGCCCCACAAGAAAACATTGACTTCCAAGACTTGTAGCACAAAAATGAAGTGATAACTAGTAGGCAAATCAGCCCAAAGGTCACTAGTTGATTGCCTCTTCATGTGGATTGGTGGTTGCCAATTTCAAGGGGGTGTCCCTAGCTTGTCATGCGCTAAAATCATCTAAAACTTTGCAAATTAGCATAGGAAATTGACACATAATATGGGTCCTTGGCATGCAATCATACACCCAAGGATAAAAATTGTTGGTTAATTAGAAATAAATGTGATAATCTTAATTAGTAATCAGTAAAATGTGAAAGAAAGAAAGAAGAGAATGTGCTATAAATGATTGATGAATCCAAAGTAGAGGCAAAACTATCTATATCATTGCATAGAACATGGAATATCATCTCCATGAGCCGAGAAGCTAGAAGAAAGGCATGGTCAAACTCTATCTTTTTATTCTCCAAAAGACTAGTTACATCATAGAGATAGAGATGCAAGATAGATCATGATTAAAGTGCCCTACAAGGACTATAGATAGAGAGAAAGGAAGAAAGGAATGATGGAAAAGAATCTTTGTTGACTACTCTCAAGAAAACTATGCTAAACAATGGCCATTCGACCTCTTTATAAGATAAGATAAGATAATTATATTTATGTCCAACTAATGACCACAAAATAGGTCGAAGGGACTGTTGAGTACAATGATTTCCATAAAATGCAAGAGAACCAAACGGTCTCCTATAAAAAATACAATGCATGAATATAAAAGGTACAATGCAGGAACATAAAATATACAATGTATGGAATGCCTTGACGAACAGGATCAGACCCATCTCTCCTAACATCCGAGACCGACTGAAGAGCACTGAAAAAAATTCCACAAGGTTTGCTAGCCTGATGAAGGGTCAATGGGAGGTACAGATAGTCCACTAACTAGTTGTCTAGGGGAGTTTGTGCACTGCTGAGGTCTAGAGGACCTAGTCCGTCTCCTAGGGACAGATTTGAGATGGTTTAGTTGCTGAGGTCTCGTGTGTTGGGGTGAGGTCCCACAGATGCTCACTGGTCTAGAGTCTGGATATGAAAAAATATCAAACGTTCTATTTGTGCCCCTGTTTGAAGGTAGTACTCTGAAAAATGTTGTGATCCTCTGTGTGGGGTTTGGTCTGATGGGAGGCTGAAGAATATGTGCTCAGAACCTAAGAGCCTCCTACATATATAGGGCCAAACATATTTGATTGGGATACCTGAAAAAGTTTGTGAGGGTTTGAGAGTCTCTGAACAAGCAATGGAACCTTCCTCTGATCTCGTAGTAGATAGGGCATCCAAAGATGAGTGCAACTCGGTCTCTACTTCCTGTAAATGACATACCTGACAAACTATGTCTGGCCTATCAATCTGGTGGTTCATCTCTACCCAAAGTCTATGTGAACCTACTCTGAACTGGTCTAGAGGAATGAACAAAGCATGCATCTAGTGGTGAAACGTATACTAGGGTCGATTAATGAGCCCGTCTCTCAACTCCAAGAAGTGCTCAGCATAGAAGGCCATATTTGGGCGCAACCCTCCCGGAGGATTGACCCAGGTGACCTGGACGAACTTCCTGTAGATGTCCTCCCAGATGATCTTGTTCAACTCTTGTCTAGTAGGTAGAAGGTGACCAGGAGCATCCAAGGAATATCAGAAAGGAGGGAGACGATCCAATTGAATGCCCACTAACTCTAAGAGATCTGAAACTCCTGTAAACCAACATCTAGCCCGACCCAAGGGGGTAGATCGAGCAATATTATGAGAAGAGAAATATACCAAGTAAGGGTAACGATCCCTACTCTTTATGGAGTCTGCAAATCCCTGAATACAATGAAAGAATGTGACCAGATTGAAGAATGTCTCAAGCCGAAAGGGTTGAGCTCCAAACTCTGCAAGGATGATGTGCCGAGGTATTGTTTGTTTGCATCTAATGATGCAACAGAGAAGAAAAGTTTGGAATCTCTCAACTGAAGCCCAATCCGACTCAAGTAAACATTGCCCCCAAATCTTTGAGCCATATAGAATAGTGGGATGAATCAAGGTGTCTATGAGGATCATCCTAGACGATATGTCCTGGAAGTGATGTTGAAAGCATTGTCTCTCAAGAAGGGCTAAGGATCCATATCCTTTGTTGATACGAGGCTGAAGAGATGGTCGCAAACTGAAGTGGGGACCTAAGAATTGCACCCCCAAGTACGTATATGTGTTGGTGATCTCAACCTCCTCCCCTCTGAATAGGAAGTGAAGGTTCAAAGTTTTCTTCACCCCATTGAAGATCATAACCTTGGTTTTACCCAGGTTGACCGTCAACTGTCAAAGATCGCAAAACAAAGCTAAGGCATCCAATTGCCTCTGTAATCCTTCTAGAGATGAGGAGAGGAGGACCACATCATCAACAAAGAGTAGAATAGATATCATGACCTGGTGAAGAAGGCAACCATCAGTGTCCTGGATATGCTTGTGTAGAAAAGCCTCCAACTCATCAATATAGATCCCAAATAGGGTAGGGGACAATGGAAAACCCTGTTTAACCCCAATAGTGCTTCGGATGAAATCAGACATCCCATGAACCATGTGAAGACGACCAAGGATAGACTCATATAGGCGCGTAATAGCTATCAATAGGGTCACTGAGATGCCAATATCTCTAAGTCTCTGGAGTAAGGCTTCCCTCAGAACAGAGTCAAAAGCTTTCCGAAAATCTACGAAACAACAGTAGACTTTCAAAGAGCGATGTCGTGCCTCCTCAATCACAGTGCGATGGGTGAAGATGTGGTCAATGGTCTGATGAACTGGTCGAAAGCCTACTTGTCCCCTAACTTTGAGTTGTCTCTGCTTAAGGTCACTGGAGAGGTTCCTATGTAGAATAATAGCATACAAATTTGAGAACGTGTGGCCCACCATGATCGTTATGTAGTTATTAGGATTTGAGCTAGAGTCTGATTTGTGGATCATATGGATGATGTGGTGTGACCATGCTGGTGGAAAACCTTCACGGACTACATGGTTGAAGAGATCAACCAAGTAACTAACCAAAGCACGAAAACCGTGTTTAAAGAACTTTGCATGGTAGCCTTCCTCATCGGTTGCCTTGCTGCTATTCATCACCCAAATGGCCTCTCTAATATCCTTGTCTGAGAATAGGTAACAAGAAGGGGGTGGGGAGGTAACATGAACTTGGCCTTGCTCCGGAATATCATAAAGGTTGGAAGTGTGAGAGAACATGGATGCAGGGTTGAGGTCAGATGGAAGAGGGGAGCATCGGGGAAGGATGGTATGACAAAACTTTTTAGGGGAGTGGGCAAGGGGAGCAAAAATTTCTCGTCTTCTATGAGAGACAAAGAATCGTTTCTTGTGACGAAGGAGGCAATGGTAAGAAGCTTTGATGTCAGGGTAGAAGGGTTGAGAGTGGGTGAAAGTAAATCGAAGTTCTTGATGTAGAGCCTTGCATTCGTCATCGTACCATTTGTTCATGGGACAAGATCCAATTTTTTGGGAGGTGAAAGTGGAACGAGTGGAGTGAGGGAAGGGTTTGAGTGCTACTTCCCAAATGACAGATGAAAGACAGGTGTATTTAGTGGAAGAAGAATCAAGCAAGGAGAATTGTGTTTCTAATGGGAGCATCTTGCGTAGAGTAGAGGAGAAGATGTCAGGGTCGCCTTTGTCAAATCGAAAGGTGGTTCGGGGTGGGCCCCAAGGGGAAGGATGGGGTGGAAGGGGAGGGTCAAACTGGAGAGAGAAGGAAAGAAGTGCATGATCAACAAGGGGGATGGGGGAGTCCGAGAGATGGCGAATAAAAGGAAGGCATCTCTCACATGCAATATGCCTTGGTTAACTTGTGGTGAAGTGAGTGGAAGTGAAGTTCTCATGTGCCTAACCGATGTGCCTTGTTAGAAGTGATGAAGAGTGTAGTGAACAACAAGTCCATGTCAAACTATCCCCTATTTCTTGAGTGAAGTTCGTCAAATCGAAAGGTGGTTTGGGGTAGGCCCTGAGGGGAAGGATGGGGTGGTAGGGGAGGGTCAAACCAGAGAGAGAAGGAAAGAAGTGCATGATCAACAAGGGGGATGGGGGAGATCGAGAGATGGTGAATAAAAGGAAGACATCTCTCACATGCAATATGCCTTGGTTAACTTGTGGTGAAGTGAGTGGAAGTGAAGTTCTCATGTGCCTTGTTAGAAGTGATCAAGAGTGGAGTGAAAAACAAGTCCAAGTCAAACTCTCCCCTATTTCTTGAGTGAAGTGGAGCGAAGAGAAGTGAACTCATGTGTTTTCTTCTGTGAAGTGGAGAGAGAGAGAGAGGTCCATGTGTTCTAATTCCACTCCCCATGTGTTTTGAGTGAGGTGGACACGAGCCAGGAACTCTACACTTAACTAAATATAACTCAACAATGCAAGCTCATGCAAGCTCATGCGCATTCAACTAAAGTGAAGTGAAGTGAATTGAACTAGAGTGAGGTTGGGTCAACTCTAGTCCAACAAGGCGCACTGAGATGAGATGGCACATGTGCAACATCACCACTGTGTGACTTCCATGTCATTGCCACATAATGCATCCACTTGTCTGTTGATTTTTAATGTACGTTGGACAAGTGGTTTCCCGTGGGTTAGTCTGTACCTAGGGAAAAGTGTCCAAAATAATTATTTTCCCGTGTGACTTTATAAAGTGAAAGTGACTTTATAAGTGGTAAAGTCAATGTTAAATTATAAAGTGAAAAGTGACTTTAGACATAAAGTACAATGTGGGTACTTTATTTAATGGGTGAGTTAAAAAATAGAAAGTGAGAATTAAATACATACTTATTCTCATCCCTTGATCTAAATGAATCTGAGCCATTAGATCTTAGGGTTTCCCAAAAGTCATTTAGGGAAATAAAAGGGGGAAAAGAAAAGAGAGATTGCATTTATTCTTCATGAGCAGATTGGAGAAAGGAGGTTGAGAGATGGAGAAAAGTTCTGAAGGAGAAATTTGTCGCAGCAAGATGAAGGAGTGATTTCTAGGCAAAGCTGGGCATGGAAATCAGGGCATAGAAGACAACAAAAGGTACAGTATGAACAACATTGAATGTTGTGCGCTGCATGCCATTCGAAAGAAGTTTTTGATTTTTTTGTTTTGAAAAAAAATACGTACAGTCAATACGGAGTCTGTACAGTCGTATTTGTACAGTACATATTTTTAGCTTCAAGTGGGCACGGAAATCGAGGCAAAGTGGGCACAGTATTCAAGGAGTTTTGGGCTGAAGAGATAAGTTGTATTTTTATATTTTGTTTTGTCTGCAAATGTATTTTTCCTGAACTTGAAAGATAAATAAATTTAAAGAGCTCTATAATAGGTTTTCCCTGAGAATATTGAAGGGGTTTTCCCTGGGTCTAAGTTGACCAAAAATCTATGTATTTTTATGTGTGTTGTTGGTCTGGTTATGTCCATATTTATTTTCGGCATGTGTTGACAGTCCCATGTGTTTTAATCTGAAAATTTCATTTCCAAAATTCTATGTGTTGAATGTATGTTTATGGGAAAGGGCATTTAATTGAATGGGAGTGATAAGGTGAAATTATAACTAGGTTGGGATTGTTGAAAACTTTGTTTTACTCATCAAATTTCAACATGGTATCAAAGCTACAGGCTGAAAATTGTAGTTTGAACAACAAATAATAGTTTGGGACAACAAACAATGGTTTGGACAACAAACTGAATTTTTGGACAGCAAAACAATATTTTTGGACATCAAGTTGAAATTTCACACAAACTGAACTTTTGAAACAACAAGGTGTGCTGGAAAGTTCATTTCTCCATTTTCTTGGTTTTGTAAATTTTGGACAATAGTCATGGTCATGTTCTTAAGGATAGAGGAAAAACTGGATGGGATATCCAAGCGAAGGACATAATTCAGACAGTGTTTGAGGAGGCAATAGTTTAGGACATAGTGCGGCAAGTGATTGTACCTCCTACTGTTGCAGATGAACTTGCTGAATTCACAAAAAATAATGCAAAGGCAAAAAGGATTTTGATGGACACTCTGAAGGATCATGTGGTTCCTCAGGTGAGAGGAAACACATATGCATATCAAATGTGGACAACTCTAACCACTCTCTATCAGAGTACCAATGAGAGTAGGAAGATGGTACTTAGAACAATTGAAGAACATGGATGACAAAGGCTGAAAGTGTAGTTCATTATCTTGGCAGGGTCAGACAGGTAAGTTATGATTTTACTGCTATTGTTGAGGCAGTTTCACCCACAGAGTTAGTCAGGATAGTTGTAGCGGGACTTCCTAAGTCTTGGGAAGTCATTGGAGATGTTGTTACCTCTAGGGAGAATCTTCCCAATTGGGACAGATTCTGGGATGATTGTGTGCAGCATGAGATACAGAAGACTGACTGTGGTGGGGTGAAGATAGTAGATGAGGAGGATGTAGCCTTGACAGCCGAGGGGAAGAAAAAAAGGTAAGGCCAAGAAAGGGGCCACATTATATGGGGCTAAGGGAAAGGAGAAGAAGAAGAAGAAAGATACAGATATATCGAAATTCAAATGTTGGGCATGTCAGAAGATGGGACACTATGCTGTGACATGTCCTGAGAAAAAGAACAAGGGGAAGAAGGGTACTGCAGCTTCAACAGAGGTGGAGAAGTTTGCTGCACAGTTTGACCAGGACTTTGCATTTATTACTTCCACATTTAGTAGGAGTACATCATCCGATGTGTGGTACATAGACAACGGGGCTTCCCACCATATGATAGGTGCACAGGAGTTCTTTTCTGAGTTTGCAGAGAGGGCACTTGATATTGAGATTGTATTAGGAGATGATCGCACTGTGAGAGTTATTGGTGTGGTGACTGTGACCTTTGAGAGGGGGTCTTTGCCTCCTTTGAATGTCATGGATGTTTTGTATGTTCCAAGGATGAAGAAGAACATGATTTCAGTTTCTGCTATGGAGGAGAAGGGGTTTGACATCACTTTCTCAGGAGGGCAAGTATCGATGCATCCTAGGGGAGCTTCCATCACTTCAGCCAAAGTGATTGGAGTCCACTCTAAGAAATTATACATGTTCAGTTTTCATTCAGCAGGAGCATTGGTGGGTAGCACATCTTGTAGCACTCACACTAGTACCACCAGCAGTAGAGACTTGTGTGAGTTATGGCACCAGAGGATGGCGCATATGCATCATGGAGCTTTGAGAGTACAAAGGGAGATCACTATTGGAGTTCCTGATTTCAGTGTCAAACATTATGAGGTTTGCAGAGGGTGTGCTTTGGGCAAGTACACCAAGTTCCCATTCCCAATGAGTGACAACAGATCTACAGGTATACTAGACTTGATTCATACTTATGTTAGTGACCGTATGTCTCATGTGTCTTTAGGTGGTTATGAGTATTATGTTATATTCATTGATGACTACTCTAGGAGGACTTGGATATAATTCCTGAAGACCAAGGGTGAGGTCTTCAACCGCTTTAAAGATTTCAAAGCTCTTGTGGAAAAGCAGACAGGTAGGAAGATTCGGGTCTTGAGGTTAGATAATGGTGGTGAGTACACCGATGGTGGGTTTTTTGACTTCTGTGCACAAGTGGGCATTAGGAGAGAGTTCATGATTTCTTACAACCCCCAGTATAATGGGGTGTCTGAAAGGAATAACAGAGCTATTGTTGGGGCTGCTAGAGCGATGATTCATGATCAAGGGTTTCCTTTGTTTTTGTGGGTTGAGACCTGCAATACTGTTGTTTATCTTCAGAACATGAGTCCTCATAGAATATTGGGGAATATGACTCCGGAGGAGGCTTTCACTGGAGAGAAGCCTCATGTGGCACATATTCGTATCTTTGGATGTCTCGTATATTCTTATATCCCAAAGGAGCAGAGGACAAAGCTGGAACCCATGGCAGAGAAGGGTATCTTTATGGGTTATAGCGATACTTTGAAGGCCTATTGGATCTTCATTCCTTCTAAATGGAGAGTGGCGATTAGAAGGGATGTGAAGTTCAAGGAGGAGAGGGCCTATCGAAGATCACAGGAGTATGGTGAGAGAAAGTCACAAACTTCTCCTTAGTAGGGAGATCAAGTACAGGGAGCAAGACTTCAGGGTTTTGGATTGACTGGTATAGGAGGTACTTCAGTGTCAGTGACATTTGGGGAATCAGTGGCGAGTTCACCGAGCAATTATTTAGGGAGTCCACTGGTACAAAGTTCACATGGCACTTCAGCTGACATAGGCACAAGTGCTAGTATAGGTTCTTTGAGGACAGGTGCTGGTACAAGCACACCAGGGTCAGTTGGCAGACCTTTAGGTTCACTAGACAGGGGGGCAGAGGTGAGGTTCCCTAAGGGGAAGCTTCTTCAGGGAAGAGGAGGCCCAAGTGGCTTCAAGACACCTTGAAGGAAGCAAAGTCAGTTGGTCCTCCAAAGAGTGTGAACAGGGAAAGTGTGCCACCTGAGCGGTTTTGCAGTTATGTATCCAAGGCTACCAGCATTGTTGACTCTAAGCCTACTAGCTATGAGGAGGTTGCTAGCCAGAAGGCGTGCAAAGAGGCTATGGTGGAGGAGTATGCCTCTATCATTAAGAAAAATGTCTAGGAAGTGGTGCCTAGGCCTGAGGGCAAGTCAATTGTGACTTTCAGGTGGCTCTACAAGATCAAGCATGCTGCGACTGGCAGCATTAAGAATTTCAAGGCGAGGTTTGTGGCTAGAGGGTTTCTCACAGATAGACGGAGTTGACTATGATGAGACCTTCGCTCTCGTAGCTTAGTACATTTCTATCCGGTCCCTTATTTGTATTGCTACAGAAATGGGTTAGCAGATCCATCAGATGGATGGGAAGACCACATTTCTGAATGGAGTTATAGAGGAGGAGGTGTATGTTGAGCAGCCACAGGGCTTTGAGGTACTTGGGAGGGACACCCATGTATCTTGGTTGAGGCGAGTACTCTACGGACTTAGCAAGTTTTGAGAGCTTGGTATTCAAGGATTGATACTTACTTGCAGCAAATGGGTTTCACGAAGAGTGATGCAGATCCGAACCTATACTACATTGTTGTAGGGAATGATTCGCTCATTCTTGTGTTGTATGTTGATGACTTGTTCATTACTGGGGTAGAGACACTGATTAGTGGTTGCAAGGAGGATCTTGCTATGGAGTTCGAGATTAAGTACATTGGGTTGATGCATTACTTTTTGGGGCTTGAGGTGTGGCAAGAGGAGGGGTATATCTTTCAGGGGTAGGGGCAGTATGTCGTGGATGTGTTGAGCATATTTCACATGGCAGACTGTAGACCCATTTCTACACCTATGATCACCAATTGGAAGAAGCTTCATGCTTCAGACTCTAGTTTGGTGGATCCCACATTGTATAAGCAACTTATTGGGTCCTTGATGTATCTAGTCAACACTAGGCCAAATATATGCTTTGCAGTGAACACACTTAGCCAGTTCATGGTTGAGCCTAGGAAGGTTCACTGGGTAGCTGCAAAGCACATTCTTCACTACGTGTAGGTGATTGTTGATTATGGCCTGGACTATAGGCAAGGAGATGGAGTGAGGTTGGCAGGTTACACAGATTCAGATTGGGCAGGTTATGCTTTTACAGGAAAAGCACTTTAGGGTGTTGCTTTGGATTGGGCTCGGCAGTTGTGTCATGGTTCAGTCGAAAGTAAAAGTCAGTTGCTTTGAGCTCTTTTGAGGCTGAGTATATGGCTTCTAGTCAGGCTAGTTGTGAAGCCATTTGGCTTCACAAGTTATTGTATTGCCTATTTGATCAGGAGTTGAGACCGACGGTTATTCACTGTGATAATTAGAGTTGCATTAAACTCACGGAGAATCCAGTGTTTCATGATAGGTCAAAACACATTGACATCAGATATCATTTCATTAGGGACTATGTTCAGAAGGGGGAAATGAAGCTGGAGTATATATCAACAAATGAGTAGGTGGCCGATGTTCTCACGAAGTCCTTGCCAAGAGGCAAGCATGTCCATTTCAGGGACAAAATGGGTGTAGTGAGAAACACTTTCCTCCATAAGAAGGAGTGTTGATTTTTAATGTACCTTGGACAAGTGGTCTCTACCTAGGGAAAAGTGTCCTAAATAATTCTTTTCCTAAGTGTGACTTTATAAAGTGAAAGTGATTTTAGACATAAAGTACAATGTGGGTACTTTATTTAATGGGTGAGTTAGAAAATAGAAAGTGAGAATTAAATGTACATTTATTCTCATCCCTTCATCTAAATGAATTTGAGCCATTAGATCTTAGGGTTGCCCAAAATTAATTTAGGGAAACAAAAGGGGGTGAAAAAGAGAGACTGCATTAATTCTTCATGAGCAGATTGGAGAAAGGAGGGTGAGAGCTGGAGAAAAGTTCAGAAGGAGAAATTTGTTTTAGCAAGCTGAAGGAGTGATTTTTGGGCAAAGCTGGGCATGAAAATCAAGGCATAGAAGACAATAGAAGGTACAGTACGAACAACATTGAACGCTCTGAGCTGCACGCTGTTCGAGAGAAGTTTTTGATTTTTTTTGAAAAAAATATATCCGTACAGTCCATACAACGGTATGAAAATCCGTACAGTCCATACAGATGTATCCATACAATACATATTTTCAACTTCAAGTGGGCATGAAAATCAAGGCAAAGTGGGCACGGTTTTCAAGGAGTTTTGGGCTGAAGAGATAAGTCGTATTTTGCTGTTTTTTTTTGTCTGCAAATGTATTTTTCCTGTACTTGAAAGATAAATAAATTTGACAAGCTCTCTAACAGGTTTTCCCTAGAGAAGATTGAAGGGGTTTTGCCTGGGTCTAAGTTGACCAAAAATCTGTGTGTATTTTTATGTGTGTTGCTGGTCTGATTATGTCCATCTCTATTTTCAGCATGTGTTGACAGTCCCATGTGTTTTAGTCTGAAAATTTCATTTCCAGAATTCTATATGTGGAATGTATGTTTATGGAAAAGGGCATTTAACTGAATGGGAGTGATAAGGTGAAATTAAAACCAGGTTGGGATTGCAGGAAAAAAAAATTAGTCATCACATTTCAGCATTGTCACACTACATGGTGATCACCTGCTATAAATAGACATACCAAAAATAGTAATCCCCTTAAATATTTAGATTTGCTAGGAGAACCTTGCTAGATATAGCACACCTAAAAATAGGCACTACTAAAAATAAAAGGTCCTTGCGTGTCAATGAAATTAGGCTCGTCGTATTCAATTTTCTACAAAGAGTCTAAATATGTGCTCATAATCACCACGTGAGTCGTGTAACCTCAATTGCTAAAAATAGTAGTCTCGCATGTCGCCCAAAAATAGCTCATCAGAGTTGTGAGCTCACAAGCAAATGAAATATGCCATCACCTTTGACATGTAAGCCTCTGAACTCTAATTGCTAAAATAGTAGTGCCCTTCATAACTAATGAAAGTGGCTGTGAAATGTCTCTGACTGTGATCTAGGCTCAAATCACTAAAAATTGCTACATCTAATCTTTATGAGAACCATCTTTGACTTGTGTGGAAGGTGACTCTAATAGCAAACTTTGAAAGCTGACTTTGAACACTAATCCAATGAGAGCTAGCTCTTAATCTCCCAATTTTTAAGGGGAAAATTTTGAGGTTTAACATTAGCTACTCAAGGGGAGGATATCCCCTTGAGGGATGTTGAGAACCTCAAAATATCTACACTTGTAGCTATAGATGATGATCCTTGTGAAAATCCAATTTGTAGACCACTATGCTTGCCCACTGGGCGATGGAGTTAATATGCATGGTGCCTCGATTGATTAATTGAAAGGAGGACTTACCATTACATGTCCATTTAGCACTGCTACCTACGATCCATCCATCATGTACACTTCTCCCACTGGAAGATGCATTGAAGTCGACACATGGGAGAGAGCCACCTAGTCAGATGTCAATGAGGAAAATACTTGCTAAAGACCTACTAGGTGCGAGGGAACCCTCCAATGACGCTAATGGCCCAAAGGTACAAGCACAACTTGCTTGTGTGAATGATCTATTGAAAATGAACATTAACAATGCTCATTCAACCAAGAACCAATGATGATCAACCTTGGTGAATGCAAGATGACTGTTGAAGAATCTAGGGCAAATTAAGTTAACAAGATTCTTCTTACCATGATAACTATTTGTGAGGTATTTTTAACTTTTCCTTAATAGCACAATATTTTCTTGATATTATTAGAGTTTGTCTTCTTAGTTCATCAAATAGTTGTTACCAAAAACAAAAGAGGCAAGAACACAAAAGTTGGCTTTTTTCCAGGGCCAAAACCTTGCACTCTTTCAGAGGAAAACCCACACAACATTCTTCTTATAGGGATTCCAATTGACGAATACCAAGACCGTGACCCTTGATAAGGACACTTGACACAAGTTTACCTTCAACACACTTGTCACTATCTCTTGCACTCTTCGGCCTTCATATCATAGTCTTCCTTCTTCGCACTGTATCATCTCAGTCCTTCTCCTTCGCACTGTGTAATGGCACTGTCACCTAGAGAGTCTCGGTCTCTTTTCTTCGCAGCCCTAGACATAGTATTTGACTTCCACTGGTCTCTTCCTTCGGTCCAAGAGAACCTCTCTAACTTCAGTCTCTTTCTATCATAGCTACACACTTGATGTGGCCCTTATTTGAATTGTCACTGTCCTAGAACAGTCTTCGGTCCTTTGCAAATATGACATAGATGAGACGGACTTAGTCCGAAATCATTTGAGACATTTACGCACTTGTAGTAGCCTTCCTTCCTCACTGTATTACCCTTATGTTTTTTCTCTGAGATCTGTATTGTTTCAGATCATATGTGTCCGAGATGCTTGTCGTTATGATGTCAAGTCACTCTTTATATAGTGACTTATGCTTGCTATCTAGGCTAACATGAGATCTTGGAGATAAGCCAACTTTTCCTTAAGGATAATATTGTCTTTCTTTTAGCCGACGTCAAGAGGGATAGTGACAATATCTTGGAGTGCAACTTTTACATAAATGACATGTCTTCTACATGTGTAACATGACTTCATGACTTCTTAATTATATTTATGACAAGACAACAAATTTCTAAAGACATCAAGAAGAAGTCTTTGACCTATGAGAAACACTTCTTGCTCATGATACCCATGATGCAAGGAATACATTTGTTTCTTCTTTATATAAAATCATAATCACAAGTCATTATGAAGACCGAACCTATTTACACTTTCTTCAACACTCCCTCTTAACTAGGGAGGTATTTATAATGGTACTTGGTCACTCTTAATCTGAAGAATTTCTCATAAGAAGAATTGGATTGGTAACCCATCTGTATGGCATCATAGTAACCAACATTGTTTCCACAACAAGGCCTTGACTGACAGCTCTATCTCTCATAAGATCAGAGCATAATGTTGGTGAGACCAATGACTATAGACACCTTCATCATTGTCTCTCAAGGTTCATACCCACCCGGGTGTTCACTAAGTATGACCTTCTAGGACTATTCTTATCTTGGGTTCCTAGCCCTCAAAGAATATTGCTCCTCTTGCCTACTCTTATCTTGGATTCCATACACATCCTCAAAGAGCATCAGATCCCAGAGGATTAGCCAATCATCCATTCTTTCTTCTGAAGTGAAGACAAGAATGTTGTGTCTATCTCTCTCTCTCAACTAGGGAAGATATGCCCATTCCTATAAAGGAATGTACCCAAGCTCCTTCTGACCAAGAACTTGCCCAAGCTCTCTCTTAATTAGGGACTTGTCAGAGCTCCCTCTTAAGTAGGGACTCTCCTTTTCATCAACAACTTCTTCTTCATGGGTCCTTTAGCTGCTTGATCAATTTCCATCCTTGATGACATGAAATTCGACCGAGCTTCTTCCTTGTCGGGCATTAGCCATCGATCACTTTCCTTCTTGGTTCGTCATGTCATTCCTTTCTTCATGGAAAGTGGCCTTCCTGATACATATCTGGAACCTTCATCATACAACTACTTCTTCCCCATCATGTTTCTTTCAGGAATTTCCATCCACAACATGGATGCTAGTTGTACTTGTACTTACGACTCTTGTTCTAATAGCCCCGCATGAACTCGTCCATATATTTTTCAAGAAATCAAAACATAACATTAAATCAAATAGTACCTTACGAGATGGCTCTTCATCATGACATCTTCCTATAAGTATCAACATCCTGCATACATGTTGACAAATCTCCCAAATATATCCATTGTCAAGGATCTCCATCTTTTTCAGACTTTCATCACAGTCTTCATATCTTTCCTGGAGATTTCCTAGTCAAATCTTCTTGGTCTTTTGGATGCTGATTACCATTATTAGGTTTGCATATCCCACAATCTCTTCCTTCCACACTCATTCCATTCCTAGGATCTTTCAATTAGAGCTCCTTAATTGTAGTTAACCACCTCATACTTCATATGAGTACATATTATGTTGATTTCATCTAGTGTTACTTATGCCTTCCAGCATCCTTTCAGAGGAGGAGATCCTTTTTCTCTTGATCACGCTTCTCAAGATAGAAGGAGTTCCTGATGAAACAATTGCTTCCTCTTTAGATTAGTGATCCCTCCGATGAGGATTACATTAGAGAATCTTGAGGATCTTGCATATCCCCATATGACATATGTTTCCTTTTGACTTGATGTGATGAACCTTGTCCTATACGACTTCATCCTTCAATGTCCAATGAGGTTCCCAAGAGCTATATCCTTCATGTTTGACTGCCATGAATTTTGTCCTTCATGATTCCCATGGTGATGTCACGAGCTCTTGTTACTAATGCTTCCATGATGCCACGATGCATCTTATTATCATGGTCATATCAAAATATTGAGGAGCTTTTGATAAGACCCTTTTGTGAGGGGTACCATCTCAATCATAGTAGAGATCTGTTACTCCCTCTTTCCTTGTTCCTTTTCTTCAGCTTCCTCCATCTTTCCGGAGATATGAGCTTTATTTCCATAATCTTTACATAGCATTGAATCTTAGCTATACTGTTTTGTCTTGTTTGAGGACCAAAATTCCCTTTCCTTTTTTCAAATATTTGAGTCTTTTAACCTCAACACTTTTTCCCTCAACTTGTCTTTTTCTATCTAGCATAGAGACCGCAAGTTGTCAAATGAGGCAACCTTCTTGTCTATGGACTAGGGTTGTGGGGGAGCACCCCCCCCCCCGCCCCCCATGCCCCCGCTCCCAATTCATGCTCTGGGCGGAAGCAACTTGGGAGCTATTCGGGAGTGCGCTCTTAACCAAAAAAAAAAAAAAAACGCTCCCTGGTTTTTCGAGGGCGTTTAGTCTTCTTTGCAGTAATATTCCAAATGCAATTTCTTTCAAAGAAACAAATAAGTTTTGAGTGGGGGCGGGAGCAACTTGGGAGCTATTCGAGAGTGCGCTCTCAGCAAAAGAAAAATGCTCCCTGGTTTTTCGGGGGCGTTTTGTCTTTTTTGCAATTTTTTTTTTGCAGTAAGATTCCAAATGCAATTTTTTTTCGAAGAAACAAATAAGTTTTGAGTGGGGCAGCCTAATGATCAAGCCTATGGCCCTAGTATTGATATGCGATTCATGGTAATGTTAAATTCTTAAAGTAAAAGTGACATTCTCCTTAATCTTCATTTTCATCCTTTTACTTAAATTTTTAACATTACCATGAAATGACTCAGGATGTTTGAGAGTGATTTCGACCTCATTGGATTTCATATGGAGAAAGTAGAAATTTAGATTTCATTCAAAATCCAACAGACTTATCAGTTTTTCAGGATTTTAGGATTTGGGGGATTGCAATGTTTCCATTGGATTTTGTCATGTATTAGGGCATGGAACTCGTATTTAATCAAGAGCACCAATCCCTCTATGTACCTTGATGTTAGTGACATTGGTTGTCGAACTCCTCTATCATGACCCTCCTAAAAATGTACGCATCACTCAAACAAAATCTTGACTTGACATGCTATGTTTTTTCTATCTTATGTTAATGCTTAGAGGGTGATATTAATGACAAAGATCCCGATATAGATCCAGAGGTAATGGCAAAGATATCTCTGGATATTAATGCTTAGAGGGTGATATTAATGACAAAGATCTTGATTTTCCAACAAGACTAAAAAATATGACATTTCTCATGGTGGCAAGAGGCCCAAGCATTAGCAATAGATAATAGATTTACTTGTCTTTTCTGGTTTCTAGTAGTTTTTATAACTATTGACTCTTTCATATCTATTATGATATTTTTTGTAAACAATATATGACAATTTAAGTTTGAAATTTGAAGTTGGAAATTATAAGTAATTAGTAATGAATTATGAATATGATGCTTCATGAAAGTTGAAAGTTGTTTCATTTCATTTCATTTTATAGCATTTCATTTCATGTTAGATATTATTTGTTGTAATGGTTACACTTAGCTTACAAGTACAACTTTGGTGATCAATGATGATAAATGTTATATATTGAATTTTGAAAGCTTGAAACTTTAAGATTGATGAATCATGAGACTCAATATGTTGTATGTTACTTATGTTACTAACTTGTGGACGTGGTTGATGAAGATTATAACTTATAGATGATTGTTGTTATATGGTTCAATCTATGTTTTTTATATCTAATTCATCATTCTACATGCTTTTGTTGACATATATGCATCAAAATATAAAAAATATAAGATATATATATATATATATATATATATATATATTATATAAAAAACGCTCTCGGAATCACTCCCAAACCGGGAGCTTCTGAAAATGTCGCTCCCACTCCCGCTCCCCGTTTTAACTCTCGCTACCAAGTAGTCTTGCTATGGACATTTGTTACCTTGCTTATCAACTAGGACAATGTTGATTATCTTCTTATCATTTCTCCCAGATCTCCCAATTGAGATCTCATGATGATATTCCTTCATTCTTTGATACCTTCAATCAGGGCCAAGTGATATGACCTTCTTTACTAAATTTTCAGAGAATATATCTTCTAGAATTTAATATATCTCTTTTTATGTCTCTCTTGCTATATAGGGATGAGAGGACCTTTGACTGATTTCATAAGAATCCCTTGATCCTTTTACAAGCACTCAAACATTTCTTGATCTTCAACGAATTTTCCATAGACATCAATGACTTCTCTTCCGGGGACTATATCTATCCTCCTCTCTCATGCAAGGAATTCTTGATGACCCAACCAATTTATAGATCTCCTTGCAAACACGAATTCATTTAACCAAACTTGATTATAGAATGAAAGATACTTGGCAAGAGAAGATAGAATCTTCACCTTGATCACGTTGAAGAATCACTGATGCTTCCTCTGCGTGATCTTCGAGTTGATGTGATTTTATTGTAGATCCTTGCTTGAGTTTCCTAGCATGAACAACTGAAATCCCCTTTTAAATATCTCTTTTGATACTTTCTTGCACTATCCAGCACCAAGCACCCAAACTACTCCAGACTATTAGTTATTAAGATCACGAAAACTACCTTCTCTTCTTTTGACTATGATCCGAGTTCTGAGCACTAGGTAAACTATCCGAGCCATGAATGATCTGTGGAAGGTACGAGGACTGTGGGTAGTATGTTACCTAACTGGAACCCGAGATTGTAGTCATATCACCATTCGAGAACTTCAGATAAGGATCAAACCAGTCTCACTGTAGTACTTATCTTGAATTGTCTTGAGGTTGTAGACTATCTCCTTGATTATATAGACAAAAGCCCTTAACATTGTAGATTGTTGTTGTGGAGTGTTTCTTCAATATTTGATGTAGGTTTTTGAAACACAAAGCCCTTCAACTTGCTTTGATGCCCTTCTTGAAACTTGATCCTTGAATGTCTCTTTTATGCCCTTCCTTTGACTTCAGTACCTTAGCTCTGAAACCATGTTGAAGAATCTAGGGCAAATTAAATTAACAATATTCTTCTCGCCATGATAACTATTTGTGAGGTATTTTTAACTTTTCCTTAATAGCACAATATTCTATTGATATTATTGGAGTGCGTCTTCTTAGTTCATCAAATAGTTACCAAAAGCAAAAGAGACAAGAATGCAAAAGTTGGCTTTCGGCCAAGGCCAAAACCTCTCTCTTTGAGAGGAAAACCCACACAAAATTCTTCTTATAGAGATTCCAATTGATGAATACCAAGACCATGACCCTTGACAAGGACACTTGACACAAGTTTACCTTCAAGACACTTGTCACTATCTCTTGCACTCTTCGGCCTTCATATCACAGTATTCCTTATTCGCATTGTATCACTTCAGTCCTTCTCCTTTGCACTGTTATGGCAGTATCACTTAGAGAGTCTCGGTGTTTTTTCTTCTCATCCCTAGACATATTATTCAACTTCCACTGATCTCTTCCTTCTGTCCACGAGAGCCTCTCTAACTTCAGTCTCTTTCTATCACAATGACACACTTGATGTAGCCCTTAACTGAATTGTCACTATCCTAGAACAATCTTCTGCCCTTTTCTAATATGATAGAGATGAGACAGACTTGGTCCGAAATCATTTGGGACATTTATGCACTTGTATTAGCCTCCCTTCCTTACTGTATTACCCTTATCTCTTTTCTCTGAGATCTGTATTGTTTCAAATCATATGTGTCCAAGATGCTTGTGGTTATGAGTTCAAGTCACTATTTATATAGTGACTTATGCTTGCTGTCTAGGCCAACATGAGATTCTGGAGATAAGCCGACTTTTCCTTAAGGAGAATATTGTCTTTCTTTTAGCCGACTGTAAGAGGGACGGTGACAATGTCTTGGAGTTCAACTTTTACATAAATGACATGTCTTCTACATGTGTAACATGACTTCATGACTTCTTAATCATATTTATGACAAGACAACAAATTCCTAAAGACATCAAGAAGAAGTCTTTGATCTATGAAAAACACTTCTTGCTCATGAAACCCATGATGCAAGGAATACATTTGTTTCTTCTTTACATAAAATCATAATTACAAGTCATTATGAAGACCAAACCTAGTTACACTTTCTTCAATAATGACAACCAATGAGGCTAATGACCATCACATATTCTTAATATTTTGGATCACTTCTTAGATAATATGCCGAAGTTAATGTGGAATGATCCACTAAGAGGAAGGTAGTGATGAAAACCTTTCCTTCAACATGAAAGAAAAATCTAGAAATAGAAAAAATGGTGCCAAATCCCTAAGACTGGATGAGGAGTTGACTAACTAAGGATAATGACTCAATACAAATTGAAGAGACAAGACAATAATATGACTCAAGGTTCATCCTATTGTCTCTTCAACACTACCCACCTATCAAACACAGTTATCACATGATGGAAGTGATGACATTCTCATTTAAGGGTGAATTAAACAAAAGCATGAGAAAATATCAAATGAATTGGTGACATGATACTCATACTATGAATTAGACAATCTTATGATGGACAATAACCTAATAATGCATGTGTGCAAGGAAATGTTATACCAACCTCTTAAGACTCTTTTTATTATGCAAGGAAACAAGAATATACTAATGCAAAACAAGAAAAAGGGATAAGGCTATAAATTAGGACATGAATTCAACTGAAAAAAGGGGAATATGAAAAATAGAAGATCATGTTTGCTCTCCTAAAGCACAAAAATAACATAAACAAATTTGAATGTAGAGATGGCAAAAACTACTACTTGTAAACCCAAAATTTCACCGCTCTTTCTCTCTTTCTAAATTTTTTAAATTAGACTCAATAACTCTTATTTTGGAGGTTTGTCAAAGCTACCATAATTATACTCACATTTTCAATGCAACCATGCAGCCAAGTGATTGATAAGATGAGAAAGATCAACATAGTCAACCCTTTAGTGCAATCAATCATGAAATCTCACAAGTTAGAAAGACGTCGTGATGTATTTTCTATTGAACAAATTTATGAAGGTTGTTGTTCGAAACATGGAACATGGTTCTTCAATTGTATTAAACATGAAAGTATAAGAGGCAAAACTCTTAGAATCTTCCTATTGTAACACCACTCTTAGAATTAGTCAAAGGAACTTAGCTCAAGTGGTACGGTTCACGATTTGTGTTCAAAGTAGCTTGGGTTTAAGTCTCCAGAGACATGTTGGCCCTTATGGCATCTATGAAATATTAGTTATACCAGGTGGAATAATGGCGATCGTTTATACGAAGTTCCTTGATTGGATTGTTCTTGAATCCTTGTGTGGATAGGCATTGACAAGGTCTCTTGTTCATCCAATCTTGGATATGATATGGATTGGATCATTGTATTATTTGTCAACCATCTTGATGCTTTTAGAGTGGAAAAATTGGAGGAATCAACTCATAGGACCATTTTATCAATGGGTCCCAATTTGGTGAATTGGGGGTTTTAACCTTTTGGAGGCAGTTCAAGGTATTTAATGAAGTTTTTTGGGGTCAAAAGTCTTTCGCTTTCGCTAGACCCCTTGGGGTTGTTCTACACTCATATACCTTTCCACCGACATACAAATACCTCAAACTGAGTCTGTCCATATGCAAAAGTTATGCCACCTGGAAGTTGACCTTCCTATTTTGACCATCATGGTTCGAAAGGATGCCACGTCAACCCCATTACTCATGGAAAAGGGGCTAGTCACATGATCATGATGGACAAGACTCTAGAAGGGTCAATATTGTAACTCTAGTTAATAGTTGAACAAGTCAAACTTAACCACTAGTTGGCTGTTGGGCTGTGTTATAACCAGGCCACTAGGAGGAAAGGGGGTTCCATTCTATTTGAGTGCATTTTGTTCCATAGATGAGTAGAGTAGCTGAGAGTGAAAAGAGGGTTTGTGTTCTGTAGCTTACTCTGGATTTTACAGGTACTATAGTGGTTGGTGTTTTGTGTGGATTGCATTTTCCTTTCCAAACAAATAGTGCTTCCACTTTTTGACAACTTTTATGAGCGAATAAAGCTCCATGCTATAGGTAGGGTGAGTGAGAACCTCCCCATGAAATACTACATAATGGAAGCATACAAGCCTTCCTCCATGGTTCAAGACTGCTTCCATAGCATATCTTCTCTCATCTAATTCCACTTCGACGAGGTGTTGCAAGTTTGGTAGCATGATCCATAAAGTGCTTTGTTATAATATGAACCATCAAGTGTCATGGTATTCCATTATATAGTTCGTCACAAAAAATTTGATAAAATTACACTGAAAATCTGAAATCTATACTATGAGGGTTAATTGCATACAAGCCTTCTTCCATGCTTCAAGACTACTTCCATACAATATCCACTCTCATTTATCTCCACCTCGAAGGGTTGTTGCAAGTTTGGTAGTATGATCCATAAATTGATCTGTTATAATATGAACCATAAATTGTCGTGGTATTCCATTATATAGTTCATCAGAACAAACATGATAAAATATGGTAAATGGAGAAAAGGTAAAAATGCAATCACTCATTAACAATAATAGCACCAAGATATGATCTGGGAAACCCCTTCAGGACAAAACCTAGTTAGAAGGTGAGACTACTTTTCTCTCTCTTTCTCTGAATGGAAATGGATGCAAGTAGAAATGAGTGATATTTGTGGGTCATGGGCTGCTGCAAAACACAAACCCTTTTTTTTTGCTCTCTGTGTATCCACTCAACTACTTTGCTCATTTACAAAACAAAATGCACTCAAATCGATTGGAACCTTACTTCCTCGTAGTGGCTCAGTTATAACATTGTTGTGATCTTTGATATGGGTGGCTTTGAAAGCATGTCAACCAACTTGTTTGTGTTTCTCTTTTTATACTTGATCACTAATGACATTGCCATAAAAACCCCATCCACTTGTAATGTCTGGTTTGTTGCAGCTTACTTTGGGGTCTCAAGCACTGTAGTGGCTCGTGAATTGTGTGGATTGCTATCTCTTTTCCCATTCAATAATGCCTCCACTTTTTGGCAACATGTTCTAGGCCAAAGAGCTCCTAGTCATAAGTAGGGTAGTTGAGAACCACCCCATGAAATATTTCATAATGATAGCATACAAGCCTTCCTCCTTGCATCAACACTGCTCCCATATCATATCCACTCGCATCGGTCTCCACTTTGAAGAGTTGCTGCAAGTTCGATAATGCCATAACTAATACTTGACTAATTTTCTTCTTGAACTCCTCAAAGGCCCTTTGCTAACCCTTTTTCCATTGGAAGCTCTTACCACTCACTGTTATGGCATGGAGTGGTGTTTCTATTGTTGAAAACGAGGCTATGAATTTCATTTGGTACTGTGCTGCTCCAATGAAAATTTTGACCTAAGAAACATTGGTAGCCACCAACCACTTCATGATGGCCTCCATCTTGGTAGGATCTATCTTCAATGCTGATCCATCAATCACATATATTAGAAACACCAAAAACTACTATGCACACACACATTTCTTGAGCTTTACCAATGGCTAGTACTTCTTCATTGTCTCTATTAGTTGCATCAAATGTGAAATGCGCTCCTCCGATGTAACACTGTATGCCAATATATCATCCAAATAAACAATAAAAAATGAATCTATAAAAGGGTGCAATATGTCATTCATCAATCTCACGAACGTAGTTGGTGCATTGCATAGGCCAAACAACATAACTAAAACTGATAAAAAGCTTCTTTGGTTTTGATGGAAATCTTCCAACTATATTCTTCTCTGACTCGAACTTGGTGATACTCTGAATTTAAGTCCAACTTGGTGAAGTATTTTTCTTGCTACATTTGGTGCAATAGATAATCTATCCTTGGCAAGGGGTACCTTTTCTTGAACATAGTTTTGTTTAACTCCTTGTATTCAATACACATCCGCCAAGTCCCATCCTTCTTTGGCACAATTATTATGGGTGACCCACATGGTGAGGTACTTGGTCGAATGACACCTTGTTCCAACAATTGTTACAACTACTTCTTCACCTTATTTGCTTCTATAATGGACTGACTGTACAACCCAATGTTTGGCAACAAAGAGTCTAATAATCACTAGATCTTGTTCTCCACTTCCCTTTTGGGTGGTAGCCCTTAGGCTTGTGGGACACACCCTTGTATGCCTGTAGCAACTCTTTCAGTTGTTGTTTTTGTTCCTTAGTGCACCATTCTATGTATGATTTGGCTCTCATTGACTCTTCTATATTTCTCTTAGATATAACAAAGCATACTTCTTGCTAGAATAGATCAATTTCTTAACCTATTTGGCACTTACTAGTGAGATCTTTGACTTGCCCTTGTGGACATTGATGATGAAGGATTTTTTGTCCTTAATAAGGCGATATTAGTTGGCTCTCTACATGAAGATCACATCGAACATTTATGTAGAGGAACTCCCAAACACAACTCCATAAACATGATGTGGAAATACATCCAACTCTGCTTCATCAATAAAATTAACACTGTTAGCAAATTTGTTTCTACATTGTTTGTTTACCTTTATTTTTGCCTCCTTTTTGACCTATCCCAAAGGATATGGGCTAGGGTGGTCTTTCAGTTGTTGTTTTTGTTCCTTAGTGCACCCTTTTGTGTATGATTTGGCTCTCAATGACTCTTCTATAGACCAATTTTCTCTTAGATATAACAAAGCATACTTCTTGCTAGAATAGATCAATTTCTTAACCTAGTTGGCACTTACTAGTGAGATCTTTGACTTGCCCTTGTGGGCATTGATGATGAAGGATTTTTCATCCTTGATGAGGCGATATTAGTTGGCTCTCTACATGAAGATCACATCCAACATGTACATAGAGGGACTCCCAAACACAACTCCATAAACATTATGTGGAAATACATCCAACTCTACTTCATCAATAAAATTAACACTGATAGCAAATTTGATTCTACACTGTTTGTTTACCTTTATTTTTGCCTCCTTTTTGACCTATCCCAATGGATATGGGCTAGGATGGTCATGAACCTCTAATCCATGTTTCTTGACTTGATCTATTGCTATGAAATTCCCCTGTGATCCTGAGTTGAGCAGAGCATCAGTTTTTGTCTTCTTGACCTGTATCTTTATATGGAAGAGTCTGATCATTCCCTTCTCTTCCTATTATTGAAGGCTACTAATCTTCACCCCTTTCTACACTGATGTACATACAATCTTCTTATCCATGTCTGAGCTACTTTCCACCTGGTTGCTTGAATTAGTGGCCATGAGATTTTTATTCTTTGCATCTTTCTTTTGGTTTTCTACGTTGAGCTCTAGATGTAATTTCCAACATTTCTCCTTTGTGTGACCATCAATGTTACAATGGTTGCAATGGTTGCTAGGATCATTGCATTGGTGTGTTGTGGCTGGTAGCTTTTTGTCCTCCCCCCTTTTCCACTTCTTCCATTCTTTGGAAGCTTCTTGGTGTTCCTTTTGCTACCCATTTGATTGCCCTTTATGCCACTTGGGGTTTTCCCTTCCTATTTTGACCACCATGATTTAAGAGGATGCCACGTCAGCGCCATTACTCATGGAAAAGGGGCTAGTCACGTGATCATAATGAAGAAGACTTTAGAAGGGTCAATATTGTAATTCTAGTCAAGAGTTGAAGGAGTCAAACTTAACCACTTGTTGGCTATCAGGCTATGTTATAATCGGGCCACTAGGAGGAGAAGAGGTTCCATTCTATTTGAGTGCATTTTGTTCCATAAATGAGTAGAGTAGTTGAGAGTGGATAGAGAGAGAGAGCACAAAGAGGGTTTGTGTTCTGTAGTAGTCCACAAGCCACTAGTTCACTCCTTTGTACATGCATCCATTTCCATTCAGATAATGAGAGAGCAGAGTAGCCTCACCTTCCAACTTGGTTTTCTCCAACAAGGGTTTCTGAGATCATATCTTTGTGTTATTATGGTTTATGACTGATTGTATTTTTACTTGTTCTCTATTTTCCACGTTTTATATATTGCATGCATAAGCAAAAAAATAGTAACTTAATAAATCCAGGAGTCTAATGAAAAATTAACTCTCATAGTATATATTTCGGATTTTCAGTATAATTTTATCATATTTGTTGTGATGAATTGTCCAGTGGAATATCCATGGCAGTTTACGAATCAACATGGCTGATTTGTTGTTCTTCTTGTTGTATTTTATCATCCTAAATGGAAAAATCCAAGGAAACCACTACTAAACTCAGCTCTTCAACTTCATCTTCTTGGAAATTTGCATATGTCTTAAGTTTTGCAACTATCAGTTCATGATTATCCAAGCATGAGTCACTTTCATTCTGTTTATCATTGGAAGTTTGATAAGATGCAAGGTTTTCATCATCATGTTCTTCTACAAGAGCAAGAATTTGTTGCAATCTTTTGGCAGCCTCCATGAGTTTCTGTACTCTTCGGGCGACCAAGAAAGCTTGCCCTAAATTTGTGGGTTTCTGACTCCAAAAGAGGGTACAAAACACTGGATCAAAAGCAAAGGCATAATCCACTGTAATTTTTGCGGGTCAGAAAGTAGGGGGTTCTTATCACATGTATTGATGAATCTGACATGAAACTCAATTTCATCTTTTCTCTTCTTAATGTGAGAAATCCAATCTTTATCCCACACGAATTGTATGTATTCAACATCCATGATCAATCATGATCTTTCTGCAATGGGGTTGCCCATGGATGTTGTTAGGTGGTGATCCATGCTTGTGTTCTAGAATAGATTTTGCAGGTTCACTAAAGCCCAAAACAATGCATTGTGTATGATCAAATCATGAGAATGTCCTCTTGTTAGCCAATATGATTTGATCCTACATCAGATGGAGTCACTAGATGAGTAAAAATAAAATATAGCAACAATTAAAAAAAGATTCAATGATGTCATTAGAATAACTGAAGATTAACGATGGTTCCTTGCAACAATGCCAAATTGTTAGCACACAAATTTGTGTTGAGAAATCTAGGGGCAACAACATAGGATGATTTCTCTTACTTTGATAACTGTTTGTGGTGTATTTTTAATTCACTTAATTAGTTTCTTCTTTCACTTTTTTATTATTAGTGTTTTCTTCATCAAACAACTACCAAACCATTAAGAACAATAAGACAAAGGACACAAGATATAGGTGATTAGCCAAGGCCAAAACCTCTCCAACTTCGAGAGGAAAACCCACAAGAATTCTTCTTCTTATAGAATCTTCAATTAATGAATTCCAAGACCTAGACCCTTGACCAAAACTCCTCCAAGACCAAGTCAAACCTTGCCTCTACTTGTCAAGTCAAACTTGCAAATTTTTCTTTGTCTTCAACTTCAGCCCTACAACATCTTGACTGCAACTTCGACCTCTCTTTCAGCAATTTCAGCTCACCTGCAACTTTTGCAATTTTGGCCCCTGCTGCAAAAACCATGGGCCACACGTGTGAGAGGAAATGGAGAGATATGCCTTCTTTTTCCCTTCGCTAGGCCTCCTCCTTCTTTCTGGTGAACTCGGTCCTTAAAACAGTGCTTATTGACACCAATACTTAACTCTTTGATGGTATTGCAACTCGGCTTCCCTGCAACAGATTGACGCCCTAATTTCTTTGCACGTGTGGAGAGAAGTAGCTCAAAACTAATCCAGAAACCTCGTCCTTCTTTTCTTCCTTCGTCCTCTTCTACTTCACACTTTTTCTCTTCCTTATGATCGAACTTGAGTGAGTGAAGTGTGTCCCCAAAGTGAGGTTGAAGTCTTCTTTATATAGGCTTTTTGTCCATGATTTTAGGCTGACTTGAATTGTCTTTAGGCCGACTTGTTCATTGCAACTTGAGAAGGTGTTAGAGGGTCCTTCGACTTGATTTTGAATGAAATAAATTATGTTTACAATATGTAACCTGCCCTAAATGGTTCTTTCATACATGACAATGACTTAGTGACTTGCAGACTCAATGAGAAGCCCTAGGAGCTCACAATGGGAGCTTGATCTAGAAATAAATTTCCTCGAGCATGAAACCCATGCCTCAAGAACAATAAATTTATTTTTCTCATTACATCAAATACATAAAATCATGATTACATATGTCATTATGAAGACCGAACCTAGTTACATATTTCAACAATTTGCACCATAGGAAAATGTTGACTCTAATACTTGTAGCAAAAAAGTGAAGTGATAACTAATAGGCATATCCTCCTAAAGGTCGCTAGTTGATTGCCTTTCCATTTGGATTGGTTCTTGCCAATCTTGGGGGTGTCCCTTGCTTGTCATGTGCTAAAAATCATCTAAAAATCTACAAAGTAGCGTAAGAAATCAACACAAAATATGGCTCCTTGGCATGCAATTAGATAACCAATGATAAAAATGGTTGGTTAATTAGAAATAGATGTAACAATTTTAATTAGTGAACAACAAAATATGAATGAAAGAAAGAAGAAAATGTGAACTAAATGGCTGGTAAAATGAAAGTAAAGGAAATACTATCTATATCACCATATAGAACATGAAATATTGTGTCCATGAGCCAAAAAGCTAGAAGAAAAGCATGGTCAAACTTTTTCATTGTATTCGTCAAAAGAATGTTTACTCATTGAGGCATGGTACAAGATATATCACAATAAAAATGCCCTATGTGAAATATAAATAGAGAGAAAGGAAGAAAGAAATGATGGAAAAGAACGTCTACTAACTACTCTCAATAAAACTCTGCTAAACAATGGCCATTTGACCTCACTTTATAGAACTCTCCTCCTCGTAAAGGAGATATTTCTCTCATGCAATACGCCTTGGTAACTTGTGGTGAAGCAGAGGGAAGTGGAGAATTTCTCATGTGCCTAACTGGTGCACCTTGTTAGAAGGGACGAGGAGTGGATTGAACTCAAACAAGACAAGGTTCAACTCTCCCATGTGCCTTGAGTGAAGTGGAGTGAAGAGAGGTGACCTCTTGCATTTTCTTCTATGAATTTGGGTAAAGAGAGAGAGAGAGAGAGGTCCATATCTTTTAGTTCAACTCCCCATGTGCTTTGAGTGGACATGAGCCATGCACTTTTTCCACTTTCATAAGGATAACTCAACAAGGTAGCCTCATGCAAGCTCATGCGCATTGAACCCAATTGAAGTGAAGTGAAATAAGCTGGAGTGAGATCGAGTCAACTCCAGTCCAACAAGGCACCCTGAGATGAGATGGCACATGTGCCACATCACTGTCGTGTCACTACCACATAGCGCATCCACTTGTCAACCTACATGGTGACCACAAGCTATAAATAATCATGCCAAAAATAGCAGTCCCCCAAAAAAAGTTAGGGAAAGATGAGAAATGTTTGGAATTGCTAGAGGATCCTTGCCAAATCTAGCACGCCTAAAAATAAGCATTGCTAAAAATCGAAAAATGTTTGCATGTCAATGAAGTTAGGCTCATTGAATTTGATTTTCTGCAAGGAATTTGGATCATAGTATTCAAAACCAGAACTAGTGACTGGACTGGTCCACCTATCAAACTATTTTTTGAACCGGAACCAGAAAAACTAGACTAGTAAGATCTCAATGAACCGATCTTTAAAAAAATACATGAAATAATTAATTTTTAATGAAAAAAACTATTTTTAAGATTTAAAACCATGATTCCAAACCAATAGAGACAAAATATACAAAGTTTTCTCATCTATATACCATGTAAAGGTGAATATATCAAAATGGCACCGAGTGCAATACATATCAGCAAAAAAATACATAATTAATGAGGCTCAAGGGCCTCCAAAGTCCATAAATAATGCTACAAGCTATGGGACCACTGGCCTACAACAAGTCTATATATCGGTGATCAATGTGATCACTCCTCATCATGATCAAACTCATCACCACTACTAGACATGGGATCATCAACATGAGCTACATAAACATCCTCTGGCTCAGAGTCAAAGGATTCCTTAGACTCCTCTGCAACCTCAGTTAGTAGTAGTAGCAAAACTAGACATCAAAACTACAAATCTTTGATCAACATGATAACTCATGAAACTCATCATTGATTCAACACTACTAGAAATGTGATCATCAACAAGAGGTACATAAACATCATCTAGCTCAAAGTCTTCAGACTTGGATTGCTCAAAGCCTCAACCTTATAATATGGTAGAAATTGAAAAAGTTTAACATGCCTAACCAATGATTTTGGTTTGAGTGAAGGGTTCATCTCCTCAACCTTATAATATGGTAGAAAAATCTTAGCATGCCTAACCAATTATTTTCTTGTGGGTGAAGGGTACATTTTTGTTAAGGCCATGGTAGAGGAGTTCAACAAGAAATACCACCAACATCAATGAAGTTCAACAATCAATGCCACCAACATCAAGGTACTTAAAGGGCTTCATGATCTTGATCAAATGCCAATCTCATACCCTCACACATGATAGAATCAATTGGAAACATTGCAATCCCCTAAATCTTGAAATCCTAAAAACCATTAAGTCTGCTGGATTTTGAGTGATATCTAAAAATCTAGTTTCTCCATATGAAATCTAGTTAGGTTGAAACCACTCTCAAACATCCTGAGTCATTTCATGGTAATGTTAAAAAGTTAGTTAAAATGATGAAATGTCACTTTTACTTTAAGAATTTAACATTACCATTGATTGCCAACATTGCTAGGGTTGAGATGTAAGAGGCAAATGAGAGGGGAGACATCCTTTTAAAGGCTTGGAGGGGTTATTTTTGGAGGGAAATAGCCCCTAGCTTCCCTCAAAACTGCTTAGAA
Organism: Pinus tabuliformis; assembly: GCA_031772625.1. Taxonomy (NCBI): domain Eukaryota; kingdom Viridiplantae; phylum Streptophyta; class Pinopsida; order Pinales; family Pinaceae; genus Pinus; species Pinus tabuliformis. The sequence goes on along the minus strand of CM062816.1, from coordinate 1,760,097,096 downwards.
AAGCCAAAAACAACTTAGGTGGGGTCCACGGCCGAGTTGGTAATGAACTGGCTGGTTTATGGGAAAACAGGCTAGGTCTGTCATAAACCTGCTGGTTTATGGCCGGTTAATGGAAAATATTAGCCCACAAATCATCCTAACCTGGTTTCAACCAGTTCATCCCCTTCAGCTATTGAACTAGATGATTTGATTGGTTTCTGGTTCAAACTAGCCAGATTTGAATACTATGATTTTGATATGTGCTTAGAATCTCCATGCAAGCCTCAGAACCTCAACTACTAAAAATAGCAATGTCTTGGATGTTGCGTGAAAATAGCTCATCAGAATCATGAGCTCGTACCTTTGACATTAAAGCCTTTGAACTCTAGCTGCTAAAAATAGTAGTGTCCTCCAGAACTGATGAAAGTGGCCGTCAAATATCTTTGACTATGAAAATGGTTGAAATCATTGGAAACTCCTTCATCTGATCTCTATGACAACTGGCTCTGACTTGTGTGGAAGCAGTAAACTCTGAAAAGCTAACTCTGAATGCCAGCCCAATGAGAGCTGGCTCTTAACCCTCTAGTTTGCAAGGGGAAAATCTGAGGGTTAACAAGGCCCAAAGGATTTTTGTGTTGATCTCCAATCGCACCTTGGTATTCATGTTATTAGCATCAATATTATGAAACTTAATGAGCCATGAGTCCATGACACTTGGACGAAGAGGTGCATGTGTCTCACTGGGAAAGGTACCATTCTAGAGTTCTAATGTTCAGTTTGAGAAGGTGTTTTTTTTATACTTGAACTAGAACCATAGGAAGCAAGCACAACAATTTAGTTGGTTGGTAAAAAAATGACTCTACCATATCAGGCTAAATGGATTTCCTAGTTTAGGTTTGAACAAATATTTACTGATCTTTAACAGAATTGGGGACAGGTCCTTATTAAGAAGGAAATGAGTAAATGATACCTCAATAAGCAAGGTTTACATCCCTTGCAATAGGCTACATGAACTTGGAAAGGGGATGTGCCCCTTGTCCTCGGCGTCAATCGGGAGATGCCCATCCTTCACCTAGGAAAAATACAGGCATCTTCTAAGCTCTCCGGGGACGCAACCAATGACCCCAACCCAAATCAAGGGATGTTCCTATTTTATAGGCTAATTAATTCCTTCAAAACTGTGGTATGATTGGTTTTCTGACTTCTCTGTAAACTGTCACATTCCCAGTGATCATTCTTGGAAGAAAAGAATGTTGTTTTCTTCACAACAACTGCTAACATCATGCTGTATTTTGTTGGATGGACTCGAAAAAAACTGCATTATTTCTCTAATCTCGAGTTAAAATAATATCTTGTGGACTATAGCCCTCGATGCATGTCCTCAATTGTAGAATAAAGCTAACATAAAAAATAAGCCAAAAAGGTCAATGGTTTATTTGCTCAACCCTTTATACTCTTTGGGGCATACATAAGTTGAAAATAAAGCCTTCATTGGGCATGTACCCAATAGGAAAACCAACAAATGCATACATATCTAATCTTTTTAAATTAATTTTTTATTTAATTTATCATGTGAGAAATCGGTAACTAGGACATATAATCATTGCTGCCACCAAGAATCACATAGCGCTGCTGCCTAGAAAAACCCCCTGGCCTTTTATGATAGCACACAAACCATACTGAGCAAGGTTACCTATGATTCTAACTGAGGTGGGTGGCATTAGCACCATGAATCCCAACCACTCAGGCTACTCCTGACTGGCTATAAACATATCTGAGTTAAAAAAGGTCAATGCTTTATTTTCTTAACTCTCAACCTTGTTTGGAACATGTATAATTTGAAAATAGAGCCCAACAATCATTTTTTCCACCATGGAGATGAAAAATGCAGCAGCATTGTTTGTCATTTGGTGAGTGGTTTGGGCCCCAATTTGGAGCTTGGGGTGCTTATTTGTTGTTGCAAGAACTGATTTTTTTCTGTTTTGGCTCCTTCTTGTTGCTCTGGACAGTAAGCAGTGGGCACCATTTTCTTTCTATGTGCATCCCTTTTTAGCCATGCAGGCATCATCTTCTTGATGTGGACTATGTGGGCACCATTTTGCTGCCATGGGATTCAATTTTTAGTTGTGGGCAGTTTTTTATTGTTGGTACCATCTTCTCGCAACCGACAATGATTCTATGTAATGCACACCATTATCTTGTTGTTGGCATTCATTTCAAGCATCATTTCAAGCCCGCAGAATTTCACCCACTTCCCCAGAGTCCTAGATGGATGTTGGTATTAACCAGCAGCTAAAATGAGCAGATGGTAACCTCAAAGGACTTGATGGGAATTGCTCCTGTGATCTCATATCAGGCTGCATCTTTAGCTGATGTTGTCAAACCAAACAAGCTAACATGCGCGCACACACACACAAAACACCTGCACTTGGTATGCTCTATTTTTCAAGGTTTGTACTTGGTAGTTCCTGTACTAAAGATGCCCTCCATACCTGAGATTCATTGCAAGTTTGATGTGTTTGTGTGTGTTTGTTTTGATGCATCCATGAGCTTGGTCAACTCAGTGTAATACATTAGTACCCCTAAGTGTAAAATATTGATGTACATACCTGCACTTGGCATAGTCTATTTTGGAGGTTTGTACCGGGTACCCCATCTCTAGAAATGTCTAGTACCCAGGTACTAGAAATGTTCCCATACAAGAGACTCCATGCAACTTTGATGTGCATGTGTGTGTTTTGATGCACCCATGAACCTGGGGTACTAGACATTTCTGGTACCCTGGGTGCTAGAATGTCCCCATACAAGAGACTCCATGCAACTTTGATGTGCATGTTTGTGTTTTGATGCACCCATGAACCTGGGCAACTCAATGTAATACATAAGTACTAAGTGTAAAATATTGATGTGTTTTATTTGTAGCACATGTACGTATATATGTATGTGTGTGTAGATATATTTGTATAAATGCATAAAGATATATCAAATATACACCATGCCATAAAGAAAAAGTCATCCATACACATGCACTTCTACCTATGTTGACCTTGATGTCAATCAACTATGGTTATATATTGACCATGTTGAAAATAATTATAGTTGAAAATCTAATCATGATTGATTGTAACTGACTACTGTTAAAAGTTGTATTTAACCATTTTTAGAGACTGATCATAATGATTTGCAGTTAAATTTCACACATAAATTAAATCTAACACATTATTTTGGCATCCAGGTTGATAAATAGGCTCTCTTATGCCATGGTAATTATTTTTTAGACTCAACAAGATCTGTGTCTGAAGTCTGAACTCTCTAGAATGCATTTGTAGGAAATTTACTTAGAAAATATATTACAAGGAGTAGGTAATGATACAGGAAGAAGATGGCCTTTGTTATCTTAGTGGGAATGCTCATGCTGACAAGGGTTGGCCTCCTTTTCCTCACGTTTTTAAATGTTTCTTGTGAGGAATGTGCATGCACTTTTGGGCATGAATTTCTACCTTCCTCTCTTCTTGAACTTGCAAATCTTCCTTGACGGCATCAACCTCACCTATCCCTGTCAAAATCATTAGAGGCCTGCTGAAAAAGAGTGGAACATAACTAACTCTTTAAGTTCCTGAAAGGATACTGCATGAACGTTATAACAAAATGCATAAGAATTTTAATGTGAATAGATCAATATACATACCATATGGAGGTTCATAACCTGATTATTCAGAGTTCAACTATTTGCCTCTTGAGAATATAAAGGATCTTACTCTTGTTCATAGGAATTTAGATAACTTTTTCATATAAATGATGTGAACTAATAAATGGGTTTTGGAAGATGGACAACCTGAGGGCAATGCTATTTCTTCTTAAAGCATGTGCAGGTCATATCAGATCTTGATCGAAGCAAGGCCTTGTAAGCTTAATTATCTAAATTTTGTTCATAATGCTAATAATAATAGTTAAGTTATTAACTTAGTTTAAAAGAATATGTGGGATCTTAAAGGCACTTTGACAACTAAGGGTTTATTCACGTGGATTCCTAAATGGATAACCCAACTTATTCTAGCAAGTTGTGACATGGTCTGTGCAACATAACACCATTCAGCCCATATGTTACAACTCTTAGAACGAAAAGATACTGAAAAATAGAATGCAGGTGAAAATAAATTTAGGGATCTGCACGAGAATAATTCTTTTCTCATTGGAAACCAGAGCTATGAGTAGAATGAATCCCAAGAACAATGCATCCAAGTAGAACCCTTGTCCAATTTCTAGAGATTGGCTACTTATTCGAGTCCCTTCCTGTTTGAAACTGCAGTCTAAAATTTGAGAATGTTCTGCAATCTAAGCAGAACAATTTCAATTTATTTGGTAATTTGGTGGTTTCCTTTCTAGAGTATTATGTGTTTGTATAGGCACATATTCCTATATGTATGCCTGTGTGCATATTAAAATATATAAAGAGTATATATATATACACCTTGCTACCAAGAAATCTGAAAATGGTTTGTGTACACCTTGTTACCAAGAAATCTGAAAACGGTATGGATATATGTACTTGTATACATCCCTGCTCTTGATCATAGTTAACTTCAGTTAAAAATTGACCAACATTACTGTGGTTAGAAATAAACTGCAAGTGAGTGTAGTTAAGTTCCATTCATATATTTTTTAAATTCAAACTCTGATTGTGGTGTCCCAGTGGATAATTCGTAGGAGTGAGAAGGGATTGAATGGAAACAGGCAGTAAATGCTAAATTTGCAGTAAAGAGAAAGAAAATCAGCACCAGCTAGAGAGAAAAATAATGCAAGAGCAACATGCTAGAAAGAGAAATAACCTAATCACAAGAGAGTGCAACACTTTATGGTGCCCATTGGCCAAATCACTTTTCTAAAGAAATATCAGAAGATTTGTGAAATCACAAATGAGAGCTATTCCTATATACACAACTCAAGAGTATGGTGATTTACCCAAGAGGGATTATGTGTTGATCAAGTTAGCCTTAACCAAACCAAGAAATGCAATCATGAATATTGACTAGGTTGGTCTTAGCCAGGTTGGAATATTGGTAGTTTGGAAGGTATTTCTGGTTGTAAAATCCCTTGAGGCTTTCTGGATTGGTCAATGGGCCTTTTACCCAAGTTTGGGGTTTTCGACTTAAAGTGAGTGAGCTTTGAACCCAAGGAAAACATTTATAATTCCAATTTAATTATTGTCAGCTTAAGGTGCCTAGTCGACTCAGGTCGGCCAGTGAGGCCACGAGACACACCCCTTGGAAAAATATAAATACAAAGGCAAGGAGACAAAGGGAGCATTCTTCTTGTGAGGATCAAGGCTAAAATTGAAAAGGAGCCACAATTGAAGAAGGATAGATATGTGGACAAGGCCGAGTTTGCTTAAGGTTTTTCTGGTTGGGCAGGGCTAGATAGAAGTTTTGTGTAGACTATTGTTAGCTTGAAGTGAGGCCGAAACCAAGGAATAGGTTGCAGGCTTAAACAAACTAGCGATGGAAAGCAAGGAGGGTCGTAGGGCTATTGTAGCATCTCGTTGGGCTCAAGGAGGCATCCACTGGCCTGTTTAAGGTAAAAATAGGGAGGCCGAGGTAGAAAAAGAGTTGATTAAGGTTGTTGTAGCAACAAGCAGGGCTGGTTGAATGGTAAAGGAGCAAACAATAAGGCTAGTAAAGGGGTAGAATGCCTAAAGGAGCTGGCAAAGGACCCAAAAAAACTACAACAAGAGGACGACTGGCTAAAGGCTCATGCCTAGGTAAGCTGATTTATGTTTGAGTAATATAATGTGGGTTAGTAAAGTCCTAGTTTTCTACAACTAAGTATTTAGAGTGTTATAAGTGTCTTTATGAGGGCAGGAAAGGCTTAGAGGACAAAGTCTCAGCCCTAGGGTATTGGTCAAAAGGACTTGACATTGTATTTGGCATTGTAGTGGGATATAAAGGGTCATTATCTCTGGTACGAGAACCCCATGAGTTTTCCTATTAATGGAATTATAAGAAACAAGTTTTGGGCATAAAATATTGTGTACTATCATTGATCTAATTGCTAGTATATTCTGCTCTGCAAAATTGTTTAAAGTTAGGAACTGCTAGTGTGTTTATGTTTCCTAGCTAAGGCATAGACTATACCTAGGGTGCGTGGATTTCTAACATGGTGTTAGAGCTACTTCGAAGAGCAGTTGGATGTGAGATGTGCGTAGGTGTTAGTTTTGAGAGGGAGTTGTGCGACTAATGTAAGGAGAGCGCGGGCTCGGGGGGAGAGTCTGCAACCCAGTGGAAGTCTAACCTTCAGGTTAAAGCGAGAGAGTGGAGTCTTCCAAGCCATGCAAGGAAATTCATGGTGCATGCAAGGAAAGTTGTAGACCATGCAAGGAAGGCATGGTGCACACAAGGAAAAGTCATGGTACATGCAAGGAAGTCATGGACCATGCAAGGAAAGTCATGATCATGTAAGGAAAAGTCATGGCACATGCAAGGAAGTCATGGCCATGCAAGGAAAGTCATGGAGCTGGAGATTTCTAGGAATAAGGAAAGTCATGGAGCTGGAGATTTCTAGGAACAAGGAAAGTCATGGTTTGGATGGCCACGCAGGATGCTTTGAAGCGGGAGGCTTCTTAGAGCATGGTGTCTTCAAAGATCTAGGTCTTCCAGAAGATGTGGTTTTGGATCAGATTCAAAAGCAGGTGGAAATACCTTCCTCACTAAGAGGGAGTGTTGAAATATTGGTAGTTCAGAAGGTATTTCTGGTTGGAAAAGCCCTTGAGGCTTTTTGGTTTGGTTAATGGGCTTTGCATCCAAGTTTGGGGTTTTGGACCCAAAGTGAGTGGGCTTTGAACCCAAGGAAAACATTTATTATTCTAATTTAATTATTGTTGGCTTAAGTTGTCAAATCAGCTTAGGTCGGCTAGCAAGGCCAAGAGACACACCCCTTGGAAAAGTATAAATACAAAGGAAAGGAGACAAAAGGAGCATTCTTCTTGTGAAGATCGAGGCTAAAAGTGACTTAGGCAACAAAAGTAGTTGCGACTAAAGAAGGAAAGATCCGTGGAGAAGGCCAAGTTTGCTTAAGGGTTTGCTTCTTGGGAAGGGTTGGAAAGAAGTTTTGTGTGGACCACTAACAACTTGAAGTGAGACTGCAACCAAGGAATATGCCACAAGAGGTTGTAGGAGGGTTGTAGGGCTGTTGTAGCAACTTGTTGGGCTTAGGGAGGCATCTGGTAGCCTGTGTAAGGTAGAAAAGCGAGGCTGAGGAAAAAAAAGAGCCAATTAAGGATGTTGTAGTAGTGAGCATAGCTAGTTGAAGGGTAAAAGAGCAAATGATAAGCTAGCAAAGGGGCCGAAGGGCTAAAGGAGTTGGAAGAGGGCTTAAGAAAGGTATATCAAGAGGACCATGGGCTAAGGATCATGCCCAAGTAGATGATTTGTGTTTGAGTAACCTAATGTGGGATGATAAAAGCCCTAATTTGCTACAACTAAGTATTTAGTGTTGTACATGTCTTTATGAGGGTAGGAAAGGCTTAGAGGACAAAGCCTCAACCCTAGGGTATTGGTCAAAACAACTTAACATTGTACTGGGATATAAAGGGCCACTATCCCTTGTACGATAGCCCTGTGAGTTTTCTTATTAATGGGATGGTAAGAAACATGTTTTGGGCATAGAATATTATGTACTATCATTGATTTAATTGTTGATATATTCAATTGTGCAAAGCTATTTAAGTTAGGCACTACTAGTTTGTTTATGTTTTCTAGCTAAGGCACAAACTAGACCTAGGGTGCGTGGATTTCTAACAAGCCATTCCTAATACATAAAATAATTATTAAAATTGTATGTCAACCTTGATTGAGTGAAGCTAAAACCCTTCTCAACAACCCCCCGTTAAATTGAAGAGTGGGTTGTAGATGAAAATGATGAAATAAAAATGAAAGTGAATTTATCAATACTCAACTCAATATAGGGACGAGCATGGATGAAATACAAACAAGAGTGGGTTTATGGGTACCTGATTTGAAATATTATTGGTCATGGATTAAATACAAATGAGAGTGGGATATGGATAGCCAACTCGATATACAAATGAGAGTGGGTTGATGGATACCTAACTCAACACAAGTGAGAGTGGGTTTATGGATACCTAGTTCAATATAAACGTGAGTGGGTTGATGGATACCTAACTCAACACAAGTGAGAGTGGGTTTATGAATACCTAGTTCAATATAAGGTTAGCCTTAGACAAAAATGATAATGGGTTTAGAAATATCTAGCTCAATATAGGCCAATTTTAGTTGAAAATGAAGGTTACACCATTAGGGTAATTTCGAGGTAAAAAATGGGCCTCAACAAAAAATGTACAATCAAAATCAACTTTAAAAGAACCACTAGGATTCAAGAAGATGATGTCAACCATAAGGGTAAATATTTTTGGAGGGAAAGGAAGAAAACTACTTTTCTTAATCATATTTTTTATTTATCTTCTTATATGCTTACTCAAATTTCATATGTAAGCACTTGTTGGATGCAAAATCTAATGAGTGCCTACTATGAATTTGTAAAGCATTGATTATCATTAGCATTAGATTAAAACATAATTTAGCATCACATCACATGAACAAATAACAACACCATTCAACAATACAAAACATCCAAGACAATAGACAAGATATTTTTAGGTGGAAACCCTTCTGGGAGAAAAACCACTGAATGCTTCTTAATATAGGTCTTCAAAATTTACATTAGTAGGAAAAGTTCCAACTTCCAAGATTTTCAGCATCAACTAAAGGAGTCTCTAACCCCCTAGTTTATAGGCTCCAACTTGAAGGATGTTAACTCCCTAATTTACCAACTCCAATTGGAAGGACACTCCAATGCTCTGATTTACTAGCTCCAACTGGAAGGATGCTCTAATGCCTTGGTTTTATCAACTCTGATTGAAAGGATGCTCCAACACCTTACATAGGTTCTATCTTGCCCTAGCACCACCTTGCTGCCCTGAAGTGTTCTCAAGCTCCATCTTGAAGGAGACTAAAATCTTTGCCTTCCACCACCCCGCCACCCTTGCTCAACAATTCACCGTAGTGGACCACATTTCAAAATTTTCAGACTGGATCCACCTATGCTTAATATCAAAATAAACAATATAAAAAATTCTCTGCTGACTCAGTCAATTTGCAATACAAGGACATAAAAAACAATACCATATTTTCTTGCTCAAGGATCAAACCTTAGCTCAACCACATACTCTCTCTGGCAAACCTTGCATAAATAATTCTACAGAAAACCCTATCTCGACATATACATGTCTTTGTCAAAAAGTAACAACGTCACACACAACTAAAAAACCCTCAACAAATGGACACAACCATCAATGTCAAATCTAGGGTCATAAACAACCATACAAACAATGGCATCAGATAATACAATCTCCGCTCAATATAAATAACCCTGCCATATACAACACTTGTCCCAACAACTTTGCTTAGGATATTCTCTTTCAAACCCTGAGATCTTTTGTTTAGGAAAAAACCCTAGCACAACATACATGAGCATGATAGTAGCAATATAGGAGCAGTCCAATACCATAGATGCATTGCAACAATTATAACCCTAGGAAACAACTCTGATCATGTTTCAACAAATACTTATTCTAACATTCATCAGTAAACAATTCAACAGACCAAAAGTTCCAACAATGATGATTACACAAGTTAGTTCTTTGTGACACTTAAGTTACTAGTGCTATAGCATCAATAAAACTTTGTCGGCCCTAGTAAATGCATAATGGTAATGGCAACAATACTATTCCATACTCTCAACAATTCAATAAATTGGCAATGCATATCTAATAGACAAACTCAAGTAAGTCTAGCAACATCACGACAATCAAGCCAAACTTCAGATGTTCTGCCTTTTAGCCAGAGGACCTTTACAGTAAAGACCAATCATACCTCTGTATATAAATAGTTCATCTCTGCCACAAATGCCTTTCCAACAAATACTACTTCTTAAGATGTCTTAGTAAGAAGACGAATATAACTCTGTTTCTATAGTGAATATGAGTCTTCAATCTCTGTCATGACTAGAGGCTTAAATCACTTCAAAGATTAGTCACAGGGCTTAGGAATATGTGTCAAAGGATCAACCTAGAATTCAAAAATCAACAAGGAATGCCTTAGACAAGCTTTAGTCCTACACAATACCAATACTCTTGAATCATAGACTGTCTACAAAAGGGATCCTTTGCAATTCCAACACTGCAACCATTCAATACTTGTAATACCACATACCTGGGACAACCTCTGAATTCTGGCTCCACAGACCTTAGATACTTTGAACAACTAGTTTAGACCTTGCTCAGCTGTCAAATCTCAACCTACCTCAACACTCCTCAAGATCTGTACTCAAAAAGGGTTATGAGCAGACTTCATTACACTGTTCCAGAACACAAACTTCAAGTGCCCTTCCACAAACCTTGTTCAATGCCTTTCTGAACTTGAATCAACCCTAAGGATCTCATACTTAAAGAATAACTTGAGTACAACAGAGTAGGCCTTAGGAAATATTAGGGTTCAGAGAGTCAATGAAAGACTCCTCAGAAAAATTGCTTTAGTACTATTGCCAAAAATGCAATGAACCTTCTTCAAGACAATGTGTAGAGTTATCTTAAATTCTTAGAAGAATGCTTGAATATCTTATCTCTTCAGTAGCCGAAACTGCAAAAAATATTGAGCTGAGACTCCTTCAAAACCACTAAAATGCCAAAGATCCATGCCTCAGAGGTCCAAATACCCATAGAACACATCAAAAAGAATACTCGGATTAGGAAGGCCAAACTAGGCCTTAGACATAGGTCGAACCTGCCTCAGAACAGGGCCGCGGTAGCTTGAAACATGTGAGCCTCATACATAGTTTGAAACTACCTTGGAACAAGGCCACAATAGCCTCAGACATACGAGCTTCAAATTGCCTCAGAACATGGATAATGTATCCATGCATTGCCTTAGAAAACGAGCCCTGATCAACCTCAGAAAAGGAGGGCCGAATGGCCTTGAAGATGCACAAGAACCCAACGAAGAAACCAAACCCAAACATGAAAAATAAACTCAAACTTCGACTTCAAAATAGTCCTGCTCATTTGCTTGACATGACTACCCAAGGCTGTAGAATGAAATTTGAAAATATTGGCATGGAATGTCTTTTCTTTGGAGGCGTTGATTGCCCTTTTATAGAGAAGGAGGAGGTTTCTAAAGAGGAGCTGACTTGATAAAATTTGGAGGGGAGTTGACCTTAGATTTTAATTTCAAATTAAACTTTTGGAGCCAAAAATGAATTCTCCTTGGAGGTCGACTTGTCTTCGAGGCCAAATTTAACCCATAAAAATTCAATTAAATTGCCCTTTGACAAATTTGAATGCAAAATTGGTTAGGATAGGTCCAACATTAAATTATTTGAAATTTAGATGCCATAAATGAGCGAATTTAAAAGCTGCTTGCCACATCATCTTTGGGGTTTCTTGACCACAAGAGGGGGCCCCAACTTTGATTGAGCATATCTCATCAACCGTGAGGAGGTATAAGGTGTACAACCTATTGTTGGAATCAACACGACTAGGATAATCAAATGAGGATGGTCATATGATCAAAGTCACTATCATTTTGCATCCATTTCTATCAACAAGTGTGAGGCATCTAGGGGTTCTTGACCTTGGAGGTCAACTTGTATTCAAGGCCGAATTTAACCCATAAAAATTCAATTAAATTTCCCTTTAACAATTTTGAATACAAAATTGGTTAGGATAGGTCCAACATTAAATTATTCGAAATTGAGATTGCCACAGATGAGCAAATTTGAAAGCTTCTTGCCACATCATCTTTGAGGTTTCTTGACCACAAGAGGGGGCCCCAACTTTGATTGAGCATATCTCATCAATCGTGACAAGTTATGAGGTGTACAACCTATTGTTGGAATCAACACGACTAGGATAATCAAATGGGGGTGGTCATATGATCAAAGTCACTATCCTTTGCATCCATTTTTGTCAACAAGTGCGGGGCATCTAGGGCTTCTTGTCCTTGGAGGTCGACTTGTCTTCAAGGCTGAATTAAACCCATAAAAATTCAATTAAATTTCCCTTTGATTGAGCATATCTCATCAACCTTGAGGAGTTATGAGGTGTACAACCTATTGCTGGAATCAACACGACTAGGATAATCAAATGAGGATGGTCATATGATCAAAGTCATTGTACTTTGCATCCATTTTTGTCAACAAGTGCGTGGCATCTAGGGCTTCTTGTCCTTGGAGGTTGACTTGTCTTCAAGGCCGAATTTAACCCATAAAAATTCAATTAAATTTCCCTTTGACATTTTTGAATGCAAAATTGGTTAGGATGGGTATAACATTAAATTATTTGAAATTGAGATTGCCACAAATGAGTGGATGTGAAAGCTACTTGCCACATCATCTTTGGGGTTTCTTGACCACAATAGGGGGCCCCAACTTTGATTGAGCATATCTCATCAACCGTGAGGAATTATGAGGTGTACAACCTGTTAGTGTCAGTGTTTGCATATTGCCATCAATGATCAAAATTCCTCTTTTCATATCATATTAGGGTCCCATTATGAAAAATATGTCATTCCACTAGGTCGTCAAGCAAAAATTTGGTCACTGAAGGTTGAATTAGGGTTTCCTTTACATCTTTTAGAAATTTACCCTTTGTTGGCTCATTTCAACCTTGCTCAGTATCCATTGTCCATAAAGTTAATGACATCATGCCATCACATCAGTCATTTCATCTCAAAATTCAGTCCTTCAAGGTCTCATTAGGTCTTTTAGGGTCTTTCAAGGTTTCATTAGGTCATTAGGGTTTCCAAGGTTCCAATAAAACTCGTTCCAATAAAACTCTATTCCATTGCATAAGACCAGCAAGTAAAGGGTGATCAAATAACATCTCTTCACCATGTGAAGATGATTTTTAAAGAGAAATGCTTATTTCATCATGTAATTTTATGTTCACTATATGTAATAAGTATTATTCCTAAGCTGCCAACTCAATCTCTATATGCCAACTTCATTAAAGCAAAGTCAAATTCAAAGAGTTCTCAAAGACCATCAAAAGATCAATTTGTCAAAGGAAATAGTCAAGTGAAAGGATAATGTTTCAAAAAGTTAAGTGAATGCCAAAGGGAGTTGTCTTTTCCCAAGGGTGTCCAAATCATAATTTTCCACAAGCACTAAACCCTAATTTCCTCTCCCACTGAGCTAAGGTTGGCTATGGAATCAAATAAATATGAGCATAGGAGGCCTAAGGGAGGTCATTTCAACAAGTATGAGGCCATTCCAACTCATAAACATCATGTCTCCATCATTTTTCAAGAAGTCATTCCAAGGGACAAATCATTTGCCACACATAGGGCCAATTTTGCTTCAAAGTATGTTTCCAACCAAACAGAGATGAATTTTACAAAAGTGAGAGATGTTTTTGTCCATAATAGTCCAAGGATGAAAAAACTCCTTCATTTTTTACACAGGTGTTATGGTTTTGGAGAAATGTCAAAAATACAGTTGCTACAAGAGAGTTGTTGCACTTCTGGAGTGACCTTGGGAAAATCAAATTTTCTCCTAGCTGGAGTGTCCAAATGACTTTCTTGATGAGTCAAATGATAACTAGACAGAAAGAGCTTTCCAATGAGCTATCATGAGCTCAATTTGGAGTTGAGGAAGACCTCCAAAAGTTTCTTGCAAGAGCACACTTCATTTTTGCACCCTCATTTTGCACTTTTTGACCAGTCTTGGGAGAATTGATTTTTGAGGGGCTATAATTGATCATTTTCAGTGCTTGATAGGTCCATTGTGTATCCAAGAGATATATTTCCACGAGCTATCATGGGCTCAATTTGAACTTTGGGAAGACACTCAAAAGATGGTTTGAAGATGTCGTTGCGCACACATCAAAGGCTCTGCACATAAAGCAGTCAGGCGCTGCGCATAGAGCAGTCAGGCATTGCGCATGCATCAAAGGCACTACACACCTGTCAAAATTCATCTGTAAGCTCTCAAATTTCATGCAAGTGCTCCAAACCTTCAGCACAGGGTTTCTTAACCTCCTAGCAAGTAAGTAAGGCCTTACCATACCCTCCTTACATTTCACAAGTCATCAATTCATGGTTTTAAGTTTCTTGTGTGAAACTTGGAGTTCTCAAAACTTGCAAACCCTAGTTTCATTCCCACACCTCCAAAACTGTTCCTAAGACCCTACTATCCTTCCCACATCACAGTAAACCCTATCCCTACCCCTGTATTGCTAAATCCCTATCCCAAATTTATTCTCCCTTAAACCCTAAGTCCTAGGCAGCCATACTGCCATACCTGTAATAAAATACCAATTCCCAAATCCCTTAAATATTTCAATCCCCTATCACCTCCCTAAGTTCCCTAATCCCTTCCCCCATTCCCTAAATTTTTCCTACCCCATTTCCTAATCCCTAGGGTTTCAAGACAAAAAGAACAAAAACACATCATGGAGGAGGAAGATAGAGATTTTACAGAGGAGGAAGATACAGAAGAAAGAAGGCCACACAAAGGAGGAAGAATATTGAGGTTTGAGCCTACCAACACTAGAGAACTAATGGCCTCACCCATGACAATCACTTGTTTCAAGCATATGGGATGCTTTGATTTTTGTGAAATGATACAAAGAGTTCAAAGCCACCCTATTTTGACTAGAGTTTTCATTTCAAATCTTAAGGACAATCAAGTGACCCTTGCTGGTGTAACCTTCACCATATCCTCAACCATCATTGCTACTACTACTGGAATACCTAATGTGGGTGAAAAGTGGTTTAAAGCTCAAAACCTAGATGATCAGTATTATCAGCCATACTTGAAGCCTTAGTACAAAAATGAGCAAACAAAATTCTTCCCTTTTAGTCACCTTCTTGATAAGTATGCTCCCATGATGAAAATCATCATGAAGTACTTCACTTGTGAAGGCAGATTTTCCAGACTCTACACATACCATATTATATTGCTTATGCATTTCACAAGAGTCAAAATGCTCAATATTCTTTATTATTTGTTCAGAATCATTGAGAAAATGGCATACACAGTTTAGGGAAAAAAGTATGATTAGCAAATGAACAACCTCTTTCATCACTCTCTGATCAAGATCATTGTCCTCCATCACCTTAATCAGCTGAACATCTCATGGGACACTTTCATTGCCAATGATATTTTCACTGCTCCACAAGCTCCACATGCTGAAGATATGCCTTCTTCATCTCATCCCATTGATCATCATGCTGAAGACATACCCCCTCCATCTCAGCCCACTACATCTATCCCTCCATCATCTCAGCCTATTTCACCATCATCATCACCATTGTATGATCATACAGGGTCACCTAGCAGAGCTGAGGTCATCAAGCCTAAGAGGGCAGATTTGGGCACATTGGCATATACTTATCAGAGAGGTCATAGGCAGGTGTTTGCCCCACAGATTGTGGGAGGGGCCCTGCCTTCTTCATCAACAAAACAGGTACACAAAGGCAAAGAAAAGATGACAGAAGCAGAGGTTCAGGCAGAGATCAAACATGAGGAGGAGGACCTCCATGAGACAGAGTAGGATTTTGACCTTGTTGACCTAGATGAGCATGATGACAATGAAGATATTAGCATAGTCATCAAAGAAAAAGATGCACTCATCAGGGAGCTCCATACCAACTTAGAGAGGTCTAAATATATTATTTCATATTATGAGCAAGAAAACCAACAACTTCAAGCCAAACATGATGTCATGGAGATTCAGCTCATTAAGGCAAAAAGAGAAGAAATGAAAGCTAAGGAATTGCTTGATGAATCCTATGACAGGTATGGTGAAACTGAACAAGAAACAAAAAGTAGAGCTAGGGCTAGAGCACTGAAAAGAGCTATAGAACTAGAAAGACAAAAGGAGGTTGAGCTTGCAAATCAGCTCACATGGAATGAACAGTTTG
This sequence comes from Pinus tabuliformis, assembly GCA_031772625.1. Taxonomy (NCBI): domain Eukaryota; kingdom Viridiplantae; phylum Streptophyta; class Pinopsida; order Pinales; family Pinaceae; genus Pinus; species Pinus tabuliformis. Next base: position 1,760,081,122 of record CM062816.1, on the reverse strand, counting down.
CCATCATGATTAATGAGAACCAGGAGCATTGGCTTGACAAGGTAAACCAACATTTAGAGAAGCTCCTAGAAAAGGCCAAAAGAGACAATGACATACAGAGGAGGATGGCAAAGTATTATTGCTGAAGAAGCCAAATAGCAAGGTCAAAACTCAAGAAAGTGAAGTCAAAGCCTGAAACCCTAAATATGCAAGAGGAGAAGAGAAAACTTGATATCCTTGCTGAGGCCTCTTTCCATGCTTGAAATACTTCATCAGCAGCTCATGTATCAATTTTGACAAGTTTCTGGGCATTTTTTGGAATTTTTGGGTTTTTGTGCAAACTTTGACATTTTTTGGCATAGTTGGACTGTCCTATGCGCAACACCCTAGGTGTTGTGCACCTTCTAGAGGCCTCCAAATGCAAAACCAAGACCACCATTGGATTCATAAGGCAGTAAACATGCAATTTTGACTATTGGCACATCAAAATTGGGCAATATGATAGGGAGAAATGGCCAAAAACACCTCAAAAATCACATCTTTGCCCTCTTTTTCAGCTAGGCGCTGCGCACAGGAGAAGTCTTGGGAGATTGAATTTTTGGAGGGTCAAATCTTATCATTTTTTGGAACCAAGTACATTTCTGGAAACTAGACAAGACAGGCTTTCCAATGAGCTATCCTGAGCTCAATTTGGACATCGAGAACCCCTTCAAAACTCAGCTGGAAGATGGCGCTACGCATAGACCAAAGGTGTTGTGCATAGACCACTAGCGTTGCGTAAAGGACAAGTTCCCTGATTTTCACTGTTTTTTTCCATATTTGATTTTCATTGTTGGAAATCAAATTTTTACTGATGTAATTGATGTTGTAAATGTAATTATGGTCTTTTTACTATTACCTAGGGTAAATACATTAGGTAAATAGACTCCATGAGGTGTAATGAATCAATTTCATTGTAATTAGGGATGAGTCATTTTGACCACCCTACACTCTAGCTATCAGTTCAGATTTTGGTGTAACTGATCCTCTCATGGATTTGACCCCTAAGGCTGGGAGGAGTTTGTTTTGAGGCCTATATCTTGTATTTTTCAGTCTTTTCAAAGGTTGGACTCAGTTGGATGTTGTACTAGTGATCAGAGACACTATTGTATCAGATTTTGGCCAGTATTAATAGATGAGTTGCAACTATTTCTTTGGGATACATGTGGTATGGATGTTTAGCATTGTTTCTTCTTTTTTATCATTTGTATGAATGTTTTGTAACTCATAAACCATTTCATGTCTGTTATATGGTAATTTTCAAGTTGATAAGCAGAATACATGTTTGCTCATGCTCTGTTTTGGGAAAGTTATCATAATTTGTCCATTTTTCTTCAGTTTAGGAAGAATACATCTCATATGCTCTTCCTAACTCCTCATCAGTCTTAAACCATCTCACCAAATCACCTTTTAAGTGCTAAGCCTTCTGCCTACCTTGCCCCTTTGAATGTCTATAATCATATCTGATTTGCCCTGACCTAGCCTCTTTGACCTAATACCCTCATCCAACAATAACCCAATCAAATCAAATCAAAACAACCTCTGCACTTTATACCTACCCTAAAACCCTAATCCATATAGCGCTCGTGGCTGTAGGGCTAGCTACCAAGTCAAAAGATTGGTTTGTGGTTACCTCAGCTGGACTCTTCCTCAGCCTTGGAGAGCCAGAGCAGTGATAACACAACCTATTGTTGGAATCAACACAACTAGGATAATCAAATGAGGATGGTCATATGATCAAAGTCACTGTCCTTTGCATCCATTTTTGTCAACAAGTGCTGGGCATCTAGGGCTTCTTGTCATTGGGAGCTTCTAATCAATGAAAACTTCGACTGATATTAAGAGCATTCATAGACCAATGTTGGCATCAATGACAACACCATTCAACATTCATAACTCTTAATTTATTATTTTTATTATGAGGCTCATTTTAGACCTCAAATTTCCATTAATGTTTATTTTGAACACCCCAAATTTATCCAAATAAGAGGCCCTGAAGAGAAAAACTTCACATTATACATCCCTTATTAAAATTGAATATGAGCCAAATAGAGAATCCATTACATATAATCCCCATTGAATGGCATATCTTTCAAATTAGTATGATTCCATTGGAACATGTCGAGAATCATTTGTGGGAAAAACATCTGTAGGAAGTAGTGGAAAATACCTTGGTGGACTGTGAATAGGAAGTTAGGAACTTCATTAAAGAGAGCATTTTGAACATCAATCCTCTTGTGACAAGAAGGATCATATAAACTATGGTAGAACATGGACCCATTTACTTGATCCAAAAATGTAGAAATGCAAAATTGATGGGGCCATATCTTGAACATCAAGAGGAAGAGGTTACTCCATGTGCATTCATAAACTCTTGCTCCAAATAAAGGTAGTTATTTGATCTGCCCAAATATCATAATTAGCCCCTTATAATGAGTGAAACATCCACCACAAGTCAATAGGTTCAATGAAGAAGCCTCCCTCCATGTGCATCTACAAACTCTTGCTCCAAAGAATATCGTAATTATATCCCCCAAATATCATAATTATCTCCTTATGATGAGTGAAACATCCATTGCATGACATTAGGTTCAACAAAGAAGCCTTCATAAGGTCTTCAAAAGTTTCACCCTTATAAACCTAAGAGAAAGAGAGGTACCAATTTCCTTTAAAAAATATGCAATGTGCCATGAGGAAGGGTTTAGACCGTAGGAAATCTTAGAAAAATACACTAGCCTTTAAGATTGGTTTCAACCCTAGGAAACCTTTGAAAAAGAGAGGATCAAAAACCCTAGTTTCATAGTCACAATGAAGGTTTAAGTGATGCCATTAGCCAAAAATATTCTTATGGGCAACTGAAGTGAGCCCTTGAAAGAGGGTTTTAAAACCTTAGGAGAAGGGTAGAGCTCATGTTAGGCTTTTTCTCAAATGCTTACTACTTATGTCTCGACCATATTTTGGATTTCGATCTTCTTTTTCTTTCATTGTGGCCATATTATGCTTTTACATTTTTTTATTTGCATTAACTTCTAGGGAAATATTTTTTGGCCCTACTAAAGGATGTGGATAAGAGAGTTCCAAATCCCAATGAACTATTGAGATTTGAACTTGAAGAATGGAAATGATATCAAGGGTAAATAATGTGACATAGAAAGTGTTAAGTATGGTAAAAGGGAGAATGAACACACTATTTCAGTTTGTCTTCCACACAGTGCCCCTCTTATAACCCTAAGGCCTTGAGGGAGGTCCCACTGGACTAGGGCTAAAGATTAACCCCTCTAGTAAGGTGAGAGAATAAACTCACAATCAAGATCAATCAATCATCTAGATTACCCTTTGATCCATACTAAATGCCCAAAACATTAAGTAAATGCACGCAGTTGCACAATGATCAAATTACTTGTTGAGTGGTAGCATATCTTTAATCACTCTCGTAAGGTGTGTTGATTTTCTAAGTGCTATTAGCACAATATTTTTGAAATTTTGATAATTACTTTTGATGTAGTTTTTCTTTTACTTGATTCCAAAATATCATCAATTATACTTTTGAAATTCAACCATAAAGAACAATAGAATAATAGAGATCACAATGCATAAAAGAAGACAAGATTTACCTTGGGAAAACCCACCAAAGGGGAAGCCCAACACCTTTTCAATAGGGAATTTTTGTCCCTCCTGCAATTGCCAATCGCCCCCGAAATTTCGGCCCTTGTTGTTGCCCAAATTGCCCCCTACAACAAAATGCCTAGAAATAATGCGAACCAAAGAGAGAAGAGCATATCCACACACAAGTCGCAAGAGAGAGAAGAGAGAGTCAATTCGTACTATTTTTCCTTCTTGTCCTTCACTTGCTTGCCCAAAACTTGTCTTGTGTGAGAGAATGCGAATGTCCAAGTGGAGGAGGTTGAATTGCCTTTATATAGTAGTTTTTCATGCCTGAATGCTTATGTCTTTAGCTAGGGCTGACTTGACTTATAGGGAGGATGACTTGACCATCTTTGGAGCCAAAAATTACATTTCAAAAATTCAACTTTTCTTCCTTAAAAAGTCGCAATGGGGCTTTAACTCATTTTTCTTTCTTTTGACTCTAGCATTTAAAATATGCTTTACAATGATAAATACAATTAAATCAAGTGACAAAATATACATTATGAAGACTAACCATAGTTACAAATTCAACACTCCATCTTAACTATGGAGGTATTCATAATAATTATCATAGGTTTTTTCAAGTTGACAAATTTATCTAAAGAAAATGTTATACATCATCACCAACATCATCATCTATCATCAACATTTACTAGTGGCCATATCCAAGGCAGTACCAAACTCATTGTTGGAGAGGTAAATCCCCTCTACGGATAGAGGCGATCCCTACTAGCCCAGAATGAGACTAGCAACAATCAATCAATGCTACTGTGCAAGTTCCTAATTGCAATTAAAAAGAGGTAAAGAACACCTACTTGGATTCCAATGCTATTGTTTGATGAAGAGATGCCGCTCTCGCTCCTTCACCTTGGCCGGTCACAATCTTCCGCGATCTCCGCGAATAGATACCTGCACACACGAAGAGAAAGACAAACACAAGCGTGAAATCTAATAAAAGCAATTATACATCAGTCAGAAAGGATGTAATTCACATTAACCATTGCAAGACAAATGAGAATGGAACCATAACAGTAGTCATCTATTATTAAATCAATAACAGAGAAAGGTACAACCAATGTTCTGACGCTGAGTCCTTCTCTTGAGGGTCCAGCCAGCAAGTCTCTTAAGCATTCACCCTTGGAGGTAAGTTCTCCCAACACAAAAAGCTCTCTCTCACACAAGCAATACTCACAACCTTCCTTAAGCTTCCTCTAGCAAAACCACACTTATCACACCAACTACCTACTAGCAGCAGCAATCCAAGCACTATGAATTCCACACTATCCAAAAAAACTATCCAAAAACTCCAACTAGCTGCTCATGGCAATGGCAGAGGTATAAATAGGAGAAAGAGTCTCCACAAATGGTGGGAGGATGAGCTTATCTCCAAGGAAGGTGGCTCAAACGTCGAACAAACATGCCATAGAAGGGAGGGCGACAATCACAAGGCCAACAACCAAGTCTGGAGTCATCTGGAAGGCCGGCTGTTAGAACAAACTCGCCCAAACAGGATCAGCGCGGGTCTATGACTGCACTGGAGCGCTGACATCGCAGCTGAACAACAAGGAAGGTCATGTCAGCGCGATCAGATATGAATAACAGATGCGCTGGCTCATGAAATTCGATCAGCGCGGAAAACAGGTGTACTTCCGCGCTGGCAGCGCATTTGGTCTGTTATGGAGCGCCCATCAGTGCGGTTATTTGGACAAAAGTCGCGCTGATAGCAAAAACTTTGGCAAAGTGGGTCATTTGGCCAATTCAGAGGGCATGAAATTGATTATTTGGAGTTCTTGACACAGTAGGGAGACTGACAAGGAGACAGTGACAAATTACTGTGTAACAGATTGCCCCCTAAAGCATGAAGGCCGAGAGAGTGGGAGGGGTGAAATGCTTTACAAAACTCGCTGAACTGGAACACCACCAGGAAGGACCGAAAATCTCTGATAATCAAGTACATGCAGTCTAGGCATGGGCGCAGCCATCCAAAAAGACATGCGTAGAAAGTCTGTGGAATGGACGCAGCCACCCAGCTAAAAAGACCATAGTGATAATAAGGTATGGTCGCAGCCATCCATGAAGACTCAGGTATGGGCGCAGCCATCCATCTATGAGTCATGCAATAATCATGATCATCCACAAAATCGCAGCCTGGATCATAACAGACAAGGATCCAGGGTCTTGCGCTCCGTCCCGACCCGAACAAAGTACAAGTTCAAGCATGTGAATACATGAGTTGGAGTCGAACATGCATGAACATCGTCTGATTACCGGTCAATGATGAAAACCGTTAACAGACGCGAGAGGTACCACCAATAATGACAATGGCCCTCAAGGTACTATAGGTACAATCCGCGGCGTGTGAATCAATGAGCTGGTGTCGAACACCCGCAGAATCATTTGATCGGAGGCCAATGATGAAAACCCCGCGTCGAACACGAAGAACCTGCCATTAAGGCATGCAGGCTCTAAGGCACCTAAAGGGAGTCTCTAGGTCACCTTCCTGGATAATGAGTTGAAGTCGACAGGAAGTAACCTTGACCGAAGGTGGGCCATAATGTTTCCCACATCATCGACGCAAGACAGAGAAGGATAAAGTATTTTGCGTGAGATATCAGAGGAGGTTATACTGTTGCAGAGGTCAACTTCTCTTGAACATATCGGTGGCACGACGGCGGATTTGGCAGTATCTGACATCAAATGAGCAGAGGTCATGGTGACAAGGCAATGAGCAGGTGAGAGGTCAAATAGGATAACCCAAACCCACGGAGGCTAGTGTAAAACAAGATGAGAAATCCCCACCCGGACACGAATGCAGACGAGTGCCATGTTCAAGAGCGACATACTGCCGACACGACCATTATTACAGTTCCATTTTCCCCACCATTTCTGGCAGGTACCCCGATTATTTTTGGGTGACAAGCTTGACGGGGATAGCATATGCTTGGAAAATGTCATTTCGACGATATCCGATGTCATTAAGTTTTAACGATCCTGACAAAGGAAGAACTCGGCGTCTTTTCCTGTTTAGAGAGTCTGAAAAGACAGCAGAAAAGGAAACTCCAGGGGGGTCCTTTTTCGTAAAGTTGTGTCTCCTGAGCCCGAAAAAGTATAAAACGATGCTCGAAAGAACCGCTCGACCAGAATGATCGAGGAGTACTTTTCGTAAGTAGTGACTTCGACTCGAAAAAGTAAAAAAGCGGTCAGAAGCACGTCGTTTTGGAGCCAATAACGAGTGCGAAACGACAAACACCCGGCAATCTTTTTAGTTTAAACGGTTGAAAAAAGAGCTTTAAAAGCGACTGCCTCTCGTTCCTTTAACAAGTCGAGAGGGAACCCGGCCATCTTTTCGTCTTTAAACAGTCAGAAAAGAGCTGAAAGCAGACCTCCATTTTTATTCTCTTTAACGAGTCAAAAAGGGAAAAATACTCGGCAATCTTTTCATATTTTACGAGTAAGAAAAGAGCTTAAAGGCGACTCGTCCTAGAGGAACGAGTGGTATAAAAGGTAGCAACTGGTTCCGGCAATGGTGGAACTGCTCAAAACATGTAATGGTCAAGAGGCTGGCTAACAAAACCACTCATCGCTGCGGTTCCTCAGGAAAGGATAAACAACCAAGTGAGAGCATATGATCGACCAAAGAGATGGTAGCAATGGAATGAAACAACCAAGGCTCATCTAGAAGAATTCAGCGGATAAAAATGGCAATCACGAGATGTAAATCGGGTATGGGTTCATTTTTACACAAGCTTGAACCATGGAGAACTCTGCTTGGATTCGGTTTCATGTTTACACAAGCTTGAAACGAAAAACTATGCTTGTTATAAGTTCGCATGCCCCCAGCATAATGACGCAAATCGAGGTACATGCCCCCCAAGCTTCATTGCATTCAACAAAGTGGATGGAATGAAGGTTCACTTTCGAGATCTATGAAAGACTCGACTTGTATTTTACGAGATCTGAATCAAAAGACTCGATTTGGACAGGGGAGTTGTTTCATTTTTTAATGAGGTTGACACAGTAAAAGAACTATCCTCATAACCCTTGTTTCATGTTTTAAGGAGCTTGACATAGGAAAGTGAACTATGCTCCGACCAGACTTCATCATAATGAACGGGAAGTGGAGGCCCCCAAGAAAGTGGCTCCGGAGGGAAGGCCGACATCTTGGAAATCAGGACCTAATGCCCCCAGGACACTATGCACGATGGTGTCATCACTGGGTACGGGCACGGGGTAGGTGGCCACGTAGTTGATTTGCGGTGAGGCAGATGCAACTTGTGGATGAAAGCCAGGAGGGAAGGATGAGTGCGCCGGAGGGGCTTGTGGATGAACGAACGATAATTGATCGAACGTCACGATTCTTCCATCGTGTGGAAAACAAACCACACGGAAAAGTGAAGAAACAAGGGCTCCCATGGCATACACATAATCGCGACCAAGGAGAAGACTGAAGTCTAAAGAACCTTGGGTAACCGAGACGTCTATATAGACAGTCTTGCCTCCCAAAGTAATAGGAAACTTTGGGAGGATCCCTAATGGCTGACTCGTTCCTCCGTCAAACGCGGTGAGATTCGGTGCGACAGGTACAAGCGATGGGGAACCCAAAGCTTGCCAAGTAGTAACGGGCATAAGACTAACCGATGCTCCTTCATCCAATACAGTGCCAGGCAACGCCATATTGCAGGCATAGGCGGTGACCCAGAAAGGCACATGGGATGGAAGGGGAGGGGCAGTCAAACGACTCCAATCGAAGGAAATGACCGAACTACTTGGTGGGGGAACCATATGGTTGCCCCCCTGCTCGGAAAGGACCGAATCTGAATTCTCCGGAGAGGTTACAATAGGGGAACCATTATCAAGCTCAGGAGAATCTGAGGAGACGAGAAGAACATGGGAATTTTGCTCTTCCGGAACAGAGTGAGTGAGTGGCGAACTCGAGTCCACACTCTTTCCGACCAATGACTGGTCTAGGACGGGCTGGGAACAGCCGGGTTCGGGAAAAGGGGCTTGGACAAGAGAAGAATCTGAAGCAATCTCTTGGTCAGCAGGGACGCGATCTGCGGTTGCAGAAAGACGTTGATAACCAGCAGGAAATGGATTCGGAGGAGTAGCAAGACTTTCCAACACAGCAGAGGCTTTATCCATGAGTGGACAAAGGTGAAGGGGATGTTTGCCTTCACAAAGTCGACAGGGAATTCGACTCTTCCCTTTCTCCTTACTATTCCCAACTGATAAGGCAGCATCGCCATGATCGTCAGCGGACGATGAAGGGCGGGCCGAATCGTGAGACCAGACTTCTAATACCCTGGGAATGCCAGGGCAATCGCAAAGAAGATGGTCTTCCTTGCATAATCGGCAAGGAAACTTAACCTTTCGCGGAGGAGCAGAAGGTGGCCCGACTTCAGTTGTACTAGCGGGGATTTCGGGACTCGTGACCTCTCCCTTATGAGTCTTCTTCTTCTTCGCCTTCTTCTTCTTCTTCTTAGCCACCCGGTTACTCGAATCGAGACTTTCACCAGGCGAAGAAGAAGAGGAAGATGTAGAAGAAGGTGTCGAAGGGGAGAGATCCACCTTAGGATCAACATGACGTTGTTCAGGTGGAGGGACTGATAGATCAACAGCCGATACGGTAGGGACCAAAGAGGTTGAAAACAACCAAACAGGCAACCCAACAGTTAACCCTGGTAGGGACAACGTTGCCATATACGGAGCACCAACATTCCCAAGAGGAGGGAAATGACCTGGATTCCCATCAGGAGGGGAACCTGGGTTAGTGAACCCCGGAAAAGTTGCCATCGCAAACGAAAAGAAACCTACTCAAGCTAATGCACACGAGATCTAACCAGGTAATGTTTATCGTGGCCAAATGAATTTTAAGACGCACAGACACAACTTGACCTTTTCATGTTTTAAGAGTCAAGAAAAGGACAAAAGATGACTCTAGTCTCCTTCGAATGTTTAATGAGCACGAAGTGACAAGACGCTCACTGGCACCTTTTCATTTAGGGAGTCCGAAAAGGATCAAAAGTGACTACTCTGGAGACTTCTAGGCAGAAGGTTTACCAGGCAACCCGTAAAACTGCTTATACACCTTGGCAATCGTATGAGAACCAAGGACTTCCCGTACTGCAGTCAATCTTCCCGAATGCTGTGTTCGGTGCGTTACGGCTTGCAGGGCGGCAGACTCGGCTTCCTATGGATCAAGGTCGATAACCTAGTGGGGTTTCCCCTATATACGCGACGGTACGTGGGAGCTCAAATCCGTGCTAGACCACTATCGAGTCACAAGAGGAGGAATCACCCAACCGTAATGTGAAACAACAGTGACTAGGTTTAACGACGCCGGAGCACGTCTCTAGCCTAGACCTCTACAATATGAGCGTTATGTTCCAATGCGTTTTTAAGTTCATTCAGTTTATTTTATGGTTGATCTTGAGTTAAGTTTTGGTTTCAAGTCCTACCGTATGATCTCTCACAATTACCTAGATGCAAGCTATATGCCAAAGAATACCATTTCGTTCGATGAATTCTAACTATGAGAGGGTTAAGAGTTTTCAATCAAACAAAATGAACTCAAACAATCAAATAATCTAATGCAGCTAATGACAAAGAAATGAAATTTTTCTTTTGAGAACACAAATTAATGAAATGCTCTTCTTTTCATTAACTATTGAATGCAAAAGATACTAGTTTGATTTCTTTTTCAATGGCACTATGCACTTTAAAATGAATTTTGAGAGACAGCAACACCGAGCAAACAAAAGCAAGATCACTCAATGCAAACTCAACAAAGTTCCCAAGACACCAAAACAGTTTCTCCAAATCAAAGGAAAAACAAAGGCTTGTACGAGCTATGTGATCTAAGCCCAACAAGGCAAAAAGGAATTCAAGCAAGAAGGAAGCAAGTGTGAATTGATCGATCCAAACAATCGATGATTTATGCTTGGTAGTGAATGTTTAGTCAATTTAGGGTTCCTAAATTGATGTCATTAATTGTCAACCCGGGGCTCGTAAGCTGATGAAGTGAAGGTGTACTATATGTACTTAAGCAACCTCTTAGAGTTTTTGTCGTTTGGGGGTGTTGTTTGTGGTTGATTTATCTTCCTAAAATGGAATGATGATTATAGACAGATGAGTGCAAGTGTGTGAAAAGTGAGTTCTAGATGAGTGAAAGTGTGTGATTGGTGATTTCTAATTACTTGCTGAATTTGTAAAGGAAAAGAAATTGAAAGAAATGAATAACTTGAAATGACTTGAAAGTAAATGACCACGTTCTAATGGCATTAGTCTCTACTCATATTGCTGCAAATAAAAGAAACAAGAAAATCACTTCAAGGACTGATGATAATGGTTATCTCTTCCTAACTCCCTGCTTCTACCACATAGTACTGTGTAAAACACGATTAGGAAGTAGCTGAAGACAAATCCAAGAATTGATAAAAACTCTAAATGACAAATTATAACACTACTAAGCCTTTTCCATCATACTGCTTCCTACATATATGATTATGTGTAACAAGTTGAAAAAGTATTAGTGCCACAAGCCAAGACTACTTAAAAACAAGCTGCAATTAATTAGTGTTCTATTCTCTGAAAGATAAGCCATTCATGATAAAGAGAGCATAAATTAGTTAGCATCCAGCTTGTAAAACTAAGCTAAAAACTAATCTAGAAAACAGAGTAAAAAGGGCAGCATTACGAATAAGACAACTGCAACTACCATTAGATATTAAAGCAAATACAACACACTCAATCCCGGGTTAAAACCTGCAAAGAAGCAAATCTGATCAGTGAAAATAAAGGCTGCAGCAATGAAAAGAAATCAAGCTGTACATAACTCAAGAAAAGGAAATGCTGTATGTGAAATAAATAAATTGCAGAAGTATAAACATGAAATACTTATACAAGGGCAGTCATGAACGGGGGCCCTCCATCCATACAACCCACAGAAAACTCAGATGCTTTAAAACTTCAAAACACCACTGTTTCCATTACTTCATATGCAGAAATACATAGTCAAAAGTGCTGGAACAGCTCTATAAAAACAGAGTTCAGAAAGGTGCTAAAATTCTCACAAGTTCATAAACTACAACAGCTAAAAAGTTAACATAAGCGTACGCAGACGCAAGTATTTATAGGCATCTGCAAGATGGCCTAATGCGTAAAACATAAAATAGAAAATAAACTGAATATCATGCGTATTAAAGGTGCAGTGAACACGTCATATGATTCATGGTCGAGCTGGAGGTCCTGGTCGTTATGGGCAATGAATCTAGCATTGGATCATGTTCCCCACGGCTTACAAAACACGGACAAGTCATCTTTTCCACCGACGTGACCAAACAGCTTATGCATCAACGTTAAGCTGCCTTTATTTGACCGTAACTTGACCCCCTTTGACCGGAGGTACAGATGACGTGGCTGGCTGAACTGATGGCACAGGAACCTTGAGCACATATATTCCAACATGCCCACGTGGCTCGTTCTGCAAAATAGCACGTGGAACCTTGAGATCAACAAAATGGCTGCGGAATCATCAGATGGCTGCGGAATCGCTGAATGGCTGCGGAATTTCCAGACAGCTGCGAAATCTCTGCAAATATGTCAAAAACTAAACAAAACAGTCACCCATTAGCAAAGCTCACTTGATCATGTTTAATGACAACTAATGTAATGATCTGGGTGGAAAATGAGGCAAAAGAGAGAGGAAAGTGATGAAAACAGTAGGTAATGATGGATGATAAGGTGTAAAGTAGAGGCTCTACATACCCCCACTACGAGGGCATTGCATGTCCTCATGCAAAAACACTGATTAATCAACCTGCTGTGATGCCTCTGCCAAGACATCCAATCTCCTCTTCTTTCTCTGTGTAGACACATTGACCCTTGGCTTCTTTACTAAGCATCTGAACTTTAGGTTGATCAAGGCTCTGTCTAGCCTTTTGCATTTCTTCCTTAACTTTTTGTTACTTCTTTGCCACATGCCCAAATGTAACATGGTGTTATCATGAATCATCTTGTCCAATTTGGCTTGCTCTTTCAACTTTTCATTTTCTTGCATGATATGTCGATTTAGAACCTCAATCTCAAAAATTTCCTGTTTTAAGGAGTGGACTTGTTGCTCTAAAGGTTGAACATTGCTTGGGCCAGCAGCTGCTTGCTCCAATGTCTCCAGATAATTATACACTTTTTGCTGCTCCGGGTCAACCTCAGGTGACTTTTTGGGACTTGGTTCATAATCAAATTCAGATCCGTGTTCATGCTCAAGTTCATGTTCAAAAGGACTTTCCTCCCATGGAGGACTAGTCTCTACATTCTCAGCGTGTGAAGGACTTTTCTCCAAGTCAGGACTTGTAGCACCTTTTTGAGGTGAGCTTAAGTCAATGAAGAATGACTGTTTACCCTTTGTGGCCCCTACTTTTCTGTTTTGTAATCTGCTGCTCCTTCTTACAGAGGTGGTACTCTGTTTTTCTTTTGGTACTTTTTGCTTTTGTTTTTCCTCCTTTTTGGAAAGGGCAGTTTCATGAAGTTTGGCCATTCTTTGAGCTAAGGGCTGAGTGTCTTCCTCACTAGAATTCTCAGGAGTGAGGTGAGTTTCTTGGACTACAGATTTACCTTTATCTTGCTTTTGTTTCTTCCTCCCTTCTTTTCTTTTCTGAGCAATTTCTTGAGCAAGTTCTGAAAGAGTTTCAGTGATAATTCCTTGGGCTGCTTGGTTATCATCTTCAGTAAATCCAGGATCAATTTCCTGTTCAGGATGCTGTATACCAGTTTCCTCATCAAACTGTTCTTGAACAGTTTCCTCTTGGGCAGTTGTTTCAGGAATAGTGGTATCAGGAACAATAGTTTCTGTTTGGGCAATAGTTTCTTGGTTAACCCCCTCTCCTCTTTTTCTTCTACTTCTTTTTGGTACTTGAGGGGACCCTCCAGAAGTTTCTCCTAATTCTTGAAAATGATTTCTTATGAGAAACCTCTCCCATGTGTCTCTTTTTGATTTCAATTGTTCCTCAACTAGCAATTTCACAAGACCGTGATGATATAAATGTGCTTCAATATTTCTGGGGTTCCTTTGGACAATTGCACACATTTTCTTAAGACTTGAAAGTAGAAAGTATGGGAGGTTAATATCATCTCCTAGAAAATGCATCATAACCTTTGCATGATAAACATATAAGACCCCAAATCTTCCCTCACAAGTGAAAAATTTTTGCACTAATAAGAGTAAAGTTGTCCATTCCTCCTTAACATAAGAAACAGGAATCCCTTTTGTAAAGATGCTGGTATCCATACCTGGGTTTTTTTAAGATTTGTTTCCACTGCTGATCTTGAACTGACTGGTTTTTAAACCACCTTTCTCCAGTCTGTGGAAGTGAGGTAGCTTGTGCTATGCTGCTCTCAGTGACTGTGAATTGTAAATCCCCTATCTCCACGTGATTATCTTTTTCTCTGAAGGACCGTGCAAAGGCCTTCGTAACCTCCTTATGGTAGTCTCTGAACTTCTGGATGCATTGTAACCAGTTTGCCTTTTGCAATGCCTCTTTAACCTGAGGATAACCCTCCAGAAACTTTGAACCCTCCGGTTCTGCCCTTAAGAGCTTCCCCATTGGCTCTTACGGCTCTGTTCTATTTAAAACACGGCTTCAAAACGGCTTTACACAGTCAATTCACGGCTTTGTTCTAGAACACGGCTTCAACAAGGGTCTTACACAGTAAATTCACGGCTCTGTTTTGGAACACAGCTTTAAAATGGCCTTGACTTAGTGGATTTACGGCCTCAACACAGTGGATTATGGTTTTAGCTCTGGATACTGCCGTAACAGACCTCCACTGGTGATTAGAATTAGCGGAGAGGAAAAACAGAGTATGGCGAATGGTAGCAGCGTAGTGAGCACAGCGTAAATGGAATGAAACAGTGTGAGTGGAAATGAAACAACGGAAGTGAAATGATATGAGCGTAAGAGGGTAGAAGGGTTATGGAATAATGAATGGAAACGACTATGTCCTTAGGTTTCAGTTTCAGAGTTACACTTGGCTGCGTGAGTTAATGTCATATAGAGATGTAGTACATTAGGCTACGTCACTTAAGTACGAGATCTTAATGGAAGAAGCAGCCGCAAGTGAAATTCAAAATCGTGGTAATCAAGGACTGATAGACTTGGGAGATACGTGGGTATATGGTCGCATGACTGGTAATCATTACATTTAGTGGCAAGAAACATAACCTAGAAAACTTTGCATAATGAAATAACCGTAAGTTTAGAATTTAAACCATACCTCAGATTCCCGCTTGGATTTGCCTTTGATGACTTGCCACTAACCCTTCACTGATTTATGGCTGTTGCATGACTATTTTCCATTTATTATTGATGACTACTGAGCTGTAAAGAAATTTCAAACAGACTGTGTGTTTTTTTTTTTATGCAGGTGCAGAGGGCTGCGGAATGGCTGAATGGCTGCAGAATCGTCAAACAGCTGCGAGATCTGCAATGGTAACCTCCAGCTGCACAAAAACAACTTTATCTATCTAAAAATGACTTTATTGATGGAATGGAATGTAGTGCGTGGATGGATGAATGAAAAAAATGAGGTGGAGTGAAAATGAATGAAATGGTGGATGAAATGGTGGTGATGATGAAATGAGATGAAATGAGGAGAGAAAGAGATTTTTTTTTTTTTTGGAAAACATGAGGTGTCAGGTGACCCTAATTTTCACCTCAGGTTTTCTGTATGAGACTGCCAATCAGAGATTGGTTTTCAGGCTCATACATTTATTCTTTTTTTTTCTTTTCTTTTTTTTTTCTTTTCTTTTTTTTCAAAACCAAAGATTAGGCTGATGGAGGAGAAGAATCCTTCTCCACCAACCTGATTGCAGAATCTTCTTTGAACAATTTGACAAACTCTTCTTTTGAGAATGGCTTCTGGTAGATCTTCAAGCGATGGCCATTCACAATAAGAGGAGTATGAGATTCATCAATAGTTTTTACTCGAACTGCTCCATTGCTAAAGACTTCATCAATCTCATATGGCCCAAGCCAATGAGTTTGAAACTTTCCTTTGAAGTCTTTGAACTTTGAATCAAACAATAGAGCCCAATCTCCTTTCTGAAACTTTCTTTCTTTGATATGACGATCATGCCATTTAGATCTTTGATGCTGAACTAGATCGGTCCTTAAAATTGCATCTTGTCTTATTTCATCTAGCTCATTCAGTTGGTCCATTCTGTGCTTTTGGGCTTCTGAGAGGCTCATTCCCAGTTGGACTGCCATCTTGAAGGTCTTGATTTGGAACTCAATAGGAAGCAGGACTTCCTTCCCATAAACAAGTTTATAGGGAGAATGTCCTGTTGTGTTCTTCCATGTGGTTCTATAGGCCCATAAGGCTTCAGGGAGCCTTTCCGCCCAATCTCTTCTATGAAGATGAACAGTCTTGGTGATAATGCCTTCAAGAACTTTATTGGTAGATTCCACTTGACCATTGGATTGCGGATGGTAGGGAGTAGATGTTCTGTGCTTGATCTTATATTCCTCCATCAGCTTCTCCATCAATTTAGATGTAAACTGGCTGCCTTGATCTGTCACAATTTCCCTTGGGACACCAAAACGAGTGAAAATATCCTCAAAAAGAAATTGAACAACTGAATTTTCAGTGGCAGAAGGCAATGCTTTTGCTTCTACCCACTTAGTAACATAACCAGTACAAACCAGTATATACTTCTTTTGCTTTGATGGTGGATTAATTGGTCCAACGAAATCTAGAGCCCATTTCTCAAAGGGTTCGATGCATACCTGAGGCTGTAGAGGCATTTCATTTGAAGGAGTTGGTTTCCCAACTCTTTGGCAGCTGTCACACCTTTTAACATACTGCTTTGCATATTTAAAGAGAGAAGGCCAATAATATCCTAGAGAAAGGATTTTATAGGCTGTCCTCTTGTCCGCAAAGTGCCCGCCGCATGGTTCATCATGACATGCCTTAAGGATGTCAGGCATTTCATCTTCCCGAACACACCTTCTGATTATACAATCTGGCCCTGTTTTGAACAATTCATTAGAAATCCAAGAATAATGTGAACTCTCCCGAATGATTTTCCTTTTCTCATTAGGAAATAAGTGTAGAGGAAGCTTCCCTGTAACAAGATAATTAGCCATATCTGCATACCAAGGAGTCTTGGTAGTAACTGCAAACAAGTATTCATCTGGAAACTTATCTTCTACTGGAGAATCTTCATTAGTGTTTTGGATTCTAGACAAGAAATCAGCTACTGTGTTTTGCTTTCCAGGTCTATCTAACACAGTAATGTTAAATTCTTGCAAAAGTAAAAGCCATCTTGTAACTCTACCATTAGTGACAGGTTTGTTCATTAAATATCTTATGGCAGAGTGATCAGTATGGACAAAGGTTTCATAGCCGGTTATGTAGTGTCTAAACTTGTTGATTGCATGTACCACAGCTAAGAACTCTTTTTCTGTAACAATATAATTTAACTCAGTAGGAGTCAAATTCTTACTTGTGTAATAAATAGCATAAGGGATCAAATCCTTTTGTCCCAAAACAGCTCCTAGAGCTGTATCTGAAGCATCAGTAGAGATGTGGAAAGGGAGTTTCCAATTTGGTCCCCTTAAGATGGGTGCTTCAGATATTCTAGACTTTAAAGCTTCAAAGGCAGATTGACACTCAGGATCCCATTTAAACTCACAGTCTTTGGTAAGCAATTTGAAAAGAGGAGATGCTATCCTAGTGAAGTTTTCAATAAATCTTCTGTAATACCCAGTAAACCCAAGAAAACTTCTAACATCCTTCTGGCAATTTGGAACAGGTAACTTAGAGATGACTTCAACTTTGGATTTATCAACCTTAATTCCATCTCCTGAAATATGATGTCCTAAAACAATCCCTTTAGTAAACATCATAAAACACTTTTCATGACTTAAAGAAAGATTTGTTTCTTTACATCTTACCAGTACTTTTTCCAAGTTTTCCAAAGCTTCTTCAAATGTATTACCATAAATTGTGAAATCGTCCATGTATACCTCTACACAATCATGAATCAGATCTGAAAAGATTCCTAATACAGCCCTTTGAAATGTAGCAGGTGCATTGCACAATCCAAAAGGGAGTACTTGGTAGGCAAAAGTTCCCCAAGGACAAGTAAATGTGGTTTTGTCTTGATCTTCAGGTGATACCTGAATTTGATTGTACCCACTAAAACCATCCAAGAATGAGAAATACTTTTTACCTGCTAAAGTGTCTAGTACCTGATCAATAAAAGGTAAAGGGAAATGATCCTTTAAGGTTGCCTTGTTCAATTCTCGATAATCAATGCAAACTCTCCATTTACCATTCTTTTTGGGCACTATAACCAAGGGAGAAACCCATTGGCTATCTGAAATAGGGTAAATGAAGTTTACCTTGAGCAATTTCTGGGGTTCTTCTTTCACGATTTCCCTAAGGTTTGGGTTCATCCTTCTTTGTGGTTGCCTAACAGGTCTGCTATTCTCTTCAATGTAGATGTGATGAATACAAGTCTTAGGATCGATTCCTTTCATGTCAATGTATTCCCATGCAAAGGCAGTGGAATGTTTTTGCAACAGTTTAGTTAATTCTTCTTGTTGTGGTCTTCCCAAGTTTTTGTTAATGTTTAATGTTTTTCCTGGGAGGATTTCAACTGTAGAACTACCAAACTCTTCCATTGAGAAGAGAGACATTTGTCTAGAGGAGAGATATTCAATGTCTGCATCTATCTGAAAATGTTCAGAGTCATATTCTAAAGATACTTCAAAATTTTCTAATGTATTTAGAATTTGACTATCCTCACTGATCTCAGAGATGGTTAGAACTGGTTGTATAGTATCTTCATCCTCTACCCATTCATCTTCTCCTATTTCTGTTATAGCCTTTGCTGGAGGATACAAGTTGAATTTCTTGGTGGAATTACCATCTGATATATACATGTCTCCAGACCTACAGCTTATGAAAGCATCAGCTGTGGCCAGCCAAGGTCTTCCTAATATAAGAGGATGTCCTCCTAGATTGTTCTTGGGAGTTAAAATCATAAAATCAACTGGATATTCCCAAGAATCTAGAGAGACTGGAATATCTTCCAATACACCATCAGGTTTAATGATTGATCTATCTGCAAGTTGCAGCAAAGTAGGTGTAAAGAGAAGGTTAGGAAGCTTTAACTGATCCATGGTCTGTCTACTCATGATGTTGATCGCGGCTCCTAAGTCAATCAAAGTATTTGGGATTTCAACCCCATTAATATGAGTTTTGACAATAGGACTACCGAGATCCACATACTTTTGCATGGTAATTTTGCCCATCATAATGTCTGCAATTTTTCCAACTAGGTGTATCCTTTTGGTATCTCTGGTTCTTTTTACTGTTTTCTTCAAACTAAACTCCTTTATTGTCTTCGCTAGAATGGGAATTTCCTTAATGGCTTGTAACAAGGGGATCTTGATACATACATTCTTCAATTCATCTAGGAAGCTATAGTCAGGCACCCATATCTGCTTTTCCACCCCTTTGTCAATTTGCAATCTTTCAGGAAAGGGAGGTGTAGCTAAAGGTGTAGGTTGCTCAACTATGGGAGTTGTAGAGGTTGATTCTTTTTCTTTTTCTTTTTGGATATTTTGGTTTTGAAGTGATACTTCAGAACCTTTATTGACTTTGAGAGATTCTTCCTCAGAAATGCTTGGTTGTTGAACACTTGTGGAAGGTTGATCTAGGATTCTACCTGATCTGAGTTGTACTTCATTGAGAGGAACAACCATATAGGTAGGGAATGGTTGACCTTCCATCATGTAAGCATTTTGAGGGTTCCTATTATTTGGATTTGGTAATGGCTGAGAGGGAAGTTGATTGGATTTCTGCTGGGATTGAAGCGAGAGTTGAGAATTTTGATTTTGTGGAGGAGGTTGTTGTTGTTGAGGGTATGGCAATGATAATTGTTGACCTTGATTTGGAAGTTGTGGAGCTTGCTGATTCTGAAATGATGGAGGATATTGATAGAATTGAGCAAATCTCCCATAAGGATTTTGCATGCTTTGCATCCATGCTTGGAAAGCATTTTGAGGTTGAGGCCAAGGTTGTTGCCAAGGATTCCAATTTGGTTGGGATTGAGAATTCATAGAGTTGTTAAACCCTTGATTCTGTTGTCCTTGCCAAGGTCTCCTTGCAATAAAACAGAGAGATTCAAGTGTATCTGGATCCTCTTGAAAGACTGCTTTGAGGCCAGGAATTGAAGGACAATCCTTGGTCTCATGAGTTTCTGAGCAAATTACACATGTTTCTACAACGTGTGCATCTAAGGGACATTCCCTTAAAGCATGTTTCTTTCTACATTTCGGGCAAAAGATAGCCAAAGCCTCAGCTTCTGCTTTTTGTTTATTGTGAATCTTAAGGGTATCAAGTTGTTCACTAAGACTCCCTAAGATGTCAGTTTTAAATTCATCAAGCATACTGCCGATTTCAGCCCTACTCACTGATCCTATTACAGATTTATTTGCCCTAAGGAGAGAAGGATCTCTAGGCCCTTTTTGAGTTTTTGATTTGCCCCTCGAGAGATGGATACAAAGTTCTACTATGTCACTGAGAGAAAGTTGAGAAATATCCCCTTTCCCCATCATGTTTAAGATGTCTATCCATTCATCCCTGATGGCTTTTAATAAGAGGGCTTTTAAGGTCTCTTCATCCAAGGTATTCATTTTTGCTCTTTTCAAGTTATATTGAAACCTTTCAAGTAAATCTTCTAGACTCTCATCTTCTTTTTGTATCATTTTAAAAACTTCGTCCTTGTGATTAGTAGGCATACAATAGTCCAAATACCTATCCAAAAAGGTTTGTTTCATTTCATCCCAAGTCCTAATGGATTGAGTGAGTAACCCCATGAACCATTTTAAAGCTTGATCTTTTAATGTTGAGGGGAACAATTTGAGTTTCTGAGTATCATCCAGATAGTCATAAGTTCGACACACAACTTCAAACTCAAATAAGAATGTTTCAGGGTCCTCAGTCCTTAACCCATGGAAGTTAGGGAGGACAGATGGTGATATGTTTTTCATGGTGGCTCGGGAATCCTCATTAACAATGGGAAACCCAAATGAATTATCCCCATTTCTATTTCCTCCTCCAATGGGACCTCTACCTCCATTATTGTTATTGTTATTTCCTCCTCCTCCTCTACCTCTACCTCTACCTCCTCCTTCTTCCTCTGCCATGATGATTCTCCTAGGGATTTCAAAATCTTCTGGTTCCTCTACAAAAGGTGAATGAGAAGAGATTTCTCCTTCTTCTTCAGATGATTCCAATTCCTCAATTACAATTGGTCTTCCTGTAGGAGAAAGAGAAGAGTCTCTTCCTGGTTCAAACTCAATAGAAGGTGTAGGAGAGTCAACTCTTGGCTCTTGAATTCCAGGAATTCTAGGACTAGGAGTTTCGGTTGGAGATAAGGGGGGTGTCTCTTGTCTATCCCTTGAAGCAGATGGACTTGTAAAAATTGAACTTCGAGCTCTAGCTAAAAACCTTCCTCTAGAATCTCTAGCTCTATGCATGTCATTTTTTATTTTTTCTTCAAGTCAAGTTAATAGTTCTTTTTTTGATCTTCCAGGTCACTCTAGGTGCAAGAAGAGAGCATACTCAAGAAACTACCAAATCAATAACTTTCTCTTTTCTGATCCTCCAGATCACCTTGCAGTGCAAGAGGAGAGCATACTTTGATAGGTTATCAACTCCTTTTCTTGAAATCTTTTTATGTTTTTTTTTTCTAAGAATATGGCTACTTAATTTCACTTCCCCGGCAACGGCGCCAAAATGTTTAGTCAATTTAGGGTTCCTAAATTGATGTCATTAATTGTCAACCCGGGGCTCGTAAGCTGATGAAGTGAAGGTGTACTATATGTACTTAAGCAACCTCTTAGAGTTTTTGTCGTTTGGGGGTGTTGTTTGTGGTTGATTTATCTTCCTAAAATGGAATGATGATTATAGACAGATGAGTGCAAGTGTGTGAAAAGTGAGTTCTAGATGAGTGAAAGTGTGTGATTGGTGATTTCTAATTACTTGCTGAATTTGTAAAGGAAAAGAACTTGAAAGAAATGAATAACTTGAAATGACTTGAAAGTAAATGACCACGTTCTAATGGCATTAGTCTCTACTCATATTGCTGCAAATAAAAGAAACAAGAAAATCACTTCAAGGACTGATGATAATGGTTATCTCTTCCTAACTCCCTGCTTCTACCACATAGTACTGTGTAAAACACGATTAGGAAGTAGCTGAAGACAAATCCAAGAATTGATAAAAACTCTAAATGACAAATTATAACACTACTAAGCTTTTTCCATCATACTGCTTCCTACATATATGATTATGTGTAACAAGTTGAAAAAGTATTAGTGCCACAAGCCAAGACTACTTAAAAACAAGCTGCAATTAATTAGTTTTCTGTTCTCTGAAAGATAAGCCATTCATGATAAAGAGAGCATAAATTAGTTAGCATCCAGCTTGTAAAACTAAGCTAAAAACTAATCTAGAAAACAGAGTAAAAAGGGCAGCATTACGAATAAGACAACTGCAACTACCATTAGATATTAAAGCAAATACAACACACTCAATCCCGGGTTAAAACCTGCAAAGAAGCAAATCTGATCAGTGAAAATAAAGGCTGCAGCAATGAAAAGAAATCAAGCTGTACATAACTCAAGAAAAGGAAATGTTGTATGTGAAATAAAGAAATTGCAGAAGTATAAACATGAAATACTTATACAAGGGCAGTCATGAACGGGGGCCCTCCATCCATACAACCCACAGAAAACTCAGATGCTTTAAAACTTCAAA
The DNA here is from genome assembly GCA_031772625.1 of Pinus tabuliformis. Taxonomy (NCBI): domain Eukaryota; kingdom Viridiplantae; phylum Streptophyta; class Pinopsida; order Pinales; family Pinaceae; genus Pinus; species Pinus tabuliformis. The sequence goes on along the minus strand of CM062816.1, from coordinate 1,760,058,625 downwards.
ACAACACTGTTTCCATTACTTCATATGCAGAAATACATAGTCAAAAGTGCTGGAACAGCTCTATAAAAACAGAGTTCAGAAAGGTGCTAAAATTCTCACAAGTTCATAAACTACAACAGCTAAAAAGTTAACATAAGCGTACGCAGACGCAAGTATTTATAGGCATCTGCAAGATGGCCTAATGCGTAAAACATAAAACAGAAAATAAACTGAATATCATGCGTATTAAAGGTGCAGTGAACACATCATATGATTCATGGTCGAGCTGGAGGTCCTGGTCGTTATGGGCAATGAATCCAGCATTGGATCATGTTCCCCACAGCTTACAAAACACGGACAAGTCATATTTTCCACCGACGTGACCAAACAGCTTACGCATCAACGTTAAGCTGCCTTTATTTGACCGTAACTTGACCCCCTTTGACCGGAGGTACAGATGACGTGGCTGGCTGAACTGATGGCACAGGAACCTCGAGCACATATATTCCAACATGCCCACGTGGCTCGTTCTACAAAATAGCACGTGGAACCTTGAGATCAACAAAATGGCTGCGGAATCATCAGATGGCTGCGGAATCGCTGAATGGCTGCGGAATTGCCAGACAGCTGCGGAATCTCTGCAAATATGTCAAAAACTAAACAAAACAGTCACCCATTAGCAAAGCTCACTTGATCATGTTTAATGACAACTAATGTAATGATCTGGGTGGAAAATGAGGCAAAAGAGAGAGGAAAGTGATGAAAACAGTAGGTAATGATGGATGATAAGGTGTAAAGTAGAGGCTCTACAGTGAAGAAATCGAATCAACATAAAAAGGTGGTTCAATAATCGACACTAAAAATCAACCAGCAACAAGCAGTGAAAAAGCCTCAAGCAATTCAATAAGAGGGTTGTGGATGAACCTTGAATAGACAAGTAACCCAAGCAAACGGTTTCTCGATGAAACTTCTAAAGGGCTAGGTCACATGGTCTAAAAACACAAGACTCACTCGAATGAAATCAAAGAGAGAGCGTCCCTTAACCAAAAGCAATCAAAACAAGCTAATGAGGGACAAGAAACAACAGGGGATAAGAAAGATTGATGAATTCAGGAGATAAAATTATAAAAACAACTTTTTAGGAATCAGCGCAAGTTTTACACTAAAAACCCATGTCAGCGCAATTTTTACACAGACCACCCGCGCTGTCAGCACGACTTTTGCCCAAAAAACCGAGCTGATCTCAGAAAAACACAATCGTCGTGAGAATTAAGCTAGCAACCCAAGGTCAGCGCGGGTAGAAAGCTAGCAAGTTGCGCTGATGTCGCGACTATACACGTCTTTTCCGCGCTGATCCGATTTCCAGGATCGTCGCGACTGTTAGGCGTAATTACGCGATGAACAGGATGTTGCAAAAGGGTGAGCGCGATATCAGCGCGACTGTTAAAATTAAATCCGCGATGGAGCTCAAAAATAGTGACAGGCAAATCAAAACTCCCAAATCAAAACAGCCAATCTTTCAATCAAACAGGGGCATTTCCCAGATCAACCCAGGAAACACAAAAGACTGATAATTAATCCCCAAAATTTCAAAAAGAGAGCAATCAAACAAACTCAAAACAAGGATGAATGAAAAAGGACAAAGGCCAGCTCCCCAGTGGAGTCGCCAAATTGTTGGAGAGGTAAATCCCCTCTACGGATAGAGGCGATCCCTACTAGCCCAGAATGAGACTAGCAACAATCAATCAATGCTACTGTGCAAGTTCCTAATTGCAATTAAAAAGAGGTAAAGAACACCTACTTGGATTCCAACGCTATTGTTTGATGAAGAGATGCCGCTCTCGCTCCTTCGCCTTGGCCGGTCACAATCTTCCGCGATCTCCGCGAATAGATACCTGCACACACGAAGAGAAAGACAAACACAAGCGTGAAATCTAATAAAAGCAATTATACATCAGTCAGAAAGGATGTAATTCACATTAACCATTGCAAGACAAATGAGAATGGAACCATAACAGTAGTCATCTATTATTAAATCAATAACAGAGAAAGGTACAACCAATGTTCTGACGCTGAGTCCTTCTCTTGAGGGTCCAGCCAGCAAGTCTCTTAAGCATTCACCCTTGGAGGTAAGTTCTCCCAACACAAAAAGCTCTCTCTCACACAAGCAATACTCACAACCTTCCTTAAGCTTCCTCTAGCAAAACCACACTTATCACACCAACTACCTACTAGCAGCAGCAATCCAAGCACTATGAATTCCACACTATCCAAAAAAACTATCCAAAAACTCCAACTAGCTGCTCATGGCAATGGCAGAGGTATAAATAGGAGAAAGAGTCTCCACAAATGGTGGGAGGATGAGCTCATCTCCAAGGAAGGTGGCTCAAATGTCGAACAAACATGCCATAGAAGGGAGGGCGACAATCACAAGGCCAACAACCAGGTCTGGAGTCATCTGGAAGGCCGGCTGTTAGAACAAACTCGCCCAAACAGGATCAGCGCGGGTCTATAACTGCACTGGAGCGCTGACATCGCAGCTGAACAACAAGGAAGGTCATGTCAGCGCGATCAGATATGAATAACAGATGCGCTGGCTCATGAAATTCGATCAGCGCGGAAAACAGGTGTACTTCCGCGCTGGCAGCGCATTTGGTCTGTTATGGAGCGCCCATCAGCGCGGTTATTTGGACAAAAGTCGCGCTGATAGCAAAAACTTTGGCAAAGTGGGTCATTTGGCCAATTCAGAGGGCATGAACTTGATTATTTGGAGTTCTTGACACAGTAGGGAGACTGACAAGGAGACAGTGACAAATTACTGTGTAACACTCATGGCAATGTCATCAACATTTCATGGCTCAATCCTCCAGAGTTATCGGTCCTCAATCCCATGGCCTATCTCTAGGCCAAAATGCTGAGAGCCTCAACTAGCAGCACTCACTCACCCTTCTTGGTGAGCACTTTGGGCCAAGACCTCACTCAACCCCTCCTTGGTAGGTGATCAGGGCTAGATGCTAAAAGGACATCACTCCACCCTACCTTGTGTGTGATCAGGGTCCATGATCTCATTACACCTTTCCTTAGTATGTGATCAAATCTAGATGTTGAAGGACCTCACTCCACCCTTCTTGGTGTGTGATCAGATTCCAAGACCTCACTTCTACCTTAGTGTGTGATGACGGTCCAAGTACTAACATACTGTTGAAGAATATAGGGCAATTAGGTATAGTAGGATTCTTCTAGACTTGATAACAATTTGTGAAGCTCTTTTACAATTTATCTTGTCAGCTTAATCTTCTTCTTCTTATTATTAATGCATGTGTGTTTACTTCATCAAACTGCTACCAAAAACATAAGAACAAGAACACGAGATGTTGGCTCTCTGCCAAGGCAAAACCTCTCTCTTAGAGAGGAAAACCCTTTTGTAAATTTCTCTTATTTAAGCTTTTTATTGATCAATGCCAAACCCTATACCCTTGACAAGAATATCCTCCAAGTACAATAAGACCTTCCTTCTTCCTACACTTTGTCTCCCAACACTTCATCGTCCTCCTTTTGACACTTCGTTCCTTGACACTTTGTCCTCCTTCTTTTGACAACTGGTGATAGACCTTGTTATGTGAGCTCTAGAAGATAGACTTATCTTTGATCCTTAGTGAGATTCTTCACCTATGAAGATACTTTCCTTCTCTTGTCCAACCAAGCTTCTTCTTGATGTGTAGTTGCAGACTTGATGTGACAACACTGCAACGCTAGTTTCTCGCACGTGTGGGAGGTTTCTCTTATACTTTTGGCTCCTTTATCCTTCACTTGAGAGACACTCTTCTTCGCTTGAGTAGGAAGCCTTATAGGCCTAAGTTACTAGCCCAACCGATAAGATATGTATGACTGTGATCTTGCTGTTGTTATGAACGTAAACTGCCCTTCTTATCTCAAACGTGTCACAGTTGTTCATCCTAACAACAGTGCCTTCAACTTCGGTTAGACTTCTCCTTCTTCGCTACACTAGAGGCTCCTTAAACTCTCTTTCCCTTCACCCTTAACTCGTCTTCCCTCTCGCTAATTTCAGAGGTATTGTAGGCTTGTCATTGGAGGAGTGGACAACCTCTATATATAGAGGACTGTCCCTCCTTTAGGCTGACTTGAGGACAGTAGGCTGACTTCACTTCTTTTGCATCGGAATTGCTTCTTTGATGATGTCGTTGCATGGAGAGGAATTTGACTTTGATTAGAGAGATATTCTTTGACTCTTATACAAATATATACATGGTGTAACATGCTCAGTCTTCAACATTTTTCTTTTGACTCTTTGACTCACCTATAGCACTTTAACATGTGTTAGACCTATTTCAATGAGCAAGAAACTCATTGATAAATATAACATTAATAATTTCATCGATAAATATAACAAAAATAATATTTCTTTTCTTGAATAAATACAAATATCAAAAGTACATTTATGAAGACCAAGCCTAGTTACACTTTCTTCAACACATACCTCACTACACTCTTCATGGTGTGTGACCATGGTCTCCTTCAAGAGGCACTCACTCAACCTGCTTGTTGAGCACTCTTCGCCTCTTAGACACATTCCCCCTTGTTGGAGAGGTAAATCCCCTCTGCGGACAGAGGCGATCCCACTAGCCCAAAATGGGTCTAGCAACAATCAAACAATACTATCATGCAGGCTCCTAATTGCAAATTAAAGGTGGATTATGAGAACCTACTTGGATTCCAACACTAATGTTGTAGGAGAGTTGACGCTCCCATTCCTTTGCTCCGGCCGGTCACGATCCTTACGATCTTCGTGAATGGACACCTGCACATGCAAAGAACGATACGAATACAAGCATAAAATCCAATAGATGCAATTATATATCGCTCAGAAAAGATATAATTCAATCATCATTATAATGAACAACAAGAATGGAACCATAATGATAGTCATCTATTATTGATAATCAACAAAGGAGTATACAACCGAAGTTCTGACATCAAATCCTCCTTTGGCTGGGTGATCAGCTACACATGTCTTGCAAAGCTTGTCGGGATCAGGAACAAGCCTGTCTCTCTCTTTGACTATGAATGCAAAGAAGACTCAACAACAATCTCTCAGACTTCTGACAGTATCATTCTCCCTCCACTCAAAACTAGCTTGTCAAATGAACCAGAACAAGCTTTTATAGATGGAGGAGGAGGAAGAGATACAATGAATCCAGACATTCATGGGATAAGCATTATCCTCGAAAAGCTATTGTGGATGATGATTCTCGACATCCATGAGATTGACATTATCCCTGAAAAGCCACATGAGTCGAAAGGAAAAAACTCTCAGGCGTGCATTTGTTAACAAACTTTTCCAAACTTGGTTGGCGCGGGTAAGACTCTGAGACAGAGCACCAATGAGCGCACCCTCTTTGGAGAATTTCCTTCATTGGTGCGGGTGATACACTGTGGATCCGCGCTAATGGAAAAAGGGGACTTTTTAAGGATATTTTGCAGGAGATGTCTTCAAGGCATATGAAGTCCATACTTAGGGGAACATAATGCAAGTGTTTTCAAGTTATGTCACTGCTCACAAGTCCCGGAATGAGTCCTCCAAAGTGCGGGAAAGGGGTAACAGGGACGGTGACCAATGGTGACAAATTACTGTGTAACAGATGCCCCCTAAAGCATGAGGCCCGAGAGAGAGAGAGGGGTGAAATGCTTTACAAGAACACATGCAGCTGTCGCCGGAGAATCTGCATAGAGAGATACAACTGATAGCTCAAGTACATGATATATGTGGTATGGTCGCAGCCATACATAATAATCTAGATCCATGGTATGGGCGCAGCCATCCGGTTAGGATCGATAAATAGACTCAGGTATGGTCGCAGCCATCCAGTGAATGAGTCATGTAACAAGAATCCACAAAATCACAGCCTGGATTCCAACAGACAAAAACCAGGGTCTTGCGCTCCATCTCGACCCGAACAAAAGTACAAGTTCAAGCATGCGAATACATGAGCTGAAGTCGAACATGCATGAACATCGTCTGATTACCAGTCAATAATGAAAACTATTAACAGACGCGAGAGGTACCACCAATAATGACAATGGCCCTCAAGGTACTATAGGTACAATCTACGGCGTGCGAATTAGTGAGCTGGCGTCGAACACGAAGAACCTGCCATTGAGGCATGTAGGCTCCAAGGCACCGGAAGGGAGTCTCTAGATCAGCTTCCTGGATAATGAGTTGAAGTCGACAGGAAGTGACCTTGATCGAAGGTGGGCCATAGTGTTTCCCACATCATCGACACAAGACAGAGAAAGAATATTGTGGTGGATCAAAATTGTGTGAGCTATCAGAAGGAGGTTGTTATTCTGCAGAGGTCAACTTCTCTTGAACATATCGGCGGCACGACAGTGGAATTGGCAGTATTTGACATCAATGGATCAGAGGTCATGGTGACGAGGCAATGAGCAGATGAGAGGTCAAACAGGATTACCCAAATCCACGGAGGCAAGTGAAAAATGAGATGAGATATCCCCACCCAGACACGAAAGCAGACAAGTGCCATGTTCAAGAGCGACATACTGCTGACACGACAATAATTATGGTTCCATTTTCCCCCACCATTTCTGGCGAGTACCCCAATTATTTTTATTTACAAGCTTGATGGGGATAGCATATGCTTGTAACGTCATCTTGACGGACTCCAATGTCATCAAGTTTTAACGAGTCTGACAAAGGAAAAACTCGGCGTCTTTTCATGTTTAGAGAGTTTGAAAAGACTGTGGAAAAGAAAACTCCAAAGGTGTCCTTTTTCGTAAAGTTGTGTCTCTCGAGCCCGAAAAAGTATAAAACAATGCTCGAAAGAACCGCCCGACCATTACGATCAAGGAGTACTTTTCCTAAGTAGTGATTTTGACCTGAAAAAGTAAAAAAGCGATCGAAACCACGTCGTTTCGAAACCGTTAACGAACCTGAAACGACAAAGGTCCGACAATCTTTTCGTTTTTTACACAGTCGGAAAAGAGTTTAAAGACGACCGCCTCTTATTTACGTTTAACGAGTCAAGAGGGATAACTCAGCGATCTTTTCATGTTTAGCGAGTCAGAAAAGAGCTGAAAGATGACTCCACAGTGACTTTTTCGTGTATTTACCGAGTCCGAAAAAGTATAAAATACAACTCGTTTCACCATCGAAGTTGCGTAAAAGACCTGTCACTGCACAAGAAGCAATCGTAAAATCCATTTTCGACCACAAATATATTAAAATATTGAAAAAGTAACTTTTTAAACCTAAAAATAAGTCAAAAAGTCTATAAATATGGTGAAAATGTAAAAAATAGAATTACTTTTTACTTTTTACCTCTTGAATAGTAATAGTGGTCTGTTTGGGGAGCGAACTTCAGGCGGTGATTACAGCCAATCCGTGTAACCAGTTGAGATTTCGTCGGTTCCAGGTAAGAGGCGCTTCCCTTAGCTTCATTTCCATTCCTTTTTTATGCATTTTGTCCCCTGATTGAGCCTCTGTAAGGAGGAATTTAAAATTTAGGGCCGCGCCCCATTGGCGCGGGTATCCGGCACGGGTCCGCGCCAATGGGGTGATTTACCCAAAGGTGTCGCGCCATTGGCGCGACTGTTTTAGAAACAGCCGCGCCAACCGCGCGACCTAATTTTTACCTTGAATTTCATCATTATTTTTGAAATTTGTCCGGTTTGTAATCTTACCAGTGTTCTAATAATGATTTATTCATCCTTGTGGGTGCAGGAAACAAGCAAAAATGGTGGTGGAATGGAAAGAACGGGAACATGATGTCGTGGATGCCTTGGCCATCGAGGATGAGGGATGTATGAACGCTTTGAGGGACTGTGGTCTCAAGAAGTTCTTCCTCACATCTTATCTGCGAGCTCAGCCTGAGTTATTGCAGTTCATAGTGGATGCTTGGGATGTTGATGACCAAGTATTTCGCTTACGGGACCAAACCTTAGAGCTGGATGTGTCTGATGTGTATTTCATTACTGGGCTGTCACGGAGAGGAGTGAGCCCTATTTTGACCGGAAGCAGACCTTCCAGTGAGAAGATAGGTGAAGTGAAGGCCCGAGTGTGTCAAGAGGCACAATTTGGGAGAAACAGTGCCAAGGTGGATATCGCCACCATCCAGCATTTGGTTCTTAAGGTGATATTGTTCACCATCACGCGTGCAGCTGGGGTACAAGCGCCCCATGAGGCGAGAAAGAATCATCTGTTACTAGCGACAGAATGCCTCAGCCCCACCATCTTTGACTGGGCTACAGCAGTGACTACCAACATCAAAAGGCAGCTTACAAAGTGTAAGCGCGGAGAAGTGAAACAGTTCGGGTATGGCTCAATTGTGGTGTAGTTCTTCTTGGAACGATTACCACTATTTCAGATTCAGGGAGCTGTAGTGGCTGATCCATTTCCATGAGAGCCTAGGATGACTCACTGGGCAGCATTGATGCCCAGAGGAGGAGGGGGCCAGCAGATGTCTTGGCGGCCCGAGTTCTTTATATGGCTCCGTCGTCAGCTGATCGTAGTGGAGGATTGGCCATACGCGGGGACTAATTTCATGGGGGATCCAGACCTCCCACTGCCAGAGGAAGAGGAATGGGACGAGGAGCTGGGTATGATTTCTTCATTTTTTGATGTTTTATGTATTTTCATTTTTTTTGTTAATACATGCATGTTCTGATAACAGTCATATGTACATGCAGATGTAGGCCCAGAGCGACCAGCCGGCTTGTCTCCTATAGCGCGGAGGGGCCAACCCGCAGCCGACCCTCAGGCAAGGGGTGCCGTGGGGGAAGAGCTGGTGCAAAATCTCGAGGGACTCACCCAAGGGATTCCAGGTTATGCTAGACTGGCGGACGTGCCCTTTGCATACCAGAGGCACACAGTGGGAGTGTCGACTCGTATCCATCGTCTGTTGAGACGATTGGTGCGTGCGGTGACGTGCTATCATGAGCACCACCACGACTAGACTTCTAGGCTTCTTTCATGCATATTTTTTGAGGGACATGTCGTCCCAGGATGTATCAGGATGAACATGTATTATTTTTGGACTATGTAACGCACGCGGTGCAAACATTATGACACACATATATATATACATATGCCTATGGTTTATTATTGTGCTTTTATGTGCTTGCTTGTATAATGTTTTGATTATAAATTACACAAATGTCTATTTAATACATGATTAGCCAATGCATCAGATAATGTGTTTAATCGTCGTGGAATATGCTGATATGTGATAAAATCAAAGTTCCTTTCTAACAATCTCACACATAAATACAACCTTAGAATGCGATGGTCTCTGACGGAATATCGCCCGTTGAGCTGGTGGACGACAAGTTGAGAGTCTAGGTTCACTACCAATGCACGAATGCCGAGATTAATTGCTTCAGCAAGCAGCTCAATTACAGCACAATATTCGGCGACATTGTTAGTGGTACGACCCAAACACACACCTTGAAAATCTATCAACTCACCATGAGGATCATAGATCACCCACGCCGCAGAGGACAAGTTGCGAGTACTGCGGCAGGCACCATCAGCGAAACCAACATAAGGTGCATCAGACATCTGCACAAGAAGTGAAAGACACAATAAGCGGCAGTCACGCCTTTAAAACTAACACACACACACACAACACACCTGCTAAAGTACATGTATGTACAAAATAAAGTGTACAAGCATCATGCATAGTACTTTTTCAAGTACAGCCCATTTCGGGGCTTCCCGAGAGGGTTCCCTTCATAATCAATTAGCTCGTAGGCCCCTTTTTGCAAAACTTTCTTGACAATGTAAGGGCCTAGCCACATAGGCTCGAGTTTTCCTGCTCCCAGCTTATCGTTTGCCTGATCGTATAGCCTCTAGTCCATAAACTAGTTGAAATGGAGTGAAACCAGTGGCATCCTTCATGGAGGTTCGGTAGGCCCACAAGGCAGGGAACAACATCAAATGCCAGTTAGACTTATGCATGCCAACGGTACGCTGAAGCATTGTAACCAAAATCTTGTTGATAGCTTCAACTTGGCCATTGGACTGAGGGTAGTATGGAGTCAAACTATCGTGCTGTAAACCTAGCTGGGTTGTTAGTTCTGTCATCATATGATTACAGAAATGCTTCCCGTGATCAGTGACGATGGCTTGAGGGACGCCGAATCGCGAGATAACATGGTTGAATAAGAATTGTGCCGCTGTGTGACCGTCTTCAGTTAATGTAGGCATCGCCTCAGCCCATTTAGTGAAGTAATCGACAACAACGATAATAAACCCATGCCCCCCGGTCGAGCGAGGGTTACAGGTCGTATAATCAATGCCCCATTTTGCAAAAGGGCCGATGGTGACAACAGGGTGCAATGGAGCGGGAGGCGCTCGCATCTTCCGCTGGTATATCTGGCACTCATGACAAGAGCGGACGGCAAGAATGCAATCCTTAAAGATAGAGGGCCAAAAGTAGCCAGCACGGAGGATTTTTTGGGCAGTAGCATATCCGGACATGTGACCACCACAGGCACCAGAGTGGCAGTCATTCAAGACACGCTCAGCTTCCTCGAGAGTTAGACATCGGCGGAGAACAGAGTCGGCGCCGAGGCGATATAGTGTGTCCCCAATGATACGGTATGGTTGAGACTGATGACGAATCCTTCGCCGAGCATCTTTGGACACGTCGGGGCGAAAGGAGGACGTTTGCAGATATATAATGATATCCCCGTACCAGGGATCGAGGGTGCTAATGAGAAATAAAGTCTCATCCGGAATATGATCCTCTGAGTGAGAGGGCGGGGAAGAAGATGGCAAAGAGCAAAGTAACTCAGCGAATACAAGGGATTTCTTGGACTTGGCAGTGGTAAATTCCAAGTCGAACTCTTGGAGGATGACAATCCACTTTGAGTACTTGCCCCCCAGCAACTGGCGTGACAAAATATACGTCATGGGGTTGCAATCAGAAACCACGGTGGTAGTGCGCAACAGAATATAGTGACGGAAGCGTTGGACAGCACAAACGACAGCCAAAGCCAACTTCTCGACATAAGCATATCGAGTTTCTGTGTCTAAAAGATTGCGGCTGAGATAATATACAACATGCTCAGTGTCATCATCGTCAGTTTGAACGAGAACCATGCCGATAGTGGTGTCGGCGGCAGCCAAATACAGAGTGTAGTCGCGATGATAGTTCGGAGGACGGAGCAATGGAGCGGAAACAAGGAGACCCTTGAGATGCTCAAAAGATTCCTGAGCGATGGTATCCCAATGAAAAGGAACATCTCGCTTTAGCAACCGTGTGAAACCTTTAGCCACCTCGGCATAGTTTGGAACGAATCGTCTTAGAAAATTTGCTTTACCCTGCAAGCTTTGCAATTGCTGTAAAGAAGCAGGGGGAGGAAGATTTACTATAGCCTCGACTTTAAGGGGATCCAAACGGATGCCCTCTCGGGAGACGACAAACCCGAGAAGTCGGCCGGATTCAACGCAGAAGACACATTTGTGAGGATTGAGTCTGATTCGGTAGTGTCGATAGCGAAGAAAGATATCGCGAAGGTGAGTAGGGTGGTCCTGACGTTTGGCTGAATGAGCTGGGAGATCATCCAGGTATGGCTATACAATGTGGCGAATGTCATGAAAAGCATAGGACATTGCACGTTGGAAGGTAGCACTGGCATTTTTGAGACCGAAAGGGAGCTTCTTATAGGCAAAAGTGCCCCATGGACAGATAAAAGCAGTCTTGTGTTGATCAGCGGGAGCAATATTGATCTGGTTATATCCAAAAAAACCATCCATAAAAGAGTACATTTCGCTTCCGGCACACTCGTCAATAATTTGATCAATGAATGGTGTGGGGAAATTATCTTTAGGACAGGCCCGATTAATATCACGATAATCGACACAAACACGGATGGTACCCTGTTTTTTATTCACAGGTACGATATTGGAGACCCAATCTGTGAGTGGGATAGGATAAATAAAACCAGCTTTAAGAAGCTTCTCTACTTCCGCCTTAATAGCTGCAGCCTTGCGGGGGTGTACAGGGCGTAAACGTTGACGAACAGGCTTAGCACCCGGGTACGTGATTATCTCATGCACCACTATGCTAGGATCAATGCCGGGCATTTCTTCGTAGGACCATGCAAAGACGTCACGAAATTCGCGAAAAAGATTGGTATAGAGTCGAATCTCCTCCGGAGTACAAGTGACTCCAATGTGAAGATGTTCAACAATCCCTGGTTTCACAGAGATGTCGATGGGCTGGGTTTGCGTAATGTTCGCCATATTTCCTTCAGAGGACACTTGATAAACTTGGATAGGTGTTTGAAGGGTTTGAAATGGGAGACAAGGAGCAAACCGCTCGAGACAAGTAAGCATATCCTGATGGGCAGGGAGAAACGAGGAACGATGGTGAGAATCATGCCAAGGAGGTTCCTCCAGAGACATAGTCTCAGTAATGGCTTCGTCGGAAGGGAATGTTTCTTTTAAAGGGTCCGAAGAAGTCTCATCTACAAGCCATGAGGATGGAGCGAACAAGTCGAGAACCTTGCTCGAAGGAGCAAGTTCAGAAGAGGGAGCCGATACAGCAATAATTGCGACATAGTTGAGCTCGGCAGGACTCAACGGAATCTGATCGCCCCAAGAATCTACTTGATTGGTGGGAGGGAGGATCCACGGATCAGAACAAGTAGTAATCATATTGACGGAAGCGAAGTTAGGAGGTGGGAGCGGAAAAACACCCATGAGGGCGGGATCTTTGAAAAGCCCGGCTCCCAGACTCTCAAATGATTTGGAGGTATGCTCCACAAAAGGGATGTTGCCTTCAGAAGAGGAAGCGAAGAATGACAACTGGTCTACGGTAACAATCTTCCCTCGATGAGGGAAACGGATGATACGAAACAAACATGAAGCTACAGCTTGCATCGCGTATATCCAGCTACGTCTGAGAAGGAGGTTGTAGGTAAGATTAGCATCAACAACTTCAACTTCCATCTCGACCGTCTTCCCTTCCAAAGAGATGGGCAAACGTTGGAGTATACCATAAGGACGGGATGCGCTTCCATCAAAAGCTTCCAAGGTTGTGGGAGACTGGCTCAGCGTTGGAGATCCAATAGCTTTCCAACAGGCAACAGACATGATGCAAGTTGAAGCACCTTCATCAATGACTGTACGATGAATCGTTTTGGAATTAATAATAACCTGTATGAGGAATGCGATTTGGGGAGGCAGTCTTTGCATATGGCGTTCCAAGTCAAAAGTAATCAAATCTGAGTCGGCCGGGTCTATGCCACCGATAGCGGATAGCAAGGACTTCCTATGAGAAGGGAAACTCTGGAGAACTTCTAAAGCGGACATAGCTGACGGAGTCTGAGCTAAGTCCTCAACAATATTGTAGTGCTGTGCAGCACGAGCATTTGGATTGTAAGAAGATTTCCAAAGTACTCCTTTTGGAGGGGGTCGAATAGGCGTCTCAGTACTAGGTCTCTCGATGTGGAGCAGGCCTGAACTGAACGGAGGAGCACTAGAGGGGACCTCAGGCTCTTTCCCGGCAGATGACGGATATTCTTTTGTTCGAGTACTGATGTGGATAGGTATTGTTCCAGCCATAAATACTTGGGAACCGAAGGAAGATGGAGGTTGAGAGGGGTCAGCCACCATTTGAGTTTGTTGCGAGGGAAAGGGTTCTTTGAGCACCGCAGGAGTCCCGGGAGCGCCTTTCAACAAACGACTAACTTCGGACCGCCTAGGGCAGTCTTTGGTATAGTGATCTTCATCACAGATAAGACAAGGATACTTGGGTTTGCGCTTGGCACCTTCCTCGGGCGGAGGTTTAGGGGAGTCCTATTTAGGTTGATCTGGCTTATTCTTCCCTTTTCCTTTCTTCTTTCCTTTCGAGGCTTTGTCTGCCGTGGTGGACTGGACGGCATTGACCTCGGAAGTAATATTTGAAGTGGGTGTTACCTGAGAAGTGTGTTCATTCGAAGCATTTGATTTTTGCTTCCCAGGGTTCGCGGAATTTTTCTTCAAGGATGAGTTAACAGAACCAATAATACCGTCAACAGTTGGTGTTGGCGGGGCTTTGGATGTTCCTAGTCTCGGGGCATCATGCAAATAATCATACAATGTACCAGACTGAGAATATACCAAGTCAAGGTACTGAGCGCACACGATAGCTTTCTCTTCAGTGACACACACCCCCATGGCAATGTCCCGAGCTATTGGAGGAACGAACGAAGTCGTAAACCAATCGGTAAGAAGTTGGTCGGGAATCCAAAATTTGATCATACGTCTACGCCGTCTCCATTCATGGATATGATCAGAGATATGCGTATTCGTTGTCTGTCTTAAGGATGTCAGGAGGTGTGTACCCGTTTCATATCGAATGGGCAACTGAAAATGAGTGAGGAATGCCATAGCCAACGAGTTGAAATCCTGAAAGGATCCGCGAGTGAGCTCAATATACCACTTAGCTGCAGAGCCAGTGAGAGTCCTTTGAAAAAGGCGAAGCTGAATCGAATCATCAAGCCACGAATTGGATGAACACCACAAGTGATAGGTCATGACATGAGCTTGAGGATCTTCATTAGCTTTACCATCGAATTTTGGACAGTCACCGGGAATTTTCGTTGGAACCGGAGGCCAATACGGATTATGGAGAATGGGATCGTTGGTCAGTTTGGACACATCCGGTAATTCCAAAGTCGCTAAGAAAGGTAACTGAGGATTGAAGGACATCTGGGGCTGCTGGTAGGATGGAGCACCAGGGTTCCAACCAACTGGCGGTTGCCCCCATGGGCTTGGTCCGGACGGATTTGGCCCCATAGGGTTTTGTCCGTAGGGATTTTGGTTCTGCCCCCCAGCGTTCCATGGATTACCAAACTGTCCTGCAGGAGCACCATACAGTTGCGGATAATTCTGATAAGGATTTTCCTGCAGTTGTTGATAATTTTGATATGGGGAAAACGAAGGTTGCCCTTGAGGTTGTTGGTAACCATATGGTGGCTGGACTCCAAACTGAGTTTGAGAAACAGGCTGAGTTTGATAGACTGGTTGGGATTGAATTCCAACTTGCATTTGAAGACCGGATGGGGCCTGGGGTCCAGCCTGGGGCAAAAAACCAGGTTGAGCAGCGCCAGAAGGATGTCCTGTAGGTTGGGCTATCTGGCCGGAAGGATGACCTAGTTGATATTGAGGTTGGCCCACCTGCCCAGAAGGTTGTACTTGCTGGGGGTGGAGTTGTTGTTGCACAACTGAGGGTTGTCCTAACGGACCAGATGGCCGAGTGGGCTGGGCAGTTGGTTGGCCTGATTGGATTTGAGGCTGGCCGACTTGCCCAGAAGGTTGACTATACTGGACGGTGGGCTGACCATATGGTTGACCAGCTTGTCCAGATGTTGGACCATACTGAACATTAGGTTGGTTTGGGTGAACATACGATTGACCAATTTGTCCAGTAGGATAACCTTGCTGGATACCAGGTTGGCCTTGTTGAACAGAAGATTGACCTGAGTTACCAGAAGGTTGAGCATAAGGGGTGAAAGACGGACCACCAGAGGCGAAAGCTTGTCTCTGGAAGGGTTGTCCTTGTTGGTCTTGATAAGGTGGTCTTTGGGATTGCGCAGACGATACTTGGCCACCATAATAAGAGGTGGGGCCCCAATCAATTGACAGCGGGACTGAAATCTCAACAGTTGGTTGAGACAGCAAAGGCCTACCAAAATGTGGTAAATACTGATCGTATGGCCCCTCTGCTGGGACGTTTGACGTAGGATCAAAGACTCCGAATATAGAGGCCGAAGGATGATTGAAAATAGGAGTCGAAGAAGCTACACATACCGTTGGAATGGTTGGGATTGAGGTAACAGACGTACTGCGACTTTGTGGAGTAAAAGGCTCCGTGGTGGGAAAAGCGAGTTGTGACCAAATAGAACTCGTGAAGGGAGTTCCAGAGGACATAACATCCTTTATTGCTTTATAGCCTGGAGGTAGTCTCCCAGTAGTAGGGGTGCTACTAACAAGTATAGGTTTCGTTGCAGTGGGAATTTCACCGCTCGTCGCAACGGATTCTTCAGTCGAAGTAGGGGATACGTCCTCCATGTCGGAAGAAAATAGTGGGGCTGAAACACGAGGGGAAGTGTATTCCCAAAAAGGGATACCGTCCTTAGAAGGTTCCCAAACGAGGTTCCAATGAAACTCGTAAGTCTCATCGCCTGGAGCACGAGAATTAATCGGTTGTATACTCGCAATAACAGGAAGAGTTTCACTCACAACCGGTATCTCGACAAAGGAAGAAGACGAAATTGGTAATTCCGCCAGGATGAAAACTTCACAAAATCCTAGGGAATCTAACGAGACAGGACCCTACTCAAACTAACGCAAACAAGATCTAACCGGGTAAATGTGAATCGTGGCCGAATAAATTTTAAGACAAAGGAACTGAACTTGACCTTTTCATGTTTTAAGAGTCGAGAAAAGGACAAAAAGATGACTCTAGTCTCCTTCGAATATTTAGTGAGCCCGAAGTGACAAATGCTCAGGTGAACCTTTTCTTTTAGGGAGTCCGAAAAGGGTCAAAAGTGACTACTCTAGAGAACTAGGCAAAAGGTTTACCAAACAATCCGTAAAACTGCTTATACACCTCGGCAATCAGATGAAAACCAAGGACTTCCCGTACGGCAGTCAATCTTCCCAAATGCTGAGTTCAGTGCATTACGGCTTGTAAGGCGGCAGACACGGCTTCCTGTGGATAAAGGATGATAACCTAGTGGGGTCTCCACATATACTCGACAGTACGTGGGAGCACAAATCCGTGCTAGACCACTATCGAGTCACAAAAGGAGGAATCACCCAACCATAATGTGAAACAATAGTGACTAGGTTTAACGACGCCGGAACACGTCTCTAGCCTAGACCTCTAGAATGTATGCGTTAAGTTCCAATGCGTTTTTAGATTCATTCAGTTCATTTTACAGTTGATCTTTGATTAGGTTTCAGTTTTCAGGTCCTACCGTATGTGATCTCTCACAATTTCCTAAATGCAAGCTATATGCCAAAATGTATCATTCCATTCGATGAATGCTAACTACAGAAGAGTTGAGATATTTCAAACAAACAAAATGATCATCAAACAATCAACAAAGATTCTAATGCAACTAATGGCAATAAATGAAACTTTTTCTTTTCTTTTTTTCTTTTTTTAAAGTGACTAATTGCTAATAACAATGAAGAATGCTAACTTCCATTAACTAATGCAATGCAAAAAGATCGTTTGTTTTTTTTTAATGGCATAATGCACTTAAACAAATTTTGAGAGATGATAACAAAGAGTAAACAGACAAATTTCACTCAATGAAAATAGAATCAAGTCTGAAACACCAAGACAATCTGTCAAGCCAAGAAGAATCACAAAGACCTCAATGAGCTATGTGATCTAAGCCCAAACGAAGCCAAGCGAAATCCAAATGAACAATAGGTAGATTGCTCGAAGCACACAATAAAAAGTTTTGACAACCACTAGACAAGTGCAAAAAACAGCCAAGAAGTCGACTGGACAATCAAAGAACCAAAAACTCCCACAGAAGGCTCGATGTACAAAGCCACTAGATGCTCTAGGGCTGGGATATGAGATCGATGGAAAGAGGCAAACACCCGAAGGATGAAGGTCAAAAACCAGTCAAACAGAGCTCTGACACACTCCAGTAGCTGAAAAAGATGTGAAAAGACAGAAATCCGAGTTCAGAAGGCTTCCAAACAAGAAAACTGGCAAAGTTCACAGGCCTGGCGCGACTGTCAGTCTGTAACTCGTGCTATTAAGGGATTAGCGCGAGTTGCTTTTGTGCAACCTGCGCCCACTGGCGTGACTGTCAGGTAAAAAATCACGCTAATAAAGTTTGCTGGCTTAAAAATAAAAAACAAGCAGTCTAGGGTCTAATCGACAGTATCCAGACCGACCAAGCAGCAAGAGACAGCAAAGAATCCAAACCAGAAAACTATCTAAGCAATCAAAACAAGAGAAAACCAAAGTGCAAGACAAACTCCAAGATGTTCGGTTCGTAAACCAAACCGGAGATTGACTGAAGTGGCGTTGATCTACTTCGCTAATGCAGAGCAATAGTGTTTCGAAGGCTACCTGGCCGTACTTCAGGCTCCGTCCAAAGTTTACGAATCAAACAACAAATAGCTTCCCCAGCGGAGTCGCCAAATTGTTGGAGAGGTAAATCCCCTCTGTGGACAGAGGCGATCCCACTAGCCCAAAATGGGTCTAGCAACAATCAAACAATACTATCATGCAGGCTCCTAATTGCAAATTAAAGGTGGATTACGAGAACCTACTTGGATTCCAACGCTAGTGTTGTAGGAGAGTTGACGCTCCCGTTCCTTTGCTCTGGCCGGTCACGATCCTCACGATCTTCGTGAATGGACACCTGCACATGCAAAGAACGATACGAATACAAGCATAAAATCCAATAGATGCAATTATATATCGGTCAGAAAAGATATAATTCAATCATCATTATAATGAACAACAAGAATGGAACCATAATGATAGTCATCTATTATTGATAATCAACAAAGGAGTATACAACCGAAGTTCTGACGTCAAATCCTCCTTTGGCTGGGTGATCAGCTACACATGTCTTGCAAAGCTTGTCGGGATTAGGAACAAGCCTCTCTCTCTCTTTGACTATGAATGCAAAGAAGACTCAACAACAATCTCTCAGACTTCTGACAGTATCATTCTCCCTCTACTCAAAACTAGCTTGTCAAATGCACCAGAACAAGCTTTTATAGATGGAGGAGGAGGAAGAGATACAATGAATCCAGACATTCATGGGATAAGCATTATCCTCGAAAAGCTATTGTGGATGATGATTCTCGACATCCATGAGATTGACATTATCCCTGAAAAGCCACATGAGTCGAAAGGAAAAAACTCTCGGGCGTGCGTTTGTTAACAAAATTTTCCAAACTTGGTTGGCGCGGGTAAGACTCTGAGACAGAGCGCCAATGAGCGCGCCCTCTTTGGAGAATTTCCTTCATTGACGCGGGTGATACACTGTGGATCCGCGCTAATGGAAAAAGGGGACTTTTTAAGGATATTTTGCAGGAGATGTCTTCAAGGCATATGAAGTCCATACTTAGGGGAACATAATGCAAGTGTTTTCAAGTTATGTCACTGCTCACAAGTCCCGGAATGAGTCCTCCAAAGTGCAGGAAAGGGGTAACAGGGACGGTGACCAATGGTGACAAATTACTGTGTAACACCCCTATTGGGAGAATGTCCATCTGCGTTGCGAACATATCAACACTCCCTCTAAACGAGAGGGGTAATCTCCACGAGCCCCAACTTGTCTTTGAAGTACACAAACTTGTCACTGGGCAATGACTTCATTAAAACATCAATTGCTTGCTCATCAATGGAGATGTACTTGAGCCTTATTTCTCTTCTCTGCACCATGTCACAGATGTAGTGGTACTTGATCTCAATGTGCTTTGATGTGTAATGGAACACAAGATTCTCTAAAAGCTTCAAACAAATTTGATTATCATAGTGCATCACTGTCGAACAATCCTGCAAACAACTTTTGGAGCCATACTTCTTTGATACAAGCCTCATTAGTTGTGATGTACTCCGCTTCTGCAGCGTTGTGTGAAACTGACCTCTACTTTCTGCTCATCCAAGATATCGCAGCGGAGCCCAAGTTGAAGCATACTCCCGAGGTACTTTTCCTATCCTCAACACTTTTAACTCAATCTATGTTTGTGTATCCTAGAAGTTGTACATTCTTGTAGGAAACATATCTCAAGCCATAGTTCAATGTACCACGAAGATATCTTAGAATGTGTTTCGCTGCAATCCAATTCTCATGCCTTGGTTCAACCTGGACTGGATCAATGTGCTCACAACAAAGCATATGTTTGCCCTAGTGTTAACCATATACATCAATGAACTAATCAATGGCTAGTACATAGATGGATCTACCAATTTGGAGTAAGAGCCTCTTAAATTTTTCGAGTTAGTCACCATGGGTGTCGCCATGGATTTACAGTCCATCATACGAAATATTTGAAGGATCTATAACACATACTTTCCATGACCAAGGAAGACCTCGGTAGGTTTCTGCCATACTTCAGCCTCAAGTAATAATGCATCAACCCAAGATTCTTCATATCAAACTCATAAGCCAACTGCTTCTTGCACTGAATGATAATAGGCTCAATACCTATAAGAAAAAAATCATCAACATATAACAACAATATCACAGGTGCATCCTTCGCAACCTTAAAATAATGGTTTGGATCAATATCGTTCTTGGTAAATCGCAATCTTGTTAAATCATTGTCAATACATGCATACCAAGCTCTTGGAGCTTGCTTGAGTCCATACAAGGTTCTTCAACTTGTAAACATGAGATTCTTTTCCATGTACCTAAAAAACGTGAGTCTGCTCTATGTACACCTCTTCCTCAATCACACCATTGAAGATGGCAATATTCACATCCATTTGGATCAATTTCCATCCCATCGAAGTAGCAATAGAAATGATGGATCTAGTGGAGGTGTACTTGAAAACTGCATTAAAGGTCTCATCGTAGTCTTCTCCCTCTTTCTAGGAGAACCCTCTAGCCATGAATTGTGTCTTGTATTTGTCAATGCTCTCATTTGCAACATGCTTGATCGTATATCCATCTGGAAGTCACCACTGATTTCCCTTAAGGCATTGGCACAATCTCCCAAACATTGTTCTTCATAATATATTGGCACTCTTCATTCATCACTTCCTTCTTCATAATAGATTAGCACTCTTCATTCAACACTTCCGTCTTCATAATAGATTGGCACTGTTAATTCTTCACTTCCTTCCATACTTGCTGGCTAGCTACTTCTTCATAAGTGGAGGGCTCTGCATCAGTAAGTTTTTTCATAAGAGTTTCATAGCTAGAAAATCTCGTGGGTTTCTTAACTTCTCCAGATGTGCCATTAGGAAGGAGCTGCGTGTCCTTATGCCTCTTTCGGTGTAGATCTAAGCCATGCTGGTATGTTCTTGATCTCTTGGACAATAACCGGTTCTATTGGATCACAAGGCCCTTCTGGCCTTACGGGAAATTTAGTAGAACTCAAATGCTCTTCTGTTGAAGCCTCTTGCTTCACTTCATCTAAGGAATCCATGGAGACTTCCTTAGACATCCAACATCCCACTTTGTCATCGAAGGTGACATCTCGAATGACTTCGATTTGTCGCTACTCTGGAATGTATATTTTATAGGGCTTTGATGGTTTTCTATAACCAACAAATATTCCTTTCTTTCCTGAAGGATCAAGCCGTTTCCTTTAATCCTTAGGAACATGGATGTAGACAAGACAACCAAAGATTCTCATATATCCAACCTTTGGCTTCCTTCTAGAGAATGCTTCTTCGGGAATCATACATTCCATAACTTTATGAGTACTTCTATTTTGAATGTACAAAATTCTCCATGATGCTTCACCCCATAAGAACAATTGCAAGTCCAAACCATGCATCATGGCCTTGATAGATTCTTCAATGGACTTTTTCTCGTTCTACCACACCATTCTGTTGTGGATTATAGGGGACAATCAACTCCCTCTTAAACCCAACTTTCTTGCTGAAAACAACAAGCTCTTTCGAGGTGTATTCTCCTCCATTGTTAGATCTCAAGATCTTGAAATTCCTTCATATCAAGTTTTTCACTTTAGCTTTGAATTCCTGGAATTTGTCGAAGACTTAATCCTTAGTCTTCAAGAGGTATATCCATGTCTTAAGGGAGAAGTCATCAATAAATGTCACATAGTACAATGAATCACCAAGCAATTTCACGGGCATCAGACCACATACATCAGAATGAATTAAATTCAAAGTTTCCTTAGATCTGTTATCACTATTTAGAAATGGTTTCTTAATGTTCTTTCCAAGAGCACAACCTTTACATACACCATCATTCTTTATCTGCAATTCAGGAACCCCTGAAACTATTTGACTCAATTCAGGAAATGCTCTATAATGAAGATGTCCATACCTTCTATGCCATAGCTCACTTGGATTGATCTAATCATGTAGTAGTGCTTGAGTTGGTCGAATCACAAGTCTATATAGTCTCCCATAACAAATCCCAATAACTCTAGCATTATCTATACTAGAGCCCTTGGACCAAACAAGTACTTTTCCATTCACAAAAGCTAATTTATCTCCTTTATCTTCCAAACAAGAAATAAAGAAAAATTCCTTTTTCAAACCTAGTACGCAAGCAACATTGTTAAGATGCACATTGTTACCAGATTCCAGCTCTATGGATGCTTTTCCAACTCCTTTGATTGCATAGCTATGATTGTCTCCAAGCTCAACCCTTTGGGACAACCTCTTTTTTATCATGCTAGAAAGATTTCCATGTTCTCTAATCATGTGCCTTGATGCTCCACTATCTACCAGCCACATGTCATCATCATCTGGAATGGAACCTGTTAGAGCAGAAAAGTAAAAGAAATCATTGTCACCTTTGGGCTTCTTTAGGTTCTCATCTTTAACATCTACTGCCAAAGCATGCTGTTTTCCGTTTCTCTTCTTGTTATTAACCATATTGGGACAATCGCCCTTGAAGTGTCCAAATTCTTGACAACCATAACATTGAATCTTTGATAAGTCTCTCTTCCTTTTAGAGGAGGAAGAAGATCCCTTTCCCAACTTCTTATGATGAGGACCATACTTCTTCATTCCCTTATTCTTGAAATGTGATGCAAAAGCTTGAGCTTCCTCTTTTTGATGATATCTTGTCATCAACCTTGATTCTTCTTGAGCACAAGATATCCATAGTTGTTCAAAATAAGGGGCTTCCATCCAACTGCTTATACTTGCTGCAAAAGCATCCTATGATCTAGGAATACCATTGAGTGCAATGATCACAAGTTCTTGTGTTAGGCCCCTATACTACTAGTGTAACCCCTTATTGTTATTCGTACAACCCCCTTATTATATTGTTGTACCCATGTAGTCCCCATATTGTTACTATTGTGCTCCATAGAAGCCCACTATTTTTATAATTGTGCCCTTACATTATTATTGTTATGTCGGCTCTGATTATATTATGACCCCTTAGACTCCTATATATAGAAAGGAGGTATTTTCATTTGTGTCATGCAAGAATTGTTCATTTGTGTAATGTAAAGGAGGTTTCCCCCTCAAATAGGCTGACTTATAAGGTGTTGATCTATATTTTCTATCTTTTTGTGAGCTGGTTTCATAACATTTGGTATCAGAGCTTTGGATTCTAGGGTTTCACTGCTCCAAATAGGTCATCGTGGCATTTTCGCTATAACTTTTTTTCTGCGATGTTTCAGAAGCAAACAAAAAAAACCCATTTGAGAGGAATCGAACTGAACCTCGGGTCCGACTTTCATAGCTTTTCGTGCTATATTTGCGGAGATATGATCTAAGGAAGTTGGCCTTTTTGCAGACTCCCGAATTACATTACAAACATGTGACCTGGGGAAAATAGTCAACCTTTTGTTTTGAGCATCAGATTGAAATTTCGTAAAAAGTTATAGAAAGAGGACGAACTGTAGTTTCCTGTGCATATTTTTTAGACCCGAAGGTCAAAACAGTGACATGTGCACTTCATACAAGTTCGCTCTTCTGAAAAGGTATATAATCAGGTCATCTTGGGAGATTGTGCATAACTCTTTCTTGGAGAATATAAATTTGATAAAACTGGTGGCATTGGAAAGAGGACATAGAGGGCTACTATAGATCACAATTTCAGAACTTAAAGATCCGAAAGTACAGAGTTACAGTCGTTTCAAGATCGAGCTCCTAAAATCAAGAAAAGGTGATATGAGGAAGTTTGATGGCAATGATCCAGTAAATTGGATACTACAAATGGAGAAATATTTTGATCTACATGGTGTACCACTCTTACAAAAGGTATGTATTGCATCTTCATATTTAGAACCGGATCAATTTTTATGGTATCAGAGCTTTGTTCTCGTAAACAACTTGTTACGCAGTCAATTTTCACAGAGGAAATGATAGCACATTATGAGGATACAAAGAGCAACACCTTCTTTAGAGCAAGACCACAACAATTGGAAAGAGTAAAAGGGCTTTGTTACAAAGTGGAAAGTATGATTACGGCAACAAGGAAGTCGACCCCTCACAACTATAATAATGGAAGTGTTGTTTCTCCTAGCCTTCCACAACCTACAAGGGTTACACCATAACAATTGGAAGAAAAAAGAGAAAAAGGGCTTTGTTACAATTATGATAGCAAATGAAGTAAAGGTCATAAGTGTGCTGAGAAGAAATTATTTTACATAGAGTATGAAGAAGAGGAAGAAAATGATCAACAAACATCAAAAGAACAGGATATACGCCAAGACCCAACTCCAGAGAAAGAAGAAATGAATCCGACCATATCTTGTAAAGCATTGGCAAGAATTACCACTCCTCAAACTCTCAAGATAGAAGGAAATATCAAGGAGAAAAGGGTTCAAGAAGTGAAAGATCACATCAAGAAAGAAGAAATGAATCCAACCATATCTTGTAATGCATTGGCCGGAATTACCACTCCTCAAACTATCAAGATAGAAGGACATACCAAGAAGAAAAATGTTCAAGAAGTGAAAGATCACATCGAGCATCAAGAAATGAATCCGACCCTGTCTTGTAAAGCATTGGAAGAAATTAACACTCCTCAAACTCTCAAGATAGAAGGACATACCAAGAAGAAAAAGGTTCAAGCAGTGAAAGATCACATCGAGCATCAACAACAAGTTCTCCAACTTTTAAAGGATAATGCCACTTTGGTGCATAATCGAATGAAACAACATGTAGATCAACATCGCAGTGAAAAAAGTTTTGATGTAGGTGATTGGGTATTTTTACGGCTACATCTCAAGAAAGCTATTTATGAGAAGGAAATGTTGGCAATACTACATGCACTTAAGAAATGGTGACCTTACCTAATGGGAAGACACTTCAAGGTAAAAATGGATCATGATAGTCTTAAATACTTTTTAGAAAAAATATTATCTTTAGAAGAAAAAAAAAATGGGTCATAAATATGTTGGGTTATGACTTTGACATCATCTACAGAAAAGGGAAGAAAATTTTTGTTGCAGATGCACTCTTAAGAAAGGATGAGGATGTGGAAGCATTTTTTTGTGCTATTTCTATTATCCAACCAGATTGGATAAACAAAGCAAGGGATGAATGGAAGACGGACGAAGAAGTATGGCCACTCATTCAAAAGTTGCAGAAGATCCCAATTCAAACAATATTGCCAGAACTTGAAGAGGAAGGAAAAATTATATTGGAACCTAGAGCAATCGCAAAAACAAGAGCCCGACAGCTACAAAATCGATCAATTTCAGAGTATCTCATCAAGTGGAAGAACTTACCCGCTGAAGATTCCACATGGGAGGACAAGAATTTTATACAAAAGCATCAAGAACTACTTAAGCGTTGAGGACAACACTTTTTGAAGGAGAGGGGCATGTTAGACCCCTATACTACTAGTGTAACCCCTTATTGCTATTAGCACAACCCCCTTATTATATTGTTGTACCCATGTAGTCCCCATATTGTTACTATTGTGCCCCATAGAAGCCCACTATTGTTATTATTGTGCCCTTACATTATTATTGTTATCGGCTCTGATTATATTATGGCCCCTTAGACTCCTATATATATAAAGGAGGTCTTTTCATTTGTATCATCCAAGAATTGTACATTTGTGTAATGTAAAGGAGGCTGCCCCCTCGAGGAGGCTGAATTATAAGGTGTTGATCTATCTTTTCTATCTTTTTGTGAGCTGGTTTCATAACATCTTGATTAGGAATAGATTCTGTAATTGCTTGAATTTGTTCTCTTATTTGGGAAATCTTCATGAAGTAAGAAGCCACGATGTTGTTGAAATTAGTCATTCTTGTATTTCAAAGCTCATTCTTCAAACTCATGGATTAACCAACATTCTTGATAGTGTAGAGATTTGTTAGGGCATCGTATATCTTTTAGGAAGTATCATGCTTTGCAATGTAGGGAATGATATGATCTCTAATAGATACTACTATAAGACTCATGGAAATGATGCCATCCTTCTTAAACTTTTCTTTCCCTATTGCATCAACTGGTTCAACAACCTTTCTAGTCCCAATGTCCAAAACTTTGTTCTTGGTAAGAATAATATCTATTCTTAGTTTCCAAGCTCTGAAGTTTGATGCTCCCTCTAAGTTGTTTTCAAATTTCATAGATGTCAATATACAAGGACTTCAATAAAATTCTCTCTAGGGTTTTTGCAAGGGTGATCTCAATGTTCCTCCCTTCCTTCACCAAAGATCTGGTACCATGTTGATTTTCTAAGTGCAATAGAGATTTGCACAATATTTTTGAAATTTTGATAATTAATTTTGATGTAGTTCTTCTTTTACTCAATTTCAATAATATCATTTAGCAATTATACTTCAGAAATTTAACCATAAAGAACAATAGAGATCACAATGTGCAAAAGAAGACAAGATTTACCCTGGGAATACCCACAAGGGAAAACCCAACAACCTTTTCAATAAAGAAATCATTATTGTTCAACGAGAGACACACTTAGACCTATGGTCAAACCTGGTATTCCCCTCCAAGTAAGGCCTCCCAATCTCATCCAATAATTTGCTCTGCCTATTGTGACCCAAAATTTCGGCCCCCATGTAATTGCCAGTCACCCTAGAAATTCCAGCCCTTGCAGTTGCCCAAAATTTCGTCCCCCCCTATAACAGAATGATAAATACAAATACATCAAGTGACCAAATAAACATTATGAAGATCAACCATAGTTAAAAATTCAAAAAGGTGAGAATAAACTTATACTCAAGATTAGTTTATCATCCAAATTCTCCTTTTATCCATACTAAATGCCCAAAACATTAAGTACATATTGAATGGTAGCTAACCTTCATTCAAGAGAAATGCTAGATGATGAGAGGTGTAATGATTGGGGCAAATGGTTAGGTCCCTATAATACTAGTGATTCCCCCATTACTATTGTCATTGTAGCCCTTATTGTTATTGTTGTGTACCTATTGTCCCCATATTGTTATTATTGTGCCCCATAGAAGCCCACTATTGTTGTTTTTGTGCTCATATATTATTATTGTTATGTCGACTTTGATTATATTGTGACCCCTTAGACTCCTATATATAGAAAGGAGGTTTTGTCATTTGTATCATCCAAGAATTATTCATTTGTGTAATGTAAAGGAGGTTTCCCCCTCAAAGAGGCTGCTTTGAATTTGTTGATTTATCTTTTCTTCTATTTTGTGAGCTGGTTACATAACAATGGAGGTGTCATATCATCATCATTAAGCAATCTGTAGGGTGACTGGCTAGATGGCTATCCAAAATAGGAGAATTTTTTTCTTTTAGGAGGTTACCTATTTTGGTGGGCAACATGGGCCTTAAATAATTATTACTTGATTCTAGCAAGTTGTGAAGTGGCTTTTGCACAACATCAATTTATTGATTTGGTATGGTAAAATAACTATTAAAGCCAAAAAATGTTCTTAAAATATTGAACGTTGGTCAAAGTGATTGTGAAAGTAATCCTTTTTGCTTCAAAACCAAAGCTTTAAGTGAATAGAATAAACATCCTGGGGAAACAACCCATCTAATTGAACCCTCTTTGTTTGAAGATGTACGACATTTAAGAATGATCTCCAATTTAAATGGAATCTCTCCCCACAATTGTATTGAAATTTTCCAAAAAAATTGTTTTACCCTATGATTGAGTTCCAAATTGTTATTAGGCCAAAATTCGATTTGGTTGAATATCCACCTATTTGTGTTAGATTTATTAAAACTCAGCGACTAATTTCTTAAGTATTCTAACTAAAGAGCTGAAAACTGAACTCTAACTTCAATCCACAAATATACTGAGTTTTCTAGTTAGCATGCAATAGAAAATAAGGAACAAACGAAGAAAAACATACCCTAAAACTATACATAACATATTTTATCCAGGAAACCCCTAATTGGGGAAAACCTACAAACTTGGTGGCTTTTATTAGGCCTCTTCAACAAAATAATTGTTCAGAAAAATATTAGAAAGGGAAAAATTCCCTTTGGTATGCAAATTCCTCAACATGGTGAGACACCCTCACTCAACCTCATGACCCTGTCAGCTTGAGCACTGTACAAATGTGTATAGCTAAATATGGCCCGAGTACAACCCCTTCTATGCCTTGAATATGGCCTGGCTGAAGTAGAATGGATTATGGGTAAAGATATGAGGCTTGTATGCCTCTTTTTCTCCCTTAATCAATGTTGATCTGAAGCCCTAGTTTGTTGAAACCCCTTTTCCTGAAGTTTTCTCTTCTTCCTACCTTTAGACACCAAGTCTCTAGTGTGTGAATGAACCAATTGAGTGCCTCTTTTCCCTCTTAGAAATCAACTTGGGCCCACTAGCCACATGAAGGGTTCAAATTAAATCTCCTTGGATGACTAAGATCATTTCACTTTTTGACTCTAGGAGAAATTAAATTTCAATGCACATGTATGTCCCTTTTCCAAACTTAGCACACCTCTAACTTTCGCTGAATCATTCCTCCTCTAACTCCATTTAACAATTTGAATCTCCATTTGAAGGGCAAAGCATTTTCATTATTGTTTCTTTAGCTGAAGAATGAGCTATAGTTAGGGCAACAATCTCAATTTTTCCTTCACTTCAAATGTAAATGTATATGCGACATGCAAATTGTAAATTATATTTTTTATTTTGCTTAGTTATCTATTAATATTATTTAATATATGAAATTGTTGAATTATTTTTAAATAAAAACATTCAATTTTCATTAATAATAACTAAATTAGTTCACAACGCTGTAATACATAATCTTAAAACAAAGATTAACTATTATATCTATATATATATATATATATATATATATATATATATATATATATATAACAAATACATTAAATAAATAATATATTTGTCGAAAGTTGAAAAAAATTCATTTCTCTATATTGGTATTTCAAGTGTATTTTAAGATGGTCAGTGTCCTCTCAGGTTGTGTGAGGCTTCAAATTTTGGACATCTTTTGGGTTTATGATCAATGTGAGGATCTGTGACAGATTTGATTTGTTTGTAAGCATATGGGGCAGAGTAAATGAAATAAATGGCGAGGATAGAAAATTTTATGCATGTTATAGAACAATCCTGCACCATGGTCCATCATTGTGCTTAGTGATTTCCATTGTAAATAATAGAAATGAATTTTTTTAAAGCTATATTGTCCTCTCGCTGTGGCGGTACATTCTGGCATGATAATGGTTGCTATATTTCGTTGTAGAACACAAATTGAGGATGCTCCCGTGCAACAATAAATAAAGAGGCTTGGGGTAGTTATTTGATTGATTCGGTTGATTCAACACTTCTTTATGACCAAGAATCACATCTATGTAGGCCAGAGAAGGGAGCATAAACCTATATATAGTGTAATGGCTATCAATATGTGTGGTAAGGAACTAATGGATTTGGAAAAAATCATAATGTATCGAGGTCTAGATAAATACCTCATTGTATACCTCGCTTAGGAAAGAAAGGGCGAGGACCCTATTGTTATTACAAAAGAAGTGGAAATTCTCAAGAATTAGTATCCAAGAGAAGTGGAGAGCTCCCATATCATGTGTATATGTATGGGTTAGTCAACCAAATAGATGGGTGTTACCTGTCCAACCCTTGAATGTGTTGATAAATATGGGTAGGTTGGTATTATTCTTAGGTTTCGTTTAAGCAATTTTGCGGGGTGGCCTAAGCAAAATAGTGCATGCAGGAAAATACAAATATTGAAATGAGAAGCAAAACCAAATCTAGAAATGTGCTAAGTGGCACCGTATTGCCTCGCTAAGTGGCATCATTTTGTGATGCAAGCACTATGGTAATGGCTCATCAGTGGCGCCATCTGATTTGGCCCTGTAATTTGATGTCAAATGGTTTGATTAACTGATTCCAAGTGGCAAAGTAGCTCACATGGCAATGGGGTTATATTTGATGCCAAGTGGTCCTCTGTTTCGGATGCCAAGTTAGTTGGCCATACTTAAGTGTTAAGGGAATATTCGTGCTTCAAACTAAGATCGCCTTCAAATATTTAACTAGACCAATTCTGGTAAAGGTGTTCCCCACTTTTGTAGGGGTTTCTAAGTTTTCAACCTTATTAGGTGCTACC
Organism: Pinus tabuliformis; assembly: GCA_031772625.1. Classification (NCBI taxonomy): domain Eukaryota; kingdom Viridiplantae; phylum Streptophyta; class Pinopsida; order Pinales; family Pinaceae; genus Pinus; species Pinus tabuliformis. The sequence goes on along the minus strand of CM062816.1, from coordinate 1,760,028,417 downwards.
AACCCCAAGGGGAGGTGACATTTCCAAGGTTAATCCTTCAATCAATAGGTGTTGGCATAAGTAAATGGCAATGGAGGGGAAAAATTTCATGAACAAGAGGCATGTTCAAGTGGGATCAACAACTAGGAATCCACATCCTGAGATTATATATGTAATGGAGGCAACAATTGTGGATGCCTAAGTTACTCTGCTTGGCTCACTTTTTCTGCCAAAAAGAAATAAAGGCTCTAGTGGGCCTTCTATTTATTTTTGATAATGCTTTGTATTTTGGTGCATAAATCGAGGATCAAAGCTCGCTCTTTATGATATAGCATTTAATTACTCATTAAGATGAAGCAATTTATTACTCATCAAGGTTGGGACATGAGAGTGTTCCTTTTGATGAGATGCAACATCAAGTGCTCAGGAACCAAGTGATTGTTAATGCGAAGGGTAGAGGTCATACTAGGCTTTTTCTCACATGCTAACCTATCTCTCGGCCATGTTTTGCATTTCAATCTTATTTTTCTTTCATTGGCCATACTATGCTTTTACATTTTCTTAGTCATTGACTTCTAGGGCAATGTTTTCAGGCCCTACTCAAGGATGCGGATAAGAGAGTGCCAAATCCTAATGGACTAGTAAAATTTGAACCTGAAGAATGGAGATGATGTCAAGGGCTAATAATGTGACATGGAAAGTGTTAAGTATGCTAAAAGGGAGAATGGACTAGGGACCCTCCTATAACCCTAAGGCCTTAGGGGAGGTCCAACTGGACTAGCGATAAAGCTTAACCCCTTTGGTAAGGTGAGAGAAGAAACTTACAATCATGATCAATCAATTATCTAGATTACCCTTTTATCCATACTAAATTCCCAAAACATTAAATGCACCCTATTGCACAATGATCAAAGTACTTGTTGAGTGGTAGCCTATCTTTAACCTGTTTGGTAAGGTGAGAGAATAAACTTACAGTGAAGATCAATTAATCATCCATATTATTTTTTAATCCATACTAAATGCCCAAAACATTAAGTACTTGTTGAGTGGTAGCTCACCTTCATTCAAGAGAAATGCTAGATGGTGAGAGGTGTAATGATTGCGGAAAATCATGGAGCTATCATATCATCATCATCAAGCTATGTGTAGGGTTGCTGGTTATATGGTTGTCCAAAATATGAGAAAAAATCTCCTTGTGAAGTGGCTTTTGCACAACATAAATTTATTGATTTGGTATGTTACAATAACTCTTATAGCCAAAAAAAGTTCTTAAAAGATTGAACGTTGGTAAAAGTGTTTGTGAAAGTGCACATTAACAAGTCCTTTTTGCTTCAAAATCAAAGCTTTAAGTGAATAAAATAAATCCCCAAGAACAACAATCCATCTAAGGTAGAACTCTATTGTTAGGGTATTGCTACTTACACATCCTCTTTGTTTGGAAATGTATGACATTTGTGAATGATCACCAATTTAAATGAAATATCTTCCAACAATTGTATTGAAGTTTTCAAAAAACTCCATTGTACCCTATGATTGTGTTCCAAATTGTTATTAAGCCATATATCGATTTCGCTGAATATCCACCTATTTGTTTGTGTTAGATTTCTTAAAACTCAACAACTAATTTGTTAACTATGCTAAGTAAAGAGTTGAAAACTGAAATTTAACTCCAATCCAAAAATATACTAAGTTTTCTAACTAGCATGCAATGAAAAATAAAGAACAAATGAAGACAAAGACACCCTAAAAATGTACACAACAAACTTTACCCGGAAAACCCCTAATTGGGGAAAACCTGCAAATGTGGTGGTTTTTATTAGGTTTCTTCAACAAAGGTATTTTTTAGAAAAATATTACAAAGAAGGGAAAACTTCACATTGGCTCTACAAATTCCTCAACATGTTGAGACACCCTCACTCAACCTCATGACCTAGTCATCTTGCACATTGTACAAATCTATACAGGTAAATATGGCCTGAGTACGACCCCTTCTGCGCCCTGAATACGTCTTGGATTCTGTAGAATGTATGTTGGGTAATATTTGAGGCTTGTATGCCTCTCTTTATCCCTTAATATGTGTTGATTTGAAGCCCTAGTTTGTCGAAACCCCTCGGACTGAAGTGTTCTTTTCTTGTTGCCTATAGCCACAAAGTCTCTAGTATGTGAATGAACCAACTGAGTGCCCTTTTTCTTTTTTAGAAATTGACCTGGGCCCACCAATACTATGATGGGTTGAGATTAAGTCTCCTTAAATAACTAAGATTGTTTCACTTTTTGACTAGAAGAGAAATTAAATTTCTCTAAAGTCAAATGATAAGATAAAGGTTGACGTGTGCCTTGGTCGACATGTGGGTCCCTTTGCCAAACTTAGCACACCTCTAAGTTTGGCGAAACCCTTCCTCCTCTAACTCCATGGAACAATTTGAATTTCCATAGAAAGGCTAAAGCTTGTCTTTTATTGTTTCTTTAGTTGAAGACTGAGCGAATAAGGCGAAATCTCAACTTTGCCTTAGCTTCAAATGGAAATTGTATATGCGACATGCAAATTATAATTTGCATTTTTTCTTTTGCTTAGTTTTCTAATAATATTAATTAATATATGAAATTGTTGAATTATTTTTAGATAAAAACATTCGCTATTCATTAATAACTAAATTAGTTCTTAACATTGTAAAACATAATCTTAAAACAGAAATTAACTATTTTATACTTATTACTTACACACACCCACAAATACATTAAATGAATAATATTTTTGTTGAAAGTGAAAAAAAAAACTCATTACATTATCTTGGTATTTCGAGTGCATGTTAAAATGGTCAGTGTCCTCCCAGGTTGTGTAAGGCTTTAGATTTTGGACCTCTTTTGGGTTTATGATCATTGTAAGGATTTGTGACAAATTTGATTTGTTTGTAAGCAAATGGGGTAAAGTAAACAAAATAAATGAGGAGGACAGAAAATTCTATGCATGCTATAGAACAATCTTGTACCACAGTCTATCATTGTACAAAAATGAAAATTTTAAAGCTATAATGTCCTCCAATTGTGGAAGTACATTCAAGCATGATATTGGCTGCTAGATTTCACCGTAGAACACGAATTGAGGATGCTCTCGTACCACAATCAATAAAGGGGCCTAAGAAAATTATTTGATTGATTCAGTTGATTCAACACTTTTTTATCACTAAGAATCATGTTTGTGTAGGCCAGAGAAGGGAGTAAGGACCTATATATAGTGGAATGGCTATCCATATGTGTGGTAAGGAACTAATGGCTCTAGCAAAACTCAAAATGTACTGAGGTCTAAATAGTTACTCAGAATGTACTAAGGTCTGAATAGTTACCTCACATTATACCTCTCTTAGGCAAGGAAGGGCGGGGTCCATATTGCTATTATGAAAAAAGTGAAAACTCTTAGGAATCAATATCCAGGACAAGTGGAGAGCTCGCATACCCTATGTATATGTATGGGTAAGTTAGCCACACATATGGGTGTTACATGCTCAACCCTGCCCTATGCTAATAAATATGGGAAGGTTGGTGTTATTCCTAGGTTTTTCTCAAGCAATTTTGTGGGGCGACCTAAGCAACATAGTACAAGTAGGGAACTACAAATATTGAAATGAGAAGCAAAACCAAGTCTGGAAACCATTTGTGTGATGCAGCAATGTGGTAATGGCGCATCAGTGTTGCCCTTTGATTTGGCCCCGTAATTTGATGCCAAATGGTTTGATTATTTGATTCCAAGTGGCACAATAGCTCACTTGGCAATGGGCTCAAATTTGAAGCTTAATGGTTTCACTATTTGATGCCAAGTGGTCCTCTATTTTGGATGCCAAGTAAGTGGATCATACTTAAGCGTTAAGATCATATTCATGCTTCAAATTGGGATCACCTTCAAATATCTAACTAGACCAAGTGTGGTAAAGGTGTTCCCCACTTTGTGGGGGTGGCTAATTAGTCAACCTTATTAGGTGCTTCCAACCCCCAAGGGGAGGTGACATTTCCAAGGTTAATCTTTCAATCAATAGGTGTTGACATAAGTAAGTGGAAATGGAGGGGCAAAATTTCATCGCTGAGATGCACGGTCAAGTGGGACTAGTGAGTGGGAATCCACATCACTAGTATATAGATGTAATGGAGGCAGTGATTGTTGATGCATGAGTTACTCTGCTTGGCTCACTTTTTCCGCCAAAAAGAAGTAAAGGCTCTAGTGGGCCTTTTATTTCTTTTTAATAATGCTTTGTATTTTAGCGCATAACTCAAGGATCAAAGCTTGCTCTTTATGATATAGCATTTAATTACCCCTTTAAGATGAAGCAATTTACTGCTCATCAGGGTTGGGATCTTTTTGATGAGATGGAGCATCAAGTGCTTAGGAATTGGGTGATTGCTAATGAGAAGGGTAGAGCTCATGTTAGGAAATTTCTCACATGCTAACATATGTCTTGGCCATGTTTTGCATTTCATTATTATTTTTCTTTCTTTGTGGCCATATTATGCTTTTACATTCTTTTAGCTGCATTAAATTCTAGGGCAATGTTTTCTGTCCCTACCCAAGTATGTGGATAAGAGTGCCAAATCCAAATGAACTAGTGACAGTTGGACCTGGAGAATGGATATGATATCATGGGTTAATAATGTGACATGGAAAGTGTTAAGTATGGTAAAAGGGAGAATGAACGTGTTATTTCAATCCAGGTCTTCTTTGTAGTGCCCCTTGTATAACCCTAAGGCCTTAGGGGAGGTCTCACTGGGCTAGGGCTAAAGATTAACCCCTCTGGTAAGGTGAGAGAAGAAACTTACAAACATGATCAATAAATCATTTAGATTACCCTTTTATCCATACTAAATGCCCAAAACATTATGTAAATGCACATGGGTGACATTTGGCTTGCCCCGGGTCCTCAGATGTAGACTGGTCGACAGGGGACAATTGACAGGCTCAGGGGCCACAAATTTGGGCTTTGGATGGGCAACAAGTGGCAAGCTCATGGTATTTAGGAAGGGAGACAATTGGTGGGCTTAGGGCCCTCAGATTTGGTAGTTGGATGGGAGATAAGTGGCAAGCCTAGGTCCCTTGGATCTGGCCGTTGGATGGGTGAGAAGTGGCGGGCCATGATCGTCCGATTTGGCCACTACATGGGTGACAAGTTGCAAGTCCAAGACCCTTTGATTTATGCGCTCAGTAGATCACAAGTGACATGCACATGTCCCTTTGATCTAGGCGCTCAATAGATGAGAAGTGGTGGGCCCAGGGCTCTTAGATTTGGACCGCTACATGGGTTATAAGTGGCAAGTTTAGGGCCCTCGATACATCGCTAGATGGTGACAAGTGTTGGGCTCAGGGCCCTCGGATTTGGACCATTGGATGGACAACAAGTGGTGTGCTCAGGGCCATCAGGTCTTGATGGATGGATGGGAAACATGTGGTGTGCTTAGGGCCATTAGATGTGGATAGTTGGATGGGTGATGAATGGCGAACTCAGGGCCCTCAGATCTAGACATGATGGGTGAAAAATGGCAAGCTCAGGGCTATCGGATCTGGCTGTCGCATGTGTGACAAGTGGTGAGCTCAAGGCCCTCATATCTAGCTTCTACATAGGCAGTAAGTGGCATGACCATGTCCCTCTGATCTGGGCAATAAATGAATGACAAGTGGCGTGCTCATGGCCCTCGGATTTGGGTGCTCAATTTGCAAGAATTACCCTAGGCAAGGTTTTCCGATCTGGGCGTTTTATGAGCGACAAGTGGGAGGTTCAGGGCACGTTGGATCTGCTCTCTCGATGGGTGACAAGTGGCTTGCTCAATGCCCTCGGATTTGAGTGCTGATGGGTGTCAAGTGGACTGTTCAACAACCTCAGATTTACGTGTTGGATGGGCGACAAATGGCTTGTTCAGTGCCCTAAGATCTGGTTGCTTGATGATGGACAAGTGGCTTGCCCAAGACCCTTGAATCTGGGTGCTCGATGGTGAAGTGGCTTGCTTAGGTCCCTCACATCTCCGTGTTGGATCAGTGAAAAGTTGTCTGCCCATGCCCCTTTGATTTTTCCCCTCTATCACTTACAAGTGGCGGGCTTAGGGCCCTTGGATTTGGGTTCTTGATGGTCGCCATGTGGCAAGTTCAGGCTCCTCAGATATACACCTCAGATGGGTAAGAAGAGGCAGGCTCAAGCTCCTCAAATCTATGCACTAGATAGGTGACAAGTGGTGGGGTCACACCCCTTCGTTCAAGCTACTGGATATGAGACAAGTGGCCTCCCAGGTCCCTTTGATTTGATGCTCGATGGATGACAAGTGGTGGATCAAGGCCCTCAGTTTTTGGGCTCTCTTAGATGGAAAGTGGTGGGTTAAGGTCTCTTCGATCTAGGCTCTCAATGGAGGACAAGTGGCAGGCTTAGGTCCCTTCAATTAGGCCACCATATTGTGTCACAAGTGGCTTGCTTAGGCCCCTTCGATCTAGGAGTTGGATTGATGACAGGTGGCCTACCCAAGCCCCTCCAATTTGGGTGCTCGATGGATGACAAGTGGCATGTCCTTGTCCCTCCGATTTGTGTGCTTTATGGATGACAAGTTCCCTGTACAAGTCCCTCAAATCTGAGCTCTCATTGGATGACAAGTGGTGGGTTGAGGGCCCTCCGATCTGGGTTCCCATGCATGACAAGTGGCAGGTTTAGGTCCCTTCAATTAGGCCACTGAATGTGTAAGAAGTGGCCTGCCCGGCCTCCTATGATTGATCAATGATAAGTAGCTTGCCCATGTCCCTCCAATCTGGGTGCACGATGGATGAGAAGTGGCCTACCCAAGTTTATCAGATTTGGGCGCTTTATGGATGACAAGTGGCTTGCTCAAGTCCATCATATTTGGGTGCTCAATGGATGACAAGTGGCCCTTGGATATAAGTGTTGCATGGGCAACAAGTGGCACGTTAAGGGCCCTCAAATCTGGGCGCTACATGGGCAACAAGTGGTGGGCTCAGGGCCCTCAGATCTAGGTGTTGCATGGGAGACAAGTGGTGGGCTTAGGGCCCTCGGGTCTGCCCTCTTGATGTGTGACAAGTAGGGGGCTCAGGATCCTTGGATCTAAGCTCTAGATGGATGAAAAGTGGTGGCCTGAGGACCCTCAAATCTGGGTTCTCTGGAGGACAAGTGGCAGGGTCATGTCCCTTAGATATGGCCACTAGATGTTGTGACAAGTGGCCTAACCAGGTCTCTCTGATCTTGGTGCTCGATGGATGACAAGTGGCCGACCCAGGTCCCTTTGATCTGGTTTCTCGATGAATGACAAGTGGCTGGCCCAAGTCCTTTGATCTCGTTGCTTGATGTTTGACAAGTGGCTTTTCCATCCCCTTCGATCTGAGCTCTTGATGGATGACAAGTTGCCTACCTAGTTTCCTTCGATCTGGGCACTCGATGGATGATAAGTCACCTACCTAGGTCCCTTCGCACTGGATGCTTGATGGTTGACAAGTGGCTTGCCTAGGTCCCTCCGATCTAGGCGCTCGATGGATGATAAGTGGCCTACCTAGGTTTGTTGGATCTAGGTGCTCAATGGATGACAAGTGGCCTACCCAAGTCTATGTGATCTGGGCACTTGATGGATGACAAGTGACCCTTAGATCTGGGTGTTGCACGGGAAACAAGTGGTGGGTTAAGGGCCCTTGGATCTGGGTGCTGCATGAACAACAAATGGTGGGATCAAAGCCCTCAGATCTTCTCGCTTGATGCATGACAAGTGGCAGGCTCAAGACCCTTAGATCTAGGCTCTCACTAGACAAAAAGTGGTGGGCACAGGGCCCTCAACTCTAGAATTTTGATGGAGGACAAGTGGAGGGGTTAGGGTCCTTTGATATGGGCACTTGATGGATGACAAGTGAGCTCAAGCTCCTTGAATTTGCAGTGCTTGATGGACGACAAGTGGCAGTTGCATGTCCCTTGGATCATCTACTGCATGGACAAGTGGTTTTCTCAAGGTCGTTTGATGCATTGACAAGTGGTAGGCTTAAGCTCGTCAGATTTGTGCATTGGATGAATGACAAATGGCTCTTGTTCAAGTCCTTGGATTTGTTGATATTGGTAGCTTGGGAGGTACTCGAAACCCTAGGCTAAAGGGTTGTGGAGGAATTAGATTCGTAAGATCACTTGTGGGCTAAGAACCCAAGCTTGGGGTTTCGTACCCAAAGGCGTCGAGCCAAAACCATGAGGAGAATTGATGACTTGGCAAATGGAGATGGAAGAGAACCCTTAAAGGAGCAAGGGGAAACTTCAAGCACCATGAGATCCGTTGTCAAAATGGAGAAATTAATTTTTATATGTTAAGTGTGGGTGAATTTGTCTCAAGATCAAGTCGACCTTAGTATAGGGTGTCGCTCTTGATGGGTTGGACATCACCCTAAGAGAAGGTATAAATAAAAGGTGAATGAATGGTCACTTCACACATCAAAAGAGCATCACATCAAGGAAATGCATCTATGATCTAGCTACAGGAGAAAAGGAGCTCAAGCGAAGAGGGGAGGAGCCTTCACTGGTATCTTTCCATAAATGTTTTGGGAGACAAGTTTACTAGGCAGTAGGCCGAGGCTAGGAGAGGCATTTATAGGTTGATCTTGTGCAACAAAGAGGTGTTTCTTTTTCTATTTTGAGGCCACAGAGATTTGTGGTATTGCAGGTGGTGTGTCTCCCTTTTGGAGAGGGTCGAGAGGCATAAAGAGTGTCCTCACACTAGGCTGCATTCACAGAAGTGGCAACACAAGTGTTTGAAGGAGAACACAAGGTGGTTTTCTATTGTAACAGGCCAAAACTAACAATTTGTGCCCTAGTTACAGAATCATGGGTCTGTAGGTATCTTTTGGAGGACCCAAGACGCTGAATATAAGTGTTGGAAGTGGTAGAAGGGGCAATGAGTTAGGAGGAGAACTAGGTAAGGAGAACCACAATTATTTAGAGCAGAATTAGGGTTGTTGTTGTGCCCTAACCAGATCTCAAAAGTTGTATAAGTGCTAAGGTAAGAGGAGTAGAAAAATAAGGTATGATTGTCTTCGGTTGTTGATGTGTTGTTAGTGGATGAGGTGTCCTAGTAGAGGACAAAAATTGAAGGTCATCTTAAGGTTATAAGGAGGGCAACAAGTGGATGATCTTAGTAGCCTTAGATCAGTTACGAAGGACTTTGGTAGCTATAAAAAGGGTGAAGACTTGGATGTCTATGATTGTCAAAACAAAAATTATATGTTTGGATTATCCTAGAAATCTGCCCAAAACATCTCTGAAATATGCTCAGAAAATTCTTGAAATTTGCCAACAACATCCATGAAATCCGTTTGGAACACCCTGAAAATTTTTTCGAAATGTTTTTGGGATGGCCAACAAGTCCCTTAGTTGCTAAGGGTTTGGGGATGTTTTCTAGAGTTCCAAAAGTTCCTAGAACGCAGGACATACACGCAAGGTACTTTGGTGTTTTTTATTTTTTAATTTTTAATTTTTAATTTTTTCTTCGTCTTTAACTGTCCCCTTTCAACATAGGTTAAAAACCTTGGAACCAACATCACCACTAGATATAACACAGGAGTCCAAGCTGGGATCCACCATTGCATCTAAGGTGCCAACATTAACTTCCCTCGATAGGTCAGGAAGTGCACTTTTCTGACAGAGCATATCGACCAAATGCAAACCTGTTAAACCTATATCCGCCTAAAACCAAGGCGCCAAAATCCAAAAAAATATGGCACCAACAGAAGTAGGGTTCGCTAGCGCTAAGCAAGTGATTCACAATCGTTGAGCTAGGTTTCCATGGGCGCACGACCCAAACGAAGGCACAAGGGAGCGACCAACAAACGAGTCCCACGAACGAGCACAAGTCACACATGTGGTCACAACTTAGCATTTTTGGTGCGACCTTGTGTGCCTGGGTGCCCACAAGTGACACGACCCAACCTGACCGGCCCAAACACGTTTCCATGGGCGCTCGACTCGAACGAAGGCATGTGGGAGCCCCCAACAAATGAGCAGCATGAACGAGCACAAGGCGCATAGGCAGTCACAACTTAGCATTTTTGGAACAACCTCGTGCGCCCGAGCGCCCATAAGTGACACGACTCGACTCATCCGAATGTGTTTCCATGGGCGCCCACACATGACCCGACTCGCTTGAACACGTTTCCATGAGAGCCCACACATGGCACGATTTGACCCACCCGAAAGATATTTGGGGTTTCCATGGGTGCACTACCCCAACAAAGGCACGAGGGAGCGCCCAACGAATAGGCCGCATGAATGTGCACAAGGCACACGGGCGGTCACAACTTAGCATTTCTTGGACGACCCTGTGTTCGAGGGCGCCCACACACGACATGACCTAACCTGCCTGAACGCGTTTCCATGGGCGCCAATCACCCAAAGGAATCAAATTCCATAACTTGCAAACCTCTTTTATTTGCATAGAAAATAAAAATATTTATACTTCAATTAAAGGGCGCTCCCTGAATGTCTCGGAATCCAGATATAATAGGATGGTATCATTCGAGAGGTATAATCAAAATTACAATTAATAATTACAATAACTAAAATTAAAACTAATTAAAATAAAATATAAAAAAATAAAAAATAAAATTGAAAACAAATATAATGAAGAAAAATTAATTAAATAGATTAAATAGATAAATAATAATTATTATTATTAAATTAATCATATTTGTCGGCTAAGCATCTCTATATATATAGAAAAAAATAAGACCAGTCTTTCAATAATTTCTCACATCCTGAAGATGAACCATCGTTGCTGGTTCGAAACGTCGATGGAAAAGAATCCTTATGCGATGGATCCGGAAGAGAATCTAAACAATGATGTAACTCGCAGAAACCTCAAAGACAAGATAATTACCCAATACGGAAGGGAGATTATGAAAGAAGTTCGCAGATTTGAACGAAACAGATGGCTCTTAATGAAAAAGAAGACTGACCTTACATTTCTGAAGAGATGCAGAGATTCATCAATCATTCCTACCTTTGCCAAAATCAATCATTCTCTGAGAAGTCAGCGCAATAATCAAGAACCAATATGATTATAACAATTAACAATTAAAAATTAAAAATTAATGAGAATAATAATTAAAATAAATAAATAATCATAATAAATACAATCAATACAATTATAATTAATTAAAATAGCAATTAAAATAAACAAATAATTAAAATTTGCATAAAACAATTATGAAATCTATATAATTATAACAATTAAAAATTAATAACTAGAATAATTATATAATCAAAATTACAATTAATAATTACAATAACTAAAATTAAAACTAATTAAAATAAAATAAAATAAAATTGAAAACAAATATAATGAAGAAAAATAGATTAAATAGATAAATAATTATTATTATTATTAAATTAATCATATTTGTCGGCTAAGCATCTCTATATATATAGAAAAAAAATAAGACCAGTCTTTCAATAATTTCTCACATCCTGAAGATGAACCATCGTTGCTGGTTCGAAACGTCGATGGAAAAGAATCCTTATGGGATGGATCCGGAAGAGAATCTAAACAAGGTATTTATATATTAAATAACACAATGGAGGATACACCACCTCAAGATTAAGTTAGATGGGCATAATGAAATGATATTTTAACGTGCATGAGACTAAAAATAGTCTATGGGACCATGAGTTCCCTCCTTTCCGCATATTTGTAAAACTTCTCATTCAAACCTAGTGGTCATGTGTTTTGGAAGCTAACTACATAGGGGGTACATAGGGAGAATTGTAGTTTGTAAGTTCTATTTTCGACAAAATGCCAAAGAAGACTAGTTGTATAACTTGTAAAAGAGAAATTGTGATTTTTAAATTCTAAGATTATGCTTATAGCTTGTAAAAGAGAAGTTGGGATTTTTAAATTCTAAGATTATGCTTTGACCATAGCATATATAGCATGTGTGTTGGTCATGGAAGCACTATTTGGTTATATTTAGAGATTACACAAGTGAAGAAGGGATTACCCCCGTAAAAGAAATCGGCTCTAATCCAAGGAATATTAAATTGGTTTTGTTGGCAATTTGTGGAGGTACTTTGTATGGCGTACATTTTTGCTGAAAGCTGGCCGATAGAAAAGGGCAAACGTCCAGTGGCTACGGTCACAGAGCAAGGGTTTCGCAGAGGAAGGGAAGCTCAGAGCTAAGGTTTTCAGCGACCATCACGTTGGTTTTGTCACAAACCGGTAGCGGATTCGAGGTAGGATTCTCACAAGCCTGCATCCGCCAAAAACCCAGAAGCCAAAATCCAAAAACCTCTGTCACCAACATGCCAACAGAACTAGGGTTCACCGGCTCCGAACACGTGATTCACCATCGCTGAGCTAGGGATCATCATCACAGAGCAAGGGCTTTGCAGACGTAGGGAAAACTTGGAGCTAAGATTTCCAGAGCTTAATGGCGGTTTGCAGAAGAAGAGAAACTCGAATGAGATCACTCTCCACTGATAAACACACCCAGAATAAATTACATATACAGAGGAGGAGACGCTAAAATCTTGTTGTCCTTTCTGCTTTCCTTGCTCGCCGCTCAATCATTGCAGGGGTCTGTCTGCCATGAGATGACGTACCTGGTACCTGTCTGCCATGCTTCTGATAGTTCATACAACTTGTTCTGTCCATTGGCTTTTTTTCAGATGAAAATTTGGTGATTTCGGCGGATAACTTCTTCAGCGGATAAGTGGAAAACGTTGTATTGGAGAATTTGTCGTTGATTGATAACTTTGTGCTGAGAATTCACAATGGATAACTCATTGCTGCTACCCTATCTATAACAGATGACCTATCGTTGATACGCTATGTGTAAGGGATAACCCATCGTCGTCAACATATCGTTGATCCGCTATATCAAAGAGATAACCTCTCTGGATTTGATAACATCTCGTTGATACGCTCCCGGGATTTGATAACATCTCGCTGATACGCACGCTGGATCTGATAAAATATCATTGATACGCTATCTGAATTTGATAATCTATCATTAATACGCTATCTGAATCTGATAATCTATCATGGATACGCTATCTGAATCTGATAAGCTCTTGTTGATACGCTATCTGAATTTGATAATCTCTCGTTGATACACTATCTGAAATTGATAAGCTTGCCTTGATACCTTCTGTAGAATTGATAAGCTATTCTGATAAGCTCTGATTTAGGCGCTATCTGGAATTGATAAGCTATCATTGATATGCTATTAATACGGAAATTGATAAGTTTCATGGATATGCTATCTAAAATTAATAAGCTATCAGTGATACGCTATCTGAATTTGATAATCTATCATTCATAGAGCCTATCATTATAAGTTATCAATTTTTGATAGCGTATCAAATTCAGAGAGCCTATCAATATAAGTTATCAATTTTTGATAGCATATAGAGATAGCTTATTAATTTCGATAGCGTATCAATTATAGCTTATCAATTTCAGATAGCATATTCATGATAGCTTGTCAATTACAAATAGCGTATCAATGATAGCTTATCAATTACTATCAGATTGGACGGCCCGGATCTGCCAGATCGGACGGCACAGATCTACACTAGCTGACGGCTCAGATCTGTCGATATTCGACGGTCCAGATCTGTGTAGATCAACGGCCCAGATTGGCCAAGATCCGACGGTCGAGATTTAACTAGATCTGACGGTCTGTATCGCCTGATATTGGATGGCCCAGATCTGCTAGATCTGACGGACCAGATTTGATGATATTGGACGGCACAGATCGGCAACATCCGACGGTCCAGATCTGCCAATATCTGACGGCCAGATCTACGCTAGCGGAGGGCTCAGATCTGTTGATATTCGACGGTCCAGATCTGTGTAGATCAACGGACCAGATTGGCCGAGATCCGACGGCACATATCGCCCGGTATTGGATGGTCCAGATTTGGCAGGATTGGACGGTCCGGATCTGCTAGATCTAACGGTCGAGATCTAGCTATATCCGACGGCCCAGATCTACGCTAGCGGACGGCTCTGATCTGTGTAGATCAACGGCCCGAATCAATACATATCCGACGGTCCAGATCTGTGTAGATCAACGGCCCATATCGCCTGATATTGGACGGCCCAGATTTGACAGGATTGGACGGGCCAGATCTGCTAGATCTGACGGACCAGATCGCCTGAGATCTGACGGACGGCCAAGATTTGATGATATTGTACGGCCCAGATCTACGCTATCGGACGGCTCAGATCTGTCGATATTTGACGGTCTAGATCTGTGTAATCAACGGTCCAAATCAATCCATATCCGACGGTCCAGATCTGTGTAGATCAACGGTCCAAATCTATCCATATCCGACGGTCCAGATCTGTGTAGATCAACGGTCCAGATTGGCCGAGATCCGACGGCTCAAGTTTGCGTGATTCGACGGTGCAGATCTGCCTAGATCCCAAAGCCAACTATGAGGTGCTATGTTAGCAGGGACCAAGCGCTTCCTCTTGGTCCAGACCAGCAGCATCGTGCGCCAATATGTGATCCCAGCATTGTGATTCCTGCAAGCCATCCCAGGACGCCTGCTCCAACAATGGCGATCGAGATATTGCTGGAAGATTTATGAAAGGTGACCCGACTTCCCGTCTGTGCCGAACCGGGTAACAGAGGCGAATCCTCGCGAGGCAGAACTGGTAATATTTCCAGAATTTATCTGGAAGGATAGTTTGCATGGTTCTGCTGAGCGTAGGTGGGTATTGGTTGAGGGATCCGAAAATTACTTTGATAGACTGTCAGAAGAAGGAAAGAAACTTCAGAGTTCCTTGTGTTTCAAAAAATAAACAAATCATTCGAGGAGAATCTTTGCTTAAAGAAATTCCCCCTGGAATTTAGTTGCAAAAGTTTGAGCTGTTTCCGTATTGGAGATTGTTATCTGGTTCAATGCCAACTTCCAACCTGAAGATTGCTCTTCAAACCCACTTATGGTTTGTCCTTTGAAGACTAATAAAATTGTGCCATCATCTTACAACCCTACTTGGACTTTCTCAATTGCTTCTTTACCATGGGAACAGAAAACAAACTCATCCAAACTGCACTTTTCTTATAGACGACTAGAATACACCACCTTTGACTTTGCAGTTCTATGACATGAATGATCCTGCTAATATTTAGCATGGCAAAAAAGGACGGTCCTTCACGGTCTCATCAGTGAATCTTAGATATGTTATGCCTTACATTCCATGTGGAGCAATTGTTATTATACAAGAGCTTATTGAGCATGTCAAGGCTAACATGATCCCTGAAATCGTGGGTGTATCTGATGCTTTAAAAAAATGCTCAGCTTGCAGCATGGTAGATGCTACAGTATATGATAATGATGCCAAATTTGAAGGTAGATTACCAGAGCTAGAGATGATATCCTTGCATGGAGAAGTCAAAGATGTCCTCCGCAAAGAAATGAATCATTTTCTAAAGGAAAATAGATTCAGTTGTAAATATATACCTGCAAATAACAGTTCAGTATTTATTTCAAATGTAATGTACACTATCCATATACAAGACCCACATGGTACACACTATCGTTTGCATGGTTTCCAGCAGCATCGTGTACGCTAATATGTACACTATAGTTTGCATGGTTTCACTTCTCGCTTTGAGCATCTGTAAAAGCTCCATTCCAGCGGGCAATTAACGATGGTTTTGTCTGGTTTGTAGCACCTTTTCCTTAAAGGTATGACTTCTTTTCTTTAATCGGTCCTCTCTTTTCTGTCAATTGTCGGGTAAGACCTTATTTGGTGATCTGAATATTGAATAATGTCGATGTTGGTGGGATATTTGTTGGCAGGGCTCTCTATACCTTGGGTCCTTGATGGTTAATCAAACAATGGGTTCCAGGACACAGAGGGTTAGGTTGTGTAGAAAAAGGAGACATGAACTGGATACCTATTGCTTGCAGATTTTGTGAATGATAGTGTTACATAGGACCTCTAACCTTATAATCCAATCGAAATTCAAATTAATCATGATTTAATTGAGGGGTTTGAGGGGTTTGCTCTCACTTGCAGGAAATTTGGACTTTTCAAGTCCGGACGTTGTTAAAAACAAACCCTCGCATGCACCCTAAGTTCAACCCTCGGTTAAGTTAACTCTTGAATCCTTCTGGGATGGCAAGAGCTCTGCTGCTGATCCGGATGTGGATGGTAGTTGCTGGAGTGATTGATTTCCAGCAGTGTCTGATCTCGAGGGTTTTGCCATGGTACTGAAGGCGTTCATCTGGATGTGGATGGCAGGTGCTGGAGTGAAATTGATTTCCAGCAATGTCTTCTTCTATTTGGATCCGGTTCTGGACACCACTGCTATGCTTGGAGCTGTTCCTCCCCAGCTGTGGCTTTGCTGATGGGGGATATTGGCTTCAGACATTTACTTTTCTGGACACCACTGCCATGCTTGGAGCTGTTCCTCCCGAGCTATGGCTTTGCTGATGGGGGATATTGGCTTCAGACATTTACTTTTCTGGACACCACTGCCATGCTTGGAGCTGTTCCTCCCGAACTATGGCTTTGCTGATGGGGGATATTGGCTTCAGACATTTACTTTTCCAGAGGAAACGCCACCATCCCTGCAATGGACATGACCAAATGGTTTGATCCATGTTCTAAATTGCAATCTTCCTTCATGTTTTTGAAAGTTCTATTAAACTGAAATCTCCCTCCCAGCACTGTTTTTGAAAATTTTCTTATAAATACAATCTGGAATTGACATGATAAATGGGTATTTGAATTTTCTTATAAATAGAAATTGGAATTAACTCAATGATAAATGGGTATTTGAATTTTCTTATAAATAGAAATTGGAATTGACTCAATGATAAATTGGTATTTCAAATAGCTTCTCTTTCCAAATGGGTATGGCTATTTCAAATAATAGCTTAATTTCATTGAAAATTTTTACATTTTGCAGATAGAGTGCGTTAAAAAATATTTCAAATAGCTTCTCTTTCCAAATGGATATAGCTATTTCAAATAATAGCTTAATTTTATTGAAAAGTTTTACATTTTGCAGATGAAGTGCATAAGAAATAGGCAGTTTTGAAAAGTCAGCCATCCATCCCAAAAAAATAGAAAAACAGGCCTGAGAGGTACCTAAATCAATCAGTGATTTTCAACGCAAAAAACATATAAACATGACCATAACTAAAGCTGCTTCCTTTTCTCTAAGAGAATATCAGGTTATGCCTAACTTACTAGCCTAGAGGATATATATATAGCACCGGATATGGTGTAGAAAATTGAGATCTTCCTATTTGCCATAGATGTCTTACAACACCTTCCACCTTACACATATTTACTTTTAATTTTAATTTACATATTTATTTTTTTATAGCAATATTTACTTTTAATTTTAATTTACATATTTAATTTTTTTATAACAATATTAGCATTTTTAATTTTAAAAAATTTACAATATCAATGAGCAAATGGCTACACCACATCCTTCCACCTTACACTTTTAACTTTAATTGGAAATTTTTATAACAATATCAATATCTTTAATTTTAAAACTTTTGCAATAACAATGATTACTTATTAACCAAAATAATTTTTAGTATTAAAACAAAAAAAATGAATTACAACATATAATTTATATACTTTTAACTTTAATTGGAAAATTTCATAACAATATCAACATCTTTAATTTTAAAACTTTTGCAATAACAATGATTACTTATTAACCAGAATATTTTTTAGTATTAAAACAAAAAAATGAATCACAACATATAATTTATATAATCATAAAACTTCTGCAATAACAATGATTACTTATTAACCAAAATTAATTTTAATATTTAATTTAAATATTAAAACAAAAAGCTGAATTGTAACATACAATTTATATAATCATAAAGTTTGACAAAAATTATGGTTATTTCCTATTTCCTATAGTTGATTATAGGTTTGATAAAATTTATGGTTTTCTCTATTTTCCCATAGTAACTACAAATTTATACCAGCCTTAAAGTGAATTGCCCAAACATATAGCTCATAAAATTATAAAATATATTAGGTATTATGGTTGTATCCTTATTTCACATAATACATACAAATTTATAGCAACCTCTCTCTAGTTTTTAAATATTCTCTAAATTGAATAAACGCAGAACAAATTTATAGCAACCTCTCTTTGGTTTTTAAATATTCTCTAAATTGAATAAACGCAGAAAAAGAAAACGTAAAGGATTAGAACAAAGGAGAGAGCGAAACCGTGAAGGATTAGAACAAAGGAGAGAGTTGATCGATAAAGCATGAGAATTCTCAATTCAATTGAATGAAATTGCCATATGATATGTATGTGTACTGTAATATAAAATCGTAAATACATACCATACCATTGTTGGATCGTTCCTATAGCCCAATAGAATATTAGGGATTTGCGCTATGACAATTGTGCTGAAACGCTGATAATCACTTTGAAAAAAAAACAATGGAAGATGGCAAGGTAAAAAAGTACATCCATTTATCATTAATTCCATTCCAATTTATATTTCTATTTAAACTTAAAAAATAATAATGCAATAATGATATATATAAAATATTTTCCAAGGATCACTGGGATAGGGGGAAATGTAGAGTTATATATCATGATTTTTTAGTGGGTCATTGGTAAATTTCAATTAGAGGTTTGAAGCCACAGATTTAAATGAGTTTCATAGTACAAAGTGCATGGGTGTAATTACTCAAAACAATTTTGTAGTGGTAATAATTCATTGACTCCTAGTACTTTCTCATTAATAAAGTTCCATCTAAGAGTAAGAGTAATGTTTGTAGTGAGTTGTTTTTAATATAGGATATATTGTTATTATTCCTCATCTTATTATGTTAAATTGCTTGGACATATATTAAAAAAATATGATAAAATATGTTAAGTAATTTGTTAATGGGTAATATTAAAATAATGTTTCTCTTTTTTCTTTTTTTTCTTACAAAGGAGGATAGGAAAAGACCCAATGCAAATTCAACCATTTAATTGTTATTAAAAATAACATTCAATTTATGTTATTTGTTGTTATATAATAAGATAAAGTTTATAAATACAATTATAATTACTCATTATTAAAATTAACGTTCATTTTATGTTATTTCTTCTTATAAAATAAGATAAAGTTTACGGATACAATTATAATTACTCATAGTGAAGTTATAAAGTATGGGTCTCAGTTTTCATTTTATGGCAAGTTGTACTTTGTTTCTTAGAATCAATTACAAAAAAAAATGATGTGGAAAAATTAACATTAGAAATAACATTCATTTTATGCTTTTTATTTTATTATTATAATTTATAATTAAGATGAAGTTTAGAGAAATAATGATATTACTTAGTGAAGTTATAATATTTGGGTTTTAGTTTTCATTTTACGACATATCTTCTTGTTTTGTGCTAAAGAGGTTTATGTCATAATGCTACATCATCATGTTGTTTTATGCTAAAGAAGGTTTGTGTTAGTTAGTTTTAATAAACAATCTCGTGTTAGTAATCCTTAACAAACGATCTCATTTCGAATGATGTTGAGGCTATTACTTGTATGAAAAAAATATATGCATGTTATCAATTGCAACATTGCAAGGCATTACAATAGTGACTCAATAATCAAATTAATAGGTCGTGGTTGGCTAAACATAATCAGTTGGAAAATAATATACATTGCAATAATGTGACCAAGCATGGTGAACATTTGGAAAATAATATACAGTGCAATAATGTGACCAAGCATGGTGAATGAAGTTGGGGCATTGTGGTAGTGGTATTAAAGACTAAAATTATTTAAAATAAATAATGGTAATGGATCTGGGGATAAGCCAATACTAGGGAGAAATGAAAATCATGCACATGAAACATTTGCAATCATAATTTTGGTATTCATCTATTCAAAACATCACAATTTTGATATTTATCTATTCATGTCATTTTAATATGTTATACAACTTGAATGGGCATAAAGAGCATGTGTTTCCTCCTAAGAAGTTACAGGTTCAAAACCAGAGGGGTAGAGTATGTATGCCTTTGTAGACTTAGCAGTCAAAATCGCTGCGTGGAGCGCAGAGGTGGTCCCTTGTCCCACAAAGAAGGGGGTCTCATACACAAATTTGGTGTATGGCTTGGCCGTGACCTTAAAAATGGATAATAATAATAATAATAATAAATATTTTTCAATTAACAATAAATTTTAGTTCAATTCATTTTATGATTAAAGCTGAAATGACATCTTTGAAATGCTTTTATAAATTTAACATATTGATTACAAAACATTAATATGAATATTGCTATTAAAATATTATTTTAACTTTAGTTTTTGAAGAAATGAAATGCCCTATTTTATCTAACCCTACTTCTATTTAAGTTTGATAATAATAATAAGGTATAATGTTGATAATTTAAATTTGATAATAATAACAAGGTATAATATTGACTTTATGTCAATTCAACAAACATTCTAATCCAATGCAAGATACGATATTATGGACTATAAAATCGCTGTAATGCATCTTTTAAATGACTCACTTAACAAAATTCAAATTCAAAACATAAAATTTAAATAAAATTCCTAGAAAGTTAAACATTAGATATAAAGCTAAAATGTTTCCACTACATAGTTAATGTTATATAATAAAAGTACAAATAATATTACAATAATAATAACTATTTTACAATAATTAAGACATCCAAATGCCTTTGGCAATCATGCAACCTTTTAACATTGGTAATAGTTGGATAGTGATTTTTTTAAAAGGATAAATAGATTATATTTCCTCTCTCAAATTAGAAAATAATAATTATAATTATAATGAAATATTCTTATTCTACCATGCATATAAGATACTAGTTTTACATGGTATTAACATTCTCATATACATTGAAATTGTTAACAATAGCAACAAAAACAAAAAACAAAAAACAAAAATGTAATTTTTCTCGTGCCCTTTGTACGAAGTTTTTTATGTAATTTTTTTCATGCCTTTTGTACAAAGTTTTTTATTAACTCTGCTTTGCATTTTTGAAAGGGATTTTAGAACCTTATAAGAAAATCATGTTGACCTAAGAGTATCATCATTCAAATATTGCAAAATATTTCTCTACCGTTCGCATGCACACATTATTTACAATGGCAATAAGAAACAAAAGGTGTAAATTTTTTCTCCTACTCTTTACACAGAGCCTTTTTTGTTTAGTCTACTCTGCGTTTTTGAAAGGGATTTTGAAACCTTATAGGCAAATCATGCTGGTTCGCTAGATATGGGGATACTTTGTGCGAAGAAAAACTAGCCCATTTTCACTTCACTAGCATAGCATCTTTTTATTGAAAGGGGATTTTAAAACCTTATAGGCAAATCATGCTGGCATAAGAGTATCATCATTGTGAAGATATTATGTTTCCATGGTATACCATTTTCATACACATTGAGATTATTTACAATACCAACAAGAAATAAAAAATGCAATTTTTTTCTCTTGCTCTTTATACAAATCCTTTTCTAAAATTTGCTCTACATTTTTGAAAGGGATTTTGAAATATTATAGGTAAATCATGCCGACTCACCGGAAATAGAAATACTCTATGTTGCACCAAGTAGACTAAATGGATTTTGAAACCTTATAGGAAAATCATGTTGGCATGAGAATATCATCATTCAAATATGCGAAGATATTCTCTTTACATGGTATACCATTCTCATACACACAAGATTAAGAATATTTACAATGGCAACAAAAATAAAAAATGCATTTCTTTTTTTCTGGCTCTTTATACAAAGCTTTTTGTTCAATCTACTTTCGAAATAGGCAAATCATGTTGGCTGACTAGAAACAGGGATACTCTGTGTTGCGCCAAGTAAAAACTAGCATCCCATTTTTATAAGTTTCATATCCTAGGAGGGAGATAGCCCACACCCCTATAGGGATAAGCGCTCACTTACCCAGAAGTGTGACTGTAGTGGCCTTGATCCTACTTGGCGGGCCATGTGGTATTTTTCCATTGGATCTCCCTCCTGTGACCGCACAAGCCTTTTGATCTTACCAAGCAGATCATGTGGTAGTTTTCCATTGGATCTCATGAATGAATGACAATTTTTAAAGGGAAAAAAAAAATTATATTCAAATCTATAACAAAAGATTAACAATGCTAATGAAATTGGTAATTTATACGTATAGAGTCATGTGACGTCGTGAATTTTTGAAAAATGAAGACGAAAAGGAAGCCGCTCCTTCTTCTTCCTATTCCCGAGGGTTATGAATAATTACCAATGAAATTAAAATCAATGCCAGTTAAATAAGGGTTGAAAGCATTGATTGTTGTTCATGAAATTTATCTCTGCTTTTCCATATATTTAGAAGAATTTCATGAGCAATAAGAAATCTTGCTAAACCCTATCAATAAGTAATCAATGTTTCATCAATTAAAAATGTATTTAAACCTATAAGAACATTGAATAAAGAGTGACGGAGCATAAGGACATTATTTCCATTTGAAAGCAATGTAGTTATTCAAAATGTTTCATTGCGGACATGTAGATGGTATCAAAACTTCTAGTTGAACAATTTAACAGGCGGAGAAGAGGAAACAAGGTAATAAATCAAAATGTTCCCTAGCAGACATGTAGATGGTATTAAAACTTCCAATTGAACGGATTTTTAATTTCACTAATTTGACTGCTAATCATATTCTTACAAAGACCTGATTTGATTCCTTCCCAGCGAACCGCAACTACCAATGGCATAAAAGAAGCCTCCTATTAAGTTGATATCCAAAATGTGTGATATTACAATTTCACAAAGTAGGTTGATATCCAAAATGTGTGATATTACAATTTCACAAAGTAGGTTGATATCCAAAATGTGTGATATTACAACTTCACAAGGTAAGGATCTCATCTCCTCTCCTCGAGTCCATAAAAAACAAAACACAATTCTCTCCCCTAGTCCATCAAAAACAAAACACAAAAACTGTAACAATATAAACATTATCACATCAATTGAAAGACTGCTCCCCTTACATTATCACATCAATTGAAAGACTGCTCCCCTTACATTATCACATCAATTGAAAGACTGCTCCCCTAATCCATCAAAAACAAAACACAAAAACTGTAGCAATATGAACATTATCAGATCAATTAATATGAGAATTATCACCCATTGATTTTTTTTTCCTGTAAATATTTGTATCAATATGTTTAAACAATAGTGTCATCAAACAAGAAAGTCCCTGGAGTCAATTGCAGAAACAATATGTTTACCATAAAAAGTGACGACTTGGCCACGAATTTTTTTTCCTGTAAATATTTGTATCAATATGTTTAAACAATAGTGTCACCAAACAAGAAAGTTCCTGGAGTCAATTGCAGAAACAATATGTTTACCATAAAAAGTGACGACTTGGCCACGAAAATTAAAGCACATGCCAAAAAGTGATGAGTCAACTGCACCATAAAAAGCCATCGTTGAGTCAACTGCAGAAACTCGTGCATAATTAATGTTTTCTCAATTTAATTACTTCAATCTCAGTTCCAATAGTATTCAACCATTGGAAACGCTGATTCAGTTAATAAATATAATATTCCCTAGCCTGACAAAGCTTATGCCATAAACCAGGTTTTGTCGGCTGAAAGAAGGGTTACAAAAATAGACAGCGAGAAAAATTCATAAATTATGCTCCAATGACAGTCTTTCAATTTTTACATGACCCACGGTTGCACCTAGATACTTATTTTCATTTACATATCGTTTATCTTTGCTGAACAATATCTGATGAAAATTAAAATCTTGATAGAATGTCTCAAAAACTGGAACACAAGTGAGGCATTTCACTGACAATACGCTCCCATTATTCATGGTATTCTTGCAAATAAAGAGTGCACTTCAAATTGTTCTAATGTTTCCATTGAGCTACCTTAAGGGTGGTGTTGAACCTTGGTTACTTAATATGGATTTAATCCGGCAGTCCCATTATTTGGGGAAGGTCCAACACCCCATTTCCCTTCTTACTCCGAAGGCTCAATAACATGAACTCCATCTGTTTTTCCAAGAGCAAATTGATTCGGTTCGGATGGATGTGATGCAACCACGGCATTACTGCTGAATAAATAACCAAACAATAAATTAAATCATAATATGCATGGTCAAAATCCAAATCTAAAAAATAGATGTATCAACCATGACAGAATGAAAGAGCCCATTTACCTGTTCATTCCCAATGGTAAATATGCAGAAAGTGCAACGGGACAGTAAGGCCTCAAGCTTCCTGCATAAAACACTCCAACACTTTAACAGAAGCTTAGAAGCTTGCATAAACTAGGACAGCCTTCCTGCATAAAACACTCCAACACTTTAACAGAAGCTCAGAAGCTTGCATAAACTAGGACGCTGTCGCATGAGTATAAGGCACTTGAAATAGGAGCAGATATTCTGCATCAAACACTCCAACTGCACTATCACAGAAGATCGCATAAAACACTCCAACACTTTAACAGAAGCTCAGAAGCTTGTATAAACTAGGACGTTGTCGCATGAGTATAAGGCACTTGAAATAGGAGCAGATATTCTGCATCAAACACTCCAACTGCACTATCACAGAAGCTCGCATAAACTAGGACGCTGTCACATGAGTATATGTAACTTGAAATAGGAGCAGATATTCTGCATCAAACACTACAACTGGACTATCACAGAAGCTCAAAAGCTCGCATAAACTAGGACGCTGTCACATGAGTATATGGCACCTGAAATAGGAGTAGATAGGGGATCATAAGGAGACCACTGCAAATGCAACCATGTAACAAGGTGATCCAATCAGATACAGAAGGTAAGTGACATTATATTATTGTCTATGTTTAATTTCAACACTGCTTACAAGTACCTACGTAGCACAAGCGATCCAATTTTCCAACTTGAAAGCATCATATATAGCAAAGTTAAACATGGTCTTTGACTGAGAGCATCATATATAGCTTCTAATTACGACGGAGGAATGGAAAAGCAGCTTCCAAAATGAAAGAATTGACTTAGAGCATCGTGAGAGGAAAGAAACATCATAGTTAAAAATCTCCGGTTGAGATGGGAAAAAGGAGTATTAGTTCAGGTGGGAGTGATGGACTTGAATTTTTATAAAACCTTGTTGCAATTTTTATTATTTTCGGGGTAAAATTGTTGGAATTTATTATTATTATTATTATTATTATTATTTTTAATATTCAGGTGGGAGAATATTGTTTAGAAGTAAAAGTAATGAAAAGAGAGGTAAAATACAATCTTGACTTGACACCATGACTTTTCATGTTTACCGAGACAACTGTCCTATTCTTCACTCTCCACGCCTTTACAATGAATTGTTCCAAGGATGATGAGTTCCCTTCCAAATCCTCTCTTCACTCGAATTTCTCATCTGCTTACGGCCGGACATCACGAGGGTCATCTTTAAGAGCTCAATTGATTGGTCATTTTTTGTTTTTGTTCATCGGCTATCCATTTTATTCTATGATATTTTGTTTTTTTTCTTAACTCCTTGTCGCTATTGCTTTTTTAACTTGTTAACAAATTACATTTACACGGCTGTAACATCCATTCCCAATTTGTTTTTTTATGGGTTAGGTACCTTTATATTAACGTTGACCTTGTTCTCTTGTCTAGCTACTATATGCATTGCATTAGTGGTCAAGTCATGTGGCAGCAACTATGTATATTATGTGGTATTATGTGGTCTAACTAATTGTTGTTTAACTTGGGTTCTCATGCACAACCAACAAGTGAATTTGATCATTATGAAACTGTACTCTTGTATCCCCACTGGTGGTGACGATCTTCCTGGTTGTACATGTACATCTTTTGACTTTAGCTTGTCCCACCCATCTATGCCCGGATATAATTGCCAAAATACGTGGTTGTGAGTATAGATGAACATCATGGAGTCAGACTATATTTAATAATAAAAGAAACCATATACCTGGGCATCAGCTCCAGAAGATACCAACACATTCAAAAACATGTGAAAAGGCCCAGGTGAAAAAGCCAGGCCTGTGATTTTCTTTTGGTGGCCCTTGAGCTTTGCTTTTACCTGTAAAAATTGCAGCTAGTTCAGAGCATGCCACTAAAAGGTGAGTTTTGCTAAAAGGGCACAATGAGTTTTGTATATTTGAATGGATGAATCCTCCATGCCAATTGCAATGATGTTGTTGTCCAGATGGTGGAAAGCCAGAAAGTGGCTGCAGCATGCATAAAAGTTGTCATGACCTACAATGAATCACTAATTAGTAATTAGCATCCCATGAAACCAGTGATTTAGATAAATTGGGAGCCTTTGGATTGAACATTACACAGAACCTTATAGAGTAACTGAACCCCATTACTCACATAATTTAAAAGTTACCTAATTAGCATAAACCAGTGATTTAGATAAATTGGGAGCCTTTGGATTGAACATTATACAAGAACCTTATAGAGTAACTGAACCCCATTACCCACATAATTTAAAAGTTACCCACATGATTTGAAAGTTGAAGGTGAGACATTAGAGAATAAACCCTAAGCAGACCAATTTACCAAAACTGAAATTATATATATCATCGGAAACATTAAAGTGACACTGTTCTTTAGGTAAAAGACTCTCTTACCTTAAATGTCATCATATTGAATAAGGAGACCTTGCCACCGGAAGCAGACCAAAGGTGATATATCCACCAAATGGTTGATAACCTAGATCCACCAGCATCAATGACATAGGAAGCATCTGGGCAAGCAGCAGTTTCCGAGCCATGATGTAGTGACCTTGCTAAATAAAGAGCCATTATTGATTTGAAGAAATACTTACCTGGCCTGCTACTGTTGTTGCGGTGAGGGTGCTTCAAAACTACTCCCGCACTCTCATTATCGAATAACCAAAACCACCCAGCCAAATCGAGTATACCTAGATACTCGACCCAGTATGCTTCTCAACCGATGCATACCGTTCCCCCGTGCCCAGAAACTTCAAAACAAGCAAGGCTCACAAAGAGATTCCATGATAGGGTATTAACCCTGATTCCACTGGGAGGGGTGGAGGTGTTGCCCACCGTTTATCC
The DNA here is from genome assembly GCA_031772625.1 of Pinus tabuliformis. Lineage (NCBI taxonomy): Eukaryota > Viridiplantae > Streptophyta > Pinopsida > Pinales > Pinaceae > Pinus > Pinus tabuliformis. Next base: position 1,760,001,366 of record CM062816.1, on the reverse strand, counting down.
TCCGAACCCTGGAGTCATGGGAGGACTGTGCGAGTCACGCTCCCCTAGACGTGTGATGATGACTGCCAGATGCCTACTAGGGATCAGGTCGGTATAGCCAACGCTGTCACCCTTGGAGTTTATGAATGGTAGGGTCAGTACAACTGACGCCATGGCATACTCCAGTAGAGGACGGATAGGATGGGAGCGGAAGGGATTAGGAAGGATAGGATGATGTAGTAATAGCCTGGGGGGGGCCTGATGAAGTAGAACATGATCATTAAGTTATAAACCTAAAAGTATTCAAAACACCAATTTTATAGTGATCTCACATTAAGTAAAAATAAAAAATAAAAAAAATAAAAATAAAATAAAAATAAAAATTTAACCTCAATACTCAATCCGAGCAAGAATGTACTAATCACTATTATAAGTATTGAACTCTAACTTCGGGACGAAGTTTTTTTGAAGGAGGGGTGTATGTAATGACCCATCATTAAAATAGAGAGCACGAGAATATTAGCATGCATACGATGCATGCATATGATAGCTACATATGCATGTATCGCATGCACTGCACTATTAACTATATTCTAAGTTACCTAAAATACTAAATATCCTAACTCACCCCTTCATATAGAAAAGTCGCATTTAACCATCAGCACATATTTCTTAATGCCTCATGATTAATGAGTGCTCACCAATGATATTAAGTTTAAAAGTATAAAGTAAAAGAAAAGGGTTATAAAGAAAATAAATGTAAGGAATTATGTAAAGCCTTAAAAATCAGGTTATATAATTACCTATTTAAGAAATTTTAAAATAAAGTATATGAATGAATTATTAAAGGGATAATCTAAGTCAAAATAAAGCATAAGACAAATAATTAAGCATATGACTTAAGACTTTAAATTAAACATATAAAAAGTATAATCAAAGTGAAAAGGCACATGTTAAAATATCTTGAAGATAAAATCTGATTCTGCATGTTGAGAGGTGTCATTTAGAAAAGAAGCGGTGGGCTCATAGGTGGAGGGAGCAACCACCGTCAATAAAGGGTACATAAGGAGAGGACGAGGGCAGAGAAAGGGGGGTGTTCTTTGCCCGTGGGTGTTCTTTGCCTTGAGCGTGTTCCTTGCTGTAAGGGTATTTGCTGTGAGGGTATTTGCTGTGAGTAGAAAGGAAACTGATTCGGGTGCTATTGGAGGAGGAAGGTGCTGTTGGAGGAGGAAGGAGAGGAAATTTACATATACTGGTTTGGTTTGTGAGCCTTGCTTGTTTTGAAGTTTCTGGGCACGGGGGAATGGTATGCATCGGTTGAGAAGCATACTGGGTCGAGTATCTAGGTATACTCGATTTGGCTGGGTGGTTTTGGTTATTCGATAATGAGAGTGCGGGAGTAGTTTTGAAGCACCCTCACCGCAACAACAGTAGCAGGCCAGGTAAGTATTTCTTCAAATCAATAATGGCTCTTTATTTAGCAAGGTCACTACACATGAGCAGATTCATCAGCAGGGATAGAAGCATCCAAGCCATCAGTGAGAATTTCAGTCCTAAATCCAGAGTCTGTTGGAGATCTCCTCATAGATCCGATGCTAGTTCTTTAGCAGGAGGTAGTAGTTTTCCATAGTATTCCCCTTTAGCTTTTACCTTCAGCCTTCATCACCAAGTCCACCAGAAGCCATTAGCCAGACGGAATCTGGAAGCCTTCACCTTTTACCAGAAGCATGTAACTAGGAACCGTAGGCCCTTACCCCTTTTGCCAGAAACCTGTAAATAGTAAACAGATAATCTATAAACTCTTACCACAAGCCATAGCAAAAACCTGTAAACAGTAAACATATAATCTGTAAACTCTTACCACACGCCATAAGCCTATAGACAGAACCTTTCAACAGGAGCCTCTCAGCAGAAGTCATTCACCAAGAAGGAGCCTCAAACCTAGCAACAGAAGAAGCCAGGTAAAACAGAATTAACAACAAGATTAGAAAGGCAGGCTGCCCAGTTTGGATGCCTATTCAAAAGTGTTTTCTCTATTCTGTTCTCCCAATTGTGATAACTATGGCTTTACAGTCCAAAAGTGACAGGCAGTAGGATCTCTCCACGGAAAGATATCTACATCTAGTAATTGTACCAAAACAAAATGTCTTTTTTCCGCGTTCTTTTTACCGGGTCGTCCTTTTGGGTGAATAAAAAATAAGCAAACAACAACTAGTAAAGAACCCCACCTTTCAGGATGGATTCCGGTCACTCCGCGGCCATTTCCATAGCTTATGGAGAGCACTGGATGTCAGTGCTAAGACAAAAACACCGGAATTGGTGTATATCAGTTTTACCACCTGCACGAAATAGCATATTAGTTGTTTGGATCAATATCGACAGAATTTGTAGAACATAAAATTGTAAAGTATGTCAACCTTTAGTGTTTTCTGTAATAGAGGGTGATTACATACCTTGCTCGCATGCATTCTGTCAGGTAACCTGAGAGACCTACACTGACCCGAATCAGTGATCTCAGTCAATTTCCAGTTCTTGCTCTTGAATCAGTGATCTCAGTCAATTTCCAGTTCTTGCTCTTGTCTGTGATCTCATCTAGAAGCCTTCGTTTAACATCTGGGGTCCAACCGTCTGTCTATACTACTCTGCACACATGTTGTCTCCAGTGTCAGATAATTGTTAGAATTCATTGATCATATCATCTTATTCCTATTCAATATATGCCAAAATAATGGCTAATAGAGCATATGAAAGGGGAGAAAAACAAAATCCTATGCTATATGAAAACTTGAAAGCAACAATATCTGGACTCTTGAGTGAAAGTTTAGAAAATGATAAGATATATGTAACAAACTAAACTGAATAATGCTGGACCAATATTCTAGATCCTAAAGAAATAATTCTAGGAGAAAGCTCTTACAAAATTGGTCATTGATAATGCAGGTGGAAGTCTTTCCGAACGTTCTATAGCACTGCGAAGGAAACCAGGAGCAGTGACTCCAGGAGGCATGGCATTCACAATACAATGTACATGGACGAAACAATTTACCTTTGTTGCCATTGTCTCTAGTGGCACCCTCGTTCCTTCAAAGGATAATATCTGATGGCACCCTGGTGGTCTCCAGCATGCAAATTAAGCGAAATCCCTCTGCGTTGGGTAAGATCTTTATGCCATTGTCATTCATTGTGACTGCCAATAGGAAGGTGGGGACTAGCTTGGAACGTTTTGGAAATAAAGCAAGATTATACATTGAGATGTGATCAAGAAACTTAAAATAATGTTTTGAAACTCTAAAAATAAACCAATCTCATCTCCAAAAATAACTTCTTACCAAACTACCCTCAACATCAATTGTTGTCAGGATGTTGGTGTTATCCATGTCCCAGAACTTTATTTGAAATTCATCACCAGCTGCCAAGAACCTATTCCTGGTCGTATGTCCGCTTGATTGTTCCCTCACCTTCATTCCACTCAACCAGGTATGAATCACCATCTTTACTTGTTCCACAGGAGAAGAGCCTAACAAAAAATACAAATGATTATATACTTCAGAAAGGACATGGACTTGACAGAGCAAATATAGAAAATTGGAGAAAGTAAAACTCAGATCCACATGAAGACACTTTACAAACTAAACACTATTCCAAGTTAACATTTTACCTTGTTCCATCAGCACTATGAGGCCCAGGGCCCAGAGCATTATAGTCCACCCTAAATCCCGCAAGATCATACAACTAGGCTTTGATCTTTCAATCAATAGCTGTAGAAAAAATAAACTGCATACAAACAAAGAATCATAATCCATCTTTAGTGCAACAAAGTATTTGTCATATGGCCAAAAATTCACAAGAAGCCAAACATCAAAAAAAAATATAATATGCAATGTAACTTCAAAACAACTAGAATATAATTGTGAGGACAAACAGAACATATAACTGCTTCATGGCCTTCAAATGTGTACTGCTTTCAACCAGTTACTGCATCCCACACCTACAAGCATAGACAATATTGTTTTCCTTTTTCTTTTGTTTAATTTCATATACAGATAAATAAACAACTATTAGAATGAGTCTTGACCTTGATGGTCTTATCATCCCAACATGTAATTATTATGAAGCGCTGGCAGCTAGGGTGTGAAAAAGCAATATTATTCACACCACCAGCATGTGTGTCAATCTGTTTAAATTATATCAATGTTAATAAATTATGCTTTCAATATAAACTTTATTTTACACACCTACAAAGAATGTACAGGTTGGCCTTTAAGCATGTAAGCATACCTCTAGATGTTGTCTCAGATCTGCCACAGTATAAGAATATAAGTGGACTATATGCTTGGAAAACACAACACCTATAACACAAATGCAGGCCACGTAGCCTGGTGCACTGCCAAAAGTGCCCCTTTTACTTCCTGCCGGGTTTCACTTATCGGGTTTCCGTGGATGGTGGGGTTGTATGGTGTTAAAATTGGCAACTAGGGCCAAACTCCATGTGGGTCATCTTATTTATGGCAGCTGATATTTTTCTTGGATCCCTCTCATCGAGAGGTGTAGGATTGATCTAAGGATCATCCGATTCCGATAAGTATCCATAGAGTTATGAATTTATTTGCATTATAAGACAATTCGTCAAGGTCAGCCAGCAACCAAATAAACCCCACATGTGCTCAACGTTTTAGTATAAATAGAGGTGGCCTTCAAGTCATTTCAACACACTTGGGATCTCTTCCTCTCTCTACTTGTCTTTGGGTTTTAGTAGGAGGAGAGATCCTAAGGAATAACGTTGCCCTGATCCAGAGGGCAGAAAGCCGGAATTGCCGGAATTGACGGAAAAGCCGGAAAAGCTGAAATTGCCAGAAAAGCCAGAACTGCTGGAAAAGCCAGAAAAGCCGGAATTGCCAAAAAGCCGGAAAAGTCGGAACAGCCTGAACTGCCGGAAAAGCCGAAACTGCCGGGACTGCCGGGAGCAATCGGAACTGCCGGAACTCCCGGGAACAACTGGGAACAACCGTAACTGTCGAGAACTGTCGAAACAGCCGGAGCATCTGTCTCCAAAGGAGAGCAGCGTGCAAGGGACAGCTAACTAACATTGGGACAGTTGTATGGTACTTAGCAGCGAATACACCAAGCATGCAATGTTACAGCTAGCATGCAAGGGACAACTAGCACGCACCAACAAGCATGCTAAGGACAACAAGCATGCTAGGGACAACAAGCAAGCAAGGGACAACAAGCAAGCAAGGTGCAACCAACACATAGGTCAGGATGGCAACATGGTGCAGCAATGGCACATAATGCAGTACAGTGATGGGCACAGTCATGATTAGTGAAGCGTGATGAGATGCAGCATAGTGATGATGGGCGCAGCATGGTGCAGCGCGGTGAGGTGCAGCATGATGACGAAATGCAGCACAACGATAGGTGAAGGAGTCACCTTGGAGAATTAGTTGAAGCAGCATGTCTTCAACTGATCTCATGCATCATCTTCTTAGAGATGATCTATGCTCTTATCTAGATAAGTCAAAGTGTTGACTTCTGTTGTAAACGTACTATCTCTCTCTCTCTTTGTTGAACTATTGAAGAACATATAAGAAGAATTGATCAAGGGTTTCCCCACATTGGGGTTTGTCCCTGGCTAGCGCCACATCTTGTGTCCTCTTGTCTTGGCTTGTCTTCTACAATTTATGTTTATGTTCTATCTGCAGTTTACTTTAATGCTGATGTGATTGCTAATCTGGAAAAGATATGGAGCTAACTGTGAAAATTGAAATAAATTGCTCTAAGCATAGAACATACCTAAAATTAACATGGTATCGGAGCTGAGGTGAAGACAATGCCCAAGCAAGAGTGAAAGAGCAATCACCGAAGACAGTTGGGAAAGGACAAAAGGATCAGTGGATTCCTCATCCCTCTTCAAATTCACCAAGGGTGAAGTTGAAGCAGAGAATATTATCAGAATGGCACAGCGGAATATGGCCTACCTAAAGATCACTTCATTGGAAGACCGGATCTCAGGGTGGAAGGAAAGGCAAATAACTAGTTCGGCCATTATGCGAAGGAGTGTCCGAATGGCAGGGACACATCACTTGATGATGATAACAATCATTCCAGGGACATCTTCAATGATCAAAGGAATGACAGGTAATGCAAGTCATCAAGGAAATGGCCGACTCTTCATAGAAAGCAAGGAACCCCAGGTATAAAGAATCAAATGTTGTTTCTGATAAGATAAAGAAGCGTTATCTTGTATTGGCCCTCTCCTTCAGATTCTTTGGGAATCTGGCTTATAGATTGTAGTGCTTCAAGGCACTTCATCGGATAGATGGGTGCACTCTCTAATTTGGTAGAGATGGAAACAATCGTGGGATTATACACAGAGTCGATGCCACCTATCCCGGAAAGGGTGTAGGGAATGTTAACTCTCAATTGAATAAGGGTAACTTGATTCATTTACAGAATCTCTTTTATGTACCTAATCGCAAGAAGAACCTGGTGTCCATTTCGGAAATGGAAGTCAAAGGTTTTAGGGTGGCATTCATCGATGGAAAGGTACGTGTTAAAAAATATAATTTTCAAAGATGCTTTTTCTCATGGGTTCAGGGTTGGCAATTTGTATCAAGTTGCAGGATGGTCCATTGGGGATCATGTCAATTGACATATCGCATCTATAACACCAGAAGTCTACCTATGGGGCCCTACCTAATGTGAGTCAAATGGTGATAGGGATGTATGAATTCAAGTAGAGCATGAAGGTACATGTCTGAGATGTACCGAAGGAAAATCTTATAAGGGGACCATTCCCCTCAAGCAGCAAGTCCACAGGTTTGGAACAACCCGAGGAGTTTGAGATTCATGATCAGGAATCTCATGTATACAGGTGGAAGAAAGCCCTCTATGGCTTGAAGCAAAACACCCCGGGCATAGTATGAGAGGATTGATAGTTGTCTGATGAAGCTGAGATTCACTAGGAGTGAAACCGATCCAAACCATTACCCGAAGGTTGTGGATGATAGACCTCTCATACCGGCACCTTATGAGGACGACCTATTTCTGACAAGTGCAGACCCTCTCATTTGCAGAAGTAAGAGGGAGTTGGATTCCGGATGTGGAATGATAAACTGCAAGCCTGTGACTACCTCGAGGATCTCAACTTTCAACAGTTATATGGTAGTGATGTCAGACCAGATTTGGGAAATGCCTCTGAGTTTCATAAACTCATTCGCGTTGATGTTCTTGGTGAACTTCCGTCCGGACATATGTTTTGCAGTTAGCATGGTGAGCTCATATTTGGTTGAGCCTCACTGGATTGGTGCCAAGAATCTTCTGAGATATCTTCGGGGCACAATCTCTCATGGATTGAGATACATTGCCGGAAATATGAAACTGCATGATTATTCGAATGCTAACTGGGCAGGCAGTGTGGAGGATCACTAGAGCACTTCTCAGTGCTGGTTCTCTTTGGATTCTGCTTCGATATCATGGATGAGCAGGAAGCAGAAGTCGGTTGCTATAAGCACCGCTGAGACCGAATACATAGCTACAAGTATGATCTCGTGTGAAGCTGCATGGTTGTAGAAGCTCTTAAGTGAGTTGTTTGTACACATGATGAATACTATTGTGATTCTTTGTGACAACCAGAGGGGGGATTCGATTATTGAGGAATCCTGTATTCGATGATTGCTCCAGTAGATAGACATCAGATACTGCCTTATCTGCGATATGGTAAGTCGATGAGTGAGGAGGCTCCATCGCATTGAGACTGATGTACAGGTCGCAGACATTTTTTCAAAGCCCCGGGGAAAGGTCAAATCTATGACTTTCCCGAACGACTTGGAGTCATTGAGAGACCTTCTTATAAGGGTCCTGCATGTTGCATGCATTGAGCTCTGGGAGCTTTGGAGGCTTGGGGTACTTACTGGGGCAACATACGACCACAGGGCGACTCACCCTCCCCTGGTGGTGCGCTATGAACAAGATGATTAGTTCTCCCGTGGCAACTGTGGAACAGGATGATTAGTTCTCCTGTGGGCCGGGATGATTAGTTCTCCCGTGGCAACTGTGGAACAGGATGATTAGTTCTCCTATGGGCCAGGATGATTTGTTCTCCGTGGCGACTATGGAACAAGATGATTAGTTCTCTTGTGGGCTAGGATGATTTGTTCTTTGTGGCGACTATGGAACAGGATGATTAGTTCTCCTATGGGCCAGGATGATTAGTTCTCCGTGGCATCCACTGACAAGATGATTCGTTCTCCTGTGGACAGGATGATTAGTTCTCCTGTCGAGGCATCCTACCCATGCAGTCTGGGACTCATGGGAAGTACCTCTCATCTGATCAATGAGCAGGGAAATGAGGATAGGGACCATAGTAGTACTATTGATGGACGCATCGTTGTATCTACCGTACTCCCTATGCTAGGATGACCTCCATTGATCTGGGATCAATGAAACTGATCTGGGATCAATGAAACTGATCTGGGATCAGTATGAGTGGTTTGAGACACTCTCTTGTGACATTGATCTGGGATCAATGAAACTGATTTGGGATCAGTATGAGTGGTTTGAGACACTCTCTTGTGATATTGATCTGGGATCAATAAAACTGACTTCGGGTCAACAAGAGTGATGTGACACACTCTCTTCAGATGAAACTGACTTCGGGTCAGTATAGAATGGTATGAGACATTCTCGATCAATTCTTCTTCTTCATGGTTCAGCAGAGCAGAGCTCAGTAGATCAAAGCAGAGCAGAGCTCAGGAGATCAGAGCAGAGCAGTGATGGCAGAGATAGTACAGTCGGACATATGGATCAACGGATGGAGTTCTCCCTAGTTGAGAGGGAGTGTTAAAATTGGAAACTAGGGCCAAACTCCATGTGGGTCATCTTATTTATGGCAGCTGATATTTTTCTTGGATCCCTCTCATCGAGAAGTGTAGGATTGATCTAAAGATCATCCGATTCCGATAAGTATTCATAGAGTTATGAATTTATTTGCGTTATAAGACAATTCATCAAGGTCGGCTAGCAACCAAATAAACCCCACATGTGCTCAACTTTTTAGTATAAATAGAGGTGGCCTTCAAGTAATTTCAGCACACTTGGGATCTCTTCCTCTCTCTACTTGTCTTTGCGTTTTAGTAGGAGGAGAGATCCTAAGGAATAACATTGCCCTGATCCAGAGGGCAGAAAGTCGGAACTGCTGGAAAAGCCGAAACTACCAGAAAAGCCGGAACTGCTGGAAAAGCCGGAAACGCCGGAACTGCCGGGACTGCCGAGACTGTCGGGACTGCCGAGACTACCGGAACTGCCTAGAACAACCGGAACTGCCGGGAACAGCTGGAACTGCCAGAACTGCTAGGAACTGCCGAAACAGTCGGAGCATCTGTCTCCAAAGGAGAGCAACATGCAAGGGACAACTAACTAACATTGGGATAGTTGTATGGTACTTAGCAGCAAATACACCAAGCATGCAATGTTACAGCTAGCATGCAAGGGACAACTAGCATGCAACAACAAGCATGCTAAGGACAACAAGCATGCTAGGGACAACAAGCAAGCAAGGGACAACAAGCAAGCAAGGTGCAGCCAACACATAGGTCAGGATGGCAACATGGTGCAGCAATGGCACATAATGCAGTACAGTGATGGGTACAGTCATGATTAATGAAGCGTGATGAGATGCAACATAGTGATGATGGGTGCAACATGGTGCAGCGCGGTGAGGTGCAGCATGATGACGAAATGCAGCACAATGATAGGTGAAGGAGTCACCTTGGAGAATTAGTTGAAGTAGCATGTCTTCAACTGATCTCATGTATCATCTTCTTAGAGATGATCTATGCTCTTATCTAGATAAGTCAAAGTGTTGACTTCTGTTGTAAACGTACTATCTCTCTCTCTCTCTCTGGCATCTGCTGAACTATTGAAGAACATATAAGAAGAATTGATCAAGGGTTTGCCCACGTTGGGGTTTGTCCCTGGCTAGCGCCACATATTGTGTCCTCTTGTCTTGGCTTGTCTTCTGCGATTTATGTTTATGTTCTATCTGCAGTTTACTTTAATGTTGACGTGATTGCTAATCTGGAAAAAATGTGGAGCTAACTGTGAACATTGAAATAAATTGCTCTAAACATAGAACATACCTAAAATTAACATATGGCCTCTTCCCCATTGGTCCACCACAACCAACTCCCTGCTGCCACCGCAACCACTCCCACATCACCATGACACTTGCCAATTTCTGAACCTCTTAATCTCTTCTGGGGTCATGGCGTTGGGCCAACATGGCTGGCGGGACCCTTCTCCACCAATAGGATGGTGCGTATCGTCGTGTGGAGTGACTTACGTCATCCCGCTAGCTTACCTCCTGACGCTTTACATTTGACTCCTGCTTTAAACTTTCGGGTGAACTTTGTCGGGCTAACTCGGCAAGTGGCCAATCCCTAACCCAATAGCACCACAACAACAGTGCGGGCCCAACCACGTATCCCCTTTATGGGATACATCATCCCACTTCTTTTCACTCAACTTTTCTTTGCTCATGCCCTTAGAAATGTTCTGGGGTAAGACCTCTGGGTTCTATCTTTGGGCCACGTCGGTTTGGTGGGCCGCACCCCTACACAACCCTTGCCCTCGATTGGGACACGTAGTGGCACCGCCACCTCATCTCGCTCCCTTTCGCTTGCACCTTATTCAAGTGCTCCGATTAGGACACATAGTGGCAACGCCACCTCATCCCGCTCCCTTTTGCTTGCACCTTATGCGAGTGCTCCGGGGAAACCTAATGGGATGACCTGTCAAGTAGGTCCATCCCCAACCAATAACATAACAATCGAGGTTGCTTGGCCATCAACATGTCACGGTAGTCGCTATGTTGGTTAGCACTTGGATGTGATTGGAATAGCCTCCAACTCTTCTTTATTTATACTCTCACATGTCGCTCCATCACACATTAACTTGGGCACATTCTAACCCTAAGCCAACCTGCTCAATGTGCCAAATTAACTTACAACCACATAGAAAAAATAATATCTCCACTTCTAGAGCTCCAATTTGAGTGATTTTCGCTGCCCCTTTCTCCTCTAAGGGTCCTCTAACACCTCCATGTGTCAAATCACACAACCTCCTCTTGGTTTTGGCCCCACACTGATGGGTACAAAACTCCAAGCTTGGGTTCCAAGCCCACAAAGCACTTTTGTGGCACTCCAACCTCCAAACCCTGAACCTTAGGGCTTGGAGTACCTCCCAAGCTACCAAATCTCAACAAGAGGAGTTTACTCTTGTCATGGTTATGCGCAAGATGAGCCTCTTGTAAGTTCTAGTGGACTACTATCCAATTGTAGGTTGGTTGAGTGCCAAGGGATACAATAGGCACAATAGAGATATTCTCACAAATTGATCCATGTGGAGGTAAGCATAAGAGAAGGAAAGGCCCTAAAGATTCACATGTTTTGTTCGAAAAAGTCGGGATTGCTTCTATCCCCATAAGGCTCTGGATGGACTTGGTCTTGATGTTAATTTAAAATTAAGAAATCATAAGCTTCTCAATGGATTTGCACTAAATGTATTTCAAGCAGAGCAATCCACACAGGAAGATGTTACAATCATAACCTTCTCAATGGATTTGCACTAGATGTATTTCGAGCGGAACTATCCACACAGGAAGATGTTACAACCAAGGAGATCACAACATTGTTGCTGCAAATTGCAGACAATCAAGATGGATTGTAGTAAATATAACTTATTACCCAACAAATGCCCTTTAATTATTTCAGTTAGAATTTAGACCAGAACACATTGATTTCCCATGGTGGAAGCCCTCTCTCTAGAGAACTTTTGGAATAGAAAATCAAGCAAACTTACTTTGAGAACTTGTGATAGGGGTTAGGTGAGAATCGAGATAGCTTGGTGTTAAATTTGGAAACTAGGGCCAAACTCCATGTGGCTCATCTTATTTATGGAAGTTGATATTTTTCTTGGATCCCTCTCATCGAAAGGTGTAGGATTGATCTAAAGATCATCCGATTCCGATAAGTATTCATGGAGATATGAATTTATTTGTGTTATTGGACAAATCATCAAGGTCGGCCAGCAACCAAATAAACTCCACAAGTGCTCAACGTTTTAGTATAAAAGGAGATGACTTGAGAGTCATTTCTTACACTCACTTCACTCATGATCTCTCTCCACTTGTTTTGGGTTTGGTGGCTAGAGAGATCTAGAGGGAGAAGCCCTAGACGTTGAACCTAAGATGCCCTAGCCATAGTCTTATGAGGAGATCATCTTGCAGGTAAGAGATCTATATGCTGCCATAGAGGAGACTAATTCATCGCCCTAATGAGATCTAGACGCAATCATGGAGGATCATGGAAGAGTCTTATATGCAGCCCTAATCACAGTCATGCAAGAAGACAATCTAACCTCAGTCAAGAAAGGGTTCTATACGCAACAAATCAAGGTGCCCTAGACGCAGTTGAAGGAAGGAACACCTAGCCACAATTGAAGGGGATCTAGTCATGCCCTAGCCACAGCAAAAGAAGGTCTAATGCAGCCATATATTTGTAGTTGAAGAAAGGGTCCTATACGCTGTAAAGAGGAGGCCTATCCAAGATCTCAAGAAGACCTTGCCTCTGTCATATCAAGCCCTAGCCGCAGCTCTAAAGCTAGTCCTAGCCGCAGATCAGAGGAGTATATGCTATCATAAGGAGGCTAAACAAGAGTTCTGGCCGCAATTATATAGAGGCTCATATTCCGCAATTAAGGAAGGCCTAAATCCTCAGACAAAAGGGAACTCTATCTGCTGTCGTGAATGCCCTTATTCACAATTATGGAGAAGCCATATCTGCAGCAAAGGGAGGACTGATCAGCAGTGGAATATAAGCTCTATATACAGTTTGAGTGGCAGCCCCAATCCACTGTTAAGAGAGGTCCATTAGCAGTCTTGTGAAGACTATTATTCACAGCTCAAAGAGACCTAGTTGCAGTCACTTTAACTGTTGTCATAATACCACATTGCTGTAGGTGACAGCATGGCCTAACTATTTGGGCAAGGTTGATAACTCAGTGTTGCTGGACATATTATGGGACAGCAACATAGTACAGCTTAGTGCTATCAACATACAGTGATGGGTAGCAATGCAGCATAATGTAAAAAAGGGTGCAGCATGATATGATGCATAGTACAACAGTATGTATGATGCAGCTACATGGTTGGATGCTACATGCAGCAGTTAAAATACAACAAGCTTATACATAGGACAACTGCAACATGGGACAGCTGCAAGCATGAAGAATCATGAACAGTAGCAACATGTTAAAGCATGGACAACAACAAGTACAGTGCAGCAAGTACATTGGGACAGCAATAAGCATGGTGCAGCAGTGGCATTATGTACAATAGTGCTAAACACTGGGACAACAGCAGCATGAGGTCCAACATTATGATGATGGGTGCAGCATGGTGCAACGCGGTGAGGTGCAGCATGATGACGAAATGCAGCACAACGATAGGTGAAGGAGTCACCTTGGAGAATTAGTTGAAGCAGCATGTCTTCAACTGATCTCATGCATCATCTTCTTAGAGATGATCTATGCTTTTATCTAGATAAGTCAAAGTGTTGACTTCTGTTGTAAACGTACTATCTCTCTCTCTCTCTCTTTGTTGAACTATTGAAGAACATATAAAAAGAATTGATCAAGGCTTTCCCCACATTGGGGTTTGTCCTTGGCTAGCGCCACATCTTGTGTCCTCTTGTCTTGGCTTGTCTTATACAATTTATGTTTATGTTCTATCTGCAGTTTTTCTTTAACGCTGATGTGATTGCTAATCTGGAAAAGATATTTAGCTAACTATGAAAATCGAAATAAATTGCTCTAAGCATAGAACATGCCTAAACTTAACATGGTATTAGAGGTGAGGTGAAGACAAAGCCCAAGCAAGAGTGAAAGAGCAATCACTGAAGATAGTTGGGAAAGTTCAAAAGGATCAATGGATTCCTCATCCCTCTTCAAATTCACCAAGGGTGAAGTCGAAGCAAAGTATATTATCAGAATGGCACAACGGAAGCTTCTGATGACCTACATAAAGATCACTTCATTGGGAAGTTCAGATCTAAGGGTGGAAGGAAAGGAAGATGCCTTGGTTGCAATAAGTTCAGCCGTTATGCGAAGGAGTGTCCGAATGGCAAGGACACATCACTTGATGATGATAACAATCATTCCAGGGACATCTTCAATGATCAAATGAATGACAAGTAATGCAGGTCATCAAGGAAACGACCGTCTCTTCAGAGAAAGCAAGGAACCCCAGGAATGAAGAATCAAATGTTGTTTCTGATAAGATAAAGAAGCGTTATCTTGTATTGGTCCTCTCCTTCAGATTCTTTGGGAATTTGGCTTATTGATTGTAGTGCTTCAAGGCACCTCATCGGATAGAAGGGTGCTCTCTTGAATTTGGTAGAGTTGGAAACAACCGTGGGATTATACTTGGAGTCGATGCCACCTATCCCGGAAAGGGTGTAAGGAATGTTACCCCTCAATTGAATGTGGGTAACTCGATTCATTTACAAGAATCTCTTTTATGTACCTGATCGCAAGAAGAACCCGATGTCCATTTCGGCAATGGAAGTCAAAAGGTTTCAGGGTGACATTCATCGATGGAAAGGTACGTGTTTAGAAATAGAATTTTCAAAAATGCTTTTACTCATGGGTTAGGGGTTGGCAATTTGTATCAAGTTGTTGGATGGTCCATTGGGAACCATGTCAATTGACACATCTCATCTATAGCACCAAAGGTCTATCATGGGGCCCTACCTGACGTGAGTCAGATGGTGACAAGGATGCCTGAATTCAAGAAGAGCATGAAGGTACATGTCCGAGATGTACCGAAGGAAAATCCTACAAAGGGGACCATTCCCCTCATGTAGCAGGTCCACAGGTTTGGAACAACCCAAGGGGTTTGAGATTCATGATTGGGAATCTCATGTGTGCCAGTGGAAGAAAGCCCTCTATGGCTTGAAGCAAATCACCCCGGGTTTGATATGAGAGGATTGATAGCTGTCAGATGAAGCTGAGATTCACTAAGAGTGAAGTCGATCCAAACCATTGTTTGAAGGTTGTGGATGATAGACCTCTCATACTGGCACCTTCTAAGGACGACCTATTTCAAACAGGTGCAGACCCTCTCACTTGCAGAAGTAAGAGGGAGTTGGATTCCGGATGTGGAATGGTAAACTGCAAGCCCGCGACTACCTCGAGGATCTTACTTTTAGAAGTTATATGGTGATGATGCCGAACCAGATTTGGGAAATGCCTTTGAGTTTCATGAACACATTTGCGTTGATGTTCTCGGTGAACTTCCCTCCGGACATATGTTTTGCAGTTAGCATGGTGAGCTCATATTTGGTTGAGCCTCACTGGATTGGTGCCAAGAATCTTCTGAGATATCTTTGGGGCACAATCTCTCATTAATTGAGATACAATGCCGGAAATATGAAGCTACATGATTATTCGAACGTTGACTATAGAAAATAAAATATTATAATTCTAATAAAAGTTAAAATAAAGAGTTGAAGGCATGAACTTGTGAACCAACTTAATTCCAGTACATTTATATTCCATGTTATATCTCAAAGTATATAATTTTTCTAAACTAGACGTAATTCTAGTAGGAATAATGATATCAATGTTATCGCAAGATAAATAATCCTTTTTGTAAGAGGGATCCAAGGATATTTAAACATATTGAATATGTTGAGATTGGTAACTTGGTAGCTACTCCGAACCCTAGGCTATGAGGTTGTGAAGGAATTGGCACCACAAAGTCACTTGTGGGCTAAGAACCCAAGCATGTGGGCTTTGCACCCGAGCTTGTGGGTGTGAAACTGTGTATGGATTTGGACACTTGGCACTTGGAGATTGTAGAGCATTCTTAAAGGAACAAGGGGACGCTTGTAGCACCAACAGAGGCCTTATGGATTGGGAGAAAATAATTTTTATTTGATTATGCGGGTGAACTTGTCTTAAGTTTCAAGTCGGCCTTGAATTGAGGAGACAATTTCAGAAGGTTAGACATCACCCTAAGGAATTATATAAATAGGAGTGAGGAGGAGCCTCATTCCTCACCCAATCAAGACACTTATTCCTCATGTGAAGACTGAAATAGGAGGACGCGTCTGCAACCAAGAAGGAGAAAGGATCAAGTCTTGTTAGGGTTGGGTTTGGGACTTTTTTGGGTTTGTGGTTATGCAAGTAAACGCAACGAGTAGGAGACTGGGCCGAGACTATTGGGGAGCAAATCTGAGCATGAAAATAAAAGCAATCTCTCTCTAACAGGCCGAGATTTCTGAAATATTATAGGTGGACGAAATTATGATATTCGAGGGTCGAGTAGCCTACTTGGCAGCCAAGGATTACATACACCTACAGTAGGCGGGCTTGTTTCTTCTTTGGGTAATGATGTGGCATATCCAAGATTGGAGGGATGTGCATGTGTTGTGTTTGACCCAGGAGGATGAGTGCTTTGCAGGATTAAGTTACAGTGATGATGGCCCGTGTTCGATCGCAGCTGAGACTGACCTTGTACGACACGAGATCAGTAACAGGTTGATCCAATGGAGATCCTGCAGACTCAGAGGGAGTCTAGCTTCAAAGGGAGCAAACTTATCTAAGTGTCGAGACCTTTAGATTCATATGAGATGAGGCATAGACACTAGTTAGATAACATGGTTCATTCTACAGAGTATGTTGCAGTGGCGGACACCAGATGGGCTAGTTTCGCCAGTGATGATGATGGAGACGTGTTGGATGTACCTCCCTCGCTATGAGGGAGTGCTGAGATTGGTAGCTTGGGTGGTACTCCAAACCCTAGTCTATAGGGTTGTCGAGGAATTGGCCCCACAAAATCACTTGTGGGCTAAGAACCCAAGGGTGTGGGCTTTGCACCCAAGCTTGTGGGTGTGAAATCGTGTATGGATTTGGACACTTGGCACTTGGAGATTGTAGGGCACCTTTAACTAAACAAGGGGCCGCTTGTAGCACCAAGAGAGACCTTGTGGGTTGGGAGAAAATAATTTTTATTTGATTATGTGAATAATTTGTCTTAAGTTCCAAGTCGACCTTGACTTGAGGAGACCATTCGAGAATGCTAGATGGCACTCTAGGGAATTATATAAATAGGACTAAGGAGGAGCCTCATTCCTCACCCAATCAAGTCACTTATTTCTCATGTGAATAATGAAATAGGAGGTTGAGTTTGCAACCAAGAAGGAGAAAGGATCAAGTCTGGTTAGGGTTGGTTTTGGATTGTGGTTATGCAGGTAAAGGTAGCGAGCAGAAGGAGACTGTACTACGACTTTTTAGGACAAAATGTGAGCATGAAAACAGAAGCAATCTCTCTCTAAATAGCCCAAGATTTCTGAAGTATTGCAGGTGGACAAAATTATGATTCTTGGAGAGCCAAGTAGCCTACTTAGTAGCCATGGATAGGCTGCGTTCATCTACAGTAGGAGAGAAGAAATCAGAGGTTGTTGGAGTGGTTTAAAGGTGGGTTGGATCTACTTCAGGTTGCACTAGTAAGGGATGAGTTCTTCAGAAAAAGTCTCGCTCAAATCCAAAGATTTTGGAGAGCAGAAGTGGATGTCTTTAACGAGGAAAAGTGCAGGATTGGTGTCCTAGTGCAGGACAGTATTTGGAGCAGCCAAAAGAACAGTTTTGGGAGGGATGTAGTGGCTTGCTACAAGCCCTAAGTACAATCACTTGAGAAGGAATTTGAGGATTTTTAGAAGTGCATAAGAAGGGATGCTTAGGACTGATCTTTGAAGGAAAAAAGGAGGAGGTCAAGGGCACAGTTTTACTAGCCAGGGTTTGTTGTTGAAGGACTTTTGATAGATATAGGTGTCAACCATCCATTCCCTAAGTTTGCCTCATTTAAGCAACACGAGTAGGCTATAGAGGGAAAAAGTCCCTAAGAGTTGTGTTCTTGAAGGACTAAGGAGCAGCTAGTGGGCAAGAAGTCCTAAAGCAAATGAGGAGCAACAGTGGGCAGTCTAGAGTTGTTCAAAAATGAAGTTTTGTACAACTCAACAGTAGAGCCTATGTCTTGGTTGTTGATGGACTAACGATCAGCTAGATGGCAAATTGGAACCGTGCTCAGTGACAAAAAGGAGCAAGATCATTGATAGAGGCAGATTGGTGTTGCTACAAATCGGGAGGCAATGGACCAAGCATATGTGTTCAAGATATGACCAATGGAGCTGTGAAGTGCGCTATATTAGCTCGTAAGTTAGTATATCTTTTTCAGGGTAGTTTGGTGGTCAAAGTTGTTGACATCAAACCCTAGTTTCTATTCCTTGTATCAGTGATTGTATGAGAGTGATGATCCCTAGTACGGGAGCCCTAGACAGTTGTATTATAGTTTGTTAATATAATGAAGTTGGGTTATTGAAAAAATTGTAAAAAGTTGTCTATATTTGTGCATTAATTGATTTACTATTGTTTATATCTCACTATGCAAAGTAGTTTTTCGCGGTATTTGAATTGGTAGTGTCAATAATTCTATGACCCTAACCTAGATTCCAGTATCGTGAAAAAACAACAAACACCCAAAATCCTATTGTTTTCTACTAGCACAATGGTTGATTGGTCAAAGGCTCAATATGCTTGCTTTCTCGACCTAACCATCCTCCTCTCTAGGGCACGTTGTGTGGGGGTGTGCGTGTGATGTGGACCAAATTAGCATATAAATTTAAACATACAAGATCATACTACCTCAAAACCATGACAAAATGATAAATCATTGTGCAACTAACAAATATTTCAATGTATTAAAGGACAATAGTAGTATTGTGTAGGAGAAAAGTATGCTTCACACATCCTCTGTGCCATGTTTGTAGAATGTCTAGTGCATCTTCACCACTTGACCTTTGTAGACCATACAATTGCAGTCATTCACTACATAAAAAAGAATCAATATAGTTGACTATGAGAGCATAGATAAAACATATAACAATTTGAATAGAAAACAAATGGAGCCACAAATTAGTGAAATATACTTTTAAGTGAAGTGCATTGCATGTCGATATATTGACAACCTTTATTTATGGACAATAACCTGAATTATCTTTGTTTGCTTCCTTCATTTCCATTTCCGCACCCAACAAACGAAACCAAGACAAAACTACAAGAAACATTAAAGAAACAAAAAAACAAAGCAAAGCAAGATTACAACACCCCAACAAACAAACCCAAGACCAAACTACAAGAAACAAGAAAAAAATTGCAAAACAAAGGAAAAGAAGTACAACACAGCATGGCCATGCTCAAACTCGACAAAACAAAACATGTAGACAAGAACAAAGAAAAAATTGCAAACATCCCCTCCGCACATCATCTCTCCTGCAATGTGTTGTCCTCTGCTGAAAGGAAAACAAGTGAGTTGAATAAGGTTAAAATACACACACAATTAGTAATGTTAAACATATTTCAAAACCAATAATTATTCATGATACGAAACACACCTCCCCTAGAGTTTGTTTTATAATGATGCACACTCCTTAGTATTCCACTTGCTCGTGCTTATTACAGCCAACCATCTACAAAAGATACACAAGAAGATATTAGAATCGTTATATAAGTTAAACTAAAAAGTACGCAATAATTAATCATATTTAGAAACATGCCTTTATTTGAGATTGTTATATAAAAGGGGAGAGTCCATTTTGTATTTCATGTATTCATGCTCATTGGAACATGCCATCGCCAATAGATACACAATAAAATATTAGATTTCTAATAAAAGTCAAATTAGAGTGTTTGAAGGCATGAACTTCAACAAAAACGAATCATGTAGACAACAACAAACAAAAAATTGCAAACTTCCCATTTGCACATTATCTCTATTGTAGTGTCCTCTCCTCCGTTGAAAGGGAAAAAAGTGATGTGAATAAGGTTAAAATAAAGACACAAATAGTAATTTCAAGCATAATTCAAAACAAATAATTATTTATAAATGCAAGCATACCTCGTCTAGAGTTTGCTATATAAAGATAGGCATTCCATTTTGTATTCCACTTACTCATGCTCACCAGAACAAGCCATCTACAACAGATACATAATAAGATATTAGAATCATTATACAAGTTAAACTGGAGACTTGAATGCAACAATCAATCATAATGTGAAACATACCTGACTTTGAGCTTTTTTATATAAAGGGGGATAATCCATTTTGTATTTTACTTATTTCTTCTCACTGGAATCAACCATCTGCAGTAGATAGAAAATAAAATATTAGAATTCTAATAAAAGTTAAAATAGAGAGTTGAAGGCATGAACTTGTGAACCAACTTAATTCCAGTCCATTTATATTCCATGCTATATCTCAAAGTATATAATTTTTCTAAACAAGACATAATTCTACTAAGAATAATGCAATCAATGTTATCACAAGATAAATAATCCTTTTTGTAAGAGAGATCCAAGCATATTTAAACATATTGAACATGTTGAGATTGGTACCTTGGGAGGTACTCCAAACCCTAGGCTACAGGGATGTGGAGGAATTGGCACCACAAAGTCACTTGTGTGTTAGGAACCCAGGCGTGTGGGTTTTGCACCCAAGCTTGCAGATGTGAAACCGTGTATGGATTAGGACACTTGGCACTTCGAGATTGTAGGGCACCCTTAAAGGGGACGCTTGTAGCACCAAGAGAGCCCTTGAGGCCTTATGGATTGAGGGAAAATAATTTTTACTTGATTGTGTGGGTCAACTTGTCTTAAGTTTCAAGTCGGCCTTGAATTGAGGAGAGAATTTGAGAAGGTTAGACGCCACCCTAAGGAATGATATAAATAGGACTGAGGAGAAGCCTCATCCCTCACCCAATCAAGACACGTATTCCTCGTGTGAAGACTAAAATAGGAGAATGAGTCCACAACCAAGAAGGAAAAAGGATCAAGTCTGGTTAGGGGTGGTTTTGGGACTGTTTTCAGTTGTGGTTATGCAGGTAAAGACAACGAGTAGAAGGAGACTAGGTCGAGACTTTTGAGGACGAAATCTAAGCATGAAAACAAAAGCAAGCTCTCTCTAACATGACGAGATTTCTGAAGTATTGCAGGTGGATGAAATTATGACTATTGGAGGTTCGAGTAGCCTACTTCGCAACCAAGGTTGGGCTACATTCATCTACAGTAGGATCAAAGAAATCAAAGGTTTTTGGAGTGGTTTGAAGGTAGGTGGGATCTGCTTCAAGTTGCCCCAAATAGGGCTGAGTTCTTCAAAAAAAGTCTCGCTCAGTTCTAGGGGTTTTCAAGAGCAGAACTAGATGTCTACAAGGAGAAAATGTAAAGGATTGGTGTCCTAGTTTAGGATAGTATTTGGAGCAACCAAAATAACAATTTTGGGAGGGTTGTAGTGGCTTGCTCCACGACCTATGTAAAGTCACTTGAGAAGGAATTTGAGGACTTTTAGATGGACAAAAGAAGGGATGCTCGGGAAAAGGAGGTCAAGGGAGCAGTTTGACTAACACAAGTTTATTGTTGAAAGGATTTTTGTTGAAATATGTAACTAGGTTTGATTTTCATAATGGCATATGTAATCGTGATTTCATGTTTTTAATGAAAAGAGAAAAATAAATTTATTATTCATTTGCTTGAGGCATGGGTTTCATGCTCAAGGGAAATTTATTTTTAGGTCAAGCACCCATTGAGTGCTTCTAGGTTTGTCATAAAGTCAATTGAGCCATTGTCAAGTATTGAAGACCCATTTGGGCATGTTACATATTGTAAAGAAAAAATTATTGAGTCAAAATAGAGGCAAAAGTCTCTCCATGACCTCGTCATGATGCAAAGATCAAGTCGGCCTACATGAAGGGACAAGTCAGACTCATGATAGCAATTCGTACCCCTCACAAGCCTATAAATAAGAAGGAATTCGACCTCATTTACACGCTCACTCAAGGAAGTTCGATCTCCTCAAGACAGAAGCTGGAATAGGACGAAGAAGAAGAAGACGATCAAGATCAAAGTTTTTAGGCCGCTCTCTCTCTCTCTCTCTCTCTCTCTCTCTCTCTCTCTCTCTCCTTCGTTAGGGTTTCTACAGATGGGCTAGATGAAATTACGTAGCTGCATCGAAGTTGTGAAGTTGCAAGGTCGAAGTTGTCAAGCTACAAAGTCTAAGCTGTGAAGTTGCAAGGTCAAAGCTATGAAGCTATAGGGTCGAATTTGTGAAGCTGCCAGGTCAAAGCTGTGAAGTTGCCTCTAGATCAAAGTTATAAAGTTGTTAGGTCGAAGTTACTGAAGCTACTAGGTCGAAGTTGCAGAAAGTGTTGTTGGTGTCGAAGTTGCTGAAAATTTTGTTGAAAGGTCGAAGTTTGTTATTCAAGGACTAGTCCAAGTTTGTTGTTGAAGGACTTTTGACAGTGGTAGGTGGCAGTCATCCATTCCCTAAGTTTGCCTCATTGAAGTAGCACGGGTATGTTATAAAGGGAAGAAGTCCCTAAGAGTTGTGTTCTTGAAGGACTAAGGAGCAACTAGTAGGCAAGAAGTCCCAAAGGAGCTAAGGAGCAACAATGGGCAGTCTAGAGTTGTTCACAAACGGAGTTGTGTACAACTCAACAAAAGACCCTATGTCTTGGTTGTTGATGGACTAATGATTAGCTAGAGGGCAGATTGGAGCCGTGTTCAGTGACAAAAAGGAGAAGGATCATTGATAGAGACATATTGGGGATACTACAGATCGAGAGCCAATGGACCGGGCATACGTGTTCAAGATATGACCAATGGAGCTATGAAGTGCGCTAGATTAGCTAGCACGTCAATGTATCAGACATCAAACCGTAGTTTGTATTCCTTGTATCAATGATTGTATGAGAGGGATGATCCCTAGTATGGGAGCCCTAGACAGTTGTATTACAAATTGTTAATATAACGAAGTTGGGTTATTGAAAAAATTGTAAAAAGTTGTCTATATTTGTGAACTAATTGATTTACTGTTGTTTATATTTCGCCATGCATAGTAGTTTGTTGTGGTATTTGGATTGGTAGTGTCAGTAATTCTATGACCCTAACCTAGATTCCAGTACTGTGGTAAAACAACATAACACCCAAAATCCTAAAGTTGTCTACTGGTGAGTGTTATAAGCACTGAACCGGACTGACCGGTTCAAACCAGTTCGACCGTCTTGAGGAAAAATTTGGTTTGAACCGGTGACTTGAACATTTTTTCTCCAATTCGATATGGTAAAGCCACGAACAATGCAACAAGTGGGGTGAATTTAAAGTAAAAGTGACATTCTCCTTTATCTTTCATTTTCATCTTTTTACTTAAATTTTTAACATTAGCATGAAATGAATCAGGATGTTTGAGAGCAGTTATGACCTCATTGGATTCCATATGTAGAAAGTAGAATTTTAGATCTCACTCAAAATCCAACAAACTTAACAGTTTTCCAGGATTTCATGATTGGGGGGCTTCCAACGCTACATTGGATTTTCCCATGTAGGAGGTTATGGAACTATTATTTAATCAAGAGCACCAAGCCCTCTATGTACCTTGATGTTAGTGGCAATTGTTGTTTAACTCCTCTATCATGAGCCTAATAAAAAGAATACTTATCACTCAAACAAAATCTTGATTTGACATGCTATGATTTTTCTAACTTATTTTAATGCTTAGATGGTGATATTGATGACAAAGATCCCAATATAGGAAACAGTTTTGATTATACGTAGATATTTGTTGTAGCATAAATTATTTTTTATGCTAGAGGCCATGTGGAGTTCGTTTGTTGATATTGGTTTAGAGATGGATTGCACTTGGCGTTATTTTTGTTATGTGCACCCTTAGATGTTATATAAATGAAAAGTTTTGCTTATCTGTGTATGAATGGTTTGTATTCATATGGATGCACACGAACATATATGTTTTTCTATAAAATTTGAATATTTTATGTGGTTCGGGTTGACTGGTATTTTGGTCCGGTTTTTTTCCAGGTTTTCGTACGGTTCAGATAACTATGCTACTAGCAAAATGATTGATTGGTCGAAGGCTCAGTATGCTTGCTTGCTTGACCTTACCATCCTCCTCTCTAGGGCACGTTGTGTGGTGTTGTGCGTGTGATGTGGACCAAATTAGCATATAAATTTAAACATACCATTTTATGTATATGTCAAACCATTATTTAAGTGGTACTACCTGAGAACCATGCTAAAAGGAGAAAACATCGAAATAACAAATAATAATAACAATATTTTGTTGGAAAACAACATGACTCACCAATCCGCTGCACTGCATCTACATTTCCTAAGATATCTTCTCCACTTGACCCTCTCAGACATTACGATTGTAGTCACTCACTGCACAAAGTAATATTATATAACAGATCACGAATAAACCATGGGAACTTAAAGGATAAATATACAAAGCGACAAATTAATCATACACATACCTACCCTCCCTTAACTACTATTATAACAACAAAAATCATAAAAAATAGTCCCTGAACATTTAAACCCCAATGTGACATTTCCATTTCTTTCATATCAAAGTTCTAGTAAAAATATTGAATCTGACACCCTTGATCACAATCATACTACTTCGAATACATGACAAAATGATAAATCATTTTGCAACTAACAAATATTTCAGTGTATTAAAGGACAATAGCATTGTGTAGGAGAGAAGTATGCCTCACCCATCCTCTGTGCCATGTTTGTAGAATGTCTAGTGCATCTATACCACTTGACCTTTGTAGACCATACAATTGTAGTTCTTCACTACATAAAAAAGAACCAATATAGTTGACTATCACACCATAGATAAAACATATAATATTTTGAATACCAAACAAATGGAGCCACAAATTAGCGAAAGATACTTTTAAGTGAAGTGCATTGCATGTGTATATGTTGACTCACCTTCATTTATGAGCAATAACCTCAATTTTCTCTTTCTGCTTTGTTCATTTCCATTTCCACACCCAACAAACGAAACCAAGACAAAACTACAAAAAACATTAAAGAAACAAAAAGAACAAAACAAAGAAAGAGTACAACACACTCAACAAATGAAACGAGGACCAAACTACAAAAAACAAGAAAAAAATACAAAACAAAGGGAAAGTAGTACAACACAGCATGGCCATGCTCAAACTCAAAAAAACAAAACATGCAGACAAGAACAAATAAAATTTTGCAAACATCCCCTCTGCACATCATCTCTCCTGCAATGTGTTGTCCTTTGCTGAAACGGGAAAAGTGGGTTGAATAAGGTTAAAATACACACACATTTAATAATGTTAAACATATTTCAAAACCAATAATTGTTCATATTAGGAAACACACCTCCCCTAGAGTTTGTTTTATAACGATGGACACTCTCTTGTATTCCACTTGCTTGTGCTCATCAGAACAAACCATCAACAAAAGATATAGAATAAGCTATTAGAATCGTTATATAAGTTAAACTAAAGAGTACATAATAATTTATCATAATAAGAAACAAGTCTTTCTTTGAGATTGTTATATAAAAGGGGAGAGTCCATTTTGTATTTCATGTATTCATGCTCATTGCAACATGGTATCTGCAATAGATACACAATAAAATATTAGATTTCTAATAAAAATAAAAGTAGAGAGTTTTAAGGCATGAACTTCAACAAAAACAAATCATGTAGACAACAACAAACAAAAAATTGCAAACTTCCCCTTTGCACATTATCTCTATTGTAGTGTCCTCTCCTCCGCTGAAAGGAAAAAAAGTGGTGTGAATAAGGTTAAAATAAAGACACAGATAGTAATGGAAAGCATAATTCAAAACAAATAATTATTCATAATTGCAAACATACCTCGTCTAGAGTTTGCTATATAAAGATAGACATTCCATTTTGTATTCCACTTACTCATGCTCACCAGAACAAGCCATCTACAACATATACATAATAAGATATTAGAATCATTATACAACTTAAACAAGAGAGTTGAATGCAACAATCAATTATAATGCGAAACATACCAGATTTTGAGCTTTTTTATATAAATGGGGATAATTCATACTGTATTTTACGTATTTCTGCTCACTGGAATCAACCATCTGCAGTGTATAGAAAATAAAATATTAGAATTCTAATAAAAGTTAAAATAGAGAGTTGAAGGCATGAACTTGTGAACCACCTTAATTCCGGTACATTTATATTCCATGTTATATCGCAAAGTATATAATTTTTCTAAACTAGACATAATTCTAGTAGGAATAATGATATCAATGTTATCGCAAGATAAATAATCCTTTCTGTAAGTGGGATCCAAGGATATTTAAACATATTGAATATGTTGAGATTGGTAACTTGGGAGCTACTCCGACCCCTAGGCTATGAGGTTGTGAAGGAATTGGCACCACAAAATCACTTGTGGGCTAGGAACCGAAGCGTGTGGACTTTGCACCCGAGCTTGTTGGATTGGTCTATAGGTAGGTTGGATCTTCCTCAAGTTTCCTTAGTTAGGGCTGAGTTCTTCAAGAAAAGTCTCGCACAGATCCAAGGATTTTGGATTGCAAAAGTGGACGTCTACAACGAGGAAAAGTGTAGGATTGGTGTCCTAGTTTAGGACAGTACTTGGAGCGGCCAAAAAAATAGTTTTGGGAGGGCTTTAGTGGCTTGCTCCACGCCCTAAATAAAGTCACTTGAGAAGGAATTTGAGGACTGTTAGAAAGGAAAAAGAAGGGATGCTTGGAAAAGGAGGTCAAGGGAGCAGTTGACTAGCCCAAGTTTTTTTTCGAAGAAGGACTTTTGACAGTGATGGACTAATGATCAATTGGAGGGCAGATTGGAGCTGTGTTTAGTCACCTAAAGGAGGAGTATCATTGATAGAGGCAGATTGGTGTTGTTGGTGAAGCTGGGAGTTCTCGTGGATTGTTGGTGAACCTAGTGAACAACAGTTTGTTGTAGGGCAAATTACTGATCATAGAATTCCTATGACTTGCCATAGATCATTGGGACAAATTTAGGATTGTCTTAGCATGAGCGAGATTGGTATGATCGAGATTCCTTCATGTTATGAACTACATGTTGGCAGGCTAGTTTCTTCTTTGGGCAATGATGTGGCATATCCAAGATTCAAGGGATGTGCACGTGTTGTGTTTGACCTAGGAGGATGTGTGCTTCCAGGATTAAGTTACAGTTATGATGGTTGGTGTTCGATCGTAGCTCAGACTTACCTTGTACGACACGAGATCAGTAACAAGTTGATCCAATGCCATATCTAAGTGTCGAGACCTTTAGATTCAGATGAGATGAGGCATAGGAACTATTGAGATAGCGTGGTTCATTCAACAGAGTATGTTACAGTGGCGGACACCAGATGGGCTAGTTTCGCCAGTGATGATGATGGAGACTTCCAACTGTTGGATGTACCTCCCTCGCTAAGAGGGAGTGTTGAGATTGGTAGCTTGGGTGGTACTCCAAACCCTAGTCTATTGGGCTGTGGAGGAATTGAACCCACAAATTAACTTGTGGGCTAATAATCCAAGGGTGTGGGCTTTGCACCCAAGCTTGTGGGTGTGAAATCGTGTATGGATTTGGACACTTGGCACTTGGAGATTGTAGGGCACCTTTAACTAAACAAGGGGCCGCTTGTAGCACCAAGAGAGACCTTGTGGGTTGGGAGAAAATAATTTTTATTTGATTAGGTGAATAATTTATCTTAAGTTCCACGTCAGCCTTGACTTGAGGAGACCATTTGAGAATGTCAGCTGTCACCCTAAGGAATGATATAAATAGGACTGAGGAGGAGCCTCATTCCTCACCCAATCAAGTCACTTATTTCTCATGTGAATAATGAAATAGGAGGCTAAGTTTGCAACCAAGAAGGAGAAAGGACCAAGTCTGGTCAGGGTTGGTTTTGGGATTGTTTTGGGTTGCGGTTATGCAGGTAAAGGTACTGAGTAGAAGGAGACTATGCTGCAACTTTTTAACACAAAATTGAGCATGAAAACAGAAGCAATCTCTCTCTAAATAGGCCGAGATTTCTGAAGTATTGCAGGTAGACAAAATTATGATTCTTGGAGAGCCAAGTAGCCTACTTAGTAGCCACGGATAGGCTGCATTCGTCTACAGTAGGAGAGAAGAAATCAGAGGTTGTTGGAGTGGTTTAAAGGTGGGTTGGATCTACTTCAGGTTGCCCTTGTAAGGGATGAGTTCTTCAGAAAACGTCTCGCTCAAATCCAAAGATTTTGGAGAGCAAAAGTGGATGTCTTTAACGAGGAAACATGCAGGATTGGTGTCATAGTTTAGGGCAGTATTTGGAGCAACCAAAAGAACAGTTTTGGGAGGGATGTAGTGGCTTTCTCCAAGCCCTAAGTACAATCCCTTGAGAAGGAATTTGACGATTTTTAGAAGTGCATAAGAAGGGATGCTTAGGACTAATCTTTGCAGGACAAAAGAAGGAGGTCATGGGCGCAGTTTGACTAGCCATGGTTTGTTGTTGAAGGACTTTTGAAGCAGCACAGGTAGGCTATAGAGGGGAAAAGTCCCTAAGAGTTGTGTTCTTGAAGGACTAAGGAGCAGCTAGTGGGCAAGAAGTCCCAAAGCAACTGAGGAGCAATAGTGGGCAATCTAGAGTTGTTCAAAAATGAAGTTTTGTACAACTCAACAACACAGGCTATGTCTTGGTTGTTGATGGACTAACGATAAGCTAGATGGCAAATTGGAACCATGTTCAGTGACAAAAAGGAGCAAGATCATTGATAGAGGCAGATTGGTGTTGCTACAAATCAAGAGGCAATGGACCAGGCATATGTGTTCAAGATACAACCAATGGAGCTGTGAAGTGCACTAGATTAGCTAGTAAGTCAGTGTATCATTTTCAGGGTAGTTTGGTGGTCAAACTTGTTGACATCAAACCCTAGTTTGTATTCCTTGCATCAGTGATTATATGAGAGTGTTGATCTCTAGTACAGGAGCCGTAGACAGTTGTATTATAGTTTGCCAATATAATGAAGTTGGGTTATTGAAAAAATTGTAAAAAATTGTCTATATTTGTGCATTAATTGATTTACTCTTGTTTATATTTCGCTATGCGAAGTAGTTTTTTGCGGTATTTGAATTGGTAGTATCAGTAATTCTATGACCCTAACCTAGATTCCAGTACTGTGGGACACCCAAAATCCTATTGTTGTCTACTAGCACAATGGTTGATTGGTCAAAGGCTCAATATGCTTGCTTGCTCGACCTAACCATCCTCCTCTCTAGGACACATTGTGTGGGGGTGTGCATATAAATTTAAACATACCATTTTATGTATATGTCAAACCACTATTTAAGTGGTACTACTCAAGAACCATGCTAGAAGGAGAAAATTTAGAAATAACAAATAATAATAACAATATTTTATTGGAAAACAACATGACTCACCCATCCCCTATGTTGCATCTACATTTCCTAAGATATCTTCACCACTCAACCCTCCCAGACATCATAGTTGTAGTCACTCTCTGCACAAAGTAATATTATATATGAGATCACAAATAAACCATGGGAGCTTAAAGGATAAATATACAAAGTGATGAATTAACCATACACATACCCACCCTCCCTTGGCTAATATTATAACAACAACAATCATGAAAAATAATCCATGAATATGTGAACCTCAATGTAACATTTCCATTTCTTTCATATCAAAGTTCTAGGAAAAAAATTAAATCTCACACCCATGAACAAGAACATACTACCTCGAAACCATGACAAAATGATAAATCATTGTGCAACTAACAAATATTTCAATGTATTAAAGGACAATAGTATTGTGTAGAAGAAAAGTATGCCTCACACATCCTCTGTGCCATGTCTGTGGAATGTCTAGTGCATCTTCACCACTTGACCTTTGTAGACCATACAATTGCAGTCGTTCACTACATAAAAAAGAATCAATATAGTTGACTATGAGAGAATAGATAAAACATATAACAATTTGAATAGAAAACAAATGGAGCCACAAATTAGTGAAATATACTTTTAAGTGAAGTGCATTGCATGTCGATATGTTGACTCACCTTTATTTATGGACAATACCCTGAATTACCTCTGTTTGCTTCCTTCATTTCCATTTCCGCACCCAACAAACGAAACCAAGACAAAACTACAAGAAACATTGAAGAAACCAAAAAACAAAACAAAGCAAGATTACAACACCCCAACAAATGAACCCAAGACGAAACTACAAAAAACAAGAAAAAAAATTGCAAAAACAAAGGAAAAGGAGTACAACACAGCATGGCCATGCTCAAACTCGACAAAACAAAACATGTAGACAAGAACAAAGAAAAAAATGCAAACATCCCCTCCGCACATCATCTCTCCTGCAATGTGTTGTCCTCCGCTGAAAGGGAAACAAGTGGGTTGAATAAGGTTAAAATACACACACAAATAGTAATGTTAAACATATTTCAAAACCAATAATTATTTATGATACGAAACACACCTCCCCTAGTGTTTGTTTTATAATGATGGACACTCCTTTGTATTCCACTTGCTCGTGCTTATTAGAGCCAACCATCTACAAAACATACACAATAAGATATTAGAATCGTTATATAAGTTAAACTAAAAACTACGCAATAATTAATCATAATTAGAAGCATGCCTTTATTTGAGATTGTTATATAAAAAGGGAGTGTCCATTTTGTATTTCACGTATTCATGCTCATTGAAACATGCCATCGACAATAGATACACAATAAAATATTAGATTTATAATAAAAGTCAAACTAGAGTGTTTGAAGGCATGAACTTCAACAAAAACGAATCATGTAGACAACAACAAACAAAAAATTGCAAACTTGCCATTTGCACATTATCTCTATTGTAGTGTCCTCTCCGCCACTGAAAGGGAAAAAAGTGGTGTGAATAAGGTTAAAATAAAGACAAATAGTAATGTCAAGCATAATTCAAAACAAATAATCATTTATAAATGCAAACATACCTCGTTTAGAGTTTGCTATATAAAGATAGGCATTCCATTTTGTATTCCACTTACTCATGCTCACCAGAACAAGCCATCTACAACAGATACATAATAAGATATTAAAATCAATATATAACTTAAACTGGAGACTTGAACGCAAAAATCAATCATAATGTGAAACACACCTAACTTTGAGCTTTTTTATATAAAGGGGGGTAATCCATTTTGTATTTTACATATTTCTACTAATGCAATCAATGTTGTCACAAGATAAATAATCCTTTTTGTAAGAGAGATCCAATCAAATTTAAACATATTGAACATGTTGAGATTGGTACATTGGGAGATACCCCAAACCCTAGGCTACAGGGATGTGGAGGAATTGGCACCACAAAGTCACTTGTGTGCTAAGAACCCAAGCATGTGGGTTTTGCATCCAAGCTTGCAGATGTGAAACCGTGTATGGATTAGGACACTTGGCACTTGGAGATTGTAGGGCACCCTTAAAGGGGACGCTTGTAGCACCAAGAGAGCCCTTAGGGCCTTATGGATTGAGGGAAAATAATTTTTACTTGATTATGTGGGTCAACTTGTCTTAAGTTTCAAGTCGGCCTTGAATTGAGGAGAGAAATTGAGAAGGTTAGACGCCACCCTGAGGATGAGTCCACAACCAAGAAGGAGAAAGGATCAAGTCTGGTTAGGGGTGGTTTTGGGACTATTTTCAGTTGTGGTTATGTAGGTAAAGACAATGAGTAGAAGGAGACTAGGTCGAGACTTTTGAGGACGAAATCTGAGCATGAAAAAAAAAAGTTCTCTCTAACAGGACGAATTTCTGAAGTATTGTAGGTGGATGAAATTATGACTATTGGAGGTTCGAGTAGCCTACTTGGCAACCAAGGTTGGGCTACATTCATCTACAGTAGGATCAAAGAAATCAAAGGTTTTTGGAGTGGTCTGAAGGTAGGTGGGATCTACTTCAAGTTGCCCCAGATAGGGCTGAGTTCTTCAAAAAAAGTCTCGCTCAATTCTAGGGGTTTTCAAGAGCAGAAGTAGATGTCTACAAGGAGAAAAATTAAAGGATTGGTGTCCTAGTTTAGGATAGTATTTGGAGCAGCCAAAATAACAATTTTGGGAGGGTTGTAGTGGCTTGCTCCACACCCTAAGGAAAGTCACTTGAGAAGGAATTTGAGGACTGTTAGATGGGCAAAAGAAGGGATGCTCAGGAAAAGGAGGTCAAGGGAGCAGTTTGACTAGCCCAAGTTTATTGTTGAAGGGATTTTTGTTGAAATACGTAACTAGGTTTGATCTTCATAATGGCATATGTAATCGTGATTTTATGTTTTTAATGAAAAGAGAAAAATAAATTTATTATTCGTTTCCTTGAGGCATGGGTTTCATGCTCAAGGGAAATTTATTTTTAGGTCAAGCACCCATTGAGTGCTTCTAGGTTTGTCATAAAGTCAATTGAGCCATTGTCAAGTATTGAAGACCCATTTGGGCATGTTACATATTGTAAAGAAAAAATTATCGAGTCAAAATAGAGGAAAAAGTCTCTCCATGACCTCGTCATGGCGCAAAGATCAAGTCGGCCTACATCAAGGGACAAGTCAGACTAATGATAGCAATTCGTACCCCTCACAAGCCTATAAATAAGAAGGAATTCGACCTCATTTACACGCTCACTCAAGGAAGTTTGATCTCCTCAAGACAGAAGCTGGAATAGGACGAAGAATAAGAAGAAGATCAAGATCAAAGTTTTTGGGCCGCTCTCTCTCTCTCTCTCTCTCTCTCTCTCTCTCGTTAGGGTTTCTACAATTTATGGGCTAGATGAAATTACGTAACTGCATTGAAGCTGTGAAGCTGCAAGGTCGAAGTTGTGAAGCTGCAAAGTCGAAGCTGTGAAGTTGCAAGGTCAAAGTTGTGAAGCTATAGGGTCGAATTTTTGTGTTATATACCTAGGGGGGATAATATGGGGTACCAAGGGAGGTACCCAAGGTAATAATGTAATAATAGGATGGGCCATAGTAATAAATAAGGTGGTTAACCCATGTCATGTAAGGGACCACAAGTAGTTAATAATAATGTAATGGGCCCATGGTATTAGTTGATGGTATGAGGGAACCATGGTAATGACCCA
This sequence comes from Pinus tabuliformis, assembly GCA_031772625.1. Classification (NCBI taxonomy): domain Eukaryota; kingdom Viridiplantae; phylum Streptophyta; class Pinopsida; order Pinales; family Pinaceae; genus Pinus; species Pinus tabuliformis. Next base: position 1,759,968,302 of record CM062816.1, on the reverse strand, counting down.
TGGTATTGTATGTATGAGGCCTATATAGAGGCTAGAGACTCCATGTCAAGGAGGAGAGTGAAGGATTATTGTATGAACATGCATATGGCTTGTGGAGTGCTCTCCTTCCTTAAGGAGTGAATGTATGGTGTTGCCCTACCTTAAGGGTTTGATCAATAAAGAATCATTTTATATTATTTCTGGGTTTATTGGCATTGTCTTATATTTTCATATCAGATCTATAATATTCTTGGATTAGATCTATAACAAGTGGTATCAAAGCTATTATCATAATATCTTTGGGTTAGATCTACAACAAGTGGTATCAGAGCTACAACAAGTGGTATCAGAGCACTTTCTTGGGCACAAAAGTGGAGAATTTTTTTTATATTTTTTGCAAGGATTTTTGGGCGGCGAGTTTGCAGATCAGATCTCTACATTTTGGTGCAAGATCTGCAAAATCTAATTGCAGATCTGGATTATTTGTGAAAAAGTACCCAATTTCAAAAAAAAAAAAAAAAAACAGTTGAATCGGAGTCCGGCTGAAGGAGATATCGCTGATCTAAAAATCAGTGGGGTTGCAGACAATTTTTTAGGACAGCGAGTTTGCGGCGCAGATCTAGACATCCTGGTGCAAGATCTACAAAATCTAATTGTAGATCTGGATTGTTTGAGAAAAATTACCCAATTTCAAAAAAAAAAATCAGTCGAATCAAAGTACCCAATTTCTGGGTTGCCATCTTGTTGGTTGTTGTCTTGCGGGGTGATGTGGGTGATGATATGTTGAAGTTTTAACCCACGGTGTCTTTTTCTTTAATTCACCCTGCTGTGGTGCCCGTTGTGGTGTCTTCTTTTCCAATATGACTTCAACCACTGAACCCTCATCAGATGTGTCAGCACCTGTTACCTTTTCGGCTTCAGCCTCTGTTTGTGTTTGATTGTCGACCATCAACTGCTCATCATCTGATATGTCATTCCCTGGAACATCTTCTGCGTCAACCTCCGTGGACTCTACCTGTTTATTGATGGAAATATCCTGTAATGTAATTTTCTTCTTTTTATACCAGAGCTTCAGGAATTTCTTCTGCACATTAATATTTATAGTACCCACTGATTCCATCCACGGGTATCCCAAAACAACATCCATATTATTTGTCTCTGAAGCATAAAAATCACCATGCAACACATACTTATCCATAGAAATCTTCAAATCCTTATACACTTGAACATCCTCATTATCAATCTGTGCAGTTTCAATGTGTTGTGCTGGAACTTGCAATCTTTTTGCCAAATTAACACTGATAAGATTTTGCTTGCAACTTGCAACTAGGATTTATAGACACAACGATTTTCTCCTTCTGAATCAATCCATGAACCTGAAATAAAGATATACCAGTAGGAAATAACCCCATATGTTTCTCCTTATCTTGTTTTCTAGCATGAGACCATCTGTCTAAAAGGAATTTTTCAAATGCTTCATCAGGCAGGTTGTAACACTTCGTTTGGTTAAGTAATCCCCACCATGTGGCCGCCTCATCTCTAAAATCCTCCACTGCCCACCATTTCCATTTGTTTTTCCATACCCACTTCTTTTGTTTTATGTATTCTTCAATAGTAGGACCACTATCTTTTTCTGTAAAATATAGAACCTTGCTAGAAGCCATGAAGAGAGTTTTGAAAAAAAATCACTTACTTGGCGAAAATTTGAAATTGTCACAGTTTAGTCAATATTGTTCAAAATCCCTATTATGACCTGTTTTTGGAAATGGAACAATCATTCTGCATCTACCCATGTGGTAGAAATCTTGATCCAGGCACCTGAAATTTCAGATCTGCGCTGCAACTCTCCCGCCATCACCAAAATTTCTGCAAAAAGAGCTAATTTTAAATCAATGATATCTCCCTCATCCGGACTCCGATTCGACTGATTTTTTTTTTTGAAATTGGGTAATTTTTCTCAAACAATTCAGATCTACAATTAGATTTTGCAGATCTTGCACCAGGACGTCCAGATCTGCGCCGCAAACTCGCTGCCCTGAAAAATTGTCTGCAACCCCACTGATTTTTAGATCAGCGATATCTCCTTCATCCGGACTCCGATTCAACTGATTTTTTTTTTTGAAATTGGGTATTTTTTCACAAATAATCCAGATCTGCAATTAGATTTTGCAGATCTTGCACCAAAACGTACAGATCTGATCTGCAAACTCGCCACCCAAAAATCCCTGCAAAAAATATATAAAAAATTCTCTACTTTTGTGCCCAAGAAAATGCTCTCATACCACTTGTTGTAGCTCTGATACCACTTGTTGTAGATCTAACCCATCCTATTATTACATTATTACCTTGGGTACCTCCCTTGGTACCCCATATTATCCCCCCTAGGTATATAACATTCCACCCCCCTAAGCATGTTTCGTCCCCGAAACATGGGAAGAACATAAATAATAAGATCTACTCAAAAGAGTAGTCCACTGGTACCATGCACGTGCATCTAGCCATCCAAGAGAAAGGTGAACCCTCGATCTCGCTGGTGCCTCGCTCGCTTGAGATGGAAGTTGACCGTTGCAGCTCTTCAGTGTTGATGTGTAGTAGGTGGATCTAGGCTCCTTGCTATCCATCATATGGGGGTTGTTGTCCTTGTGGCTAGTTGGTTGCCATCGTGTTGGTTGTTTTCTTGCGGGGTGATGTGGGTGATGATATGTTGAAGTTTTAACCCACGGTGTCTTTTTCTTTAATTCACCCTGCTATGGTGCCTGTTGTGGTGTCTTCTTTTCCAATATGACTTCAACCACTGAGCCCTCCCCTGATGTATCAGCACCTGTAATCTTTTCTGCTTTCGCCTCTGTTTGTGTTTGATTGTCTATCATCACTGGCTCATCATCTAATATGTCAGACCCTGGAACATCTTCTGCTTCAGCCTCCTTGCACTCTACCTATTTATTAATGGAAATATCCTGTAATGTAATTTTCTTCTTTTTATACCAAAGCTTCAGGAATTTCTTCTGTACATTAATATTGATAGTACCCACTGATTCCATCCAAGGGTATCCCAAAACAACATCTATGTTATCCATATTTGAAGCATAAAAATCACTATGCAACACATACTTATCCATAGAAATCTTCAAATCCTTGTACACTTGAACATTCTCATCATCAACCTGTGTATTTTCAATGTGTTTTGTTGGAACTTGCAATTTTTTTGCCAAATTAACATTGATGAAATTATGCTTGCAACTAGGATTTATAGAAACCATGATTTTCTCTTTCTGAATCAATCCATGAACCTGCAGTAAGGAGACACCCGTAGCAATTAACCCCTTATGTGTCTCATTCTCCTTTTGTCTAGCCTGAGACCATTTGTCCAAAAAGACTTTTTCAAATTCTGCATCTGAAAGTTTGATCAAATGCTTGTAGTCAAGTGATAGATTCCGAATGGTAAAGCCACGAACAACGCAACAAGCGGGGTGAATTTAAAGTAAAAGTGACATTCTCCTTTATCTTTCATTTTCATCTTTTTACTTAAATTTTTAACATTAGCATGAAATGAATAAGGATGTTGAAGAGCGGTTTTGACCTCATTGGATTCCATATGTAGAAAGTAGAATTTTAGATCTCACTCAAAATAAAATAAACTTAACACTTTTCTAGGATTTCATGATTGGGGGGTTTCCAACGCTACATCGGATTTTCCCATGTAGGAGGTTATGGAACTATTATTTAATCAAGAGCACCAAGCCCTCTGTGTACCTTGATGTTAGTGGCAATCGTTGTTTAACTCCTCTATCATGAGCCTAATAAAACGAATACTTATCACTCAAACAAAATCTTGATTTGACATGCTATGATTTTTCTATCTTATTTTAATGTTTAGAGGATGATATTGATGACAAAGATCCCAATATAGGAAACGGTTTTGATGATATGTAGGTATTTGTTGTAGCATAAATTATTTTTTATGATAGAGGCAATGTGGAGTTCATTTGTTGATATTGGTAGAGATAGATTGCACTTGGCGTTATTTTGGTTATGTGCACCCTTAGATGTTATATAAATGAAAAGTTTTGCTTATTTGTGTATGAATGGTTTGTATTCATATGGATGCACATGAACATATATGTTTTTCTATAAAATTTGAATATTTTCTGTTGTTTGGGTTGACTAGTATTTTGGTCCTGTTTTTTTACCGATTTTCGTACGGTTCCAATAACTATGCTACTAACAAAATGATTGATTGGTCGAAGGCTCAGTATGCTTCCTCGCTTAACCTTACCATCCTCCTCTCTAGGGCACGTTGTGTGGTGTTGTGCGTGTGATGTGGACCAAATTAGCATATAAATTTAAACATACCATTTTATGTATATGTCAAACCATTATTTAAGTGGTACTACCTGAGAACCATGCTAAAAGGAGAAAACGTCGAAATAACAAATAATAGTAAAAATATTTTGTTGCAAAACAACATGACTCACCCATCCTCTACGCTGCATCTACATTTCCTAAGATATCTTCTCCACTCGCCCCTCTCAGACACTATGATTGTAGTCACTCACTGCACAAAGTAATATTATATACGAGATCATGAATAAACCATGGGTCTTAAAGGATAAATATACAAAGCGATGAATTAACCATACACATACCTACCCTCCCTTGGCTACTATTATAACAACAACAATCATAAAAAATAATCCTTGAACATTTAAACCCCAATGTGACATTTCCATTTCTTTCATATCAAAGTTCTAGTAAAAATATTGAATCTGACACCCTTGAACACGATCATACTACTTCGAATACATGACAAAATGATAAATCATTTTGCAACTAACAAATATTTCAATGTATTAAAGGAGAATAGTATTGTGTAGGAGAAAAGTATGCCTCACCCATCCTCTGTGCCATGTTTGTAGAATGTCTATGTTGAAATCTAATTTCAACGCAGACGTACATCCCCCAAACCGCTCAGCAAAACCGTCTTTTATCTCGGACCGCCTTCCAGCGAAAAGCAGTTTCCATATACTTGGCTCCGATGGGATTTGGTGCAGACGCGTGTCACACACCTGACATCAGCCGACGTCATTTTCTCGGGCGTTAAAGTCCTGCTGCAAACTGCCCTCCGATATTCACCACCGCCGTCCGATCAGCCAGATCGTCCTCCACCGTCGATCTCCGAAGCTGCATACGGCTTGCGGCAAATCAATGGTTTGCGTGGCGTGTGAGGATTTCTGTTGACCGCCGCAGACAAGGAAGTTAATGAATTTTATTGCTGCTCGTAAAAAGGAGGTATGGGCATATGTCAGAGGTATGGGGCTCATACGTAAGATATCCTTTTGTTTTGATATACACGTAATGTGTTTTTTTTGTATGGCATTCATATCAAAAATGGGTTAACGTTTTTGGTGTGTTGACTATTTGTAAGAGGTGAGCGTGGGTTATAATGTTTTTTTACATATGTGTTGGCCATCGTAAAAAAGCCAGAGGGGCAGCGAAAAGCCAAGAAAGATTGCACAGCTGTGCATATGAAAAAAACTGTGGAGCGTATATATTTTTGAGTTAACATTGTATTATGGGAGATATGTAAGAGCACAGCAGCGAAAGAGAATAGTGTGAGCCAAATGAAAAGAGCTCGTGGGTTGAATTTTTTTTGTGTGGAGCATTGTAAAATGATAGTGCAGTAAAAGGTGAAACACACAGCAGTGTGTAAAAAGACAAGAACAGGGTTGTAATGTTTTGGTGTGGCATTTTTGTAAAACAGAGGTGTAAGAAAAAACCATGTGTGGTTTTGCACAGCAGTGCATAAAGAAAATGGTGGAGCATTTTTTTTCTAAGTCTATGTAAAAATTTGTTTTACAACAGTAATGTAAAAATGGGTTTTACAGCAGTAAACGCAGCACAGTGAACTCTCAGGTGGAGAGAAAAGACAGAGTTTTTGTTTTTGATGGGTGAAAGTAATTTTGGTAAATCCCTCTGAGTAAAAGAGGATGAAGTTTGTATTAGGCTTTATATTTTAATTAATAGAAATGTTTTATGGCTGTGTAATACTCTGTTATGAGTATATTTGTTTTAAAGCTTCCCTGTGCAAAAGATCTTGGAACAGTGGAAACAGAGCATTGCCTCTGTGGTGTTAAGTTTGTTTGGTTTTGGTATTTCCCCATTGAAAAATACCCAACAGTGGTATCAGAGCTAGTCCAGGCTCTTTGAAGACTCAAAGAAGCTGAAGGAAGGTGTTGTTGCAGCAGTAAAACTTCTCCAGCAGTGTGAAGTTTCAGCCAAAGGGATTCAGGTATTTCTCAAGTTTTTTGAGTTATTATTAAAGGAACAGTCAGTGATTAAAAAAAAACAGTCAAGTATTTGAAGCCTAGATAAGAATGGCAAGGTCAAAGAAGAAAGCCTCCAAGCCTGCTAAAAATGTGTCTCCCTCCTCTACTAAACTAGAAGGCAATCCATTTGAATACATTTTATTTGAAACCCCAAAGTTTGATGGAAACTTTGATGTATGGGAAATAATGATGAGGGCTTTCCTAATGTCTGAGGGGATTGAAGTCTGGGAGTCAGTGATTGATGACAGCAAGATGGATAAAGAATCCATGGAGTATGATGCACAAGCAGCAAAACTAATCTTGGATGGACTCCCTGATTCTGTGAAGAGGAATCTAGGAAAATATACATCAGCAAAGGATATATGGGACAGACTGCATGACCTTCATGCAAAGGGAGCACTGACCATGAAAATGAGTCAAGAAGAAAGTCATGAACCCATCATAGAAGCTGAAAGTGAAAAGCTTGACCTCATCAAGCTTCAGGTAAGAGAAAGGGATGAAGAGCTTACCAAGCTGAAGAAGGAGCTTGACCAATGCAAGAGGAAACATCATGAAGAAGTCATGTCTATGACAAATCAGTTGAACAGAGCAAAGAAGCAGGAAGATGTCTTGACAAGTGAACTTGAACAAAGACACAAGAGAGTGAACAAACTTGTAGAAGAGATTGGACAGTACAAGGTAGAGGTCTCCTCCCTTAAGTCTGAACTACAAGAGGCCAGGAAGCAGGCACAAGGAGCTGAGAAGAAAATGGAGAGCAGTCAAGCAGAAATCTCCAAAATGAAGTCTGATATTATCTCCCTTAAAATAGCAGCAGCTGAAGCTACTCATAGCAAGGAAGAAACTGAGGGACAACTAGCAAGGAAAAACAATGTATGTGAACAGTTGGAAGAAGAGATTGTCCTCCTCAGGAAGAAGGTTGAAGGGATGAACAAGATCATGAAGAGCTCTCAAGCTTTGGATGACATGCTTAGCTATCACAGATCCCCATTTGATAAATCAGGACTTGGGTATGTAGGTGAATCCTCAAACAAGGATGAGGATGCTTTAAGCAAAGGAGATGTGAAGAAGCCAGAAAGAGATGGTGATGCTCCTAGTTCCAGCAAAGGCAAGGAGAAAAATGAAGGCTGCAATAGAAGAGATCCTGCTCCAAGTAGAAAACCAGCTCCAAGAAGAAATGTAGCTGATGGCAAGAAGGCAAGAGGCAATGGTGATCATCAAAGGATCTCAAGGGAGCAAGGCTTCAGAAGTGCATCAAGAAAACCTCCATCTTCCAGGTACCAAAGTTCATTTTATGGTTATTGTTATGCTTGCTCAAACTTTGGTCATATGGCAAAAGACTGTAGAGCATTTCATAAAGATAAATGTTGTGATCTCCGGAAATCTCCAAGAAACAATTTTAGAAGAAATCATGAAATGTTATTCATGAAAAATGTAGAATGTTTTAAGTGTCATAACATTGGGCATATGGCACGAGATTGTAACTTGACATGGGCTCTTACACAAGCTAGACCCATGCAAAAGAAGAAAGTTACACAAGTATGGAGAAGGAAGGAAAGGCAACCTGAAAACCCCTTGAACTCCCCAGTGGATCTAAATTTGTTTTGAGAAGAGTCTGCCAAAAAGAAGACAAGCATACATTAAAGGGGAGCTTGTAATTTTTTGTTTGCTGAACTGTATTAACAGTCATTTGTTGATGGAGGATGTATTGCAGCGCAGCAGTTGCAAATGAAATCTTTCTTAATCCCTCTAAAAGGTAATATGCAGCAGTGATGAAATCAGCAATGTTTTTGCTTTGTGTTTATGCAATATGCACAGAAATGCATAAAGAAGAAAAGATGGCAGCGCTGAAATGTAAAGAGCAGCGGCGAGATAATGGAGACCCTCACAGCAGTGGGAAGACAAAACATAAGACAGCAGTTTGGAATTTTTTTTGGAGCACATGGATTAGAATGAACAGCAGTTTTGAATTTTTGCATGGCAATGGAAGGTAGTTTCCTTCTATGTAATGTGATAGAACATACTCACAGCAGAATGAGTGTAATGCACAGCAGATGAAATGTTTTGTATTGGGGATGAAAATGCAAAGCAGTGAGAAGAAAATGAGAAGGCAAAACGTAGCAGAGCGTAAATGCCCAGTGGCTGAGAATGCAATGAAATTTCTCACACAGCAGTGAGAAATGTAATATTTTTTTTGTATGCAATGCAACATGCACAGAAATGGCTAAAGAAAAACAGGGACAGCAGATTTTTAATGCACACTGGATGTATAAGAATGTGTGTGGCAGCAAAAAGCCAAAGGAATTGCACAGTAGTGCATTGTGTAAAAAAAATGAAGACTAAGATTGTGTGAAGCAAGGGTGCATAAGAAAAGGCAGCAGCCCATGTTAGTTTTTTTTTGTTGTGTGGAGAATGCAACGCAAAACAGCGTGAGGATGATTTCTCTCTATGTGCAAGTAATGGAGAGTAAAGAGTTAGTGTATGGGCACACAGCAGTATGATGAAACAAAAGGCAGCCACAGTGCAAATTGCAGAGGCAACGCAGCAGCAAATAAAAACCCAGGGATGACAGTCTATGGTTATGGGTATGGACAGCAATGAATATGAAAAATGCAGCAGCAAGAAGTTTTGAACAGCAGCACATGCAAAAGAAATTTTCCTTACAGCAGTAAAGGTAAATGTAATGAATTTGTTGTTCATTGAATTGAAATGCAATATATGCAACAGCAGTGAATGTAAGAAATGTTTACACACAGCAGTGTAAATTTGCAAGTTGGGACAGTGTAATTGTTCCAGAAAAGACAGAGTATTTTGTCTTTGAAAAGTGCACAAGCAGTGCAAGTGTAGACACAGCAGTGTGAGGTAGACACAGTAAAGAAGATGGCACAACAGTGCAGTAGAGAATATGCAGCAGCATAAAAGAACATTGTAATGAGTTTGCACACACAGCAGTGCAATGATTGTTTGTTTTGGAACTGCATTTGAAGCAGTCATTTGGTGAATCCCTCTATCAAGAGGATGATGCTTTTCAGCACAGTCATTTGGTGAAACCCTCTGTTAAAGAGGAAGGTGCTTTTCAGCACAGTGTCATGGTGAATCCCTCAATCAAGAGGAAGGTGCTTTTCAGCATAGTGTGGTAAATCCCTCTATCAAGAGGATGATGCTTTTCAGCATAGTCACAGGTGAATCCCTCTGTCAAGAGGAAGGTGCTCTTCAGCACATTGTTATGGTGAATCCCTCTGTCATGAGGAAGGTGCTCTTAAGCACAGTTTCAGGTTAATCCCTCTATTAAGAGGAAGACAACTTTGTTTGTTTGTGAACTGCATCAGAAGCAGTTGGGGAATCCCTCCATGTGAGGAAGTGTTTGGGTAAGATTGAATGCCCAGCTGTTGAAATTAAAGGGGAGTGTTGAAATCTAATTTCAACGCAGACGTACATCCCCCAAACCGCTCAGCAAAACCGTCTTTTATCTCGGACCGCCTTCCAGCGAAAAGCAGTTTCCGTATACTTGGCTCCGATGGGATTTGGTGCAGACGCGTGTCACACACCTGACATCAGCCGACGTCATTTTCTCGGGCGTTAAAGTCCTGCTGCAAACTGCCTTCCGATATTCACCACCGCCGTCCGATCAGCCAGATCGTCCTCCACTGTCGATCTCCGAAGCTGCATACGGCCTGCGGCAAATCAATGGTTTGCGTGGCGTGTGAGGATTTCTGTTGACCGCCGCAGACAAGGAAGTTAATGAATTTTATTGCTGCTCGTAAAAAGGAGGTATGGGCATATGTCAGAGGTATGGGGCTCATACGTAAGATATCCTTTTGTTTTGATATACACGTAATGTGTTTTTTTTTGTATGGCATTCATATCAAAAATGGGTTAACGTTTTTGGTGTGTTGACTATTTGTAAGAGGTGAGCGTGGGTTATAATGTTTTTTTTACATATGTGTTGGCCATCATAAAAAAGCCAGAGGGGCAGCGAAAAGCCAAGAAAGATTGCACAGCTGTGCATATGAAAAAAACTGTGGAGCGTATATATTTTTGAGTTAACATTGTATTATGGGAGATATGTAAGAGCGCAGCAGCGAAAGAGAATAGTGTGAGCCAAATGAAAAGAGCTCGTGGGTTGAATTTTTTTTGTGTGGAGCATTGTAAAATGATGGTGCAGTAAAAGGTGAAACACGCAGCAGTGTGTAAAAAGACAAGAACAGGGTTGTAATGTTTTGGTGTGGCATTTTTGTAAAACAGAGGTGTAAGAAAAAACCATGTGTGGTTTTGCACAGCAGTGCATAAAGAAAATGGTGGAGCGTTTTTTTTCTAAGTCTGTGTAAAAATTTGTTTTACAACAGTAATGTAAAAATGGGTTTTACAGCAGTAAACCCAGCACAGTGAACTCTCAGGTGGAGAGAAAAGATAGAGTTTTTGTTTTTGATGGGTGAAAGTAATTTTCGTAAATCCCTCTGAGTAAAAGAGGATGAATTTTGTATTAGGCTTTATATTTTAATTAATAGAAATGTTTTATGGCTGTGTAATACTCTGTTATGAGTATATTTGTTTTAAAGCTTCCCTGTGCAAAAGATCTTGGAACAGTGGAAACAGAGCATTGCCTCTGTGGTGTTAAGTTTGTTTGGTTTTGGTATTTCCCCATTGAAAAATACCCAACAGTCTAGTGCATCTTTACCACTTGACCTTTGTAGACCATACAATTGTAGTTGTTCACTACATAAAAAAGAATCAATATAGTTGACTAACATAGCATAGATAAAACTTATAATAATTTGAATATCAGACAAATGGAGCCACAAATTAGTGAAAGATACTTTTAAGTGAAGTACATTGCATGTATATATGTTGACTCACCTTCATTTATGAGCAATAACCTCAATTTTCTCTGTTTGCTTCGTTCATTTCCATTTTCGCACCCAACAAACGAAACCAATACAAAACTACAAGAAACATTAAAGAAACAAAAACAACAAAACAAAGCAAGAGTACAACACACCCAACAAATGAAACGAAGACCAAACTACAAAAAACAAGAAAAAAATTCAAAACAAAGGGAAAGTAGTACAACACAACATGGCCATGCTCAAACTCAAAAAAACAAAACATGTAGACAAGAACAAAGAAAATTTTGCAAACATCACCTCTGCACATCATCTCTCCTGCAATGTGTTGTCCTCTGCTGAAAGGGGAAAGATGTGTTGAATAAGGTGAAAATACACACACATTTAATAATGTTAAACATATTTCAAAACAAAAAATTATTCATATTACGAAACACACCTCCCCTAGAGTTTGTTTTATAATGAGGGACACTCTCTTGTATTCCACTTGCTCGTGCTCATCAGAACCAACCATCTACAAAAGGTACACAATAAGCTATTAGAATCATTATATAAGTTAAACTAAAGAGTACATAATAATTTATCACAATAAGAAACAAGCCTTTCTTTGAGATTGTTGAATAAAAGGAGAGAGTCCATTTTGTATCTCATGTATTCATGCTCATTGTAACATGGCATCTGCAATAGATACACAATAAAATATTAGATTTCTAATAAAAATAAAAGTAGAGAGTTTTAAGGCATGAACTTCAACAAAAACAAATCATGTAGACAACAACAAACAAAAAATTGCAAACTTCCCCTTTGCACATTATCTCTATTGTAGTGTCCTGTCCTCCACTGAAAGGGGAAAAAGTGTTGTGACTAAGGTTAAAATAAAGACACAGATAGTAATGGCAAGCATAATTCAAAACAAATAATTATTCATAATTGCAAACATACCTCGTCTAGAGTTTGCTATATAAAGATAGACATTCTGTTTTGTATTCCACTACTCATGCTCACCAGAACAAGCCATCTACAACAAATACATAATAAGATATTAGAATTATTATACAACTTAAACAGGAGAGTTGAATGCAACAATCAATTATAATGTGAAACATACCAGATTTTAAGCTTTTTTATATAAAGGGGGATAATTCATTTTGTATTTTACGTATTTCTACTCACTGGAATCAACCATTTGCAGTATTTGCATTCGTAGTGTCAGTAATTCTATGACCCTAACCTAGATTCCAATACCGTGGAAAAACAACAGAACACCCAAAATCCTATTGTTGTCTACTAGCACAATGGTTGATTGGTCAAAGGCCCAATATGCTTGCTTGCTCGACCTACCCATCCTCCTCTCTAGGGCACGTTGTGTGGGGGTGTGCATATAAATTTAAACATACCATTTTATGTATATGTCAAACCACTATTTAAGTGGTACTACCCAAGAACCATGCTAGAAGGAGAAAATTCGAAATAACAAATAATAATAACAATATTTTATTGTAAAACAACATGACTCACCCATCCCCTACGTTGCATCTATATTTCCTAAGATATCTTCTCCACTCGACACTCCCAGACATCACAGTCGTAGTCACTCGCTGCACAAAGTAATATTATATATGAGATCACAAATAAACCATGGGAGCATAAAGGATAAATATACAAAGTGATGAATTAACCATACACATACCCACCCTCCCTTGGCTAATATTATAACAACACTCATGAAAAATAATCCATGAACATGTGAATCCCAATGTAACATTTACATTTCTTTCATATCAAAGTTCTAGGAAAAAAATTATATCTCACACCCATGAACAAGATCATACTACCTCGAAACCATGACAAAATGATAAATCATTGTGCAACTAACAAATATTTCAATGTATTAAAGGACAATAGTAGTGTAGGATAAAAGTATGCCTCACATTTCTTCTGTGCCATGTTTGTAAAATGTCTAGTGCATCTTCACCACTTGACCTTTGTTGACCATACAATTGCATTTGTTCACTACATAAAAAAGAATCAATATAGTTGACTATGAGAGCATAGATAAAACATATAACAATTTGAATAGAAAACAAATGGAGCCACAAATTAGTGAAATATACTTTTAAGTGAAGTGCATTGCATGTCGATATGTTGACTCACCTTTATTTATGAAAAATACCCTGAATTATCTCTGTTCGCTTCCTTCATTTCCATTTCCGCACCCAACAAACGAAACCAAGACAAAACTACAAGAAACATTAAACAAACAAAAAAAACAAAACAAAGCATGATTTCAACACCCCAACAAATGAACCCAAGACCAAACTACAAAAAAAAAAAGAAAAAAATTACAAAACAAAGGAAAAGGAGTACAACACAGCATGGCCATGCTCAAACTCGACAAAACAAAACATGTAGACAAGAACAAAGAAAAAATTGCAAACATCCCCTCTGCACATCATCTCTCCTGCAATGTGTTGTCCTCCGCTGAAAGGAAAACAAATGGTTTGAATAAGGTTAAAATACACACACAATTAGTAATGTTAAACATAATTCAAATCCAATAATTATTCATGATACGAACCACACCTCACCTAGAGTTTGTTTTAGAATGATGGACACTCCTTTGTATTCCACTTGCTTGTGCTTATGAGAGCCAACCATCTACAAAAGATACATAATAAGATATTAGAATCGTTATATAACTTAAACTAAAAAGTACGCAATAATTAATCATAATTAGAAACTCGCCTTTATTTGAGATTGTTATATAGAAGGGAAGAGTCCATTTGGTATTTCAAGTATTCATGCTCATTGGAACATGCCATCGCCAATAGATACACAATAAAATATTAGATTTCTAATAAAAGTCAAATTAGAGTGTTTGAAGGCACGAACTTCTACAAAAACGAATTATGTAGACAACAACAAACAAAAAATTCCAAACTTCCCATTTGCACATTATCTCTATTGTAGTGTCGTCTACTCCACTGAAAGGGAAAAAAGTGGTGTGAATAAGGTTAAAATAAAGACACAAATAGTAATGTCAAGCATAATTCAAAACAAATAATTATTCATAAATGCAAACATACCTTGTCTAAAGTTTGCTATATAAAGATAGGCATTCCATTTTGTATTTCACTTACTCATGCTCACCAGAACAAGCCATCTACAACAGATACATAATAAGATATTAGAATCAATATACAAGTTAAACTGGAGACTTGAATGCAAAAATCAATCATAATGTGAAACACACCCGACTTTGAGCTTTTTTATATAAAGGGGGGTAATCGATTTTGTATTTTACATATTTCTACTCACTGGTATCAACCATCTGCAGTAGATAGAAAATAAAATATTAGAATTCTAATAAAAGTTAAAATAGAGAGGTGAAGGCATGAACATGTGAACCAACTTACTTCCACTCCATTTATATTCCATGCTATATCTCAAAGTATATAATTTTTCTAAACTAGACATAATTCTAATAAGAATAATGCAATCAATGTTATCGCAAGATAAATAATACCTTTTGTAAGAGACATCCAATCAAATTTAAACATATTGAACATGTTGAGATTGGTACCTTGGGAGGTACTCCAAACCCTAGGCTACAAGGATGTGGAGGAATTGGCACCACAAAGTCACTTTTGTGCTAATAACCCAGGCGTGTGGGTTTTGCACCCAAGCTTGCAGAGGTGAAACCGTGTATGGATTCGGACACTTGGCACTTGGAGATTGAAGGGCACCCTTAAAGGAACAAGGGGACACTTGTAGCACCAAGAGATTCCTTGAGGCCTTGTGGATTGAGAGAAAATAATTTTTACTTGATTATGTGGGTCAACTTGTCTTAAGTTTCAAGTCAGCCTTGAATTGAGGAGAGAATTTGAGAAGGTTAGACGCCACCCTAAGGAATGATATAAATAGGACTGAGGAGGAGCCTCATCCCTCACCCAATCAAGACACGTATTCCTCATGTGAAGACTAAAATAGGAGGATGAGTCCACAACCAAGAAGGAGAAAGGATCAAGTCTGGTTAGGGGTTGTTTTGGGACTATTTTCAGTTGTGGTTATGCAGGTAAAGACAACGAGTAGAAGGAGGCCAGGTCAAGACTTTTGAGGACGAAATCTGAGAATGAAAACAAAAGCAAGCTCTCTCTAAGAGGACGAGATTTCTGAAGTATTGCAGGTGGATGAAATTATGACTATTGGAGGTTCGAGTAGCCTACTTGGCAACAAAGGTTAGGCTACATTCATCTAAGATCAAAGAAATCAAAGGTTTTTGGAGTGGTTTGTAGGTAGGTTAGATCTGCTTCAAGGTTCCCCAGATAGGGCTAAGTTCTTCAAAAAAAGTCTCGCTCATTTCCAGGGGTTTTTGAGAGCAGAAGTAGGTGTCTACAAGGAGAAAAAGTAAAGGATTGGTGTCCTAGTATACGATAGTATTTCGAGCAGCCAAAATAACAATTTTGGGTGGGTTGTAGTGGCTTGCTCCACGCCCTCAGTAAAGTCACTTGAGAAGGAATTTGAGGACTGTTAGATGGGCAAAAGAAGGGATGCTCGGGAAAAGGAGGTCAAGGTAGCAGTTTGACTAGCCCAAGTTTATTGTTGAAGGGATTTTTGTTGAAATATGTAACTAGGTTTGAGCTTCATAATCGCATATGTAATCGTGATTTTATGTTTTTAATGAAAAGAGAAAAATAAATTTATTATTCGTTTTTTTGAGGCATGGGTTTCATGCTCAAGGGAAATTTATTTTTAGGTCAAGCACCCATTGAGTGCTTCTAGGTTTGTCATAAAGTCAATTGAGCCATTGTCATGTATTGAAGACCCATATGGGCATGTTACATATTGTAAAGAAAAATTTATCGAGTCAAAATAGAGGCAAAAGTCTCTCTGTGACCTCGTCATGGAGAAGATCAAGTCGGCCTACATGGAGGGACAAGTCAGACTCATGATAGCAATTCGTACCCCTCACAAGCCTACAAATAAGAAGGAATTCGACCTCATTTACACGCTCACTGAAGGAAGTTCAATCTCCTCAAGACAGAAGCTAGAATAGGACGAAGAAGAAGAAGAAGATCAAGATCAAAGTTTTTGGGCCTCTCTCTCTCTCTCTCTCTTTCGTTATGGTTTCTACAGTTTATGGGCTAGATAAAATTATGTAGCTGCATCAAAGATGTGAAGCTGCAAGGTCGAAGTTGTGAAGCTGCAAAGCCGAAGCTGTGAAGTTGCAAGGTCAAAGCTCTGAAGCTATAGGGTCGAAGTTGTGAAGCTGCCAGGTCAAAGTTGTGAAGCTGCCTATAGATCAAAGTTGTCAAGTTGTTAGGTCGAAGATGGTGAAGCTCCTAGGTCGAAGTTGCAGAAATTGTTGTTGGGGTCAAAGTTGCTGAAAATTTTGTTGGAAGGTCAAGTTTGTTGTTGAAGGACTAGTCCGAGTTTGTTGTTGAAGGACTTTTGACAGTGGTAGGTGGTAGCCATCCATTCCCTAAGTTTGTCTCATTGAAGCAACACATGTATGCTATAAAGGGAAGAAATCCCTAAGAGTTGTGTTCTTGAAGGACTAAGGAGCAACTAGTAGGCAAGATGTCCCAAAGGAGCTGAGGAGCAACAGTGTGCAGTCTAGAGTTGTTCACAAACAGAGTTGTGTACAACTCAACAAAAGACCCTATGTCTTGGTTGTTGATGGACTAATGATTAGCTAGAGGGCAGAATGGAGCCATGTTCATTGACAAAAAGGAGAACGATCATTGATAGAGGCAGATTGGGGGTGCTACAGATCGGGAGCAAATGGACCGGGCATATGTGTTCAAGATATGACCAATGGAGCTATGAACTGCACTAGATTAGCTAGCACGTCAATGTATCAGACATCAAATCTTAGTTTGTATTCCTTGTATCAGTGATTGTATGAGAGCGATGATCCCTAGTACGGGAGCCCTAGACAGTTGTATTACAGTTTGTTAATATAATGAAGTTGGGTTATTGAAAAAATTGTAAAAAGTTGTCTATATTTGTGCACTAATTGATTTACTGTTGTTTATATTTCGTCGTGCATAGTAGTTTGTTGTGGTATTTGGATTGGTAGTGTCAGTAATTCTATGAACCTAACCTAGATTCCAGTACCGTGGTAAAACAACATAACACCCAAAATCCTAAAGTTGTCTACTAGTGAGTACTAGCGAGTGTTATAAGCACTGAACCAGACCGACTGGTTCAAACCAGTTCAACCGTTTTAAGGCAAAATTTGGTTCGAACAGGTGACTTGAACAGTTTTTCTCCAATTCGGTATGGTAAATCCACGAACAACGCAACAAGTGGGGTGAATTTAAAGTAAAAGTGACATTCTCCTTTATCTTTCATTTTCATCTTTTTACTTAAATTTTTAACATTAGGATGAAATGAATCAAGATGTTTGAGAGCGGTTTTGACCTCATTGGATTTCATATGGAGAAAGTAGAATTTTAGATCTAACTCAAAATCCAACAGACTTAACAGTTTTCCAGGATTTCATGATTGGGGGGGTTCCAATGCTACATTGGATATTCCCATGTAGGAGGTTATGGAACTAGTATTTAATCAAGAGCTCCAAGCGCTCTATGTACCTCGATGTTAGTAGCAATCATTGTTTAACTTCTCTATCATGAGCCTAATAAAACGAATACTTATCACTCAAACAAAATCTTGACTTGACATGCTATGATTTTTCTATCTTATTTTAATGCTTAGAAGGTGATATTAATGACAAAGATCCCAATATAGGAAACGGTTTTGATTATATGTAGGAATTTTTTGTAGCATAAGTTATTTTTTATGCTAGAGGCGATGTGGAGTCTGTTTGTTGATATTGGTTTAGAGGTGGATTGCACTCGGCGTTATTTTGGTTATGTGCACCCTTACATGTTATATAAATGAAAACTTTTGCTTATTTGTGTATGAATAGTTTGTATTCATATGGATGCACATGAACATATATGTTTTTCTATAAAATTTGAATATTTTATGTGGTTTGGGTTGACTGGTATTTTGGTCCGGTTTTCGTACGGTTCGGATAATTATGCTACTAGCAAAATGATTGATTGGTCGAAGGCTCAGTATGCTTGCTTGCATGACCTTACCATCCTCCTCTCTAGGGCACGTTGTGTGGTGTTGTGCGTGTGATATGGACCAAATTAGCATATATATTTAAACATACCATTTTATGTATATGTCAAACCATTATTTAAGTGGTACTACCTGAGAACCATGCTAAAAGGAGAAAACGTCGAAATAACAAATAGTAATAACAATATTTTGTTGAAAAACAACATGACTCAACCATCCCCTGCGCTGTATCTACATTTCCTACGATATCTTCTCCACTCGACCCTCTCAGACACTACGATTGTAGTCACTCACTACACAAAGTAATATTACATAACAGATCACGAATAGACCATGGGAGCTTAAAGGATAAATATACAAAGCGATGAATTAACCATACACATACCTACCCTCCCTTGGCTACTATTATAACAACAACAATCATAAAAAATAATCCCTGAATATTTAAACCCCAATGTGACATTTCCATTTCTTTCATATCAAAGTTCTAGTAAAAATATTGAATCTCACACCCTTGATCACAATCATACTACTTCGAATACATGACAAAATGATAAATCATTTTGCAACTAACAAATATTTCAGTGTATTAAAGGACAATAGTATTGTGTAGGAGAAAAGTATGCCTCACCTATCCTCTGTGCCATGTTTGTAGAATGTCTAGTGCATCTTTATCACTTGACCTTTGTAGACCATACAATTGTAGTTGTTCACTACATAAAAAAGAATCAATATAGTTGACTATAACACCATAGATAAAACATATAATATTTCGAATATCAAACAAATGGAGCCACAAATTAGCGAAAGATACTTTTGAGTGAAGTGCATTGCATGTGCATATGTTGACTCACCTTCATTTATGAGCAATAACCTCAATTTTCTCTTTCTACTTTGTTCATTTCCCTTTCGGCACCTAACAAACGAAACCAAGACAAAACTACAAGAAACATTAAAGAAACAAAAAGAACAAAACAAAGCAAGAGTACAACACACCCAACAAATGAAACGAAGACCAAACTACAAAAAAGAAGAAAAAAATTCAAAACAAAGGGAAAGTAGTAGAACATAGCATGGCCATGCTCAAACTCAAAAAAACAAAACATGCATTCAAGAACAAATAAAATTTTGCAAACATCCACTCTACACATCATCTCTCCTGCAATGTGTTGTCCTCTGCGGAAAGGGGAAAAGTGGGTTGAATAAGGTTAAAATACACACACATTTAATAATGTTAAACATATTTCAAAACCAATAATTATTCATATTAGGAAACACACCTCCCCTAGAGTTTGTTTTATAATGATGGACACTCTCTTTTATTCCACTTGCTCGTGCTCATCAAAACCAACCATCAACAAAAGATACACATAAGCTATTAGAATTGTTATATAAGTTAAACTAAAGAGTACATAATAATTTATCATAATAAGAAACAAGTCTTTCTTTGAGATTGTTATATAAAAGGGGAGAGTCCATTTTGTATTTCATGTATTCATGCTCATTGGAACATGGCATCTGCAATAGATACACAATAAAATATTAGATTTCTAATAAAAATAAAAGTAGAGAGTTTTAAGGCATGAACTTCAACAAAAACAAATCATGTAGACAACAACAAACAAAAAATTGCAAACTTCCCCGTTGCACATTATCTCTATTGTAGTGTCCTCTCCTCCGCTGAAAGGGAAAAAAGTGGTGTGACTAAGGTTAAAATAAAGACACAGATAGTAATGGAAAACATAATTCAAAACAAATAATTATTCATAATTGCAAACATACCTCTTCTAGAGTTTGCTATATAAAGATAGACATTCCGTTTTGTATTCCACTTACTCATGCTCAGCAGAACAAGCCATCTACAACATATACATAATAAGATATTAGAATCATTATACAACTTAAACAGGAGAGTTGAATGCAACAATCAATTATAATGCGAAACATACCAGATTTTGAGCTTTTTTATATAAAGGGGGATAATTCATTTTGTATTTTGCGTATTTTTGCTCACTGGAATCAACCATCTGCAGTGTATAGGAAATAAAATATTAGAATTCTAATAAAAGTTAAAATAGAGAGTTGAAGGCATGAACTTGTGAACCAACTTAATTCCAGTACATTTATATTCCATGTTATATCTCAAAGTATATAATTTTTCTAAACTAGACGTAATTCTAGTAGGAATAATGATATCAATATCAATGTTATCGCAATATAAATAATCCTTTTTGTAAGACGGATCCAAGGATAGTTAAACATATTGAATATGTTGAGATTGGTAACTTGGGAGCTACTCCGAACCCTTGGCTATGAGGTTGTGTAGGAATTGCCACCACAAAGTCACTTGTGTGCTAAGAACCGAAACGTGTGGGCTTTGCACCCGCGCTTGTGGGTGTGAAACTGTGTATGGATTTGGACACTTGGCACTTGGAGATTGTAGGGCATTCTTAAAGGAACAAGGGGACGCTTGTAGCACCAAGAGAGGCCTTGTGGATTGGGAGAAAATAATTTTTATTTGATTATCTGGGTGAACTTGTCTTAAGTTTCAAGTTGAATTGAGGAGACAATTTCAGAAGGTTAGACATCACTATAATGAATGATATAAATAGGAGTGAGGAGGAGCCTCATTCCTCACCCAATCAAGACACTTATTCCTCATGTGAAGATTGTGAAGACTGAAATAGGAGGACGAGGCAGCAACCAAGAAGGAGAAAGGATCAAGTCTCGTTAGGGTTGGCTTTGGGACTTTTTTGGGTTTGTGGTTATGCAAGTAAAGGCAACGAGTAGAAGGAGACTAGGGCGAGACTATTGGGGAACAAATCTGAGCATGAAAACAAAAGCAATCTCTCTATAACCGGCCGAGATTTCTGAAATATTATAGGTGGACGAAATTATGATATTGGAGGGTCAAGTAGCCTACTTGGCAGCCAAGGATTGCATTCACCTACAGTAGGTGAGAAGAAATCAAAGGTTGTTGGATTGGTTTGTAGGAAGGTTGGATCTTCCTCAAGTTTCCCTAGTTAGGGTCGAGTTCTTCAAGAAAAGTCTCGCACAGATCCAAGGATTTTGGATTGCAAAAGTGAACGTCTACAACGAGGAAAAGTGCAGGATTGGTGTCCTAGTTTAGGACAGTACTTGGAGCAGCCAAAAAAATAGTTTTGTGAGGGCTTTAGTGGCTTTCTCCATGCCCTAAATAAAGTCACTTGAGAAGGAATTTGACGACTGTTAGAAAGGAAAAAGAAGGGATGCTTAGGAAAAGAAAGTCAAGGGAGCAGTTGACTAGCCCAAGTTTGTTTTCGAAGAAGGACTTTTGACTGTGATGGACTAATGATCAACTGGAGGGCAGATTGGAGCTGTGTTTAGTCACCTAAAGGAGGAGTATCATTGATAGAGGCAGATTTGTGTTGTTGGTGAAGCTGAGAGTTCTTGTGGATTGTTGGTGAACCTAGTGAACAACAGTTTGTTGTAGGGCAGATTACTGATCATGGAATTCCTATGACTTGCCATAGATCATTGGGACAAATTTAGGATTGCCTTATCATGGGCGAGATTGGTATGATCGAGATTCCTTCATGTTATGAACAACATGTTGGCGGGCTAGTTTCTTCTTTGGGCAGTGATGTGGCATATCCAAGATTCGATGGATGTGCACGTGTTGTGTTTGACCCAGGAGGATGAGTGCTTGTAGGATTAAGTTACGTGTTGTGTTCAGTTGCAGCTCAGACTGACCTTGTACAACACGAGATTGGTAACAAGTTGATCCAATGGAGATCCTGCAAACTCAGACGGAGTCTAGCTTCAAAGGGAGCAACCCTATCTAAGTGTCGAGACCTTTAGATTCATATGAGATGAGGCATAGGCACTACTGAGATAGTATGGTTCATTCTACAGAGTATATTGCAGTGGTGGACACCAGATGGGCTAGTTTCTCCAGTGATGATGATGGAGACTTCCATGTGTTGGATGTACCTCCCTCGCTAAGAGGGAGTGTTGAGCTTGGTAGCTTGGGTGGTACTCCAAACCCTAGTCTATCGGGTTGTGGAGGAATTGGCCCCACAAAACAACTTGTGGGCTAAGAACCCAAGGGTGTGGGTTTTGCACCCAAGCTTGTGGGTCTGAAATCGTGTATGGATTTGGACACTTGGAACTTGGAGATTGTAGGGCACCTTTAACTAAACAAGGGGCCGCTTGTAGCACCAAGAGAGACCTTGTGGGGTGGGAGAAAATAATTTTTATTTGATTATGTGAATAATTTGCCTTAAGTTCCAAGTCGGCCTTGACTTGACGAGACCATTTGAGAATGTCAGTCGTCACCCTAAGGAATGATATAAATAGGACTGAGGAGGAGCCTCATTACTCACCCAATCAAGTCACTTATTTCTCATGTGAATAGTGAAATAGGAGGCTGAGTTTGCAACCAAGAAGGAGAAAGGATCAAGTCTAGTTAGGGTTGGTTTTGGGATTGTTTTGGGTTGTGGTTATGCAGGTAAAGGTAGCTAGTAGAAGCAGACTATGCTGTGACTTTTTTAATACAAAATGTGAGCATGAAAACAGAAGCAATCTCTCTCTAAATAGGCCGAGATTTCTGAGGTATTGCAGGTGGACAAAATTATGATTCTTGGAAAGCCAAGTAGCCTACTTAGTAGCCATGGATAGGCTGCATTCATCTACAGTAGGAGAGAAGAAATCAGAGGTTGTTGGAGTGGTTTAAGGCTGGGTTGGATTTACTTCAGATTGCCCTAGTAAGGGATGAGATCTTCAGAAAACGTCTCACTCAAATCCAAAGATTTTGGAGAGCAGAAGTGGATGTCTTTAACAAGGAAAAGTGCAGGATTGGTGTCCTAGTTTAGTACAGTATTTGGAGCAGCCAAAAGAACAGTTTTGGGAGGGATGTAGTGGCTTGCTCCAAGTCCTAAGGACAATCACTTGAGAAGGAATTTGAGGCTTTATAGAAGTGCATAAGAAGGGATGCTTAGGACTGATCTTTGAAGGACAAAAGAAGGAGGTCAAGGGCGCATTTTGACTAGCCAGGGTTTGTTGTTGAAGGACTTTTGACAGTGATACGTGTCAGCCATCCATTCCCTAAGTTTGCCTCATTGAAGCAGCACGGGTAGGCTATAGAGGGAAAAAGTCCCGAAGAGTTGTGTTCTTGAAGGACTAAGGATCAGCTAGTGGGCAAGAAGTCCCAAAGCAGCTGAGGAGCAATAGTGGGCAGTCTAGAGTTGTTCAAAAATGAAGTTTTGTACAACTCAACAACAGAGCCTATGTCTTTGTCGTTGATGGACTAACGATCAGCTAGATGGCAAATTGGAACCGTGTTCAGTGACAAAAAGGAGCAAGATCATTGATAGAGGCAGATTTGTGTTGCTACAAATCGGGAGGCAATGGACCAGGCATATGTGTTCAAGATACGACCAATGGAGCTGTGAAGTGCACTAGATTAGCTAGTAAGTCAGTGTATCTTTTACAGGGTAGTTTGGTGGTCAAAATTGTTGACATCAAACCCTAGTTTGTATTCCTTGTATCAGTGATTGTATGAGAGTGATGATCCCTAGTAGTACGGGAGCCCTAGACAGTTGTATTATAGTTTGTTAATATAATGAAGTTGGGTTATTGAAAAAATTGTAAAAAGTTGTCTATATTTGTGCATTAATTGATTTACTATTGTTTCTATTTCGCTATGCAAAGTAGTTTTTTGCGGTATTTGAATTGGTAGTGTCAGTGATTCTATGACCCTAACCTAGATTCCAGTACCGTGGAAAAACAATAGAACACCCAAAATCCTATTGTTGTCTACTAGCACAATGGTTGATTGGTCAAAGGCTCAATATGCTTGCTTGCTCGACCTAACTATCCTCCTCTCTAGGGCACGTTGTGTGGGGGTGTGCATATAAATTTAAACATACCATTTTATGTATATGTCAAACCACTATTTAAGTGGTACTACCCAAGAACCATGCTAGAACGAGAAAATTTTGAAATAACGAATAATAATAACAATATTTTATTGGAAAACAACATGACTCACCCATCCCCTACGTTGCATCTACATTTCCTAAGATATCTTCTCCACTCGACCCTCCCAGACATCCCAGTTGTAGTCACTCGCTGCACAAAGTAATATTATATATGAGATCACAAATAAACCATGGGAGCTTAAAGAATAAATATACAAAGTGATGAATTAACCATACACATACCCACCCTCCCTTGGCTAATATTATAACAACAACAATCATGAAAAATAATCCATGAACATATGAATCCAAATGTAACATTTCCATTTCTTTCATATCAAAGTTCTTGGAAAAAATTATATCTCACACCCATGAACAAGATCATACTACCTCAAAACCATGACAAAATGATAAATCAATGTGCAATTAACAAATATTTCAATGTATTAAAGGACAATAGTGTTGGCATTATGACACAGGTTGGCACTATGACTCAGGTGTTGTTCTTGATGGCAACTCACTCAAATGACAGATCACAGTTCAGGCTCTCAGAATAAATAAATAAAAGGTATACGCAGGTTCCCTTTGATGAAGTCACGTATACACGCGGGATCGACTATCAAAAGATGCGTATGCGTATGCACGCACTTCCATGCAAGGAAAAGCGCGTACATGTGGGAAAACTTGTTTTTTAGTCCTTGGTATTTAGTCCTTGGTATTTGGACCTATGGTTTTGCACCATGGTATCTTGTTCGATGTGTTGAACCCAGGTATTGAGTCCCAAGTTTTGGTTCTAAGTGGTTTTGGACCATGGTATTGAGTAAGGCCTAAGACTATAAAAGGGGAAGGAGATCATTAGGCAAAGGACTCAAGAATTGAATATCTTATGAAGAGAAAGATCTAGAATACTGGTCATTGGGTTATGGTGCATAGTTGGATCTGAACCTGAGCGCAAGGAGAAGAATAAGTTCTATTGATGGGTCAAGATCTCAAGGCTTGAAGAGAAGTATCTTTGTGTGATTTTGATCTGTTATATTTGGCGCATGACTTGATCTATAAATCTGATAATCTGGGTATAACTGATGTCTGAATATTTGTAAAGGGTAAATTATCTTTTATAGATCTGTACGCAAGTTCCGCATAGAAAAGGCGCGTATACACACTGGTTCGGTAATTCAAAATAGCGTATACGCAGGTTGGCCTTAATACAGAAGCGTATGCACGCAGGTTCTACATATTGAAGTAGCGTACGTCTCATGAAATATGTTTTAGCTACTTCTATTTATTGCTGCAGTGTTTTGGGTTCAGGATTGGTTTCTGGTTACTGTTAATGTATTCTGGTTATAGCATTCAGAGAAGTGATTGTTTGATTCAGTTTTTGGTGGGTGCAAAGGAGATTGTTTGATGCAGATGTATTTGATGTTTGATTGATGTTATTGATGGATCCAGTTTGAAAATTTATGAAACGTGGTCCCTGGAAGAACAGAGAAGGTTGTAGCCTTCTGTAGGCCAGCACCTACGTACTAGTACTTCAGCTAGTACAAGAGCTAAGGGGGTTGTAGCTCCCTTCCAGGAGAAGCTGGAGA
The DNA here is from genome assembly GCA_031772625.1 of Pinus tabuliformis. Taxonomy (NCBI): domain Eukaryota; kingdom Viridiplantae; phylum Streptophyta; class Pinopsida; order Pinales; family Pinaceae; genus Pinus; species Pinus tabuliformis. Next base: position 1,759,942,512 of record CM062816.1, on the reverse strand, counting down.
ATGAGAGAAGGTTGTAGCCTTCTGCAGGTAGAAGCCTGCATACTGGTAAAAGACTGCACCAGTACAGAAACATTGTAAAAGAAGTTTCTAATTAAAAGAAGATAGAGACGAATTGCAGTAGGTGGTTTTCACCCACATTGGGTTTCCACCTTATATCTTGTGTTCTTGTGTGTGACTGTCTACTCTGTTTTACTGTTCCGTTTATATGGTTCTGATGCACAGATTAATGATCAACATCTGAAGAATAAATTAAATTATAAGTCTGCAGGTTATACGCTGGTTTCCTTAACTGTAGTTGCGTATATACGTAGTTTTATCTAACTAAAGTAGCATATACAAATCTGATTGTGAAATGAAAATAATTGACTGATAATACTGATTCACCCCCCCCCCCCCTCAGTATTATTTCCAACAAATAGTATTGTGTAGGAGAAAAGTATGCCTCACACATCCTTTGTGCCATGTTTGTAGAATGTCTAGTGCATCTTCACCACTTGACCTTTGTAGACCATATAGTTGCAGTCGTTCACTACATAAAAAAGAATCAATATAGTTGACTATGAGAGCATAGATAAAACATATAACAATTTGAATAGAAAACAAATGAAGCCACAAATTAGTGAAATATACTTTTAAGTGAAGTGCATTTCATGTCGATATGTTGACTCACCTTCATTTATGGACAATTACCTGAATTATCTCTGTTTGCTTCCTTCATTTCCATTTCCACACCCAAAAAGCGAAACCAAGACAAAACTACAAGAAACATTAAAGAAACAAAAAGGCAAAACAAAGCAAGATTACAACACCCCAACAAATGAACCCAAGACCAAACTACAAAAAGAAGAAAAAAATTTGCAAAACAAAGGAAAAGGAGTACAACACAGCATGGCCATGCTCAAACTCAACAAAACAAAACATGTAGACAAGAACAAAGAAAACATTGCAAACATCCCCTCCGCACATCATCTCTCCTGCAATGTGTTGTCCACCGCTGAAAGGGAAACAAGTGGGTTGAATAAGGTTAAAATACACGCACAATTAGTAATGTTAAACATATTTCAAAACCAATAATTATTCATGATACGAACCACACCTCCCCTAGAGTTTGTTTTATAATGATGGACACTCCTTTGTATTCCACTTGCTCGTCCTTATTACAGCCAACCATCTACAAAAGATACACAACAAGATATTAGAATCATTATAAAAGTTAAACTAAAAAGTACGCAATAATTAATCATAATTAGAAACACGCTTTTATTTGAGATTGTTATATAAAAGGGGAGAGTCCATTTTGTATTTCATGTATTCATGCTCATTGGAACATGCCATCGCCAATAGATACACAATAAAATATTAGATTTCTAATAAAAGTCAAACTAGAGTGTTTGAAGGCATGAACTTCAACAAAAACGAATCATGTAGACAACAACACACAAAAAATTGCAAACTTGCCATTTGCACATTATCTCTATTGTAGTGTCCTCTCCTCCGCTGAAAGGGAAAAAAGTGGTGTGAGTAAGGTTAAACTAAAGACACAAATAGTAATGTCAAGCATAATTCAAAACAAATAATTATTCATAAATGCAAACATACCTCGTCTAGAGTTTGCTATATAAAGATAGGCATTCCATTTTGTATTCCACTTACTCATGCTCACCAGAACAAGCCATCTACAACAGATACATAATAAGATATTAGAATCAATACACAAGTTAAACTGGAGACTTGAATACAAAAATCAATCATAATGTAAAACACACCTGACTTTGAGCTTTTTTATATAAAGGGGGGTAATCCATTTTGTATTTTACATATTTCTACTCACTGGTATCAACCATCTGCAATAGATAGAAAATAAAATATTAGAATTCTAATAAAAGTTAAAATAGAGAGTTGAAGGCATGAACTTGTGAACCAACTTACTTCCACTCCATTTATATTCCATGCTATCTCTCAAAGTATATAATTTTTCTAAACTAGACATAATTCTAATAAGAATAATGCAATCAATGTTATCGCAAGATAAATAAACCTTTTTGTGAGAGAGATCCAATCAAATTTAAACATATTGAACATGTTAAGATTGGTACCTTGGGAGGTACTCCAAACCCTAGGCAACAGGGATGTGGAGAAATTGGCACCACAAAGTCACTTGTGTGCTAAGAACCCAGGCGTGTGGGTTTTGCACCCAAGCTTGCAGATGCGAAACCGTGTATGGATTAGGACACTTTGCACTTGGAGATTGAAGTGCACCCTTAAAGGAACAAGGGGACGCTTGTAGCACCAAGAGAGGCCTTGAGGCCTTGTTGAAAAAGTCTGCAAAAAATCGGGATTAAGTACTAAAATTGTGATTTTTTCAACAAAACAATTTAATCCTCCGGTTTTTTGCAGACTTTTTCAGAAACGAAAAAAACACGATTTATTCGTTATATGCCCAACTTTATCGGGAGTCGACCAAAAAACTCAGCCATCGCTGCTGAATGTGGGATACCAGATATGACAGTGGTGTTTAAGGGCTATCATATAGTGATTTGATAAGCAAAATTACTATGAGTTGCCACTACTGTTAGAGTTGTTATACAATGAATTGACGAGGCAAATTTGCTGTGAGGAGGCTGAACAATAAGGGTTTTGGACAACTAGTATTCAGTGTCTTGGAAGGGCCAAACCACTGTGAGTTGATGATATACTTTGATGCTGATTGTACAGTAATTTGTTGGTCAAATCCACTTGAGAAGTAGATCTAATTAGGGCTGAGTATATTGTGTATTTTGGAAAGCAGCAAATACTCAGTGAGCAATTGATGGCAAATGAGGCAAAGGACCTGCCAGGTGTCAAGGACAAAAAATGCAGGAAGGGTTGATCTAGATGGGCTACTTCAACAACTAAGCTATATGTTTGTTCTTGTCTATTTCTCATTGGTTAGTTTTCACATCTGATGTTGCAGACTACAAGCCCTAATGGACTGTGGATACTCTAGATGTTAAAAAAAAATGAATATTTTTGTGTTTTTTAAATTTTGCAGACTTTTTGCCGACTTTTTCAAAAAACTCCAAACTTTAACGAGTTTTTCAACTTTTGGACCCTTACCAATTTAACCCTGACTTTGACATTTTCCACATCGATAAATATTACTAAGGAGGCGCCTCATCCCTCACCCAATCAAGACACGTATTCCTCATGTGAAGACTAAAATAGGAGGATGAGTCCACAACCAAGAAGGAGAAAGTATCAAGTCTGGTTAGCGGTGGTTTTGGGACTATTTTCAGTTGTGGTTATGCAGGTAAAGACAACGAGTAGAAGGAGACTAGGTCAAGACTTTTGAGGACGAAATCTGAGAATGAAAACAAAAGCAAGCTCTCTTTAACAGGACGAGATTCCTGAAGTATTGCAGGTGGATGAAATTATTAATATTGGAGGGTCGAGTAGCCTACTTGGCAACCAAGGTTAGGCTACATTCATCTACAGTAGGATCGAAGAAATCAAAGCTTTTTGGAGTGGTTTGTAGGTAGGTTGGATCTGCTTCAAGTTGCCCCAAATAGGGTTGAGTTCTACAAAAAAAGTCTCACTCAGTTCTAGGGGTTTTTGAGAGTAGAAGTAAATGTCTACAAGGAGAAAAAGTAAAGCATTGGTGTCCTAGTTTAGGATTGTATTTGGAGCAGCCAAAATAACAATTTTGGGAGGGTTGTAGTGGCTTGCTCCATGCCCTAAGTAAAGTCACTTGAGAAGGAATTTCAGGACTGTTAGATGGGCAAAAGAAGGGATGCTCGGGAAAAGGAGGTCAAGGGAGCAGTCTGACTAGCCCAAGTTTATTGTTGAAGGGATTTTTGTTGAAATATGTAACTAGGTTTGATCTTCATAATAGCATATGTAATCGTGATTTTATGTTTTTAATGAAAAGATAAAAAATAAATTATTATAAGTTTTTTTGAAGCATGGGTTTCATGCTCAAGGGAAATTTATTTTTAGGTCAAGCACCCATTGAGTGCTTCTAGGTTTGTCATAAAGTCAATTGAGCCATTGTCATGTATTGAAGACCCATTTGGGCATGTTACATATTGTAAAGAAAAAATTATCGAGTCAAAATAGAGGCAAAAGACTCTCCATGACCTCGTCATGGCGCAAAGATCAAGTCGGCCTACATGAAGGGACAAGTCAGACTCATGATAGCAATTCGTACCCCTCACAGGGCTACAAATAAGAAGGAATTCAATCTCATTTACACGCTCACTCAAGGAAGTTCGATCTCCTCAAGACAGAAGCTGGAATAGGACGAAGAAGAAGAAGAAGATCAAGATCAAAATTTTTGGGCCTCTCTCTCTCTCTCAATTTCGTTAGGGTTTCTACAGTTTATGGGCTAGATGAAATTATGTAGCTGCATCGAAGCTGTGAAGCTGCAAGGTTGAAGTTGTGAAGCTGCAAAGTCGAAGCTGTGAAGTTGCAAGGTCAAAGCTATGAAGCTATAGGGTCTCGAAGTTGTGAAGCTGCCAGGTCAAAGATGTGAAGTTGCCTCTAGATCAAAGTTGTGATGTTGTTAGGTCGACGTTGCTGAAGTTGTTAGGCCGAAGTTGTAGAAATTGTTGTTGGGGTCGAAGTTGCTGAAAAAGTTGTTGGAAGGTCGAAGTTGCTGAAAAAGTTGTTGGAAGGTCGAGGTTTGTTGTTGAAGGACTAGTCTGAGTTTGTTGTTAAAGGACTTTTGACAGTGGTAGGTGGCAGCCATCCATTCCGTAAGTTTGCCTCATTGAAGCGGAACATGTATGCTATAAAGGGAAGAAGTCCCTAAGAGTTGTGTTTCTGAAGGACTAAGGAGCAACTAATAGGCAAGATGTCCCAAAGGAGCTGAGGAGCAACAGTGTGCAGTCTAGAGTTGTTCACAAACGGAGTTGTGTACAACTCAACAAAAGACCCTATGTCTTGGATGTTGATGGACTCATGATCAACTAGAGGGCAGATTGGAGCCGTGTTCAGTGACAAAAATTGGGGGTGCTACAGATCGGGAGCCAATGGACCGGGCATATGTGTTCAAGATATGACCAATGGAGCTATGAAGTGCACTAGAATAGGTAGCACGTCAATGTATCAGATATCAAACCCTAGTTTGTATTCCTTGTATCAGTGATTGTTTGAGAGCGATGATCTCTAGTACTGGAGCCCTAGACAGTTGTATTACAATTTGGTAATATAACGAAGATGGGTTATTGAAAAATTTGTAAAAAGTTGTCTATATTTGTGCACTAATTGATTTAGTGTTGTTTATATTTAGCCGTGCATAGTAGTTTGTTGTGGTATTTGTATTGGTAGTGTTAGTAATTCTATGACCCTAACCTAGATTCCAGTACCGTGGTAAAACAACATAACACCCAAAATCCTAAAGTTGTCTACTAGCAAGTACTAGCGAGTGTTATAAGCACTGAACTGGACCGACCGATTCAAACCAGTTCGACCATTTTGAGGCAAAATTTGGTTCGAACTGGTGACTTGAACAGTTTTTCTCCAATTCGGTATGGTAAATCCACGAACAACGGAACAAGTGGGGTAAATTTAAAGTAAAAGTGACATTCTCCTTTATCTTTCATTTTCATCTTTTTACTTAAATTTTTAACATTAGCATGAAATTTATCAGGATGTTTGAGAGCGGTTTTGAACTCATTCGATTTCATATGGAGAAAGTAGAATTTTAGATCTCACTCAAAATCCAACAGACTTAACAGTTTTCTAGGATTTCATGATTGGGGGGTGTTAGCCCTGAGGTGCAATGCTACTAATTTGAAGATTAAAGGAAGAAGATGGTCTGCTTTGCTGTCATGGAAGGGGCCCCACACAGGCCATCACTCCACTTTCCCCACTCTCCCACTTACATTCTATCCCACTCATATCTTAAAGCGACCCTCACTTCATAACAAAACCCTCTCCCGCCTTAGCCCTAAATAAATTAACCCAAAACCCTGAAAAACCTTACCTTTCCGTCCATATGCACCCTCTGCACATTTCTCGAGGACATCCTGTACCTCCGTGTCCCTCCGCCGTCGATCTCTCCTGCTGATCTGACGGCCCACGTTTCACCCGATCGATGAGACATGCTCGATCGATCTCCGCCGTTAGATCACTCTCGCTAGATCTAACGGTTGTCGCTCTTATCACGCGGGCAACTAGCGAGAGGAGTACCCGCCCGATAAAGGCGGTTTCTCTCTCTCCTCCTCCACTACGTGGCATGCAGTGAGTGGCATCGAGCGGACTCCACCCTTTACCGCTTACCGCCCGATAAAAACCGTAACCACCCAAACCAAACCACCCCCCGGGCGCTATTGTCCGAGCACCTCCTCCGCCCGATAGCCGTCCGATCTATCCACCGAGATCCAACGGCTCGGACTTTTCCGCTCCCGCCAAAGACCACAAGCCTCATGCAATCGATCCCCTCCGTCCATTTCTTCCGATCCAGCGGCCCTCGTTCATGATCGCTCCCGCTTGTCCTTCGCCACCCTGCCATTACTCTGTCCGTCCGATTTAATTCATACAACAGCTACCCGCTTGTCCTCCGCCATCCTGCCATTACTCTGTTCTTCCTAATTAGCACGTCCAGCCGCCCATGCACCTCATACTCTACTTCCTACCAGTTACCCGAGGAGGAAGGTGGTTGACTCTGTCAGTATTGTGACAGTCAGGCCGCTGAACTGAATTAACAAAAAGTATGGCCGAAAGAGGAAGGACACAGCACGATACAAGCAAACAGAATTAAACAGTCATGGAGCCTCACTAGCACAATCAAGCCAGCCACCTAACAGGGCAGCGTTGTACCAGAATTAATTACCGTTTTCGTGATGGAAGGAAAATTGTGTCCTTGTACGCAATCAGGCAGTTAAAGACAGTGGGGATAGATTAAGACACCTTGAGCCCTAAAAAGCTCGAGAGCATTGTAAAGAGCTATAAATAGCTAAAAGTAAGATGTAATCAGGGTTCAACTTCTGGAGACTATAGAGACTTTGCTACTCAAGCTTCTCATCTTCATTCATCAATAATACAAGCTTCTTTTGCTATCATATGTTCAATATCCCAATTTCTCTTCTATTCTAAGCTTGCACTTGAACAGGCCGTTCAGGTTTCTTTTGTGTCTAATGCCAGATAACTATCATCTTATCTCTGCGTTGATGTATTAGATTTGCAAGTTTCATTTACTTTCTGTAGCTGGCCATCATATGTTTATGTATGTATCTGCTGGTATGGTTAGTATTCTCCATTCATTCACCTAATCTACAAACTATTGAGCATTGGTGGTCTAAAGCCTTGTAGGTTGAGGGTGTTCATGCATGTCTTGAGTAATAACAGAGTCAAAGTGGTTATCCGGCTTGATCCAAACCATTATTTATTCCAATAGTTCAGAGAACAATATTGAAGATTATATGTTACCAGGCATCTCCGAGCTGCAACCTAGGAGAGTTTCTTGGAGTGATAACATAATTGGCGCCATTGCCAGGGAGAGAAGATTGAAGCTCAGCTTCCCTGGGAGATGACACAAATCCAGCTTTGATGATAGACAAAGTCTGGACACTATTCTGGTTGTAATCATCTATCTGGCGACTCTACTGGAGGACGAACCTCTTGGCGACTCCACTCCATAATTCTGGCTCAGTTTGGAAGGCATACTCGGAGAAATCCTCAGAAGTCACAAGCTGACCCAGTACCTGACCCTGAAAAGATCATCAAAGAAAGAAAGGCTTTCCAGAGAGGAGCATCAGGTTCAGGTAAACCTAAACAATGTTCTATAGATCTTCAAGAAAATCCTACAATAGAACAAATACATGTTGAGAGTATAGTATCTAATACTAGCAGTGAAGAAAAAATCTTAGAGATATATAAAGCTCTTGATTCTTTAGGTTCTCCTTTTGTTGTAAGCCCAAAGGGAACCTCACCTCCTACCCATCATATTCCTTTAGTCTTATCAGTCACTCCTCAGCCCTCTGTCATTCAAACTTCCAGTACCCTTCTAGCCACCACAACTATGGCAGGCCCACAAGCACCCACCAAAATGGAGAGAATTATAGCTGCTAGGTATGGACCTCTAGTACTGCCCGTTCCTTTGAATGCTATGCCTACTGGAGAATATCAGAAATACATGCCTAAGTTTACTGGGACAGAAGGGGTTACAGCTGAAGAACATCTTGAATCATTCTATAGCTATGCTGATAATCTAGATATTAGTGAAGATGATGTATGGATGAGAGTATTCGTCCAAAACCTAGATGGAGAGGCTAGGAAATGGTTCAGAGAATTGACCCCAAGGTCTATAACAAATATTGAAGCATTAGATGATGTATTCTTGAAGCATTGGGGGATAAGAAAGATCTTCTCTACTACCATACTGAGTTTGGGAACCTGAAAAGGGAAAATGGTGAGTCACTATCTGATTTCAATAAAAGGTTTAACTGCATGTACAACAAGATACCAGCTGAAGTGAAACCCACCCCTACCTCTGCTAAACTCACCTATGCCAATGCTTTTGACTCTGACTTCTGTCTACTATTGAGAGAGAGAAGATGTGCCACTTTGGCTGAGATGCAGGATGCAGCCTTGGAGGTAGAATCCAACATCATGGCTGCAGAGAAACTCAAGGGACATGTTGATCGAAGGAGACAGAGGGGTGAATCTTCATCATCTTCAGATCCCAAGTTAGATAAGATGACCAAGATAATAGAATCATTAGCCTCTGAAATCTCTAAGCTAAAGATGGAACAACACTCTGGGAAAGGAAGAGCTCCTAATGCCTTTGCTTTTAGAAATCCGAACCCATACAAAAGAGCTAATGAGCAGTTGCAGGTTCCTCAAAGAAACAAAGATGCAAATGAAGACCAAAGGATGAAGACCCCCTTGCAGAATGTAGTCATGGATGAAGATCAGTATGAGGAAGACGATGAGATCCATTGTCTGGAAGACAAGGGCAGTGCCTCTTTTTTGACCCTAGCTGCATATGAAGAGTCACTATCCGAGGACCAAAACAGCCAAGAGTGGGATGGTGGGGCTGTTCTGCAAACTGATGACCAACACAGATACAATCTAAGGTCCAAGGTGAATACTGCCCAGCAAACCCCTGTTCAGAGGGCTACCATCCCTACAATGCAGCAAACTAACAAGCAAAAACGACCAGCAGCTGATCCCATCATTCTCAAAGCTCCAGCTCCAGAGGTAAGAGGCCCTGATAAGTTCCCTTCTCCTTTCAGTTTTGAATCAGAAATCCAAAAGCTGAAAATATCTATACCTCTGATGGAACTAGTGAAGAATGAATCCTTTAAGAGACCCATCCTTGAGGCCCTTGAGCTTAAAACCACACAGGCACCCAATGACTATGTGAATCTGCAAGATGACAAACCGGCCGTTGTCCTCAGCCCAATGATTGAGCATTCTGATGACAATTCCCCATCATTCTATGTCTCCTTGACTATTCATGACAAAATCCTTCACAATTGTCTGCTGGACACAGGTGCCAGCCATAATCTAATGCCCAAGGCTGTCATGGACGAGTTGGGCCTGGACATCACTAGGCCATATCATGACTTGTTTTCTTTTGACTCTAGAAAGGTGAAATGTTTGGGGTTAATCAAAGACCTAGCCATCACCTTGTCTCAGTTGCCCATGAAGATCATGATGACCTGTTACTATGCATGTTTGGCATGTTACTTTCCAAGGATGGATTAAGAGACTAGGTGGGACATTGCAGAATGACCTGTCCTATGCCACTATCCCGGTCTTTGGAGGTGTTGTGCTCTACAACAACCCCCCATTTCATATCATTTTTATTTACAAAATTATCATATGAAATGGGTCCCTTTAGAAGTTAATTGGTATCAATATTGTATCGTTCAAAAAGGTCCGGTAACCAAATGAAAACATTATATAAAAACCTTCTGAAAAACCCATTTTGATCAAATAAAACAATCTTTTATCATTGCGATAAAGCGATCGCAAGATCGCATATCGCAATGACATAGAGAACACAAATAAGTGACATATTGGTTTCTGCCGATGCGATATCGCTATCGGCGATACTCTATACGCAGTCCTAAAGCGCCCCAAGCCTTTCACCCCGATGCGATGCGATATCGCAATCGGCAATATCCTATGCACATTGTTAAGGCGCCCAAGTGATGTAGCCCGATGCGATGCGATATCGCAATCGGCAAATCGGCGATATGCTGTCCATGTCATATATAATCCCTATTCTCCCGACGCGATGCGATATTGGCTATCGGTGATCGGGGGTTTTAAATGGTGTCAATACAAGAGGTTAAAGCTCTCCCCGATGGCCGATGGCGATAAAGCGCAGTTTTCAAAAAGCCAATTAAATGGAGGGATATTATGATCGAATCATATTTAAAGCTTAATCTGTTAAGCAATGATGCACCTGCGCCCTATGTCACACGGTTCGAGTTCGAATTCGAGTTCGACAACGATTAAGTTCGATTCGAATTCGAATTTTCCGATCAGGTTCGAATGAGGTTCGGCATTAGGTTCGACTATACATATATTTCAATATATATATATATATATATATATATATATATATATATGATGAAAAACTTTGGATTTCACCATCATAATGCTCATTTCTTTAACTTATACAAAATTCTATAATATATTTTATTTGAAGAATCAAGAATCTCAGTGTAATCCATACATTATAAATTAGTTTAATAAGTTAGATATCTCATTTTATAGCCTTTGATACAATTTTATAAAGTTAATTAACCAGAATCTGTTAAATATAGACTATAGTCGAGCAGACGACCGGTTAAATATAAAAGAATATACAGATACCAAGTCACAGTCAAACTTCATCGTTCTTTTAAAAACCCAGATCCCAGAAGTCGTTGGAAATGCAATTTTCATAAAGTTGACGAACACAAATTTGTTAAACACACAAATAAATTGTAATTGTCAATTAAAGAAAGCCAGTTGTTTGACGTAATTATCTCACCTGCAACAGTCAAATTTCAATGTTATTCAATATTCAAAAGTCCGATTTCAAATAGGACACTGTTAAATATTTTGAGTATATTATTCATAATCAAGGAGGCACGTTGCAGGTCTCGACTGTTTCCCAGATTTACATTCTCAAAGCAAAGTAATCAGTGTCCCTTATCTATAAAAACCACCCTGCGTAGTGAGCTCATCCCACACTTCTTCTCTGCGTAGTGAGTTTACCCGTTTTCCTTTTTTGGGGTGAACAACAAATCAATGGAGTTTTTAGATTTAAACAGTGCAATTATTCGGTGTGCAATTGCACTTTTATTTATGAGTTTTATGTTGTTTCCTGTAGCATTATGTTCTGATATTTGACTTCACAAAACCAAGCTCGTGTACCACAGTCAGCCAAGAAAACCGTCAAGAAAACCGCCGAACTTCAAAAAAATCATTTAAGTTCGCAATTAAGTTCGATTAGGTTCGTTGAGGTTCGGCTTGAGGTTCGAGTTCGACTTGAGGTTCGAGTTCGACTTGAGGTTCGGCTTTCAGGTTCAGCAAACCTGAACGAACTTCAAAATTTTTTTACAGGTTCGCCGAATTTCGAACCTGAAGCTTCAGGTTCGCCGAACCCTGTGACATAGCCTGCGCCCAACCGCCAAAACATCCATAGCACGCTTAAACGGGTCATTCGGCCGAATAATGATATAATGGGCATTTAAGGATTGGCAGGTTTTAAATGGCCATTTAATGTAATTGTAAGATCTTCCCATGGATTGTATCCGCGGTCATTTTTAGAGTTAATCTCTCAGCACGCTTTGATCAATATATCTTTCCCATATTGGATTTTCATTGTCATCTCTCCGTGTTACGTTTATTTTCGCCTCTGTGCAGAATTCATCCAAAGGAGAAAGCTTAAGCAAAATGGGGAAGAAATCCAAGAAGACCACAGGCGCTTCCGCTGCGCCAGCTGCAGGACAAGCTGTCGTGGACAAAAAGAAAGGATTAATTTCGGATACAACATGTTCTGGTCTCGGCAAAACTACTTGGCAGGGTACCTACAACTTGATCGAAATCGAAGAACCTAAAGTGACAACAGTAGAAGCTACTGCAGATTCTACTCGGAAATCTGAGGGTACTCTTAAGGATTTAGCTGACTCCTTCCTTCACCGGATAGCAGCTAGGGAGCAAATTCTCCCATACACAGATGTAGTGCGGTGGGCAATTGAAGAAATCTCAATTCTGGATAGAACCTTCAGCACCAGAGACGGGAGAATTTTCGGGTCATTTAAAGCTCATGATTTGAGGCAAATGTATCATTTGCCTGAGCCAGAGAAGATATATAATAAGGCATTCCTGGAGAAATTCGCAAACGAAAATGAAGTTGAATCCGAACCCATCCGGGATTGGAGACAAAATCCGGCAAAGCACAAACATGAGTCTTCTGGTAAGTACTCAGTTGATTCCCTGGTTTCTCCTTATTGCTATGCTGGAATAATGATGTGTAGATTGTGGGGATTGCATGACTCTGCTAATTTCACTATAGAAATGGTCCCCTTAATGGAAGCTGCATGCAACAGTATAATAATGGATTGGGCCACTATTCTCTCAGATAAACTAGCCAAAGCTGTTCTTGAGTTTAGGAATAAGACTTCCATCTCTGAAAGGATAATTCCCCCATTCTATTACAGTGCATATATTTTAGATACATTGTGTTTCAATTCTGAATTTCTCGTGCTCGGTTGGAGATGGACACCACAAGACCCCACGGCTATCCACATATACCATCAGAAACTATGGAAATCCTCTTACAAGCACCATCTGTACCAAGTCTGTAATGGCTTTATGGTGCCTATTTATTACTCTATTTTTGATAAACCCATTCCCAAGATTTCCTACCAAGCTGCGATTGATTTAACAGCGGTAGGGAGATGGTTTGGAGAGGAGAAATTCACTTATATAAGAGTTTTTGGGAGCCAAGCCGAACCTCATGTTCTCCCTTTATACATACCAGATAAACTGTTGGCAAGAGAAATCTCTTACCAGATTATGGCTGAGAGTGTTACACAGACTCTCAAGAAAAATAACAAGCAGGGCTGACCCTCTTTTCCCTTGAGATGTGGTGTCTATACTCTGCATGATCTCAAACATGCAGAAAAGGATGCCACGAAGATCAAATCATTAACTCTGGCGACTCTCCCAAATAGGCCATTTGATCCAAACAAAGTTGCCTATACTGCACTAGAACAGGCCAAATTGACAAAATTTGATCATAAGGAAGATATGTTTGACGACCTGTTCTCTTCAGCTGAGACAATAAATCAGGTTAAAGCATTTGCCAAAATGAAATATAATGATGAAGGGTTGACTGAATTTAATAAACTTAGAGAACAGAGGTTGCAAACTCTGCCTCTAGATCTACTAGCGACAACCCCAGCGACATCGTCAAGCGAGCCTGATCGGCAACAGTCAAAGGAACCTCCGGTTATATCAAAAGAACAAGAGAAGCCACAGGAGGAAAATCGGAAGAAAGAACAGGAGGAGAAGCAGAGAAAAGAACAAGAGGAAAAGCAGAAGAGAGAGCAAGAGGAAAGGCAGAAAAGAGAGCAGGAAAAAGTGCGGAAGGAGACCCAAGCTGAAAAGGAAAAACAAACCACCATTGATGTCAATATAGATACTCATATTGACCCTAAATTGCTCCAAGAATGGAAGCAATTTGATTCCATTATCAGTGGTTTGGAATGTTCAAAGGACACCGACACTTCTAAGGTAATGGACACACAGGATATCACTTCATCACAGGTTCTGAGTGGAACCAGCGGCCCACCCATTTCTAAAGAGGTAGAGATGATACCAAAGGACCCCTCCGACCAGATCATTTTGCAGGTAAAAGATATTCCTCCCCTGGATGTCTTCTACAGCCCAAGGCATAAAGCGGTGGTTAAGCGACAAAGGAAAAGAAGGACTGATCAAACTTCCCTTTTCCCAGAGCAAACTGTCACGGGCAATGTGGTTTGGAAGGAGGAATTTGACCCCTCCGATGACCTGACAAAACTATCACAGTATGCGGGAGCTTATTCGGCAGCAACAATAGATAAGGCATCGGAGGTAAGCCTTTTACTAAAAACAAAGGACCAAGAAATCTTTTCATTGCAGGCACAGTTAAATGAAGCAAAACATAAAGCGGAGCAGGTAGAACAGCAGTTGTTGACGCAACAACAATTAAATAATCAACTAACTCAACAACTGCAGGCAGAGAAACAACGGGTCGATCAAAGCGCAATCCAGAAGCAAAAGGAATTGTCAGAAGCTTTAGCACAACTGAAGGTGGCGAATGAGAGAATGCTGAAATCAAAAGACGAGCAAATTGCTCAATTATCAGCACAAATTGAAAAGACAAAGGGCGTTCCACAAGTGGCCGAATTCATAACAGAAGCACTACAGATAAATACTGCATTGATAGCTCAAATTAAGCTTCTATGTCAACAAATCGCCCAGGCAGAGCCCCTATGTGAGTTAACGGCATCCATAAGTAATAAAGTAGACAAGGCTAGGACTGAATTGGATCAGGCCGAAGAAACGATAGCTGCATTTCTCGATTGGCAAGATACAGATCAAGGGCAAGCGGCTAATTTACCAAGAATACTGGAGTCATATAAAGATATACTCTTTACAGAATGGCAGTCCCAGTTAATGAAAGCTGAGAGGGTGGTTTCGAGATGCAAATTAACTTCAAGCAATCTGGTTGAATTAGTTAATAACACTCTCTACTTATCAAACATGATCTCCCAATGCACACCAGGAAAATTGACAACAACGAATACATTGGAGCAATCATGTTATCCAGATTTAGAGGAGAAAGGAAGGTTAATCGTTGGGATTAACAGTTTAACCTGGGACACGTATTGGTTTTTCTTGGTAAAACCACACTCGCAGAGAGCCGCCCTCAAGTGCCTTACGGATGCAATCGGGTATATTATCCCCGATATTCAGGATGCCACATACACCGCCCAGCTCAACTCTTGCCTCAACAAACCACCCGAAGTGGAGCCAATGCTTGCTACAAGTCAGCTCAGATTTAAAGGCAAGCAGCCTACTTGATGATTCATGCCGCCGACTGCCAGATCGCTGAGGGAAAATATGATCAAAATTGATTGATACCAGTTTAGTAGGATTTCAGTTTCATAGATAGTTATCATAATTAGGTATTTATAGACCCTTTCATTGTTTTGGAAAGGGTCGTAAAGTTTTGTACTTGACTTAAAGACTGAAGTCACACTATTGTGCTTCAGCCATATTCTTTTATAAAACTGGACCAGTTATTCTAAATTCAACATGGTAGCTTTTCTGCAAATGTGCACTATTGTCTTTGTTTGAAAGCATCTCTGCGTTGAAGGAAGAATTACAGATAGCGATTGATATTGGGAGTATTTTATCAGCTCATATGGTACTATTATCTATGTCTGATTCCATTCTTTTCATATGAATTGTTATCCGATTTCCTTTGCTATTATCAGATATATGTATGCGTTTTAACAACAGTTCTGTATTCTTTCCACTATTGGATGTTTATGGTATGCTTTTCTTTTAATCATATATGTGTCGATGATATAAATGATGAGTGTAGTATTATTGTTTTAATCGCTTTGCTTAACTACTTAAGTAAAGTAATCATTGAATGAATTAATGTCTATGCCTGTCAGATGGAGTCATCTATATGCCTGTTTGAAAACATAGATCATCAAGCGCTACACTTAGAGAAATATAACCATTCTCGGGATTAGTAGTAGTTATTTTATTCTGTCAATAGATTAAGTCATTCGCTTATCTTTAGATCAGTTAACCAATCATCCATTCATCCCGTTTATCCATTATTGGGAAACTGGTCCCATTATCCCCAGTCGGAGCCACCATTCCAAACGGAAAAGGAGCTGTACTAAGGTCCGGACCGGGTGGTTATCCCCCAATGTTGTTGCAACGATTTTCGGGGCATCAACATTTTTGGCGCTAGAAGGAGGGCCTCAACTGTGAATGGCAAACAAACCCAAATCTGCAAGCCATTCTAAGAGTAATTCTCCCTCCATATCTCCTCGTTCTTCCCAATTGTATGCTGGTTCTCCAGTATCCAAACGAGAAGAAGAGGAATCAACTACCACTGCTCAAACCCATCATACTCCAGAACAATTAAGTCTTGAATCACCTGAAGTCCAGTCTCTTATCCACAAACTTCAGAGCTTCTCGATTTCACCACAGAAATCTGAGGTATCACAAAGCAGTGCGACTTCGCAGTTCAATTTACCTCACCCTCTCACCAGACTTCAGAGCGAAAAGCTCGGTATTGAACCCACTGAGTTCCCTTTACCCAAAAGGAAAAAGGCAAAGAAATATACTGAAGGATCTGACAGTGAAGAGCTTTCATCCACATCCTCCATTGCATCTTCCCCTCTGCAAAGTCAACCATCCACTCCCCCATTACATATTGTTGTTCATCAGGGATTAGGAGCTTCAACATCCCAACCTGCTCACTCCTCAACATTATTTCCTTCCCATACATCTAGAATTCCAACAGTAGTATCAACCACTGCTGCTATTACAATGGCAGATCCATGGACCAGGCCTGGTGCAGTCAACATGCCTGCACCATTGCATCCATTACCAGATGCTCCTGAAAAATGGCTACCCAAATTTAATCCAGATGATGGGACCCAGGCTGAGGAACACATTAATAATTTCATGTTGGCAGTCAACTTGAAAGGAGTAACAGAACAAGATGTTGTTGTTAGACTTTTTCCATATACCTTGCAAGGATCAGCAGGATCCTGGTATTTTTCTTTACCTTCTGGTTCAATTACCAGTTGGAACACTTGCCAAGAGCAGTTTCTTACCAAATATGGAGATGATAGGTCTTTGGCTACCCTAATAAACGATCTCTCCAATCTGAGAATAGAGCATAGGGAACCAATTAAGGAATTTAATGCCCGCTTCAATAAACTCCTGAATAAAATCCCTACAGCCTCCAAACCAAGTGAACAAATTCGAAGCGAATGGTATATCACTGCCCTACCTGCCAATATAGCCATTTTTGTAGACAGGGCTGGGAAACCTACCTTAGCTGAAAACATGAGAGAAGCACTTGCTGTGGAAAAGCGCATTAATGCTCTAGAAAAGAAAGCTGCTCTGGAAGACAGAAAAGCCAAAAAAGTCTCTTTCAAAGAGGACTCAAGAAAGAAAACCCCAAAAGACCCATACGACATGGAGGGTTTGCAAAAAGTCCTAAAAACTTTATCAAATGAAATGGTTGAAATAAAGAAACAGGTAGCCGAAACCTCAACCAAAAGACCCTTTAGGACTTATAAGAAAAATGAATCAAAGCCACCGAATGTCATATCTAATGCAGATTCAGAGCAAGAAGAAGAGGAAGAGGAAACAATCTCACCAACTGATGATGAAGAAGAAGTAGTAGAATGTCATGGAATGTGGGATTTTATACTCCCCAACTCCGATTCCGATAATGAAGAAGAAGCGTTCCCGGTCACTACTAGGAGTAAAAGTACTTCCGAACCTGCTCAGGCAACGTCAAAGAAAAGGAGTGCAGGTGCTGCTACAACCAAAGAAAAAATACCTGCAAAGAAATCACCTGCAGCAGTTCCCCAAAACCAGCCTTCAACTTCTAATATTCCTTCAACATCTAAAACATTGGTGGTATCCGATTCAATTGAGTACAATATTGTTGATGACATGAAGAAAACTAAAGCAAACATTACTATGTTTGAACTTAGTAAATTAAAGCATCAGCAGAAATTGCTTCTCAAGGAATTGAATGATGTTCCCTCTGCACCTCTTCCCAGTGCTAAAGCTGCTAATGATTCAGGCCAACCACCTCCCGGTATGGTTGAAGCTACCGATTCAGTTTTGATTGGCGATAGATCAAATTCTCATACCCCACCTTTCCTATTGACCTATGAGATTTTCAACAGAAACCTGCACAACTGTTTAATTGACTCAGGAGCATCCTCTAACATAATGCCAGCTTCAGTTTGTTCTAAACTAAACATTGAACCCCAGAAGTCTGCTATTCATATTGTACAGTTGGACAGGACCAAAGTATAGGTTTTAGGAGAAATTAATTCTGTAACTATTAGGTTATCTGCTGATCCCAGAATAGTACAAAGGATCGATATTCTAATAGCCGATATACCTGAATTTTACGGTTTAATTTTGAGTAGGGATTGGTCTGAAAAATTGCATGGGTATATTTCCACTGATTGGTCACATATGTGGCTTCCCTACAAGGGTAAGCCAAATCAAATAAGGATCGATCGGGAAAAACATATGACCCATACAGTTACAGAATTCGAACAAGAAAACCAGCCGGTAGCATTCAACAACAACATTTTGGGGAATTATTCATCAGAGTCATTCTTTGGCAACTTCGTTGCCCAACCCTCTCCGTTCTTAGCAAACCATTCTACATCTCAGATCGAAAATTTTTCACAAACAGATCGATCAAGATGTTTCAATGATGTTGAGAAAACTGTAAATACAATTGTTAATACTTCTTTATTTTGGTCATTATATTTCGATGGGTCCAAATCTAGTGAGGGCTCAGGAGCAGGATGTATTTTGGTTAGTCCACAAGGGGAAAAGACAATGTTGTCCTGTAGGCTAGAATTTGAATGCACTAACAATACAGCTGAATATGAAGCCTTAGTCCAGGGACTATATAAAGCAATCGGCCTTAAAGTGCAATATCTAAAAGTATTCGGCGATTCTGAAATTATTGTTAAACAGGTGAGGAATGCAATCCATTGTCTTTCAAATCACCTCAAGCATTATCAATCGCTAGTACAAGAACTTACCTCGCACTTTTCTGCATTCAACATTTCCTCCATCCCTAGGTCTCAAAACTCGGCAGCCGATCTCCTAGCCAATGTAGCTTCCAAGCTCCTACCTTCTGAAGACTACAGCCCAGATAGATTTTCCGTAGAATTGCTTTTTAGGCCCTCAATTCCTGACAATGTCACTAATTGGAGAGTATTCAACCATGATGAGGATATTTTACAATTTCTAACTTCTAAAAAGTCCTATGACGATCAAATTATTGAGGAAAATGACCATGACTTACAAATGAAAGAAACGCCTCAGGAAAATTCAATCCCTAAGCTAGTGGTAAAGCTCGAGGATCTTTATGATATCAAAGACAGGTTTAAACCTGTAACTAATGCAAAGCTCCAAAGTTCTACCCTTAGGTTTGAATTGATAAATCTTGGCACCAAGCAAACTCCTCAAAACATTAATTTAGGACTAGGACTTTCCTTGGAAGAGAAGGAGGCATTCATTAGACTGTTAAGGAAAAATAAACAGGTCTTTGCTTGGAAATACGATGATTTGAAGACATATGATACATCCATTACCCAGCATACCATTCCAATGCTTCCCGATCAGAAACCGATTTAGCAAAAGTTAAGAAAAATACATCCAAACTTAGAAAGCCAGATAAAATCGGAACTTAACAAACTCTTGAAAGCCAAGATTATCTTTCCTGTCCGACACTCAAACTGGGTCTCTAATATGGTGCCAGTCAGAAAGAAAAATGGCGACATTCGGATTTGTATTGATTTCAGAAATTTGAACAAAGCGAGCTTGAAAGACAATTTCCCATTACCTACTATGGAGCAAATACTTCAATCAGTAGCAGGCTCTGAATTGATGTCCTTTCTAGATGGTTTCTCAGGATATAACCAAGTCCTGGTTCATCCTGATGACCAGCTTAAAACCACATTCAGAACAAAATGGGGAACATATGCATATCAGAAAATGCCTTTCGGACTTATAAATGCAGGAGCGACATTCCAAAGAGCTATGGATATAGCTTTTAAAGGGTTGATTAATAGAACAGTAGTCGTCTATCTAGACGATATTACTGTATTCTCTAAGGAGAGGTATAATCATTTGCATGATCTAAATCAAATTTTTCAACGTTGCAAAAGATATGGTATTTCTCTTAACCCTAAAAAGTCTTTCTTTGCTCTTGATCAAGGGAAGCTCTTGGGTTTTATTGTGTCCAAAGATGGCATTTATATTGATCCTGATCGGATCAAAGAAATCTCTGAAATCCCTTTCCCACACAATAAAAAATCGATGCAGTCATTTTTAGGCCAGATCAATTTTGTTAAAAGATTTATTCCAGATTTTTCTCAAATTATTTTGCCACTTCAAACAATGATTAAGAAAAATTCAGTTTTTAAGTGGGGATCAGCAGAAAAAGAAGCTTTTGATCTAATCAAGCAATCAATAATCAATGCCCCAGCCTTAAATACTCCAAATTTTTCTAATCATTTTACATTGTATACCATCGCATCCAACTTGTCTTATGCTGCAGTACTCACGCAACTAAATGATCACAATCTGGAAGCACCCATTTCATTTTTTAGCTCAAATCTTCAGGGTGCTGAATTGAATTACTCTGAGGTAGAAAAACAAGCCTTTGTTGTATTTAAAGTGGTCAAACATTATAGACCCTTCCTTTTGAAAACCCACACAAAAGTCATAGTTCCTTTCCCTGCAGTTAGGCAACTATTAATCCAAAAAGAACTAGGTGAAAAAAGGGCAAACTGGGTCACAGTGCTTCAAGAATATGACTTAGAAATTAGGCCAGCAAAGATTGTTAGGGGCCAAGGTTTTTGCAAGTTATTGGCAGGAGCATCCAACATCCCAGAATCAGGTGATACAGATCAAACTGAAGAAATTAATCAGATAAGTATTACTGATTCTGAGTCACAATATGCAGATTTAATCTTTTATTTGAAAAATGGATATGCACCTCCTAACCTGTCTTACAAAAACAAAAGGGCCATAAGGTTAAAAGCGAAAAATTTCACAATTATTGATGATGTGCTTTTTAGGCAGAATTATGATTCAATCTTATTAAGATGCCTTGAGGAACCTGAAGCACAAAAGGTTTTGCAGGAGTTACATGATGGACCAGCAGGAGGACATTTTGGAGCTGACACAACAGCTCACAAAATTATTCATGCTGGATACTATTGGCCAACTCTGTTTAGAGATGCCCACGAGTATGTAAGGAAATGCCGCAATTGTCAAACTTCTAGTGGAAGACAACGAAAACCAGCTTTCCCTCTGCAACCGGTCAACATTGAACAACCATTTGAGCAATGGGGATTGGACATCATTGGGGAAATTACTCCACCATCTTCCAAACAGCATAAGTATATCCTTACTGCTACTGATTATTTTACTAAGTGGGTTGAGGCAATTCCTTTGAAGACAGCAAATTCTGAAGCAATCATTGAATTCATAGACCAATTCATCATTACCAGGTTTGGTGTCCCAAATGCTTTTGTTTTTGATAATGCATCCTATTTCTCAGGCAATGCTATGTTTGATTTCGCTATTAAAAGAGGATTTAAATTAAAATATTCTACTAATTACTATCCCCAGGGTAATGGTTTAGCAGAGTCTACTAATAAAAATCTGATCAAAATCATTAAGCGAACTATCGAACAGAATCATAAAAACTGGCACAAATCCTTAATGTTTGCATTATGGGCTGATAGGATAACACAGAAAGCTTCTATAGGATCTTCTCCGTTCAATCTTGTGTATGGAAAAGAAGCAGTACTACCCACAAATCTTGTTCTTCCTTCTTTAGCCCTAGTACAGTTCATTGAGGAGACTCCTTCTTCTTCTATTCAGCTTAGACATGATCAAATTCTAAAACTAGAAGAAGAAAGAGAAAAAGCCAGGGTTACTCATGCCAAACATCAGCAAATCATCAAAGCAGCTTTTGATTCAGTCTCATCCGGTTCAAAACAATTCCAAGTCGGTGATTTAGTTCTGAAATGGGACAAAGCCCATGAGGACAAGGGAAAACACACCAAGTTCCAGAAGATGTGGCTTGGACCATTTCAGATCTGTGAAAAGATAGGCCATTCGACCTTTTTATTGCAAGATTTATCAGGTTCGAGAGATTCTCTCCCTGTTAATGGCCTTATCTTGAAAAAATTCTTCAATTGAGGAGGTAACCCCTTCTCCTTTTATTATAATAGGATTTTGTAGTTTGTATGATCATTAGGAAATAAAGTTGTAAGGTATCTTCCATTGACCTTTTGCTGCATTTGAAAAGTTGTCCCACAGAAGTAGTATGGATATTAGCTTTTAAATAATAGAGCTCACAACCAAAAGTGATAATTTCTAGGAAATTAGGTGTCATTGTATTCTCAAACCATATTTCAAGTTTTGTGAACTCCTCTCAAAGTTTAGAAGTATTATAAATCATTTTCTTTTTTTTAAATTGGTCTCAAAAGGTTATCAATATCAAGATAGAAGCTAATCCAATTTCAGCATCTTCAACTCTTACCCTGTCATCCATTTACTCTTAAGGAGAAAACTGTTCATCCCATTCACTAAAGTTTATGATTACTCAGAGTGTAATTCTAAAATATTTGATATAAAAGATAAGAGGTCTTATTACAAGCCTGCTTACCATGATCATCGGGAAAATAGTTTAACCGACATTACCAATATTGCATACCATAACAGGGTAATGGCTTAAAATTATAAGACAAGAGGTCTCATCACGAGCCAGCTTGTTCGGTTAGATTACTACCAGTGAATGGCATTGTCAATAGCTGGCCACCAAACCAGGACAAGGAAATGAAAAAGGAAATGAAATACAAAATATGAAAACATGTTTTGAATTCATTCTGTTAATCACACTCTTAATTGGATGGAACAATGGACAATAGCATGGTTAAAAGGTATCCCTGTCGAAACTATAAAGGTTTGCTGGCAGCAGAGGCTCTACCTATGACAGAAGAGTTCACTATAAAAGCTGATTTGGAAAGGTTTTCTGTTTTATCATTATAAACCAATAGAGACCTATTTAAAACTTAGAATCTATCTATTTTCTTAAAAAAGAGAGGAAATTAGCAAAAATAGATTCATTTTACTTGGAATGCATATATACCTAGTTATATTAGAATTTTCCCCTTTGATTAGAACTCTATTTTGAAAAAGTTTAAGTACTTCTATGCTTTTCAGAGATAACTGGTTCTTCCAGCGAATCGCCAATTGTTGTGCTCTACAACAACCCCCCATTTCATATCATTTTTATTTACAAAATTATCATATGAAATGGGTCCCTTTATAAGTTAATTGGTATCAATATTGTATCGTTCAAAAAGGTCCGGTAACCAAATGAAAACATTATATAAAAACCTTTTGAAAAACCCATTTTGATCAAATAAAACAATCTTTTATCATTGCGATAAAGCGATCGCAAGATCGCATATCGCAATGACATAGAGAACACAAATAAGTGACATATTGGTTTCCGCCGATGCGATATCGCTATCGGCTATCGGCGATACTCTATACGCAGTCTTAAAGCGCCCCAAGCCTTTCACCCTGAAACGATGCGATATCGCAATCGGCAATCGGCAATATCCTATGCACATTGTTAAGGCGCCCAGGTGATGTAGCCCAATGCGATGCGATATCGCAATCGGCAATCGGCGATATGCTATCCATGTCATATATAATCCCTATTCTCCCGACGCGATGCGATATCGGCTATCGGCAATCGGGGGTTTTAAATGGTGTCAATACAAGAGGTTAAAGCTCTCCCCGATGGCCGATGGCGATAAAGCGCAGTTTTCAAAAAGCCAATTAAATGGAGGGATATTATGATCGAATCATATTTAAACCTTAATCTGTTAAGCAATGATGCACCTGCGCCCAACCGCCAAAACATCCATAGCACGCTTAAACGGGTCATTCAGTCGAATAATGATATAATGGGCATTTAAGGATTGGCAGGTTTTAAACGGCCATTTAATGTAATTGTAAGATCTTCCCATGGATTGTATCCGCGGTCATTTTTAGAGTTAATCTCTCAGCACGCTTTGATCAATATATCTTTCCCATATTGGATTTTCATTGTCATCTCTCCGTGTTACGTTTACTTTCGCCTCTGTGCAGAATTCATCCAAAGGAGAAAGCTTAAGCAAAATGGGGAAGAAATCCAAGAAGACCACAGGTGCTTCCGCGGCACCAGCTGCAGGACAAGCTGTCGTGGACAAAAAGAAATGATTAATTTCGGATACAACATGTTATGGTCTCGGCAAAACTACTTGGCAGGGTACCTACAACTTGATCGAAATCAAAGAACCTAAAGTGGCAACAGTAGAAGCTACTGCAGATTCTACTCGGAAATCTGAGGGTACTCTTAAGGATTTAGCTGACTCCTTCCTTCACCGGATAGCAGCTAGGGAGCAAATTCTCCCATACACAGATGTAGTGCGGTGGGCAATTGAAGAAATCCCAATTCTGGATAGAACCTTCAGCACTAGAGACGGGAGAATTTTCAGGTCATTTAAAGCTCATGATTTGAGGCAAATGTATCATTTGCCTGAGCCAGAGAAGATATATAATAAGGCATTCCTGCAGAAATTCGCAAACGAAAATGAAGTTGAATCCGAACCCATCCGAGATTGGAGACAAAATCCGGCAAAGCACAAACATGAGCCTTCTGGTAAGTACTCAGTTGATTCCCTGGTTTCTCCTTATTGCTATGCTGGAATAATGATGTGTAGATTGTGGGGATTGCATGACTCTGCTAATTTCACTATAGAAATGGTCCCCTTAATGGAAGCTGCATGCAACAGTATAATAATGGATTGGGCCACTATTCTCTCAGATAAACTAGCCAAAGCTGTTCTTGAGTTTAGGAATAAGACTTCCATCTCTGAAAGGATAATTCCCCCATTCTATTACAGTGCATATATTTTAGATACATTGTGTTTCAATTCTGAATTTCCCGTGCTCGGCTGGAGGTGGACACCACAAGACCCCACGGCTATCCACATATACCATCAGAAACTATGGAAATCCTCTTACAAGCACCATCTGTACCAAGTCTGTAATGGCTTTATGGTGCCTATTTATTATTCTATTTTTGATAAACCCATTCCCAAGATTTCCTACCAAGCTGCGATTGATTTAACAGCGGTAGGGAGATGGTTTGGAGAGGAGAAATTCACTTATATAAGAGTTTTCGGGAGCCAAGCCGAACCTCATGTTCTCCCTTTATACATACCAGATAGACTGTTGGCAAGAGAAATCTCTTACCAGATTATGGCTGAGAGTGTTACACAGACTCTCAAGAAAAATAACAAGCAGGGCTGGCCCTCTTTTCCCTTGAGATGTGGTGTCTATACTCTGCATGATCTCAAACATGCAGAAAAGGAAGCCACGAAGATCAAATCATTAACTCTGGCGACTCTCCCAAATAGGCCATTTGATCCAAACAAAGTTGCCTATACTGCACTAGAACAGGACAAATTGACAAAATTTGATCATAAGGAAGATATGTTTGACGACCTGTTCTCTTCAGCTGAGACAATAAATTAGGTTAAAGCATTCGCCAAAATGAAATATAATGATGAAGGGTTGACTGAATTTAATAAACTTAGAGAACGGAGGTTGCAAACTCTGCCTCTAGATCTACTAGCGACAACCCCAGCGACATCGTCAAGCGAGCCTGATCGGCAACAGTCAAAGGAACCTCCGGTTATATCAAAAGAACAAGAGAAGCCACAGGAGGAAAATCGGAAGAAAGAACAGGAGGAGAAGCAGAGAAAAGAACAAGAGGAAAAGCAGAAGAGAGAGCAGGAGCAAAGGCAGAAAAGAGAGCAGGAAAAAGTGCGGAAGGAGACCCAAGCTGAAAAGGAAAAAACAAACCACCATTGATGTCAATATAGATACTCATATTGACCCTAAATTGCTCCAAGAATGGAAGCAATTTGATTCCATTATCAGTGGTTTGGAATGTTCAAAGGACAACGACACTTCTAAGGTAATGGACACACAGGATATCACTTCATCACAGGTTCTGAGTGGAACCAGCGGCCCACCCATTTCTAAAGAGGTAGAGATGATACCAAAGGACCCCTCCGACCAGATCATTTTGCAGGTATAAGATATTCCTCCCCTGGATGTCTTCTACAGCCCAAGGCATAAAGCGGTGGTTAAGCGACAAAGGAAAAGAAGAAGGACTGATCAACCTTCCCTTTTCCCAGAGCAAACTGTCACGGGCAATGTGGTTTGGAAGGAGGAATTTGACCCCTCCGATGACCTGACAAAACTATCACAGTATGCGGGAGCTTATTCAGCAGCAACAATAGATAAGGCATCGGAGGTAAGCCTTTTACTAAAAACAAAGGACCAAGAAATCTTTTCATTGCAGGCACAGTCAAATGAAGCAAAACATAAAGCAGAGCAGGCAGAACAGCAGTTGTTGACACAACAACAATTAAATAATCAACTAACTCAACAACTGCAGGCAGAGAAACAACGGGTCGATCAAAGCGCAATCCAGAAGCAAAAGGAATTGTCAGAAGCTTTAGCACAACTGAAGGTGGTGAATGAGAGAATGCTGAAATCAAAAGACGAGCAAGTTGCTCAATTGTCAGCACAAATTGAAAAGACAAAGGGTGTTCCACAAGTGGCCGAATTCATAACAGAAGCACTACAGATAAATACTGCATTGATAGCTCAAATTAAGCTTCTATGTCAACAAATCGCCCAGGCAGAGCCCCTATGTGAGTTAACGGCATCCATAAGTAATAAAGTAGACAAGGCTAGGACTGAATTGGATCAGGCCGAAGAAACGATAGCTGCATTTCTCGATTGGCAAGATACAGATCAAGGGCAAGCGGCTAATTTACCAAGAATACTGGAGTCATATAAAGATATACTCTTTACAGAATGGCAGTCCCAGTTAATGAAAGCTGAGAGGGCGGTTTCGAGATGCAAATTAACTTCAAGCAATCTGGTTGAATTAGTTAATAACACTCTCTACTTATCAAACATGATCTCCCAATGCACACCAGGAAAATTGACAACAACGAATACATTGGAGCAATCATGTTATCCAGATTTAGAGGAGAAAAGAAGGTTAATCGCTGGGATTAACAGTTTAACTTGGGACACATATTGGTTTTTCTTGGTAAAACCACACTCGCAGAGAGCCGCCCTCAAGTGCCTTACGGATGCAATCGGGTATATTATCCCCGATATTCAGGATGCCACATACACCGCCCAGCTCAGCTCTTGCCTCAACAAACCACCCGAAGTGGAGCCAATGCTTGCTACAAGTCAGCTCAGATTTAAAGGCAAGCAGCCTACTTGATGATTCATGCCGCCGACTGCCAGATCGCTGAGGGAAAATATGATCAAAATTGATTGATACCAATTTAGTAGGATTTCAGTTTCATAGATAGTTATCATAATTAGGTATTTATAGACCCTTTCATTGTTTTGGAAAGGGTCGTAAAGTTTTGTACTTGACTTAAAGACTGAAGTCACACTATTGTGCTTCAGCCATATTCTTTTATAAAACTGGACCAGTTATTCTAAATTCAACATGGTAGCTTTTCTGCAAATGTGCACTATTGTCTTTGTTTGAAAGCATCTCTGCGTTGAAGGAAGAATTACAGATAGCGATTGATATTGGGAGTATTTTATCAGCTCATATGATACTATTATCTATGTCTGATTCCATTCTTTTCATATGAATTGTTATCCGATTTCCTTTGCTATTATCAGATATATGTATGCGTTTTAACAGCAGTTCTGTATTCTTTCCACTATTGGATGTTTATGGTATGCTTTTCTTTTAATCATATATGTGTCGATGATATAAATGATGAGTGTAGTATTATTGTTTTAATCGCTTTACTTAACTACTTAAGTAAAGTAATCATTGAATGAATTAATGTCTATGCCTGTCAGATGGAGTCATCTATATGCCTGTTTGAAAACATAGATCATCAAGCGCTACACTTAGAGAAATATAACCATTCCCGAGATTAGTAGTAGTTATTTTATTCTGTCAATAGATTAAGTCATTCGCCTATCTTTAGATTAGTTAAACAATCATCCATTCATCTTGTTTATCCATTATTGGGAAACTGGTCCCATTATCCCCAGTCGAAGCCACCATTCCAAACGGAAAAGGAACTGTACTAAGGTCCGGACCGGGTGGTTATCCCCCAATGTTGTTGCAACGATTTTCGGGGCATCAACAGGAGGTGAAAGCAAGAGATTGTACAGAGAGGCTCAGTTAGCTTATATCATCAGCGATGAAAGGAATCCTGCTAATCATCCCATCTATGTTGTTGATACTGATTTTGGGGCCTGTATCCTCCAAGTAGAAGAATCCCAGTTGGCCTCCATGCAGCTTAGAAAGCCGGTTTGCGAAGGCAGGAAGGAAGCCCACAAATCTGGGATATGTTCTTTGATGGAGCTTACTCTAAGGAAGCTGCAGGAGCAGGTGTAGTTCTTGTATCTCCCACACAAGAATGCATACATTTATCTTTCAAGCTAACTTTTCAAGTCACCAATAACATAGCAAAATACAAAGCCTTGATGTTAGGCTTAAACGTTGCTAAAGAAATGGGCATCAAAGATCTGAAAGTGTTTGGAGATGCAGACCTTATTATTCAACAGGTGAACAAGACATTCCAAGCAAAGCACCCCAGGCTGAAGGCATACAAAGATGAGGTATGGAAGCTCAAGGATTCTTTCAATAGCTTTAGTATTTCGTACATCCCTAGAGCTAAGAATCAGCTTGCTGATTCCCTTGCTGTGTCTGCTAGCACTTTTATCCCTCCTTTGCCTCCTAAGTTGACTTATGAAGTCCAAGTGAAATATAGATCGTCTTTGCCTGACAATGTCAAGTACTGGAAAGTTTTTGAAGATGATGATGAAGTCAATAGGTTTCTACAGGTCATTGATGAATTCTCTGAAATGCAAATTGACCAAGAGAATGAAGCCATTGAGGAATGTAACCAGTCCAAGCTGAGAGACAAAATTGGCCAGGATAGCATTGTGTAGCTGCCTAGTAATCATATACCCAAAGGGTTGGTGCCCTTAGAGAGGTTGTTTGACCATAACGATGTACCTTATAAACCTGCTAAAAAAGAAAGTGAGTCTGCAGTTCATGAACATAATATAGGGAGTCCAGCCCATCCAAAATATATCAATTTGTCCACTCACTTGTCCTCTGTCCAAAGCTCTGAGTATTGCACCCTGATGAAACAATTTGCTGATGTCTTCGCTTGGGAATACAACGACCTTAAAACCTATGACACCAGCATTATTCAGCATAAGATTCCACTGGAGAAGAACACCATCCCCTTCAAGCAGAAATTGAGGCCGATTAACCCTCTCTTGTTACCTTTGATTGAAAAGGAGATCAAGAAGTTGCTAAATGCCAAAATCATAGTTCCCCTAAGGTACTCGAAGTGGATAGCTAATCTTGTGATAGTGAGGAAGAAGAATGGAGAAATCAGGCTTTGTGTTGATTTCAGGAATCTGAACAAGTGCTCTAAAAAAGACAACTACCCCCTGCCCAAGATGGAACATTTGCTGCAAAAAGTTTCAGGGGCTAGAGTCATGTCTTTCTTGGATGGATTTTCAGGCTACAATCAGATTTTCGTACACCCAGAAGACCAAGAAAAGACTGCATTCACTACTCCTTGGGGCACTTTCATGTACTCTAAGATGCCTTTTGGACTGATGAATGCTGGGGCTACTTTTCAGAGGGCCATGGACATAGCCTTCGTGGGAGAGAAGGACAAGTTTGTCCTTATCTATCTTGATGACATAACAGTTTTCTCCAGCAGTCACAAGGATCATTTACAGCATTTGAGGAAGGTGTTCCTAAAGTGTAGAAGGTTTGGAATTTCAGTAAATCCAAGGAAGTCGCAGTTTGCTCTCGAAGAAGGCAAACTTTTAGGGCATATTGTTTCTGCTGCAGGTGTCAAAATTGATCCAAAAAGAGTTCAAGCAATACAAACATTGTCCATCCCAAGGTCAAAAAGGGACATTCAATCCTTTCTGGGTAGAATTAACTTTGTGAGGAGATTTATTCCAAACTTTGCAGAGCTAGTGAAGCACATCACTTCCATGCTAAAAAAGGGGTCAGAGATAAAATGGACAGAGGCTGCAAGAAGATCTTTTGAAACCATCAAAAGAGCTATCATGGAAGCTCCCACTTTAATTAGCCCAGACTACACCAAGGAGTTTTATATCTTCTCTTTTGCCTCTTCTGATACACTTGCAGCAGTCTTGTTGCAGAAAAATGGTGAAGATGTAGAGCACCCAATGGCCTTCTTTAGCAAAACATTGAGGGATGTTGAATTAAGGTATGACCTTATTGAAAAACAGGCATATGCTCTTATAAAGTCCTTAAAGGCATTCCGAATTTACATTCTCCACTCCAAGGTGGTTGCCTATGTGCCTTCAGCTTCAGTAAAGGATGTCCTAACCCAGCCAGATGTTGATGGAAGGAGAGCCAAATGGATTGCAAAACTCATAGAATTTGATATAGAGGTGAAGCCCACCAAGCTTGTCAAAGGCCAAGGCTTGGCTAAGCTTATGGCCGAGGAAAATTGCAGTCTGCTGGACATAAATTGCATGAGCTTAAATTCAGATGGAGAACAAACAGAGGAAGCAGCAGGAAAGCATGAACAGAACCAGTCTTTGGCTGAGAATTTGGCCACTTGTGAGTGGTATTCCAGTATAGTTCATTTCTTATTGAAGCTAGAAGTCCCTCCAGGGCTTAGCTCAAGACAGGCCAAGACCATTAAGCTCAAATCAACTAAGTTTTGTATTAATAAGAACCTGCTTTATTGGAGGGACCCATCTGGAATCCTCTTGAGATGTCTAGACAAAGAACAATCTGTGGAAGTTATGCACCAGTTTCATTCTGGCATCTGTGGAGGGCATCATTATTGGAAAACCACGGCCCACAAGATCCTGAGGGCTGGGTATTATTGGCCTGCTCTGTTCTCTGATGTGTTTTCATTTGTGAAATCTTGTGACAAATGCCAGAGGTTTACAGGAAGACAACATCTGAAATCTCTGCCCTTGAAGCCCATACACACCAATGGTCCCTTCCAGCAGTGGGGTTTAGATTTCATAGGGGAGATTAATCCACATTCCAGTGGCCAACACAGGTGGATTTTAGTAGCCACTGACTATTTTACCAAATGGATTGAAGCTATACCCACTAAGAAGGTTGATCACCAGGTTGTCATGAAGTTCCTAACCGAGAATATTTTCACTAGATTTGGCTGCCCAACCAAGCTAGTCACTAATAATGCAGCAGCTTTCAGAGCGAAGGAATTGGTGGACATGTGTGAATCAATGGGCATTCAATTGGTGCATTCTACCTCATACTATCCTCAAGGCAATGGCTTGGCAGAATCGTCAAATAAGAGCCTGGTAAGAATAATCAAAAAATTGTTGGAAGACAACAAAAGGAGTTGGGATTCCAAGCTGAAGTTTGCATTGTGGGCTAACAGAGTTACCACCAAGAAATCCATAGGGAACTCTCCATTCAAGCTGGTGTATGGTACTGAAGTTGTTTTTCCTATCCAATTGACCCTCCCTGTAGCCAAGTTCTTGCAAGAGGAGCTGGATGAAGGAGATGACATGGCAAGGAGGATGAGTGACTTGGTTGAAGTCCAGCAGATCAGGGAACAACTGATTGAGAAGTCAGCAATGCATCAAAAGAAGATCAAGGAAGTCTTTGATAAAAAGGCGAAGATGGATAATTTTCAGGTTGGTGACTGGGTCCTCAAGTGGGATGCGTTCAAGGAAAAGAAGGGTAATCATGGTAAATTCAACGCCTTGTGGACAGGACCTTTTGTCATTACTCAGGCTCACACAAACAACACCTTCGTCCTTCACAATCTGGAGGGGGAAAGTGTTTTCGATGGCCCAATCAATGGGCGTTTTCTCAAGCTTTATTTTGTTTAAGGTTGTAAAGGCCTTAGCTTTGTAAATATGTTTTTGTCTCAGTTTTTATTTTTATGCAAAATTGACTCCATGCCCAATGGAACACTAGGAGGAAGATTTGATTTTGGTTTTACTGGAAAGGCAGTGATCTACAGTTCTTGAAACCTCACAGGGAGGCTTTCATCCCCAGAAGGAGCCAGTGTTAGCCCTGAGGTGCAACGCTGCTAGTTTGAAGATTAAAGGAAGAAGATGATCTGCTTTGCTGTCCTGGAAGGGGACCCACACGGGCCATCACTCCACTTTCCCCACTCTCCCACTTACATTCTATCTGACTCATATCTTAAACCGACCCTCACTTCATAACAAAACCCTCTCCCGCCTTAGCCCTAAATAAATTAACCCAAAACCCCGAAAAACCTTACCTTTTTGTCCATACGCGCCCTCCGCACATTTCTCGAGGACATCCTGTACCTCCGTGTCCCTCCGTCGTTGATCTCTCCCGCTGATCTGACGGCCCACGTTTCACCCGATCGACGAGACATGCTCGATCGATCTCCACCGTTAGATCACTCCCGCTAGATCTCACGGCTGTCACTCTTATGATTTATCACACAGGCAACTAACGAGAGGAGTACCTACTCGATAAAGGTGGTTTCTCTCTCTCCTCCTCTGCTACGTGGCATGCAGTGAGTGGCATCGGGCAGACTCCACCCTTTACCACTTACCGCCCGATAAGCACCCGATAAAAACCGTAACCACCCAAACCAAACCACCCCCCAGGCGCTATTGTCCGAGCACCTCCTCCGCCCGATAGCCGTCCGATCTGTCCACCGAGATCCAACGGCTCGGACTTTTCCACTCCCGCCAAAGACCGCAAGAATCATATAATCAATCCCCTCTGTCCATTTCTTCTGATCCAGCGGCCCTCATTCATGATTGCTCCCATTTGTCCTTCACCACCCTGCCATTACTCTGTCTGTCCGATTTAATTCATACAACAGCTACCCGCTTGTCCTCCGCCATCCCGCCATTACTTTGTTCTTCCTAATTAGCACGTCCAGCCGCCCATGCACCTCATACTCTACTTCCTACCAGTTACCCGAGGAGGAAGGTGGTTGACTCTGTCAGTATTGTGACAGTCAAGCCGCTGAACTGAATTAACAGAAAGTATGGCCGAACGAGGAAGGACACAGCACGATACAAGCAAACAGAATTAAACAGTGATGGAGCCTCACTGGCACAATCAAGCCAGCGACATAACCGGGCAACGCTGTACTAGAATTAATTACAGTTTTCGTGATGGAAGGAAAAATGTGTCCTTGTAAGCAATCAGGGAGTTAAAGACAGTGGGGATAGATTAAGACACCTCGAGCCCTAAAAAGCTCGAGAGCATTGTAAAGAGCTATAAATAGCTGAAAGTAAGATGTAATCAGGGTTCAACTTCTGGAGACTATAGAGACTTTGCTACTCAAGCTTCTCATCTTCATTCATCAGTAATACAAGCTTCTTTTGTTGTCATATGTTCAATATCCCAATTTCCCTTTTGTTCTAAGCTTGCACTTGAACAGACCGTTCAGGTTTATTTTGTGCCTAATGCCAGATAACTGTCATCTTATCCCTGCGTTGATGTGTTAGATTTGCAAGTTTCATTTACTTTCTGTAGCTAGCCGTCATACGTTTATGTATGTATTTGCTGGTATGGTTAGTATTCTCCATTCGTTCACCTAATCTACAAACTATTGAGCATTGGTGGTCTAAAGCCTTGTAGGCTGAGGGTGTTCATGCATGTCTTGAGTAATAACAGAGTCAAAGTGGTTATCCGGCTTGATCCAGACCATTATTTATTCCAATAGTTCAGAGAACAATATTGAAGATTATATGTTACTAGGCATCTCCGAGTTGCAACCTAAGAGAGTTTCTTGGAGTGATAACAGGGGGGTTCCAACGCTACATTGGATTTTCCCATGTAGAAAGCTATGGAACTAGTATTTAATCAAGAGCACCAAGCCCTCTATGTACCTTGATGTTAGTGGCAATCGCTGTTTAACTCCTATATCATGAGCTTAATAAAACGAATACTTATCACTCAAACAAAATCTTGACTTGACATGCTATGATTTTTCTATCTTATTTTAATGCTTAAAGGGTGATATTGATGACAAAGATCCCAATATAGGAAACAGTATTCATGATATGTAGCTATTTGTTGTAGCATAAATTATTTTTTATGCTAGAGGCCATGTGGAGTTTGTTTGTTGATATTGGTTTAGAGATGGATTGCACTCGGCGTTATTTTGGTTATGTGCACCCTTACATGTTATATAAATGAAAACTTTCGCTTATTTGTGTATGAATGGTTTGTATTCAATTTCATATGGATGCACATGAACATATATTTTTTCTATAAAATTCGAATATTTTATGTGGTTTGGATTGACTGGTATTTTGGTCTGGTTTTCGTACGGTTCCAATAACTATGCTACTAGCAAAATGATTGATTAGTCGAAGGCTCAATATGCTTGCTTGCTTGACCTTACCATCCTCCTCTCTAGGGCACGTTGTGTGGTGTTGCGCGTGTGATGTGGACCAAATTAGCATATAAATTTAAACATACCATTTTATGTATATGTCAAACCATTATTTAAGTGGTACTACGTGAGAACCATGCTAAAAGGCGAAAACGTTGAAATAACAAATAATAATAACAATATTTTGTTGGAAAACAACTTGACTCACCCATCCTCTGCTCTGCATCTACATTTCCTAAGATATCTTCTCCACTCGACCCTCTCAAACACTACGATTGTAGTCGCTCACTGCACAAAGTAATATTATATACGAGATCACGAATAAACCATGGGAGCTTAAAGGATAAATATACAAAGCGATGAATTAACCATACACATACCTACCCTCCCTTGGCTACTATTATAACAACAAAAATCATAAAAAATAATCCTTGAACATTTAAACCCCAATGTGACATTTCCATTTTTTTCATATCAAAGTTCTAGTAAAAATATTGAATCTGGCACCCTTGAACACGATCATACTACTTCGAATACATGACAAAATGATAAATCATTTTGCAACTAACAAATATTTCAATGTATTAAAGGACAATAGTATTGTGTAGGAGAAAAGTATGCCTCACCCATCCTCTGCGCCATGTTTGTAGAATGTCTAGTGCATCTTTACCACTTGACCTTTGTAGACCATACAATTGTAGTTGTTATCTACATAAAAAAGAAACAATATAGTTGACTATCATAGCATAGATAAAACATATAATAATTTGAATATCAAACAAATGGAGCCACAAATTAGCGAAAGATACTTTTAAGTGAAGTGCATTGCATGTATATATGTTGACTCACCGTCATTTATGAGCAATAACCTCAATTTTCTCTGTCTGCTTCGTTCATTTCCATTTCCGCACCCAACAAACGAAACCAAGACAAAACTACAAGAAACATTAAAGAAACAAAAACAACAAGACAAAGCAAGATTACAACACACCCAACAAATGAAACAGAGACCAAACTACAAAAAAGAAGGAAAAAATTCAAAACAAAGGGAAACTAATACAGCACAGCATGACCATGCTCAAACTCAAAAAAACAAAACATGTAGACAAGAACAAAGAAAATTCTACAAACATCCCCTCTGCACATCATCTCTCCTGCAATGTGTTGTCCTCTGCTGAAAGGGGACAAGTGGGTTGAATAAGGTTAAAATACACACACATTTAATAATGTTAAACATATTTCAAAACCAATAATTATTCATATTAGAAAACACACCTCCCCTAGAGTTTGTTTTATAACGATGGACACTCTCTTGTATTCCACTTGCTCGTGCTCATCAGAACCAACCATCTACAAAAGATACAAAATAAGCTATTAGAATCGTTATATAAGTTAAACTAAAGAGTACATAATAATTTATCATAATAAGAAACAAGCCTTTCTTTGAGATTGTTATATAAAAGGGGAGAGTCCATTTTGTATTTCATGTATTCATGCTCATTGGAACATGGCATCTGCAATAGATACACAATAAAATATTAGATTTCTAATAAAAATAAAAGTAGAGAGTTTTAAGGCATGAACTTCAACAAAAACAAATCATGTAGACAACAACAAACAAAAAATTGCAAACTTCCCCTTTGCACATTATCTCTATTGTAGTGTCCTCTCCTCCGTTGAAAGGGAAAAAAATGGTATGACTAAGGCTAAAATAAAGACACAAATAGTAATGGCAAGCATAATTCAAAACAAATAACTATTCATAATTGCAAACGTACCTCGTCTAGAGTTTGCTATATAAAGATAGACATTCCGTTTTGTATTCCACTTATTCATGTTCACCAGAACAAGCCATCTACAACAGATACATAATAAGATATTAGAATCATTATACAACTTAAACGAAATAGTTGAATGCAACAATAAATTATAATGCGAAACATACCAGATTTTGAGTTTTTTTGTATAAAGGGGGATAATTCATTTTGTATTTTATGTATTTGTGCTCACTGGAATCAAACATCTGCAGTATATATAAAATAAAATATTAGAATTCTAATAAAAGTTAAAATAGAGAGTTGAAGGCATGAACTTGTGAACCAACTTAATTCTGGTACATTTATATTCCATGTTATATCTCAAAGTATATAATTTTTCTAAACTAGACGTAATTCTAGTAGGAATAATGATATCAATGTTATCACAAGATAAATAATCCTTTTTGTAAGAGGGATCCAAGGATATTTAAACATATTGAATATGTTGAGATTGGTAACTTGGGAGCTACTCCCAACCCTAGGCTATGAGGTTGTGAAGGAATTGGCACCACAAAGTCACTTGTGGGCAAAGAACCGAAGCGTGTGGGCTTTGCACCCGAGCTTGTGGGTGTGAAACTGTGTATGTATTTGGACACTTGGCACTTGGAGATTGTAGGGCATTCTTAAAGGAACAAGGGGACGCTTGTAGCACCAAGAGAGGCCTTGTGGATTGCGAGAAAATAATTTTTATTTGATTATGTGGGTGAACTTGTCTTAAGTTTCAAGTGGGCCTTGAATTGAGGAGACAATTTCAAAAGGTTAGACATCACCATAAGGAATGATATAAATAGGAGTGAGGAGGAGCCTCATTCCTCACCCAATCAAGACACTTATTCCTCATGTGAAGACTGAAATAGGAGGACGAGTCTGCAACCAAGAAGGAGAAAGGATCAAGTCTCATTAGGGTTGGCTTTGGGACTTTTTTGGGTTTGTGGTTATGCATGTAAAGACAACGAGTAGAAGGAGACTAGGCCGAGACTATTGGGGAACAAATCTGAGCATGAAAACAAAAGCAATCTCTCTCTAACCGAACGAGATTTCTGAAATATTATAGGTGGACGAAATTATGATATTGGAGGGTCGAGTAGCCTACTTGGCAGCCAAGGATTACATTCACCTACAATAGGTGAGAAGAAATCAAAGGTTGTTGGATTGGTCTGTAGGTAGGTTGGATCTTCTTCAAGTTTCCCTAGTTAGGGCTGAGTTCTTCAAGAAAAGTCTCGCACAAATCCAAGGATTTTGGATTGCAAAAGTGGACATCTACAAGGAGGAAAAGCACAGGATTAGTGTCCTAGTTTAGGACAGTAGTTGGAGCAGCCAAAAAAAAAGTTTTGCTAGGGCTTTAGTGGCTTTCTCCACGCCCTAAATAAAGTCATGAGAAGGAATTTGAGGACTGTTAGTAAGGAAAAAGAAGGGATGCTTAGGTAAAGGAGGTCAAGGGAGCAGTTGAAGAGCACAAGTTTGTTTTCGAAGAAGGACTTTTGACAGTGATGGACCAATGATCAACTGGAGGGCAAATTGGAGTTGTGTTTAGTCACCTAAAGGAGGAGTATCATTGATAGACGCAGATTGGTGTTGTTGGTGAAGATGGGAGTTCTCATGCATTGTTGGTGAACCTAGTGAACAATAGTTTGTTGTAGGGCAGATAACTGATCATGGAATTCCTATGACTTGCCATAGATCATTGGGACAAATTTAGGATTGCCTTAGCATGGGCGAGATTGGTATGATTGAGATTCCTTCATGTTATGAACAACATGTTGGCGGGCTAGCTTCTTCTTTGGGAAGTGATGTGGCATATCGAAGATTGGAGGGGTGTGCACGTGTTGTGTTTGACCCAGAAGGATGAATGCTTGCAGGATTAAGTTACAGTGAGGATGGCCCATGTTTGATCGCAGCTGAGACTGGCCTTGTACGACACGAGATCAGTAACAAGTTGATCCAATGGAGATCCTGCAGACTCAGAGGGTGTCTAACTTCAAAGGGAGCAACCCTATCTAAGTGTCAAGACATTTAGATTCAAATGAGATGAGGCATAGGCACTACTAAGATAGCATGGTTCATTCAACAAAGTATGTTGTAGTGGCAGACATCAGATGGGCTAGTTTCGCCAGTGACGATGATGGAGACTTCCAAGTGTTGGATGTACCTCCCTCGCTAAGAGGGAGTGTTGAGATTGGTAGCTTGGGTGGTACTCCAAACCCTAGTCTATAGGGTTGTGGAGGAATTGGCCCCACAAAATCACTTGTGGGCTAAGAACTCAAGGGTGTGGGCTTTGCACCCAAGCTTGTGGGTGTGAAATCGTGTATGGATTTGGACACTTGGCACTTGGATATTGTAGGGCACCTTTAACTAAACATTGTGCAACTAACAAATATTTCAATGTATCAAAGGACAATAGTATTGTGTAGGAGAAAAGTATGCCTCACACATCCTCTGTGCCATGTTTGTAGAATGTCTAGTGCATCTTCACCACTTGACCTTTGTAGACCATACAATTGCAGTCGTTCACTACATAAAAAAGAATCAATATAGTTGACTATGAGAGCATAGATAAAACATATAACAATTTGAATAGAAAACAAATGGAGCCACAAATTAGTGAAATATACTTTTAAGTGAAGTTCATTGCATGTCGATATGTTGACTCACCTTTATTTATGGACAATAACATGAATTATCTCTGTTTGCTTCCTTCATTTCCATTTCCGCACCCAACAAATGAAACGAAGACAAAACTACAAGTAACATTAAAGAAACAAAAAAACAAAACAAAGCAAGATTACAACACTCCAACAAACAAACCCAAGACCAAACTACAAAAAACAAGAAAAAAATTGCAAAACAAAGGAAAAGGAGTACAACACAGCATGGCCATGCTCAAACTCGACAAAACAAAACATGTAGACAAGAACAAAGAAAAAATTGCAAACATTCCCTCCGCACATCATCTCTCCTGCAATGTGTTGTCCTCCACTGAAAGGGAAACAAGTGGGTTGAATAAGGTTAAAATACACACGCAATTAGTAATGTTAAACATATTTCAAAACCAATAATTATTCATGATACGAAACACACCTCCCCTAGAGTTTGTTTTATAATGATGGACACTCCTTTGTATTCCACTTGCTCGTGCTTATTAGAGCCAACCATCTACAAAAGATACACAATAAGATATTAGAATCATTATATAAGTTAAACTAAAAAGCACGCAATAATTAATCATAATTAGAAACACGTCTTTATTTGAGATTGTTATATAAAAGGGGAGAGTCCATTTTGTATTTCACGTATTCATGCTCATTAGAACATGCCATTGCCAATAGATACACAATAAAATATTAGATTTTTAATAAAAGTCGAACTAGAGTGTTTGAAGGCATGAACTTCAACAAAAACGAATCATGTAGACAACAACAAACAAAGAATTGCAAACTTCCCATTTGCATATTATCTCTATTGTAGTGTCCTCTACTCCGCTGAAAGGGAAAAAAGTGGTGTGAATAAGGTTAAAATAAAGACACAAATAGTAATGTCAAGCATAATTCAAAACAAAAAAAATTATTCATAAATGCAAACATACCTCGTCTAGAGTTTGCTATATAAAGATAGGCATTCCATTTTGTATTCCACTTATTCATGCTCACCAGAACAAGCCATCTACAACAAATACATAATAAAATATTAGAATCAATATACAAGTTAAACTGGAGACTTGAATGCAAAAATCAATCATTATGTGAAACACACCTGACTTTGAGCTTTTTTATATAAAGGGGGGTAATCCATTTTGTATTTTACATATTTCTACTCACTGGTATCAACCATCTGCAATAGATAGAAAATAAAATATTAGAATTCTAATAAAAGTTAAAATAGAGAGTTGAAGGCATGAACTTGTGAACCAACTTACTTCCACTCCATTTATATTCCATGCTATATCTCAAAGCATATAATTTTTCCAAACTAGACATAATTCTAATAAGAATAATGCAATCAATGTTATCGCAAGATAAATAATACTTTTTGTAAGAAAGATCCAATCAAATTTAAACATATTGAACATGTTGAGATTGGTACCTTGGGAGGTACTCCAAACCCTAGGCTACAGGGATGTGGAGGAATTGGCACCACAAAGACACTTGTGTGCTAACAACCCAGGCGCGTGGGTTTTGCACCCAAGCTTGCAGATGTGAAACCGTGTATGGATTAGGACACTTGGCACTTGGAGATTGTAGGGTACCCTTAAAGGAACAAGGGGATGCTTGTAACACCAAGAGAGGCCTTGAGGCCTTGTGGATTGAGAGAAAAAAAAATTTACTTGATCATGTGGGTCAACTTGTCTTAAGTTTCAAGTCGGCCTTGAATTGTGGAGAGAATTTGATAAGGTTAGACGCCACCCTTAGGAATGATATAAATAGGCCTGAGGAGGAACCTCATCCCTCACCCAATCAAGACATGTATTCCTCATGTGAAGACTAAAATAGGAGGATGAGTCCACAACCAAGAAGGAGAAAGGATCAAGTCTGGTTAGGGGTGATTTTGGGACTATTTTCAATTGTGGTTATGCAGGTAAAGACAACGAGTAGAAGGAGACTAGGTCGAAACTTTTGAGGACGAAATTTGAGCATGAAAACGAAAGCAAGCTCTCTCTAAGAGGACGCGATTTCTGAAGTATTGCAGGTGGATGAAATTATGACTATTGGAGGGTCGGGTAGCCTACTTGGCAACCAAGGTTAGGCTACATTCATCTACAGTAGGATCGAAGAAATCAAAGGTTTTTGGAGTGGTTTGTAGGTAGGTTGGATCTGCTTCAAGTTGCCCCAGATAGGGCTTCTTCAAAAAAAGTCTCGCTCAGTTCCAGGGGTTTTTGAGAGCAGAAGTAGATGTCGACAAGGAGAAAAAGTAAAGGATTGGTGTCCTAGTTTAGGATAGTATTTGGAGCAGCCAAAATAACAATTTTGGGAGGGTTGTAGTGGCTTGCTCCACGCCCTAAGTAAAGTCACTTGAGAAGGAATTTGAGGACTGTTAGATGGGCAAAAGAAGGGATGCTCAG
The DNA here is from genome assembly GCA_031772625.1 of Pinus tabuliformis. NCBI lineage: Eukaryota > Viridiplantae > Streptophyta > Pinopsida > Pinales > Pinaceae > Pinus > Pinus tabuliformis. The sequence continues at coordinate 1,759,901,326 of CM062816.1, read as the reverse complement.
GAAAAGGAGGTCAATGGAGCAGTTTGACTAGCCCAAGTTTATTGTTGAAGGGATTTTTGTTGAAATATGTTACTAGGTTTGATCTTCATCATGGCATATGTAATCGTGATTTTATGTTTTTAATGAAAAGAGAAAAATAAATTTATTATTTGTCTTTTTGAGGCATGGGTTTCATGCTCAAGGGAAATTTATTTTTAGGTCAAGCACCCATTGAGTGCTTCTAGGTTTGTCATAAAGTCAATTGAGTCATTGTCATGTATTGAAGACCCATTTGGGCATGTTACATATTGTAAAGAAAAATTTATCGAGTCAAAATAGAGGCAAAAGTATCTCCATGACCTCATCATGGCACAAAGATCAAGTCGGCCTACATGAAGGGACAAGTCAAACTCATGATAGCAATTCGTACCCATCAAAAGCCTATAAATAAGAAGGAATTCGACCTCATTTACATGCTCACTCAAGGAAGTTCGATCTCCTCAAGACAAACGCTGGAATAGGACTAAGAAGAAGAAGAAGATCAAGATCAAAGTTTTTGGGCCTCTCTCTCACTCTCTCTCTCTCTCTCTCTCTCTCTCTGTCTTTTGTTAGGGTTTCTACAGTTTATGGGCTAGATGAAATTATGTAGCTGCATCGAAGCTGTGAAGCTATAAGGTCGAAGTTGTGAAGTTGCAAAGTCGAAGTTGCAAGGTCAAAGTTGTGAAGCTATTGGGTCGAAGTTGTGAAGCTGCCAGGTCAACGTTGTGAAGTTGCCTCTAGATCAAAGTTTTGAAGTTGTTAGGTCGAAGTTACTGAAGCTGCTAGGTCGAAGTTGCAAAAATTTTTGTTGGGGTCGAAGTTGCTGAAAAAGTTGTTGGAAAGTAGAAGTTTGTTGTTGAAGGACTAGTCCAAGTTTGTTGTTGAAGGACTTTTGACAGTGGTAGGTGGCAGCCATCCACTCCCTAAGTTTGCCTCATTGAAGCAGCACGGGTATGTTACAAAGGAAGAAGTCCCTAAGAGTTGTGTTCTTGAAGGACTAAGGAGCGACTAGTAGGCAAGATGTCCCAAAGGAGCTGAGGAAATTTTGTGCTCTAGACACGAAATTTGGTGGAGAGGTTGGGGCACATGAGATCTCCAATACCCAGAAAGGGTTTGGGCAGATTCTAAACATATCAGGAGATATTAAAATAAGTAATATTTTTAATGGAATTCCTAAGTCTAAACTTAGGGAAAATAAAATATTAATGTGCATTAATATGAATCTATGTTAGAGTGGTCCAAAAGACATGGATCAAACCAGATCTAATCTTACCCATTAATTAGGGACCTAATCTCGGCTGTTGAGATGTCAACAGGAAAAGTATAAGAGGAGGCTTGAGGGTCACTTGGAGAGCACACCAAAGTGATCAGTCATTCTATTCTCTAGAGCGGGGTTTGCTAAGAGAGATACAATCAGTGATCAGGAGAGCAGCTGAGGGGCATTGAGTACAGAGAAACAGAGAAGGTAGAAACTGTGTCGGGAGAGTAACGCAGTAGCCAAGGAGAGTGACGCAGAGCCAACGAGGGCTCACGCAGGGCCACACAGAGGCAGTCAAGTGTTGTGCAAAGCACCAGAGAGGTCAGCGTGTCCGACGCAGAGGCCCAGAAAGTTGACGCAGGGCCTCTTGGGGCTGACGCAGGGCCAACGTGAGACGGAGAGGGGTTGGCGCAGTCCAGATTGGGCAGACGCTAGGGTTGCAGAGCAGTTTTGTGTTGAGGAGCTGCCGGAAGGATTTTCCGAGGTTTCAGCCAGGAGATTTCTCTCAAACTGTGAGGTATAGCTGCTAAGGAAATTCTCGGTTGGGTAGGCTAGTTTCGGCACCCAGATTGTACTCTGATATTGCTTAATAATAAAACGCTCAAATAGCTGCATTGGTCTTACCGCATTGGGTTTTTTCGGGGACATTGGTCCAAAAATAATGGTGTCATGTGGTGTGTTTGTTCTTGTTTCTTTTAGTTGTTGATCTATAATATGTTGAGCATGCACTGATGTTTATTTTCAGTATTTACTTTGTAAATAACTTGTTAAAGAAAAAATAACAAGTAGGTAGGAATAAATCAGAAAAAGTGCATGAAGGGTTTCTAACTAAGTAAACTTAGAAACTTCAACATGGTATCAGAGTGTGATTGCAGATCATAGGAGGACTAAAAGACATCAGCTGAGCGAAGCAATAACAACAGAAAACAGTTGTCACGAGGTGACAGAAGCTATTTCTAGCAACACAGAAACTAAGGAGTGTGATGCAGAGCTAGCCAGAGCCACACAGAAGAAGTCGGGAACTACGCAGAGCCTCAAAGAGGCCAGCGTTGCTGACGCAAAGGGCCAGAGGGCTGACGCAGAGCCAGCGTGAGGCAGAGAGGGGCTGATGCAATTCACAGAGAGGAAATAGCTGGGGTTTAGAAGGCTGCAGGAATATTGCAGAGTGGAGCTGGTGAGGTAATGTAGTCAGAACAATACCTAATAAAGCAGGGCCAAAGGATTTGTTGCCGAGCGTTTTTAGCCGAGGAACCCGGATCAGCAGTGCAGTTGCACAAGACGATCAGAGTAGGGGCCATCTCGACAAGCGGTAGAAGAATTTCCAGGAGGGAAATCAGGACTCAGAGGGAGTCCAGAAGAGAACTTCCAGACGGGAAGTAGAGACTCAGAGGAGTCGAACAAAGAACTTCCAGAAGGGAAGTAGAGGAGCGTCATGGCACTACACGGGGTAAGAGACCATGATAGACTGGACGGAGCATCGAACTTCGCAGTCTGGAAGGCCAGAATCTTATCAGTGCTTGACAGGAATCGTGTCAAGAACTTCGCCTTGAAGGTTATAGATATCCCAGTCGACCCCAATGATAATGACAGGTACGAAGAGGCGATGGCAAGGGCCAAGTGCATTATCCTTGATGGGGTCAAGGATCATGTGGTACCACATATAGCCGAGAAGGAAATGACAATTGAGATGTGGGAGGCTCTCAAGAACCTTTACCAGCATACTTCTGTGCAAAGAAGAATGTTGCTCGAGAACCAAATGAGGTCGTATCAGATGAAGAAGGGTCAATTGATTGACACCTTCCTCGAAGGACTGAATGAGATCCGAGACCAATTGACTGTGATAGGAGCGACACCGGATCAGGAGCTTATGGTGAGGACAGCCCTAAATGTTGTCTCAGAAGATTGGGAAGTGTTTGTCCAGAGTATCCTAGGCAGAGGGACTCTCCCACCTTGGGACAAGATGTGGGCAGCTCTTCGTCAGGAAGAGATCAGACGGTAGTCGAAGACAGGTAGCAACAGCAAAGGGATCAAGTTCAAGCAGGAGGAGGAGGATGTGGCCCTAACATCTGAGGGAAAGCAAGAGAAGCGGAAGAAGAAAGACCTCTCCAGGATCAAGTGCTTCCACTATGGGGAGCTGGGTCATTATGCGACCCAGTGTCCAAGGAAGAAGAGTAAGGGAGAGTCTTCCGAAACTAAGGCAGCGCCAGTAGTGGGTTGGATCTACTTCAGGTTGCCCTAGTAAGGGATGAGTTCTTCAAAAAACATCTCGCTCAAATCCAAAGATTTTGGACAGCAAAAGTGGATGTCTTTAATGAGGAAAAGCGCAGGATTGGTGTCCTAGTTTAGGACAGTATTTGGAGCAACCAAAAGAACAGTTTTAGGAGGGATGTAGTGGCTTGCTCCAAGCCCCAAGTACAATTCACTTGAGAAGGAATTTGAGGATTTTTAGAAGTGCATAAGAAGGGATGCTTACGATTGATCTTCGAAGGACAAAAGGAGGTCAAGGGCGCAGTTTGACTAGCCAGGGTTTATTGTTGAAGGACTTTCGACAGTGATAGGTGTCAACCATCCATTGCCTAAGTTTGCCTCATTGAAGCAGCACGAGTAGCCTATAGAGGGAAAAAGTCCCTCAGAGTTGTGTTCTTGAAGTACTAAGGAGCAGCAAGTGGGCAAGAAGTCCCAAAGCAGCTGAGGAGCAATAGTGGGCAGTCTAGAGTTGTTCAAAAATGAAGTTTTGTACAACTCAATAACAAAGCCTATGTCTTGGTTGTTCATGGACTAACGATCAGGTAGAGGGAAGATTGGAACCGTGTTCAATGACAAAAAGAAGCAAGATCATTGATAGAGGCAAATTGGTGTTTCTACAAATCGGGAGGCAATGGACCAAGCATTTGTGTTCAAGATACGACCAATGGAGCTGTGAAGTGCACTAGATTAGCTAGTAAGTCAGTGTATCTTTTTCAGGGTAGTTTGGTGGCCAAAGTTGTTGGCATCAAACCCTAGTTTGTATTCCTTGTATCAGTGATTGTATGAGAGTGTGAGCCCTAGTACGGGAGCCATAGACAATTGTATTCTATTTTGTTAATATAATGAAGTTGGGTTATTGAAAAAATTGTAAAAAGTTGTCTATATTTGTGCATTAATTGATTTACTATTGTTTATATTTCGCTATGCAAAGTAGTTTTTTGCGGTACTTGAATGGGTAGTGTCAGTAATTGTATTACCCTAACCTATATTCCAGTACCGTGAAAAAATAACAGAACACCCAAAATCCTATTGTTGTCTACTAGCACAATGGTTGATTGGTCAAAGGCTCAATATGCTTGCCTGCTCGACCTAACCATCCTCCTCTCTAGGGCACATTGTGTGGGGGTGTGCATGTGATGTGGACCAAATTAGCATATAAATTTAAACATACCATTTTTTGTATATGTCAAACCATTATTTAAGTGGTACTACCCAAGAACCATGCTAGAAGGAGAAAATTTCAAAATAACAAATAATAATATCAATATTTTATTGGAAAACAACATGACTCACCCATCCCCTACGTTCCATCTACATTTCCTAAGATATCTTCTCCACTCGACCCTCCCAGACATTAAAGTTGTAGTCACTCGCTGCACAAAGTAATATTACATATGAGATCACAAATAAATCATGGGGGCTTAAAGGATAAATATACAAAGTGATGAATTAACCATACACATAGTCACTCGCTGCACAAAGTAATATTATATATGAGATCACAAATAAACTATGGGAGCTTAAAGGATAAATATACAAAGTGATGAATTAACCATACACATACCCACCCTCCCTTGGCTAATATTATAACAACAACAATCATGAAAAATAATCCATGAACATGTGAACCCCAATGTAACATTTGCATTTCTTTCATATCAAACCCATGAACAAGATCATACTACCTCGAAACCATGACAAAATGATAAATCATTGTGCAACTAACAAATATTTCAATGTGTTAAAGGACAGTAATATTGTGTAGGAGAAAAGTATGCCTCACACATCCTCTATGCCATGTTTGTTGAATGTCTAGTGCATCTTCACCCCTTCACCTTTGTAGACCATACAATTGCAGTCGTTCACTACATAAAAAAGAATCAATATAGTTGACAAAGAGAGCATAGATAAAACATATAACAATTTGAATAGAAAACAAATGGAGCCACAAATTAGTGAAATATACTTTTAAGTGAAGTGCATTGCATGTCGATATGTTGACTCACCTTTATTTATGGACAATAACCTGAATTATCTCTGTTTGCTTCCTTCATTTCCATTTCTACACCCAACAAATGAAACCAAGACAAAACTACAAGAAACATTAAAGAAACAAAAAAACAAAAGAAAGCAAGATTACAACAAACCCAAGACCAAACTACAAAAAAACAAGAAAAAAAATTGCAAAACAAAGGAAAAGAAGTACAACACAGCATGGCCATGCTCAAACTCGACAAAACAAAACATGTAGACAAGAACAAAGAAAAAATTGCAAACATCCCCTCTACACATCATCTCTCCTGCAATGTGTTGCCCTCCGCTGAAAGGGAAACAAGTGGGTTGAATAAGGTCAAAATACACACGCAATTAGTAATGTTAAACATATTTCAAAACCAATAATTATTCATGATACGAAACACACCTCCCCTGGAGTTTGTTTTATAACGATGGACACTCCTTTATATTCCACTTGCTCATGCTTCTTAGAGCCAACCATCTACAAAGGATACACAATAAGATATTAGAATCGTTATATAAGTTAAACTAAAAAGTACGCAATAATTAATCATAATTAGAAACACGCCTTTATTTGAGACTGTTATATAAAAGGGAAGATTCCATTTTGTATTTCATGTATTCATGCTCATTGCAACATGCCATCGCAAACAGTTACACAATAAAATATTAGATTTCTAATAAAAGTCAAACTAGAGTGTTCGAAGGCATGAACTTCAACAAAAACGAATCATGTAGACAACAACAAACAAAAAATTGCAAACTTCCCATTTGCACATCTCCTCTATTGTAGCGTCCTCTCCTCTGCTGAAAGGCAAAAAAATGGTGTGAATAAAGTTAAAAATAAAGACAAAAATAGTAATGTCAAGCATAATTCAAAACAAATAATTATTCATAAATGCAAACATACCTCGTCTAGACTTTGCTATATAAAGATAGACATTCCATTTTGTATTCCACTTACTCATGCTCACCAGAACAAGCCATCTATAACAGATACATAATAAGATATTAGAATCAATATACAAGTTAAATTGGGGACTTGAATGCAAAAATCAATCATAATGTGAAACACACCTGACTTTGAGCTTTTTTATATAAAGGGGGATAATCAATTTTGTATTTTACATATTTCTTCTCACTGGTATCAACCATCTGCAGTAGATAGAAAATAAAATATTGAACATGTTGAGATTGGTACCTTGGGAGGCACTCCAAACCCTAGGCTACAGGGATGTGGAGGAATTGGCACCACAAAGTCACTTGTGTGCTAAGAACCCAAGCGTGTGGGTTTTGCACCCAAGCTTGCAGATGTGAAACCCTGTATGGATTAGGACACTTGGCACTTGGAAATTGTAGGGCACCCCTTAAAGGAACAAGGGGGACGCTTGTAGCACCAAGAGAGGCCTTGAGGCCTTGTGGATTGAGAGAAAAGAATTTTTACTTGGTTATGTGGGTCGACTTGTCTTAAGTTTCAAGTCGACCTTGAATTGAGGAGAGAATTTGAGAAGGTTATATGCCACCCTAAGCAATGATATAAATAGCATCGAGGAGGAGCCTCATCCCCCACACAATCAAGACACACATTCCTCATGTGAAGACTAAAATAGGAGGATGAGTCCACAACCAAGAAGGAGAAAGGATCAAGTCTGGTTAGGGGTGATTTTGGGACTATTTTCAGTTGTGGTTATGCAGGTAAAGACAACGAGTAGAAGGAGACTAGGTCGAGACTTTTGAGGACGAAATATGAGCATGAAAACAAAAGCAAGCTCTCTCTAACAAGACGAGATTTCTGAAGTATTGCAAGTGGATGAAATTATGACTATTGGAGGGTCAAGTAGCCTACTTGGCAACCAAGGTTAGGCTACATTCATCTACAGTAGGATCGAAGAAATCAAAGGTTTTTGGAGTGGTTTGTAGGTAGATTGGATCTGCTTCAAGTTGCCCCAGATAGGGCTGAGTTCTTCAAAAAAAGTGTCGCTCAGTTGCAGGGGTTTTTGAGAGCAGAAGTAGATGTCTACAAGGAGAAAAAGTAAAGGATTGGTGTCCTAGTTTAGGATGGTATTTGGAGCAGCCAAAAGAACAATTTTGGGAGGGTTGTAGTGGCTTGCTCCACGCCCTAAGTAAAGTCACTTGAGAAGGAATTTGAGGATTGTTAGATGGGCAAAAGAAGGGATGCTCGCAAAAAGGAGGTTAAGGGAGCAGTTTGACTAGCCCAAGTTTATTGTTGAAGGGATTTTTGTTGAAATATGTAACTAGGTTTGATCTTCATAGTGGCATATGTAATCGTGATTTTATGTTTTTAATGAAAAGAGAAAAATAAATTTATTATTCGTTTTTTGAGGCATGGGTTTCATGCTCAAGAGAAACATATTTTTAGGTCAAGCACACATCGAGTGCTTCTAGGTTTGCCATAAAGTCAATTGAGTCATTGTCATGTATTGAAGACCCATTTGGGCATGTTACATATTGTAAAGAAAAATTTATCGAGTCAAAATAGAGGCAAAAGTCTCTCTCCATGAACTCGTCATGGCGCAAAGATCAAGTCGGCCTACATGACGGGACAAGTCAAACTCATGACAGCAATTCGTACCCCTCACAAGCCTATAAATAAGAAGTTATTCGACCTCATTTACACGCTCACTCAAGGAAGTTCGATCTCCTCAAAACATAAGCTAGAATAGGACGAAGAAGAAGAAGAAGATCAAGATCAAAGTTTTTGGGCCTCTCTCTCTCTCTCTTTCGTTAGGGTTTCTACAGTTTATGGGCTAGATGAAATTATGTAGCTGCATCGAAGCTGTGAAGCTGCAAGGTCGAAGTTGTGACGCTGCAAAGTCGAAATTGTGAAGTTGCAAGGTCAAAGTTGTGAGGCTATAAGGTCGAAGTTGTGAAGATGCCAGGTCAAAGCTGCGAAGTTGCCTCTAGATCAAAGTTGTGAAGTTGTTAGGTCGCAGTTGCAGAAATTGTTGTTGGGGTCGAAGTTTGTTGTTGAAGGACTAATACAAGTTTGTTGTTGAAGGACTTTTGATAGTGGTAGGTGGCGGCCATCCATTCCCTAAGTTTTCCTCATTGAAGCAGCATGGGTATGCTATAAAGGGAAGAAGTCCCTAAGAGTTGTGTTCTTGAAGGACTAAGGAGCAACTAGTAGGCAAGATGTCGCAAAGGAGCTGAGGAGCAACAGTGGGCAGTCTAGAGTTGTTCACAAACGGAGTTGGGTACAACTCAACAAAAGGCCCTATGTCTTTGTTGTTGATGGACTAATGATCAGCTAGAGGGCAGATTGGAGCCGTGTTCAGTGACAAAAAGGAGAGGGATCATTGATAGAGGCAGATTGGGGGTGCTACAAATCGGGAGCCAATGGACTAGGCATATGTGTTCAAGAAATGACCAATGGAGTTGTGAAGTGCACTAGATTAGCTAGCACGTCAATGTATCAGACATCAAACCCTAGTTTGTATTCCTTGTATCAGTGATTGTATGAGAGCGATGATCCCTAGTATGGGAGCCCTAGACAGTTGTATTACAATTTGTTAATATAACAAAGTTGGGTTTTCTATAAAATTTGAATATTTTATGTGGTTTGGGTTGACTGGTATTTTGATCCCGTTTTTTTACTGGTTTTCGTACGATTCCAATAACTATGCTACTAGCAAAATGATTGATTGGTCGAAGGCTCGGTATGCTTGCTTGCTTGACGTTACCATCCTCCTCTCTAGGGCACGTTGTGTGGGGTTGTGCGTGTGATGTGGACCAAATTAGCATATAAATTTAAACATACCATTTTATGTATATGTCAAACCATTATTTAAGTGGTACTACGTGAGAACCATGCTAAAAGGAGAAAACGTCGAAATAACAAATAATAATAACAGCATTTTGTTGGAAAACAACATCACTCACCCATCCTCTGCACTGCATCTACATTTCCTAAGATATCTTCTCCACTCGACCCTCTCAGACACTATGATTGTAGTCACTCACTGCACAAAGTAATATTATATGTGAGATCACGAATAAACCATGGGAGCTTAAAGGATAAATATACAAAGCAACGAATTAACCATACACATACCTACCCTCCCTTGGCTACTATTATAACAACAACAATCATAAAAAATAATCCCTGAACATTTAAACCCCAATGTGACATTTCCATTTCTTTCATATCAATGTTTTAGTAAAAATATTGAATCTCACACACTTGAACATGATCATACTACTTCGAATACATGACAAAATGATAAATCATTGTGCAACTAACAAATATTTCAGTGTATTAAAGGACAAAAGTATTGTGTAGGAGAAAAGTATGCCTCACCATCCTCTGTGCCATGTTTGTAGAATGTCTAGTGCATCTTCACCACTTGACCTTTGTAGACCATACAATTGTAGTTGTTCACTAGATAAAAAAGAATCAATATAGTTGACAATCACAGCATAGATAAAACATATAATAGTTTGAATATCAAACAAATGGAGCCACAAATTAGCGAAATATACTTTTAAGTGAAGTGCATTGCATGTATATATGTTGACTCACCTTCATTTATGAGCAATAACCTCAATTTTCTCTATCTGTTTCGTTCATTTCCATTTCCGCACCCAACAAACGAAACCAAGACAAAACTACAAGAAACATTAAAGAAACAAAAACAACAAAACAAAGCAAGAGTACAACACACCCAACAAATAAAACCAAGACCAAACTACAAAAAACAAGAAAAAGGATTCAAAACAAAGGGAAAGTAGTACAACACAACATGGCCATGCTCAAACTCAAAAAAAACAAAACATGCAGACAAGAAGAAAGAAAAAATTGCAAACATCCCCTCCGCACATCATCTCTCCTGCAATGTGTTGTCCTCCGCTGAAAGGGGAAAAAGTGTGTTGAATAAGGTTAAAATACACACACATTTAGTAATGTTAAACATATTTCAAAACCAATAATTATTCATATTAGGAAACACACCTCTCTTAGAGTTTGTTTTATAACGACGGACACTCTTGTATTCTCCACTTGCTTGTGCTCACCAGAACCAACCATCCACAAAAGATACACAATAAGCTATTAGAATCGTTATGTAAATTAAACTAAAGAGTACACAATAATTAATAATAATAAGAAACAAGCCTTTCTTTGAGATTGTTATATAAAAGGGGAGAGTCCATTTTGTATTTCACATATTCATGCTCATTGGAACATGCCATCTGCAATAGATACACAATAAAATATTAGATTTCTAATATATATAAAAGTAGAGAGTTTGAAGGCATGAACTTCAACAAAAACAAATCATGTAGACAACATCAAAATAAAAATTGCAAACTTCCCCTTTGCACATTATCTCTATAGTAGTGTCCTCTCCTCCGCTGAAAGTGAAAAAAGTGGTGGGACTAAGGTTAAAATAAAGACATAAATAGTAATGGCAAGCATAATTCAAAACAGATATTTATTCATAATTGCAAACATACCTCGTCTAGAGTTTGCTATATTGAGATAGACATTCCATTTTGTATTCCACTTACTCATGCTCACTAGAACAAGATATCTACAACAGATACATAATAAGATATTAGAATCGTTATACAAGATAACTGGAGAGTTGAACGCTAATCATAATGTGAAACATACTTGACTTTGTGTATTATTCTATAAAGGGGGATAATCCATTTTGTATTTTATGTGATTATGTTCGTGAATTTATCTTAAGTTTCAAGTCGGCCCTTACTTGAGGAGACCATTTCAGAATGTTAGGTGCCACCCTAAGGAATGATATAAATAGCACTGAGGAGGAGCCTCATTCCTCACCCAATCAAGTCACTTATTTCTCATGTGAAGATTGCAATAGGGTGTCGAGTCTGCAACCAAGAAGGAGAAACGATCAAGTCTGGTTAGGGTTGGTTTAGGGATTGTTTTGGGACTGGTTTGATTAGCGAGTAGGAGACTAGGCCGCGAATTTTTAGTCCGACATATGAGCATGAAGACAAATGATATGTCTCTCTAATAGGCCGAGATTTCTAAAATATTACAGGTGGACGAAATTTTGATTCTTGGAGGGCCATGTAGCCTACTTAGCAACCAAGGATAGGTTGCATTCATCTACAGTAGGAGAGAAGAAATCGAAGGTTGTTAGATTGGTTTGCAAGTGATTTGGAGCTACTTCAGGTTGCCCTAGCTAGGGATGAGTTCTTTAGAAAAAAAATCTTGCTCACATCCAAGGGTTTTTGAGAGCAGAAGTGGATGTCTTCAATGTGGAAGAGCGTAGGATTGGTGTCCTAGTTTAGGATAGTATATGCAATATTTGGAGTAGCCAAAAGAACAGTTTTGGGAGGGTTTTAGTGGCTTGCTCCAAGCCCTAGGTACAGTCACTTGAGAAGGAATTTGAGGACTGTTAGAAGTTCATAAGAAGGGATGCTTAGGAATGATCTTTGAAAGACAAAAGGAGGTCAAGGGAGCAGTTTGACTAGCCCAAGTTTGTTGTTGACAGTGATAGGTGTCAGCCATCCATTCCCTAAGTTTGCCTCATTGAAGTAGCACAGGTAGGCTATAGAGGGAAGAAGTCTCTAATAGTTTTGTTCTTGAAAAACTAAGGAGCAACTAGTAGGCATGAAGTTCGAAAGGAGCTCAAGAGCAACAGTGGGTAGTCTAGAGTTGTTCACAAATAGAGTTGTGTACAATTCGACAAAAGACCCTATGTCTTGGTTGTTGATGGACTAATAATCAGCTAGAGGGAAAATTGGAGCCGTGTTCAGTAGCGAAAAGGAGCAGGATCATTGATAGAGGAAGATTGGTGGTGCTACAGATCGGGAGCCAATGGACCAGGTAGATGTGTTCAAGATACGACCAATGGAGTGGTGAAGTGCACTAGATTAGCTAGTAGGTCAATGTTTCTTTTTCAGGGTAAGTTGGAGGTCAAAGTTGTTAACATCAAACCCTAGTTTGTATTCCTTGTGTCAGTGATTGTATGAGAGTGATGATCCCTAGTGTGGGAGCCCTAGACAATTGTATTACAGTTTGTTAATATAACGAAGTTGGGTAGTTGAAAAAATTGTAAAAAGTTGTCTATACTTATGCACTAATTGATTTAATGTTGTTTATATTTCGTTGTGCAAAGTAGTTTGTTGTGTCATTTGGATTGGTAGTGTCAGTAATTCTATGACCCTAACCTAGATTCCAGTACTGTGGTAAAACAACAGAACACCCAAAACCCTATTTTTGTCTACTAGTCAGTGTTATAAGCATTGAACCAGACTGACCGGTTTAGACCGGTTCGACCGTTTTGAGGCAAAAACTGGTTCGAACAGGTGACTTGAACCGTTTTTCTCTAGTTTGGTACAGTAAAACCACTTAGAACGCAACAAGTGGGGCGAATTTAAAGTAAAAGTGACATTCTCCTTTATCTTTCATTTTCATCCTTTTACTTAAATTTTTAACATTAGCATGAAATGAATCAGGATATTTGAGAGTGGTTTTGGCCTTAATGGATTTCATATGGAGAAAGTAGAATTTTGGATCTCACTCAAAATCCAACAGAGTTGACAGTTTTCTAGGATTTCAAGATTGGGGGGGTTGCAACGCTACATTGGATTTTTCCATGTAGGAGACTATGGAACTAGTATTTAATCAAGAGCACCAAGCCCTCTATGTACCTTGATGTTAGTGGCAATGGTTGTTGAACTCCTCTATCATGAGCCTACTAAACGAATACTTATCACTCAAACAAAACCTTGACTTGACATGCTATGCCTTTTCTATCTTATTTTAATGCTTAGAGGGTGATATTGATGACAAAGATCTCACTATAGGAAATGGTTTTGATGATATGTAGGTAATTTTTGTAGCATAATTTTTTTTTATGCTAGAGGCCATGTGGAGTTTGTTCGTTGATATTGGTTTAGAGATGGATTGCACTCGGTGCTATTTTGGTTATGTGCACCGTTACATGTTATATAAATGAGAACTTTTGCTTATGTGTACAAATGGTTTGTATTCATATGGATGCACATGAATATATATGTTTTTCCATAAAATTTGAATATTTTATGTGGTTTAGGTTGACCGGTTTTTTGGAGCATTTTTTTTACCGATTTCTGTACAGTTCTGACAACTATGCCACTCGCAAAATGGTTGATTGGTCGAAGGCTCAGTATGCTTTCTTGCTCGACCTTACCATCCTCCTCTCTAGGGCACGTTGTGTAGGGTTGTGCGTGTGATGTGGACCAAATTAGCATATAATTTTAAACATACCATTTTATGTATATATCAAACCATTATTTAAGTGGTACTATCCGAGAACCATGCTGGAAGGAGAAAACATTGAAATAACAAATAATAATAACAATATTTTGTTGGAAAACAACATGACTCGCCCATCCTTTGAGCTGCATCTACATTTCCTAAGATATCTTCTCCACTCAACCCTCTCAGACACTACAATTGTAGTCACTCACTGCACAAAGTAATATTATATATGAGATCACGAATAAACCATGCGAGCTTGAAGGATAAATATACAAAGCGATGCATTAACCATACACATACCTACCCTCCCTTGGCTAATATTATAACAACAACCCTCATGAAAAATAATCCTGGAAGTTCTAGTAAAAATATTGAATCTCACACCCATGAACACAATCATACTATCTCGAATACATGACAAAATGATAAATCATTGTGCAACTAACAAATATTTCAGTGTATTAAAGGAAAATAGTATTGTGTAGGAGAAAAGTATGCCTCACCCATCTTTTGTGCCATGTTTGTAGAATGTCTAGTGCATCTTCACCACTTGACCTTTGTAGACCATACAATTGTAGTTGTTCACTACATAAAAAAGATCAATATAGTTGACTATCAAAGCATAGATAAAACATATAATAATTTGAATAGCAAACAAATGGAGCCACAAATTAGCGAAAGATACTTTTAAGTGAAGTGCATTGCATGTATATATGTTGACTCACCTTCATTTATGAGCAATAACCTCAATTTTCTCTGTCTGTTTCGTTCATTTCCATTTCCACACCCAACAAACGAAACCAAGACAAAACTACAAGAAACATTAAAGAAACAAAAAAGCAAAACAAAGCAAGAGTACAACACACCCAATAAATAAAACCAAGACCAAATTACGAAAAACAAGAAAAAAATCAAAACAAAGGGAAAGGAGTACAACGCAACATGGCCATGCTCAAACTCAAAAAAACAAAACATGCAGACCAGAACAAAGAAAAAATTGCAAACATCCCCTCTGCACATCATCTCTCTTGCAATTTGTTTTCCTGTGCTGAAAGGGAAAAAAGTGAGTTGAATAAGGTTAAAATACACACATTTAGTAACGTTAAACATATCGCAAAACCAATAATTAGTCATATTAGGAAGCACACCTCCCTAGAGTTTGTTTTATAACAATGGACACTCTCTTGTATTCCACTCTCTCGTGCTCATCAGAACCAACCATCTACAAAAGATACACAATAAGCTATTAGAATCATTATATAAGTTGAAATAAAGAGTACACAATAATTAATCATAACAAGAAACAAGCCTTTCTTTGAGATTGTTATATAAAAAGGGAGAGTCCATTTTGTATTTCACGTATTCATGCTCACTGGAACATGCCATTTGCAATAGATACATAATAAAATATTAGATTTCTAATAAAAATAAAACTATATAGTTTGAAGGCATGAACTTCAACAAAAACAAATCATGTAGACAACAAAAAATTACAAACTTCCCCTTTGCACATTATCTCTATTGTAGTTTCCTCTCCTCCGCTGAAAGGAAAAAAGTGGTGTGAATAAGGTTAAAATAGAGACACAAATAGTAATGGCAACCATAATTCAAAACAAATAATTATTCATAATTGCAAACATACCTCATCTAGAGTTTGTTATATAAAGATATACATTCCATTTTGTATTCCACTTACTCATGCTCACCAGAACAAGGCATCTACAACAGAGACATAATAAGATATTAGAATCATTATACAAGTTAAACTAGAGGGTTGAATGCGACAATCAATCATAATGTGAAACATACCTGACTTTGAGCATTTTTCTATAAAGGGGGATAATCCGTTTTGTATTTTACATATTTCAGCTCACTGGAATCAACCATCTGCAGTAGATAGAAAATAAAATATTAGAATTCTAATAAAAGTTATAATAGAGAGTTGAAGACATAAACTTGTGACCCAACTTAATTCTAGTCCATTTATATTCCATGTTATATCTCAAAGTATATAATTTTTCTGACTAGACGTAATTCTAGTAGGAATAATGCAATC
Organism: Pinus tabuliformis; assembly: GCA_031772625.1. Taxonomy (NCBI): domain Eukaryota; kingdom Viridiplantae; phylum Streptophyta; class Pinopsida; order Pinales; family Pinaceae; genus Pinus; species Pinus tabuliformis. The sequence continues at coordinate 1,759,885,489 of CM062816.1, read as the reverse complement.
AATGTTGTTCCAAGATAAATAATCTTTTTTGTAACAGGGATCCAATCAAATTTAAACATATTGAACATGTTAGTATTGGTTCCTTGGGAGCTACTCCAAACCCTATGCTACAAGGTTGTGGAGGAATTGGCACCACAAAGTCACTTGTGGGCTAAGAATCCAAGCATGTCGAGTTTGCACCCAAGCTTGTAGGTGTGAAACCGTGTATGGATTTGGACACTTGGCACATGGAGATAGTAGGGCACCCTTAGAGGAACAAGGGGACGCTTGTAGCACCAAGAGAGGTCTTGTGTATTGACAAAAAAGGATTTTTATTTCATTATGTGCGCGGACTTGTCTTAAGTTTCTAGTCGGTCTTGAATTGAGGAGACAATTTGAGAAAGTTAAATGTCACCCTAAGGAATGACATAAATAGGAGTGAGGAGAAGCCTCATTGCTCACCCAATCAATATAGTTATTCCTCATGTGAAGACTGAAACAGGAGGACAAGTCTGCAACCAAGAAGGAGAAAGGACCAAGTCTGGATAGGGTCATTTTTGACACTGTTTTGGGTTGTGGTTATGCGGGTAAAGACAACGAGTAGAAGGAGGCTAGGCCGAGACTTTTGAGGAAGAAATCTATGCATGAAAACAAAAGCAAGCTCTCTCTAACATGCTGAGATTTCTGAAGTATTGCAGGTTGACGAAATTTTGACTATTGGAGGGTCGAGTAGCCTACTTGGCAACCAAGGTCAGGCTACATTCATCTACAGTAGGAGCGAAGAAATCAAACATTTTTGGAGTGGTTTGTAGGTAGGTTGGATCTGCTTCAAGTTGCCCTAGTTAGGGTTGAGTTCTTCATAAAACGTATCACTCAGATCAAAGGGTTTTGGAAAGCAGAAGTGGACGTCCACAAGGAGGACAAGTACAGGATTGGTGTCTTAGTATAGGACAGTATTTCGAGCAGCCAAAAGAACAATTTTGGGAGGGTTGTAGTGGCTTGTTCCAAGCCCTAAGTAAAGTCACTTGAGAAGGAATTTGAGGACCGTTAGAACGACAAAAGAAGGGATGCTCAAGAAAAGGAGGAGGTCAAGGGAGCAATTTGACTAGCCCAAGTTTGTTGTTGAAGGAGTTTTGACAGTAATTAGTGGAAGCCCTCCATGCCATAACTTTGCCTCATTGAAGCAGCACAAGTAGGCAACAAAAGAAGTCCCTAAGAGTTATGTTGTTGAAGGACTAAGGAGTAGCTAGTGTGCAAGAAGTCCCAAATGAGATGAGCAGCAGTAGTGGGCAGTCTAGAGTTGTTCACAAACTGAGTTGTGAACAACTCAACAGAAGATCCTATGTCCTAGTTGTTGATGGACTAATGATCAACTAGAGGGAAGATGGGAGGTGTGTTAAGTCACCTAAAGGATTAGTATCATTGATAAATCTAGATTGTTGTTGTTGATGAGGAGATCAAGGGAATAGTTTGACTAGCCCAAGTTTGTTGTTGAAGGAGTTTTGACAGTGATTAGTGGAAGCCCTCCATGCCATAACTTTGCCTCATTGAAGCAGTACAAGTATGCAACCAAAGAAGTGCCAAAGAGTTGTGTTGTTGAAGGACTAAGGAGTAGTTAGTATGCAAGTAGTCCCAAATGAGATGAGGAGCAGTAATGGGCAGTCTAGAGTTGTTCACAAACTGATTTGTGAACAACTCAACAGAAGATCCTATGTCCTGGATGTTGATGGAATAATGATCAACTAGAGGGAAGATGGGAGGCGTGTTAAGTCACCTAAAGGAGCAGTATCATTGATAGATCTAGATTGGTGTTGTCGCAGATTGGGAGCCAAAGGATCGGGCAGATGTGTTTAGGATATGACCAGTGGCGCTGTGAATTGCACTAGATCAACTAGTAAGTCAATACATCTTGTTAAGCATAGATTGGTGGTCAAAGTTGTTGCCACCAAACCCTAGTTTATATTTGTATCAGTGATTGTATGAGGGCCATGATCTCTGGTACGGGAGCACTAAACAGTTGTATTACAATTTGTTAATATAACAAAGTTGGGTTATTAAAAAAACTGTAAAAAGTTGTATATATTTGTGCAGTAGTTGATTTATTGTTGTTTATATTCTGTTGTGCAAAGTAGTTTATTGTGGTATTTGGATTGGTAGTGTCAGTGATTCTAAGACCCTAACCTAGATTCTCGTACCGTGGAAAAACAACATGGTATCAAAACTACTTTGAAGGGCTAGTGAATCAGAGTGTGCACAGTGAAGCAACTCAGAGGGAGTTGAGATTGTCTAGATCATGGAACAGATGTTTCAGCTGAAGACATGGAGATGTGGTCTTGACTGGATTGACAGCGAGATTGGCTGGGAGTTCTGGTGTATTGGTGGTGAACCTGTTGAACAACGATTTTTTGTAAGGAAAATTACTGATCGAGATTCCTTCATGTGATGAACAACATGTTGGCAGGCTAGTTTCTTCTTTGGGCAATGATGTTGCATATCCGAGATTGGAGGGATGTGCACGTGTTGTGTTTGACCCAGGAGGATGAGTGCTTGCAGGACTAAGTTGCAGTGATGATGGTCATGTTCTTCCGCAACTCAAACTGACCTTGTAGGACACGAGATGAGTAACAAGTTGAGCCAATGGAGATCGTGCAGACTCAGAGGGAGTCTAGCTTCAAAGGGAGCAACCCTATGGAAGTGTTGAGATCTTTAGGTTTAGATGAGATGAGGCAGAGGCACTACTGAGATAGTGTGGTTCATTCTACAAAGTATGCTACAGTGGTGGACGCCAGATGGGCTAGTGTCGTCAGTGATGATGATGGAGACTTCCTAGTGTTGGAAGTACCTCCCTTGCTAAGAGGGAGTGTTGAGATTGGTAGCTTGGGAGGTACTCCAAACCCTAGGCTATAGGGTTGTGGAGGAATTGGCACCACAATGTCACTCGTGGGCTAAGAACCAAAGGGTATGTTGGACATTGACAAACCATTGCTCCCTGTGTGTTTCGCAACATGTGCTTAACCGCCTCTTGTGGATTCATTAACTCTGGCGATGCGTTCGTTTATTAACACCCGCAGGTTTCGCTGTAACAACAATTGTGATTCCAACAAGTGGTATAAGAGGCAAAGGTGTCAAGTTCGAATCAAACCCAACTCGCGTTAGGGGGGAGATTGTTGGACGTTGGATGAACCAGCGCTCCACCTGATTTTCAAGACATGTGCTTAACTACCTCTCGTGGATTTATTAACTCTAGAGATGCGTTCATTTTTTAACACCTACGGGTTTTGGTGTAACGACAATCGTGATTCCAACAGGGTATGGGCTTTGCACCCAAGCTTGTGGGTGTGAAACCATGTATGGATTTGAGCACTTGGCAATTCGAGATTGTAGGGCACCCTTAAAGGAAAAAGGGGCTACTTGTAGCACCAAGAGAGGCCTTGTGGGTTGTGAGAAAAGAATTTTTATGTGATTATGTTCGTGAATTTGTCTTAAGTTTCAAGTCGGCCTTAACTTGAGGAGACCATTAGAGAATGTTTGACGTCACCCTAAGGAATGATATAAATAGGAGTGAGGAGAAGCCTCATTCCTCACCCAATCAAGTCATTTATTTCTCATCTGAAGACTGAAATAGGAAGTCGATTCCCCAAGCAAGAAGGAGAAAGGGTCAAATCCGATTAGGGCTGGTTTTGGGTTGTCATTATGCACATAAAGGCAACGAGTAGGACCGTGACCTTTAATGAAGAAATATGAGCATGAAAACATAAGCAATCTCTCTCTAACAGGCCCGAGATTTCTAAACTATTGCAGGAGGAGAAAAGTATGATACTTGGAGCGGCAAGTAGCCTACTTAGTAGCCAAGGATAAGCCACATTCATCTACAGTACGAGAGAAGAAATCATAGGTTGTTGGAGTGGTTTGCAAGTGGGTTGGATCTACTTCAAGTCTCCCTAGTTAGAGATGAGTTCTTTAGAAAAAGTCTCGCTCAAAAGTGGATGTCTACAAGGAGGAAAAGTGCAGGATTAGTGTCCTATTTTAGGACAATATTTGGAGCAGCCAAAAGAATGGTTTTGGGAGCGTTGTAGTGGGTTGCTCCAAGCCCTAAGTACACTCACTTGGGAAGGAATTTGAGCACCGTTAGAAGGGAAAAAGAAGGGATTCTCAGGAAATGAAGGAGTTCAAGGGAAAAGTTTGACTAGCCCAAGTTTATTGTTGAAGAATTTTTGACAGTGATAGGTCGGAGCAATCCATTCCGTAAGTTTGCCTCATTGTAGCAGCACGAGTAGGAAATAGAGGGAGGAATTCCCTAAGAGTTGTGTTCTTGAAGGACTAAGGAGCAGATAGTGGGCAAGAAGTCCCAAAGGAGCTGAGGAACAGTAGTGGGAAAGAAGTCCCAAAGGAGCTAAGGAACAGTAGTGGGCAGTCTAGAGTTGTTCACAAACGGAGTTGTGTACAACTCAACAGAAGGCCCTATGTCTTGGTTGTTAATAGACTAATGATCAACTAGAGGGCAGAATGGGGCCGTGTTCAATCACCTAAAGGAGAAGGATCATTGATAGAGGCAGAATGGTGTTGCTGAAAATCGGGAGCCAATGGATCAGGAAGATGTGTTTAGGAAAAGACCAATGGAGCTATGAAGTGCACTAGATCAACTAGTAGGTTAGTGTATATTTTTCAGGGCACTTTGGTGCTCAAAGTTGTTGATATCAAACTCTAGTCTGTATTCCTTGTATTAGTGATTGTATGAGAGAGATGATCCCTAGTACGAGAGCCTTAGACAATTGTATTACAGTTTGTTAATATAACGAAGTTGGGTTATTGAAAAAAATGTAAAACGTTGTCTATATTTGTGCACTAATTGATTCACTGTTGTTTATATTTCGTCATGCAAAATAGTTTGTTGTGGTATTTGGATTGGTAGTGTCAGTGATTCTATGACCCTAACCTAGATTTCAATACTGTGGAAAACCAAAAGAACAGCCAAAATCCTAGTGTTGTCTACTAGCACAATGGTTGATTGGTCAAAGGCTAAGTATCCTTGCTTGCTCGACCTTAACATCCTCCTCTCTAGGGCATGTTTTGTAGGGATACGGGTGTGATCTAGACGAAATTAGCATATGAATTTAAACATAACATTTTATGTATATGTCAAACCATTATTTAAGTGGTACTACCCGAGAACCATGCTACAAGGAGAAAGCGTCGAGCAAACAAATAATAATAACAATACTTTGTTGGAAAACAACATGACTCACCCATCCTCTGCGTTGCCTCTACATTTACTAAGATAACTTCTCCACTCAACCCTCCCTAACACTAGAACTGTAGTTACTCACTGCACAAAGTAATATTATATATGATATCACGAATAAATCATGGGAGCTTAAAGGATAAATATCAAGAATGATGAATTTACCATACACATACCTACCCTACCTTGGCTAATATTATAATAGCGACAATCATAAACAATAATCCCAGAACATGTGAACCCCTATATTACATTTCCATTTCTTTCATATCAAATTTCTAGGAAAAATGTTGAATCTCTCACCCATGAACAACATCATACTACCTCGAAACCATGACAAAATGATAAATCATTGTGCAACTAACAAATATTTCAATGTATTAAAGGACAATAGTATTGTGTAGGAGAAAAGTATGCCCCACAAATCCTCTGTGCCATGTTTGTATAATGTCTAGTGCATCTTCACCACCTGACCTTTGTAGACCATACAATTGCAGTCGTTCACTACATAAAAAAGAATCCATATAGTTGACTATGAGAGCATAGATAAAACATATAATAATTTGAATAGCAAACAAATGGAGCCACAAATTAGCAAAAGATACTTTTAAGTGAAGTGCATTACATGTAGATATGTTGACTCACCTTCACTTATGAACAATCACCTAAATTTTCTTTGTCTTCTTTCTTCATTTCCATTTTCGCACCCATCAAACGAAACCAAGAACAAACTACAAGAAACGTTAAAGAAAATAACAAGATAGCAAAAATAAATAAATATAATTAAAAAAAAAAAAAAAGAAGAAGAAAGCAAGAGTACAACACACCGAACAAACGAAACCAAGACGAAACTACAAAAAAACAAGAAAAAAATGCAAAACAAAGGAAAAGGAGTACAACACAACATGGCCATGCTCAAACTCAACAAAACAAAACATGCAGATACAAACCAAGAAAAAATTGCAAACATCCCCTCCCCACATCATCTCTCCAACAATGTGGTGTCCTTCGCGGAAAGGGAAAATAATTGCGTTGAATAAGGTTAAAAACGCACACAGTTAGTAATCTTAAACATATTTCAAAACCAATAATTATTCATAATAGGAAGCATACCTCCCCTAGATTTTGTTTTAGAACTATGGACACTATTTTGTATTCCACTTGCTCGTGCTTATCAGAACCAACCATCTACAAAAGATACACAATAAGATATTAGAATCGTTATATAAGTTAAACTAAAGAGTACGCAATAATTATTCGTAATAAGAAACACACCTTTCTTTGAGATTGTTATATAAAAGGGGAAAAATTGCAAACTTCCCCTTTGCATATTATCTCTATTGTAGTGTCATCTCCTCCGCTGAAAGGGAAAAAACTGGTGTGAATAAGGTTCAAATAAAGACAAAGATAGTAATGGCAAGCATAATTCAAAACAATTAATTATTCATAATTGCAAACATACCTCGTCTAGACTTTGCTATATAGAGATAGACATTCCATTTTGTATTCCACTTACCCATGCTCACTAGAACAGGCCATCTACAACAGATACATAATAAGATATTAGAATCATTATACAACTTAAACAGAATAGTTGAATGCAACAATCAATTATAATGCGAAACATACCAGATTTTGAGTTTTTTTATATAAAGGGGGATAATCCATTTTGTATTTTATGTATTTCTGCTCACTGGAATCAACCATCTGCAGTATATAGAAAATAAAATATTAGAACTCTAATAAAAGTTAAAATAGAGAGTTGAAGGCATGAACTTGTGAACCAACTTAATTCTGGTACATTTATATTCCATGTTATATCTCAAAGTATATAATTTTTCTAAACTAGACGTAATTCTAGTAGAATAATGATATCAATGTTATTGCAAGATAAATAATCCTTTTTGTAAGAGGGATCCATGGATATTTAAACATATTGAATATGTTGAGATCGGTAACTTGGGAGCTACTCCAAAGCCTAGCCTATGAGGTTGTGAAGGAATTGGCACCACAAAGTCACTTGTGGGCTAAAAACCCAAGAGTGTGGGCTTTGCACCCGAGCTTGTGGATGTGAAACTGTGTATAGATTTGGACACTTGGCACTTGGAGATTGTAGGGCATTCTTAAAGGAACAAGGGTACGCTTGTAGTACCAAGAGAGGCCTTGTGGATTGGGAGAAAATAATTTTTATTTGATTATGTGGGTAAACTTGTCTTAAGTTTCAAGTCGGCGTTGAATTGAGAAGACAATTTCAGAAGGTTAGACATCACCCTAAGGAATGATATAAATAGGAGTGAGGAGGAGCCTCATTCCTCACCCAATCAAGACACTTATTCCTCATGTGAAGACTGAAATAGGAGGACGAGTCTGCACCTAAGAAGGAGAAAGGATCAAGTCTAGTTAGGGTTGGTTTTGGGACTTTTTTGGATTTGTTGTTATGCAAGTAAAGGCAACAAGTAGAACGAGACTAGGCCGAGACTATTGGGGAACAAATCTGAAGATGAAAACAAAAGCAGTCTCTCTCTAACCGGCCGAGATTTCTGAAATATTATAGGTGGACAAAATTATGATTATTGGAGGGTCAAGTAGCCTACTTCGCAGCCAAGGATTGCATTCAGCGACAGTAGGTGTGAAGAAATCAAAGGTTGTTGGAGTGGTTTGTAGGTAGGTTGGATCTTCTTCAAATTTCCCTAGTTAGGGTTGAGTTCTTCAAGAAAAGTCTTGCACAAATCCAAGGATTTTGGATTGCAAAAGTGGACGTCTACAAGGAGGAAAAGTGAAAGATTGGTGTCCTAGTTTAGGACAGTATTCGGAGCAGCCAAAAGAACAGTTTTGGAAGGGCTTTAGTGGCTTGCTCCACGCCCTAAATAAAGTCACTTGAGAAGGAATTTGAGAACTGTTAGAAAGGAAAAAGAAGGGATGCTTAGGAAAAGGAGGTCAAGGGAGCAGTTGACTAGCCCAAGATTGTTTTTGAAGGACTTTTGACAGTGATGGACTAATGATCAACTGAAGGGCAGATTGGATTCGTGTTTAGTCACCTAAAGGAGGAGTATCATTTATAGAGGCAGATTGGTGTTGTTGGTGAAGCTGGGAGTTCTCGTGGATTGTTGGTGAATGTTAAAATTGGCAACTAGGGCCAAACTCCATGTGGGTCATCTTATTTATGGCAGCTAATATTTTTCTTAGATCCCTCTCATCGAGAGGTGTAGGATTGATCTAAAGATCATCCAATTCCGATAAGTATTCATGGAGTTATGAATTTATTTGTGTTATAAGCCAATTCGTCATGGTCGGCCAGCAACAAATAACCCACACATGTGCTCAATGTTTTAGTATAAAAGGAGATGACTTGAGAGTAATTTCACACACACTTCTCTCTTGATTTCTCTCCACTTGCTTTGGGTTTTAGTGGAAGAGAAATATAGAAGTGGAAGCCCTAGACGTTGTAGGAAAGGAGGCCCTAAACAAGCCCTAGCCACAACAAAGAAGACAGGCCAACAAAGCTATGGAAGGGATCTATGTTGACCTAAAGGAGCTCATGGAAGAAGTTTAACACAGCTATGGAGGAGGCCCTAAACAAGCCCTAGCCACAATCCTAAAGCAGCCCTAACGTTGTCCTAAAGGAAGCCCTAAACACAGCGCTAAGGAAGCCCTAACCGCAGTCCTAGCAAGCCTTAGCCTATGACAGCTCTACACATCCATTGGTGCATCACAAGAGCTCATCAAAGGAGCCCAAGGAACTCGGCTAAGGGAGAGAGGCAACTCTATGGAAGCCGCAGCAAGAAGGCTAGGACTGTGAGGGAATTAAGGTTTGTTTCAAGGCTAATCGAGTTGTTGTTAGAGGACTGTGGAGCTGAGCTTGGAGGCCGAGTTGAAGAAGGGTGAACACAAGACTATTTGGGACAGCGAAAAGGTAAGGGAAGTCTATTTTGAGTGGGTTGTAGGTGATAGCGTGGGACCACATCAAAACAAGGACAACATGGAGAGGTTTTGGGTCAAAGTTGTGCCCAGAACAGCAGCACGTATGTGGAGGATTCTTCCTTAGTAGGGCTGCAAATATTAAGAGTTGTTTTGGTGGATGTTTAAGGGTTGTTGCAGCATGACCAGATGCCCTAATCAATCAGAATATAAATAGAAGTGAAAGCATAAAATTGGGACAACAGTTATGGCATGGCACAATTGATGTGTTGACACCTAATCCTCAACGGATGGGTGAATTGGAACATGATCAGCCATCAAGAAGATGAACTGATCCGTCCTATTTTTGTATATAAATGATAGTTAGCTAATGAATTAATGCAATCAGTTTTTCTCTGCCATTCTGGAGTTACCCTGGCCTGACATGGTATCAGAGCACAGGTCCCAGTTCCTAAAATAGCTGTAACTCCTGCCTCTGCCAGCGCTTTGTCCTCTGCGTGATTCCCTGCACCTCATTGAATCTCTGCGCATCCGTTTTCTGCTGCCTCATGAAATCTCTGTCATTTACTGTCGGCCTCATCATATCCTGCGCATCTGCATTCTCCTTGTAACTCCTCTGCTCTCCCTTCGACCATCAATTGAGAGCTACGTGTTGCAATCTGAGATTTGGAATCGATTCTCAAGTGGTTCGACGGTTTGTGTTCCACGAGATCTCTACAGTTCAAGCCATTTGCTAGGCCCTAGATCTCTACAGTTCAAGCCGAGCTTGGGACGAATCTCATATTGGCCAGAGTCATTACCATTGTTGTATGCGGACTCTTTTCTGGACACAAGGAGAGAGCTCGCAGTTTTTTAAAGTTCGTTGAGTATGCAAAAACCTGTGCAGAGTGGAGGAGCGGCCGTGCGTGTCAACACCGGAGATGTAGCCAATTCTGTCACCATTTCTGTCGAAGTCCGCACGGAGGGATTATCTCGAGCCACCCTTTGCAGAATTCTGTGCAGAGGGGTTGTTTGCTGAGCGTTCGAAGTTTTGTAAGTTAAGATACCTGTTCGGGCGCCTCGAAGTCCTGGTTCGTGGAGTAGTATTTAAGTTTTTGGCGCAGTCAGAGTTGTTGGACCCACAGATTTGGTTGTGTTCCCTAAGGGAATGAAATGCACTTGGGAGCTGCTATACAAGCGAGTACCTTGTCCGTTCAAGAAGCCGACTCTGATTCATAACCTTCTGTCCTGTAGATATTCACAACCTTCTTTCTGCAACGTCAACGCTGGATTGTTTGCGTATGGTATTAACTTTCTGTCATCATCTCGCTCGATTTCTTTGCCATTCCTCACTCCTCTCTCCAACAAATGATTCATGACGCTATATTTTATCGTGATCGATTCTTATTGCTGGGTCAGTTGATTTGAATATCGATTTGTTTTGCATAAATTTTTGATACAAATCTTGAGTGTTGTTGTGGTGATCGATTGAAATCACCAGAAATTTCTAAATTCCAGATCTATTTAGATGTGTGTTAAACGTTTGACATTGACTTTGTGTGAAAGTGCTGAGGATTTGATAACAGTATGTCAAAATGTAGTACAGCAAATGAAAGTAAAGGCAGAACGATGGCACGGCAATTGGTAACCATTGCAGATAAATTAACGCAGGTAAACAGAGTTTTGTATTAAAAATTGAAGTGAGACCGCTAGCAGTTTATGTGATTACGCAGTTTATGTGATGGTATGATAGCAGTTTTGGTATAGTGTTGAGATCGAATAGTGTTGCGCAGTTATACATCATTCAAAACATTTTATATATCAAAGCATTTGTGGAGGTGATATAGTGATATTGCACAGTTTTTTATTTTTGGTAATGCTGTATTGAAGCATCAAGTGATATAATATTTCAATGAAATTCTGATGCCTTCTGTCACACATTAGAGGGATTTGTAGAAAATATAGTGCATAAGGCTGTAAGGAAGTTTTCTTTTTTCAAGCAGAAGTATTTTTTTACAGAATGCATTCAATCATTTCTATGGTAGGAATAGTTCTCACTGGCAAGGAGAACTATTCAGAATGGTCTCGGATGGTAAAACACACCCTCATCTACAATGAGTTGTGGAAAGGAGTGTGTGTCGGAGAAGAAGACAAAGACCCTGTGCAACCTACATCAGATAAAGAACTTGTCATTTGGGAAAACAAGAACAGAAAAGCCTATGCATTGATCGCAGCATCTGTAAATGAAGAAGTAAGTCGTCATATTTCATCCTATTCCACTGCCTTTGAAGCTTTACAAAAGCTGAAAGAACTCTATGATTCACATTCTGCACTTGAAGTTGTTCAGCTCATGATTAAACTCTTCACTCTTGAACTGAAAAATAATGATCCTCTTGCTCTTGCATCTGAAATAAAGTCTATAATGCATGATATTAAATCCACTAAGGTTGAGCTGGATATTTCACTTATTGCCTTTCTCAAAGCACTCTATCCTACCTACTCCAATTATCTTGAGTCTTTACAAGCAAATGGAAATCTTAAAGACATAACCTTTGAGTCTCTTGTGAAAAAGTTTGCTGAAAGAGAGAAAGCCTTTGGAAAGAAGACAGTCCCTGAATCTTCTGAAGAGACTGTTTGCCTTGCTCATAAAGAAAAGCATCCTGCTCAAGATTCTACAAGAGGAAGAGGTGGACGAAGAGGAAGAGGAAGATACTTCAGAGGCAGGGGGGGCAGACATTCTCAAGCAGAAAAGGCAGATCTGCATTGCATTCGCTGCAAACGAAATGGATCACATGATGCTTCTACATGCAAGCTACCATGGGACAAAATTGAGCAGAGAAGAAACCAGCAGAAAGGTAAAACTGATGACACAGACAAAGGTAAAGCACCTGAATCCGCTCACTATATTGAGGCACAATGTAACATTGGAGTAAATGAAGAATTGTTTAATGCTTCACTTGCTTCTTCGAAAAATGACTGGTTGCTTGATTCAGGAGCAACCTGTCATATGACTCATAGGAAAGATTTTTTTGAAGATTTCACTGATAATGTTGATGGAGCAGTATACTTTGCAGATTAGTCAAAAATCAAGCCATCAGGGCTTGCCACAATCAGGCTTAAACTGCCTGGTCTTCCAGACTTTCTTCTGGATCATGTTCTATATCTCCCACAGCTCAAGAGAAACTTGCTGTCCCTGGTCCACATCCGCCAGCAAGGTCACTCCATTCACATGTTTGATGGAAAGCTTGAGGTAAGAAAGGCATCTGACCACTCACTTGTCATGAGGGGTATAGAAGAACAAAGACTTCTTAAACTGCAAGGAACCTCTGCTCATGCACAACATTTCTCATATATTTCTCATCATGAAGAAGGTACACTTCCGTCAAGTTTATTATGGCATGCTAGATTTGGACATTTAAACTATGATAGTCTCCGCTTGTTGAAGAAAAATGGTGTTGCTGGTTTGCCTAAAATTCCTAGAAAACATAAGCAATGTGATGCTTGCATTCTAGGAAAGCATAGCAAACAGTCTTTTCATGATTCACATTCAAGAGCACATAGGAAACTTGAACTCATTCATTCAGATTTATGTGGTCCAATGCCTGTTCCTTCTGCAAATGGAAATAAATATATCATGACATTTATTGATGATTACACCAGAATGTGTTGGGTTTATTTATTGAAGAACAAATCTGATGCTTTTCAAACATTCAAGAATTTTCATAAGTGGATTGAAAATGATGCACAATCTCATATTGGGTCTATTCGCACTGATAATGGAAAAGAATATACATCAAATGAATTTGAATACTATCTTCGCCAACATGGGATTAAACATCAAACAACTGTGCCTTATAATCCTCAACAGAATGGTGTAGCTGAAAGAATGAACAGAACAATTTTGAATATGGTACGATCCATGCTTTTCTTCAAAAATGTAAAGATAATGTTTTGGGCTGATGCTGTTCTATGTGCTGCATATATAAAGAATAGATGTCCATCTAGTGCTATAAGAAACAAAACTCCTTATGAATTGTGGTATGGACATGTTCCTTCGGTAAAACATCTCAGGATCTTTGGTTCCACCTGTTATGCTTTAATACCAAAGGTACATAGAAACAAACTTGGTGCTAGAAGTCGTAAGTGTATCTTCCTGGGGTATTCAAACACATCTAAAGCATACCGTCTCTATGATGAAGTAAATAAAAAGTTTGTTGTATCTAGAGATGTCATTTTTCTTGAATCATCCAAATCTGACAGTGTTGTTGAGCGGCAACTTGATCGCTTGGATAGATTCACAAAACCGAAATCATTTCAAGAGTTTGATAATCAGATTCCACATCTTGAAGGGGGGATTCCTATACTAGATCAACATGTGGAACCTTCTTCTGAAGAACAATCTCCCCTGCATGACACTCCAACAACGGATGATGCTTTAAGTGATGTAATTGATAGAATTGGGAGACTCAATCTTGATTCAGACCCAACTCAATCAACAGAGCAGCCTGGACCATCTCAGAAAGGTCCCCCAAAGTGGCTGACAAAGACACTTGAAAGTGTTCATCCTGATGAAATTGGAAAAACAGGAACCAGAAATACAAACCGACAAGATGGAGGTGATGTAGATAACTCTAATTCACCTGTTGATATGGATGTTACTTATGATTGTGAATTGAACTTGTCTACAGATTTTGAACCAACTTCCTTCAAAGAAGCTGCTTCTCATGATGAATGGAAAGAAGCGATGCAGAAGGAGTATGATGCCCTCATAAAGAATGGCACTTGGAAGCTGGTTGATCCTCCATTTGGAACCAAACCAATTGGCTGCAAGTGGGTCTACAAGAACAAGTACAAAGCCGATGGGTCACTTGACAAGCACAAAGCTAGGCTTGTGGCAAAAGGTTTTGCACAGAAAGAAGGGGTTGATTATGAGGAAACTTTTTCCCCCACAGCAAAATGGGCCACCATCCGGACACTCTTTGCACTAGCTGCTCAGAACGGTTGGAAAGTCCATCAAATGGATGTAAAAACTGCATTCTTGAATGGAGATCTAAAAGAGAATGTTTTTATGTCCCAGCCTGAAGGATTTGCTGTGAAAGGACATGAACACAAAGTATGCAAACTTGTGAAGTCCTTGTATGGCCTCAAACAAGCACCACGAGCCTGGTATGAAAAACTAACTGAGCATCTTCTGAAACTCAACTTCAAACATTTTGATCTTGATGATGTAACTTTATTTGTCAAGAAAGTTGGCAAAACAGTTGTATATCTTGTGGTATATGTAGATGATCTTTTAATGACAGGGAACAATGAAAGCTATATTGCATCCATAAAGAAAGAATTAGGAAAAAGTTTTGAAATGACTGATTTGGGCTATGTTCATTACTATCTTGGCATTGAAGTAACCCAACATCCAAAATCCATATTTCTTTCTCAAAAGAAATGCATTGGAGATTTGTTAAACAGATTTAGCATGACAGAGTGCAATCCTCTTTCTACTCCAATGGAACAAAACTTGAAGCTCACATCTATTGAAGGAAAGGAATTTGAGGATGCAACAAAGTATAGACAGCTTGTAGGAAGTCTCATCTACCTCACTACTACCAGACCAGACATTTCATTTGCTGTTGGAATCCTCTCCAGATTTATGCAAAAGCCTTGTGAGGGACATTGGTCTGCTGCAAAAAGAGTTCTAAGGTACTTGAAGGGAACTCAAGACCTTGGAATCAAGTATACACAGGTGGACGACTTCAACTTGATTGGATACTCTAATTCAGACTTGACGAGATCATGCAAACAATCAGTACCAGTAGATTCCACAACAGAAGCAGAATACGTGGCAGCAGCTGAAGCAACGAAAGAAATTGTGTGGCTCAGGAAAATTCTTGAAGATTTGCAGGTAAAACAAATACAATCAACTCAACTCATGATTGATAACACCTCTGCAATAAAGTTGGCCAAGAACCCAAAGTTCCATGATCGTACTAAGCACATCAATACTAAATATCATCTGATCCGACATCATGTTGAGGCCAAAACAATCCATCTCCGTCATTGTTCCACAAACGAGCAAATTGCAGACATTTTCACCAAAGCACTTGGAAGAGAAAAGCTTGAAAGATTCAGAACAATGCTTGGACTCACCAACATCCCTTCAGATTAAGGGGGGGAATGTTGACACCTAATCCTCAACGGATGGGTGAATTGTAACGCGATCAGTCATCAAGAAGATGAACTGATCCGTCCTATTTTTGTATATAAATGATAGTTAGCTAATGAATTAATGCAATCAGTTTTTCTCTGCCATTCTGGAGTTACCCTGGCCTGACATGATGGGAAAAAAACAATACAATTGGGACAGCAGCTATGTCATGGCACAATTGGATAGCAGTTGTGATGGGACAGCAGTACGGTAAGCAAGATGCATGGGCAGCATGTTACAATGACAGCATGATAGCAAAAATGTTACAATGATGGCATGGGACAGTGATGTAACAATGGAACAACAGCAAAGGCATGCTTACAATGAAACAAAAGTATGGTAAGCGAGGTGCAGCAAGCACATGGGACAGTATGGCAAACATGGTGCAGTAATGGCACATGATGGTACATGATGCAGTACAACGATGGGTACAGTCATGATTGATGAAGCATGATGAGATGCAGCATAGTGATGATGGGTGCAGCATTGTGCAGCATGGTGAGGTGTTGCATGATGACGAGGTGCAGCACAATGATAGGTGAAGGAGTCACCTTGGAGAATCAGTTGAAGCAGCAAAGGCATGCTTACAATCAAACAAAAGTATGGTAAGCGAGGTGCAGCAAGCACATGGGACAGTATGGCAAACACGGTGCAGCAATGGCACATGATGGTACATGATGCAGTACAGCGATGGGTACAGTCATGATTGATGAAGCATGATGAGATGCAGCATAGTGATGATGGGTGCAGCATTGTGCAGCATGGTGAGGTGTTGCATGATGACGAGGTGCAGCACAACGATAGGTGAAGGAGTCACCTTGGAGAATCAGTTGAAGCAACATGTCTTCAACTGAGTTTAGCTACCTCATGTATCATCTTCTTAAAGATGATCTATGCTCTTATTTAGATAAGTCAAAGAGTTGACTTCTGTTGTAAATGTACTATCTCTCTCTTTCTCTGTTGAACTATTAAAGAACATATAAGAAGAATTGATCAAGGGTTTCCCCACAGTGGGGTTTGTCCCTAGCTAGCGCCACATCTTGTGTCCTCTTGCCTTGGCTTGTGTTCTGCGATTTATGTTTATGTTCTATCTGCAATTTACTTTAATGTTGATGTGATTGCTAATCTGGAAAAGATATTGATCTAACTGTGAAAATTGAAATAAATTGCTCTAAGCATAGAACATACCTAAAATTAACATGGTATCAGAGCTGAGCAAGAGTGAAAGAGCAATCACCGAAGACAGTTGGGAAAGGACAAAAGGCTCAATGGGTTCATCATCCCTCTTCAAATTCACCAAGGGTGAAGTCGAAGCAGAGAACATTATCAGAATGGCGCAGCAGAAGCTTCTGATGGCCTACCTAAAGATCACTTCAATGGGAAGTCCGGATCTAAGGGTGGAAGGAAAGGCAGATGCCTTGGTTGTAATAAGTTTGGCCATTATGCAAAGGAATGCCCAATAGCAGGGACAAATCACTTGATGAAGATGACAATCATTCCAGGGACATCTTCAATGATCGAAGGAATGACAGGTAATGCAGGTCATCAAGGAAATAGTCGACTCTTCAAAGAAAGCAAGGAACCCTAGGTATGAAGAATCAAATATTGTTTCTGATAAGATAAAGAAGCGTTATCTTGTATTGGCCCTCTCCTTCAGACTCTTTGGGAATCTGGCTTATTGATTGTAGTGCTTCAAGGCACTTCATCGATAGAAGGGTGCTCTCTCTAATTTGGTAGAGATGGGAACAATTGTAGGATTATACTTGGAGTCAATGCCACCTATCCCAGAAAGGGTGTAGGGAATGTTACCCCTCAAGTGAATGAGGGTAACTCGATTCATTTACGAGAATCTCTTTATGTACTTGATCGCAAGAAGAACCTAATGTCCATTCCGGCAATGGAAGTCAAAGGTTTCAGGGTGGCATTCATCGATGGAAAAGTACGTGTTTGAAAATAGAATTTTCAACAATGCTTTTACTCATGGGTTCAGGGTTGGCAATTTGTATCAAGTTGCAGGATGGTCCATTGAGGATCATGTCAATTGACATATCTCATCTATAGCACCGGAGGTCTACTTATTATAGGACCCTACCCGATGTGAGTCAGATGGTGACAGGGATGCCTAAATTCAAAAGGAGCATGAAGGTACATGTCTGAGATAAGCACCGCTGAGACTGAATACATAGCTACAAGTAAGACCTCGTGTGAAGTTGCCTGGTTGCAGAAGCTCTCTAGTGATTTGTTTGCACACATGATGGATACCACCGTGATCTTTTGTGTCAACCAGAGGGGGATTCGATTATTGAGGAATCCCACATTTTATGATTGCTCCAGCATATAGACATCATATACTACTACCTTATCTAGTATATGGTATGTGGATGAGCGAGGAGGCTCTATCGCATTGAGACTGATGTACAGGTCGCAGAGATTCTGTCAAAGCCCCGGGGAAAGGTCAAATTTGTGACTTTCCTGAATGACTTGGAGTCATTGAGAGACCCTCTTATGAGGGTCCTGCATGAGGCATGCATTGAGCTCTGGGAGCTCCGAGGGGCTTGGGGTACTTCTTGGAGCAACAAGCAACCATAGGCCGACTCACCCTCCCCTAATGGTGCGCTGTGTACAGGGTGAATGGCTCAGCGTTTCCCTGTGATACCCCATGGTGACTTAGGGACGAGATGAGTGGTTCTCCTATCGAGGCATCCTACCCATGCAATCTAGGACTCATGGGAAGTACCTCTCATCTGGCCAATGAGCAGGGAAATGGGGTTAGGGACCATAGTAGTACTATCGATGGACGCATCACTGTATCTACCATACTCCCTATGCTAGGATGACCTCCATTGATCTGGGATCGATGAAACTGATATGGGATCAATATGAGTGGTTTGAGACACTCTCTTGCAATATTGATCTGGGATCAATGAAACTGACTTTGGGTCAGTAAGAGAGACATAACTCACTCTCTTTTGGAACTGATCTGGGGTCAATAAGAGTAGTATGACACACTCTCTTCATATGGAACTGACTTCGGGACAGTAGAGAATGGTATGAGACATTTTCGATCAATTCTTCTTCTTCATGGTTCAACAGAGCAGAGCAGAACAGTGTAGGGCACTAATGGCAGAGATAGTACAGTCTGGCAGATGGATCAGCAGATGGAGTTCTCCCTAGTTGAGAGGGAGTCTTAAAATTGGAAACTAGGGCCAAACTCCATGTGGGTCATCTTATTTATGGCAGTTGATATTTTTCTTGGATCCCGCTCATCGAGAGGTGTAGGATAGGTATTCATGGAGTTATGAATTTATTCGAGTTATAAGACAATTCGTCAAGGTTGGCCAGCAACTAAATAACCAACACGTGCTCAACGTTTTAGTATAAAAGGAGATGACTTGAGAGTCATTTCACACACAATTCACTCTTGATTTCTCTCCACACGCTTTGGGTTTTAGTGGAAGAGAAATCTAGGAGTGGAAGCCCTAGACGTTGGAGGAAAGGAGGCCCTAAACAAGCCCTAGCCGTAGCGAAGAAGACAGTCCAGCGAAGCTATGGAAGGGATCTACGTTGACCTAAAGGAGCTCATGGAAGAAGTTTAACACAACCATGGAGGAGGCCCTAAACAAGCCCTAGCCACAGTCCTAAAGCAGCCCTAACGTTGTCCTAAAGGAAGCCCTAAACGCAACCCTAAGGAAGCCCTAATTGCAATCCTAGCAAGCCCTAGCCTATGACAGCTCTACACATCCATTGGTGCATCACAAGAGCTCATCAAAGGAGCCCAAGGAACTCGGCTAAGGGAGAGAGGTAACTCTATGGAAGCCGCAGCAAGAAGGCTAGGACAGCGAGGGAGTTAAGGTCTGTTTCAGGGCTAACCGAGCTGCTGTTAGAGGACCGAGGAGCTGAGCTTGGAGGCCGAGTTGAAGAAGGGTGAACGCAGGACTGTTTGGGGCAACGAAAAGGTAAGGGAAGTCTGTTTTGAGTGGGTTGTAGGTGACAGCGTGGGACCACTTCAAAACAGGGACAACGTGGAGAGGTTTTGGGTCAGATTTGTGCCCAGAATAGCAGCACGTATGTGGAGGACTCTTCCTTAGTAGGCCCGCAAAGATTAAGAGTCGTTTTGGTGGATGGTTAAGGGTTGTTGCAACATGACAAGACGCCCTAATCAGTCACAATATAAACAGCAATGAAAGCATACAATTGGGACAACAGTTATGGCATGGCACAATTGATGGGACAACAACAATACAATTGGGACAACAGCTATGTCATGGCCCAATTGGATAGCAACTGTGATGGGACAACAATAATAGCCAATTGGCACAACATTACAGTAAGCAAGATGCATGGGCAGCGTGTTACAATGACAGCATGATAGCAGCAATGTTACAATGATGGCATGGGACAGCAGTGTAACAATGAGACAGCAGCAAAGGCATGCTTACAATGAAACAACAATATGGTAAGCGAGGTGCAACAAGCACATGGGACAGTATGGCAAACATGGTGCACCAATGGCACATGATGGTACATGATGCAGTACAGCGATGGGTACAGTCATGATTGATGAAGCATGATGAGATGCAACATAGTGATGATTGGTGCAGCATGGTGCAGCACGGTGAGGTGTTGCATGATGACGAGGTGCAGCACAATGATAGATGAAAGAGTCACCTTGGACAATAAGTTGAAGCAGCATGTCTTCAACTGAGTTCAGCTACCTCATGTATCATCTTCTTAGAGATGATCTATGCTCTTATTTAGATAAGTAAGAGAGTTTACTTCTGTTGTAAATGTACTATCTCTCTCTCTCTCTGTTGAACTATTGAAGAACATAAAAGAAGAATTGATCAAGGGTTTCCCCACATTGGGGTTTGTCCCTGGCTAGTGCCACATCTTGTGTCCCCTTGTCTTGGCTTGTCTTCTGCGATCTATGTTTATGTTCTATTTGCAATTTACTTTAATGCTGATGTGATTGCTAATCTAGAAAAGATATTGAGATAACTGTGAAAATTCAAATAAATTGCTCTAAGCATAGAACATACCTAAAATTAACAGTGAACCTAGTGAACAGCAATTTGTTGTAGGGCAGATTATTGATCATAGAATTCCTATGACTTGCCATAAATCATTGGGACAAATTTAAGATTGCTTTGGCATGGGCGAGATTGGTATGATCGAGATTCCTTCATGTTATGAACAACATGTTGGCAGACTAGTTTCTTCTTTGGGCAGTGATGTGGCATATCCAACATTGGAGAGATGTGCACATGTTGTGTTTGACCCAGGAGGATGAGTGCTTGCAAGACTAAGTTATAGTGCTGATGGCCCGTGTTCAATCGTAGCTCAGACTGACCTTGTACGACACAAGATCAGTTATAGGTTGATCCAATGGAGATCTTGCAGACTCAGAGGGATTCTAGTTTCAAAGGGAGCAACCCTATGGAAGTGTCGAGATCTTTAGATTCAAATGAGATGAGGCAGAGGCACTACTGAGATAGCATGGTTCATTCTACAGAGTATGTTGCAGTGGCGGACACCAGATGGGCTAGTTTCACCAATGATGCAAATGGAGACTTCCAAGTGTTGGATGTACCTCCCTTGCTAAGAGGGAGGGTTGATATTGGTAGCTTGGGTGGTACTCCAAACCCTAATCTATAGGGTTGTGGAGGAATTGGCCCCACAAAATCACTTGTGGGCTAAGAACCCAAGGGTGTGGGATTTGCACCCAAGCTTGTGGGTGTGAAATCGTGTATGGATTTGGACACTTGGCACTTGGAGATTGTAGGGCACCTTAAACTAAACAAGGGGCCGCTTGTAGCACCAAGAGAGACCTTGTGGCTTGGGAGAAAATAATTTTTATTTGATTATGTGAATAATTTGTCTTAAGTTTCAAGTTGGCCTTGACTTGAGGAGACGATTTGAGAATGTCAATCGTCACCCTAAGGAATGATATAAATAGGACTGAGGAGGAGACTCATTCCTCACCCAATCAAGTCACTTATTTCTCATGTGAATAATGAAATAGGAGGCTGAGTTTGCAACCAATAAGCAGAAAGGATCAAGTTTGGTTAGGGTTGGTTTTGGGATTGTTTTGGGTTGTGGTTATGCAGGTAAAGGTAGCGAGTAGAAGGAGACTAGGCCACGACTTTTTAGGACAAAATGTGAGCATGAAAACAGAAGCAATCTCTCTCTAACAGGCCAAGATTTCTGAAGTATTGCAGGTGGACAAAATTATGATTCTTGGAGAGCCAAGTAGCCTACTTAGCAGCCAAGGATAGGCCGCATTCATCTACAGTAGGAGAGAAGAAATCAGAGGTTGTTGGAGTGGTTTGCAGGTGGGTTGGATCTACTTCAGGTTGCCCTAGTTAGGGATGAGTTCTTCAGAAAACGACTCGCTCAAATCCAAAGATTTTGGAGAGCAGAAGTGGATGTCTTTAACGAGGAAAAGTGCAAGATTGGTGTTATAATATAGGATAGTATTCGGAGTAGCCAAAAGAACAATTTTGGGAGGGATGTAGTGGCTTGCTCCAAGCCCTAAGTACAATCATTTGAGAAGGAATTTGAGGATTTTTAGAAGTGCATAAGAACGGATGCTTAGGATTGATCTTTGAAGGACAAAAAAAGGAGGTCAAGGGAGCAGTTTGACTAGCGAGGGCTTGTTGTTGAAGGACTTTTGACAGTGATAGGTGTCAACAATCCATTCCCTAAGTTTTCCTCACTGAAGCAGCACGGGTAGGCTGTAGAGGGAAAAAGTCCCTAAGAGTTGTGTTCTTGAAGGACTAAGGAGCAGCTAGTGGGCAAGAAGTCCCAAAGGAGATGAGGAGCAACAGTGGGCAGTCTACGGTTGTTCAAAAATGAAGTTTTGTAGAACTCAACGACAGAGCCTATGTCTTGGTTGTTGATGGACTAATGATCAGCGAGAGGGCAGATTGGAACTGTGTTCAGTGACAAAAAGGAGCAGGATCATTAATAGAGGCAGATTGGTGTTGCTACAAATCGGGAGGCAATGGATCGGGCATATGTTCTCAAGATACGACCAATGGAGCTGTGAAGTGCACTAGATTAGCTAGTAAGTCAGTGTATCTTTTTCAAGGTAGTTTGTTGGTCAAAGTTGTTGACATCAAACCCTAGTTTGTATTCCATGTATCAGTGATGGTCTGAGAGTGATGATCCCTAGTACAGGAGTACTAGACAATTGTATTGTAGTTTGTTAATATAATGAAGTTGGGTTATTGAAAAAATTGTTAAAAGTTGTCTATATTTGTGCATTAATTGATTTACTATTGTTTATATTTCACTATGCAAAGTAGTTTTTTGTGGTATTTGAATTGGTAGTGTCAGTAACTCTATGACCCTAACCTAGATTCCAATACCGTGGAAAAACAACAGAACACCCAAGATCCTATTTTTGTCTACTAGCACAATGGTTGATTGGTCAAAGGCTCAATATGCTTGCTTGCTCAACCTAACCATCGTCCTCTCTAGGGCACGTTGTGTGGGGGTGTGAGTCAAAACACTATTTAAGTGGTACTACCCGACAACCATGTTAGAAGGAGAAAATTTTGAAATAACAAATAATAATAACAATATTTTGTTGGAAAACAACATGACTCACCCATCCTCTACGCTGCATCTACATTTCCTAAGATATCTTCTCCACTCAACCCTCCCAGACACTACAATTGTAGTCACTCGCTGCACAAAGTAATATTATATATGAGATCACAAATAAACCATGGGAGCTTAAAGGATAAATATACAAAGTGATGAATTAACCACACACATACCCACCCTCCCTCGGCTAATATTATAACAACAACAATCATGAAAAATAATCCATGAACATGTGAACCCCTATGTAACATTTCCATTTCTTTCATATCAAAGTTCTATGAAAAATATTAAATCTCACACCCATGAACAAGATCATACTACCTCGAAACCATGACAAAATGATAAATCGTTGTGCAACTAACAAATATTTCAATGTATTAAAGAAAAATAGTATTGTGTAGGAGAAAAGTATGCCTCACACATCCTCTGTGCCATGTTTGTAGAATGTCTAGTGCGTCTTCACCACTTGACCTTTGTAGACCATACAATTGTAGTCGTTCACTACATAAAAAAAAATCAATATAGTTGACTATGAGAGCATAGATAAAACATATAACAATTTGAATAGAAAACAAATGGAGCCACAAATTAGTGAAATATACTTTTAAGTGAAGTGCATTGCATGTAGATATGTTGACTCACCTTTATTTATGAACAATAACCTGAATTTTCTCTGTTTGCTTCCTTCATTTCCATCTCCACACCCAACAAACACAACCAATACAAAACTACAAGAAACATTAAAGAAACAAAAAAACAAATCAAAGCAAGATTACAACACCCCGACAAACGAAACCAAGACTAAACTACAAAAAACAAGAAAAAAATTGCAAAACAAAGGAAAAAGAGTACAACACATCATAGCCATGCTCAAACTTGACCAAACAAAACATGCAAACAAGAACAAAGAAAAAATTGCAAACATCCCCTTTGCACATCATCTCTCCTGCAATGTGTTGTCCTCCGCTGAAAGGGGAAAAAGTGGGTTGAATAAGGTTAAAATACACATGCAACTAGTAATGTTAAACATACTTCAAAACCAATAATTATTCATGATATGAAACACACCTCCCCTAGAGTTTGCTTTATAACGATGGACACTCCTTTGTATTCCACTTGATCGTGCTTATTAGAACCAACCATCTACAAAAGATACACAATAAGATATTAGAATTGTTATATAAGTTAAACTAAAAAGCACGCAATAATTAATCATAATTAGAAACACGCCTTTATTTGAGATTGTTATATAAAAGGAGAGAGTCCATTTTGTATTTCACGTATTCATGCTCATTGGAACATGCCATCTCCAATAGGCATGAACTTCAACAAAAGCAAATCATGTAGAAAACAACAAACAAAAAATTGCAAACTTACTGTTTGCACATTATCTCTATTGTAGTGTCCTCTCCTCCGCTAAAAGGCAAAAAAAATGTGTGAATAAGGTTAAAATAAAGACACAAATAGTATTGGCAAGCATAATTCAAAACAAATAATTATTCATAAATGCAAACATACCTGTCTAGAGTTTGCTATATAAAGATAGACATTACTCATGCTCACCAGAACAAGCCATCTACAACATATACATAATAAGATATTAGAATCAGTATACAAGTTAAACTGGAGACTTGAATGCAAAAAATCAATCATAATATGAAACACACCTGACTTTGAGTTTTTTTATATAAAGGGGGATAATCCATTTTGTATTTTACATATTTCTACTCACTGGTATCAAACATCTGCAGTAGATAGAAAATAAAATATTAGAATTCTAATAAAAGTTAAACTAGAGAGTTGAAGGCATGAACTTGTGAACCAACTTACTTCCACTCCATTTATATTCCATGTTATATCTCAAAGTATATATTTTTTCTAAACTAGACATAATTCTAATAAGAATAATGCAATCAATGTTGTCGCAAGATAAATAATTCTTTTTGTAAGAGGGATCCAATCAAATTTAAACATATTGAACATGTTGAGATTGGTACTGTTAGAGTCGGTCTAGTAGCCCTCCACCAGAGATCAAAGCTCTTTGCATTGCATGATTAGGTGTCCCATCAGTGTGATCATGTTGCATTCCGTTAGGCATGCCATAACTCTGGTAGAGGAGTTTGTGTCTTTTATTCCCCTCCTATTTGGCATTGCTGGTTCAGGTTTGCTTAAGTAAATAAAATCTTCAAAGGGTCATTCATCTTGTTTTAAATTTCAAGGTCTTAGGTCTAGGGTTGAGTCAATTTTTGTCTCTAGAGGTCATAAAGGACCAGCATGCCAGAGGGATGTCCTTCATAAAACATCATTTCAATAATTCTCACTATTGTACAGCTAAATTTTCACCTTGTTTTCAAAACTCTGTTTTTGAAAAACAAAGGTCATTATCTCCTTTTTGTAAAAATTGTCAAAATTTCAAATTCTTCAAATGTTGAAGCGCAGCGTTGGTCTCCTTTGCCAAAGCATCTTAGAAGCCATCCCTGCAAAAATTTTCAGAAGAAATCATCATTTCAACCAATTTTTTTTAAAGAAAGGAAACTAGAAGTCAGAGCCAATTAATTCAAAAAGTGTCAACACTCAAACATTATAAAGTGGGTTTTGGGCGAATAAAAATCTAAAGGGAGCCTATAAAAGCGCATCACTCTTCATTAGCAACTCATTTGCCTCTCACAAGCCAAGTGAATCCTTGCAAAGGCGATTTCAAGAGTCATTGAGCAAATTGGGCAGTTTCAGGGGCGCGCTACGCATCAGGGTGGGCGCGCTACGCGTCAGGGGCGCGCTACGCATCAGCGCGATTTTCTCAGTGTAATTTTGTTCAGGCGCTATGCGTTGGGCAAGGCGCGCTACGCGTTGGGTTTTTCGCCCAATAAACTGCCAGCAAGCTACCAAATCCTCTTTTCTCTCAAGCAAATTTCAGGTAGGCCTCTCCTCCATGGCTAGTTTTGGTTTTGCAAGATAAATGAGAAATTAATATGTTAAAATGCCATGAAAATGAGAAGTTAAAACCCTACATTGCTGTGGAAGATTTAAAGACTTAGTGGTGCTAGGGTTTCAAAATATTTTGCTGTCCAAGGTTGCCCATTTTTTATCCCTCTTTTCCCTCATCTTCACCAACATTCTCCTTCAAATTTTCCCATAAAATTTTATAATCTTCCTCTCTAAAATCCCTAAAACCTACTAAATTCCCAAACCCTACTTCACCTTAAAGTCCCATAATATTATGATTTCCCATGTTGCCTTCCCTAAATTCCTTATTTTTGTTTATTGTTCCTAATTCCCTCATGTTCCCGTATCCCTAACAATCCCCTTGTATTTATGTCCCCTTGGTGACAGCATTTGAAAAACTCAAACAGCAGTTAATTGGGTGCAAAGTCAGCAATACATTTCAGCCATCTTGCCTTCAAAACCATGTCAGAAACCGAATCAGATTATGAGCAGAGTTATGACAGTGATTCAACACCGGAGGTAGAAGTGCCAAGGAGGCATCACAAGGGTGGTAAAGGTGGTCGGCATGTCAGGGAGGAGCCCACTTCTTTGGCTCATTTGCAAGCTTGTCCACTTGCAATGACATGTTTTCAGTATAAATCATGCTTTGGATATTGTGAGCGGATCTCACAAATTCAACATCATAGAGAACTAGTCCGCTTGTTTGTCCTACATTTACACAATGGTCATGTGAACCTTGCAGGAGTGGACTTCACCCTGTTGACCTCTACTGGTCAACTACCCATGCAGTACATCCCCCTTTTCTTGGCAAAAAGGGGCAGCACCTGATCAGCATGTCCGTGCCATCCTGCCATCATCAGCAACTTGATCTTTTTTATTGTAAACCCAGTCTGCATGTATTGATTGTAAATAATCTTAGCAGACATGAGTCATGTATGTAATTTGCCTAGGTGGACCTAACTTTCTGATGATAATCTACGTCCCGAAAGGTTTTTCGTCTCACCGATCCACGGATCGGCAGAGTTTTCCTTCAAACCTGACCCCAAAGCCGGGATTGATTTTGTCATTGGAATTTTAGGAGAATCCTAGTGTGTTGATCTGCTAGATTATAGTTGTGTCGCAGAACTGGGTGATTTGTGAGGGTCTATGTTAAAGGGGTTTTCTCCCTTAAGATGTAAATTGGAAAAGTCATGATGTAATGTGTCCTGAGGGTCGAAAAATGTTTTAAATCCCCTCATGAGTCCTAAGTCCTAGGTCCTAGGTGATGTTTCCGAAGGCTTAGTTCAATGATCCATTTTAAAATGAATTAAAAAATTAAAAAATGAATAAAAATAATAAAATAAATAAAAATTAAAAAATGAAATAAATAAAAAAAAAAATGAAGCAAAAACCCTAACTAATAAAATAATAATATTTTAAGTGAATAAATCGACGGATGAGATCAAGAGATGTCTTGATCCTCATCAACGGTCGAGATCATTTCTACATGGATCACTCGAACTAGCCGTTGGAGTCATTTCCTTTAAGTAGGGTGCTAGGGGTCAGTTCAGTTTATCTGATCTGTGAGTCTGTACTGAAAAGCTCTCTTGTAATCTGATTTTCTGGTTAATAAAAAGACTTTGGGGTTCAAAACTGGCTGGTGTTACTCTCTGGAATTGCTGTGAGATGTTTGTTTTTTTTTGCATATTTCAGTTTTCAGCAGTTAATAATAGCTTGTTTTCAGAGTATTGTGAGTACAGGTATCTTGCTCACGTGCTAGGGTTTGAATGTTGTAGGGTTTCTGGAATAATGGCAGGTATCTCCATTATTTCTTGAAATCTAGCAGCATTTCTTGCCCTCTTTACTGATGTTTGCTTGAGGTGTGCAGGAAGTCTTTAGGTGAAGGGTATTTGTGGGCGTTTGGGGAAGTTCTGGGCTGAACCAGCCGACTCCCACAGGCTTTTCTTTGCAGAGCCTAGCTGATTTTGGCCCTGGGTTAATCATTAAGAGTTTATTTCCTGTTTTACATGAGAGATTTTCCTTCTGTTCACAGCAAAGTTCAAATTTCTTATATATTGAAAGCATTACTGCAATTATTGTCAAATCTGGCTGTCCCAGAGCTGTGAAGATTTTGATTTTATACATTTTTTTTTTTTTTTGAAGGGTTTACTGCAAAATTTTGTATATCTCCCAGATTTCGTTCTCTTCTTGCAGGTTACAGTTAAAGTCGGGAAAAAGTTTCCTTATATGCGGTGTTAGTTGTCTGCCCATCTGCTGGTTTGGCTGTCGAGGGAGCATTTCAAATACACTTCTCTGCTCATTTACCATTTACGTAAAGCCAGGACAAAGAGCTGTTTACCCACGCGTCTCAACAACTGCTATTGCCATCGATCACTGCATATCTGGTAATGTTCGCCGCGTGAAACGTTTAAAGCCTGTGGATGACTGTCATGCTCACACCGCCGTCAAGAGCTGGAAAACGCATTGGCTATCAGTTTACATTCTGACGTGTGAGCTTCAGAAAACATTTAAAAACGCAGGAGATCTTCAGGTGAGGTAATTTTTTCAAGTCATTGCATGCCATCGTCTCCAGGCAACCTTGCAATCGACCTCGAAATTTTTCAAAGTTGCCCAGGTAAAATCGTTTCCATTATTCACGCAGGCAGAACATGAAAATCGAGTTTTGTTTGGGCATATGTATCGGGTCTTTTTGACTGTGTTTTTTTTCTGCGTCCAAATTTTTGATGAAACCGTCTGCAGATTTCCTTTAGGGCTTTCGCATGGGTATTTTTTTTGTTGTTCTGGTCACTAGCGTAATCTGGACAGCCGGCTGCGTGTTTTCCCTTAAGGTGGAGCTTCGCTTGCGCTGTCAAAGTCGTGTCCTCGCAGCCCTCCGTCATTCCGTCTAGCAGCCGCATTTTCCTTTCCGATCGCATTTTCCAGGTCACGCATTCATCTTTGGTTTTTCGATTTAGTGTGTAAATGCCTGATCCTGTGTGATAGCGTAGTTTAGTTTAGAGTATAGCTTCTGTCTTTTTTTTATTTTATTTCTTTGTTAAGTTTTAATAGTAGGGTAGCGTATAGTTCTGATTGTAATTAAATTTTAATTCCTTAGGTTTAGTTTAGATTTATTAGAATTTGTTTTATTTAAATTTTCATATAGTTCTAAAGTCTTCATAGTTTATATTGTTGTAGTTTTTTTTTTTTCTTTATTTAGTAATGTTTTAGATTTTTAAAGTTTTAGATTTTAGATTTTTTTTAAATATAATATAAAAAAATAAAAAAGATTTATAATTTTTTTTTAGGCTTAGTTTAGTTTTTATGCAGTTAAGTTTTAGATTAATTTAGGAATTTTTGTTTAAAATTTTGCCTGAAAATCATAAAAAATATATTGTGGGATATTTTTGCCATTTTCAGTCTTGACTCGGAAATTACCTGTGTTTCATCTTTTATGTTGAGATTGAAATTTTTAACGTGGGGATTAGTGTTTAATTTGATTCAATCTTCAGCTGATGATTAATTGCATGAATGTGGCCTCCTGTTGTTATTTTACATGGTCATGCAAAACACTTTATATTTCGAAAATCTAAATTTGCTGGAGTATCACTAAGTCGTTAAGCATTTTTTCTCACTTGATAAAAGTTAAATGATAAACGATTGCTCCTAATGAGATCATATTCCTGCCAGCATCTGGTACTTAATCATTTAAACATTAACTCCACAAGGCACTGGTCCTTTAAATTTCTAAATCCATCTAGTGCTTATCATATCGTGTATCGTATCTCCCAACCAACTGGTCGACAGTTGGTCTCATCATCTCACAGGGTCTACCCCCCTTAGCCGCGGGAGACTGGCTTAAACGGAGGGATCGGGGATCAGAGTGACAGCCCCCGGTCTGAGGGTTGTCGTGTCAATCCGCGCGACAACATTTTTTGGCGCCGTTGCCGGGGACACTTTGTTCTCGGTGTTTCAAACGACAATCATTCATCTTCTCATCTTTCTCATCTCTCAGTTGAGCTGGCAGATTCAATATTTTGGCATCTTTTCATCACATATCAGCAGCGCCTCTTGGGTTTGTTTCCTGTTTGGGTGGCGACTCCACTTTCTCATTTTTCCCAGACAAGAAGCTTTCCTCATATCTGCTTGTGGTTACTTTTTGGATCCTAGAATCAGATTCATTGTTCAAGTGGCGACTCCACTTCTCTCATCTCTTAATTCTCTTGAGCAGAAATCTCTTTCTATCATCCATTTGATCCCTTGTTGTTCATCATGGATTATTCATGTAAACCATGTCATTTTACTAATAATCTCCATGATCTCCCGAAAGAGGCCATTTCTAAATTATTTAAGTTCTCAGGTGATGATCCGGTCGCTGTTAGACATCATTTAAACATGTTTACTTGTGTAATGACCATATATTGTAGACTTCCTCAATATAATCATGAAGATTTCAAGATGCGTCTATTTGTCCATTCTTTAGAGGGTGATGCCTTGAATTGGTTTAATAACTTTCCTAATGATTTTTTCACTTCTTTACAAGACATTCTCAATGCTTTTAAAGATAGATATGATAGTCCAAACAGCTTGCCTTCTGCCCCTAAAATTGTGCAACCGAAAGAAAGAGTTCAAGATCAGAATGTGTCATCAACCGGAACTATTGTAGATCAAGTTCATGATAGTAAAAAATCAGGGATAAATGACAATGAAAAGGAAGAGCAAAAGCAAATAATACAAGATTTAATGATGCTGGTGAAAAATATGGAAAGCAACCAAACTAATCTTATCAATGATGTTAAAACTTTACGCACCCATCTGAAAAAACGTAATAAGGAGATTGAGGACACGCAAAATCAGCATGCTAAGGAAATTGAGGCCATGAAAACTAAACATGAAACAGAAATTGGAAACATGCAAGCGAATCATGAAGAAGAAATAAAATCCATGCAGCATTGCTTGATGAACATAAAGGAAGAAAATGTTAAAGTAATAAAAGACATGGAAGAACATCATGCCAGACAAGTTAGTGCTATAAAGGTTGAACACTCTAGACCGATGGATGCCATTAGAATACAGGTTCAAAAGTTTCAGCAATTGGAAAATGAAAGAAACCAGATAACATCAATAGATCAGGAGCCTTCTCATTGGTTGCAACAAGCTCCATCTTATTATGAGGAGGTTATTAGTTCAGTTGAAAGACGGTTGATTGAAGATGGACTTAAGAATGATAAAGATCAGATGCGGGCTAAAGAGAGACATATCACGCATACTTCATCTGATAGTTTCGAGACAGAAAGTTCCAGCTCATCAGTAATTCATCCTGCCAGAAAGAAAAAATGCAAGAGGAAGAAAATGAGAAGAAGATTTGACGCATCAGACGGCCGCGAGCTGCTTGATTTTCGGATAGGAAAAAGTCCTACCATATGCAAAATTGGACATGGCACATCCGACAAGCAGCCGACAGATTTGCCTGAAAGCAGGCAAATGCTTAGTATGCACTATATTGAACACATCTGATGCCGTGGGGCATTTTTTGTATTGTATTTCTAACTCTACTCCTCGTCTTTTCAGCGTTTCATTTCTGTTTTAGGATTAGATTTACTTTTCATGTTATTAGATAGTTAATAAATGAAGAGCTTTTATGTGCTTAATGTATATGCTGATTTTTTGGATGGACGCTACTTATTTTTTGTGTTGTATGGATGCAGATTCTGGATTCTCACATTCCTGCAAGCAGCAACGTGTCCCCAAGTAGAGCCAGATGTTGACCTCTACTGGTCAACTACCCATGCAGTACATCCCCCTTTTCTTGGCAAAAAGGGGCAGCACCTGATCAGCATGTCCATGCCATCCTGCCATCATCAGCAACTTGATCTTTTTGATTGTAAACCCAGTCTGCATGTATTGATTGTAAATAATCTTAGCAGACATGAGTCATGTATGTAATTTGCCTAGGTGGACCTAACTTTCTGATGATAATCTACGTCCCAGAAGGTTTTTCGTCTCACCGATCCACGGATCGGCAGAGTTTTCCTTCAAACCTGACCCCAAAGCCGGGATTGATTTTGTCATTGGAATTTTAGGAGAATCCTAGTGTGTTGATCTGCTAGATTATAGTTGTGTCGCAGAACTGGGTGATTTGTGAGGGTCTATGTTAAAGGGGTTTTCTCCCTTAAGATGTAAATTGGAAAAGTCATGATGTAATGTGTCCTGAGGGTCGAAAAATGTTTTAAATCCCCTCATGAGTCCTAAGTCCTAGGTCCTAGGTGATGTTTCCGAAGGCTTAGTTCGATGATCCATTTTAAAATGAATTAAAAAATTAAAAAATGAATAAAAATAATAAAATAAATAAAAATTAAAAAATGAAATAAATTAAAAAATAAATGAAGCAAAAACCCTAACTAAAAAAATAATAATATTTTAAGTGAATAAATCGACGAATGAGATCAAGAGATGTCTTGATCCTCATCAACGGTCGAGATCATTTCTACATGGATCACTCGAACTTGCCGTTGGAGTCATTTCCTTTAAGTAGGGTGCTAGGGGTCAGTTCAGTTTATCTGATCTGTGAGTCTGTACTGAAAAGCTCTCTTGTAATCTGATTTTCTGGTTAATAAAAAGACTTTGGGGTTCAAAACTGGCTGGTGTTACTCTCTGGAATTGTTGTGAGATGTTTGTTTTTTTCTGCATATTTCAGCTTTCAGCAGTTAATAATAGCTTGTTTTCAGAGTATTGTGAGTGCAGGTATCTTGCTCACGTGCTAGGGTTTGAATGTTGTAGGGTTTCTGGAATAATGGCAGGTATCTCCATTATTTCTTGAAATCTAGCAGCATTTCTTGCCCTCTTTACTGATGTTTGCTTGAGGTGTGCAGGAAGTCTTTAGGTGAAGGGTATTTGTGGGCATTTGGGGAAGTTCTGGGCTGAACCAGCCGACTCCCACAGGCTTTTCTTTGCAGAGCCTAGCTGATTTTGGCCCTGGGTTAATCATTAAGAGTTTATTTCCTGTTTTACATGAGAGATTTTCCTTCTGTTCACAGCAAAGTTCAAATTTCTTATATATTGAAAGCATTACTGCAATTATTGTCAAATCTGGCTGTCCCAGAGCTGTGAAAATTTTGATTTTATACAATTTTTTTTTTTTGAAGGGTTTACTGCAAAATTTTGTATATCTCCCAGATTTCGTTTTCTTCTTGCAGGTTACAGTTAAAGTCGGGAAAAAGTTTCCTTATATGCGGTGTTAGTTGTCTGCCCATCTGCTGGTTTGGCTGTCGAGGGAGCATTTCAAATACACTTCTCTGCTCATTTACCATTTACGTAAAGCCAGGACAAAGAGCTGTTTACCCACGCGTCTCAACAACTGCTATTGCCATCGATCACTGCATATCTGGTAATGTTCGCCGCGTGAAACGTTTAAAGCCTGTGGATGACTGTCATGCTCACACCGCCGTCAAGAGCTGGAAAACGCATTGGCTATCAGTTTACATTCTGACGTGTGAGCTTCAGAAAACATTTAAAAACGCAGGAGATCTTCAGGTGAGGTAATTTTTTCAAGTCATTGCATGCCATCGTCTCCAGGCAACCTTGCAATCGACCTCGAAATTTTTCAAAGTTGCCCAGGTAAAATCGTTTCCATTATTCACGCAGGCAGAACATGAAAATCGAGTTTTGTTTGGGCATATGTATCGGGTCTTTTTGACTGTGTTTTTTTTCTGCGTCCAAATTTTTGATGAAACCGTCTGCGGATTTCCTTTAGGGCTTTCGCGTGGGTATTTTTTTTGTTGTTCTGATCACTAGCGTAATCTGGACAGCCGGCTGCGTGTTTTCCCTTAAGGTGGAGCTTCGCTTGCGCTGTCAAAGTCGTGTCCTCGCAGCCCTCCGTCATTCCGTCTAGCAGCCGCATTTTCCTTTCCGATCGCATTTTCCAGGTCACGCATTCATCTTTGGTTTTTCGATTTAGTGTGTAAATGCCTGATCCTGTGTGATAGCGTAGTTTAGTTTAGAGTATAGCTTCTGCCTTTTTTTATTTTATTTCTTTGTTAAGTTTTAATAGTAGGGTAGCGTATAGTTCTGATTGTAATTAAATTTTAATTCCTTAGGTTTAGTTTAGATTTATTAGAATTTGTTTTATTTAAATTTTCATATAGTTCTAAAGTCTTCATAGTTTATATTGTTGTAGTTTTTTTTTTTTTTCTTTATTTAGTAATGTTTTAGATTTTTAAAGTTTTAGATTTTAGATTTTTTTTTAAATATAATATAAAAAAATAAAAAAGATTTATAATTTTTTTTTAGGCTTAGTTTAGTTTTTATGCAGTTAAGTTTTAGATTAATTTAGGATTTTTTTTTTTTTTTTTTTTTTCCTGAAAATCATAAAAAATATATTGTGGGATATTTTTGCCATTTTCAGTCTTGACTCGGAAGTTACCTATGTTTCATCTTTTATGTTGAGATTGAAATTTTTAACGTGGGGATTAGTGTTTAATTTGATTCAATCTTCAGCTGATGATTAATTGCATGAATGTGGCCTCCTGTTGTTATTTTACATGGTCATGCAAAACACTTTATATTTCGAAAATCTAAATTTGCTGGAGTATCACTAAGTCGTTAAGCATTTTTTCTCACTTGATAAAAGTTAAATGATAAACGATTGCTCCTAATGAGATCATATTCCTGCCAGCATCTGGTACTTAATCATTTAAACATTAACTCCACAAGGCACTGGTCCTTTAAATTTCTAAATCCATCTAGTGCTTATCATATCGTGTATCGTATCTCCCAACCAACTGGTCGACAGTTGGTCTCATCATCTCACAGGGTCTACCCCCCTTAGCCGCGGGAGACTGGCTTAAACGGAGGGATCGAGGATCAGAGTGACAGCCCCCGGTCTAAGGGTTTTCGTGTCAATCCGCGCGACAACACACCCTATCACCCGAAATTGTTGCTCAAGCCACCGGGATACCAAATGTTGGAGAGGAGTGGAACAAGCGCCAGCAGCTAGACAGATTTCATTATCAACCATATATCAAACCAGGGTGTATGAGACACCTAACTGTTGTTTTTCCCTTCAGATTCCTAAGGGATGAGTATGCACCCTTGATGAGGCTCATTATGCGCTATTTCACTCGTGAGGGCAGATTTTCACGTTTATATTCATACCATATCCGTTTGTTGATGCATTTCACCCGGGTACGAATGATGAACATTCCATTTTTCATGTGCCGAAATATAGAGAGGATGGTGCCCTTAGTGCAAAGGAAGAACCCCGCACAGCAACACAAGAGTACATATCATTATGCATTAATCGAGATCATAGTGATGCATCAGTTGGCACAGCAGGGTATTGCTTGGGAGGATTTCATCTCTCGCGACTTCTTCACGGTGCCACAGCGACCCCCTGAGATTGTCCATGATGAGGGAGGGCCTTCACATCAGTTTCACATTCCAGAGCTCGAGCATGTCAGCACTCCAGCATGTGTTACATATCAGAGAGGCCACAGGGCCTTATTTGCATCTGCACGGCGAGTATTATCTCCACACCAGGTGGAAGGGGTCTCGCCTTCTTCATCAGCACAGCGAGTGTTATCTCCACATCAGGTGGAAGGGGCCTCACTTTCGACAACAGCACAGGTACAGGAGAGAGGCAAGCAGCCCATGATTGATGAGGGACCATCAGGTGATCCGGACATAGACATTATTGACCTTGACATCAGTTCTCCTAGCTCGGAGCTAAAGCAGATCATTCGGCAACAAAAGGCTGAAAATCACTTGTTACAGCAAAAGTTGGAAATGGCAAATTAGACAATCAACTACTTAGAGTAGCGCAACAAACAGTTAGAGGATGAACACACTCTTGATGAGTTGCGGAGGATCCGAGAAGACCGGAACTTGGCTCGCAAGAGACCCGTGATTTGACACCTATTGAACAAGGGTCTATGCTCATTCGGGTGAACACTCATTTAGAGAAGTTGCTAGCCAAGGCAAACAGGGACAAAGATATGCTACGCCACATGAAGAATCATTATTGGGCCCGCATGCATGTGTGCAAAGCGAAAATGAAGGTACTCAAAGGACGATTGGCCAAGGCACTAAAACGGAGGAAAAGGCCCGATCCACTTCAGATTTTGGCCGAAGCCTCCTTGAAGGAGCATGGTGCTCAATGATACACCCCCAGCTCAAAATTCAGAAAATTTGGAGCAATTTTGGTCAATTTTGAATTTATTTTTTTTGCTAAAAACAGGTTTTTGCCCTCAACGCATAGCGCGCCGCGCGCTACCCTGAAGATGGGGAGGTCCATTTCACAAAAACTCTGCATTTTTGGATTTGTCATGACAAATTACACTTGCTCAGCCACTGCCAAGACATTTCATTGAGGTTTGGGCCCCCAAAAGGTCAAAAAACAAGCAAAAAATGACCTTCTGCCACTTTTTGGACACACAGGAAGCAGTCTTGGGAGATTGCATTTTTGGAGGGGCAAATGGGCACCAAATTGAGAAATTCCACTTGGGCTGGAGAGTAGACATCCAGACCTTTCCAACAAGCCCACTTGAGCCTCATTTGGATGCCGGGAAGTGCCCCAAAAGTGGGCTCAAAGGCGCGCTACGCGTTGAGAAATGGCGCACTACGCATCAGGGAAATTTGCCAGTTTTTCATCTACAGCTCAGGACAACGCAGCTTTTGACTAGTTTTGACTTTTCATGGGATTTTTCACCCTCTTTGATGTAACTAATGTATTTTCATGATGACATGACACTTTTTTACCTATTCTAGAAGATTCATTCATAAAATAGCAAAAAATTAATGAATGAATTGGTTTCCTAACTTATAGAGGCAAGTTGTTTTGACTGCCTAGATTGTAGTGCTCAGTTTAGAATTGGTTGAAACAGCTCCTAGGATGATGAGCTCGACCCCTAGAGGCAAGGAAATGTGTTAGCTTGCCTATATTATGTACTTTCTTAGTCATTTTCATGGTTGGACTCTTGAGGGATAAGCTTAGACTGTATTACTCTTTGTATCTCTGCAATTTTGGCAAAGGAAAGACCATGGTTTTGCAGCACTATTTGGGATTCCTGTGGTGATTTGTGTTGATGGTGTGTTTCTCTCATGTACTTGTAAGTTTGTTATGTGTATCATTTTCCTACTCTTCTCTTCTGCAAATTAAGTAAATGAAGTGTTAAGGTAGAATTCATGGTTTCTATGCTCTGCCTTTAAGTTTGCTTAATATCTATGTTTTCATCTGTTTAAGGAGAACCCCTGATGGTTTCTTGCTCTCCTTAGCTCCTCACCAGT
Organism: Pinus tabuliformis; assembly: GCA_031772625.1. NCBI lineage: Eukaryota > Viridiplantae > Streptophyta > Pinopsida > Pinales > Pinaceae > Pinus > Pinus tabuliformis. The sequence continues at coordinate 1,759,848,356 of CM062816.1, read as the reverse complement.
CATACCTATCCATTCACTTCCTTCAAAGGCATCAAGACAATCTCCTACCTTGCCCCAAAAAGACCTCTGCAAAAACTGTGTCTCATCCCTGCACCCAAAATTGATGTGCTCAGGTTTCCAACAAAACCCTAAAAATTTGAAATCAAACTTTCCCTATCAGTTTACTAGCCTAAAATCAGTGTTCTTTATTGGTCATCTCAGCCCTTTGAAAACCTTTTGTCGAGATAGACTCGGAGAGAGCCCTCTCCTGTTCTCGTAGGGCTAGCTACGAGGCTAAGTGGTTTGATGTTGCCTTGGATTCTGCCTTCCTCAGCCTGAGGCAAATTCGAGTGCTAACAGGTACCTTGGGAGGTACTCCAAACCCTAGGCTACAGGGATGTGGAGGAATTGCACCACAAAGTCACTTGTGTGTTAAGAACCCAAGCGTGTGGGTTTTGCACCCAAGTTTGCGAATGTGAAACCGTGTATGGATTAGGACACTTTCCACTTGGAGATTGTAGGGCACCCTTAAAGGAACAAGGGGACACTTGTAGCTCCAAGAGAGCCCTTGAGGCCTTGTGGATTGAGAAAAAAAAAATTTTACTTGATTATGTGGGTCAACTTGTCTTAAGTTTCAAGTCAACCTTAAATTGAGGAGAGAATTTGAGAAGGTTAGACATCACCCTAAGGAATTATATAATACGACTGAGGAGGAGCCTCATTCCTCACCCAATCAAGACACTTATTCCTCATGTGAAGAATAAAATAAGAGGATGTGTCCACAACTTAGAAGGAGAAAGGATCAAGTCTAGTTAGGGGTGGTTTTGGGACTGTTTTCGGTTGTGGTTATGCAAGTAAAGACAACGAGTAGAAGGAAACTAGGTTGAGACTTTTGAGGACGAAATTTGAGCATGAAAACAAAAGCAAGCTCTCTCAAACAAGACAAGATTTTGGAAGTATTGCAGGTGGACGAAATTATGACTATTGGAGGGTCAAGTAGCCTACTTGGCAACCAAGGTTAGGCTACATTCATCTACAGTAGGAGCGAAGAAATCGAAGGTTTTTGGAGTGGTTTGTAGGTAGGTTGGATCTGCTTCAAGTTGCCCTAGATAGGGTAGAGTTCTTGAAGATCGTTTGATGCTCAGACTGCTCCAATGTGCTTTTCTGAATCTGCAACATGGTCACTTCTTTGGTATTTGTTTTGAAAAGGTGCTGATTACATATATCCTTGTGTCACCATCAACCTCACAACAGGAGGCATTTTCTTTTGTTATTACGGATGTCACTGCTCAATTGTGTCTTCGGATTCTCCAATTGCTTTCAGGTCTTGCATCGAAACCTATTGATTCAGACAAGCAGGAAAAAGGATGGTATCTGGTTATTACCTCCACAAGCAAGGTTTTGGCGTCAAACAGAAAGACTATTGAGGAAATCAAAGGGTTAGCAATTCCACGCTTGTTTGTCACTTGGACTTTGATGCTCTGACATGTGAACAAAAGGGTTGAGTTCTTCAAAAAACGTCCCGCTCAATTCCAGGGGTTTTTGAGAGCAGAAGTGGATGTCTACAAGGAGCAAAAGTAAAGGATTGGTGTCCTAGTTTAGGATAGTATTTGGAGCAGCCAAAAGAACAATTTTGGGAGGGTTGTAGTGGCTTGCTCCACGCCCTAAGTAAAGTCACTTGAGAAGGAATTTGAGGACTGTTAGATGGGCAAAAGAAGAGATGCTCGGGAAAAGGAGGTCAAGGGAGCAGTTTGACTAGCCCAAGTTTATTGTTGAAGGCCTTTTTGTTGAAATATCTAGCTAGGTTCTATCTTCATAATGGCATATGTAATCGTGATTTTATGTATTTAATGAACAGAGAAAAATAAATCTATTGTTCGTTTTTTTGAGGCATGGGTTTCATGCTCAAGGGAAATTTATTTGTAGGTCCAGCACCCATTGAGTGCTTCTAGGTTTGTCATAAAGTCAATTGAACCATTGTCATTTATTGAAGACCCATTTGGGCATGTTACATATTGTAAAGAAAAATTTATCAAGTCAAAATAGAGTCAAAAGACTCTCGATGACCTCGTCATGGCGCAAAGATCAAGTTGGCCTACATGAAAGGACAAGTCAGACTCATGATAGCAATTCGCACCCCTCACAAGCCTATAAATAAGAAGGAATTCGACCTCATTTACATGTTCACTCAAGGAAATTTGATCTCCTGAAGACAGAAGCTAGAAAAGGACAAAAAAGAAGAAGAAGATCAAGATCAAAGTTTTTGGGCCTCTCTATCTCTCTCTCTCATTAGTGTTTCTACAGTTTATGGGCTAGATGAAATTATGTAGCTGCATCGACGCTGTGAAGCTACAAGGTCAAAGTTGTGAGCTGCAAAGTCGAAGTTGTGAAGTTGCATGGTCAAAGTTGTGAAGTTGCAAGGTCAAAGCTGTGAAGCTATAGGGTTGAAGTTGTGAAGTTGCAAGGTCAGATCTATGAAGTTGCCTCTAGATGAAAGTTGTGAAGTTGTTAGGTCGAAGTTGTTGAAGTTGCTAGGTCGAAGTTGCAGAAATTGTTGTTGGGGTCGAAGTTGCTGAAAAAGTTGTTGCAAGGTCGAAGTACTATAAGTTATGTAAGGAAAGCTCATCAAGTAGGAAGGATGACTTGGGTCTTAGAGGGTCTTGGTCAAGGTTTATAGGTCTTGGAATTCGTCAATTGAAGTTCTATACGAAGAGAAGGATACTGGTGGGTTTTCTTCTCATTTGGAGAGGTTTTGGCCCTAGCTGATCGCTTATATCTTGTGTCCTATCGTCTCATTGTTCTTTATGATTTGGTAGTTGTTTGATGATAGAGAACACTAATAATAATAAAGGAAAGAAGAAGTTAATCAAGTAAAGAAAAAATACATAACAAGCAGTAAAGGCCGAAATTGCATAGCTACTACAACAAACCGAATTCTGAAGAAGGGCCAAAATTTGAGGTTGTGAAACAAGTTTAACTAACGTTATCTTGAATGAAGAAAAGCAAGAAAATGGGTCGTCGTCATCATCAAGGAATCAATGTGATCTCCCTTTCAAGGATCACTTTTGAAGAAAGAAATCTTACACCAAGAAGACATATTCTGTTATCTTCATCATCATCAAAATCAAGAAGGCATCGAGTTGAAGATTTCATCATCTAGGAGTATCTTCACTTGACAAGTAAGTATTTTTATATCTATATTTGAATATGTCAAAATGAATTCATATTGCAAGGAGAGCAACAAATTGGTTGGGTCGTCAAACTTTCTTGCATGGAAGAAGAGGATAGATTTGATCCTCATAGAAAATGAAATCATTGGTCATGTTAAGGGTTTAATTGTCGAACCGCCGAAAGAAGAAGCTCAATCTCTACAAGATGAAGATATCAAAAGAAAAAGGAATAGCCTCATACTTTATGAGGGTGTCAGAAATAAGAGACCAACTCCAAGAGTTGGGAGAAATAATGTCTGACAAGGAAATGACTACCATAGTGCTCAATGCACTACCAGAGGAATGGGGCAACTTCACATCAAGCATTTATGGGAAGAAGGAAGCTACTCCATTCAATGAACTATGGTCATTGTGCAAAATCAAAGAAACAAGGTTGAAGGCAAAAATCAATGTAGGATCAAGCAAGCAAGCTCAAGCATTTAGCAGGAGCTTGTGACATCATCATAAAGAAGCATGAAAGATAGCTGAAATAGAGGTCTATGGTCGTCACCTATAGAAGGATGGAGCTCTTGGTAACCTTATTAGAAGCATACGTAATATTTATGGGAAAAATAAAGTCATCTAATAAAGAGCTCATTATACATCATTCAAAAGGAGCATTTGCAGGATGAGGATGATCAAGATTCCCTGTTCGAATCTTCATTGGAAGGTTCACCTTCTGGAAGAAGCAAGTGTCTCGTCAGGAATTCCAACTTGTATGGGATTCATGTGATGATGATATGATGTCAAAAGAAGTGAAGCAGGTCAAGAGATTGAAGTTCTTTCAATCAAGGAATTTGTCGAAGGAAGTCCAGATGACCAAAAGAAAGAGATGAGGTGTGTATGTTTGTACTTGATAAAATAGAGTCATGTCATATGGTTGCATATATCATGAATGAGTGCTCTACCTCAAGAGCATGATCAAAAGAAATGATCTCCTCCTGTGAAAGGATGCATGAAGGCATGGTTCATGCATTGACTAGATGAAATCAACATAATATGTCCTCATATGAAATATGAGGTGGTTGACAAAGTCAAAAGAAATATGATTGGAAGTTCCCGGGAGGAAATGTGTGAATAAAGAAAGGAAGAGATCGTGAAAAATGCAGCTATGGAAAAGGCAATAAACATCCAAGGACTAGAAGGTTTGACTATGATATCTCCATGGAAAAGATATGAAGATCTTGAGAAAGTCTGAAAAAGAAAGAGACCCTTGATGTTGTATATCTTTTTAGAGGTGTATCAATATATATATGCAGGATGTTGATGCAAACAAAGAGACATGATGTCCCTTCCTAAATATTTTGCTAAGGAAAATCAAAATTTTGCCATTTTTGTCAATTTTGGGAACCAAGGCAATTTTTGGGAAAAAGGAAAAGGGGGTCGAAATTATTTCCTTAGTGGAATGTACGGGTCACTTTCCCATGAAATACGCACCTCCTTGATGGAGAAATTTGAATGGCTAAGGAAGGAGCTCGAACTGCTTGGTGAAAGGGCCCACATGAAGGAAGAGAGCAACAATTATAAATAAGAGGAAGGCAACATCATTTGGGGCTTTTGATCATTTGACATTTACATGGTTGCTCTAGCTATTTAGCACAGTCACATAGTGTTGTTGAGCACAAGAGTTTTCCAAAGGAGGAAGCTCAACCTTTCTTCAGTGGACTTCGAGTACCACCCTAGGAAGTCATTCTTGTCTTGTGGAGGCGGAGAGAGATAGAATCTCTAGCTCCACGCATTTCCTTAGCCAGTTGGGATGCAGAAACAAGGAGTATGTGCCACCCTAGGAAGTCTCTCTTGTCTTGTGGAGGCAGAGAAATATAGAAGCTCTAGCTCCACACATTTCCTTGGTCAGTTGGGAAGCAGAACCAAGGAGTATGCAATTCCTTTGGAGATTGGGAGTCAGGAATTGAGGCCACATCCATTGCAAGGCTTTCATTGTTCAAATTGCATGACGAAAGAAGGGAAATTGCAGGAGGAGAGAGAGCCACACTCGATAGAACAAATTTCCTTGCAAGGCCTGCATAGTACAGCCACAAGACTGCGCAGTTCTTGGGTGGGATTGTTTGGGGGTGTAGCTTGGACAAAGGAATTTGGAGCAGGGGCTTATTGGGGTTGATAGAAGAGAATTTTAGAAGAGTTTCCAACATTTGGGTGATCTTCCCAAGCCATATTTCCTCACAGATAATCATTCCAGGCAGTGAAAAAGTGTGGGAGAAAATAGGGGTCCTTTTGGAGCTTCAAAACTAGAGTAAACCCTTTCTAGGTTTTTCTGGGTTTTTGGCAAGGATCTTATAAATAATCTGGCAGAAATTTGTGGGCAGATTTGAGGGGTCAAACAATGGTTCCATTTAGTCAGCAATGCACTTCTTCAAGGGCCAGTGCAGACATTTATTGGGGAGTTTTTCTGCATCATTTGGGCAATTGATACTCATCCACTTGGGGCTTGTAGCTTTCTCTAAGCAAGCCCAGGTGCACTCCTTCCAATCCATATTATACTCCTAAAGATATAAAATAAAATTGGTCCATTTTGGCGTATTTCTAGTTATTTGATTTGTGTAAATTTTATTGTGTTGAATGTGCTGCAATTGCTTGATTATCACTGTTAATTTTCCATTAGGAATATTACAGTGGTATCAGAGCATGTTCTTGGCCAATTGTGGGCTTAAGAGAAGGTGATGACAGGGTCGTTTACTGGGGCAGTGTATCGACATAGAGGCAGAGGCAGACGTAGATGCAGGGCTCGAGGTAGAGAAGGGGTACCATACCCATTTTCTCATACGGAAGTGGAAAATATCAGGGGTCGTATGGATAGCCAGGAGGACAACGAGCAACCCAGGAAGGTGGGCCAAAATCAGGTTCTAAAGGAGCTGTTGAGAACCAACCAGCAGATGTTGAGGCAAGGGCAGCTCATGATGGACATGATGCAGCAGGTGATAGGGTTGCAAGTAAATGGGAGACTAGAGGGAGAACACCAGTGTGATGGGAGTTCCAGAGCTAGAGGAGGTAGTCATCCTTATCGGCCCCCACACACCCCTCTGCGTGGGCAGGGAGGCCGCACCACCATGCCTCATTTCGTGGACGAGACAAAACCTGAGAGGGAACTAGACCCAGTTGCAAATTTAGTCCATTCATTTGCATCCGGTATTGACGAGTATGAGGGATTGGATGCCAAGAATAAGAGGGTGATGTCCTTTGGCGAGTACATACACCTAAAGGAGTGACCTATCACTGGGGCCGAGACACATTATAGAATGGGGACAATTTAGCAAGGAGGTACAAAAGATAGCGAGGAAAGTTACACTCCCCAACTTTGATGGGTCGGCTAAGAGTTCAGCCAGGGCATGGGTGCAAAAGTTAGACACATACTTTCACCTGAATCCCATGCGTGAGACAGATGTTATCCGGTTTGCTACTCTACACTTGGAGGGTGATGCCCAAGAGTGGTGGTACCATGGGTTGATTATGTTGGGGCATATCCACATCACTTCTTACATAAAGTTCACCTGGAGGCTGATTGAGAGATTTGAGAGGAAGGACCTAAAGCTACACTTTAGGGAGTTGGCCCATCTAAGGCAGACTGGCAGTGCAGAGGCCTACATTTCGAAGTTCCAGAGATTGGTCGTGATGGTGACTGACATTTCGGAGGCTCAGTTGATCATGTTGTTTGTGGAGGGGCTTGCTGAGCCATTGCGTGGTTGGGTGAGGGCCTACAAGCCCACATCATTGATGGATGCTATTTCCAGGACCCAAGATATGATTGACGCAGTGCCCAAGACCCGGGCCTTCGTCCCCACTAGACCCACTACTCTGCAGGGGAACTGAGATACTAGACCCCCTCAGAGGGATGGAGGACGTAGTCAGTTGGACGAGGAGACCAAGAGGGACCTCAGGAGAAGGAAGTTATGCTTCACGTGCCAGGAGCCTTGGGCACCAGGGCACAAGTGCACCAAGGGCAAGGCCCATTACATTGAGGTGTATTTAGACAGTGAGCCGGAGAAGGAGTTTGAGCTGGGTGCAGAACAGGGAGATGAGGGGGCATCTTCATCAAGGGGAGCAGTAACAGTCACACCACCCCTAGGGGAGGACCGTTTGCTCCAACAGGGGGATTTCTTGCTTCATTTCAGGGAGTCCTAAAGTACTTGACACTTAGGATCAGGGGGACTATGCAAGGGCAATCAGTGTCAATCCTTGTAGATAGTAGGGCCACCCCCAATTTTATTGATGCCCATATGGTGGAGCAGAGGGGCATTCACACAGACATTTGAAGGGTTCTTGGTGTTAGTGCCAGGAGACAGGATGATGCAGTGCACGAAGTATGTCCCTAGTTTGACTGTGACGATGGGGAACTACTCAGTCAGTAATCACTTCTTTGTAGTTGACATTCCGGACACCAATGTGGTGATGGGTGTCTAGTGGCTATACTTGTGGGGAGGGTCTCTACTGATTAGCATAAGCTAGAGATGTAGTTTACAGGCCCAGATGGGAAGCTAGTAGTGCTTAGAGGGATGCACTCTTACCCACCCCAGACAGTTTCCGCTCATAAGATGGAGGCAAATCTACAACATGGGGAAGCTAAGTGGACGATGGAGCTTAAGATTTCAGAGACGGGCTCCAACACAACCTGCGCATCCGGACATACTAGCTTTGTTGGAGAGACACCTGGAGGTTTTTAGAGGGATTACTCCAGGCAAACCGCCAAACATAGGGTTCTAGCACACTATTGAGCTACAGGAGGGGGTGCATGTGGTCATCACTACTCCGTATAGGCACCCCAAAGCCTATCGAGATGAGATAGAGAGGGTGATACAGTAGTTGTTAAGATTGGGGCACATTAGGCCTAGTTTGAGTCCATTTGCTTCTTCCGTAGTGCTAGTGAAGAAGGATGGGACACTTTTCATGTGCATTGACTACAGGGCCCTCAATAAGAAAACGTTCAAGAACAAATACCCAATTCTGCGCATCGATGAGCTAATGGACGAGCTTAGAGGATCGAGATACTTCTCTAAAATAGATTTGTGCTCGGGGTATCACCAGATTCGATGAGGGAGCAGAACATCCCCAAGATCATCTTTCGCTGCCATTATGGAAACTTTGAGTTCTTGGTGATGCCCTTCGGGCTAACCAAAGCTCCGGCTACATTTCAGTCTTGTATGAACCACGTGTTTCGTGGACAATTGCGACGCTTCGTCCTTGTCTTCTTTAACGACATACTCATTTATAGCCGGACTTGGGAGGAGCATCTCCAACAATTGGAGGTAGTACTTCACATACTCGAGGAGCAACAGTTGTATGCGAAGATGTCCAAATGTGAGTTTGGACTAACAAAGATGTTGTACATGGGGGGGCATGTGATTGGGGAGGATGGAGTGAAGGTACATCAGGAGAAGATTAGGGCCATTCTGGATTGGCCAACACCTAGGAATGTGAATGAGTTGAGGGGATTCCTGGGCATTTTCACATACTAGAGGAGGTTCGTGGGAGGATTCTCACAGTTGGCAGAACCCCTCACGGATTTGACAAAAAAAGGGGCTTTTGAGTGGACGCAGATGGCACAGGAGGCTTTTGTCTTGTTTTGGCTTTGTCGGATTTCACATGACCGTTTTTGTTGGAGTGTGATGCTTTTCGTGAGGGAGTTAGGGCCGTGTTGACACAGGGAGGCCGTCTTATTGCATTTGAGAGCTGAAAATTGTTACCGCACGAGCGATTATACTATGTTTATGACAAAGAGATGTTGGTCGTGATGCATGCGCTAGCCAAGTTCAAGCAATATCTGGTGGGAAACAAGTTCAAGGTGAAAACTGACCACAACAGTCTTCGATTTTTCTTAGAGCAACAGTCGTTTCAAGAGAGGCAGCAAAAGTGGGTGAGCAAAATCTAGGCCTATGACTTTGAGATTGAGTACGTCAAGTGCAAGCAAAACGTAGTGGCAGGTGCACTCTCCCAGAGGCCCATGACACTATGTTTGATGGATGTCACTCATGATTGGAAGGCTCAACTTTTGGTTGAGTATTTCAAGGATAGACAGGCTTGTGAGATATTGGATGACACACATGGGGACGACGCGGACGACAGGTTCAGGGTGATGGATGATGTGATATATTATAAGGACCGAATATACTTGGTGCCCAGATCTCAGCTCAAGGAGAAGATTATGCAAGCAGCTCGTGATCCCCCCCTAGCAGGTTACCTCGGGTTCCTCAAGACATATCGTGCCATCAGGGAGCAGTTCTCATGGCGGGGACTCAAGGGGGATGTATTGAGACACTTACAGAAGTGTGTGGTCTGTCAGAGGAATAAGGTGGAGTTATCACATCCCATAGGAATACTTTGGTTACTCCCCATTTCGGAGAGGAAGTGGGAGAGCGTGTCCATGGACTTCATCACGAGACTCCTGGCTGTGCAGGGGCGGAATTGTATCTACGTTGTGGTCGACCAATTGACCAAGTTCGCTCATTTCTTTGCCATCACATTGAGATCTTCAGCTTCTCAAGTGGCCGAGTTGTTCTTTAGAGAGGTATTCCGGCTGCATGGTCTCCCCAAGACCATCATTAGTGACAGGGACAGTTAATTCATGGGGGCTTTCTGGCAGGAATTGTTCTGGTTGGTGGGGACCGAGCTTACACCCAACACCAACTATCACCCCTATCGACTGATGAGCAAACTAAGATCGTGAACAACTAGCTAGAAGGGTACCTACACAACTATGTGACAAGGTAGTAAAGAGCGTGGGTGAGGTGGCTTCATTTGGGAGAGTTTTGCTACAACACCACTTATCACATGTCGATTGGTATGTCCCCTTTTCAAGCACTCTGTGGATATGATGCATTTTTTTTTTGACATGATATTTGGAGATAGTAAGACCCGAAGGGCAAAGGATTGGGTTCAAGAGAGAAAGGAGATTCTCCGAGCTCTCAAGAACAACTTGCAAGTAGCCCAGAATCAACAAAAGATGTATGCTGACAGACACAGGGTGGAGAGGCAGTTTGAGGTGGGGGACATGTTCTACCTACACTTGCAACCTTACTGACAGACTTCACTCAAGAAAGGGGCAGAGAAGCTCAAACCACGCTTTTATGGGCCGTATAGGGTGGCCAAGAGAGTCGGGGAGGTAGCTTACCAGCTGGAGCTGCCTACGAAGAGTCAGATTCACAACGTATTTCATCTCTCATGCCTGAAAAAGGCATTGGGGAATCAAGTTACAGTAGCCACTGAGTTGCCTCCGTTGGATGCTAAGGAGCACTTAGTATTGACACCAAAGACCATATTTGAGACAAGGGAGAGGAGGTTGAGGAACCGAGTCATCCGGGAGCACTTAGTCAAGTGGAAGGGTTTGCTAGATGAGGATGCCACTTGGGAGAGTGAGCAAATTTTACAGCATCCAACTTTGCAGTTGCTTGGGGACAAACAACATATGGGAGGGGAGGACTGTAATGTCCCTTCTTAAATATTTTGCTAAGGAAAATCACATTTTTCCATTTTTGTCAATTTTGGGGCCTAAGGCAATTTTGGGGAAATGTGCTTAGGACAAGGGGGTTGAAAGTGTTTCCTTAGTGGAAGGTGGGGGCCACTTTCCCATGAAACACGCACCCCCTTGATGGAGAAATTCGAACAGCTCGAATTGCTTGGTGAAGGGGCCCACATGAAGGAAGAGAGCAACAATTATGAATAAGAGGAAGGCAACATCATTTGGGGCTTTTGGTCATTTGACATTTACATGGTTGCGCTAGCTGTTTAGCAGAGTCACATAGTGTTGTTGAGCACAAGAGTTTTCCCAAGGAGGAAGCTCAGCCTTTCTTTAGTGGACTTCGAGTGCCACCCTAAGAAGTCTTTCTTATCTTGTGGAGGCTGAGAGAGAGAGAAGCTCTATCTCCACGCATTTCCTTGGCCAGTTGGGACGTAGAACCAGGGAGTACGTAGTTCCTTTGGAGATTAGGAGTTGGGAATTGAGGCCACATCCATTGTAGGGCTTTCATTGTTCAAATTGCAGGAGGAAAGAAGTGAAATTGCAGGAGGAGAGACAGCCACACTCAGCGGAACGAATTTCTTTGTTGGGCCTGCGTAGTACAACCACAGGACTACACAGTTCTTGGATGGGATTGTTTGGGGTGTAGCTTGGATGGAGGAATTTGGAGCAGGGGCTTATTGGGGTTGATAGAAGAGAATTTTAAAAGAGATTTCAACATTTGGGTGAGATTCCCAAGCCATATTTCCTCACAAGTTATCATTCTAAGCAGTGCAGAAGTGTGCGAGAAAATAGGGGTCATTTTGGAGCTTCAAAACTAGAGTAAACCCTTTCTGGGTCTTTTTGGGGTTCTGGCAAGGATCTCAGAAATAATTTGGCAAAATTTTCTGGGCACATTTGAGGGGTCAAACAGTGGTTCCATTCAGCCAACAATGCACTTCTTCAAAGGTCAGCACAGACATTTGTTGGGGAGTCTTTCTGCATCGTTTGGGCAGCTAATACTCATCCACCTGGGGCTTGTAGCTTGCTCTAAGCAAGCCCAGGTGCACTCCTTCAAATATATAATAAAATTGACCCATTTTAACAATATGTTTGGTCGATTTTTGTTTATCTTATTTGTATAAATTTTTATTGTGTTGAATGTGATGCAATTGCTTGATTATCACTATTAATTTTCCATTAGCAATATTACAATGGTATCAGAGCATGTTCTTGGCCAGTTGTGGCCTTAAGAGTAGGTGATGACAGGGTGTTTACTGGGGCAGTCTATCAACATAGAGGCAGAGGCTGAGGTAGAGGCAGGGGTCGAGGTAGAGAAGGGGAACCGTACCCATTTTCTGATATGGAGGTGGAAAATATCAGGGGCCGTATGGATAACCAAGAGGATAATGAGCAGCCCAGAAAGGTGGGCCAAAATCAGGTTCTATTGGAGTTGTTGAGAACCAACCAGCAGATGTTGAGGTAAGGGCATCTCATGATGGACATGATGCAGCAAGTGATAGGGTTGTAGGCGAATGGGAGGCCAAAAGGAGAGCACCAAGGTGATGGGGGTTACAGAGCTGGAGGAGGTAGTCGTACCTATCTACCCCCACACACCCCTCTACATGGACAGGGAGGCCATCACACCATGCCTTATTTTGTGGTCGAGCCCGAACCCGAGAGGGAACTAGACCCAGTTGCATATTTAGTCCATTCAATTGCATCTGATATTGATGAGTATGAAGGGTTGGATGCCAAGATTAAGAGGATGATGGTCTCCCCAAGACCATCATTAGTGACAGGGACAACTGATTCATGGGGGCTTTCTAGCAGGAGTTGTTATGGTTGGTGGGGATCAAGCTTACACCCAACACCAACTATCACCCCTAGACTGATGGGCAAACCGAGATCGTGAACAAGTAGCTAGAAGAGTACCTACGCAATTATGTCATATGGCAGCAAAGAGCGTGGGTGAGGTGGCTTCATTTGGGAGAGTTCTGCTACAACACCAGTTATCACATGTCGATTGGCATGTCCCCTTTCCAAGCACTCTATGGATATGATGCATTATTTTTTTCTGACATGAAATTTGGAGATAGTAGGACCCCAAGGGCAAAGGATTGGGTTCAAGAGAGCCAGGAGATTCTCCGAGCTCTCAAGGACAACTTGCTGGTAGCCCAGAATTAGAAAAGATGTATGCTGACAAACACAGTGTGGAGAGGCAATTTGAGGAGGGGGACATGGTCTACCTACACTTGCAACCTTACCGGCAGTCTTCACTCAAGAAAGGGGCAGAGAAGCTCAAGCCACACTTTTATGGGCTTTAAAGGGTGGTTAGGAGAGTCGGGGAGGTAGCTTATAAGCTGGAGCTACCCACGGAGAGTCGAATTCACAATGTATTTCATGTCTCATGCCTGAAAAAGCTATTGGGGCATCAGGTTACAGCAGCCACTGAGCTGCCTCTGCTGGATGATGAGGGGCACTTAGTATTAACACCAAAGACCATATTTGAGATAAGGGAGAGAAGGTTGAGTAACTGGGTCATCCAGGAACACATAGTCAAGTGGAAGGGTTTGCTAGATGAGGACACCACTTGGGAGAGTGAGAAAATTTTACAGCATCCATCTTTGCAGTTGCTTGGGGACAAACAACATATGGGAGGGGAGGACTATAATGTCCCTTCTTAAATATTTTGCTACGGAAAATCACATTTTTGCCATTTTTATCAATTTTGGGGCCTAAGGCAATTTTGGGGAAATGTACTTAGGACAAGGGGGTTGAAATTATTTCCTTAGTGGTTTATGGGGGCCACTTTCCCATGAAACATGCACCCCCTTGATGGAGAAATTCGAATGGCTAAGGAGGGAGCTCGAATTGCTTGGTGAAGGGGCCCACATGAAGGAAGAGAGCAACAATTATAAATAAGAGGAAGGCAACATCATTTGGGGCTTTTGATCATTTGACATTTACATGGTTGCTCTAGTTGTTTAGCAGAGTCACATAGTGTTGTTGAGCACAAGAGTTTTCCCAAGGAGGAAGCTCAACCTTTCTTTAGTGGACTTCGAGTGCCACTATAGGAAATCTTTCTTGTCTTGTGGAGGCTGAGAGAGAGAGAAGCTCTAGCTCCACGCATTTCCTTGGCCAGTTGGGATGCAAATCTAGGGAGAACATAATTCCTTTGGAGATTGGGAGTCGGGAATTGAGGCCACATCCGTTGCAAGGCTTTCATTGTTCAAATTGCAGGAGGAAAGAAGGGAAATTGCAGGAGGAGAGAGAGCCGCACTCAGCAAAAAGAATTTCCTTGTTGGGCCTGCGTAGTACAGCCACAGGACTACACAGTTCTTGGGTGGGATTGTTTGGGGGTGTAGCTTGGATGGAGGAATTTGGAGCAAGGGTTGATTGGGGTTGATAGAAGAGAATTTTAGAAGAGTTTCCAACTTTTGGGTGTGTTTCCCAAGCCATATTTCCTCACAGGTTATCATTCCAGGCAGTGAAAAAATGTGGGAGAAAATAGGGATCATTTTGGAGCTTCAAAAGTAGAGTAAACCCTTTCTGGGTATTTTTGGGGTTTTGGCAAGGACCTCAGAAATAATTTGGCAGAATTTTATGGGCAGATTTGAGGGGTCAAACAGTGGTTCCATTCAGCCAACAATGCACTTCTTCAAGGGTTAGCGCAGACATTTGTTGGGGAGTCTTTCTACATCATTTGTGCAGCTGATACTCATCCACCCGGGGCTTGTAGCTTGCTCTAAGCAAACCCAAGTGCACTCCTTCAGATATATAACCATGTTGGCATTATTTCTGGCCCATTTTTGTTTATCTTATTTACGTAAATTTGTATTGTGTTGAATATGCTGCAATTACTTGACTGTCACTGTTACTTTTCCATGAGCAATATTACAGTGGTATCAGAGCATGTTCTTGGCCAGTTGTGGGTTTAAGAGCAGGTGATGACAAGGTCATATACTGGGGCAGTCTATCGACATAGAGGCAGAGGCAGAGGTCGAGGTAGAGAAAGGGAACTAGATCCATTTTCTGATATGGATGTGGAAAATATCAAGGGACGTATGGATAACCAAGAGGATAATGAGCAGCCTAGAAAGGTGGGCCAAGATCAAGTTCTAAAGGAGTTGTTCAGAACCAACCAGCAAATGTTAAGGCAGAGGCAGCTCATGAGGGACATGATGCAGCAAGTGTTAGGGTTGCAAGTGAATGGGAGGCCAAAGGGAGAGCACCAGGGTGATGGGGATTCCAGAGATGGAGGAGGTAGTGGTACCTATCAACCCCCACACACCACTCTACGTGGACAGGGAGGCCGTCCCACCACGCTTCATTTCATGGACAAGCCAAAACTTGAGAGGGAACCAAATCCAGTTACATATTTAGTCCATTCAGTTGCATCCGATATTGACGAGTATGAGGGGTTGGATGCCAAGATTAAGAGGGTGATGGTCCCCCCAAGACCATCATTAGTGACAGGGACAGTCGATCCATGGGGGCTTTCTGGCAAGAGTTGTTCTGTATGGTGGGGACCGAGCTTACACCTAGCGCCAACTATCACCCCTAGACTGATGGGCAGACTGAGATCGTGAACAAGTGGCTAGAAGGGTACCTATGCAACTATGTGACGGGGCAGCAAAGAGTGTGGGTGAGGTGGATTCATCTGGGAGAGTTCTGCTACAACTCCACTTGTCACATGTCAATTGGTATGTCCCCTTTTCGAGCACTCTATGGATATGATCCATTTTTTTGCCTGACATGATCTTTGGAGATAGCGGGACCCCAGGGGCAAAGGATTGGATTCAAGAGAGCTACAAGATTCTCTGAGCTCTCAAGGACAACTTGCAGGTAGCCCAGAATCAGCGAAAGATGTATACTGGCAGACACAAGGTGGAGAAGCAGTTTGAGGCGAGGGACATGGTCTACCTACACTTTAGCCTTACCAATAGTCTTCACTCAAGAAAGGGGCAGAGAAGCTCAAGCCACGCTTTTATGGGTTGTGGCCGTGAGTCGGGGAGGTAGCCTACAAGCTAGGGCACCCACGGAGAGTCGGATTCACAATGTATTTCACTTCTCATGCCCAAAAAAGGCATTGGGGCATCAGGTTACAACAGCCACTGAGCTGCCTCCGCTGGATGATGAGGGGCATGTAGTATTGACACCAAAGACCATATTTGAGATAAGGGAGAGGAGGTTGAGGAACCAGGTCATCTGCGATCACTTAGGCAAGTGGAAGGGTTTGTTACATGAGGATGCCACTTGGAAGAGTGAGCAAATTTTACAGCATCCAACTTCGCAGTTGCTTGGGAACAAACAACATATGGGAGGGGAGGACTGTAATGTCCCTTCTTAAATATTTTGCTAAGGAAAATCACATTTTTGCCATTTTTGTCAATTCTGAGGTGTAAGGCAATTTTGGGAAAAGTACTTAGGACAGGGGAGTTGAAATTATTTCCTTAGTGGAATGTTGGGGCCACTTTTCCATGAAACACGCACCCCCTTGATGGAGAAATTCGGATGGATAAGGAGGGAGCTCGAATTGCTTGGTGAAGGGGCCCACATGAAGGAATAGAGCAACAATTATAAATAAGAGGAAGGCAACATCATTTGGGGCTTTTGATCATTTCACATTTACATGGTTGCTCTAGTTGTTTAGTAGAGTCACATAGTGTTGTTGAGCACAAGAGTTTTCCCAAAGAGGAAGCT
Organism: Pinus tabuliformis; assembly: GCA_031772625.1. Classification (NCBI taxonomy): domain Eukaryota; kingdom Viridiplantae; phylum Streptophyta; class Pinopsida; order Pinales; family Pinaceae; genus Pinus; species Pinus tabuliformis. Next base: position 1,759,832,018 of record CM062816.1, on the reverse strand, counting down.
CAACCTTTCTTTAGTGGACTTCGAGTGCCACCCTAGGAAGTCTTTCTTGTCTTGTGGAGACTGAGAAAGAGAGAATCTCTAGCTCCACGCATTTCCTTAGCCAGTTGGGACACCGAACAAGGGAGTACATAGTTCCTTCGGAGATTGGGAGTCGGGAATTGAGGCCACATCCATTGTGAGGCTTTCATTGTTCAAATTGCAGGAGGAAAGAAGGGAAATTGCAGGAGGAGAGAGAACCACACTCAGCAGAATGAATTTCCTTGTTGGGCCTGCGTAGTACAACCACAGCACTGCGCAGTTCTTGGGTGGGATTGTTTGGGGGTGTAGCTTGGATGGAGGAATTTGGAGCAGGTGCTGATTGGGGTTGATAGAAGAGAATTTTAGAAGAGTTTCCAACATTTGGGTGAGATTCCCAAGCCATATTTCCTCACAGGTTATCATTCCAGGTAGTGCAAAAGTATGGGAGAAAATAGGGGTCATTTTGGAGCTTCAAAACTAGAGTAAACCCTTTCTAGGTGTTTTTCGGGTTTTCACAAGGATCTCAAAAATAATTTGGCAAATTTTTCTAGGCAGATTTGAGGGGTCAAACAATGGTTCCATTCAGCCAACAATGCGCTTCTTCAAGGGTCAGCGCAGACATTTGTTGGGGAGTCTTTCTACATCATTTGGCAGCTGATACTCATCCAACTGGGGCTTGTAGCTTGCTCTAAGCAAGTCTGGGTGCACTCCTTCAAATATATAATAAAATTGGCCCATTTTTGTTTATCTTATTTGTGTAAATTTTTGTTGTGTTGAATGTGCTGCAATTGCTTGATTATTACTGTTAATTTTCCATTAGCAATATTAAAGTGGTATCAGAGCATGTTCTTGGCCAACAGTGGGCTTGAGAGCAGGTGATCACAGAGTTGTTTACTAGGGCAGTCTATCGACATAGAGGCAGAGGCAGAGGTAGAGGCAGGGTCAAGTTAGAGAAGGGGAACCAGACCCATTTTCTGATATGGAGGTGGAAAATATCAAGGGTCATATGGATAACCAGGAGGGCAATGAGCAGCCCAAAAAGGTGAGCCAAGATCGGGTTGTAGAGGAGTTGTTGAGAACCAACCAGTAGATGTTGAGGTAGAGGCAGCTCATGATGGACATGATGCGGCAGGTGAATGGGAGGCCAAAGGGAGAGCACCAGGGTGATGGGGGTTCCAAAGCTGGAGGAGGTAGTCGTACCTATCAGCCCCCACACACCCCTCTGCGTGGACAGGAAGGTCGTCCCACCATGCCTCATTTCGTGGACGATCCAAAACCCGAGAGGGAACCAGACCCAGATGCAGATTTAGTCCATTCAATTGCATCTAGTATTGACGTGTATAAGGGGTTGGATGCCAAGATTAAGAGGGTGATGTCCTTTGGGGAGTACATACACCTAAAGGAGAGGCGTACCACATTATAGAGAGGGACAATCTATCCAAGAGGTACAGAAGCTAGCAAGGAAAGTTACACACCCCAACTTTGCTGGGTCGACTAAGAGATCAGCCAAGGCATGGGTGCAGAAGTTAGACACATACTTTCACCTGAATCTCATGCGTGAGACGGATTTTATCCGGTTTGCTACTCTACACTTGGAGGGTGATGCCTGGGATTGGTGGTACCATGGGTTGATTACATTGGGGCATATCTGAATCACTTCTTACATAAAGTTCACCCGGAGGCTGATTGAGAGATTTTAGAGTTAGGACCTAGAACTACACTTCAGGGAGTTGACCAATCTAAGGCAGACTGGCAGCGCAGAGGCCTACATTTCGGAGTTCCACAGATTGGTCGTGATGGTAACTGACATTTCGAAGGCTCGTTTGATCATGTTGTTTGTGGAGGGGCTTGCTAAGCCACTGCGTGGTTGGGTGAGGGCCTACAAGCCCACATCATTGATCGATGCCATTTCCAAGACCCAGGATATGATTGACACAGTGCCCAAGACCCGAGCTTTCATCCCCACTAGACCCACTGCTCCACAAGGGAGCCAAGATATTGAAAGCCCTTAGGGGGATGGAGGACGTAGTCAGTTGGGTACGACCAATGGAGCTATGAAGTGCACTAGATCGGTTAGTAGGTCAGTGTATCTTGTTCAAGGTAGGTTGTTGGTGAAAGTTGTTGACACCAAACAATAGTTTTTTATTCCTTGTATCAGTGATTATATGAGGGCCATGATCCCTAGTGCGAGAGCCCTAAACAATTGTATGACAATTTGTTAGTATAACAGAGTTGGGTTATTGAAAAATTGTAAAAAATTGTCTATATTTGTGCACTAGTTGATTTACTATTGTTTATATTTCGTTGTGCAAAGTAGTTTGTTGTGGTATTTGGATTGGTAGTGTCAGTGATTGTAAGACCCTAACCTAGATTCCAATACTATGCAGAAATGTTAGGTCCCTATACTACTAGTGTAACCCCTTATTGTTATTAGTACAACGCCCTTATTATATTGTTGTGCCCATGTAGTCCCCATATTGTTATTATTGTGCCCCATAGAAGCCCACTATTGTTATTATTGCGCCCTTACATTATTATGACCCCTTAGACTCCTATATATAGAAAGGAGGTCTTGTCATTTGTATCATCCAAGAATTGTTCATTTGTGTAATGTAAAGGAGGTTTCCCCATCGAAGAGGCTGATTTATAAGACGTTCATCTATCTTTTCTATCTTTTTGTGAGCTGGTTTCATAACAAGAAACACCAGAACGCGCAAAATCCTAGTGTTGTCCACTAGCACAATGGTTGATTGGTCAAAGGCTCAGTATGCTTACTTGCTCGAAGTGGACCAGAAAAGCATATAAATTTAAACATACCATTATGATAAACAGGTTGATGTCTTGAATGATGATGATGAAGTGGCTTCTCATTCAAAGAGAGAAACTCTCCATGAGATCTCTACACCTATTATTAATTGCAGAAAATGAATAGAAGACACTTGATTGTTAAAGGATTATGGACATGAGTAACCACCTAATGTTGTTAAAAAGGTTTTGGCAAGTTCTGATCTGAGCACAGAAGGTTTCTCCTAGTCCAAGCCTCAACCATTGGGAGAATGGATTAAGGGTGCGGTTATAAGCCTCTCAACCGCATGGAAGAAGGCATATGCGTGCAAATGTGCCTGTAAAACTAAAATCCTATGAGACCAGGAGCGAACTAGGAGTATGACAAATCTACAAACATGGAGCAAATGATGGAGAAATTTGTGAGCAAAGACGGTTTTAAGATCTATCTAATGCTTTACTTATAATAAAGAATGTGGATGTCTTGGTTAATCTTATATTTGCAGGAGCCAAGACAAGAGGACACAAGATGTGGCGCTAGCCAGGGACAAACCCCAATGTGGGGAAACCCTTGATCAATTCTTCTTATATGTTCTTCAATAGTTCAGCACACAGAGAGAGATAGTACGTTTACAACAGAAGTCGACACTTTGACTTATCTAGATAAGAGCATAGATCATCTCTAAGAAGATGATACATGAGATCAGTTGAAGACGTGCTGCTTCAACTGATTCTCCAAGGTGACTCCTTCACATATCGTTGTGTTGCATTTCATCACCATGCTTCACCTCACCGCGCTGCACCATGCTGCACCCATCATCACTATGCTACATCTCATCACGCTTCATTAATCATGATTGTACCCATCATTGTACTGCATTATGTGCGATTGCTACACCATGTTGTCGTACTGACATATGCTCTGGCTGCACCTTGCTTGCTTGTTGTCCCTTGCTTGCTTGTTGTCCCTAGCATGCTTGTTGTCCTTAGCATGCTTACTGTCCTTAGCATGCTTGTTGTTGCATGCTAACTGTCCCTTGCATGCTAGCTGTAACATTGCATCCTTGGTGTATTTGCTGCTAAGTACCATACAATTGTCTCGATGTTAGTTAGTTGTCCCTTGCATGCTGCTCTCCTTCAGAGACAAATGCTCCGATAATTCCCGGCAGTTCCAGCAGTTCCGACTGTTCCCGGCAGTTCCAGCAATTCTGGCTGTTTCCGGCAGCTCCCGGCAGTTCCCGACAGTTCCTGGCAGTCCCGGAAATTCTCGGCAGTTCCGACAGTTCCTGGCAGTTCCCGGTTGTTCTGGCAATCCCGGTTGTTCCCGCTGTTCCGGCAATCCCGGCAATTCCGACAGTTCCCGCAGTTCCGGTTGTTCCCAACAGTTCCCAGCTATTTCCGGCAGTTCCGGTTGTTCCGGCTTCTGCCCTCTAGATTAGGGAAGCGTTATCCCTTAGGATCTCTCCTCCTACTAAACCCAAAAGACAAGTAGAGAGGATGAGATCCCAAGTGTGTTGAAAATGACTTGAAGGCCACCTCTATTTATACTAAAACCTTGAGCATAAGTGCGGTTTATTTGGTTGCTGGCCGACCTTGACGAATTGTCCCATAACACAAATAAATTCATATCTCCATGAATACTTATCGAAATCGGATGACCTTTAGATCAATCCTACACCTCTCGATGAGAGGGATCCAAGAAAAATATCAGCTTCCATTAATAAGATGACCCACATGGAGTTTGGCCCTAGTTGCCAATTTTAACACTCCCTCTCAATTAGGGAGAACTCCATCTGCTGATCCATATGTCCGACTGTACTATCTCTGCCATCAGTGCCCTGCACTACTCTACTCTGCTCTGCTGAACCATGAAGAAGAATAATTGATTGAGAATGTCTCATACCATTCTCTACTGACCCAAAGTCAGTTTCATCTGAAGAAAGTGTGTCACATCACTCTTACTAGCCCGAAGTCAGTTTTATTGATCCCAGATCAATATCACAAGAAAGTGTCTCAAACCACTCATACTGATCCCAGATCAGTTTCATTGATCCGAGATCAATGGAGGTCATCCTAGCATAGGGAGTACGGTAGATACATCGATAGTACTACTACGGTCCCTAACCCCATTTCCCTGCTCATTGATTAGATGAGAGGTACTTCCCATGAGTCCCAGACTACATGGGTAGGATGCCTCGAGAAGAGAACTAATCATCCTGTCCACAGGAGAACGAATCATCCTGCCCCACAGTCGCCACGGGAGAACTAATCATCTCGGCCCACAGGAGAACTAATCATCTTGTTTCACAGTGGCCACGAGAGAACTAATCATCCCGGCCCACAGGAGAACTAATCATCCTGTTCCACAGTCGCCACGGGGTATCACAGGGGAAGGTTGACCCTGTCATCCTGTACATAGCGCACCACCAGGGGAAGGTGAGTCGCCCTGTGGTCGTATGTTGCTCCAGTAAGTACCCCAAGCCCCCCAGAGCTCCGAGAGCTCAATACATGCAACATGCAAGACCCTTATAAGAAGGTCTCTCAACGACTCCAAGTTGTTTGGGAAAGTCACAGATTTGACCTTTCCCCGAGGCTTTGACAAAATGTCTACAACCTGTACATCAGTCTCAATGCAATGGAGCCTCCTCGCTCATTGACTTACCATATCCCAAATAAGGCAGTATCTGATGTCTATCTGCTGCAGCAATCATTGAATACGGGATTCCTCAATAATCGAACCCCCCTCTGGTTGTCACAGAGAATCACAGTGGTATTCATCATGTGTACAAACAGCTCACTGAAGAGCTTCCACAACTAGGCAGCTTCATACGAGATCATACTTGTAGCTATGTATTCAGTCTCGGCAGTGCTTATAGCAACCGACTTATGTGTCCTGCTCATCCATGATATCGAAGCAAAACCCAAAGAGAACCAGCGCTGAGAAGTGCTCTAGTGATTCTCCACACTGCCTGCCCAGTCAGCGTTCGAATAATCATGCAACTTCATATTTCCGGCAGTGTATCTCAATCCATGAGAGATTGTGCCCCGAAGATATCTCAAAAGATTCTTGGCACCAATCCAGTGAGGCTCGACCAAATATGAGCTCACCATGCTAACTACAAAACATATGTCCGAACGGAAGTTCACCAAGAACATCAATGCAAATGAGTTTATGAAACTCAGAGGCATTTCCCAAATCTGGTCCGGCATCATCACCATATAACTTTTGAAAGTTAAAATCCTCGATGTAGTCACGGGCTTGCAGTTTACCATTCCACATCCGGAATCCAACTCCCTCTTACTTCTGCAAATGAGAGGGTATGCACCTGTTTGGAATAGGTCGTCCTCAGAAGGTGTTGGTATGAGAGGTTTATCATCCACAACCTTCAAACAATGGTTTGGATTGGCTTCACTCTTAGTGAATATCAACTTCATCTGACAGCTATCAATCCTTTCATACTACACTCGGGGAATTTTGCTTCAAGCCATAGAGGGCTTTCTTTCACCTGCATACGTGAGATTCCTGATCATGAATCTCAAACCCCTCGGGTTGTTCCAAACCTGTGGACCTGCTGCATTTGGGGAATGGTCCCGTTATAAGATTTTCCTTTGGTACATCTCAGACATGTACCTTCATGCTCTTCTTGAATTCAGGCATCCTTATCACCATATGACTCACATCGAGTACGGCCCCATAGGTAGACCTCCCGTGTTATAGATGCAATATGTCCATTGACATGATCCCCAATGGACCATCCTGCAACTTGATACAAATTGCCAACCCTGAACCCATGAGAAAAAGCATCTTTGAAAATTCTATTTTTAACACGTACCTTTCCATCGATGAATGCCACCCTAAAACCTTTGACTTCCATTTCCGAGATGGACACCAAGTTCTTCTTGCGATTAGGTACATAAAGAGATTCTTGTAAATGAATAGAGTTACCCTCATTCAATTGAGGGGTAACATTCCCTACACCCTTTCCGGGATAGGTGGCATCGACTCCAAGTATAATCCCATAGTGGTTTCCGTCTCTACCAAATTCGAGAGAGAACCCTTCTATCCGATGAGGTGCCTTGAAGCACTACGATCAATAAGCTAGATTCCCAAAGAATCTGAAGGAGAGGGCGAATACAAGATAATGCTTCTTTATCTTATCAGAAACAACATTTGATTCTTCATACCTGGGGTTACTTGCTTTTTTTTTGAAGAGTCGGCCATTTCCTTAATGACCTGCATTACCTGTCATTCCTTTGATCATTGAAGATGTCCCTGGAATGATTGCTATCTTCATCAAGAGATGTGTCTCTGCCATTCGGACACTCCTTCGCATAATGGCCGAACTTATTGCAACCAAGGCATCTTCCTTTCCTTCCACCCTTAGATCCGAACTTCCCAATGAAGTGATCTTTAGGTAGGCCATTAGAAACTTCCGCTGCGCCATTCTGATAATATTCTCTGCTTCGACTTCACCCTCGGTGAATTTGAAGAGGGATGAGGAATCCACTGATCCTTTTGTCCTTTCCCAACTGTCTTCGGTGATTGCTCTTTCACTCTTGCTTGGGCATTGTCTTCACCTCAGCTCTGATACCATGTTAATTTTAGGTATGTTCTATGCTTAGAGCAATTTATTTCAATTTTCACAGTTAGCTCAATATCTTTTCCAGATTAGCAATCACATCAACATTAAAGTAAACTGCAAATAGAACATAAACATAAATCGCAAAAGACAAGCCAAGACAAGAGGACACAAGATGTGGCACTAGCCAGGGACAAACCCCAATGTGGGGAAACCCTTGATCAATTCTTCTTATATGTTCTTCAATAGTTCAGCAGAGAGAGAGAGAGATAGTACGTTTACAACAGAAGTCAACACTTTGACTTATCTAGATAAGAGCATAGATCATCTCTAAGAAGATGATACATGAGATCAGTTGAAGACATGCTGCTTCAACTGATTCTCCAAGGTGACTCCTTCACCTATCGTTGTGTTGCATTTCATCATCATGCTGCACCTCACCACACTGCACCATGTTGCACCCATCATCACTATGTTGCATCTCATCACGCTTCATTAATCATGACTGTACCCATCATTGTACTGCATTATGTGCCATTGCTACACCATGTTGTCGTACTGACCTATGCTCTGGCAGCACCTTGCTTGCTTGTTGTCCCTTGTTTGCTTGTTGTCCTTAGCATGCTTATTGTCCTTAGCATGCTTATTGTTGCATGCTAGTTGTAACATTGCATCCTTGGTGTATTTGCTGCTAAGTACCATACAACTGTCCCAATGTTAGTTAGTTGTCCCTTGCATGCTGCTCTCCTTCGGAGACAGATGCTCCGACAGTTCCGACTGTTCTCGGCAGTTCCAGCTATTCCGGTTGTTTCCAGCAGTTCCGGCAATTCCCGGAAGTTCCCGCAGTTCCCAGCAGTTCCCGACAGTTCTCGGTTATTCCCGGCTGTTCTCGACAGTTTCCGGCTGTTCCGGTTGTTCCCGGCAGTTCCAGCTTTTACCCTCTAGATTATGGCAGCGTTATCCCTTAGGATCTCTCCTCCTACTAAAACCAAAAGACAAGTAGAGAGGAAGAGATCCCAAGTGTGTTGAAAATGACTTGAAGGCCACCTCTATTTATGCTAAAACGTTGAGCACAAGTGGGGTTTATTTGGTCGCTGGCCAACCTTGACGAATTGTCCCATAACACAAATAAATTCATATCTCCATGAATACTTATTGGAATCGGATGATCTTTAGATCAATCCTACACCTCTCGATGAGAGGGATCCAAGAAAAATATCAGCTTCGATTAATAAGATGACCCACATGGAGTTTGGCCCTAGTTGCCAATTTTAACATATTACTTTATGGTTTGGCATTTAAGGCTTGATAAAATGACTTATTAACTTAGATGTTTTGATGGCACAATATTGATTTGTGGTAGGCTGAGTAGATTGGTTTGATCAGTATAATGTTTGCAGATAGCATTGTATGGTTTGGAGCAAGCTTCCCGAACCTGGTACGTCTGCATTGACAGTTACCTGGTAAAGCCAGGAAGACGTGTCAATCCGAACATTTACTCCTAAGTGGTCCAAGGTATGCCTTTGATTTTGGTTTTATATGTTGATGGTCTATTCTTGACAGATAATGAGCCTCTAGTGACCAAAGTAAGAGGGAGTTGGCCTCTAAAGTTCGAGATGAAGAATCTTGGCATGATGAATTACTTTCTAAAGTTTGGAAAAGAAAAAGAAAAAAAAAAAAATATATATATATATATATATATATATATATCATGAAGCTATTGAAGAGTTCTTTGGAAAGTGGAAATGCAAATTCTTGGACACTTTGATTGAGTTTCAAGAATTTATGCAAGAGATATTGCTAAATCTAACTTGGCAACCGAGAGTTGATTAACACCCAACTAGATATATGTTTTGTTGAAAAAAAACCTGAGTCAATTCATGATAGAGCTGCTTCATACACATTGGTTTGCCGCCAAGCACATGTTTGAGTTATTTGCATAGGACGATCAATCTTGGTCTGAGATATACTTCCAAAGATGTATGACAGCATGGATACACTAATGTTGACTGGGCTAGAAAGCATTATTGTCAAAAAGAGCACATTTGGGTGTCGTTTTAGCTTGGGATCTACCATAACATTTTGATGAGTAGGAAATAAAAGTTTGTGGCTTTAAGCACGACAGAAGTTGAGTACATTGTTGCTAGCATGACTAGTTGTGGGGCAGTTTGGTTACGGAAGATTTTTGGAGAGTTGTTTGAGCAGGTTTTGGATATGACAGTGATATATTATGACTATAAAGAGCGGTATCCGATTGGCAGAAATCCCCATATATTGTTGAGCCTAAGCCATCTTCATACATCGAAACAGCACTGCTATATGAGACAAGCTTAGGCTTATGATTGCTGCTTCCGTGAGAGGGACGATAATAAGGTATCCTTTTGTGACATGTATTTATTCTAACATAATATTTGATTTGATGACCTGCATGAACAGGAAATCAGAGGACTGATGCTCTTAATAATGTATGAGGCAGTATGATGTTTAAGCAAGTATCGAATATGAGCACGTTGATAGAGAACAGGACTGATCAAGGAAACTGAGACAACTCTTCCCCCCTATTTGAGCTCCCAAGGTAAGGAATTGAGATGTAGGGCTCCTAGGGTTGATGGATCTCTGGACAATAGGGTATCGTCCCTATTTGTCACCAATAGGGTGGAATATGTTTCTCCTGTTGATTTTTGGTAGCATCGGATGTGCTCTAAGCCTCAAAATTTACAGGGAGGCTAGGACACATGTATTCCAGAATACCCAAAAATCGTTTTGGGAAATTCCACCCAGAGACAGTTTTATTAAAATAATTAATTATTTTTAATAGGTGCCTAAGTCTAAACTTAGGAAATTAAAATAATTAAAAGGTATTAATGAAACTGGGTGTGAATCTTCTAGAAGAAGACAGGGATAGAGTCAATATGATCTGAGCCATTGATTAGAATCTAATCTGGGTTGTTGATTACTCAACTAGAAGATTATAAAGACTTCGATGGGCATATGGAAAATACATTGAGTGAGAGATCAGAGATCGATTTTCTCAAAGGTGATCAAGGAGATTTCTTGCAGTGAGGGGCAGGGATAATTTTCCAGAGGAAGTTTTCCTGATCTAGAGAGTACAAGGCAGAGAGGGCAGAGAGTAGTTCAGAGAGGCAGCGCTAGGCCACGCAAAGGCAGCATAGAGCTACGTTGTGGCAGCGCAGAGCTTCAGAGGGAGTCTGTATCTCTGTTGGGGAACATTCGAGATCTAGTGTCAGAGCCAAAGTGTGAGACCGGGAGGCCAGAGGGTTAAAGTTTCTAGCAAGCAGAGGATCGAGAGGAGGTGTAGCACAGTCCCAACAGTAGTGACGCAATAACTGCATGGGTGTGACGCAATACTGCGCAGAGACAGCACAAAGGCTCATCTCCAGCGCAGATCAGTGTCAGATTTCCCAGTGACAAGGTGAGATCATCTCACTATCTTTTTGTCCAGTTAGATCTCTGTATAGGATTGCCAGTTTGGGCATCCAAAGAATTGTACTCAGAAATTACTGCATAATAATACAAACCCTCAGTTGTTGCACCGGTTTTCCCACATTGGGTTTTTCCGGGGACATTTGTCCAAAAACAACGGTGTCACTTGTGTGTGTTATTTCTTTCTTGCTCAGTTCTTGTTTCCGCATATTATTTAAGTTGTGAAGGTTGCAATTGTATTTATTTCGATGTTTACCGTATAATATTGTAAATAACTTGATTCAGTAGGAGAAATATAATCAGATGTTGCAGTAGGGATTCGGGGATTTCGAATTTTCACATGGTATCGTAGCACAGGTGAAGCAAGAGAGCAGACCGGAAGACAAAGAGACTGCGCAGAGACAGCTCAAAGGCTCATCTCCAGCAAGATCGATGCCGAATTTCCTAGTGACGGGGTGAGATCATCTCACTACCTTTTTGTCCAGTTAGATCTCTGTATAGGATTGCCAGTTTGAGAATCCGAAGAATTGTACTCAGAAATTACTGCATAATAATACAAACCCTCAGTTGCTGCAGCAGTTTCCCACATTGGGTTTTTCCAGAGATATTTGTCCAAAAACAACAGTGTCACTTCTGTGTGCTATTTCTTTCTTGCACAGTTCTTGTTTCCGCATATTATTTAAGTTGTGAAGGTTGCAGTTCTATTTATTTCGATGTCTACCATATAATACTGTAAATAACTTAATTCAGTAGGAGAAATATAATCAGCTACTGCAGTAGTGATTCGGGGATTCCGAATTTTCACATGGTATCGAAGCGCAGGTGGAGCAAGAGAGCAGATTGGAAGAGCCGAGCATTGAAGAGGAGGGAGATTGAAGTGTTGCGTAGGTAGCAGATCGAATCCCTAGAGGAATTGCGCAGTCTAGGCCAGAAGGGCAAGATTCTCAAGGAAGATCTATCTCTGAGTGAGTTGACAAAGAGGTAATATTTCCAAATCGAGATTTGTCAGCAGCAAAGGGAGCAGCGCAGCAGAAGCTTCAGCGCAGAGCAGTCTTTAGGTGAGACGCAGTTTTTTGCAGCAGTTGTTGGGGCAAAAAAACGTCAGAAGAAGGAAGGAGACACTTTTTGAGGGAATTTCTTCCTCAGAGAATTCCTAGCAAGGGAATTCGATTTCTCGATTGGTGAGCAACAATAAAGAGGATCAGATCTATAAACTCCAACAGGGAGTGCGTAGGCCAACCTAAAAGCAACACAGAGGAGAGAGTAGGCAGTTCGACATTTTGTTGGCAGAGATGGCAGCTAATGGGCTGAGAGATCAAGATCGGTTGGACAAAGCATCCAACTATGTGATCTGGAAGACTAGGATCTCCTGCCTTCTGGATGAGCATAATCTCAAAGCCTTTGTCGATAGTGGTAGTTGAACCTACAGATGCGGATCCACTCAAGAAGTACAAGGTTGAAATGGCGAAGGCCAAGCAGTTGATCCTCGATGGAGTGAGGGAACATGTTGTATATCACATCGCTGGCAAAGGGATTGCCAAGGAGATGTGGGATACCTTGGCTACGTTGTATCAGGTATCTTCCGAGCAGCGGAAGATGTATTGGAGGAGAAAATAAGATCCACGAGGATGCAAAAGGGGAAACACATTGATTCGTTCCTATCGAAGCTTCAGGAGGTCCAAGATTCGTTGGCAGTTGTAGGATCAGCACCTCAGCCTACCGAGATGGTGAGGTTGGCCCTCAATTCAGTCTCAGAAGAATGGCAAGTGTTTTTCCAGAGCAGCCTAGGCAGAGAGAGATTATTGGATTGGGATGGGATGTGGGTCGCTCTTCAACGGGAAGAGATGAAGCGAGACTTAGTCAAGTGCAAACTTGATAGCAACAGCAGCAGTGGGACGAAGCCCAAGGAGGAGGAGGAGAATGTAGCCCTTGCATCAAAGGGGCAACAGAAGCAGCGAAGCCAAAAGAAGGACGTCTCAAAGATCAAATGTTTCTGATGTGATGAATTTGGTCACTACGCTACACAGTGTCCTCTCAAGAAGAAGCAAAAGGATGTGAAACATGATCCGCAAGCTGCAACCGCAAAGATCGAGGAGGAGGAGTTTGTCATGATTGCCTATATACCTCCAGGGGAGAGGTGGGTGATCTAGTACTGTAATTCGAAAGAACTGCAGATGGGCAGGATCCTTGAGGAATCCACCTCTTGGATCAATACATTGCTACAGGAGCCCATATCAGGAGTAGCAAGATGGACCAGTGTCAATTGGTGCAAAGGAGTGCCAAAGTGACAGTTGCAGTAGCTAGGAGCGCCAGAGACCGAGTAGCGCAGAGCAGAGTTGGCAACAGTACAGTTGGCACAGTGCAGAGTCAGCAACAATGCAGATACTTCAAAGGGTCAGCGCAGAGACTAGCAGCAGTCAGAACTCCAGCAACAGATGCATCATGCTGAACACCTGTTCAGTATTTTGGATGTTTTTCCATTGTTGTTGTAGCAACAGCAGCAGTTGGAGAGGGTTGCAATGCAGATGCAGTGTTGGCAATGGCAAGGCCAACAGCAACACAGATGCAGCATTTGCGCAGTAGTTGGTGGGCAGAGATGTCAGACATCAGCAACGCAGAGAGAGATGTTACAGAGTCAGGGTGATGCTTCAACAAGTTGCATTACTAGAGCACATTCCTCGCTAAGAGGGAGTGTTGATTTCTGGTAGCATCGGATGTTCTCTAAGCCTCAAAATTTGCAGGGAGGCTAGGACACATGTATTCCAAAATACCTAGAAATTGTTTTGGAAAATTCCACCCAGAGACAGTTTTATTAAAATAATTGATTATTTTTAATGGGTGCCTAAGTCTAAACTTAGGAAATTAAAATAATTAAAAGGTATTAATGAAACTAGGTGTGAATCTTCTAGAAGAAGATGGAGATCGAGTCAATATGATATGAGCCATTGATTAGAATCTAATCTGGGTTGTTGATTACTCAACTAGAAGATTATAAGGACTTCAATGGGCATTTGGAAAATACATTGGGTGAGAGATCAGAGATCGATTTTCTCAAGAGAGCAGTCGTTGTCGGAGAAGATGATCGAGGAGATTTCTTGCAGTGAGGGGCAAGGATAATTTTCCGGAGGAAGTTTTCGTGGTCCGGAGAGTACAAGGAAGAGAGGCAAGAGTAGTCCGAAGAGCCAGCGTTGGGCCACGCAGAGGCAACATAGAGCTACGTTGTGGCAACGCAGAGCTTCAGAGGGAGTCTGTATTTCTGTTGGGGAATAGTCAGGATCTAGTGCTAGAGTCGGTGTGTGAGACCAGGAGTCCAGTGGGTCGAGCTTTCCAGCAAGCAGAGGATCGAGAGGAGGTGCAGCGTAGTCCCAGCAGTAGTGATACAGTAACTGCGTGGGAGTGGTGTAGTATTGTGCAGAGACTACACAGAGGCTCATCTCCAGCGCAGATCAGTGCCAAATTTCCCAGTGACAGGGTGAGATCATCTAACTATCTTTTTGTCCAGTTAGATCTCTCTAAAAGATTGCCAATTTGGGCATCCGAAGAATTGTACTCAGAAATTACTGCATAATAATACAAACCCTCAGTTGTTGCACCGACTTTCCCAACATTAGGTTTTTCCGGGAACATTTGTCCAAAAACAACAGTGTCACTTGTGTGTGTTATTTCTTTCTTTCTCAGTTCTTGTTTCTACATATTATTTATGTTGTGAAGGCTATAATTGTATTTATTTCGATGTTTACCGTATAATACTGTAAATAAATTGATTCAGTAGGAGAAATATAATCAGTTGTTGTAGTAGTGATTCGGGGATTTTGAATTTTCACAGCTCCCCTATCTTAGTCTAGTAGAGTATTCCCCAATTTGCATCATACCCACAAGCTGGGATTTTTGGCATTGTAGCTCCCCATCTGACCAATGGGTTGAGAGGGGTTGGGGGTGTATGATCCTTACCTTTGGTAAGTTGGGTATCTCTCCCAAGCTTATGGTACAAGGTGTTCTACCACATGACCCTTGAGGGCCATTGTTGGGAAGATCAGTCGGCAATAGAATGGATGAGACATTGTATTTCGCCTATTACCTGACATGTTGATTTATGTAGCATCGGATGTGCTCTAGCCTCAAAATTTTGCAAAGAGACTAAGACAAATGCATTCTCCAAGACCTAGAAATCGTTTGCGAAAGTTCCACCAAGAGATCATTTAATTAAAATAATTAATCATTTTTAATGTATTCCTAAGTCTAAACTTAGGAAATGTGATTAATTAAAGGGTATTAATTAAATCTGGTGCGAATCTTCTAGAAGAAGACGAGGATCAACTCCTAGTTAATCTTAGTCTTTGATTATGTTTTAATCTTGCAAGTTGATGCTCCAACAAGAGATTATAAGGAGTTAGATGGGCACTTGGAGAACACACTTGTGCAGTTCAATTTTGCTAGGTAGTCGATTTCCAAAGTAGCAGTTGTGAGTTGCTAGAGGTGATTCAGTAAAGTCGAAGCAGTGAGAGAGGGGCAGGGATAGTAGACTGAAGGAGATTTTCCAATTTTGGGGAGTGCAAGTTAGAGAAGGCAGAGAGAGGTTCAGAGAGGCAACGCAGTGCTTCAGAGGGAGTCTAAAATTCTGTTGAGGAGCAGTCGAGATCTAGTGTCAGAAGCCAAGATGTGAGACCGGAGGCCCAGAGGGTCGAGTTTCCAACCAGCAGAAGATCGAAGGAGGAAGTGACGCAGTCCCTAGAGGTTGTGACGCAGAGGCAGCGTGGGGCTAGCCATCCAGAGCCTGGATCAAATTCGGATCACCCGTGATAGTGTGCGAATTTTCTCACTACCTCTTTGCCAGTGTATTTTTTGTATCAGATTGCCAGTTTGGGCATCTAATGATTTGTACTCAGATTACTACTGCATAATAATAAAACCTTCAACTGTTGCACCGGTTTTCCCAAGTTAGGTTTTTTCGGGGACGTTTGTCCAAAAACAACGGTGTATTTGTGTGTGTGTTTATTTCTTTTCTGTGCAGTATTTTATTTCCGTAGTATTTTATTTTGTGTAGGCTGCAATGTATGTATTTCGATATTTGCCATAGAAAAACTGTAAGTAATTTGTTCAAAGTAATTTACAAATAGGAGAAATATCATCCGTTTGTTGCAGTAGGAATCGGGTCACCAATTTCTCACATGACATAGTGTGAAAGACATATGCTCCCTTATGAGATGACTTGGGGTGAGAGTGTCCCATGGGACCTTCCTCACTGTCATTGGATTCCGGGTTGAGACTAAGCTCCCTGACGTGGTCTCAGGTTGAAATGTGCCCCCTAATGTCATTCCAAATTGAGATAAGCTCTTTGATGTTGTTGATGTGAATTGAGGGTGGTACCTTAAGCTCCCCTCCAATGTCAAATTCTTCTTCTTTTAGATTGGAGTGTTTAGCATATGAGCAGAGACAAGTAAGAGATAAGCAAGGATAAGCAGAGATGAGTCAAGGTGAGCAATGATGACATTTGATGACGAGATACTTGAGATAGGACAAGATTTGACGACAGGATACTTGCAATGATTACGTGATGCAGTTGGAATTTTTCCCTAGCTGAGAGGAAGTGTTAATTTGGAAGCTCTGTGACAAATTCCAATCATGGTACTAGATTCCTCTTTTTGAGAGGACCAATTTCGATCTTTGAAGCACTGGATTTGGACAAGGGAAAGTATATTTTTGAAGTGAAGCCCACATGTGCACAAAAGGACAGGTTGGCCCTGAAGAGAAATTGGACACCCTTGGAAGCCTATAAATACAAGTGACCTCAACCTCATTTAGACAACATCATCATTCATTCTTCTTTCTTTGGTTTGGCTCGCACAAGTCTAAGATAGTGTACAGGTCTGAAATTGCAGCGTCTGAAGCTCGCACGTGCGATTAGGGCTTTCAGTTCCCAGTCGCAGGCATGCTACAGGGTATTTTCGGTCACAACTGCACGCACGCAGGCTTATGAGTGTGGTTGGAGGGTTTCAGTCGCACGCAGGTACACTCTCTTCGTGTAGCTGGAAACAAGGGTTTGATTTTTACAGCTGATCGCAAAATTCGACAATTGACCGCAGAGTTCGACAGCTGACCGCAGATATTGACAATTGACCGCAGGCTTCTGAATTAGGATTTTGATTATTAGCATTATTGGGTTCATCTCTTGGATGTTGTTTAGTTGATTTGGTTGGATAGTTAAGTTGTTGAAGATATGGATCATTGTACTCTCTCTTTGTTGAAATATTCAATGACAATCTAATAAGAAGAATTTGAAAGGGTTTTCCCCGTAGTGGGTCTTGCCATGGTCTCCGACCAATCCTGGTGTCTCTATGTGTGAATGTCTTTCTTCTATTGTTCCTTTATGTTTCGTTGCATTGATGATGATATTTTTTTTCTATATAATTATATATGATGTTGAATAATGTTGTAAATCATAATAATGTTATGATGTTGTGGGGTGAATTCAGTATGTAAATGATGAAATGCGATTATCTAAAGCAAAGATCAATAAAACCATAAGAAAAATTAACAATTGGAGCCATGTACAGTGACCTAAAGGGGCAAGATCATTGATAGAGGAAAATTAGTGTTGTTGCATATAGAGAGACAAAGGACTGGGCAGATGTGTTCAGGATACGACCAGTGGAGTTGTGAAGTGCACTAGATCAACTAGTAAGTCAGTGTATCTTGTTCAGAGTAGATAGGTGGTCAAAATTGTTGACACCAAACCCTAGCTTGTATTTCTTGTATCAGTGATTGTATGAGGATCGTGATCCCTGGTACGAGAGCCTTAGACAGTTGTTTGCAATTTGTTAATGTAACGAAGTTGGGTTATTAAAAAACTATACAAAGTTGTATATATTCGTGCACTAGTTGATTTGCTATTGTTTATATTTCGTTGTGCAAAGTAGTTTGTTGTGGTATTTGGCTTGGTAGTGTCAGTGATTCTAGGACCCTAACCTAGATTCCAGTACCGTGGAAAAACAACATGGTATTAGAGCTACTTTGAAGGGCTAGTGAATCAGAGTGTGCACAGCAAAGCAGCGAAGAGGGAGTTGAGATTGTCTAGATCATGGAGCAGATGTTTTAGCTAAAGACATGGAGATGTGGTCTTGACTAGCTTGGCAACGAGATTGGCTAGGAGTTTTGGTGGATTGGTGGTGAACCTGGTGAACAACAATTTGTTGTAGGGCAGATTACTGATCATGGACTTCCTATGACTTGCCATAGATCGTTGCGACAACTCTAGGAATGCTTTAGCATGGACGAGATTGGCATTATCAAGATTGCTTCATGTGATGAAGAACATCTTGGGAAACTAGTTTCATCTTTGGGCATTGATGTTGCATATCCGAGATTGGAGGGATGTGCATGTGTTGTGTTTGACCCAGAAGGATGAGTGCTTGCAAGACTAAGTTGTGATGATGATGGCCACGCTCAAACGTAACTCAGACTAATCTTGTAGGACACGAGATCAACAATAGGTTGAGCCAATGGAGATCATGTAGACTCAAAGGGAGTCTAGCTTCAAAGGGAGCAGCCCTATGGAAGTGTTCAGATCTTCAGGTTCAGATGAGATGAGGCAGGGGAACTATTGAGATAGCATGGTTCATTCTACAGAGTATGTTGCAGTGGTGGACGCCACATGGGCTAGTGTCGCCGGTGATGATGATGGAGACTTCTTAGTTTTAGAAGTACCTCCCTCGCTAAGAGGCAGTGCTGAGATTTGTAGCTTGGGATGTACTCCAAACTCTACGCTATAGGGTTGTGGAGGAATTGGCACCACAAAGTCACTTGTGAGATAAGAACCCAAGCATGTGGGCTTTACACCCAAGCTTGTGGGTGTGAAACAGTGTATGGATTTGGACACTTGGCATGGAGATTATAGGGACGCTTAAAGGAACAAGGGGGCGCTTGTAGCACCAAGAGAGGCCTTGTGGATTGAGAGAAAGGAAATTTTATGCAATTATGTAGGTGAATTTGTCTTAAGTTTCGAGTCAGCCTTGACTTGAGGAGACCATTTGAGAAAGTTAGACGTCACCCTAATGAATGATATAAATAGGAGTGAGGAGGAGCCTCATTCCTCACCCAATCAAGTAATATACTCCTCATGTGAAGACTAAAATAGGAGGTCAAGTCCACATGCAAGGAGGAGAAAGGATCAGGTCTGGTTAGGGTTGGTTTCAAGATTGTTTTGGGTTGTGGTTAAGCAGTTAAAGGCAACGAGTAGAAGGAGACTAGTCTGAGACTTTTCAAGGCGAAATATGAGCATGAAAATAGAAGCAATCTATCTCTAACAAGTCGATATTTCTAAAGTATTATAGATGGAAGAAATTATGATTCTTGGAGGGCCAAGTAGCCTACTTAGCAACCAAGGATAGGCCACCATCATCTACAATAGGAGAGAAGAAATCAAAGGTTGTTGCAGTGGCTTGCAAGTGGGTTGGATCTGCCTTAGTTTGTCCTAGTTTGGGATGAGTTCTTCAAGAAAAAGTCTCCCTCAGACTCAAGGGTTTTGGAGAGCGAAAGTGGATGTCTACAAGGAGGACAAGTGCAGGATTGGTATGCTAGTTTAGGACAGTATTTGGAGCAACCAAAAGAACAATTTTGGGAGGGCTATAGTGACTTGCTCCAAGCCCTTAGTACAATCACTTGAGAAGGAATTTGAGGACTGTTAGAAGGGCATAAGAAGGGATGCTCAAGACTAAATTTTGAAGGAAAAAGGAGGTCAAGGGAGCAATTTGACTAGCCCAACTTTGTCGTTGAAGGACTTTTGACAGTGATAGGTGGCAGCCCTCCATGCCCCAAGTTTGCCTCATTGAAGCAGCACAAATAGGCAATAGAGGGAAGAAGTCCCTAAGAGTTGTACTCTTGAAAAACTAAGGAGTAGCTAGTGGTCAAGAAGTCCCAAAGGCACTGAGGAGCAGCAATGGGCAGTCTAGAGTTGTTCCTAAACAGAGTTGTGTACAACTCAACAAAAGACCCTATGTCTTGCTTGTTGATGGGCTAATGATCAGCTAGAGGGCAGATTGGAGTCGTGTTCAGTGACCTAAAGGAGCAGGATCATTGATAGAGGCAGATTGGTGTTGTTGTAGATCGGGAGCCAAAGGATCGGGCAGATGTGTTTAGGATACAACTAGTGGAGTGGTGAAGTGCACTATATCAACTAGTAAGTCAGTGTATCTTGTTCAGGATAGATTGGTCTTCGAAGTTGTTGACACTAAGCCCTAGTTTGTATTCCTTGTATTAGTGATTGTATGAGGGCCATGATCCCTCGTACAGGAGCCCTAGACAATTGTATTACAGTTTGTAAATATAACGAAGTTGGGTTTGAAAAAAAGAAAAAGGTAAAAAGTTGTCTATATTTATGCACTAATTGATTTACTGTGGTTTATATTTCGTTGTGCAAAGTATTTTGTTATGGTATTTGGATTGGTAGTTTCAGTGATTCTAAGACCCTAACGTAGATTCTTGTACCATGGAAAAACAAGAGAGCACCCAAAATCCTAGTGTTGTCTACTAGCACAACGGTTTATTGGTCGAAGGCTCAGTATGCTTGCTTGCTCGACCTTACCATCCTCCTCTCTAAGGCACGTTGTGTGGGGGTGTGCATGTCATGTGGACCAAATTAGCATATAAATTTAACCATACCATTAAATTAACATATAAATTTAAACATACCATTTTATGTATATGACAAACCACTATTTAAGTGGTACTACCCGAGAACCATGCTATAAGGAGAAAACATCGAGCAAACAAATAATAATTACAGTATTTTTTTTAAAAACAATGTGACTCACCCACCCTCTGCCTTGCATCTACATTTCCTAAGATATCTTCTCTGCTCGACCCTCCCAGACACTACCATTGTAGTCGCTCACTGCACATAGTAATATTATATATGAGATGATAAATAAACCACTGAAGCTTAAAGGATAAATATACAGAGTGATGAATTAACCATACACATACCTACCCTCCCTTGGCTGATATTATAACAATGACAATCATGAACAATAATCCCTCAACATGTGAACCCCCGTGTAACATTTCCATTTCTTTCATATCAAGGTTCTAGGGAAAATATTGACTCTTAGACCCATGAACACGATCATACTACCTCGAAACCATGACAAAATGATAAATCATTGTGCAACTAACAAATATTTCATTGTATTAAAGGACATTAGTATTGTGTAGGAGAAAAGTATGCCTCACCCATCCTTTGTGCCACGTTTGTAGAATGTCTAGTGCATCTTCATCACTTGACCTTTGTAGACCATACAATTGTAGTTGTTCACTACATAAAAAAGATCAATATAGTTGACTATGAGAGCATAGATAAAACATATAATAATTTGAATAGCAAACAAATGGAGCCACAGATACTTTTAAGTGAAGTGCATTGCATGTAGGTATGTTGACTCACCTTCATTTATGAACAATAACCTCAATTTTCTCTGTTTGCTTCCTTCATTTCCATTTCCACACCCAACAAACGAAACCACAACCAAACTACAAAAAACAAGAAAAAAATGCAAAACAAAAGAAAATGAATACAAAACAGCATGGCCATGCTCAAACTCAACAAAACAAAATATTCAGACAAGAACAAAGAAAAATTTGTAAACATCCTCTTTTCACATCATCTCTCCTGCAATGTTTTGTCCTCCACTAAAAGGGAAAAAAGTGGGTTGAATAAGGTTAAAATACACACACAATTAGTAATGTTAAACATATTTCAAAATCAATAATTATTCATAATAGGAAACACACCTCCCCTAGAGTTTGTTTTATAACGATGGACACTCTTTTGTATTCCACTTGCTCGTGCTCATCAGAACCAACCATCTACAAAAGATACACAATAAGATATTAGAATTGTTATATAAGTTAAACTAGAGAGTACGCAATAATTAATCGTAATAAGAAACACACCTTTCTTTGAGATTGTTATATAAAAGGGAAGAGTCCATTTTGTATTTCACGTATTCATGCTCACTGGAACAAGCCATCTACAATAGATACACAATAAAATATTAGATTCTTATAAAAGTCAAACTAGAGAGTTTGAAGGCATGAACTTGTCATGCAACTTAGTTCGAGTCCATTCATATTCCATGCTTATCTCAAAAAAATATAAATTTTTTAAACAAGATGCACTTCTACTGAGAATAATACAAACAAGGTTTTCATAAGACGTATTTTTTTTCCGAAAAGGAATCTATGCATATCTAAAGATATTGAACACCCAAAATCCTAGGGTCCACAAGGCGCTAGTGTTTTACGTTAGCACAATGGTTGATTGGTTGACCTTACCCACCTCCTCCATAGGCTTTCCCTCAGACCAAGGATCGATTGTATCCTTAAAAAAGCCAAGCATTGACTAAGGGGACCCCCTTAAAGATCTACCTAGCCAAAGGGCTCGATTACTACTCCAAGCCAATAAAGGTGATGCCAAAACATGTGTTTATGACAACCCCTCCATGTTACTATTGTCCCTTGATGGATCAATCTCACTATGCCTTATGGTGGTCTGGAATACATTACGTGTTAAACCCATCAAAAATGTTGGAAATGGAATGAATAAAAGATGACATGCTAGATTGAAACATGCATCACATAGTAAACACAAAACCCCGATAACACCAAAACGATTTTCATTAAGCTCTTGAGAGAGGAATACTAATGTTATCCAACCATGACTTACAAATGCAGAAGTATTTCCTTTATGTAGTGTAGGTAAGGACTCCCTTTTCATTAAAACAATATTTTTATAAAATCCCTTCGACCTGGTCTAAATTCTAGAACTGATTAATCAAATATAAAATAATAAAAAATGCAAGTGGCTTTGCCACATGTACAATAAAACATAAAATGAGGCCCCATGAAAGTTTTGTCAAGAAGAATTCATCCTTTAACATCCACAACATAATTTTGATCACCTTGAAAAGAGATTCCACTACTTAATTAGAATGCACCCGAATGATTTGTTGAATGATGTCATGTCCCCAATTAATAATTTTGCTATAAGGGAATTCTCAATTTTGCAATTTTTGGCAGTTAATAAATATTTGGCATATAACCTTAGGAAAAGTGGGTGGAAAAGGAATATTTATAAAGGTGCCACCCCCAAACATTAGAAAAGCCAAGAAATTCGATGGGAAGTGGAGAGTGGGGGCCATTCTAAGGGAATACGCACCCCTTGGAGAATTCGAATTGGGTGAGAGAGGGAATTTGATGGGTGTAGCCCACAAGGAGCATGGGGGATGGCTAGCTACAAATTGGAGCTAAGACTCTCATTTTAGGGGCTTTTTGAACATTTGACAAACTTTGTTGTTGCTCAAGTAGTTCAGCTGAGTCACAAGTGTTATTGAACACCAAAGTTTCCCAAGGAGGAAACTCACCCTTCTCTTTGGTGGACTACGAGTGCCACCCTAGGAAGGTTTCACTATTGTCTTGTGGAAGCAGGGAGAGGCATAGCACAGGTGCCACAAATTTTCTGAGCTAAATTGGGTCATGGAATCAGAGCCACACTATCTTTTGGGGAGTTGGTGCCAAGAATTAGAAGCCACACCATTTGTTGGACACTACTTGCAGAATTTGTTGGAGGAGAGGAGAGAATTACAGAGCAGAAGTGAGCCCATCTCACCAATACGAATTTCTCTTGTTGAGCCTACGCAGTTACTACCCAGGCCTATGCAGTAATTGAGAAGGAGTTGTTGTGGGTGGTCTTGGTCAAAGGTATTTGGAGCTGGGTTGTTGTGTGGGAGTTGGAAGGGAGCCAAGGGGATATTTTCCACTATTTTGGAGGGCTGCAAAGACAGAATTTCCTACAAACCAAAATTCATTGGTAGTGGAGAAGTGTTGGGAATTTTGGGTCAATTTTGGAGCTTCAAAACTAGAGAAAACCCTCTCTGGGTTTCTCTGGGTTTCTCTGGGCTTTTGACAAGGATTTCATATCTAATTTTGGAAAAAAAATTGGGCAGATTTAAGGGGTCAAATTAGGTTCTCAACACAGCCAGCAATTCAAAATTACTAGGACTAGCGCAGATTTCTAGAAGATAAACTCATGCAACAGTTGGGCATTGATATATCGACCACCTGAGGCTTGTAGCTTGCCTTGTGCAAGCCCAGGTGCACCCCTCCTATTTCACATTGTACTCCAACAGTTATATATAATAAAATTTCCCATTTTGGCGTGTTTGGGAGCATTTCTGGTTTATTAATGTTTACTGAAAAAGTTTATGCTAAATTGTCTTGCATGTTTTTGTTATCACTGTAAATTTTTCCATTAGGAAATTTACAGTGGTATCAGAGCATGATCTTGGCTAGCTATGGGGGAGCTAGCAAGATCATGGAGTTTTTGGCCATGCATGCGTAGCGACTGGTGAATTTATGGGCACTCCAATGACACAGAAAGGAAAGGGTACACAAGGAATCATGGAGGAGTTGATGAGGCAAAACCAACAGGTCCTAGAGAGGATGCAACAAATGGTGGGGATGTTGAGTCATACCTAGCAGAGAAGCCATGTGCATGCGCGCACAACCCAGCAGTACAACACCCATACGTATGGCCAATTTGGTTGTCCTACCATGCCTCATTTTTTGGATGAGCCAGAGGAGAAGCATGGGTCAAGGACGAGATCATCCTGTAGAGGAGGGCAGTTAGAGGGTGAGACCAAGGGTGTTTTTGTTGGTGGAGACCGGGCTTTAGATGTCAGGAGCCTGAGGAGGAGGTTGAGCATGAGGACACGCAGGATGGTGAGGGGCACATTGATATACCCAATGTGGCACAGGAGTCACCATTGTTGGAGACCTATTTGATAGCACCAGTTGACACCTTGGTGTAGAGAATAGAGCCTCCACCTTAGAGCCATATGTTGACGAGGTGTCGTCCCTAGGAGAGGTGTTAGGAGACACAGAGGTGCCCGCAACCATGACTAAGTTCTCTAATGGCATCCACCTACAACAGCATGGAGAACACATAGAGGGACGTGAGCTAGTCATGGAGGGGCAGGTTGTGACCCATGTAGAGCCCATGGTGGAGGAGGACGAGCAGTCATCTTTTGGGCCAGCCACCGATTTAGACCAAGTAGATGCAGAGATGTAGAGTTACCTATATGTGTTGACCCGCCCGGCGAGACGAGGCAACAAGAGTTGCGCAGCATGCAGCGTTCGCAAGTTGTAGTGTTAGTTCAGTGTATGCAGGTTTGTGCTTTTGATCGTTTCCTTGGGTCGGATGGTGAGAGATTATGAGTTGTTTCTTAGTGGAGTGGGCTAGGCATATGGAGTCAGTTATAGGCCAGAGTGAGAGTATGTTCAGGCATCGAGGATACTAGAGGCCCAAGTTGGCATTGGGATCCAGGTGGGACTACCACCATTTGCCAGATACACAGATTGACTATGGCATTGGTGACATAGTTGACCCAGTGGTCGAGCGCACGCATTTGCTAGGAAAATTTCAGTGAGCATCAGTGACCTGTCAGTGTGTGAGGGAACTCCATGGGTCATCAGGTTATGTTGGTTATGTGTGGGGTCATGAGATAATCAACACACTCTGGCAGGAGATTGTCGGAGGAGGTGGCATTGGCAAGCCACCAAACAATGCCTTATATGGGGTTAGGGATCCTCCACAGTTATGTGGGGCATAGAGGACACGAAGGAGCAGAGCAGTGGTGGCATCGCTACTAGTACCTAGGGAGATTCACTTCCTAGGTCCCTCTAAGAGGATTTTGAGAGGAGATCCATTCATTAGAGGGTATGATGATGCGACGGTGGAGATGATGATGACAGTCGGCTACGGGGCGACGCGTACTATCACAGCTGTAGGCCATGACATCCAGCAATGTGTAAGAGCATACAGTGACGAGCAGTGGCCTACAGAGGAGCATGGAGATGCATGGACTCCCATCACACTAAATACACATAGAGAGTGTGAGGTACATTGACACAGGGAAGATATGAGACGATACAGGATGGTCCAGCAATAACACGAGGTATCCAGTGGTTTACAGGGATAGGTCGCAGGGTACAGTGGCATGTCGTGGAGTACGGGGATACTTGGTGGTATGCAATGGCATATGGTGCGGCACAATGGGCTCTTAGAGCGTTGCCTCCAAGGAGACTTATGGACAGGGACATTAGGTGTACCGTTGGGTGCAGCTCACCCCAGATCGATGAGGACGCGGTTGAGCTTCTGGGGACACCATGTTTAGTAGAGAAAGGTCTTCGATTGGGTTATCAGCAGATCTGAGGCAGAGAGAGGGACATCCATAGGATTACTCTTTGGTATCCCTGCAAACTCTTGATCATACCCTTGGGGACTTACCCACCCATCACTCTCCAATGTTTCTTACGGTCGCAGAGCGTTTGGTTGCTACCCTTGATGCTCTTCGTTCAGGCAGGACATGGGAGGCCCACCTTAGGCGACTGGATGAGACACCGCGTGTCATGGGCGAGGAGGAGACTCTCTAGTTGAGACATTTTGTGGAGGCACGAGTTGACGGATACAAGCTTAGGGATGGTGTGGTTTATTATCGAGGTATCATAGGTTCCACTCCTAGGCTCACACTTGGGAAGTCGATTGCAAGGGATTTGCATGATGCACTTCTCGCGAGACAATTTGAAGCGTTATAGGAGCCTGAGGGACAGTGGGTGGTAGACTTCATCTACAAGAGGGTACCCAGACTCCGAGCAGTGTCTAGGTGTATCATTAGGAGATGGGATAGCGGATTTCATTGCATGGTCTGGCAGGAGCAAGGCAGATTGGCATGCTTGGGACAAATTCATGGTACTTGGGGTCCACCTATGGTATACATATAGGGGTCAGAGATGAGGACCAAATGGGCTCTAGTAGGTAGTAGAGCTACGCAGCGGCAACCCATGAGGTGTGGGAGTTGTGGACCTCTAGTATGGTTATGGGAACCAGGGATTCCATTGATGTGGGGGACACTCCCTTACTTAGTGAATACAATAGGATTTTCGGTGATCCGGTTCATTATCAAGTTGACACATGGGGTATCACTGAGGTCTTCATCATATGGCGAGGCAGGTGGGTGTTCAGGATTGGGGCCAACCATGGAGTGATAGGTGTGGGCATTACTGAGTCCTCTCGACAAGTTGGGTATAGCCTCAATCATCACATATATTATGGTCGATAGTTGCAGGAGATGAGGTTCTGGTACGAACATGTTAGACAGTTAGTCGTGACCAGAGTGTCACAACGTCTACATGACAGTTTCTTCCTGTGATGGGCTTGGTACCTTGGCATCACAGTACTTGACAGTTCATCTACCTTTGGGGGTGAGTTGGGTTTTATGGGGGGGAGACCATTCTGACCTTCCATTGGATTTTAGTGATTCTTTATTGCCATGGGGAGCTTCACCAGCATGGAGGGATGACCAGCAGGGAGAGTTCAGGGGAAGCACGTGCGAGCAAGGATTTATCTCCACAGGAGTTGGATTGTATCTTTGGGTGCCCACCCTTCGAGTACATGAGATGGATGACTCAGCAGAGCAGCTACATGGGGTGACAAACAAGGCTTTATATGATTGTGTTTCTTTCTTTATTGATGGTATGCAGAGGGCTTTTGGTGCCTATAACAGGTTGGACAGTGAGTGGAGCAACAGTGCTTCACATTGACCAAGACGACTTGGGGTCCTAGTATCAACAGATTTCTTCATGACAGGATAGTTTTGGGGACAGGGATGACTCAATGGCACATTTGGGACCCATGTATCGTTTGCAGTAGCCATTTGGGTTAGCTAATAGAGGGTCGCTTGTTCAGGTATTGCTTGAGGGCAAGCAATTTTTGGTGGGGAGGACTGTCGTGTCCTCAACTAATAATTTTGCTGAGGGAATTATCAATTTTGCAATTTTTGGCAATTAATAAATATTTGGCATATAAACTTAGGAAAAGTGGGTGCCAAAGGAAAATTTGTAAAGGTGCCAACCCCAAACATTAGAAAATCCAAGAAATTCAATGGGAAGTGGAGAGTGGGGGCCACTCCAAGGGAATACACACCCCTTGGAGGAATTCGAATTGGGTGAGAGAGGGAATTTGATGGGTGGAGCCCACAAGGAGCATGGGGGATGGCTAGCTATAAATTGGAGGTGAGACCCTCATTTTAAGGGCTTTTTGATCATTTGACAAACTTTGTTGTTTCTCAAGCTGTTCAACTGAGTCACAAGTGTTGTTGAACAATAGAGTTTCCCAAGGAGGAAACTCACCCTTCTCTTCGGTAGACTACGAGTGCCACCCTAGGAAGGTTTCACCATTGCCTTTTGGAGGCAGGGAGAGGCATAGAACAGGTCCCACGATTTTTTTGAACTAAACTGGGATGCAGAATCAGAGCTACACTATCATTTGTGGAGTTGGTGTCGGGAATTAGAAACCACACCATTTGCTGGACACTACTTGCAGAATTTGCTGGAGGAGAGGAGATAATTGCAGAGCAGAAGTGAGCCTGTCTCACCAGTACGAATTTCTCTTGCTGAGCCTACGCAGTTACTACCCAGGCTTGCATAGTAATTCAGAGGGAGTTGTTGTGGGTGGTCTTGGTTAGAGGCATTTGGAGTTGGGTTGTTGGAGGGGAGGAGATAATTGCATAGCAAAAGTGAGCTCATCTCACTAGTACAAATTTCTCTTGCTAAGCCTACGCAATTACTACCCAGGCTTGCATAGTAATTGAGAGGGAGTTGTTGTGGGTGGTCTTAGTCAGAGTTATTTGGAGTTGGGCTATTGTGTGGGAGTTGGAAGGGAGCCAAGGGGATATTTTCCACTATTTTGGAGCATTGTAAAGACAGAATTTCCTACAAATTGAAATTCACGGGTAGTGGAGAAGTGCTGGGAATTTGGGGTCAATTTTGGAGCGTCAAAACGAGAGAAAACCCTTTCTGATTTTTCTGGGTTTTTGACAAGGATCTCATATCTAATTTTGCAAAATTTTCTGGGCAGATTTGAGAGGTCAAATCAGGTTGTCAACATAGCCAGTAGTTCACAATTACTAGGGCCAATGCAGATTTCTGGAAGATAAACTCCTGCCGCAATTGGGAATTGATATATCGACCACCTGAGGCTTGTAGCTTGCCTTGGACAAGCCTAGGTGCACCCCTCCTATTTCACAATGTACTCCAGCAGTTATATATAATAAAATTTCCCATTTTGGCATGTTTGGGAGCATTTCTGGTTTATTGGTGTTCACTGAAAATTTTCTGTTGAATTGTCTTGCATGTTTTTGTTACTACTGTAAATTTTTCCATTAGGAATATTACAAATGAGCTCACTTGTCTTCCTTTTATAGAGTTCTCAATGGGCTTCCCTTAGCCACCACGGGTCATTACATAACTCCAAGCTGACCTTGACAAATTGTTGAAACTCCATAAAACATGAGACAAAATTCTTTTCATTCAACCGGTCGACCACTCTGTGTCAACTATCCTATAGCAATACACTTTTCGCAAAGCGATTCCATCATGTTCGAGCATTCAAACTATCCTGGATTTATCATCATTAGTCATCAGTCTAATAAACTCATTCTGTAATATTTGTAATGTAAATGATGCTAGTAAGACCATGTATGTATGTAACAACCTAGGTAAGTCTATTATTGTGGTGACAATTTTCATCCTAGGAGGTTTTTGTCTCACTGATTCATCCGTGTTTCTAAACACGGCTGATCGGCAAAGTTTTTCCCTCTAGGCTCACCCCAAAGCTAGGGTGGAATTTGTCGTCAAGATCTTAGGTGAATCCTAGTGTTCTAGTCCAGTCTTTTGTAAAAGTTATTTGGGAATAATTTAAGATAATTGGCTAAATTATTTTATTACACCTTGGTCTACTAAATCATATCGAGTCGTAGAATTGGGTATTATATTGAGGGTCTATAACGAACAGGTTTCCCCTCTTTGAGGGTTGAAATGTAATTACCTTATGTAAATAAAATTTTAGCAACATGGCTAAAATATTAGAAGGTGGAAAAAATCAATAATCCCCTCATGAGTCAATTAATTAAATTCTGGCAAAAATAAATTAAAATCTTAGGCCAGAAATTTAATTAATTAGAGTCAAAATTAAAATCCTAGAGAAAATAAATTCTCCAAAAGGAAAAATTCGTGAGTCCTAAAGAAATTAATTTTTAAAGGTCCTCCACCAAGGGAATATTGGAAATTTCAAGAAAAAATGAACACTTGGGCCTTGGTGGTTAAGTCAAAGTTACTTTTTTGAAGAATTTAGCTCAAAATAATTAATTTTAAGCTAATAAAAAATGAATTGAAAGAGAAATTCGAAAATACCTCAAAAATAAAGATTTTCGACAATGGAGATTAAAAGATAATCAAATATTTATCAACGAACGAGATTACTTTGACGGGGATCAACCCAACTAGTCGTTTGGAGAATTTATCTATAAATTAGGAGTCATTTACTTCTCAAATTACATAAAAATTTTGAGAAAGCTCTGAGTCAAGCTCTACTATTGTACTATTTTTCTGGAATTAATTGAAAATACTTTGGGTTTTATCTATCGTGGTGTTACTCTTTTGTTTGCTGGTAATATTCTTCTGAATCATGTGCCTAAATGCTTTATTGATTTAAAAGTTTTTAGTTTCATTTGTTAGCAGTTGGATTATCAATTTTGCACAAGTATCTTTCTTTAGGTTTTGAGTTTAGAAAAAAATGTTATAACTTGATAGATCTAGCAAGTATCTCTAGATCTGGAGGTTTTCAACATGGATCTGGCCCCTTTTGAAACTAAAAATTTAATCTTAAGTGTGCAAAGAATTAATCGAGATTCAGATCTTGGGCATAAAGGAAGTCCTCGGTTGGACCAGCCAACTCCAAATCCAAAGATTCAAGAGCCCACTGTGTTAAATCTTTGAAGTCTATCTAACGATTGTCTTGCAGAGATCTTGATCAAGGCCAAAAATTAAAAAATCATTATTTTACTCGTTATTTTCAATAATATTGTGCTTATTTAATAGATCTGGCTAGGAAGAGCTTATTTCTACTGATCTAGGAGTGGAGTTGGATTCATACTCCTCAGATCCAGTAGATCTGTACATTATTTGTGTAGATCTAGTAATTTTGTAAATAAATTTTTATAGGTATTTTCTCAAAACCTTGTATATTATTGAAAATTGTATATGATTATGGGCTTCTAAAATGGATTTGTTGCAGATCTGACGCAGAAAGGTAAGGGTTTATATATTGAAATTCTTTGCAGGTGTCTTGTGCTTCAATTTTTGGAAAGGAGTTAAATTTTCAAAGGACCTGTTAGCTCTGCTACAAATTCGAACAGTTGAGGGTCAAAGACAGCTTGGCAGTGTCGTTGGTGCTTAAAGAAAGCTTGCAGCAGCCTTCTCCTCCCTCCTCCTTCATTTTCTTCATACCACATAGCCCTGCCTTCTCTGTTTCTCTTTCCCCGAAACCTCTTTGTTCCCCGTTTAAACATTTATGTTCTCCTTTGCTTCGCTGCAAAAGCCTATGTTATTTTGGCCCTGAGCACTAACTTTAAGTCACCATATGACCCGATCATATAACTCGGTGCTTTCATAATCCTCTGCCCTTCCTCACCCCTTTGTCGTTTTCTTAATCTCCACCGTTGATCGCCCTGATTTAACGGTCTCCGTGTTTCCCGCCTGACGTTAAACTTTGTGTACGTTCACCGCCATCCAACCGTCCGTCGAGTCATCAACGGTGGACGCTTCCCCCAATCGCGCGACCTATGCACATGTTAACCCACAGGGGCGGCGGTTTTCATCCGCCGCGCGTCGTGTTTTAACAGGATCGCGCCATCGTATACGGAAACTGCCTACCTCCAATAAGCGGTGCAGGGAATACCGCCTGCCCGCAAAACCGCCTTTCCCTGCCTGATATCCTCCGTGCATCTTCCGCGTGCGACGACCGTTGGATCCGCTGCTCCTCGATCCGACGACTCGCGTTGCTCCGTCCACGTCTCCTCCCGATAGCCTCCAGAATCTAATCTCCACTGTTGAATTTTATCATCCGACAACTCACAGCCTTCTTCCGCCTCGCCTCACAGTACTCCTCGCCGAGTGTTTTCCGTCGTTGATCTACGTGATCCTACGGCCTGTTTCTCCCGCAATTTCACACATGGTCTTCTCCCACATCCTTTCCAAACTCCTGAAGGACGGAGGTGATCTACAGATTATGTACCTGTATAAATTATTCTACAACTATTGCATTCAAGTGCATTATGGCCAAAGAAGGAAACAGGACATCCTCGAGCAGTTAACGCAGTTATTAGTTATGGAGCTTGTATTAGTCGGTACTGCATCTCCCCGAGAAGGACCACAGAATGCCAGGGAATGTCTAAATCATCCATTAAAGCAGGCAAAGTGTAGCAGAGCCCCATATCTAAGAACTAATGCGGTTGTTGGTCCATTATGACCCCTTCTCGTGTAACATAGCAGAGCAATTTTGTAAATAACCTCTATATATATCCAGAAGACAGAGGTTGATGGTTGATGAGTGTTATTTTGTTGTAAGGTTCAACTTCTGAAGACTGTAATTACTATGATACCTGCAGCGTCTGGTCTTCATTTTCAGCTAATACAAGCTTCTTTTGCTGTTAATTGCTCACTTTCTATTTCTTCTTCTTTGTTCCAGGTTGTGTCTGTTATGCATTTATAGAAGACAGAGGTTGATGGTTGATGAGTATTATTTTGTTGTAAGGTTCAACTTCTGGAGACTGTAACTACTATGATACCTGCAGCGTCTGGTCTTCATTTTCAGCTAATACAAGCTTCTTTTGCTGTTAATTGCTCACTTTCCACTTCTTCTTCTTTGTTCCAGGTTGTGCCTGTTATGCATTTATTCATGTACTGTAGATGTTTAGCATTAGAGGCGCTGTCATCCCACCTCTATGTTTGAATCTAGCACGTATCATTGAATTTGTATGCAGGTTTCTGTTATTTTAATGCCAAAGAGCTGTCATCATGTCTGTGTATTAGGAAACAGATTTACAGACCTTTTAACTAGTTGCAGCTGGCCATCACAAGGACCTGTGCATCTGCTGGTGTGATCAGTATTCTCCATCATCACATTTTCCTTAAAGCTGTGAGTAATTGGTGGTCTAAAGCCTTGTAGTTTGGGGGTGTTCACCCATGTCTGGGGTTAAGCATAGTAGAAGTGGTTATCTGGCTTGAATATGCAGCATTTCTTTCATTCATCCACCATTTTCCAACATTTTTGTTGAGTTTGTAATGTTCCCGAGCATCTTTGATATACAACCTAGGAGAGTTTCTTGGGGTGATAACATTAATTGGCACTGTTGCCGAGGAGAGGAGAATTGAAGCTCAGCTTCCCTGGGAGAACGACACAGTTCCAAGCTTTGATGATAGACAAGGTTTGGACACATATGTTGGTTGTAATCTTCTATCTGGCGACTCCAATGGAAGAAGACCAAGCTTTGGTGACTCCACATTGCAGTTCTGGTGCAGTTGGTGAAGCATGTTCGGTGAAATACTTAAAAACCATCAACTGAATTAGTGCCTGATCCTGAGAAGATCTTTAAGCAGAAGAAAATATCGCAGTAAGGAGCACCAGAATCAGGTAAGCCTTAAAAGTTCCATGTATTTCTGTTAGTGAATGTCACCTTCAGAGATTCTTTTAGCTCCTTAGTCATTCATTTCCCTTTCGGACCTCAGTTCAAAGAAAGAAGCTTTCCATGTTGTCCATCATATTCCTCTGTTGCTGTCATTCTTTTCATTGATTCATACCACTTAGTCTACCAGTATCCTTTTACCTTACCTCAGTCATGGCAAGCCAGCAAGCTCTTACAAAGATAGAACGAATAGTTGCTGCTAGGTATGGACCCTTAGTCTTGCCTACCCCTTTGAATGCCATGCCTGCAGGAGATTATCAAGAATTTATGCCAAAGTTTACTGGTGCAGAAGGAGTAAAGGCTGAAAAGCATTTAGAAGCCTTTTATAGCTATGCTGATAACTTGGATATCAATGAAGAGGATGTCTAGATGAGGGTTTTTGTCCAAAGCCTAGATGGGGAAGCTAGAAAATGGTTTAGAGAATTACCCCCTAGGTCTATTGTAGACATTGAGGCCTTAGATGATGTGTTCCTAAAACACTGGGGGAATAATAAAGATCTTCTCTTTTATCATACTAAATTTGGGAACTTGCAGAGAGAAGATGGTGAGCTGCTGTCTGATTTCAACATCAAATTCAATCATATGTACAGCAAAATGCCAGCTGAAGTAAGACCTACCCCTGCTTCTGCTATGCTCACATATGCTAATGCCTTCGATTCTCAGTTCTGCCTACTGTTAAGAGAAAGAAGATGTACTTCTTTCGCTGATATGCAAGACACAGCCTTTGAAATAGAAGCAAACATCATTGCTGCAGAAAGACTCGAAGGTGATGCTGAAAGCAGAAGACAGGGAGGTAAATCCTCATCATCCTATGATTCTGAAATAGATGAATTGGCAAGGATGATAGTATTTTTGGCCTCTGAAGTTTCCAAACTAAACGCTGAGCAATATTCTAAGGAAGCAGGAGCTCATTGTTCCTTTTATTTTCCAACTCCAAATCCATATAAAGGAGCACATGTGCATTTGCAGATTTTGCAAATAAATAAGATTACAAATGAAGACAAAGGGGTGAGGCCCCTTTTACAGAATATAGTCATGGAAGAAGTGCAACATGAGGAGGAGGTCCATGTTTTGGAAGGTGCTCCTTTCCTAACAAGGGCTTCTTATGAAAAAGCATTATCCAGAGGCACTGTTTACCAGTTTGTTGTAGCTACAGAACAACAAGCTGATCAGCGGAAGCAGTCAACAGTAGGTCCCACCATCCTCAAAGAGTCTGAGCCCGAAGCCAGCCCACCTTCCAGTGACTATGCAGATCTGCAAATTAGCCAGCCTGCTATCACCCCCTGCCCGGTGATCAATAAGGGAGAAGAAAGCTCCCTATCATCTTTTGTTTCTTTGTCTGCTCAAGTGACGATCCCTCAAAGTTGCCCCTTGAACACTGAGGTAGGAAATAGCTCAATGCTCAAGGCTGAGACTGATCACCTCAGTTTTGATTTTCTGAAACCTACTCAGATGGCCTCCACACAGAATGAAAGGGCAGCTTTTCAGATGATAGAGGAAGAGGGTGTACAGTTTTGGGACTCCTTGGGTGTGGACTGTTCAAAGCAAGATGAAGGAGCAGATAATGTCTCTGTGTCCCTTGCACAAGAATACAATGGTGCATCTTTCATATTAGTTGTGCAGACTACAAAAGACACAAACAAGTACACAGCAGTCATGATTATTCAGCAGTTGTACAGAGGCTCCTGTGAAGAACATCCAAGGAGGAAAATACACAGAAGGGAGATGAAATTTGATCCATATTTACCTATTAAGCTCAAATGCCCCAAAATATTTGAGGTAGAGGATCAAATAAATCCAGTTTTGCTGATCTATGATGAAAAGAGAACAAGAGAAACAATTTTGGTGGCTCGGCAGATGGGCAGTTTTTGAAGTTACAAGTTTTCAAGCCTTAATATTGTAATTGTGTTCTTTTAGTATAAACTTAATTTGACTCCATTCCCAATGGATACTAGGCAATGTGTTTAAAGCTAAGTTTTGTATGAAGGCATTGGTCTACAGTTCTTGAGACCTCACAGGGAGGATCTCATCCCCAGAAGGAGCCAGTGTTAGCTCTGCTACAAATTCGAACAGTTGAGGGTCAAAGACAGCTTGGCAGTGTCGTTGGTGCTTAAAGAAAGCTTGCAGCAACCTTCTCCTCTCTCCTCCTTCATTTTCTTCATACCACATAGCCCTGCCTTCTCTGTTTCTCTTTCCCCCAAACCTCTTTGTTCCCCGTTTAAACATTCCTATTCTCCTTTGCTTCGCTGCAAAAGCCTATGTTATTTTGGCCCTGAGCGCTAACTCTGAGTCACCATATGACTCGATCATATAACTCAGTGCTTTCATAATCCTTTGCCCTTCCTCGCCCCTTAGTCGTTTTCTTAATCGCCACTGTTGATCGCCCTGATCTAACGGTCTCCACGTTTCCCGCCTGACGTTAAACTTTGTGTATGTTCACCGCCATCTGATCGTCCGTCGAGTCATCAACAGTGGACGCTTCCCCTGATCGCGCGACCTGCGCACACGTTAACCCGCGGGGGCGGCGGTTTTCATCTGCCACGTGTCGTGTTTTAACAGGATCGCGCCATCATATACGAAAATTGTCTGCCTCTGATAAGCGGTGCGAGGAATATCGCCCGCCCGCGAAACCGCCTTTCCTCGCCCGATATCGTCTGCGCATCTTCCGCATGCGACGACCATTGGATGCACTGCTCCTTGATCCGACGGCTCACGTTGCTCCATCCACGTGTCCTCCCGATAGCCTCCAGAATCTAATCTCCACTGTTGAATTTTATCATCCGACGACTCACAGCCTTCTTCCGCCTCGCCTCCCGGTACTCCTCGCCGAGTGTTTTCCGCCGTCGATCTGCATGATCCTACGGCCTATTTCTCCCGCAATTTCACACATGGTCTTCTCCCACAGCCTTTCCAAACTCCTGAAGGACGGAGGTGGTCTGCAGATTATGTACCTGTATAAATTATTCTACAACTACTGCATTCAAGAGCATTATGGCCAAAGAAGGAAACAGGACAGCCTCGAGCAGTTAACGTAGTTATTAGTTATGGAGCTTGTATCAGTCGGTACTTCATCTGCCCGAGAAGGACCACAGAATGCCAGGGAATGTCTAAATCATCCATTAAAGCAGGCAGAGTGTAGCAGAGCCCCATATCTAAGAATTAAAGCGGTTGTTGGTCCATTATGACCCCTTCTCGTGTAACATAGCAGAGCAATTTTGTAAATAACCTCTATATATATCCAAAAGACAGAGGTTGATGGTTGATGAGTGTTATTTTGTTGTAAGGATCAACTTCTGGAGACTATAACTACTGTGATACCTGCAGCGTCTGGTCTTCATTTTCAGCTAATACAAGTTTCTTTTGTTGTTAATTGCTCACTTTCCACTTCTTCTTCTTTGTTCCAGGCTGTGCCTGTTATGCATTTATTCATGCGCTGTATATGTTTAGCATTAGAGGGGCTGTCATCCCACCTCTGTGTTTGAATCTAGCATGTATCATTGAATTTGTATGCAGGTTTCTGTTATTTTAATGCCAAAAAGCTGTCATCCTGTCTGTGTATTAGGAAACAGATTTACAGACCTTTTAACTGGTTGTCGCTGGCCATCACAGGGTCCTGTGCATCTGCTGGTGTGATCAGTGTTCTCCATCATCACATTTTCCTTAAAACTGTGAGTAATTGGTGGTCTAAAGCCTTGTAGTCTAGGGGTGTTCACCCATGTCTGGGGTTAAGCATAGTAGAAGTGGTTATCTGGCTTCAATATGCAGCATTTCTTTCATTCATCCACCATTTTCCAACATTTTTGTTGAGTTTGTACTGTTCCCGAGCATCTCTGATATACAACCTAGGAGAGTTTCTTGGGGTGATAACAGGACCAAACCCTCTCCTAGCCTTATGGCTAGGGTTTGAGGGCCAAATCTTCCCATCAAGACATCCGCAAGGGTTTTTAGCCTTTGAGGCTTAGATCCATTCCCTTTTTTATCTTGTTGCATCAAAGTTTGGCCCCATTTGGAAGCCGCTAAGCAGAGGCTTGAAAACGCATCATTTGAGCTCATTTCTGCTAGCTGTAATCCCTCCTTGAGCCACAGACCTCTCCATCAGCCTCATATCTCCTTGTGGCAGCCATTAGACCTACCTTTTTCACCTCAGCGCAGTTCCTAAAGGTGTTACTTTGTCTACCGTGAGCCCTAGGTTCCATTTGACAGCCCTTTTATGCAAAGCTGCCCCTTCATTCTTCAACGTTGTCCCTTGAACCTTCTCCGCAGCCTCTTCTTGCCTTTCTCTGCCTCCTTCCAGCTTTATCCCTGCCTTTTCAGCCCTTCACCTGATCCACTGCCTGTGTAGCATCCTTCCCTCACCTCTTTGTACCTTCCTTTCCCCTCATCCTCAACCGCAAGCGTTGCTAGGCTCCCATAGCTTCAACGCAGGCCTGAGTGGGCTCATTGACCCTAGCCACAAGCATTTTAAAGTCTTTACCACTCCGAATATAATCTGGGGTTGATAATTTGTAATTGCAATTCAACGTTACAACATTGGAAGGGTTTCATTACTCGTTTGGAGCCAACAACAGTTATTTGGACGCTGCATTTGGACTATCATTCACTGAACAGTGGCCACAAGGCATTAGAGCCTTGATCCTCTACCACAGACTGTCATAAACAAATCATATCTGAGACATCTTCATATATAACTTAAGCCTAATAACACTCTAAAGTCACCACATAATAATCACAATAATAATCTAAGTGTTTTGGCTCGTCTTATGCATCTTCAGTGATAAATCTTGACATTAGGTGATTGATAATACTATTACTGTTGACTGATTGCACTATTACAGCGGTATTTTCTAAGCTTACAAGGTCTGATACAGCGCTTTCTTTCTATTATCATAGTTCATTGTCTCTTCTTCATTACATTTGATAATTGATCTGTATTTCAGTGGACTGGTATACATATTAAGTAAGCTACAGCCAGCTCATATTTTTTATTAGCAGTGGTTTCTTGAGATCTGGAGCTGAAGCTTCATACTTGCAGGTGGTCTAGCCCACAGAAAATTTGTGGACAAGCGTGCTGAAGAAATCTAGCCTTGGGGTTTTCCTGGTTTGATCCCTAACTCATCCATTTTTCTCATAAGTTGTTATCAGTCTTTTTAATTTCATAGCAGTGGGATAAGGTTGCATATTGAATTTCGATTTGCTTATAAAGCACTAAATTGTCACAAGAAAGTAAACAAGTGCTCAGCTCTTGCCCATTACATTCCAGTGTGTTGATTTAAACTATTTCATAAGCAACAAGTGTAACTGGAGGCCCAACTCTAAGAGCATCTAACCTTCACTGTTTTACAGAGATTCCTTGTCATTTTTAAGAGGGTTTTGATTACATTTAATTTGGCAAATAATTATCCAATCTAACAGTATTGGTTTGACTGATCCTAAACTGCCAGAAGTCTGATTCATTTCTGCAGTAACATCTCAGTGGTATATCGCTTCTAGTCCTACATTTGCATATTGTGCATTGATTCTTCCTATCTGTATTTGACAATTAATTTTAGCTTAAGTGGACTGATATTATATTGACAATAAGCACAGTGACCTCATCCTATTATTGACATTGGTATATTGAAAGTCTGGTGCATATTTAGTAAAGCTAATCATTAGCATAAAGGCAGCAGATTGGTAGAAGGTTGGTGTTTGTTTCTTGATTCAAATATTGTCTAGGGTAATCTTTGCATCTCTTTACTAAAACATCTATCCCTCATCCCCTCTCAAAATTGTACCTTTCATAGTTGCATTTCATTGTTGCATTGCATTTCCTAAAGACTTTGGAAGCAGCTGTGAACTTGGAAACTTGTTTGGAGCACACTTTGGAGATCACTCTTGCAGCACCTTTGATGTCACATTTTGGAGCAGCATTATTGAAGCCCCGGTGATGTAACTTTGCAGAGTACATCTCAAGCAGATGAAGAGTCTTGGAGACACTTTCTAAGTGGACCTTTGACACACCCGTGTAGCAGTTCTTTGAAGAAGTAGCATTGAAGACATCCTGGAAGCATTATTGTAGAGTATTATTGGAGGATATTTTTTAAGTCTTGTTGAAGTATCCCTTAGAAGACTTGAAGCAACCTTTTAGCCACCTTGAAGAACTGAGCATTGTTGAGGATGACCTTGATGGACTAACCCCAGGAGCATTTTGGAGAATTTGTTGAAGCAAACCTACCCCAGGTGCATTTTGGAGAATTTGTTGAAGCAAACCTAGTGGTTTTCATTGTTGGAAAAGAAACATTCTTAAAGGAGATCATTCAAGTCTTGTTGCAGAAGATATTGGAAGCCTTGAAGAACCATTAAACCCAAATTGAAGATTTGAAGCAAGGGGTTGGAGCCCTAGAGGATTGGAGTCCTCAAGAAGACCAAGTTGGAGCTTGAACCAACTAAGAGGGTTGGAGCCCTAGAGGATTGGGGTCCTCAAGAAGACCAAGTTGGTGCTTGGTGAAATACAAGTTGGAGCTTGGTGAATTGAAGATTGGAGTCTTCATCTAGGGTTGGAGCCCTGAGGAATTATTGTACAGTTTGAGATTTGAATAATGTAAAAGAGGATTGGATTACTCATTGTTTTTATTAATAATTATTTTGTTATAAATATATTTTTGTGTTCTGTTTTACGTGATCTTAACTGGCATAAAAATAACAATTGTAAAAGAAATATTGATTCACCCCCGTCTTAGTATGCCATGTGTCCAAAGGTAGCAGGAGGAAGCTAGAGCCCACAGCAAAAAAGGGCATTTTCATGGGTTACAATGAGACATCTTTGGCATATAGGGTGTATGTTCCATCACTCAAGAAGACAGTTATCAGGCGAGACGTGAGGATTAAGGAGTACAGAGCTCTAAGGGAGTCCTTAGAGCAAAAGCAGGTTGGAGTACCTGAGGAGGAGCTACTCGCTCCCAAAGAGGAGCCTTAGCCAGGATCACAGATTGAGTCTCAACCAAGTGGCAAGAGGGCCACACAGCAGGGTGAGGAGGAGGAGAGACCGAGACGAAAGCAAAGAGGTACTCAGTCAGAGACTATGGCACAGGGAGGAAGAGAGCCAAGTGGGTTAACATGTTGATTCAAGAGGCCCAGGAGCATGTTGAAGCTCCTAGCTCTATGTTCAGGCAGAGCAAGCAGCCACAGAGGTACACCTCGTATATGCCATTGATGACAGAGTGGTTGGACACAGAGCCTTCTCGTTATGATGCATCCTCTTAGCAGGTTTGGCAAGATGCCATCATGGAGGAATAGTCCTCTGTCATGAAGAATGATGTTTGGGAGATTATGCCATGACCAGAGGGCAAATCAGTAGTAGCCTCGCATTGGGTGTATAAGGTGAAACATGGAGCAGATGGGAATGTGAAGTACAAGGATAGGTTTGTGGCCAAGGGCTTCTCACAAATTGAGAGCATAGACTATGATGAAATGTTTGCCCCAATAGAATGGTATTCATCCATCAGGACTATTTTGGCACTTGCAGCACAAATGGGGTGGAAGATCCACCAGATGGACGTGAAGACAACATTCCTCAACGAAGTGATTGAAGAGGAGATTTATACAGAGTAGCCAGAGGGGTTTAAGCAATTCAACAGAGACACGCATGTGTGCAAGCTAAAGAGGGCTCTTTATGGGCTCAAGCAGGCTCCAAAGAGTATGGTACACTCATATTGACAGCTAGCTTCGAGGATTGGGCTTCACTAAGAGTGAGGTGGATCCTAGCCTATACGACATCATGGTTGGAGGGCCTCCACTCATTCTAGTGCTCTATGTTGACAATCTTATATTGATTGGAGCAAATAGCTTGATTTAGGATTGCAAAGCAGACCTTGCAAGGGATTTTGAGATGAAGGATATATGGCTTATGCAATATTTCCTTCGATTGGAGGTTTGGCAAAGTGATGGTGAGATCTTCTTGGGACAGGGCAAGTACATGCAAGATATTCTCATGAGGTTTTGTATGCAGGATTGTAGGCCCATGGCCACGCATCTAGTCACAAACTGGAGGAAGGTGGATGCTAGCAGAGTAGAGCGAGTATATGTTGCATTATACAGGAAGCTCATCGGGTCGTTGATGTATTTGGTCAACACACAGCCTGATATTTGTTTTGTAGTAAACTAGCTGAGTCAATTCATGATGGAACCGACCAAAATTCATCGGGTTGCTGCGAAGCATGTTTTGAGGTATCTCAGAGGCACAACAGATTATGGATTGTACAAACAGGTTGATGGAGTGAGGCTTGAGGGCTTCACAGATGCAGATTGGGCAGGGTGCTCCACAAATCAGAAAAGTACCTCAGGTCGCATCTTCAACATTGGGTAAGCAGTTGTTTCTTGGTTTAGCAGGAAGCAAAGATCAATTGCACTTAGTCCAGCAAAGGTTGAGTACATGTCTGCCAATTTGGAAACGTGCGTAGCTATCTGGATAAGGAAGTTGCTTGTGGGACTTTTGAGACAAGGGATGGAACCTATTGTGATACATTGAGACAATTAGAGTTGCGTTAAGCTCTCTGAGAATCTAGTGTTTCATGATCACTCAAGGCATATCGAGATCAAGTATCATCATCTCAGAGATTGTGTGCAAAAAGGGATAGTGAAGCTACCATACATTCCAATAGAGGAGAAAACAACGAATATCTTGGCCAAGGCATTGGCAAGAAGCAATTTCATCTATTTCAGAGACAAGTTGGGAGTTGTACAAAATCCCCTCCTCGTTAAGAGGGACTGTTGAAAAGTGGAGCGAGTGGAAGGTCTTCTCTGGCTCGTGCCTTAGCCAGAAAGACCACAATTTGTCTTTCCTTGACCATGGAGTGAGTTCATGGACATGCTAAGTTTATTTCCAATTTGCGGGAATACTACTCACAAGTTCATGCATGGTGTTTGAGGATCAGTTAAGTGGATCCTTCTTTAGTTTGACTACAAAATCGACTGGAAGTTATGAGTGCAAATAGAATGAGTTGGAGCTTCAGTCATTGATTGAAGTAAGGACAAGTTGTGACTCCAGTTATGATTGGAGAGAGAACTAGTTCGAACTCAGTTAACTTGTCAACCACACGAGTTCTAATTTTGTACTTGCCAATTTTAGCATGGACCGAATCTATAAAGGAAGGACGAAGGAACAAAGGTTAATCATTATTGAGTGCACAAATTTGTGTGAGATCTCTTTAGTTGTGGAGTGTGTATCTTGGAGGAGCTAGTGCACAGTAGTGAGGAGACTTACTTATAGCAAAATTGCGCTTGGATTTAGGAGTTGCGTACTAAAGAATAGGAGATCCTGTGCACTAGGAAATAGGAGGCCTAGTTGTTGAAGAATCTAGGGCAAGTAGGATTAATGTGATTCTTTTTAGCTTGATAACTATTTGTGAGGTGTTTTAATTTTTCTTCTTAGCATACTCTTCACTAGGATTTACGAGTTGTGTCCTAAATAATAGGAGATCTTGTGTGCTAGGAAATAGGAGGCCTAGTGTTGGCATTATGATACATATGTTGTACTTGATGGCAACCCACTTATCTAAGATGATAAATTATAGTGCAGCAAAGTTCACGCACTTTCATGAAGATAAAAGTTTATTTCATGTAGAGAAAAGTTCACGCACTTTTATGCAGAGAAAAGTTTATTTCATGTAGAGAAAGGTTCATGCACTTTTATGCAGAGAAAAGTTTATTTCATGTAGAGAAAGGTTCACGCATTTTTATGCAGAGAAAAGTTTATTTCATGTAGAGAAAAGTTCACGCACTTTTATGCAGGGAAAAGTTTATTTCATGTAGAGAAAAGTTCACCCACTTTTATGAAGAGAAAAGTTTATTTCATGGAGAGAAAAATTCACGCACTTTTATGCAGAGAAAAGTTTATTTCATGTAAAAAAAAAAAGGTTTGATCTCACGCACTTTCATGGTTGGTTCATGGTATTAGTTCGACAGTTTTTGATCCTATGGTTTTGGCCCGTGGTATTGCATCCAAAAGTGTTGATCTCACGCACTTTCATGGTTGGTTCATGGTATTAGTTCGACAGTTTTTGATCCTATGGTTTTGGCCCGTGGTATTGCATCCAAAAGTGTTGATCTCACGCACTTTCATGGTTGGTTCATGTTATTAGTCCAACAGTTTTTTGATCCTATGGTTTTGGACCGTGGTATTGTGGAAGGCCTAAGACTATAAAAGAGGAAGGAGATCATTTGGCAAAGTATCATCGAATGAATTGAATATCTAATAAGTGATAGATCTGAAATATTTGTGATTGGGTTATGGTGCAGATCTGGATCTGAATGAAAGAGGAACCTTAGCGCATAAAGAAGGATAAGTTCTTTTGATGGGTCATAATCTTTATGCTTGAATAATAGTATCTTTGCATGATTTTGATCTGTTATATGAGGCGCATGCTTGATCTATAAATCTGACAATCTGGGTTAATTAGTGTCTGAATATTTGAAAGAAGGAATTATTCTTTATAGATCTGCACGCAGGTTTCAGGTTGTTGAAGTAGCGTATATCTTTTATCTAGCTGCCTCTGTCTATTGCTGCAGTATTCTGGGTTCAGAATTTGGTGTGTGGTTACTGTTACTGTGTTCTGGGTACAGCTGTTAGAGAAGTGTTTACTTGATTCAGTGCTAATTGGGAAAAGGAGATTGTTTGATGCAGATATACTTGATGATTGATTGATGTTCATGGATCCAGTCTGAAAATTTATGAAACGTGGTCCCTGGAAGAAAGAGAAGGTTGTAGCCTTCAGTAGGCCAGCACCTACGTACTAGTATCTTGGCTAGTACAAGAGCTAAGAGGGTTGTAGCTCTCTGCAGGTTGTAGCCTGCGTACTGGTAAAGGACTGCACCAGTACAAAATCATTGTAAAAGGAGTTTCTTATTAAAAGAAGATAGAGACATATTGCAGCAGGTGGTTTTCACCCACATTGGGTTTCCACCTTATATCTGGTGTTCTTTTGTGTGACTATTTGCTTTTCTTGTTCCTGCTCATTATTTTATGATACTGACATACAAAGTAATGATCAATATTTGAAGAATTATTCAAAGTATAAATAAGGAAGATATATTGAAAAGAATTTGATAATACTGATTCACCCCCCCCCCCTCTCAGTATTATTTCCAACAATTGGTATCAGAGCAGGTCCTTCTGAAAAAGCTTGATCGCTTGAAGGAAGATCTAACATCATGAGCAACTACGAGAGGGAAGCATCAATCAGGCCACCGATTTTTGATGGGACAAACTTCGTATATTGGAAGGTAAGAGTTACTGCCTATCTTCAATCTTTGGGTACAGAAGTATGGGACATTATAGAAACAGGGATACTTTTCCATCAGCTACTCCTACAGATTCAGCTGAGAAGAAGAAATATGAAACAAATGCAAAGGTGGTTAATACTCTTCTAGGATGTCTATCTCAATCTGAATTCGTGAAGGTTATGCAATATAAATCCGCAAAAGAAATATGGGACAAG
Organism: Pinus tabuliformis; assembly: GCA_031772625.1. NCBI lineage: Eukaryota > Viridiplantae > Streptophyta > Pinopsida > Pinales > Pinaceae > Pinus > Pinus tabuliformis. Next base: position 1,759,787,084 of record CM062816.1, on the reverse strand, counting down.
ATTGTTTTGAGCTACGAAGGAGATGAACAGGTAAAACGTGCAAAACTTCAAACCCTCGGGATTCAGTACGAGAATCTCAGAATGTATAATGATGAAAGTGTGGCTAACTATTTCCTTCGGGTAGATGAGGTTGTTAATTGTATGAAAAACTTGGGTGAAGAAATAAAAGAGGCTGTTGTGGTTGAAAAAGTCCTAAGATCATTGTCCCCCAAGTTTGAATCTAAAGTATCTGCAATAGAAAAAAAGGAAAATCTACGAACTCTTACTATGTCTCAGCTACACGAAATTCTAACTGCTTATGAAATGAGAAAAGGAGGTCCATCAGACAGGAGAGAAGCTGCTTTTAAGGCTTCAGGCAAAGGAGACTATTATGAATCAAGTCACGTGCCAGAAGAAGAAGAAGAATCAAATTTTGTCAGAAATCTTCAACGGGGTACTGGAAGGTTCAGAGGTAAGCTACCTTTTAAATGTTTTGCTTGTGGAAGAGTAGGTCATTATGCTGCCAAATGTCCTCATAAGGATAAGATTGACAAAGGAAAGGAACCTGCTAGATGGAACAAGAAACGGAATGCAAATAAGAAAAGCTACTACACTCATGAAGACAGTGATGGTCTATCAAATAGTGATGAAGATGAACGAGGTAATGACTATAAACTTTTAATGGCATTTGAAGATGATTACATGGATGCTATAGATGTGGATAGTTTTTATGATGAGATTTCTAGACTTAAGACATGTATAGAAGAAAAGAATATGATCATTGATACTCTACAATTTCAAATTGATGAAAAAGAAAAATATCATGAAAAGTTAGAAGGTGAAATTGTTGGCCTTACAAAAGAAATTGAGAAAACAAAGGCTATTAATCTTAAGTTTGTCAAAGGATCTGAAACTCTGGATGAGATCATCAATGTACAGTGTTCTCCGCTAAACAAGACAGGTCTGGGGTATAATGGAGAAACATCTCAAGCATCCACCTCAAAGAGTTATCTTGATGCAGCAAGAAGGAATGAGCAAAAGCACAATGGAGATCACCAGGTAAAGCAGGGACGAATTACATCAAGAACGAACAAAGACTATCAGGTAAACCAGGGGCAATCTGTCTTAAGGATGAACAAAAGCTACAACCAGCCACAGGTAAAATCTTCTCAATTTGCTTCAAGAATGGATGACAATAGAAATTACAATCATTTGGCCGGTAGATTTGATAATCGCAGAAGTTTCTTCAATGGGCAATGTTTCTCTTGCCATAACTTTGGTCACAAAGCAGCTCAATGTGTTGCATATAAAACAATCATGACTAGAGAAGCTCAAAAACAAAGAAGTATGATCGGGATTACAAAAAGGACCTATAACAACTTTTCGGCTCTTGAAAATGAAGTTGAATGTTCTATTTGCAATAACTTTGGTCATGAAGATTTTGAATGCAGGAGCAGGTTTCAGCAGACAAAGGAACAAGCCTCAAGCACCATAACATGGAGAATAAAGGAACCACAAACAGAAAGATGTGGGATAGCATTTTATGCAGAAGGACAAGAAAATCTATGGTACATTGACAGTGGATGTTCGAAACATATGACAGGTGATAAAGAAAAACTTGAATCATATTCTGCTTTAGAAAAGGGAAAGAAAGTTTCTTTTGGAAATGATACTCCTGCAGCTATAAAAGGAAAAGGCACTGCTCAGTTAAAAGAAAAGGTCAAAGCTGGAAATGTTTTGTATGTTGATGGATTGAAGCATAATCTTTTAAGTGTCAGCCAGATGTGTGATCAAGGAACCGAGGTGATATTTAGATCAAACGGATGTCGTGTTCGTGATCTTGATACAGGTGAAACAGTGATCAAAGGTAGAAGAACTCCAAATAATCTATACATATTTGAAGAAGGACAACAACAATGTTATTTGAGCAAGGATGATGAACACTGGTTATGGCACCGGAGGTTGGGGCATCTAAGCTTTTCACAAATAAGGAAAGCATGCAAATATCAGGCTGTTCGTGGTCTTCCAGATATCAAAATTCCAGACAACACCATATGCAAATCATGTCAACTTGGAAAGCAAACCAGAACTAACTTTCCAGAGAAGGAAGGATCAGCTAGCATGCCTATTGAGCTAGTCCATACAGATGTATGTGGTCCATTTAGGAAAAGGACACCTCGAGGAGAAGAATACTTGATATTATTCATTGACGATTTCTCCAGGTTTGTTTGGTTAGGACTTATGAAGCACAAAGACGAAGCATTCGAGAAATTCAAATCCTTCAAAGCCTTGGTTGAAAATGAATCAGGTTACAAAATTAATTGCCTCGGGTCTGACAGAGGTGGGGAGTTTACCTCAAATGAATTTTTCGATTTCTGTGAAGAACATGGGATAAGAAGGGAATTCTCTACAGCTAGAACTCCTCAGCAAAATGGAGTGGTGGAAAGGATGAACAGAACAGTCCAACAAATGGCCCGTGCTATGCTTGATGAGTCCGGAACTCCCGCAACTTTCTGGGGTGAAGCTGCATATGCTGCGGTTGTTATTCTCAACAAAACAAATGTCCGAGTGAACAGCACTCAAACTCCTCATGAGCTCTGGTATGGTGAGACTCCTTCAGTAAAGCACTTCAAAATCTTTGGGAGCAAATGCTATATTAAGAATACTGATGAGCAACTTGGCAAACTTGAACCTAGAGCAGATGAAGGCATTCTTCTTGGTTATTCTCCACACAGCAAAGCATATAAGTGCTACAATAAAAGACTTGGAAGAATTGTTGACAGCATTGATGTAGTGGTTGATGAAAAGGTATACATTCCTAGGCAAGTAAATCATGAAAATATCGAAGAAAATGAAGACTACCCTCAAAGACAGAATGATGAAGAAGAAGAACCTCAAGAAGCACCAGAGGAACAGATAAGGATAGAAGAGAAGACTCCATCCCGGTACGTTCAGAAGAATCATCCAGAATCTCAGATTTTGGGGCAGAAAGAAGCAGGTGTACAAACAAGAAGAACAATTGCAGAAGCTTCAAGCTATTTGGCATTACTCTCCTCCACTGAACCACAAAATGTAAAAGAGGCATGCAAAGATGAATGTTGGGTCAAAGCAATGGATGAAGAACTTGAGCAGATCGAAAAGAACAACACTTGGGAGTTGGTTCCTAGACCAAAGGATAAGAATGTTATAGGGACAAAATGGGTCTTCAAAAATAAGTTGAATGAAAATGGGGAAGTAATTAGAAACAAGGCAAGACTTGTTTGTAAAGGGTATGCGCAGCAAGAAGGAATAGATTTTGAGGAAACTTTTGCTCCTGTTGCAAGACTTGAGGCCATCCGAATGTTCCTTGCTCTCTCAAGCTTTCAAAAGTTCAAAGTATTTCAAATGGACGTGAAATCAGCCTTTCTGAATGGAGACTTAGAAGAAGAAGTATACATTGAGCAGCCAGATGGTTTCATTCTTGGAAATGATCCAAATCTTGTATGCAGACTGAAAAAGGCTCTTTATGGTCTTAAACAAGCTCCAAGGGCTTGGTACTATCGTTTGGACAAATATCTTCATCAACAAGGTTTTTCAAAAGGATCAGCAGATAGCAATCTTTATATAAAAATTGAAAATGACAAATTGCTAATACTTGTTGTGTATGTAGATGACATTATCTTTGGCAACAATGAAGAATCTATGAGTCAAAGCTTTGCCTTGGTGATGCAGAAAGAATTCGAAATGTCCTTGCTTGGAGAATTGACATATTTTCTTGGCCTGCAAATCCAACAAAAGGAAGGAGGGATCTTCTTGTCTCAAACCAAGTATCTCAAGCAGATTTTGAAGAAATATGGCATGGAAGATGCAAAACCAGTATGTACACCCATGGTCACAGGATGTAGCCTCAGTGCAAATGATGAATCAGCAACAGTACATCAACCAACCTACAGATCTATGATTGGAAGTCTACTTTATTTGACAGGTACCCGACCAGACATCATGCATGCAGTGGGAATAGTTGGAAGATTTCAGGCAAATCCAAAGGAAACTCATCTTCAGGCAGTAAAGAGAATCTTCAAGGGACTCAGAATTATGGCTTATGGTATCCTAGAGATACAGATCTCACACTTCATGCTTATACTGATGCAGATTGGGCCGGAAGCGTGGATGACAGGAAGAGCACAAGTGGTGGTGCATTCTTTATGGGTTCCAGATTAGTATCTTGGTTCAACAAGAAACAGAGTTCGATTGCCTTGTCTATAGCTGAAGCAGAATATGTTGCTACTGCATCTTGCTGCACTCAACTCCTTTGGATGATGCAGACCTTGCAGGATTTTCAAATCACTTGTACACCACCCATCTCCATCTTATGTGATAATACAAGTGCAATTAGCATTTCAAAGAACCCAGTCATGCATTCAAAAACCAAGCACATACCATTCAAGTATCACTTTATCCGGGAACAAGTGCTTGAACAAAAGGTCAAGTTGGAGTATGTTCCTTCTAAGGAACAGGTTGTTGATATACTCACCAAACCATTGCCTAGGGAGACCTTTGAATACCTCAGGCAAAAGCTGGGGGTTGTTGATGCATCATCTTGTTGTTGAATCTCTTCTGGTTGTTGGTTGTACGCAAGGTTCATCTGAAGTATATGCGTACATGTGTTGGGTTGCGGATTGGTCAAAGATCGAATGGCACAGGTTCAGGGGGAGCATATCATGCATTGTTGGCATTATGGAGGAAGTACAGAAGGAGATCATGGATGTTGGTCTGAATATTGCTGCAATACGTCTCTATCTCTCTTTCATGGTCATTTATGGTGTTTGATGGATTATGGTTCTTCTTTGCAGATCTGGTTTATAGTCAGGGGGAGCATGTTCTTAGGGGGAGCATAACCCTTTGCCCTTGATGTTAAAGGGGGAGAGTGATTGGTTGTTGTTGCCATCAAGTCCAAAGGGGGAGATTGTTGGCATTATGATACATATGTTGTACTTGATGGCAACCCACTTATCTAAGATGATAAATTATAGTGCAGCAAAGTTCACGCACTTTCATGAAGATAAAAGTTTATTTCATGTAGAGAAAAGTTCACGCACTTTTATGCAGAGAAAAGTTTATTTCATGTAGAGAAAAGTTCACGCACTTTTATGCAGAGAAAAGTTTATTTCATGTAGAGAAAGGTTCACACACTTTTATGCAGAGAAAAGTTTATTTCATGTAGAGAAAAGTTCACGCACTTTTATGCAGGGAAAATTTTATTTCATGTAGAGAAAAGTTCACGCACTTTTATGAAGAGAAAAGTTTATTTCATGGAGAGAAAAGTTCACGCACTTTTATGCAGAGAAAAGTTTATTTCATGTAAAAAAAAAGTTTGATCTCACGCACTTTCATGGTTGGTTCATGGTATTAGTTCGACAGTTTTTGATCCTATGGTTTTGGCCCGTGGTATTGCATCCAAAAGTGTTGATCTCACGCACTTTCATGGTTGGTTCATGGTATTAGTTCGACAGTTTTTGATCCTATGGTTTTGGCCCGTGGTATTGCATCCAAAAGTGTTGATCTCACGCACTTTCATGGTTGGTTCATGGTATTAGTCCAACAGTTTTTTGATTCTATGGTTTTGGACCGTGGTATTGTGGAAGGCCTAAGACTATAAAAGAGGAAGGAGATCATTTGGCAAAGTATCATCGAATGAATTGAATATCTAATAAGTGCTAGATCTGAAATATTTGTGATTGGGTTATGGTGCAGATCTGGATCTGAATGAAGGAGGAACCTTAGCGCATAAAGAAGGATAAGTTCTTTTGATGGGTCATAATATTTATGCTTGAATAATAGTATCTTTGCATGATTTTGATCTGTTATATGAGGCGCATGCTTGATCTATAAATCTGACAATCTGGGTTAATTAGTGTCTGAATATTTGAAAGAAGGAATTATTCTTTATAGATCTGCACGCAGGTTTCAGGTTATTGAAGTAGCGTATATCTTTTATCTAGCTGCCTCTGTCTATTGCTGCAGTATTCTGGGTTCAGAATTTGGTGTGTGGTTACTGTTACTGTGTTCTGGGTACAGCTGTCAGAGAAGTGTTTACTTGATTCAGTGCTAATTGGGAAAAGGAGATTGTTTGATGCAGATATACTTGATGATTGATTGATGTTCATGGATGCAGTCTGAAAATTTATGAAACGTGGTCCCTGGAAAAAAGAGAAGGTTGTAGCCTTCAGTAGGCCAGCACCTACGTACTAGTATCTTGGCTAGTACAAGAGCTAAGAGGGTTGTATATCTCTGCAGGTTGTAGCCTGCGTACTGGTAAAGGACTGCACCAGTACAAAATCATTGTAAAAGGAGTTTCTTATTAAAAGAAGATAGAGACATATTGCAGCAGGTGGTTTTCACCCACATTGGGTTTCCACCTTATATCTGGTGTTCTTTTGTGTGACTATTTGCTTTTCTTGTTCCTGCTCATTATTTTATGATACTGACATACAAAGTAATGATCAATATTTGAAGAATTATTCAAAGTATAAATAAGGAAGATATATTGAAAAGAATTTGATAATACTGATTCACCCCCCCCCTCTCAGTATTATTTCCAACACCTAGTGCGAGCAAAAGTAGGACCAGGCAGAGCGCAAGGAAGCAAGAGATGGGTTAGTGTAATTACAAGGTGTTTCAGGCTAGTATAGCAAAGAACAAGTGTGTTCTCAGTTGAAAAAATTGGCTTATATTTGATTCAATTGCTCAAGATCAATAAAAGACCACATCAAGGAGACGGGTTTTTCCTTATTGTGTTTCCTAAGAAAAATAATTGTGTAAATTTTTGTCTTGCGTTTTTATATTTGTGTATCTATTATGTTGCTTATAAGTTGTTAAGAAATTTTGTATCTTGGTGAAAAGTAAACTAGTTCAGTTTTCCCCATCAAGGCCAGTCACCTCACCCCTTTCTTGGATACTTGACATTGTATATATTATGTATACTAGAGTAGGATGCACTGCATATTTATTTTGCATAGCTACTATCATCATATCATGTTCACGTGCTAGAATAGATGCATTTATAGCAGAGTTGCATAATAGAATAGATTATCTTTTCTATATGGTTTATTATTTGATGAAAACATGGAAGATAAAAGTACGCCTGAGACAAATGCTTCCAACATTGTTTGTGATGTGCAAGATACAAGTCTGCAGTCCCAAGGAAGTTTTGGTGTTCTCATGAACTCCCCATTCAAGAACATTGATCATGCACTCTACACAAAGCTCATGTCCCAGTTGGAGCCAGATGTTACCCATCAAAAGTGGGTGACCCCACGAGAATTTTTCTCTTCGACGTCTCTTTAGTCGGCAACCAGCAAGCCCTAACAGCCACTGATGTAGTCGTGTGCCATTTGATCTCCATTCCCTGAACTAGTCATATGTTCCCTCGCCCATTTGTCGAGAGCATATGTTTGAAGGTGGGCAATCCAATCCTAAAGGTATGTTTTTCATTATGCAATCGGGTGCTAATGCTTGTTTTTCCTTGGGCATCTTGGTCATGGATTATTGGGTGATTTCGAAAAAGAAAGAGTTTTGACCGTAGTTTTGTTCCCTCACCTTAAACGGGGGGTTAATCCTCAATCCTAGACCTGTGGGATCACCCCTGTTGGCCTATGGCTTTAGGAAGGGCACTACTTGGGAAACCCTGATTTTGCTAACACGGTTCCATTTTCTTGTTCCATAATTTTCACTCCCCTCCGCACATTACAAGCCCTATTTCATCATCTTCCCTCTTTGGGTCCACAAGGCATTGGTACACCCCCCTCCCCTTGTCCAGAGGTTTGGATCGGGTCTGAAAATGTTGCCCTAGAGGTTGATGCAACTAAAAGAACATTAAACGCATATCATGGCCACAAGTAAGAAACAAAAGAAAAGAATATTATAAAATGCAAAAGATGGTTGGGACATTAAAATAGTGGGCAAGAGCCAAACATGGGTTCTACCCTTATCATTATGGCCATCACCCTGGTTCCTAGGGCCCCATGAGTACCCCCACATCATTAAGAAACCCATGCATGTCCCAACCCCTAATAGGTGATGAACTGCCCCACCTTAAGGGGGTAATAATTGCTTACATCATATACAACATGCTCCCATCTCTTGGAGCCATGAGCAGTAATACAAAGAAAAATCAAGAAAAGGCAAAAGGCTAATGAACTCATCATTACCATCCTTGAACCCATGGCATTTGGCCTTCATACCCCTGTGTCCCCATCCATTCATCATCATTCACATGGCACCTATCAACTGAAGGATGTACCAAGGACATGTCTTTCTCCTTACAGGTTGGGAACACCTAATAGGGTTGTTTATTAGCACTCCTACCTAGGGAGATAAGACTATTACAAGCTTAAAGCCCCAAATTTGGAAGGGAAGCCCACTACGAAATCTCAATGTGCTATTGATTAACAAGCTTGATTCCCTTAAATGCACTAATGAATTATTGTACCTAATGGTGAGGAAGCGCATTAGATCTTATATGTAGTTGACAAGTGGTTTCATCACGGGTTGGGCAACTTAATTGGGGCCCAATCCCACCATAGGATCATATTGACACCCCCAAGGTGAAGCGTTGAGAGCCATGGGGCTCCATCATGTGTTAGAGCATCATTTAATGCCATGCGCACCTTCACTGCACCCTAAGCAGTCTCTTCATTACCCCACACTTTTCACGATATGATGCACTTGCACCAGTGTGCCCCGACCAACTTAGCATATTATGGCAACTGATCCAAAGCCCGGAGGAGGTTTGTCTTACCCTTGAGACATGGGATGGAAAGCACCATCATCAGAGCCCACGTCGTTGGAGCAGCACGGGATTTTATACCATCAGGAGGCCCATGAGATCAATTCTTGTGCCCCAAACCCAATTTGGGGCCCCACATGATGTCTTGCATGGAGACCAAGGGGCCATCCCCTTGTTCGATATTTATAAAGCCCTCTCTCACATTTTGGCACAAAGAGGACTCCACGTGGCCCTCCAATGGCCCTACATCAGCATGACATCATCAATTCGGCTAGCGTTTGGATGGCTAATTTATAATTTGTGAAAGCTACTTGGTCAGCGTGTGACCAAGGCTTTCTCTTTGCCCATTATTTTAATGTTTTGGGGGCTAATTAGGCTAATTCAACTTAGTGAGGTTCATATAAATAGAACCCACTCTCAATTGTGAGAAATCATCATCATCACTTGGATTCTTCTCTTATAAAAGAACTCGCACTTTTTCTTTGAAAGCTATTAGAGATTCTTTGATGCATTTTGACATTTGGAGCTGAAATTTTCGATCTTCTTTGGAGCTATCTCATGATTTGCCGATGGATATATCATATTGTCATCTTGTAAGTTCTTCTTATTGGATATTTTCTTGAAATTATGTCCAATGTATGGAATTGGTGCAACAAGGTTAATGTTATTGAGCCCTAATTATTGAAAATCGTTTTTGGAAAGCTATTTGGTTGGCAATTGCATATGATACCCATTGTATGGAAAATGACAAATGTTCCTAGTGGATGAAGTTTTGTCTTTCTTCCATAGAACTCCATAAATCTTGAGTGGTTAAATGTTAAAGGTTGATTGCTGGAGCATTAATCTTTAGCCTCCTTAAGGACGATTTTGGCCAATTGAAAAGAAACTAGGACTCCATAGCCCAAAGGACTAGGCACTAGTCCAAGAAACTTGATGATCAACTCCTCTCTTCTCCATATTTTCTCCTCAAATTTTCATCTCCTTTTTCTAGGATAGCTAGGTTAGGGCATCAAGTGAATTCCTTTATAGAGTGAAATTTTGGATTCCGTGAGGACAAGACTCTTCCTTAGGGTCTTGCCTAAAGGAAATCTAAGCTTGGTAAAAATTTCATGGTTCCTCATCCATAAAATATTGTGCCCTAGGTGTGCCCTAGAAGGGAAACCCTTGCTTGTTTCTCCTAGACTAAGGGACTTTCTTGAGTGTTGTATGAGCATAGTATTCGTTGGAATAAATCATAAGAAACCCTTTCTCCTCCCTTGCCTTGACATAGTGAGTACCTTGGAAGTATTTCTTCCCACGATTATCCATCAAACCCTAGGCCTAACACAAGCCTTTCCTAGGTCTCTCAAAGGAAGCGAAGAGCCTCTTAGAAATATCAAAGCATCACATAAAGCTTCTTTGGGAGGTTCTGCCCTATCACTTGGAGCCTTGATCTTAGGAATACATGTTATCATTTCAAATCTCAAACCCTAAGTCTTGATCTCCTCCTAGACCTTTCTTGGAGAGTGTTTAACTTCCTTGAAGCATTGACCCATTGTTGTGTCTCTCCTTGAATGGGATTTGCGGAATCTCGACATACCTAAATCATTGATGTATCCATTCTAAGTGATTCCCTTCCTACCAGGACGCCTCATATCGGTGAATGTCTGTAAAGAGAAGGGGACTCTAATTGAGGTGACAGTGGATCATTGTCCCATTGTTGTCACTTACTCTAGTAGTGGTCCCTTAGGTATCCCTTCCTTAGGGTCGTACTAGATTATGTGGTAACAAGTCCTAGGCTTCGACTTTGGAACTGACTGAAGTTCTGGAGAACTCGATTTTTAGCAACTAGCTGGTGAGCTCTGTGCTTGAGTTTTGGAACTGGTTGAGCAATCAATGAGTCTTGGGTTTGGACTCTATAACCAATTGAGGCATGGTTATTCAGTTAATCATGTCATAGAGCATGCATCTTAGTGTGTGAACCTTGGTGGCTCTAGTTTATGGTTGTGGTGGCCATAAAGTCGAGGCCCTAGCTCAAGGGTGACTCGAGGTTGAGAGTTTATGAACCGCGTAGTTTGTGGCTGGGAGGAACATCAAAGGTCTACATCTAGCCAGCAAAATTCACATATAAGTATTTGAAAACATGTTGATGTTTATTCTGTTCTATATATATATATATATATATATATATATATATGGTTTTGCATTGTTGTGGTTGATTGTGCTCAATTGTATGTTATGGTTAAATTATGTATGTATTTGTGATATGCTTAAAATTAATGTAATCTGTTAAATGAATTTGGTCTATTTGTGTATCTATTCCTAGTTTAATTTCACCTAGGGTTTTGAGTGAAATGGTAAATTCTAAGGTTTGTGTGAGTGACGTCGCCCAGGGATGATTGGGTATGTTACAAGTCCAAATGAATTTTAGGTTATATGAGAGTGAGAGAGTGCCCTACCAATAGATGCACCATTGCAATGAATATGTTAAAGTCAAAAGAACATGCAACCCAAATAGTAAAGGAAGAACCATGAGATGACAAAGGAAAGGGCCAAGAAAGACAACCTTCAAATGAATAGACAGCCCAAGCAACGAGTCACATTTTCAATAACCATCTCATACGATTAAAGGTGCCATTAACATGTGCCATTTTTTATTAAAACATAAGCCTTCCCCAAGCTTCCCCAATATCAACATTACAACAAGGGCTAAGGAGGGACAAAATTATCACACTTGGTCTCTTCTCATTGGTAAAGACTTGTCTTCAAAGAGATCATTTCCAAGAATAACAACGCTAGCTACTCAACATAAAATCCAAAATATCCAAGAGAAAAGATCCAAGCAACAAATCACATTTTCAATAACCATCTCATAGGATTAAAAGAGCCATTAACATGCACCCTCTTTTATCCTTTGGCCCTATTACCCACCACCTGTAGGTAGTATGCATAGGAGAAAAATTTTCTCCTAGATGGTCCTCAGCGAGCAACCAACAGCCCCTTGCAGCCCCCAGATAGCTCAATGTGCCATTTTCTCTGCCACCTGAGCCAGCCATGTGATCCTTCACCCATCTTTTATGAATGTATGTTTGAAAGTGGGCCTCCCAACCCCAAAGGTATGGCTTTTCATTGGTATAGTTGAGTAATTTTCCTTACTTGTCATGGGCACTTTCGGGCATGAATTGGTGGGTGGATTCGGGGAAAAGAGTGGGTTCAGTCTATATTCTTGTCTCCATTGTCCGATTTCATGGTTACCCTTGTATCCTAGTCCCGTGGGATCTCCTTTAATTGCCATTATCTTTAGGGCTGACACTACATGAGAAATCACGATTTTGGTTGCGCAGTCCCGCTTCCCGACACCACCTGCATTACTCCCCTTCCACTCATTTTAGCCCCATTCATCTCTTTTCCCATCCGAGTCCACATGTGTCTGTTGGGTCCACATAGGGTTAGCTTCCCCCTCCCCTTGTCCACACCTTGGGTCGGGCTTGGAACAATGCCTCGAAGGTTGATGCAGCAAAAAAGAAAATAAAAAGCATATTTTGGCCACTCTCAACAGGAAATGTACTACAAAATGCAAAAGATGGTTGGGACACACAAATTTACCATGTGGGCAAAAGTCAAACATGAGCTCTACCCCTAATCCATGGCCATCACCCTGGTTCCTATGGGCCCTATATGAGCTCCCGTCATCATTAAGGAACCCATGATTGTCCCAACCCCTAGTGGGCGATCAACTACCCCACATCAAGGGGGTATCCACAAACCACTACTACACATTACACATCATGCTCTCCATCCCTTGGAGCCCCAAGCAGTTATGAAAAAAATCAATCAAAGGCAAAATGCATATGAATAAGGGCGGAAAAACACAAGTTGGGGTAACTCATGTACCACGATTTGCTCTCTCCTACACTCATATACCCAGGTGTGGGCTTCCCTTATTATAGCTACTCTTGCACCTTAACATGTGGTCTAGATGATTCCCCTGATCCCCACTCCATTCCATTATTATATCATTTTCCACCTACCACTTGAGGGATGTACAATGAACATGTCACCCACCTAACAGGGTCCTTGGTTAACCCCCTATTGAGTTTGGAGACACCTGTATATGCCAAAGCCAACTATGGAAGGGCATGCCACCATGAAGTGCCCCATTGATCCCATGACTTGTAAGCTTTATTGCTTGATTATTCTAATGACTTCTTGTATTAGAGGGCGAGGGGACACATTGGATCTTATGCAAGATTGTAGGTGGATCTTCATTTGGGGCTTGGTCTCCCTATACGGGGTCCTAGCCCTCCAGAGGGCCACATTGGCACTTATAGGGTGAGCATTGAGAGCCATGGGCCTCCACCATAGAAGATATTACTTCATGGATCCCCAACACTAATCATTGATTGCTTGTGTTCCACCTTTTGGATGAGGATGATGCACCTGGTTCACCATGCCCAGTCGGCTCCACACTTGCACCATACACTTGGCAAATGTTCCAAGGTCTAGAGGATGTCTCCCACTGCAGAGGGAGGGATTACATCACCATCCTAGCCCTTACAGATGGTCTATAGGCATTTTCGATCCACTTGGAGACCCATGAGGATGTCCTTGTGCCCCCACACCCACTTGGGAGCACCACAGGTTCTTGCTTGGAAAACAAGGGGCCAACCCGTTGCCCAGTCTGTTTGGAGTCCATTTCTACATCATGGCACCCCTTGGACTTCATTAGCCTCCTCAAAGGCCCAACGACTCACTTTGTTGATCATTCAACCCTATTGAGAGGTTTATCTTTACATTATTGAGCTATTTGGTGGGCTTGTCACCAAAAGTATTGTTATTATGCACATTATTTTATAATAGGGGCTAAATTAGGCTAATTTAGCTAAATTGAATTCATTAGAGAGTGTATAAATAGAAGTGAGATGAATCATTTTGATCATCATCACTTGGATTGGGTTCTTAACTCTTGTGATTTTCGCTATTCCTTTTAGAGGAAGATTTTGGATGTAATGGATGAATTTTGATGTTTCGATATCTCTCTCTTTTCTTGGACCTTCATTATTGGCATAATTTGGTGATTGGATATACTCTTTTATACAAGTAAGCACTCTTTTAATGCTTATTCTTGTCATTTACTTTTGTCACATAAATGTTGTTGGGATTTTCGCTATACAAGTCTGAAATTTACTATTGCTCTAATGAAATTGTGGGAATTTGTGTTCTTTATAGCGTTGCATCATGTCATGGGCCATCTATGTATGTATGTTCCCAAAGATAATTTATGTTAAATAATCTTGATAAGTCATCATTTATTGCAAACTGAAGTATAAAGTCCTTGCAGCAGCTGTTCTCATGCTCTAAATGCCATGCGGAGTTGTTGAAAGCCTCCTTGATTGGGTGAATTCTTCCCAAACCATAGATTCTCCTTGACTCCATCTCTCCCAAAGGACAAGGCACTAATCCTCCATTAGTGATCATTTTCAACGCTTATTCTTTTCACCTCCCTCTTTTTCTAGGCCTAGCCTACATAGGTGCATCAATTATCTCACAATCTAGCCATCCAAGCACTTCGATTTTTGGTCAACAACTGCGTTGAGGTTTATTCTAGAGGCCCTCCAAATTTGAAGCAAATCCGACGGTGGGATCTCGAGATATAGCAATCCCTAACTCGAGGACCATTTCTTGCCCTAGTTTTCCCTTGGCTAGTGTCCTCATTGGGATCATTGAATTCAAATCTCAAATAAATTATGTCCTTTGATCCTCTTCTCCTCCCTAATTAGGTCAAGCCCCTCTTTGGTCGATCAAATCCATACCCTTGACCTAGTTTGGGACCACTTGGGTTCCCTATGGTCTCGCAACTTTATAACTCAAATTCCACAAGGACTACATAGAATCCATTTCCTTAAGTCCAACCCTAGGCCAAGGTATCCTCATAGCCCTTCTTAAAGAGCCTGTCACCTTGCTTCTCAAGCAAGTAAGCTATTTAATTGAGTCTCTCTTGTGAATAGGTCTTAGGAATCACTCCTTATCCAATCATTGATCCATTCATCATTGTGATTCCTCTTATATTCGGTCTCCTCCCATCGGTGAAAGTCCGTAAAGAGCAGGGAGCCTTAGATGAGGTGACATTGGGCTATCACCCCATTGTTTCCCTTGACCTAATAGTTGCTCTATAGGATCCCCTCCTAGGACCCTTGCTAGTTTGAGCAGTAACAATCCCCATACTTATTTCTACTATTTTTCGAGGGGTTGAGCAGATGCTTACTAAATGAAAAGGCTAAAAAGATGGTGAGGGGTGTACATGTTGGCAAACATCTTTTAAGAACACATCTATTATTTGTCCACGATATTCTACTTTTATGTTCTAGAAATCCTTGGGAAAGTCACAAAGTGATGGATAATTTAAACCTATATTGTTTGAGACTATCATGGAGATGAACATCTATTATGTTTTTTCTCCAGGTGACAATCTTTTGGCTTAGCTGGAGGTTGTACTACCCTATGCTCGAGGAAATCCAGAAGAAGGCATAAGGTACCTTAGGTTTAATATCCAGTCAAATAACTATAAGAAAGCTAATTAGCACTAGTTGGTTGGTCAAGTTGGTAAAAGGATTCATTTTCGGTGCAATAGGTGGTTGTCTAGAGTAGGTAGGCTGGTATTGGTCAAATCATTTCTAGAAGCTTTACCAGTTTATTAGCACCTCCTAGTGTACATACCAAAAGGTAACTTAGAAAAGATCAGGAAGTTATGTTTTAATTATATTTGGAGAGATAGTGGGGCGTAAAGAAGGTTGCATTTGGCCAATTGGAAAAGGATTGGCCTTCCAAAAGAATGGGGAGGATGGGGCCTAAAAAATGCCCATCTTTTTAGACAGTCACTTGTAGCTCAATCTCTTTGGAATTTCATTTTCAAGTCCAGTTTGTGATGGGAGATCCTCCTTAACAAATATATTGCCCTTGGCTTCATGATTGATTAGGTGAGAGATGTGCGCTAAAGAGTTGCTTTGCAATGCGCCATGCTAGAGAATTGCTTTGCAACACGTCGCGCTAAGGAATAGCATTGTGATGCATTGTCGAATAGCATTGTACACGCAAGACAATAAATTGCACTAGGCTATTAGTGAGAGTTGCACCATGCTAAGGAGGTGAGGGGCACTGAGCTCTTTATACAAAGTGTGCCAGTGCAGCGATCTCACTTTGTTGACTTAGACAAACAAGGGTGCTCATTTTCTTAAAATAAAACTATGGAGGAACTCCAAATTTTAGAAATGTCGAAAATTTGGGGTTGTTATAGTTGCTACAACAGTCCCTTTATAGTAAATGCTACTAAATTAATTTCAAAATTTGATTGGAGTATTCTTTATGCATTTAGTTAGTGATAGTGTATTCATTTTTAAACAATGTTCATAGTATCTAGGATCCTTTATTAGGGTCATTCCAATTGCTAAGAAATAGTTATTGAATCTTTTATGAGGGGAATTTACATTTTGTCGTAGCCTTTATGAGGATAATTGAAATGGAAATCAATATTCTTGCTTGGCCCATGATTATCTACCTTAGCTTTCACACAACAACTCATGAGGCGTTCCACCCAGTGTTGCAGGAACCGTCTCCCCCCCCCAAGGATCTAGAGGCAGATCCGCGTCCCATACGGATCCACCACTGATCCTTCGGCGGAACCACGGATCGGAAAATTGGATCCGTGGTTCTGCCTTTTTTTGGCGATTCCTAGAAAATTGGATCCGTGGGGGCCTAATCCGCAGTTCCTATTGCCTGATCTGTGGATCCGGAGAGGATCGGGTGTGGATTTGTGGAGGTTCGGGCGTGTATCCACCGCGGATCCGAGAGAAGGTGGACGGTTCCAAGGGGCTTTTTATGTTTTTTTGTTTTGGAAATTTCAAACTGTTATGTGAGGAACTACACTTTCCGAATACTCCCAAAGTGCCCCATGATTCTCCCTAGACGCTTCCTAAATGCTCCCTAATGGTAATGTTAAATTCTTAAAGTAAAAGTGACATTCTCCTTTATCTTACATTTCCATCCTTTTACTTAAATTTTTAACATTACCATGAAATGACTCAGGATGTTTGAGAGTGGTTCCATTTGAGAGTGGTTCCAACCTCATCAGACTTCATATGGAGAAAATAGAATTTCATATCCCATTCAAAATTCCGCAGACTTAATAGCTTTCAGGATCAATGGGATTGTGGCATTTCATTGGATTATATCATGTATGAGGGCATGTGATTGGCATTAATCAAGAGCACCAAGCCCTATATGTACCCCAGTGTTGGTGTTATTGATTGTTGAACTCCTTTGTCATGGCCTTAGCAATTATGTACCCTTCGCTCAAGTCAAAATCATTGATCAGGCATGTTAAGCTTTCTCTACCATATTATAAGGCTTGGATTAAGTTGTTTGATCAAAATTAAGCAATGTTGACAAAAATCCCTATAGAATTGAAGTAGAGGCAAAGGCTAGACAAGAGAAGTGGAATCTAGATTGTAGATGGTTGATGCTGGAATAGTTAATCATTGATGTACAATGGATGCCATATCTATCTTGATTTATATAAAAATATGCATGTTTTCTTGTCTTCTACAACTAATTTGGTATTTTGGATGCTTTTTTAATATAAATGCAAAAAAACATAATATATATATATATATATATAGTAGACGCTTCGCTTCCTAGACTTTTGGGAAATGACGCTTCCGCGTCCCCGCTTCATGTAACATTGGTTCCACCATTGTGATGTCATCCACCTTAGCTTTAACACAAAAGTTCAATTCATAACCTTATCGAGAATAACAATTCAATCCCCTTACCTTATAAGTTATAAAGCAAAATTGACACAAGAGATTCACAGTGCAACCTATGCTCCAAGGTTTAGAATCAAACTCCAACACTGTGTTGGTACATCATAACCTCCAAGTGCACTCACTCTATATATCCAAAATATGATCCATTCATTTCAATTTTATGCCTAACTAGTCTTCTAGCCTTCTAGAAGCATCCACTAAATATCAATAAAACTAATGAGCCCACCTAGAAATATAATAAAATATCTTGGACCAACATGTCGAACTCCTTTACTTACAACCACTATGGGGGTAATAGTTACTTAAACAAATCCCAAAAGGTGCCATTAAAGCTTAGATCCAGAATTACACCACATAAATTGCCATTAGGCAATATAACACATCTTAATATCCCCTCGTCAATATTGACTAGGAGCACCTTGCAAAACACATATATATGTATCAAGAATAAGATGAAGAAGGTGACATAACATCACATCAAATCCTCACTTTATGTAAACTTCCTTCATCCCAAGCATAGATCTCAACTTCACAAACTTTGTCTTTGTAAAACATTTGGTGAAAATGTATACTACATTTTATTCACATATATAAAACTCCAACTCAACAATGCCATCAAACATAAGATCTTTGATGTAGTCAACATCTAGCTTTAGAGAAAAAAAATTGATTCTTTGCTAGATCACAACTGATTTTTGTAGCCTTCCTTTCAACAAGTCCAAGCTCATACAAAACATCCCTGAACCACATTCCTTCCTTATTTTTAGACCTAGTATACTCAGAAGCACCGGATGCATAACCTCAATATTATTTTAGGCTTGCCTACTTACCCCTAAAATTGCATGTGCAATTTGGACATTCCTGCCAGCAGTACAATGATGAAGATGTGTATTCCTCTGACCTTGGTGTTTCATCTCTATGGATGGCTCTTAATTCAACCTAGGAGGTAGTATTACAGATCTAATTGGTCATTCCTATTGAGAGAAATTTCAAAAGATTCATTCAAAGAAGGAAGGATTTCTTACTTAACAATAGAAGGGCAAAGAACTCCCATCATTAAAAGGTCAATGTGAGAAAGCTGTAGCAACTAAGCAAAGATGATTGATGGGATGCACAACATGCTGTTCGCATGAACAATAGATGTAGGAGAACCAACAACCATAGGTAATGTGCTTTAGTTTTCTATTTTTTAGGTCAGATTAACACTAAATAGTTTCAAGGGTTAATTTGACCTCCACAGAGATATGTGAAGTACGAGGAAATGGATCAATTGACTAAGTCTATGTGTGGTCTGGTGAATACATTGGTAATGGCAAAAAGTATGAGCTGATTATCCAGATAAGTAGAGCACTCTATTGTTGTTTGCATCAGTAATGAATGGCCTTGTTTTCAGGAAACAAAATCAATGCATGTGTTGCTTAAATCAGATCAGAATGAAGCATATCCCCAACACTAAGGCATTATTTTCACTTGGCATGCTAGCCACTTCCCTTATTGTTGATATTGCTAATCTCATCTTGCTCAGGTAGAATCATGTTCTCTAGAAAGTGGTGGTGGCACACACCGAAAACTTATATTCAGTCTTGTTTAGCAGTAGAAAGGGTGTCCCCTGTTTAGTTATTATTGGACTTGATGAGGCATCATGTCAAAAAAAAAAGTTTGAAAACTATATTCCTCAATAGACTTGAGACAAAATTACCAATAGCAGTAAACTTTGTTTTGGGGAACTGTGGTCAACACCAATTCATATTTGAGAAGGTTTCAACCACAAGGAAAAATATAGGGATTTCAGCAGTCAATAATTTTAGCCCAAGCAAAGCCATGGAAAAGGATAACTCCTTTAAGAAGATGGTGTTTGGCTTAAATTAATGCATACACTTCCAATTTGCAGCCAGGCACATACTATGTATGCTTGTGGTGGAGGAAGATGAATTGCTTCAGAATGTTTCATTACCATACAACAATAAAAGTGTATATTTCTAGATTTGATAAGGAAGGGATACATTGGAAGTAAATGGCTCTTTGAGAGTATCTTGTATAGCATGACATGGAGGTTTTTAACGGTCAACAATTCAGTGAGGAGACATATTCCAAGCTTAAAGGAAGCAATAGATTGTAATTATTTGTAAGAGTGAGCTCTTCTTATTTCTGGAAAGAATGTTTTTGGCATGGAGGTGCAGCCTTTGAGAGAGATCTGCTTTCCCTGATCTCTGATTATAATGGAAAGGTCTCAGATTACACTGATTGGTTTCTGATTCCCAACAATGGGAGCATTCTCTAGCAGCTATATACAATCCAAAAATGCACTCACATAGCAATAAAACTCTCAAATCGCAGCATGCATCAGACAGGCTTTGTAGATATGATAGAGGGGTATCTCCAACAAGATTGAAATGCTTGGTAGATGGAGAAACTAAAGCCAAATCTGAAGAGTGCTCCAAAAAGGATGATATAGGAACTTGAACATATATAAACGCCCAGCATGATAAAGGATAAATGAAGATGTTTAAGGGATGATTTCAAAATCACTCAAGGTTGTTGAGGACAGTTGGCACAAGTGGACCCCATCATTTTAATGCTAATTTTCGAGGGTTGTTGGTAAAAGGTGGTTTAAGAAGAAGCCAAGTCATTTTCTCTTAGGATGCCCCATTACTTTGAACCCCTTGACACAGTTAAAGATAAGCCAGCTTACCACTTTCATGAAGGTTTTTATGGATAAGGATAGTGACACTCTTAGAGAAGGGGGCAAACATTGTCCAAAGATACACTTGACATGGTCAAACCACCTTAAGAGAGAAACGCACCTTTATGAGTATGGTTGTGGGGAAACACACCTTTATGAGTATGGTTGTGGGGTTGTTACATTGCACATCTTTAAAGTCAGATCCATTATTAATGGAGGGTGTTATTTTGAGGAGCGACCAGCCAACCCGCTCTCCAAAGACCATTGAAGCGCACAACATAGAAGAAGTGCCTACTAACTTTGTCGGAGCAATTAGAAAGTAGCTATTGTTGTTACCACACATTACAAGGGCACCTCACCTAATTTCATGCACCTGAGCTATGTCTTAAAAGTTTGTTATCAGGTTGCCTTCTTGGGGAAGCACCCTAGTTTGATAATGTTGTTTTAACAACCCTTCACCTATCTTTGCACTAATCCAT
This sequence comes from Pinus tabuliformis, assembly GCA_031772625.1. Taxonomy (NCBI): domain Eukaryota; kingdom Viridiplantae; phylum Streptophyta; class Pinopsida; order Pinales; family Pinaceae; genus Pinus; species Pinus tabuliformis. Next base: position 1,759,766,375 of record CM062816.1, on the reverse strand, counting down.
ATGAGATCCACAATTCCAAGAAGGTAGTTATGTCAAGGAAGCAACCAACACATCATTCAAGTTCATATAGAAGATCCCAAGGAGAAAAGCTCCGAGCCAAGAGGAAGAGTTGTGGCCTTATTAAGGTATATTATTATTTATTCTAGTATAAATTAGGGGACCAGGAAATGATTAAAAAGATTTTTTTTGTTTTAGGGGGAGACAAGAAAAAAGGACATTTAAAGGAATAACATTTCAATCCCCTTACCTTACAAGCAACCACTGAATTTCCATGAGTTATTCTCCCATGGAGGGGATCACGAACACGTGATCTTGTATGAAAGGAATTTACATTCTCTTGGAGCCAGGGGAATCTCGATTTTTGTTATAAGTAAAGGAGTAGGATTAGGACGGTGACCTTCCTAGTAGTTATTCTCCCATGAAAGGGATCATGAACACTCGGAGCCTTGAAGGGATCACGAACACTAGGAGCCTTTATGAGAGGAATTTACATTCTCTCAAAGCTAGGGGAATCTCAATTTCTGTTATAAGTAAAGGAATAGTATATTGGAGAGTTTATAAGGAGAAATGTAAATCGATCTAATAAGTCAAAAAATATGATCTCTGAGACTTTATGAGGGGAAATGTAAATTGATCTTGAATCTCCTATTGTAGCAAGGCAGTGAATGAGGCAAGCCTTATAATTCTGCTCCGCCCCAATAGTATTGGGAGAATTTGCATTAAGTATTATTTAACAACAATCAGCTAAAGGTAATCAGTCTTGATCAGCGAAAACAAGTCAAAAAGCACCCAACCATCAATTTCAATCAACATATTATATACGTGTCGTTGACAACTAATAAGAACTCCAACTATATGATCGCATTCTCTTAAATTGTGAAACAGATTAGAAAGTCTGGAAACTATGAGAGGATACTTTATCAAAGAAAAAACTGCAAGCAAATGAGTTCCCTTTTTTCTTCCTGGGGAATGGCACATGGAAAACCCCTTCTCTTTCAAAATTTTGGGAGTTAACGTTTTATAATGAAGTCCCTTTGGAAAGCAAGAAACTTGAGTAACCTTGAAGAAAAAGCCTAGAGCCTGGAGCAAATTTGGTTAAAAGCTCTCAAAGCTATTAGGAAATCAGTGAACATGGGCTAGAAGGCCTCAAATCTCTCCCCTCCATCAAGGTGGTCGAAATATTAAATGCTTTGAAGCTTGAGTTCAATCCTAACAACCCAATTTCTAGGCAAAGGCAGGTCAGAAACCCTCATCCATGGATCAAGTCGGAGGTGGGGTGGTTTAGGCTGAAGTTTGAAGGAGCAACGAGAGGTAACCAAGTGAAGCTAAAGCAAGTGGAGTCATACGGGACCATCGTAACATGTAAAGCAAGTGGAGTCATTTGGGACCATCATAGCATATTTGTTCTAGGTTTTTTCTACTTCTTACATCTACAAGAAGAAACCAATAACAAAGCAGGAGGTGTTGCTCTTCTCAAAGGCCTAGAAGTGGCATTGGCTAAAAAGTGGAAGGCGTTGCTCTTCTCAAAGGCCTAGAAGTGGCATTGGCTAAAAGGTAGAAAGCGTTGCTCTTCTCAAAGGCTTAGAGATGGCATTGGCTTTAGCCATATGGGTACGCAATATTCAGAGGTCACTACAAACTAGTTTATAGTATATTTGTAGTATATTCCTCACGGTTGGTACTTAGCGTGGTTCTGAATATTCAACACAACTTCAAACCATAATAGTATTAGTTGGGGATCGTAGCGAATGTCATATCTGAAAGAAAGCATTTAGGAAGAATTTCATGAGAATAGTTGGGGATGGGTGATATTTGTTTCCCGGGTAACTATGCTCATTACGTGAATCCTATGGATGAGCTAAATAAATTTATACCAATTCATGAATTCCTCACATTGTCATGTTTACTTTCCTATGGATTTCTTCTATCAGAAATAAAGGGGATAAAATCAGGTTCCTTGAAAATGCAGTAAAGTACATAATCTTCTACATTGGTTGATTATCACGTATCATCAGAAATATCTACATCCACTATGTAAATAAGTACCTTCATTCAAAAAGTTTTCCTTGAATTCCTAATATTCAGCTTCAGAGAGCTCTTCAACAGGAAGAGAACAAATTCCCATACACCAGGCGCCTTGACCGTACCGCAAGAACAACCCATAGTGGAAGAATGATGGCCTCCTGAAACACATGTCATAGTGTCACGACAACCAAATGAATAAGCACACATTTTATGACAAATGTGTGCAATTATTTTGAAATCAACTGCTCCAGGAATTGCAATAATGTTGCATGCATTTTAAACCGTGAAAAATCTGACTATACCTGGGGAAATCTTGTACTTGGGACACGTAATCGTAGCTCAGGGTGTACAGGTACATATGGAGAAAATTCGCCCTGTGCAGCATCGCACTTTTGGCTTTACGAGAGAGGTTGCGATCTTGACTCTACGGTTAGCAGTGTGCTTTGGCCCGACCGCTATCATCCTGGGCTAATTAGAGGCTCGAAGCTCTGCATGATGGGCGAATCAACCAATACAATTAAATAACAGTGAGCGCGTATCACTAGGCAAGAGCAAAATCGGTGGGCTACCCCATCGATCGAGCAAAAGACTTGGGACATTTCCAAATAGCCCAATAGCAGATATTATGGTTCTCAGATATTATGGTTAGTCAATCTAATAGCTGATAAGGCTGCAAAAGTTTCTTCCCCTCGGCAACTAAACCGAACTCTACCGAACTCTCACAAAGAAGGATACCGAACTCTACTGAACTCTCACAAAGAAGGATCACAAAGAACCAAGATCATCAAGATCACAAAACAGGCATATCCAACATTCATCCCAAAACACAAAGCAACAAAAAAAATACCCAATACACTATCTATGTATTCCTAAATACCCAATACACTATCTATGCATTACTTCCAGAGAGAAAAGGCCCTCACCTCTATGGGCCGCTTTGATTGCCATCCGAAAGCTGACTTGAATTGCTTTCCTTCTTTCCTTTTGGACTGATTGAAGAAAAGCTGGAAGTGAAGACCAATGATACTAAAGGAAATTTTTACCCACAGACGAGTGAGACGAGTAAGATAGATCGAATTTAAAGCAAAACGAGCAGCGGGGATAGGCGCATATGCGATAGGAACGATCGACTAGTAGGCACCACAAAGGAAGCAAGAAGGGCGTGCTATATAAATTCCGTGAGCAGCGATTGAACTGAACATTCCAAGTGCAAGTGCATCTAGCAGGAATCGAACCTGCGAGTTTGCCGATGTTGAGTTGGGCGTTTAACCATTTAGCTCGCGAAGAAAATGGTCAATCCTCCCATTGCTGTTATGATTTTTCCTGGAATCGCCAATCCTCCAATTGCTCTATGTTTTTCCAAGACAGAGTTCCGATTTTCATTTGATAAATGTCATTTAACATAAGTTTCAGACAGCAAGCTCCTGTGCTTCAGCCTGTCACATACATATATTGAACTGTCCTCCTCCCAAATGAAGATTCGCCCTGTGCAGCATCGCACTTGTGGGCACCACAAAGGAAGCAAGAAGGGCTAGCTATATAAATTCCGTGAGCAGCGATTGAACTGAACATTCCAAGTGCAAGTGCATCCAGCAGGAATCGAACCTACGAGTTTGCCAATGTTGAGTTGGGCGTTTAACCGTGCATCCAGCAGGAATCGAACCTACGAGTTTACCAGAACCTACGAGTTTGCCAATGTTGAGTTGGGCGTTTAACCATTCAGCCGGGAAGAAAATGGTCAATCCTCCCATTGTTGTTATGATTTTTCCTGGAAATGCCAATCCTCCAATTGCTCTTTGTTTTTCCTGGACAGAGTTCCGATTTTCATTTGATAAATGTCATGTAATATAAGGTTCAGACGGCAAGCTCCTGTGCTAACACATAAAGGTTCAGACGGCAAGCTCCTGTGCTTCAGCCTCACATACATATATTGAACTGTCCTCCTCCGAAATGAATAAATGAACTCTCCAGAGAGGCTCAGACGGCAAGCTCCTGTGCTTCAGCCTGTCACATACATATATTGAACTGTCCTCCGAAATGAAGAAATGAACTCTCTCCAGAGCGCTTGCTCTATTTTAAACCACGACACCTCAGTTAGAAATGGAATCTGCCACGACAGCCCACTCTCTGACAGAAGGTGAAACTCTGACTCCGCGCCCACGACACCCGAATCAGCACGCGCCTACCGACTTTTTCCGAAATGAAGAAATGAACTCTCTCCAGAGCGCTTGCTCTATTTTAAACCACGACACCTCAGTTGGACATGGAATCTGCCACGACAGCCCACTCTCTGACAGAAGGTGAAACTCTGACTCCGCGCCCGCGACACCGGAAGCAGAACGCGCCCACGACACCCGAATCAGCACGCGCCTACCGACTTTTTCGGAGTTTAAATTTAATAAAGATTTTTTCCAATTCTTTAACATTTAAAAAAAAAAAATCAAATTAATGAAAATGACGTTTGCAATGTTATTAATATTTTTAAAAAATCACAATATTAATTTTTAAATGGAAAGAATGAGATAATAATTATTCACGTTGGCGTTTCTCAACGTTTAAGTTTTGCCGAATATTTTTAATGTTTTTTTATTAAAATTGAATATTCCAAGTGTATTTAGCAGAATCAACTTTTGAATTTGTCAATGTTGAGTTGGTCATTTGTTTTTGCAGTTGTCTATAACGCGACTTTTTGAAAGTCTTTCCGGTGGGTTTTTCAAGTCGAAATCCGGCAGGAATTTATTGGAATCGCAAGTTTGATAGCTAGTTTTTGCACAATGAAAGCGTCCCAGGGGTTTTCGAGGGTGCTGAATCCAAATATGCAGTTAAAAAACCATTTTAACTGCAACAAATCAAGATTTAACCTCAATTTCTTCGGCCGGATTCCGTCACCGGAATCTCCAAAAAGTCGCATTATAGACAACTCCTTTGTTTTTTCTTATATTTGCTAAGACAATGGTTAATTCTCTTATTGTTGTTATGTTTTTTCTTGGAATCGTCATTGTTGTTATGTTTTTCTTGGAATCGCCATTGTTGTTATGATTTTCTTGGAATCATCAATCCTCCAATTGCTTTTATGTTTTTCTTGGACAAAGATTTGATTAGCCACCTTAAATTGTCATTTGATAAATGTCATGTAACATTAGCTTGACAACAAGTTCATGTGCTAACTATGCTTCAGACAGCAAGCCTGCACATAGATATAATGAATTGTCCTCCTCCCAAATGAACTCTCTCTTGGAGCGTTGGCTCTATTTTTAAACCACGACATTTCTCCTGGAGCGTTGGCTCTATTTCTAAACCACGACACTTCCCATTGTCGGTTGGAAATGGAATATTTGGCTGCCATGATAGCCCACTCTCTAACTGAAGTGGAAACTTTGACTCGAAGCAACAAGCGCCCATGACACCGGAAGCAGAACGCGCTCACGGCACCTGAAGCAGCACACGCCTACCTACTTTCTCGGAGTTACATTCTAGTTTAGTTAGATTTAATAAAGATTTTTTCCAAAAAAAATGAAAATGACAATTACAATGTTATTATTTTTTTTAAATTGAAAGGATGAAAATGACGGGATAACAATTATTTACGTTGTCATCTTGGAATTGGTGCTCCTCAAGGTATAAGTATTACATAATATTTTGAATGCTTGTGATTAAACTTGAATATTCCAAGTGCATCCAACAAGAATCAACCTACGAATTTGCCAATGTTGAGTTGGGCGCTTTAACCATTCAACCATATTTGCAAAGAAAATGGTCAATCCTCCAATTGCTATTATGTTTTTTTCTTGTATAAAGTTGGGCGCTTTAACCATTCAACCATATGAAAATTGTCAAATCTTCAATTGTTGTTATGTTTTTTTTCCTAGATAGAGTTCCAAAGTACACACTAATTTTAACCCCAGTCACCTTAAATTGCCATATAAGGTATCATGTAAATCAGCTTCAGACAACTAGCTCATGTGCAAACTGCTTCAGACAGCAAGCCTGTACATGAATACATTGAACTGTCTAAAACCACAGGAAACAAATGTCATTTCCTCCCAAATGAACTCTCTCCAAGAAATGAGAGTGTTGGCTCTATTTTTTAAACCACTACACCTCTAATGAACCCATTGTCTGTGCAAATGGAATCTTTGGCTGCCACGATAGCCCACTCTCTCGCAAAAGTGGAAATTTTGATTCTATTTTCAAACCCCGCCACCCAAAGTAGCACACAACCATGACAACTGAATCAACTCGCGCGCCTTATCGACTTTTTGGGGGTCACATTATAGTTTATTAAAATTTAACAAGATTTTTTTCCAATTTTTAATACTTTTAAAACATTTTCAAAATAATAAAAAATGACTTTGTTACGATGTTATTAATATATTTAAATTGAAAGAATGAAAACGATGGATAACAATTGTACATGTCAGCGCCTCAGAATTGGTGCTCCTCAACATTTAAGTCCTACAAAATATTTCCAATGCCTTTGATTAAAACCATGTGTTGCAATAGTTAAAAACATGAGGGTGGTGAGTGGTAACGTATGATTTTTTAGAATCTTGGGCTCTCTCAACTCGTGTAGAGGAACAAAATTGTATGAGCACATAGCTAGAAATCTCTCTATAAAGAATGAGAACAATATACTCCCATAACCAAATAATTCCTATCTCCTTGTCCTACAAGTACTCAGTTCGTCTCCCATATTGATCATTATTGGGTCATTCATTTTGACTATTGGACCTAAACACCAATCAAATAGCATAGGCCTTAGTCATCTATGTCATGTTGCATCAATACTCAAAAGGTTAGATATAGTGTTGTGGATCCCATTATCTATAAAATGATGAACATAATGGTTTGAGTCTTAGATCACATATAGCTCAAATTGATGGTTGATTGTACCTTACATGCCCCTAGTAAATAGTAGGCGTGGATGCAATTTATCACACTTGTAATGGCTCCACCTCGTTTCGAGGTTACTAGTGTCCCTTGTTGGGATATCCTTACAAGGAAATAGATGTACTCAACATCCAAATTAAGTGTCTCCTCACGAGTACAAAATGCCTACTCATTAGGATCTCAATACCTAGCAAGTGTCTCCAATAGCATTGCTTGTGTCTACAAGTTGGGTCTCTTGAAGAACTTGAAAATGCCATAATCACGAAGTGTGCTTGGTGTGGCCCAATCACCTAAAGAATCATTTTCTACTATTCATGTGCTCACTCTCTCCACTTGATCATTATATAAGGCTTTGCATGATCCATAAGAAAAATAGAAATCGATTCCATTTTTGTGTGTTTGTTTTTTGTCAAAAATATGAGTGTGCTTGCGACACCAATTATGGATAGTTATGGTCACCCATTAGTCTTACTCTAACAACCCACAAGTATTTCTATTTACTCATGACTATTCATTGCAAGAACCATGAGCACACATACGCACACCAAAAAAGATTTTGCACCCAGTAAAAATCCAAAGTTCTTAAAATTGAAATGAATCAAAATGAAGAGCATGGGATGAGGGCTTACCTAGTCCACATAGCTCGAAATTTTGACAAAGGAATCTCTTAGAATCCCCAATTGAAGTTTTTGGTGTAAATTGGTTTTTTCGATGATGATGAATTTGACAAGTAAAATGGTAAAAATTAAGTGATTTTTCATTTTATTTAAAACATTTTAGTTGTATTTTGCAAAATTAAAGCCAATTTTCCCCCAATTTCTCACTATTTTTGGATTTTGTGCAATGTATCTTTATTTCTGACCCTTAGGAATGGTATGTTGATAATTTAAAGGGCTATAGGTACCATTCTTTGGCATTTTTCAATGTGAATTTTTGTGACTTTTGAGTTAAACATTGTGAATCTTACATATAATGATAAATTCTTACCTTCCATTTTCCACTATTTGCCTTTGTTTTATAGAGATTATGCCTTAGAGTCAAACCCATCAAGTTGTGGCCTTAACCTATCTACATCAATTATGAAAAAATAATTTGTTCGATAATTCCTACCTATCATGGGCCATTCCAGTGAGCACATATGTTTCCATTAATTGGTATCCATGATGAGTTTTTCACATTGGTCTAGAAGCCCCATTAGCGCCACCACGATTTCACGTTTGATTTGTATTAATATTTCTTATCATTGCTTGCACACTTGTGATGAATTCTTCAGTAGTGTTTGCTTCCTTATGCTTCCAATATATTCACATTAGTTGCTCACCATTTACATTGATTAATTAGCCTTTTGAAACATTTCCCTAGAGGAGATGAGCTTATGAGTGTACATAACTTGTTGAGCACATTTCTTCTTTCTTTCCATAGGTATGTTCCATGCATCTGAATGTAATAGGCATGTCTTGCGACATTCATCTCTTCTACTATATTATGACATCATATTTATTCTATTTCAACCTTTATAACATGGAAATGACCAAAATACAAAAAATATATATCTATATATATATATATAAAGAGGGGAGAATAAATTAGATCTTTATTGTTCATCCATTTAAATGGAAACGGTCAGTTTATGTCACCCTTGGACAAAACCTTTTTTCTGAGTTATTTATTTTCAATTGGGTTTGTAGTGCAACCTTAGGAGTTGTGCTATAATTTTCAATTTTACTCCTCTGTTCATGGTGTTGGATCCGCCAACATTCAAGGGGATCTCCCTGGTAAGAAGTCCCAACTAGACCTCAGACCGTTTGGAGTAGGAGTCCCAGCAGTGGGTGGTAATGTAGTGCCTTGACTGTGGTAGCGCATAGAGGTAAGTATGATAGCTTTGGTCAGAAGCAAGTGTGTGACCTTACAGCGAGTCAAGTGAGATGCATGGGAGTTCTAACACATGGAGGGGAAAAGGAAGTGTGCTCCTTAGAACCTTGTAATAGTACACAACCTGAAAGGAACACACGAGCGGAAGGACATCACAAGCTGGAAGCGGAATAGTCCACAAACCAAAGTGACAGGTTAATCCAGCAACACGCCTTCAACAAGATTCATGAAATTTCATACAAAATAGTTCATAAGAAAATGTGTAAGTTAACATACATTGCTAAAGTAACCAAAATAGTCAAACTACTATAAAAACATATGCATGAAAACAAGTTCGCTTAGTTATATTATTATTAAGTGAAAGTTACATCCATACATACACCAGTGACAGCCACTAGCCCCAATAGTGGAACGTTACAGTCAACACCGCGTGCTACTCCAAAGAAGTATACTCACTCTACGTTGTGGAGAAGTCGAGGCTCGTCACAATACTCTCCAAGCCTTCTCTAAGCCTAAGCCCAACCAAAATCCTGGCTCCCAAAAGCCTCCTCTATGAGTTATGAGGTTCTATGTATAACAAAGGGCAGGGTGACCCTTGACATTCCCCTTTGACTCTTTGACTACCCTCATGACTCTTCAACTCCTTTACAAATAACTTTTTACATTACATAGTGATTGCTTACATTCCACTAATGACACTTGGAATTTCACTTACAATATATTTACAAATAATATACATTTTCCACATATACCCATGTGGGACAAAAAAGGCTAGAGTCATCCTAACAAGACAAACACTATGACTCAAAAGCTTGGGGAAATACTAACTCGATAACATCCTCTTGATTATCTTCGATGACAAATTGATACCAAGCTTGGTCCTGCGCTATGGTGTCCCCATACTGTTTGGTGATGTCTTTTTGAAAACAAACTCTTGCCTCCATGTCTTATGGGTATATGGTCTTAGAACCTTTGTCCAACTCATCTTGAAGCATGTGCAACATTATTTTGAGTATGGTGGGACCACCAATGTACCTCTGCATGTTTTCTGCGCTCAGCTGCAAGTCATTGTTGGTGGCCTCTCGCATCAACTACTCCATGTACCTGTCGACCTCCAGCTGGACTTGGTTCTTCTCAATGGCTTGGGTGAGGGAACCGATTGAAGGGATCATGTGTGTCCTCACCATGACATTCAGAATCTTGAACAACCGTGCATAGGAAGCCTGTATGCTACTGACGAATAGAGGGAGATACTCATAGTTTTGGATCAACATCTGGATCCGTGCTTTGTTTAGATCTATCTACGACTTCATCATCTTATGCAAGTAAAACAGGGCTCCCTTGTATCTCATTATCCATTCTTGTACGTGTGCAATAGCAACATGTATGTCTTTGAGAGTTTGGACAATTTGTATGCAGCGCTATTGAAAACAATATAGGTGGACAACTGCCTTATGCATGGTGACAAATCCATCATAAAGTTTCTACGTGGTGGTTTCAAGAGTTGATACTTCAGTGAGTATCGCTTTCCTCATCTTTACATAGCAGATCCTGCAGATTGTTTTGCCCTCTACCTGGCCGCTTGCAAGTCCTTTGCCATCTAATCATTCTCTACTAATAAGAACTTGACATTTGAGCTCATGGCTTTTGCATAAGCCTTAATGGCATCGGCCATGGTAGCTATATGCTTTCTAAGCTGTGACATTATCACACTTTCCTTCATACATGTGGGTGATGCGTGATCATCCGGGAAATGCTTTCTCCACGCTTGTACAATATTTTGTTTCAACTCATCAAAGGATATATTGTACACATCCATCACTGGATCATCATCAAGGAGAACAACCTCTCCCTGCTCACTCAGGATTGGTTTTGGTACTGGAGGTGGTGGAGATTGAGAGGCGACCTCAAATTCTCTTGCCATGAGGTCGATATCTTGGTTTGTAGCTCCTGTTCCAACTCCAACTCCATATCTTCAACCATTTTTTCAATTTGTTGAGCAAGTTCCCACTCCTGCAACTGCTAACCCTCTTCTTCTTCTGCTGGTTGTTATGAATCTTCAACCTGTATTGGTGTAGTTTGCTCTGTCATTGCGCATTTCCCTTCTTCATGTTCATGTTTCTACTTATATTCCCTCTCTCTCCTTCTTAGCTCATGCTCTTCTTTCAGTTTCTTCTCGATTTCCTGCAACTTCCTTTCTGCTTCTTCCAACCTTTACTTTTGTTTTTTCCTTTTCTCTTCTCTCTTTATGCACTCTTTCCTCTTTGCCTCCACTGGAAACTTCCTTTCTGCTTCTTCCAACCTTTACTTTTCTTTTTTCCTTCGCTCTGTGCTCTTTATGCATTGTTGCCTCTTCGCCTCCACTGCTAAAGTTGCTTTCTCAATGAGAGGATCCTTTTTGAACTTGTAGCTTTGCTTGGCCTCTAGGTTCTCGACAATCTTCCTCTTGCCTTTGTCTTGCATTGGTTTGTTGGTCACTGTTGTTGTCATTGTTTCTTCCTACGGTGCTACTGCTATAGAGCAGCTTTCCATTCTATAGCCATGCTGACCAGTTCATTGAGCTTGGAGGAGTTGTAACAGTACCTCCAAGGATCTTCCTTTGCCCAATGAAATGTCTTGTGGATCCATGGATAATACACCTTCACACAATGGTTCTTGCATATACAATGGGGATCATACGGATTGTAGTCTTTGGTGTCGAACTCAAACTTTTCTAAGTCCTTGGCCTCGACATCCGCATCCTTCAAGTTCTTGATCTCGTACAATCCAATCCGCAAAGGAAGAGCATTCCATGGTTCCTTCTTCCTCCTATGCAACCCTATTGATAACCCTGTGGAGATGTGATTTGCAACCTCTTGCATGACCAACTTATTCGTGGCAAACCTTGGTAGCACATGGAGAGGCTTCTCTCCATCGAACATCCCGATGAAGTTGCCATCGGGTGAGGCATACCAATCTGCAATGTTAAGTATTGCCTCCATCGTTTCTCGGGACATGCAAGGTGGATCCTACTCAAGGATTAACTTGTAAACCAGGACGATGAAGTGGTCAGGTAGCCTTGCCATGAATCCTTGGTAGTTGCACTCAAAAAGCAACTTGCATTAAATATTCGCAGCATTCTCTAATGGTGTCCATGTCCAACCCATGCCAGGAAAATGATGTTGGGCACAAATTGCATCAAGTAGGTACGCTGACATATAGAATCTTGCTTGCTTATCCTTAGGTGGATTCTAGGCATTAGTCACATGCACTTTCAAATTAAGAGCCAATAGATCCGACCAGTTAAATGGCCTTTTGTCATTCGCCAACTGGTCCAGCACAACCACCCCATTTTATGGAAAGGTCTTTGTGCTCTCTTGACCGTACAATTGGCATACAAAGATGACTAAGAGTTGGTAGTCCTTTCTGAGTGACTTAGTCTTGTAAACATGACTGGGTGTTGATTTTAACTTCGACGGCTCTTTCACCCAATGCTTTATGATGTCTCTAGTGTTCACATTGTTGTGGGGAGCATAAAAAGTGCATCCATGCGGTTCACTAGTTGTGGTAAGTGATACATCTGATGATAGTTTTCCATCCTGAAGGTAGCAAGTTGTGTTCCACTGGCACTGCTCAATGTCATCGTCTCAGGATCTGTATGTGAGACAATCCAGTGAATGATGTCCACACATGGGAAGGTGGGGTACCTACATGCAACCTTATGTAAGCCTGACCGGTGGATGTTGACATAGACCTACCAATCTTCTAGATCTTCCTTGAAGTTCCCTGCAAAGATATCCTTGATTTCTTGCCATGTTATCTTCATGCCCTTCTCTATGAACAATTGTGTGCCTACATAGACTGGCAAGTTCACTGACGCCAGTTCAACTGCTTCTCCAATGCTACTCTCGATAGTGTCCTTTGATGCAGCTTTCTTGGAATCCATGTTACCTATACTGCTGAAGAGCTGCTCAACAACTATTGTACCTGGAGACAAGGAGGACACTCATGGCATGCAAATGTTAGCTTGAAATCGAAAGCACTTCAAGAATAGATCAAGCAACAAACTGGGCAACTACTGGGAAGGATTGCACAATTCTGGCTCTCAGAGGTGACTGACTGTCAGTTGGATCTACGCATTGCGCAGTCCCAACTGCCAGTGGGGAGGTGATGTTGACTGGAACCGCACAATGTGCAATTCGATTTGGCTTATGCTGGTTGGGGTTGCGCATTGCGCAATCCTAGTGGGAAAGGCTCCGGGATTGGCCCTTGGAATTGTGTAGTGCATAGTTGGAGCCAGGCCTTGGCAGCCTCTGTGCAATTCCTAGAGCCAAAGTGATGAGCCCCAAAAATGTACAATTATTTGGGCTCATTCAACCTCCTAATTTGGCTTAGTCCACCATTCTCATTTGTTTATTGCATGTTTTTGATTATTTTTATGTTAATAGAGTGAATTTGGTTAGTCATTATGCCAACAAGTCTAATGGGTGCTTTGTGTAGCCTTTTTGGTCAACTTGGAGACAAATTTGAAGGTCTTAATGAGCACTTGGCAGCCAAATTCGTGGGAGAACAAGCTAGAGGATTTGTAGGAAGGTGTCCCCCTCATTTATGGGCCCTTACCTCGAATTCTCCACCATCAGCTTGGAGTTCAAGGGCCACCGAATCAATCAGCTCAAGGGCAGCCAAGCAAGTCAAGTTGGACTGCTGTTAACTCCAAGTCTTGGGCAGCCAAGTCCCTAACTTTTAGGAGGACTGTTGGGTCCTCAAATTGTATAAATAAGAAGGCTTGGGGCCTCATTTGGGTTAGCTAGTGGGTAGTCATTTTGTAGCTAGTGGGTAGTCATTTTGTGTAGCTAGTTAGTCAATTTGGGGTTAGCTAGTTAGTCAATTTGGTTAGTCATGTTGTAGCTCGGTTTTTGCTCCTTGTAAGCCAGTTTTGGCATGTCATTAGATTCATGATTATTCAATAAAGACAGGCAGCTTTTGATCCAATTCTGAGTTTTTAAGAGAGCAACAGACCTCCTCTGTGTTGTAATGTTAATTTCTTTTTGTTTCAGCACTTTAGTTCATTGCTTTACCATGAAATTCGAAATTACAGGTTTGCTGAGTTAGTTTTTATGAGATTGAATGAGTTTAGCTTATGGTTGAATTGCTTTCGGTTGTTTAGTTAGACTAGCAGGTTGATAATACATTGGAGCTCCAAGGAAAAAGGTTGAGGAAGTCTCCACTGCCATCTCTGTTTGGAGATTGGAGTGCAGCCTATACCAACCACAAAAATACGCAGTTCTTCACTTTATACATGCTGCAACATAGTCTCGTTTATGATAGATCTTTCCATGCACTTCACTCTTGCACCATACACCTTCATCACAGCTTCATGCACATTCCTCTACACGCTTTATATTGCTGTTCATTGAGTTCATAGCACAGGTAGCATAGGTTAATGAATTTTCATCTTGGTGACAGTCATAAGCCATTTGGTTTATTTACACTGCTCTTCATCGTTCTATTACCTTCTTCTTCGTCTTGATCACGTATACAACCACATCCTTGACCTCTGCTCCGCTCTGTTATCTCCCAAACTCCTCCACTCCTCACGTAACTTCATTCTTTAGACATTTCGTTGTTATAACCTTCCATCCATCAACCCACTTCATACACTCGTTCTCCATCCTACTTCTCCACTCCTGAGCCATCACCAGCTTTATTCCTACCTTGCACATCTCCCCCTACCATTCCATCACCCCACCATCACTTCAAACACCCACGGTAGGTCATCCTGTAGCAATTTGTAGACTTCCTGTAGAAACCCCTGCGTTTCCTGTAGAATCCCCTGCAGACATCCTGTAGGAGGCCACTCACTCGGTTGCTGAGCCTCTGAACGTGAGGAACCTCTGTGGACTGATGCTAAGGATCTCTGGGGACCTCTCCTAGCCTCCCCAACCTTTCCCAAGCTTTCCTTCCTTCCGCATCACATCTGCACAACCAAACCCTAATAAGCACAAAATCACAATCACTCCATCCACTTAAAGAAAAAATACAAAAACATGTCTTTTAAGATGCAAGTAGATTATATTCATGCATTTTCACTTATTGGAAGTAATGGCATCATTGGTAGAAGTTTCCTTCACATTCTTTGCATCATAGAGGTTAGACTAGTTAAATTAGGGTTTCCTAGGGTTTCCATGTTTTGATTTGCTTTCAGTTCATTTTTGCCAAGTAGATTAGTCTTCTTTGAGCTAGCTTTCGTCCATCATTTAACAAGCTTCTTCTGAGAGCCTATAGAAGTTGGCTTGAGCCCTAGCGGACTTGTGCCAGCTGACCAAGTGACAGCTGCGACAAGAGCTAGTACTTGTGCATACAGCACCGTCGCTTCCAAGTTTGTACGAACTACCAGGTTGATAAAATTAAGAGACAGGAAGCCCCAGGAGTTGTAGCATTATTGCTACAATACTGGAGCCCACCATCTTTTTGGCGCCGTTGCCGGGGAAGCGGCAGAGTATTGATGATTGTTGCTATTCTTCTATTTTCTACTACAACCTTCTGCTAAGTAGTTTATTTCATTTCCATTATGCAATTTCATTTATGCAAAAGTAGATTAGCATTTCTTGCTTTCATAGATTAGCATTTCAATTCCGCAATTTCATTTCTGCAAGCGTAGATTATCATTTCAATTCCGCAATTTCATTTCTGCAAGAGTAGATTAGCATTTCAATTCCGCAAGCATAGACTAGCATTTCATTCCTGCAATTTCATTTGAGCAAAATAGATTAGTCCTTTCCTGCTTTCATTTCAATTCCGCATTTTCATTTCAACAAGATAGTTAGTTGCAGTTCAATCTATTTCAGTTTTGCATGTAGAAGTAGAAAAAAGAAAAAAATCAACCAAAAAGATTTCATTTCATGTCTTGTAGGAGTAGAGATAAGTTAGAAAAATGATTGCACAACACCCCCAATGCTTCACACAGCCAACGTCCTTCTTTGATGGCTGTGATGAAAGAACCCTTGGGTGGACATCAAGACATATCTGAAGAACCTCTAGGGGAGAAGAAGAAGAAACATTCCTCTGAAGCAAATGGCTACAAGCAGAGATGTTGGGAGCAGTCCCTTGTCCAAAGATGAATTTGCAAATCAGATCGAAGATTTCAAGAGTGATATGAGGCAGTTTCTTGCCATGCAACTGGATACCTTGCGGATCCAAAAGAAGCAAGAAGAAGCCAAGAGGGCTTTAGTCATTTTTTGTCCTAGGTGCCTTAAAAAGCATCCTAGGAACGAATGTCCAATGCACCCTCTAGAAGTGTGTTTCATCTGTGAAGAATACCATCCTACAGATCAGTGCCCTTCCTTGCCCAGAATCAAAGCTACATATCAAAGAGCCAAGGGAGCCACTGAATCACTCTGTTATATGAACCAAAGGAGGCCACATGGACCCATACCCTACCAACAGGAACTACAAGGGACACCCGAGACCTATTATGACCCTTACCAAGCCACCTTCATGCCTTCTTGGGGTCCCCCTGCTCATCCTTCCTGGTTCACACCTCCTCCTTATTCCTTCACAGATCCATATTATGCCCAACCAACTGCTCATTCGTTTCACTCTTATGCTCAGCCACAGCCTCAGTGGAATGCACCTTATCAGGAGTGGAGGCCCCAGTACAACTCTCATCCCTCTCATTTTCCTCCACCACCTGCTCATCCACAACCATCGCCTCCTCCTCCACCAAGGCAACCCCAAATGCCTACCCAACCACAATGCCATCCATCTCCATCTCAATTTCACACCTCCACTCCGCTACTCGTACCTCCATTTCCAAAACCATGCAATGGAGTAGCTCAACCCAATTGCAAAGCTGAGGCACAACATGTGCAAATGACTCCTTTTGAGCTCAATGATGTTCACCAAAGCTCAGGAAGAGTGTTGCAAAAGAGAGAATCTATTGACAACATTGAAGGACCAAAAGCAAAAGAAGATTCCAAAGAGGAGATCAAAGAACCATGGGCTGCACTTAATGAAGAGGAGAGATCAGAATCAGAGATCGAGAGAGTTCCTTCATGGTTACCATCAGATCTTCCATGTATTCAAGAGAAAGATCAGCAAAAAGAGGAAGATGAGAAAGTCATGTTAGAAGGTGACATGAAGAATGATCCAGATCAGCAAAAGAACCAAGGATATCAAAGCTATATTGAGATATGGTTTCAGAAGGTCACTAAGTTGCAGCAGTACTCTCTTCCTCAGTTTTGTTTGATCCTTTCAACGCCAGATCATTTGGTCTTTGAGATCTGGATACCTGTCAAAGCATGCATCTCGAGCCTTCACATCATTTTGTCTCTAATCTCGATGTGCACATGGCTCCATTGGAAGTATTCTTATACTTGAAAATGATTTTGTTTTTCAAGTAGGGTAGGGTAGAAAAAAAAAATGAAAAAAAGAAGAAGAAAAAAGTAAAGAAATGAAAAAATGAAAATAAGAGAAAAATAAAAATCTAAGGTGAAAACCCCCTCGGAGGCGCCTTAGATTGGCTCATTGATTGAAAACCTCCATGAGGCGGTCAATGGGTTGGAAAGAAAAGAAAAGAAAAAGTGGGAATAAGATCCCTGGGTGAAAACCTTCCTTGGAGGCGCCCAGGGCAGGCAATTAGGGTGAAAACCTCCATGAGGCGCCCTAGTTGTTTTTCAAAAAAAAAAAAAGAGAAAAAGAAAAAAACAAATAAAACTAATTTCCATTGGCTAATTGCAGGTTGCAAGACGGACATTGTAGGTCAGGTGGATCACTCAAAACAAAGACAAAGGAGTTTTTGTGCCTTCTACAGGAAGTTTCGTATCTTCTACAGGAAGTTTACAAAAAAAAGCCAAATTGATCTCCGAGGAGGACCTGAAGGCTTGGAATATGTCCATGAGGCCTACCCACATCCATGTTTCCATTCCTCACCCCTTTTCCATCATTTTTTCATGTCATTATGCTTCTTTCCTCAAAACTGTGCCTTCTACAGGAAGCTCTGTATTTCTACAGGAAACATCCTGTAGAACCTTGGGACGAGCCAAATCCAATTTCAAAAGTGAATCTAATGGTGGGAATCTGTTGATTAGGCCTACAAGCACTTGTGTGTCCATCCCTTGCCTTCATCCATCATTTTTTCCACCTCCTTGTGCTTCTCATTGTGCTTCTACAGGATCTTCCTGTAGAAATTGTGGGAAACTAGGCATGCATTTCAAAAAGTGGTTTGGCGAGCATGGTAGCTTCCTCAAGGGTTCAGAAGCCCTCATGCAATCTTCCAACTCCTCCTCCATCATCTCCATACCTGCATCACAGCCAAAATTCATTTTGTCATACCATGCAAACACATGCAAAGTGCCTTGAAGCAAAAATCCATAGAGCAGAATTTGTTTTTGCCATAACTTGAAGACCATGCATCCATTTGACAAACCATTTTATGGGGGATTGTACAAGGTCGATGACAACATGCCTGAGCAGTTTCATGCAATTCCGGTGCACGGTTTCCAAGAAATCAGCCTCCATCACCATCAGCCATTTTTGCATTTTCTCCATATCCGTGCATCCGTTTTAAAACCTGTTTCATGGGGAGATGCACGTGGGTGATAGTAGCCTACCCAAGCAGTTTCAGCCGATTCCGATGCACGGTTTCCGAGAAATCGAGCTCTGAAATCTTCAGCCATTTTCCATTTTTCTCGAAATCCGTGCATCCATTGATCACGAATTTGCTATGGGAGATGCATAATGATGGTAGGAACATGCTCCCCGAGTTTCAGATCAATCCGATCTACCGTTTGGGAGAAATGGCAAAAAGAAGTTCTGGTTTTGTGACCATGCAGCAGCAGCAGCTTGAACGGGCAGAGTTGAACGTGGAAATGATTGCATGCACTCAGATCCGGCCAGAGGACACCTGCACATGAAAAAAAAAATCAAAGATTAGCAGCCAAGCCACATCCAAGCAGGAATCCAAGCATGCAGCAGCAAAAAGCTTCACAGCAGCCAGTCGACTTGCAGGTACGTGACTAAACTAATTCCTCTGTCGCATGAATGTAATTCGAGAACTGCGTGAACAATGAGATGGTTGGATTTAGACAAATTGGTGGCCAGCTAACTGGCCACCCTCATCCAGTTCAACAGCACTTGGTGGGTGAATGAGACACGTGCGCTCAGCCATGCACGTGAAAGAAAAAACGGACAGTGTTGGTTGTTTAAACTCCAGTGCAACGGGTGGATGAAATCACAGGCATAGAACACAGTTAACAACTGCAGTTCATGCACAATTGCATGGGCCAGCACGTCTCTGCCACCTCACTCCAAAAATCACGCAGACATCACTGAGCGCTCGGCTGAAATCCAAAGACCGTTAGTCAACTTGCACTTGCATCATGTTCACTCAAAGAATACATCCTCTGCTTCCACAATCGGCTTAATCTATCGTCCTCCGCTGAGTTTCCTACCTATTTTCAAATTTCTCTAGTGCAGCGGGCTCACTCAAAGGCCGAATCACGCTCTACAGGCGTTTCTACAGGATGTCGTCTACAGGAAAGGCAGAAAACAGCCCTGCAGAAAGAAAACATGAGGAGCTTCTGTGGGTTGATGCTTCTGTTGGCTGACCACGGGATTTTTAGAAAAGTTCAAGCTCCAAACGAGGAGAAAGGAGGAATATGCTGAAGGCCACATTCTTGTTTCCATGCATTTCCTTTTGCATTTTCTTTATTCTCAATGCACTGCTATGGAAAAAATCAGTTGGTATAGTTCCTTTCGAGACTATGTTTGCCTCAGTCCTTTTATGGTTTGGAATTGTATCCATTGGATTGTTCTTCAGATTAACTTCAATATGGCTGCATCAGTCCTACTGTATATTTGGGTTCCTGTTCATTATCTTTGTGATCCTCATGGTTACATGTGCAGAAATCACTGTTATCTTGTGCTACGTTGAAATGTGCAGTGAAGATTACAACCGGTGGTGGAGATCTTATTTGACTGCAGGCTCCTCCGCATTCTACTTGTTTCTCTATGCCACATTCTATTTATTCACCAAGCTAGAGATGACAAAACTTGTTTCTAGAATTTCATATTTTGGCTACATGCCCATCATGTCATACTCATTTGTTGTTTTGACCGGTATAATAGATTTCTATGCATGCCTTTGGTTTGTGCGGACAATGTACTTATCAGTGAAGATTGACTGAGGCTCTGCATGCAGCTACCATTTTTCAGAGGGGCCGTTTAAATTTCAAGATTTGGACATAATCTGATCATGGTTCAGCCTTCTACAAGAATATACTTGCACATTCATACCAAGGCTAAGGGCACTAAGAAAAGCAGCAGAAATGGAGGATGTCTTGGCAAATGATTCTGCATATCTAAAGGAGACTGAAAATTTTGAAGCTTCTGAGACAAAGGATGTATTAACAAACAGCATTGCAGAGCAAGTAGATTTTTAGAGAAGAGGAAAAAGCAGTTTCAAATTTGAATGATGCAGTGTCTGAGTCCAATCCATCTGGTGAAACTATCAGTGTACCTGTGAATGTAAGCCTTCAACAAGCCACTAAAACAGAACAAGTTGAGACAATACCGCAGGCAAAATCAGAGAAAATTCGTTCTACAGGAAGCTAGCAGACTGTTTCTACAGGAAGCCAGCGAAGAGTTTCTACAGGAAAGTTTGAAAAGCGGGAAGCCAAAGGAGAAATTGGTCGAGATGCTAGCCAAGGAAGTCACCAGGGCCATCAAAGACAAGGGGAGAGATTTGGTTGCTCAGAGGATGAGCAACACTTTCAGTAGGGGGGTGATGATGAGCCCCAAAAATGTACAATTATTTGGGCTCATTCAACCTCCTAATTTGGCTTAGTCCACCATTCTCATTTGTTTATTGCATGTTTTTGATTATTTTTATGTTAATAGAGTGAATTTGGTTAGTCATTATGCCAACAAGTCTAATGGGTGCTTTGTGTAGCCTTTTTGGTCAACTTGGAGACAAATTTGAAGGTCTTAATGAGCACTTGGTAGCCAAATTCGTGGGAGAACAAGCTAGAGGATTTGTAGGAATGTGTCCCCCTCATTTATGGGCCCTTACCTCAAATTCTCCACCATCAGCTCGGAGTTCAAGGGCCACCGAATCAATCAGCTCAAGGGCAGCCAAGCAAGTCAAGTTGGACTGCTGTTAACTCCAAGTCTTGGGCAGCCAAGTCCCTAACTTTTAGGAGGACTGTTGGGTCCTCAAATTGTATAAATAAGAAGGCTTGGGGCCTCATTTGGGTTAGCTAGTGGGTAGTCATTTTGTAGCTAGTGGGTATTCATTTTGTGTAGCTAGTTAGTCAATTTGGGGTTAGCTAGTTAGTCAATTTGGTTAGTCATGTTGTAGCTCGGTTTTTGCTCCTTGTAAGCCAGTTTTGGCATGTCATTAGATTCATGATTATTCAATAAAGACAGGCAACTTTTGATCCAATTCTGAGTTTTTAAGAGAGCAACAGACCTCCTCTGTGTTGTAATGTTAATTTCTTTTTGTTTCAGCACTTTAGTTCATTGCTTTACCATGAAATTCGAAATTACAGGTTTGCTGAGTTAGTTTTTATGAGATTGAATGAGTTTAGCTTATGGTTGAATTGCTTTCGGTTGTTTAGTTAGACTAGCAGGTTGATAATACATTGGAGCTCCAAGGAAAAAGGTTGAGGAAGTCTCCACTGCCATCTTTGTTTGGAGATTGGAGTGCAGCCTATACCAACCACAAAAATACGCAGTTCTTCACTTTATACATGCTGCAACATAGTCTCGTTTATGATAGATCTTTCCATGCACTTCACTCTTGCACCATACACCTTCATCACAACTTCATGCACATTCCTCTACACGCTTTATATTGCTGTTCATTGAGTTCATAGCACAGGTAGCATAGGTTAATGAATTTTCATCTTGGTGACAGTCATAAGCCATTTGGTTTATTTACACTGCTCTTCATCGTTCTATTACCTTCTTCTTCATCTTGATCACGTATACAACCACATCCTTGACCTCTGCTCCGCTCTGTTATCTCCCAAACTCCTCCACTCCTCACGTGACTTCATTCTTTAGACATTTCGTTGTTATAACCTTCCATCCATCAACCCACTTCATACACTCGTTCTCCATCCTACTTCTCCACTCCTGAGCCATCACCAGCTTTATTCCTACCTTGCACATCTCCCCCTACCATTCCATCACCCCACCATCACTTCAAACACCCACGGTAGGTCATCCTGTAGCAATTCGTAGACTTCCTGTAGAAACCCCTGCGTTTCCTGTAGAATCCCCTGCAGACATCCTGTAGGAGGCCACTCACTCGGTTGCTGAGCCTCTGAACGTGAGGAACCTCTGTGGACTGATGCTAAGGATCTCTGGGGACCTCTCCTAGCCTCCCCAACCTTTCCCAAGCTTTCCTTCCTTCCGCATCACATCTGCACAACCAAACCCTAATAAGCACAAAATCACAATCACTCCATCCACTTAAAGAAAAAATACAAAAACATGTCTTTTAAGATGTAAGTAGATTAGATTCATGCATTTTCACTTATTGGAAGTAATGGCATCATTGGTAGAAGTTTCCTTCACATTCTTTGCATCATAGAGGTTAGACTAGTTAAATTAGGGTTTCCTAGGGTTTCCATGTTTTGATTTGCTTTCAGTTCATTTTTGCCAAGTAGATTAGTCTTCTTTGAGCTAGCTTTCGTCCATCATTTAACAAGCTTCTTCTGAGAGCCTATAGAAGTTGGCTTGAGCCCTAGCGGACTTGTGCCAGCTGACCAAGTGACAGCTGCGACAAGAGCTAGTACTTGTGCATACAGCACCGTCGCTTCCAAGTTTGTACGAACTACCGGGTTGATAAAATTAAGAGACAGGAAGCCCCAGGAGTTGTAGCATTATTGCTACAATACTGGAGCCCACCACAAAGCAGAGCCTTCAGATCCATAAATGTGCAGTGCATGCCGAGGAGGAGCAGGATTTGCCAAGGAGGCCCAGATCTACCCAAGGGCAACATGAAAACATGAAGATCTGAAAGTGTGAGTGATGGTCAATGTATATTCGAGTGAATGATGATGCATGCAATCAAAACAATTGTAGGAATCGATCAAACTGAAGAACAATGAAGCTTGTGGAGAGAGTCACCACAATGATGACTGTTAGTGGAAAAACTAGATAATGCATGCGACACTTAGGAAAGGCAATCAAAAACTTAAACGATACTTCTACAAGATAAAACAATTCAAAATGTTAGTGGTAGTTCAATAAAATGGGTAAAACAACACTCTCACAAGCCAAGGAAACAAAAACGACAAAAAACATCAAAAGACTATAAAAGCAAGACTTACTCGAAAAAGTTGCGAAGGCTGTGCCGAAGGTTCCTAGGTATCCTCGGGAATGCTAGATCTCTAATATCAAATGTGCAAATGAGCTCTGGCGGTTTCCATTAAATAGATTGGTTGATTTAGGTTTTATGACGCGAAGGCCAAAAATCTAGGAAAAAGCAACACTTGACGACAGTTTCTAAAATAACTCAAGTGCCACCTCCGGACTGCTAAAAATATATCCCTATTTTATCGGGATGCTTTTTGCTTTTTGCTTTTTCAAGAAAAGCTGTCATGCATGCTTGGAGAGATTGCACATTTCTGGGGAGAACTGGGCAACTCACTAGCACATGCATTAGGCAACTACTGAGGGAAAGCTTTTGCGTAATTCCTGGGTTGAGGGCCTCTGGCTGCCTCTCATTCTTTGCGCAGTTTCTCAGTTGAAGGCAGGCTGCAAACTGGGTTTGTGCAATTCAGGAGTCGAATCTCACTACTTGAACTGCACATTTCCTAAGAGAAAGGTTTGTTTCCCTCTAGGATTGCGCCACTAACTAAGGCAGGCCTAGAGCCGGGTTGCAACCAAGTTAAGAGATCAACTTGTGGTTAGAGAACAAATCAAGTAAGCAAACACAATCTATAAAGCAAAAGATAAAGCTTAATGAAATCACAAGTATCTGGGTTAGTGTGAGATAAGCTGTCGAGATTTAGGAAGGAGGCTCCAAAGCAAAGCATATGTAAAATTTTGGAGGGTGGTTGTAGCCGCTACACCATCCTCTTAGTAATTACTCTTCCCGTGTTTATGTAGAATGCCCTAACACCTTCTACATTAATTATGTATAGCTTTGGTTGTTTTTGGTGTAAATTGCTACCCAAGTCACTATTATGTCATGCTAATTGTAAGGGATGTCTTCTACCTATGTCATCCAAATCCTCATATGTCTTTATTATCCATATCAACCTTCCCACTGTTAAATTGTACTCAATTGTATGATTTCTCAATTTGTTGCCCCATTAATCAAAATTGTTGTTATCTTATGTTAATGGATGAGGAACACCTTAATGCCCTCCTTTTGATGGATCACTTCCTATCAAATCCAATTCATTTTTCTTAGAAGTGGATTTAGAGACCCTTGCAGTAATTTGGGGCTTCTAGTCATCAATGGTAGGTTCCTTCATATTCAATAGTGGGTATACATCAATGACTCCTAATCAATTGATTTTGTAAATGCTCAAAATCAACACAACTATTCACACTTATTAGAATTTCTGAATACCTTGGTGCTCATTATCATCATTGGTGGGTGGCCTCGCATCTATTAATTATATAAATGAACGATTAGTGATTATGTGGCTTCTCCCATGTTTGACTTTGTATCATTTAATCACATGTTGTGGATCCACACTTATGGTGGGTTTGTATTAAAAACCTTGGCCTATGATGCCATCCTTCTTTGGTGCTACAACCTAACTTTATTATATAGTACCACTACATCATGGGTACCTTGCAAGACCAATTTGTACTTTACACAATTATGGTTGTTCTCCTAATATACATTAAGATGTGGATCCACTAGAATTTCATGGCCATGATCTTGTTTTGAGCTAGATTCACCATGTATTCTTTCATGGCCACAATTTTGCATATTACACAATTCATGGATCCACAATGTACTAGACTAGGTGGCCATGCTCATTTTCCAACTAAGTATATGTATGTCCACCTTGGGAATATTTCCAATTGATTCTTTGGTCTTCACTTGTAGGTACTTCCCAATATATTTTTTTTTGTACTCCCTAACTCACTTATGCGAGAACTCTCCACTTTATAATGTATTTTGAAGATCAAGTGTCCTCTCCTTCTGACCTCACACATTAGAAGGCATATGTTATACTTATATTTGGTCACATGTGGTCAAATTAGATGAGTAAATCCACTTACACACCTTATGCCAAATCTGATAGAACATCTCCATGGTTAATTTAAGTCCTTTACCATGTAATCATTGGTTTCCCATGCAAAAGTCACAACCAGGTCACCAATATTCAACGATAAACATGTAGCACCCTCAAATTCCATTAAAAAGTACAAATTATACATAATTCATATGCATAGAGTGGATATTATGCATGCTTGAATTTTTTATGGCATTCACTCCACTCCTCCTCAATTGTATCAACTCTCAACTCATATAAATAAGGGCTCTTAGGTTGAGGGAAGGACATGGCAAGAGAATACACCGCTACTTTACAGAAAAATCAACCCTTTGGTTAATTGCCTTATGCTTGTAGTTTTCTCCCTATTTGAGTAGGTTATCGCTTGGTTCTTCAATATGTGATAGAGTTTTCTGTAGAGTTAATTTTGTGTCTCCTTGGCTACTTTGCCAAAGTGAAATTACAACCATATTGTTGGAAAGTTTATTGCATGTGGTAAAGGATGAGATGACTCAAAATCTAATGAAGGAGGTGTCACAACAAGGTTCATATATAATTGTTGTCATCTTTTTTATATTGATATAATAGATCTATCTTCTTCCTCCCGCACATTGTTGTGTATTTGTTAAATCTTTCCATGTATGGATAATAGTATTGGTGGGAACTTGATTTTCTTTAGTATCGACTATGGTTTTATGATTTTGCAATTTTGTTGTTTGTTTGGAATGTTTAAATGGAAAAGATAAAGGTTTTGTTAATTTGAATTGTGTAGGTTTGTCAATGAATCTAGCTTTGGAAATGGACTAACCAGGTTATTCATGAGACAAGGGAAAAAATGATCACTATTTATTTATATATATCTTCCTATTTGCATTTCCTTATGAATATGAACCCTAGGAAAAGGTAGATAATATCACATCTTTATATTTATTAGTGAACCTAACTCACTCACAAGGGATGTGCTTTTGGTGTTGGTAGAAATCCCATCAACACTGCACCACGGGGGATATTGCATTATGTTTTTTAGATTGAAGAATATTGGAGCCAATTTCTAATGGTGAATTTCATCTTGTTTTTCATGACTTAGTTGATATCATCTTTGTTTTTCTCAACAATATCACTATTCATTTGAATAAATGGTCACAATGCTTCGTTGTAGAGGGAACTCTCCTATGGATAGGTTATCCCCCTCACTAATTTAATTAAGATCACATATAGATAGGGGATAGAACACAATGGCCTTTCACTCTACACATAATGTATGCATTCAATTGATGTGACGAGGATAAGAGAATGGGCCTTATCTGGTTACTGTGGTCATGCTTGCATGTTCATAGCTGATCCAACTCCAAGAATCAAGTCCTATCTCAACATTCAATAAATTGCACACAAAAAACAAAACACACCTTTGTCAAACTCTTTTGGCCTGAAATAATATTAGAAATAACTATATCTAATATACTTTGCTCATGTAAAAGTTGACCTAAAAATGCATTGGATAAAAAACTCAATATGAAACACATTGGAGGGTAAATGACATATATCTTTATTGATTATCAAATAAAGTACAACAACAAATATAAACCTTGATCATTTTTGCAATACCTTTAAGCTCCAAGCTCTTTGACACCTTTGTTTTCCCTCTCTCGGTTTCACGATTGCAATGATGTAACACCCCCTCCTCCCACATCTACCCAAGCAACCGACCAGCTGGGGTAAACATGCGATGAGAGAGGCCACTATAAGGGATTTAACCTCCTTGGTGACTGTTATCACTCCAGGAAACTCTCCTAGGTTGTAGCTCAAAGATGCCTGGTAACATATAAATCTTCAATATCGTTCTCTGAACTATTGGAATGGATTAGGGTTTGGATCAAGTCAAATGATTGTTTCAACTCTGTTTTCACCCCAGACATGCATGAACACCCTCAGCTTGACAAGGCTTTAGACACTGGTGCTCAATAGTTTATAGATTCAATGGATAGATGGAGAATACTTACTGTACCAGTAGATGCATACATAAACACATATGAATTGCTAGCTATAGAAAGTAAATGAAGCTTGCAAATATAATTTATCAACGCAAAGATAAGATGACAATTATCTGGCATTAGACACAGAAGAAAACATGAATAACCTATTCAAGTGCAAGCTTAGAACAGAGGAGGAGATGGCAATTGAACATGTAACAACAAAAGAAGTTTGTATTACTGGAATGAAGATGAGACGCTGAGAGGAACAGAGTATCCAGAGTCTCCAAAATTTGAACCTCTGTCTCTTTTAACTTTCAGCCCTTTATAGGCTTTTTACAATGCCCTCAAACCCTCTGAGGCTCGAGGTGTCTTAATTTATCCCCTATGTCTTCTAACTACTTGATGCCATACCTAAACAAACATGAGCACAGGGGCTCTGTTTCTAACAAACACAATAACGAATTCTAGTAATTTTGTCGCGCTATCAGGTGGCTCGCTCGTGCTCGCGACGTTCCATGACCATTTCTGTTGGTTCGGCTGCATTGTGCCGTTGTTTTCCCCTTTCGGTCATGTATTCCGTTATTTCAGTTCAACTGTCTGACTGTCAAAAACACTAACAGAGCCGACAAATTTCCTCCCTAGGCGACTAATGGGAAGTGGGGTACGGGGGCATATGGGCTGTTGGATGGGATGGATCGATGGTCAGGATGTTGGTTGGGTGGCAGAGGACGAACTGGTGATGGTGAACGAGGGCCATTGGATTGAGAGGAATGGACGGAGGAGATCAAATGCCGAAGGCCTGAAGTTGTGGCGAGAGCGGAATAAGTTTGAACCGTCAAATATCAGATGAGTAGATTGAACGGCTATTGGGCGGAGGAGGCACTCGAAAGATAACGACGAGGAGCGGTTTTACCCAAGCGGAAATGGTTTCTATAGGGCGGTCATCGGGTGGTAAACGGTAAAGGTTGGAGCCCACCCGATTCCATTCATCAGGTGCCACGTAGCAGCGAAGGAGAGAGAGGAAACCGCCTTTATCGGGCAGGTATCCCTCTCGCTTGTTTCCCATGCGATATGCGCAATAGCAGTTAGATCTGGTGGGAATGATTTAACGGTGATGATTTATCGAGCATGTAACGTCGGTCAGGTGAAGTGCGGACCGTCCGATCAGTGGGAATCTCGACGGAGGGGATGCGAAGGTACGGGATGACCTCGAGAAATGTGCAAAGGGCGCATATGGATGAAAAGGTAAGGTTTTCAGGGGTTTCTGCGCATTAGTGCATGGGGGAAAAAGTGGATTAATTTACGTAGGGCCAAGGCGAATGTGGGTTTTGTTATGATGTGAGAGGTTGGGCTAGGACATGAGTGAACGAGAATGGGGGGTGGATGAGTGAGAAATGTGGGGTGATGGACCATATGAGAACCTCCCCACGACCACAAAGCATACAAAATTTTCCTTCCTTTAGCCTTCAAAATAGTAGCGCTGCACCTTAGGGCTAACAGTGACCTTAAGGAAATGGAATCGACGGAAACACATCAACCAGACCTTACACATCAGCAAAAACAACCTTGCGAGACATTTCAGCCACTCAAACATCCTGTCCCTGGGTCCTACTAACCTTTTAATCATCTTAACTCCTGATCACTCTCATGCTATAGGCATGCCATCGTCCAAAGACCTTCAGTCGCTCTCACAGGCCTGTGTGCTAGCGTCCAGGGACTTTTCCCAGCGGACTTGTGACAACGTCCATGGAATTCAAAGCACTTTTTTAACCCAAAATTCTAGCCATTGCCCATAACTTGTTACAACCTCTAGAATCTATCAAAGACATGATGACATGACTAAAAAATAAAAAAATCAACCTCAAGGACTAGGCCTGAGCATCCCCGACTAGAACTGACATTCTATCAAACACTTGGCATCAATGCAACCTACAGGTCTAGGATACAACACAAAGCATGAATGACTAAAAGCACTTATGAAACATAAAAAGAAGGATCACCACCTTCTCCATTGAACTGTTATAACATCAGTTAGGTCTTGCATCCATCATTTTAACAATTACACGTAAATACATGAAATAACCATGACATGAACCAATCATATAACCATGCTTATAAACAAGATTAAACCATGTAAATATCAAATATATGATAGCGATCAAATCCACATATAAACAAGTGCAAAATTAAGTTAACTCAGCTTTTATTAATCATAGGAAAATCTGACCAAGTTTGGGCCTTCCATGTACCACCCGATCGTAGATATGACTGAACTAATTCTTTCTTTCAGTCAATCACCCCCGTGCCATATTCCAAGCATGAATGTGGGATCTCATAGGACAACCAATCCAAAAAAAAACCAAGGGAATCCAAAGGTTAAACCACCTCCATCCTCATAAACCGTGATCAAACCAAAACTAGTGCTCCGATCACAACCGAACCGAACTTGGAATGTCATCCGGAATCCATCGCTATCTTTAAGGAATTTTTTGTCTCCTTGTCTCTTAATCTTTACGGCAATCCAATCCCGGATCACTAGGCCCTAAACCGAGACTAGTCTCTCAGGATTTACTGCAAATCCAAACATGGATCATTAGGCCATAAACTAAGGATCCTTCCTTAGGATTTACCGTGTATCCTGCCAAAACCGGTCAAGGGATTCCTAGGCCTTTGGGAATGAAAATTGAGACCACCTTTGGCCCAGATTCAAAAATCCATCTGGAAAAACAAAGCTCAGAAAACCGAAACAAACATCCCAACACCATGGCATCCAAAAAAAGGGAAGGCTAGGCTGAAAACCACTGTCATAACCTGGAAAAACCATTCCACCAATAGCAAGAGAACCATACACCAACATGTAAAGCCATGCATGTCCAAACCAACTAGGAAATCACACATGCAATATGTTACCTGTAAGTATTCCTACTAAAGTTGCTTAATCCTACTCTTCTTCCTTGATCCTTGATTTCCTTCCTTTCCCTTTCCTTTCTTTTCCTTCCTTGATCCAAAACTAGAGTACTCCAAGAAAACTCTAAGTAGCCAAGAGTGGGAGAGAGAGAGAGAGAGAACAATGAGAGAGCTCCAAACTTGAACTGACAAAAGGTTACCAACTGATCCTCAAAAGCCTTTTTATGAATGAGGCCTCTATTTTCTTCATTTTCCATTATTTTCCTTCATTTTCCTCCTCACATGCAACATGTGACCTTTCACCTTACTTTTCTCCTACTTTCCTTTATTTTCATAAATAAATGCCCCAAAAATTCCTTTTATTCCTTTTAATGCCTTTTCCTTTTCCAATTTTCCTTAGCCAAAACACACATCCAATGATGCCCACTAGGATATCTTTGCCCAACATTCAGCTTGGAATAAGTGTCCCTTAATTGTGATCTTATTTTTCCCTTATTAACTTTTATTACAGGAACTTTTCACTAGGGCTATTACAAAACCGTCCTCCTTGGGGAACATTGTCCTCGGTGTTAAACCACAGCAAGACCTCAAAAAAACCATTGAAAAGCAAACATATTGCCCATGGAGCTTTATAACTTAGCTTGTTGCAATATTTATAAAGAAAGACCCACTAAAAAGCAAAACATCATGACAACATGGCAATATAACAACCATACGTCTTATTGGGGATTTATAACTTAGATCATGGCGGTATTTACATCCATATACATATACATACATATACCAAAACATCAACAAAACATATGCCAAACATATACCCAATGTCAAACCAAAATTGCTTTGCCTCGACCAGTAAATAATGAAGGATATAGGGCCCGCATCTAATCCTTCATCTCCCATGTAGCTTCTTTAGGCCCAAAGTGCTTCCACTTCACTTTAACTTGCTCTATTGCTTTGTTCTTGAGCATGAGTTTCTTCCATTGCAATATGCACTGAGGCTCCAACTGGAACGCTCCTTCTTGCTCCACCTACAATACAAACCAATCAATAACATGATCAACATCCTTTATATACTTCTTAAGCAATGAAATAGGGAAAATATCATGGACTTACACTGTTGGATTTGGCGCAAGTCGATATTCCACTAGTTCAATCCTCTCAAGGAATTCGAAGGGCCCACAACACCATGGTGGAAACTTGGCACATGAACTAATCCTCAAAGAGCTTTTATTGGGCTTGATGAGCAAATACACTGCTCCCAAACCTGAAATTCCTTGAACACCCTATGCTAATCCACATAATTTTTTTGTCTATCATGTGCTTCCTTTAGATTATTCTTAATAACCTACATTTCTTGTTCCATGTCTACCAACATATTTGGTCCAATAAGTACCATGTTCACTGGATCACTCTTGCTGATGAGAGTGTTACAATTTCATCCATACAATGCCTCCAAAGGAATCATCCTCAATGATGCTTGATAACCATTGTTGTATGCGAATTCGACCAATGGAAGATACTCCTCCCATTTCCTCTACTGGTGCATCATGTACATCCTCAGCATATCCTCCAAGATCTTGCTGACCCTCTCTGTCTGTCCATCTCTCTGCGGATGATAAATTGTACTGAAGGCCAACTCTATACCCAAACCTGCAAATAGCTCCTTCCAAAACTTGGAAGTGAAATTTGAATCCCTACCTAACACATTCTTCTTTGGAACACCATGCAATATCACTATCTCTTTGATAAACACCTGTGCTACCTCACTGACTAAATATTTAATCTTTACTGGAATGAAGTGAGCTACCTTGCTCAACCTGTCGACCATGACCATATTATAATCATTAAATTCTACCTAACTGTCCTTGGAAGACTTGTGATGAAATCCATGGAAATGACCTCCCATTTCCATTCTGCAATCGCTACAGGTTGTAATAAACCACCTGGATGCTTACATTTCGCCTTTACCGACTGAAAATCTAAGCATCTAGCTATGAACTCTATGACTTCCTTCTTCAGATTCAGCCAATAATATAACTTCTTCACCGCTGTCAATGTCTTTTGATATCCTGGATGACCCGAGTATGGATTGGCGTGAAACTCCCTCAAGATAAGCTTCTTGAGCTCAATGCAATTCAACACATAGATCATGTCCCTAAATCTCACCAAACCATATGTCGTGAGATGATAATCTGCATCCTGATCACTTGTACCTGTATTTGTGCTTGTACCTATGCCTGTACCTGTGCTCTACTGTAACATGTGCATGATCTCCATGTACTTGTCATCTTGTTGTCCTGCTTGCAAGATCTTATCCTGTAACTTTGTCCCATAAGATCTCATAGCTACTATATGATTCACTTGTACCTTCCCGCTAAGAGAATCTGCAACCCGATTCTCCTTCCCTTTGATGTATTTGATCTCGAAGTCAAACTCACTAAGGGTAGCCAACCATCTAGCTTGCCTAGCATTTAGATTCGACTGGTCAAACATATACCTCAATCCACTGTGATTGCGCATCAATGTAAATCTCCTGCCCAGAAGATAGTGTCTCCACATATTCAATGCATGTATGATCGTTGCTAGCTCAAGATTATGCGTCAGATAGTTCTGCTCATGCTCATTCAATTTTCATGACTCATAGCACACTACCTATCCTTCTTGCATGAGAACTCCACCAAGTCCTCTCTTGCAAGCATCTGTACACACTGCAATCTCCTTGTTCGGATATGCAATCTTTAACATTGGTGCATGTGTTAACAACTGCTTAAGCTGCTCAAAACTAGCCTCACACTCCCATTTCCATTCAAACTTCTTACCTTTCCTCTACAATGATGTGATAAGATATGCAATGCATGAGAAGTTCCCGATGAACCTCATGTAGTAACTTGCCAATCCCATGAAATATTTCACCTCATCCACATTCTTAGAAGTTTCCCACTCCATGATAGCCCTTATCTTTTCTAGATCCACTGCTATGCCATCCTTGGAGACAACATGCCCCAAGTAATGTACCTCAGTCTGAAAGAAGTTTCACTTGCTAAGTTTAGCATATAACTGATGCTCTCTTAGCAATTTCAACATTGCTGCTAAATGCTCGGCATGTTCTTCCTCATTCTCAAAATATACCAGTATGTCATCAATGAATACAATAAAAAACTTGTCTAGATAAGGATGCAACACATTGTTCATCAAACACATAAATGTAGCTGGAGCATTAGTCAAATCAAATGGAACAACAACAAAATCATAATGCCCATACCTGGTCTTAAACGTAGTCTTGAAGATATCCTCTTCCTTGATGCATACCTGATGGTATCCCGAGCTCAAGTTGATCTTAGAGAACATTGTTTCTACCTTCAATTAATCAAACAAATCATCAATCCTCGAAAATGGGTATCTGTTCTTGATTGTTACTTTGTTCAACTCCCTATAGTCAATACACAATTTGAGAGTACCATCTTTCTTCTTTATGAACAACACTAGTGCACCCCAAGGCAATACACTTGGTCTAATGTATCCCTTGTCAAGCATCTCCTTTAACTGTAACTTCAACTCTACCAACTCAAGTGTGCTCATCCTATAAGGTGCCTTTGATGCCAGAGCTGCCCCTCATACTAACTCAGTAGAAAATTCTACCTCCCTGTGAGGTGACAACTCTATAATGTCCTCAATGGATACATCCTGAAACTACTGCAGAACTCAATACCTACTCAACACATCTGCATCCTCAACTTCCTTACCTTTATCAATAGAAATGTGCACTGAAAACATCACACAACCTTTGCTACAACTACGCTTAGCCTGCATAGCGGTAACCATCCTCACTGATGTAATCTTCTTCTTTCCCTGCAAAGTCCTTTTTTCCCCACTATCATCCACACACTCAATGGCCTTGTTGAAGCAATCCACTTTGGTTTTGTGAAGATATATCTAATCTATACCGAAAAGCATATTATATGATCCCAATGGAAATACATTCAAGTGTGATGTTGTAGGCATACCATTTAGCTCAAATGCACAAGATCATACCCAGTGATGAACTCTCTTCTTTGTACTTGTATACAACTGTACCAACCAAGGTTCTGCATGCACTTGTTTTCTCAAACCACACTTATCCACCAGGTCAGGATTAATATAACTATAGTTAAATCCAGGATCAATCAAAATAGAAACAACTTGATCACAAATGTTGGGCATGGAATCCCCCCAAGGCATGTTTTGGGGCTTAAAACCCAAGTTTTGACCACGTCTTTTGTAAAAGCTCCGTGAATTATGGGCACGGAGTGTGAAGTTATAATAGAGTCATAGGGTTGTCCACCCTCATTTTTGTAATGTAATGTTAGCTTGATAGACCTACCCATGGTTTGCGGACCATGGGATTGTATAAATAGAGCGAGGCTCTAAGTGTATAAGACAACGAATAGGATGGAAGCATGATGAGTCTAAGAGACTGAGTCGAAGTGTAAAGTGTGTCTTTGGGTCATAGAGTAGGAGAAGGCTCTGCAGCTGAGTGCGCAGAGGCCTAGTAGTCCGCAGCTGAGTGCATAGGACAGGTCGAGTCTGTAATAATTGGAAGAATTAATAAAGAGAAGTTTACCATATTACTGTGTATCTTTTCCTGTTTTAATGTATGATTGGGTTTAAATTGCAAGTGTACTGTTTATTTGCTGTGTGAACTCTTATGAATGTGTTGTATAAATAAATATAACATAATACATCCATTTACGCGAAGATAATTGACTAGGCGTAGGAAGATAAGTAAGATCTCAGGTGCGACTTAGGGGAATAACGCAGAGCGCTACTCTAGCAACGCAAAAGCTCCACAGACCTTGGTTAGGGCTGCACGAAGGCAAGTATATCAGGGCACGAAGGCAAGGGAAGTGCATGAAGCAACTTGCACGAAGGGACTAACAGTTGGACTAGTTCAACCTCTCAGACATCTCAAGGGTACGGAAACCTGGTTCCAGCACCCCACCATACTACTTCGGGTGAGACCTCAGTCCACGCTCCGCAGACTGTTGGAGAAAGGGAAAGTAGTACAGGGATTTGTTTGGCTAATTAACTCCAAACCTGGGTCAAGCCCCAACCAGCCAAAAAATGGTATCGTTGCCGGGACTGAGATCTGCATAGAGATGTTTGATGTCGTATCACTGGAATCTGACAAAGAAAGCAATTAAAGATTGGTTTGACAGAAAGATTCACGAGTTCGCAATGCAGGAAAATAGGAATATGTGACTATCAAAGGAAGAGTGGTTAGACTGCTACTTATATATAGATATCCACGAAATTTTCTTCGCATCTTTCCCCACTGAGCTATACGAGTGGATTGCGAAGCTAGTATATAGCCAAGGAAGGCATAAACTCGACAGACCTATTGTGTGGACTCCAGAATTGGTGCGCAGATTGGAAGCATCAGAGGATAAGATCGTGTGCGCTATTGATCATTGGATCGATCGAATCAGAGGAGGATTCATCACCGAGTTTGCGGTAGATACTTTAGTCAACTATAGCGAGGCAGAATGATGCTTCCTCAAAGGGCTGCGAGTGGGAGAATCTATAGAAATGAAGGTAGTATAGAATTAGAAACTAGCCCCTTGATTTCACCTCCGTAAGGAGGTGAGGAAGAGCTAGCGAAGGTATCACCAAGAAGTGCGATCAATTTGATAAGGCAGAGGATTTCGCGCATACCACCCCCACCCACACTGCCACCATTTTCACTGTCTTCACCCCCATCTTCGCCCATACCACCTCCGCCACCACTGCGAAATAATATGGCGAGAGCGATAAAGTTGCCAATGTTCAAGGGAGTAGGAAATGAAGATTTGGACCAGTTTTGGTTCGTGATAAAAGTTGTATGGGAAGCGCAGGGAGTCACGGATGACAATATAAAGAAAGTGACGTTGGTCAGCGCTCTACAGGATCGCGCGCTGACCTGGTACATTAAGCATTCCAATGACAATCCGAATGCGAGGATCGTGGATATTCAAGCTGCGCTAAACAAAGAATTTAGCAGGCCAAATTTAGAGGCACGATCGATCATTGGGTTCAAGGAAATCACAATGCTACCAGGTGAGACCCCTTGGGAGTTGGATTAGAGACTGAAGTGCACAATTCGCGAAGCTAACATGACGTTGACAGATGGACAACACCGCGAATGGTTTGTAGCATCATTAACACCGCATCTACGGAACGCGCTGTCACAACAAAGGCTAACCACTTAGGCCGAGGCCTTGGAGGTCGCGATGAGATTGCACGAGACCCCGATACAAGATCCCAACCTGGGAGTTTAGTAGATTCACTCACAGTTGAAAAACTTATGCCTTGAGATGCAGAGTTTGGAACAAGATAAGACAGTTCACCCAGAAGTGCACGATGAGGTATGGTGCATAAAGTGCAAGGGCCAGGGACATGAAAAGGACCACTGCCCAGTGTTCAAAAATTACCTCGGGGGAGGAGGACCAGGAAGAGGTCGCAAACAGCTGATATGTTACAATTGCAGAGGGCCAGGGCATTATGCTCGAGATTGTACAAATCCAACGCAACCATCATGTTTGTACTGTACATTGTTTGATCACGAGACAGAGGATTGTCCCATGCTAATAGCACGGTTTCACAATAAAGGAGCACTCCAACCTCCCCCGACTCAGAACCTGCAAATGGTGAGGTCTGAGCCACGTGAGGAAGACCCTAATGTAAATATTGTGCTCCGAAGTGGAATTAAGACATGAGATGACAAAGGCAAGCAGCCTGAAGAAAGTACTTGGATTCGCAAGGCTCCAATGAAGGAGCCAGAGTTTGATTTGGAGCACGCTAAGGAAACCTTCATGGAAGCGAAGAAGAGATTTGTTGATGCCTCCACTTCAGGAAGTAAAGACAGATCGGAGTCGGAAATAGACCCATCAATGCTCACAACGTTCTTGGAAACATGCATGAAGTTGTTGCGCAATAGTAAGGCTGTAAAGGGGTTGCAGGAACTCATAAATAGATGCGCTGGGACCGTGCAAGGAGAACTGTTTGTAGTCCGGAAGCTCGGAAAGCACATGACGCGAACGAGAAGAGTGATGAGATTGACCGTGCAAATTGGAGAATATGAGATGGACCAAGTGATTTTGGATCTAGGATCAGATGCGAACGTCCTCCCGAAGCATACATGGGAGCGCATGGGAAGTCCTACACTGCAATGGTCTCCTATCCAATTGCGAATGGCAAACCAGTGAAAGATCCTACCAATGGGGAGATTGCAGGGAATCATAGTGGATATCGAAGGAGCAAGCACGCTAGTAGATTTCGAAGTGATAGAGATTGTTGATGACAACAATCCCTACCCCACGCTATTAGGAATAGATTGGGCCACAGACATGAATGGGGTGATAAATCTGAAGAAGCACAAGATGATTTTCGAGAAAAAGTCTCTGTGCGTGGTTGTACTGTTGGACCTTACAGAAGGATCGCGCTACACAGAGTTAGTGCGCGACTACAATAACGATGATGATTTGGACTGCATCTACAAGATAACCGCGTGAGAGCAAGGCTGGGTGAATCTGACCGCGGATGGACGAATCTATCAGGCCAGGTAGTAACTCCATAAGGCAAAAATGATTCGTGTGTTATATTCCATTAGGTAGGTCTTCATTATATACATGAGGGAGAGACTGTTTAGTTCATCTCCCGATGATTGTTCATATTTCTTATTTATCTATTTACATAAATTCACCCAATCACAAGGATTAGGTGTCAACATCCCCCCCCCCTTAATCTGAAGGGATGTTGGTGAGTCCAAGCATCATTCTGAATCGTTCAAGCTTTTCTCTTCCAAGCGCTTTGGTGAAGATGTCTGCAATTTGCTCATTTGTGGAACAATGACGGAGATGGATTGTTTTGGCCTCAACATGATGTTGAATCAAATGATATTTAGTATTGATGCGCTTCGTTCGATCATGTAACTTTGGGTTCTTGGCCAACTTTATTGCAGAGGTACTGTCAATCATGAGTGGAGTTGATTGTACTTATTTTACCTGCAAATCTTCAAGAAATTTCCTGAGCCACACAATTTCTTTTGTTGCTTCAGCTGCTGCCACGTATTCTGCTTCTGTTGTGGAATCTGTTGGAACTGATTGTTTGCGTGATCTCTAGGAGATAGCTCCTGATCCAAGACTCATAGCATATCCTGAAGTTGATACCCCAGTTTATTTGTCTCCATCGAAGTCTGAATCAAAGTATCCAATCAAACTGAAGTCGTCCACCTGTGTATACTTGATTCCGAAGTGTTGAGTTCCCTTCAAGTACCTTAGAACTCTTTTTGCAGTAGACCAATGTCCCTCACAAGGCTTTTGCATAAACCTGGAGAGGATTCCAACAGCAAACGAAATGTCTAGTCTGGTAGTAGTTAGGTAGTTGAGACTTCCTATAAGCTGTCTATACTTTGTTGCATCTTCAAATTCTTTTCCTTCAATAGATGTGAGATTTAAGTTTTGTTCCATTGGAGTAGTAAGAGGATTGCACTCTGTCATGCCAAACCTGTTCAACAGATCTCCAATGTATTTCTTTTGAGAAAGAAATATGGACTTCGGATGTTGGGTTACTTCAATGCCAAGATAGTAATGAACATATCCCAAATCAGTCATTTCAAAACTTTTCCCCAATTCCTTCTTTATGGATGAAATGTAGCTTTCATTGTTCCCTGTCATCAAAAGATCATCTACATATACCACAAGATATACAATTGTTTTGCAAACTTTATTGACAAATAAAGTTGCATCATCAAGATCATAATGTTTGAAATTGAGTTTCAGAAGATGCTTAGTTAGTTTTTCATACCAGGCTCGCGGTGCTTGTTTGAGGCCATACAAGGACTTCACCAGTTTGCATAATTTATGTTCATGTCCTTTCACAGCAAATCCTTCAGGTTGGGACATAAAAACATTCTCTTTTAGATCTCCATTTAAGAAAGCATTTTTTACATCCATTTGGTGGACTTTCCAACCGTTCTGAGTTGCTAGTGCAAAGAGTGTCCAGATGGTAGCCCATTTTGCTGTGGGGGAAAAAGTCTCCTCATAATCGACCCCTTCCTTCTGTGCGAAACCTTTTTCCACAAGCCTAGCTTTGTTCTTGTCAAGTGATCCATCAGTTTTATACTTGTTCTTGTAGACCCACTTGCAGCCAATTAGTTTGGTTCCTAATGGAGGATCAACCAGCTTCCCAGTGTCGTTCTTTATGAGGGCATCATACTCCTTTTGCATTGCTTCTTTCCATTCATCATGAGAAGCAGCTTCTTTGAAGGAAGTTGGTTCAAAATTTGTAGACAAGTTCAATTCACAATCATAAGAAACATCCATATCAACAGGTGAATTAGAGTCATCCACATCACCTCCATTTTGT
The DNA here is from genome assembly GCA_031772625.1 of Pinus tabuliformis. NCBI lineage: Eukaryota > Viridiplantae > Streptophyta > Pinopsida > Pinales > Pinaceae > Pinus > Pinus tabuliformis. Next base: position 1,759,727,101 of record CM062816.1, on the reverse strand, counting down.
CGGTTTGAATTTCTAGTTCCTGTCTTTCTAACCTCATCAGGATGAACACTTTCAAGTGTCTTTGTCAGCGACTTTGGGGTACCTTTTTTAGATGGTCCAGGCTACTCCGTTGATTGAGTTGGGATTGAATCAAGATTGAGTCTCCCAATTCTATCAATCACATCACTTAAAGCATCATCTGTTGTTGGATTTTCATGCGGGGGAGAGTTTTCTTCAGAAGAAGATTCCACATGTTGATCTAGTATAGGAATCCCCCCTTCAAGATGTGGAATCTGATTATCAAATTCTTGAAATGATTTTGCTTTTGTGAATCTATCCAAGCGATCAAGTTGCCGCTCAACAACATTGTTAGTTTTGGATGATTCAAGAAAAATTACATCTCTGGATACAACAAACTTCTTATTTACTTCATCATAGAGGCGGTATGCTTTGGAGGTGTTTGAATACCCCATAAAGATACACTTACGACTTCTAGCACCAAGTTTGTTTCTATGTACCTTTGGTATCAAGGCATAACAGGTGGAACCAAAGACCCTGAGATGCTTTACCAAAGGAACATGTCCATACCACATTTCATATGGAGTCTTGTTTCTTATAGCATTAGATGGACATCTATTCTTTATATATGCAGCACATAGAACAGCATTAGCCCAAAACATTATCTTTAGATTTTTGAAGAAGAGCATGGATCGTACCATATTTAAGATTGTCCTATTCATTCTTTCAGCTACACCATTCTGTTGGGGATTATAAGGCAGAGTTGTTTGATGTTTGATCCCATGTTGGCGAAGATAGTTTTCAAATTCATTTGATGTGTATTCTTTTCCATTATCAGTGCGAATAGGCTCAATATGAGATTGTGCATCATTTTCAATCCATTTATGAAAATTCTTGAATGTTTGAAAAGCATGAGATTTGTTCTTCAATAAATAAACCCAACACATTCTGGTGTAGTCATCAATAAATGTCATGATATATTTATTTCCATTTGCAGAAGGAACATGCATTGGACCACATAAATTTGAATGAATGAGTTCAAGTTTTCTATGTGCTCTTGAATGTGAATCACGAAAAGACTGTTTGCTATGCTTTCCTAGAATGCAAGCATCACATTGCTTAAGTTTTCTAGGAATTGTAGGCAAACCAGCAACACCATTTTTCTTCAACAAACGGAGACTGTCATAGTTCAAATGTCCAAATCTAGCATGCCATAATAAACTTGATGGAAGTGTACCTTCTTCATAATGAGAATTGTATGAGAAATGTTGTGCACAAGCAGAGGTTCCTTGCAGCTTGAGAAGCCTTTCTTCTTCTATTCCCTCATGACAAGTGAGTGGTCAGATGCTTTTCTTACCTCAAGCTTGCCATCAAACATATGAATGGAGTGACCTTGCTGGCAGATGTGGACCAAGGACAGCGAGTTTCTCTTGAGTTGTGGGAGATATAGAACATGATGCAGAAGAAAGTTTGGAAGACCAGGCAGTTTAAGCCTGATTGTGCCAAGCCTTGATGGCTTGATTTTTGATTGATCTACAAAGTATACTGCTCCATCAACATTGTCAGTGAAATCTTCAAAAAAATCTTTTCTATGAGTCATGTGGCAGGTTTCTCCTGAATCAAGCAACCAATCACTTTTCCAAGAAGCAAGTGAAGCATTAAATAAATCTTCATTTACTCCAATGTTACATTGTGCCACAACATAGTGAGCGGATTCAGGTGCTTTACCTTTGTTTGTATCATCAGTTTTACCTTTTTGTTGGTTTCTTTTTTGCTCAATTTTGTCCCATGGTAGCTTGCATGCAGAGGCATCATGGGATCCATTTCTTTTGCAGCGTATGCAGTGCAAATATGCCTTTTCTCCTTCAGAATGTTTGCCCCCTGCCTCTGAAATATCTTCCTCTTCCTCTTCAACCATCTCTTCCTCTTGTAGAATCTTGAGCAGGATGCTTTTCTTTATGAGCAAGGCACACAACCTCTTTAGAAGATTCAGGGGCTGTCTTCTTTCCAAAAGCTTTCTCTTTTTCAGCAAACTTTTTCACAAGAGAGTCAAAGGTTATATCTTTGAGATTTCCATTTGCTTGCAATGACTCAAGGTAATTGGAGTAGGTACGATAACGTGCCTTGGGAAAAGCGATAAGAGGAATATCCAATTCAAACTTAGTGGATTTGATATCATGCATTATAGACTTTACTTCAGATGCAAGAGCAAGAGGATCATTATTTTGCAGTTCAAGAGTGAAGAGTTTAATCATGAGTTGAAAAACTTCAAGTGCAGAATGTGAGTCATAAAGTTCTTTCAGCTTTTGTAAGGCTTCAAAGGCAGTTGAATATGACAAAATATGGCGACTCACCTCTTCATTTATAGATGCTGCGATTAATGCATAAGCTTTGCTGTTCTTGTTTTCCCAAATGACGAGCTCTTTGTCTGAGGTAGGCTGTAATGGTTCATTGTCTCCGTCTCCGACACACACTCCTTTCCACAACTCATTGAAATGAGGCTGTGGTTTATCATCCGGGACCATTTAGGATAGTTCTCCTTGCCAGTGAGAACTATTCCCACCATGGATATGATTGAATGCATTCTGTAAAAAAAAACTTCTTCTGATAGAAAAATACTTCTGCCAATATACAGTAAAATTGTACTTCTGGTGGTAATTTTTTTTACATTTCAAAAGGGCATTTTCTCCATGTACAATCTTTGTCTTTAATGAAAATATAAAACATAGATCAGCTATGCATTCTCAAAAAAATTTCAAATTTCATCCTCATCATTTTTCTGCAACGTTCTTGAATTGTTTTACATGAAAAGGCAACAAAGCTATCTGAATTTGGTCTTCACCAATCTAATCTCAACGTATATACTATAAAACTTCAATACAATACATGACATATCCACACTAGAAGTAGCACTCAGCTCCACCTATCACTCAAGATTCATGTCAGATTCATCTCCTTTGATGTCGGCCCCCTTATATGCCAACCATCATATATATATATATATATATATATATATGACAAAATGAAATCTGATATCAATATCATATGCAGTTCTGAAAAATATACCATACGCTGATGCAGAGAAGAAAAAGAACAACGAGGAGCACTTGAAAACAGTTCAAATCTCGTGAACTTCAAAGCATCATTCACGCAGCAGCATTCTTCAGGCCAATGGGTGAAGACCTCGCAACAAACAACGAACCCTTCGAGATTGGGAGACCAACAGTCGACGTCCCTCCGAGCACACGTCGAATTCCTGAAAACAGTGCCATTTCTGTTGTGGGGGTTACGGTTTGAATGGGATTCGAACCAGATTCCTACCACAGAAATGCTCGATGTGAATCAGCTTCTGAGCTCTTTAAAGCTGCAGAGATATTTAACTAAAAGAAAGGCCGACAGCCTTGGACATGCAAGCGGCAAGCATAAACAAACTCTGCGTTTATGAAACACTGTTGAGGGGACCATCAGAAATTAAGTAGGAAAACCCTAAGGAGGAAGCGCTCACGCTTAGAAATCCTGAGCCAAAAAACCCATCTAGGAAACCCCTGGCGAGAACCACTGTGCAGGACAGTGAAAAAATGAACCGTCACCTACAAACCCTAGCGGTGTCGGCCCTTTAACGAAGGCTGCGACAGTGGAGAAAAACCTGGCAAGCGCGACCGACATTGGCAGTCATCCTCTCTTGTCTAGAGTTGCGCTAATTGTATGGAGGAGCAGCGCAGGTAGTGTCAAGAGCAATTAATTATATGGAGGAGCAGCGCAGGCAGTGTTAGGAGCAGCTAATTATATGGAGGAGCAGCGAAGGCAGTGTCAGGAGCAGCTAATTATATGGGAAGCTAATTGTATGGAGGAGCAGCGCTTTTATATGGAGAGCAGACTAGGGAGTTACAAGGGACAAAAGAGCTAAAAAAGGAGCTGGCTTTGATACCATGTCAGGCCAGGCAGTAACTCCATAAGGCAAAAATGATTCATGTGTTATATTCCATTAGGTAGGTCTTCATTATATACATGAGGGAGAGACTGTTCAATTCATCTCCCAATGACTGTTCATATTTCTTATTTATCTATTTACATAAATTCACCCAATCACAAGGATTAGGTGTCAACAGATACTCATGGGAGCACGAAAGCTCCTACACTTTGGATTCAGACGAGGAAATAGTACGATGGCAAAACCGGTTACACGAGGTAACCACACTGAATTGTAACATGATGACGAGATCGCTGCGCTGCGTATTGACGGAGGTGAGGGATCTGCCTATGTATGATGGGTTAAGTGAAGTAGATGACTTCTTGAACAGATATGAAAGAGAAGTGTCGGAACAACAATGTTTTGAAGCTTTGAAATGGGTACTGCATGCTACCCTCGCGAGGTGGTGGGGTACACACCAAAGAAGTTTTGAGGACTGGCGCAAATGCAAAAGGATTATGCGCATGCGGTTTGGGAAGCCTCAGATGTGATTGATAGATAAGATTACCAGATGAAACGGTCCACGCACCCACCTATCCATATGGATGCAGGCGTATGGTGTGAAACCTGCGTGGAAGCACAGAGTATTTGCATTAGGAGATATGGTCAGTAAGCAAGTGCGGGCAGGGCAATGGCGTGAACAACCCCTTCGATTGGAACCATGAATTATAGAAAGACCAAGTGCGTAGAAGGTTATCCACATAGAAGCCTTAAAAAAGTGTGCGAAGCGCTGAACAAGGCCCACAATGCGAAGCGGACTGACTGGGACCTGCGCGGACTAGCGGTTCTATAGGCTTATAGGACCGCATGCAAGAATTGATAGCGTAGGCACCTCCAAGGCTGGAGTATGAAGCGAACACTGTAATCCCCATAGATCATGAAATGCCTAGTCCGCGCATGACAACACTAGTAGATACGACAGTTTGCGGAACCTTGGAAGAAGAAATCCAACAAGGCAATTTTAGGCTCCAAGAACTTGATAAAGAAAGGATGTGATTAAGGAAGAAAAGCGCTCTGATAGAAGTGGAAGTCAAGAAGATGGAGGACGAGATAAAGGAATATTTTCTCGATAAGAAGACCAGGGTGATAAAACAGGGTGTGCATGATTAGGCTGACAAGTTTGAGGTCTGTCGCTACGAATTGATCAATCTGATGCCTTGGCTTGGACCCCATATTACTAAGCGAATAAACCAGGGTGGCGCGTTACAGATGATAAAGTGCATTACACCGCTAGTAACAATAAAAGGTGGGTATTTTCTAGAAAAAGTGATGGATGACTGGGTGACACCCTATACAGGTGGCGCGACCACCTGAATAGCCGTGGAAAGTACAATTTTAGCGCTCTTGGCAGTTGAAAGGAGGTAGAGGACTATAAACTACTCTGCTTGGGAGCTGCGCGATGTTGGAGTTGCACGCAAAAGAAAAGAGTCACAGGGTCCGCGGCTGTGCAAGGGGGGCTGCGCTTCCACGCGGGTTAGCTAGAAAGTGACCGTTGAAGTCACTATTCATGATGTGATGCTCGAATTGAGACCAAATGGAGCAGGCGGTAGGAATTTAAGACGCGATTTATGGGCAAGATTTGGGAAAATCTGTCGCCAAGGGAGAATTAATGAACTGGATTTGGGGGGAACGGTCGAATTCAAATTCGAAAGGCGCTATAAATTGCAAAGGGCTTCCCAACAAACAACACTTGGTCATTTGTGATCTGAGTAGTTGTATACCCAGTGTAGCCTGATCAGAGCCCTGTTTGACCTGTGTAGAACGCTCATTGAGCCCTTGAGTACGCGAGTGATAGATTTCTGGTCAGACACGATGGCAGCATCTGAGGAAGTTATGGATATCACAGAGATGATCGCCGAAGAGGCCGTGCAGGCCCTGACTGTGGGAGATGCCCTTGAAGGCGCCGGGATTGTGGCATAAATCCTTAAATCACTTGTACGCCAAGACCAAAGAAAGACAAACAGGTGATGGTTCCCGTATGTGTGTCCCCGGGAAACCCTTTGTGCACCAAGCTGACAATGGAGGAGAAGGGGAAAGTCGTTAACATAGAAACCGATGAAGAGGAGGAAGACCTAGAGGACCTTATCATTGAGGAAGACGAGGATGAAGGTATGGAGGAGAAAACTGAGCCTGCGCACCCTCTAACAAAGTTGTCCGCCTATATCTCTCCGCGGAAGGGGAAGGCTAAAGTGCCCAAGGATCTTGACGAGAGCAAGAGCTCTCTCCAGGTCCCGCTCCTCCCAGAAAACATCATTTTTGAGGGCACACACGTGGGATGGGTGCCTAGCTTAAAATTTAAATATTGGGACCTCGCTGACCACGAGAAGTTCCCTCACCTAGAGATCATGAAGCTCATGAAGCCTAAGCAGAACATCACGACGTGGGTTATTGAATTAGAGCTACAAAAGTGGTTGTGCGGAGTGGAAAAGGAAAGGCTACTAAACCTGCTTTGGGTGTCGTATTTCCACCGCACCCCAATAATAATTTTCGTCATCAGGCAGCTGTTCTACCTAGTGCATGGTGGGTGTGTGTGGCTGGAGGAGCCCATCCCCATCACGGAACACTTTATTCACCGCATCACTCGGCTGCCATGCAAAGGAGAGAACCCTGCATATATCTCGGAGGGGAAAAGTAGTGACTTGGTCATCGCGGAGGCCATGAAGAAGAAGTATAAACTAGAAAAGAAGAAGCAAGGCTATGCCATATCCAGCATCAATGACAAACAAGTAAGAGTGGCGACCCAAATATTGGCAGGTAAGGTTATGCGCAAGTGTCGCGCAGACGAGGTACCCGCACTGGTGGTGGCACTTGCTGAGCAGTGCGCAGAGGGGGTCTAGTTAACTGGTTTGAGTTCGTCTGTAAGGAATTCTTGGAGAATTTATGTGAAGCTCATGAACAAGGCAAAACATTCCACTATGCATGGCTTCTGCTGTGCATAGTGCTCGTGGTAGGGGAATTGCCGGAGGACGGTCAGTTCCCCATAATTGATAGGGATCTGCTAGAGGCCGCGAAGTACGCTTCGCTCTGGGCCACAAAGGATGCAAGCCGGATCCACAATCGTAAGATATTCTTGGTGTTTATGGAGATGAACCTCAGAATGGGGATCAACCACAAGCCACAGTTATCACCCACTGTTTACAACAGCCTGCAAATTTTCGCAGAGTTTAAGGTGGACCTCCATAGCATATACATTAGAACACGCAAGGACCTGACCAAGCAATGGAGAGAGCTACCCTTTGTAGCCACGGACGATGTAATCTTTAATGTACTAGAGACATGGCCGCCAGAGTGGCGTGCTCCAGACATCGTGGAAATGGAGAAGTCTGCAACGCAAAGGAAGAAAGAGGAGGCCAAACTGCGCATGGTGCAGTTGGCTGAGAAGAGAAGGAAGGAGGAAATGGCGATAGAAGCACAGGAGGCGAGGGACGCTGCACAAACAACAGTTGAACAGAAAAAGGCTGCAGCAGCAATAGTAGCGCAGGAGGTAGTCGCGAAGGCGCGTGAGGGCCAAAATTCTCATTCGCATGGGCAGGAAGTAGAGGAAGAGGAGGGAGGCGCGGACCCACAAACTGCATCAACACAGCTAAAGCGCCAACACCCGACCAAACGGATAGGGCCGCGCAAGAAGGTCAAGGCATCGAAGTTATCTATTGACCCGATCACCCTTACTAAGGGTGATCTGCATGACATCGGCGAGATAGTGTGCGATGTCACCTCCGAGGCCCTCCAAAATTTTGTGCAGGAGAACCAAATTGTGTTGGGGACCCTCAGAGCGCAATTGCAGGAGTTGTAGGTGCGCACCCCTCAAGCTGGTACCCTTTCGACCAGCCTCATAGTCGGGACAATGGCCGCAGAGCAGATGCTGTGCGCTCCGGTGACAAATACCATAATGCTGTTGGAAAGGGCACTAGTGACAACAAATGAGGCCGATAGGCCTACAATTAGCGCACTAAAGGGTATCGACGTCAACATGGCTGCACTCTCACGAGAGACATTATATATTCTGCAGGATGGGATTATTGCAGAACTGTGGGCTAGGGAGAGCCGCGCGCTACAAGTACTAAGCGCACATAAAATCAACATGGAACAGTTGATCTTGAAACACAACAAAGTGGTGTCACAAAATTTGTAGTTGGTACAGGTACTGAACGAAGCTTGTCAAAGCGTCCCTGAGCTCACCATTCCAGCAGATACACCAACAGAGGCGCGCATCCACAGGCTCGCAGTAGGGGTACATGAGGAGCGAGAGGAAATGACAAAGGTTCAGCTGGAGTTGAACCTTCAGATGGTAGAGTTGCGGTTAAAAGCACAGCCGTCCACCCCTCCGGAAGTAAGAGAGTAGCGTGCCAGCGCTATTACAACGGGACTGGATGAGATCGACAGTGCAGTGAGAGATTGCACCAGAATTTTGAAGGAGTCATTTGAGGTCCTCATGAATCTGCAGGAGGACCCCAACATCCACCGCTTAGAAACAGAAGTGCGAGAACTCCAGTAGCAGTATGACAATGTCAAAGGAACTGCGCAAATGGTGGCCCTCACTCAGAGGCTCGTGTGGATGCAACAGGACAAAGCGGTGAAAGAACAGGTGGACCCGGCATGCCACAAAGAAGCAGTCCTGAAGGCGCACTTCAACCTTGGATCGACGAGGCCTTCACCATCACATCAGCAATTGAAGGCAAGCTCGCACATATGTAGGGAACACAGGCATAGATGCAAGGAAGCAGTTCCATCACCGTGGTCTCGGAACAACACATACAAGAGATTCAACATGCCATCGCTCAGTGCGCTGCCGACCTTGTAGCAGTTCAGACAGAGTTGGAGGGACTTCGCGCGAAGATTTACGCGCCGACAGAGTGACTCGAGGGTGAGTCACGATGTTTGTGTTGGGGGCTTGTTGGGCATGGAATCCCCCCAAGGCATGTTTTGGGGCTTAAAGCCCAAGTTTTGACCAAGTCTTTTGTAAAAGCTCCACGAATTATGAGCGCGGAGCGCAAAGTTATAATAGAGTCACAGGGTTGTCCACCCTCATTTTTGTAATGTAATGTCGGCTTGATAGACCTACCCATGGTCCGTGGACCATGGGATTGTATAAATAGAGCGAGGCTCTAAGTGTATAGGACAACGAATAGAATGGAAGCATGATGAGTCTAAGAGACTGAGTCGAAGTGTAAAGTGTGTCTTTGGGTCGTAGAGTAGGAGAAGGCTCTGCTACTGAGTGTACGGACCCCTGTAGCTAAGTGAACAGGATAGGTCGGGTCTGTAATCATTGGAAGAATTAATAAAGAGAAGTTTACCATATTACTATGTATCTTTTCTTGTTTTAATGTATGATTGGGTTTAAATTGCAAGTGTATTGTTTATTTGTTGCGTGAACTCTTATGAATGTGTTATATAAATAAATATAACATAATACATCCATTTACGCGAAAATAATTGACTAGGCGTAGGAATATAAGTAAGATCTCAGGTGCGACTTAGGGGAATAGCGCAGAGCGCTGCTCCAGCAGCGCGAAAGCTCCACAGCCCCTAGTTAAGGCTGCGTGAGGGCATGTATATCAGGGCGCGAAGACCTGGGAAGTGCGCAAAGAAACCTATGCAAAGGGACTAACAGTTGGACCAATTCAACCTCTCAGACATCTCAAGGGTGCGGAAACCTGGTTCCAATCCCCCCCATACTACTTCGAGTGAGACCTCAGTCCGCACTCTGTAGACTGTTGCCGAAAGGGCCAGTAGTATAGGTATTTGTTTAGCTAATTAACTCCGAACCTGGTTTAGGCCCCAACCAGCCTAGAACAAAGCTTATCGTCCATCTCAATTATAGATACCTGATGATCCGCGTGCCTGTTGTGCATAGATGCATAGATCCAAAAAATTATATGACCAACATCACCAACTATATGTGCCTCCTAAGCACTATAGATTTGGGGTCTACCACCACTCTGATACTGCAGAAAATCCCTCTTACGCCGATCCTTACCACATATCCAACACTGTAATAGTTCCCTACCACCGCTTCTAGCCTGCTGCTCTCCATGTCCCTTCTCAGTTGTATTGAACATCTCTTTGGTGGCCATTTTCCTTTAGCTTTGTCATTTCTTTTCAACTCATGCTTAGGCTCAACTTTGCGCTTCAACTACTCATAACAATGTCTCAACTTTCAGATGGCCTCCTCCAATGATCTAGGCTCATCGAACTCAATCCGATCTTTGTATGCTACTCGCAGTCCACTGATGAATCTCTGAACCTTGGCCTTCTCCTCCCTAAGGTAAGGCACATATCTCAACAGCTCCAAAAACTTGCTAGTATACTCATCATCTATCATAGAACCCATCTGCAACTTGTAAAACTCCTTAGTTCTGTCATCATAATACCTCTTCGATAAATACTTCTTGAAGAGCCTCTCAAACTCATGCCAAGTCAAATATTCCTCATGTATACCTTTGACATTCTTCACGTATTCCCACAAAATATCTGCTTTACCTTTTGGACTGAAAGTGGCTATCTTTTCTTTCATGTTTTCTAAAAAATCATGCAATTGGAAGAATTTCCTCATACCAGGCAACCATGCCTCCTGTGATATCCTCATCTCTCCATCAAGGGTAGGTGGCTTTTACTTCTTAAACGCATCTAGAAAGTATCCCTTATCACTCCTCCTATAAGGGTGATAACGTGATGATCATTATGCCTATCAAAACCAAAACTAGAATAATACCTATGTGCATCACCTCTCCTATTTGGAGTGTCCAAAAACCTGTTATTAATCCATAAAAACCCTTCAGGTTGAGGAAAGGGCTACAGAGGTAACCACAAACCGTTTTGGGCTAGGAAATTGTCCTTTCTAGCTGGAGGGGGCTCCCTCAACTAATGAAAACTAAATATTCGACTCTATAGCATACAAAGACTAGTTATGGAAATGTTTGGATTTTGATAATGAAGGTGGTAGAGGTGTTATCGGGAAATCTAGTGTCTATGCAGAGCTTCTAGTCCCACTAAGGCTGGTAGCTACCTTAGAAACAAACAAACTAAAACCACTTTCGTTTTCCATTATGAGAAGTAGATAAGAGGGGAAAGAAGGTGACCAACCTCTGTCTTGCGCTTGGTTCCTTGCTTGATTCCTCTCCCTTCTGATAGATCTTTGCCACTCGCTTCCTCGTCTTCCCAGCTTCAAAGATAACCTATAGAATCAAAGCAGCATAACACTATCCAAGAACATAGATCTACTATCATAAACAATATAGGACCAGATATATATTGACCACACAAATGCATATATCATCAATCATACAAGAATGTGGAGGAAAACTTGAATAGCTTTATTAATAATCAAGAATAGCAAAGTGGATTACAACCAATTGTTCTGACCAAGCATCATCCTCTCAGCAAGAAAGCCCTTCTTCACCTCATGAAAAGCTTAGATCACCCAACACTATGATGTTACACCAAGAAACCAGCAGCACTTCCTTACAAGATACAAAATTCTAGCCCCTGGATCTCTGGGATGAGGGATCCATATATAGATGTTTGCAAGGGAGGTGAGTCAGCTTTTGAGATTTGATTAGTGTCCTCTCTCTGATAGTTTTTGATTCCACTTGGAGATTGATGATCTCTTACTCATCCCTGGGCGAATGCAAAGAGGCAAGTGTCACAGGAGAAGTTTCTGGAAGATTCCATGATCCTCCACCTTGTAGATTGACCCTGCCATTTGTCCACTCTCACCCATCGCACCCCATAGAAGGGCTTTTCAGTATGCATCGCACCTCCCGTGTGTATTTAGGTGGGATGCAGTGCACTTTGACCATGGAGCAGGTGAGATGGTCCAGTTTTGACCAGTTCTGAGTAGTTTTTCATGGAGAACTTCTGGGAGAAGATGTAATCAGTTGACCTTGTTCTTTTAGAGGTTGGAACAAAACTTTTAGGGACTTAAGAGCCCTTGGTTTATGGACATTTATGATCGGGGTTGCAGTGCCCAAAAATGTCTATAACAGTTTCCCCCTAAAGCATGAGGTCGTTAATCTGTTGATGTCGAGTGAAATGCTTTATCATGAGGATCTGAAGTTTTTTCGAGCTGGAAGGCGACCTGTAATAAGATACAATACAATACATTATCTTCATAATATTTTCATGATCTAGCTGAGGCGGGCATTCCCATGCTCAGCTTTATAAATTCATTTTCATGTACATAAGACAGACAATCGTCTGAGTGCAGACTGATGATTCTGGTAGAGCCATCATCCTTTGGATTAGATGATTATCTGTGCAGTATTGATGTACATTTGATGTCTTTCATCCTTTGGATTAGATGATTATCTGTGCAGTATTGATGTACATTTGATGTCTTTCATCCTTTGGATTAGATGATTATCTGTGCAGTATTGATGTACATTTGATGTCTTTATTTTCCTGAATATATATCACAGCCCAGATGGATGAAACTAGATCCGGGGTCTTCAATCTCGTTCAATATTCACTCAAAGTACAAGTCGATCCATGTGAGAGATGTTCTGGAGTCGAACATGGAAAGACATCGCCTGATTACTAGCCAATGATGTAAGTTGTTAGCAGGCGCGAGAGGAATCACCGATAATGATGATGACCCTCAAGGTACTACAATACAATTTACGTGGTGTGAATAAGGGACTTGGCGTCGAACACCACGCAAAATCTTTCAGTCGAAGGCCATTGATGTAAACCTGTCGTCGGAAGTGAGAAACTTGCCATTGAGGCATGCAAGCTTCAAAGTACTGAAAGGGTTGTTCCTAGGTCGACTTCCTGGATAATGAGCTGATGTCGACAAGAAGCAATCCGTCATAGGAGGGCCTTAGTGAATCCCACATCAATGAACGAAGCAAATGATTTTAATGGAGGTGAAAACGATCTGATGATATAAGGTTCAGGGTGGCGATCATGAAAGGATGGAGTGTAAATGTATTGCAGTGGATGAGACACAGGTGAATTCTCTGAGCGACTGCTCTTGAACATATCGGCGACACTGACATGATGGATTGGTAGCATTAACCCCAAATATGGATGGTGTGATGGACCCATGGTGATATGACCAGTGCATGGAACAACCCAACCCAACTCGGATGCGGAGTGAAAGTGTCATGTTCAAGAGCGACTTGCTACCAATAAAGTTTCTTCAAGTTTTCTCCCCAATATTTCCCCAGTCATTGCTGACCAGTACCTCTTTATTTTTGTCAAGCTTGAGGAGGATAACATATGCTTGTTCTATAATTTTCCCTTCGGGAAAACCCATCGCTATGTTTTAATGAGCCTAGCGATATTGAAACTCGTTCTTGTCTGTATGGACAAGTTTGTCGCTATTGAGTTTTAACAAGTTTAACGACAAAGATAACTCGATCCTTTTCAATTTTAGAGAGTCTAAAAAAGGGATGTAAAGAAAACTCCAATAATCCTTTTTCGTCATATAATCCCTTAAGTCCGAAAAAGTATAAAACAATACAAAAGGGATGAATTTTCGGTACTTTTAACGAGCTGAACAAAACAAGCGCTCGATCTTTTTTGTGTAATAATCCCTCAAGTCCAAAAAGATTAGAATCTAAAGGAGGGATAACACTTCCGGTCACTTTAACGAGCTAGAGAGGCCAATTGCTCGGCAATCTTTTGATATTTTACTAGTCAGATGAAAAGAGCTTAAAGGAGACTCGTTTTTCGAGGAACGAGTGATAAATTTTGGTAGCAGCTGATTCCGGGTAAGGTTTGGAATTTTCCAATCACGAAAGTGTCACAAGGATGGCTAACAGGATCACTCTTCGCAGCTGTTCCTCAAAAAGGGTAAACAATCAAATGGAGGTGAATGATCGGCCAATACAGAGTGGAGGTGATGATGAGAACACGACCAAGGCTTCAAAGGCTGATGATAATACATTCACGATGGTTATTTACCGGAAAATGGTTCATTTTTTAATGAGCTTAAACTCTGGGGGAACATTTGCTCATTGCTTATGTTTATTTTTTAACGAGCTTGAATTCCACGTTAAAACTGCTTGATCCAGTCGTATAATAAGGATGTCTCATATAATTGGCATTTTTTCAAAGCTTTGCCCCGCATCCTTTCTTTATGCAAGTTAGGAAACGACCAATCCTACGAGTTTAAAGGGTTAGAGGACCTACAAATTTAAAAAAATAAATGGTCGCTCTTCGCTTGCACGCCAAAAGGTTCGCATGCCCCCAGGTATAGCGAAAAATTTCTAGGTTACCAAAGATTGTTCTATCCATACTTCAGGCAAAACACTTCCTCGGCGATGTCTACCGAAATAAACAAAGGTGAGTGGCGCAACTGGCTCCACTCACATAACTTTGACGAAGGAATCTTATTCTAGTCTAATTTCATAAACTAGTCATATATCCTTTGCGGAAACCTACCCTATACCCAAGGTTTTCCTGTCGAAACAGGCCAGGGTGCATGCCCCCTAGGTTTCAGCCATGTCCTCCGAATCACTCGCGCTCATCAGGTGGATGGACTGGGGATTGATGAGACATTCCTTGCGTGAAAAGACCATTCAGGGATGGTATTTGACTATTTGCGATGTGTGAACCGGGGAATGAAAGCTGGTCTACGAGCTTGACCACTCTTCCTTCATGCGGAAAACACATTACTCTAAAGAGTGAGGAGACAATGGCTCCCATGCAATAAATATAGTCACGTCCAAGGAGTAGATTATAATCCAGGGGTCCTTGGACTACCATTACGTTCATGTGAACGGTTTTCCTTCTCAATGTTATCGACACATTGGGAAGGATCCCTAACGGTTGACTGGTTCCTTTGTTAAAACCTGTTAGATTTCTCATTTCAGGCAAAAGTGATGGCGAACCAAGTGCTTTCCAAGCCGTTGAGGAAAGGATACTCACAGAAACCCCTTCATCTATGATGGTACCAGCCATGACCATTCTATATATTTGAGCAATGATTCGAAATGGTACACTAGCCGGTAAGTGGGGTCTGCCTAGTAGATTTCAATCGAAGGAAACAACTAGGTTGCTTGGAGGTGGGACCAAATAGATGGCCGGATACTACTCTGACGAACTTCCTTCATGCGGTAAAGGAACGGGTAGACTGCCCCCATGTTCATCGGAGTCTGTGCTTACGAAGAGAATTTGGACGGTGTCATTCTTGTTCTCTCCGGTGACTGTATCATCTGAAGATGGATCCTCTGAAGGCAAGACCGGGTCAACTGCCGCCTCGACCTTTTGACTTTCGTCTGGTGTGGATTCAGATGGTTTATCTTCAATGATAGACGCTTCGGCTGACCATAATGGCGTGTCAGCCAGATTTTCAACTAGTGACGGACTCAGCAAGAGTTTCTTATATCCAGGAGGAAGTCGTAACGGTGAAACCGGACAGTCGTCCAAAACTCTTTTAGCCTCGTCTAAGAAGGGACAATGGTGGACGGCGTGATCGCCTTCACACAATTTACAAAGAAATTTACATTTTCCTTTTTGTCCAGGTGCTTCATTTTCACTAGTTGACGATGTATTTTCAACATGATCATCAGAGGTTGATGACACCGGATTGTGAAAACGAGGAGACCAGTCCCTTAAGATCCGAGGGATGCAAGGACAATCTCGATGATAGTGGTCTCCTTTGCAAATGACACATGGAAATTTAGGCCTGGATGGTGTAGTGTGTGGAATTTCGCTAGATGATGCCTGGTCACCCCTTTTTGCCTTTGGCTCCTTCTTCTTCTTCTCCTTCTTCTTCTCAGTTACTTGATTTTTGGCTTTACCAGCTTTATCAAGCGAAGAGGAAGGAGGAGAGGGAGAACTGGATGAAGTAGAAGGTTGGGGGGTAACTTTGGCATCATTTAGTTGCTGACTTGATTGTTCAGGAATCACGGTGTTCTGAACGACGGAGGTCGAGAAGAGCCATACGGGCAAGCCGATTGTCAATCCTGGAAGTGACAATGTGGCCATGTGGGGTGCACCAACATCTCCCCAAGAGGAGAAAGGACTAGGATTTCCTCCAAGGGGAAATCCTTGGTTGGTGGACTCCATTTTTCTCAACCTAAGACCAACCTAGGAAAGGTGATGTTTATTCCGATTAAAATAAAATTTAGATGCTTTGACACAACTTGTTTTTTCAATTTTTAAGAGTCGAGAAAAAACAAAAGATGACTCTAGTGACCTTCGATTTTTAATGAGCCTGAAGTGACAAGTGCTCAGATGGACCTTTTCCTTTAATGAGTCTGAAAAGGAACGAAAGAGACTACTCTGGAAATCTAGACAGAGGGATTACCAAACCAATCGCAAAACTACAGAATACTTTTTACGGTACGACAGTCAGTCTTCCCGAATGCTGTGTTCAGTGCATTGCAATCGATAGGGCGGTAGACACGGCTTCCTATGGATAAAGGATAAAGCCTATTGTGGTCTCCCAATATATACTCAACGGTACGTGGGAGCACAAGTCAGTACTGGCACTTATCATCTCAAAGTGGAGGAATCACCCAACCAGTAATGGAAACAATAGTTACCAGGTTTTACGACGTCGTAATACGTCTCTAGCCTAGAATTCTAAATGTTGTGCGTTAGGTTCCAAAGCATTTTTAGATTCATTAGATTTATTTTACAGTTGATCTTGCTTAAGAAATTTTCCTTTCAGGTTCATCGCGTGATGTAGATATACAATTCCTAAAATGCAATCTAAGATGATAAACAATCGTTTAATCTTCTTTTTTGCAATGAAAATCCTAACTACTAAGCTAAGAGAGACGATATTCTTTCAACATAGAGAAGACATCACACACTATATGCACTGTCCTAAATCAAACCAACAAACAGTCTAAATGCAAATGCACATGCATGTATTTGTTTTCAGCCTTCTTAATGTGTGAATGATAAAAAGAAAGCTAAGCGCAAATCTAAATTATTTTTCAAAGTGACATTACTAACAAGTTTCTTTTCAAGACAAAATGAAGGCAATGACGACACTTTGCGATTTGGAATTGAAAACTTGATTTCGACACTTGAAAAACTACTAATTCAAATCAAATACAAGAGTAATAATGTAATCGACTATCAAGAACAATCAGATTCTCTTCTATGCCTGAAAATGACACTTGCGACACTTTCAAATCAAGAAACGACAGTTCAATTACGCTACTTCTTTGCAAAGAGAACTGAAAATGGATCACAATACATAAAAACATTTACAGTTCATTGAACAATGGAGGCAGAATAATGGCAAGGAAGGGGGTTTCAATAGAGGTATACTGACTACAGACAACAAAACTCTTGAATAGAGCTGAAAAGAGTGAACACAGAAACCAAAATCTAAGAGCAGAAGAGGTCTTGTCTGATCAGCGCACCTGTAACACAGGGAAAGTGAGATGCAGCGCACCTACTACACACGGGAAGTGTGATGCATCCAACTTCCAAAGAAGAGACAGTGCGATGGTCCAGGGATGAGACTTCAACTAGGTTCCGAGTCACAGTTTGCAGCTCAGTTCAGGGATTTAGGCCGAGCAAGCGGTAATCAGTAAATAAATCACAGGGGTAGATCTAAGGAGGTTACTAGAGCCACCACAAGGGCAATTAGAGAGCTTGTAAATCGATTGTTCAGTTCATAAACAAAACCCGGAGATAGACTGAAGCAGCATTGATCTACTTTTCACTTGCATAGCAAATGCAGTTCGAAGGCTAGCTGGCTTGACTTTAGGCTCTGTCTGTAAGTTTATAAAGTAAACAAATATAGACAAACAAACAATCTATTCGCTCCCTAGCGGAGTCACCATTTTGTTATCGGGAAATCTAGTGTCTATGCACAGCTGCTAGTCCCACTAAGGCTGGTAGCTACCTTAGAAACAAACAAACTAAAACCACTTTTATTTTCCTTTATGAGATGTAGATAAGAGGGGAAAGAAGGAGACCAACCTCTGTCTTGTGCTTGGTTCCTTGCTTGATTTCTCTCCCTTCTGATAGATCTTTGCCACTCGCTTCCTCGTCTACCTAGCTTCAAAGAGCACCTCTAGAATCAAAGCAGCATAACACTAACCAAGAACATAGATCTACTATCATAAACAATATAGGACCAAATATATATTGACCACACAAATGCATATATCATCAATCATACAAGAATGTGGAGGAAAACTTGAATAGCTTTA
Source organism: Pinus tabuliformis (assembly GCA_031772625.1). Lineage (NCBI taxonomy): Eukaryota > Viridiplantae > Streptophyta > Pinopsida > Pinales > Pinaceae > Pinus > Pinus tabuliformis. Next base: position 1,759,709,008 of record CM062816.1, on the reverse strand, counting down.
TTAATAATTAAGAATAGCAAAGAGGATTACAACCAATTGTTCTGACCCAGCATCATCCTCTCAGCAAGAAATCCCTTCTTCACCTCATGAAAAGCTTAGATCACCCAACACTATGATGTTACACCAAGAAACCAGTAGCACTTCCTTACAAGATACAAAATTCTAGCCCCTGGATCTCTGGGATGAGGGATCCATATATAGATGTTTGCAAGGGGGGTGAGTCAGCTTTTGAGATTTGATTAGTGTCCTCTCTCTGATAGTTCTTGATTCCACTTGGAGATTGATGATCTCTTACTCATCCTTGGGCGAATGCAGAGAGTTAAGTGTCACAGGAGAAGTTTCTGGAAGATTCCATGATCCTCCAACTTGCAGATTGACACTGCCATTTGTCCACTCTCGCCCATTACACCCCATAGAAGGGCTTTTCAGTATGCATCGCACCTCCCGTGTGTATTTAGGTGGGATGCAACGCACTTTGACAATGGAGCAGGTGAGATGGTCCAGTTTTTACCAGTTCTGAGTAGTTTTTCATGGAGAACTTCTGGGAGAAGATGTAATCAGTTGACCTTGTTCTTTTAGAGGTTGGAACAACACTTTTAGGGAATTAAGAGCCCTTGGTTTATGGACATTTATGATCGGGGTTGCAGTGCCCAAAAATGTATATAACAAGAGGATTCTAAGAAAAACGTTGGTAATAATGATATCCTTGTTACACAGTATTTTGTCACCGACCCCGCATCCCCTGGTCCCGCGTAGAGTCGGTCCTTGAATGGCATCTGTTCTATGTCATACATTAGCAAATGTGTCCACATCTTCCAAATCATTCAAGAAGATTAACAATGCTCTGTAATCCTGAAGATTGACCCTTTTTACCCATGTTCCAAGATCGTTGCAAGACAACCTCATTCTGTCTGCGACAATAACCTAAAGTGGACTAGAACGTCGCGACATCGTAGTAGGGGTACATTTGTTCTCATCGACGGTCGGTTTTTAGTGCTCGTCGCAAGTCCTCAATATCCTTCTTGCGACGATAGCTTTGAATACACTATTTCCCCGCGACGTTGTCTCTGAGTCCTAGTGCTTGACTCGCGACAACCTAGATATGGCGAATTAGTTCAAACAGAATGCTTCTAGGCAGTTCTAGAACTGGTTGTTGGGTCAAGTAGGTTCGCCTTTCCTCCTTTAAGATGTTGGTTACACATTTTGAGAAACCTCCCTTTAAGATAAGTTCCCTCTCCCTCATTTATGGAGGCTCCTCCTCTTATAAAAGCATTCCCCATTGCTATGATCAGCGAGTTTTTGGTATTGAGAAAATTAGCTAGTTTTGGTCTAGCAGTTGGTTGTGGATTTCCTTAACCCTATACTAGTGCTTTTGGGTGATAGAGAGATATCATCCTTTTGGGAGACCTTTTGAGAGTGAATGCTTGAGGAGACATACTGACTGGACCCTCCGAAGAAGCTTGCGACGTTAAGGCTTGGTTGTAAGCTTTTCTTTTTCTCATATTAATATAATTAATGGTGATTTCCTATGTCATGTGTAAAATATATTTGATAGCTTATGGTTCCTTGACTCTATAAGTTAATAGTTCATTGTTGTGCTCTATTATGTGTTCTGTTGTTCTCTTGTGTTGTTTCAGGTGAATCACTCATCAAGAAGAAGGAAAAAATAACTGAAGCAGTGTAACGAAGGCTCCATCGAACACTGGCATAAGGTAGGCTCTTACAACGATGAATATTTAAGGAAATTAGTTTTTGTTTTGTCTTGTTGTGACTAGACCCACTCCAGGGCTAGAGGGGTTGCCTCTATCCGCAGAGGGAACATTACCTACATCACAAGTTGGTGACTTATTGTTTCTCAAGCCCCACCTAGTTTCCAGACTCAGGCTGGACTCCAAACCCAACCTGGTCTCCAAACTCAAGTTGGATTTCAAGCCCAACCTGTTTATCAAATGCAGCCTGGGCCTCAGGTGCAGTTTGGAGCTCAGCTGCAATACGGTCTCCAAGTACTTCTGGAACCCCAAGGTCAACCTCAAGGTGCTCCATATCAAAATTATTAGCATCCACAGGTCAATCCTTATTAGAATTTCCAGCAGCCCTATGTTGCTCCTGTTGGTTAAGCTGGTAGCCAATGTGTTGCTAGTGGTCAAAACCCGGGTCAATCGTCAGGTTATAGTTATAATTCGTATGGACAAAACCCTTATGGGAAAAATCCTTACAGACAAAACCCTTATGGGAAAAATCCTTATGGCCAAAACCCATGGGGGAAACAAGGGGTTGGATGGAACCCTAATGCTGGCTCTTATTAGAGGCCTATGATGTCCTTTAATCCTCAATTACCTTTTCTGGTAACTTTGGAACTGCCTAATGTGTCCAAGCTGACAAATGATCCGATCCTTCATAATCCATATTGGCCACCAGTTTCGACTAAAATTCCCGGTGATTGTCCTAAATTTGAAGGTAAATCTAGAGAGGACCCTCAAGCTCATGTCATGACTTATCACCTCTGGTGCTCATCTAACTCATGGCTTGACGATTCTATCTGTTTCCGTCTTTTCCAACGGACTCTCACTGGTTCCGCTATGAAATGGTATATTGAACTTGCTCGTGGAACTTTCCAAGATTTCAATTCGCTTGCGATGGCATTTCTTACCCACTTTCAGTTGCCGATTCATTATGAAACAGGAACACACCTCCTTACATCTTTGAAACAGGACATGGCAACGCACATCTTTGATCACATTCATGAATGGAGAAGGCGCCGCCGCTTGATTAAGTTCTGGATCCCTGACCAGCTTCTGACTGACTAGTTTACAACCTCTTTTGTCGGTCTGATAGCCCGCGATATCGCTATGGGGGCATGTGTTACTGAAGAGCAAGCTATTGCGCGTGCTCAGTATCTCGATTTGGTTTATTCCCAATCCGGCACGCTTTATGATCTCTTGCCTGATGCTCCGCGACCTGGAACTTCTAAAGCCTCGTCTACACCTTCCGTTGATGGTGTTATTGGTTCCGTGGCTTCATCTTCCTGAAAGTCTTCCACGAATCAGGCGAAGCAAAAACCTACTGCTTCTAGTGATAATGCTTCTCCGTCTACTCCTAATGCTGGAAAAACCTCTGAAGTCAATGCCGTCCAGTCCACCGCGGCAGATAAAGCTTCGAAAGGTAAGAAAAAGGGGAAAGGCAAAAATAAGGGTGATCCACCGAAGCAGGATCCTTCGAAGCCTCCTACCGACGATGGTTCGAAGCACAAACCCAAGTATCCTTGTCTTATCTATGACGAGGATCACTACACTAAAGACTGTCCTTGACAATATAAAGTTAGTCGTTTGCTTAAAGGGACTTCGAGCACTCCTACCGTACTTAAAGAACCCTTTCCCTCTCAACAAACCCAAATGGTGGTCGATCAACCTCAGTCCTCTTCCACTTTTGGCTCTCAAGTTTTTATGGCTAGGACTATTCCCATTCATATAAGTACTCAATCGAAAGAATATCCTCCACCTGCCGGAAAGGAACCTGAAGTCCCTTCAAATGTTCCTTCGTCCAGTTCTGGCCCTCTTCATATTGAACGGCCTAGCACTGAGTCTATCATTCGACCTCCTACCAAGGGAGTGCTCCAGAAATCTTCTTATAACCCCAATGCTCGTGCCGCGCAACACTATAGCATTGTTGAGGACTTAGCCCAAGCCCCTTCAGCTATGTCCACTTTGGAAGTCCTCCAGAGTTGTCCCTCCCAACAGAAGTCTCTATTATCAGCCATTGGTGGCATTGACCTGGCTGATTCGGAATTAATTACTTTCGATCTTGACAATCATGTACCGTGATTGCCTCATCAGATTGCTTTCCTCATCCAAGTCATCATTAACTCAAAGAATATTCACCGTACTATTATTGATGAGGGCGCCTCCACTTGCATCATGTCTGTTGCTTGTTGGAAGGCCATCGGTTCCCCATCATTGAGTCAATCTCCTAATACTTTGGAAGCCTTCAATGGAAGAGACTCTCGTCCATTTGGTATCCTCCCGCACTTTCCTATCACTCTAGAGGGGAAGACAGTTGAGGTTGAAGTCGAAGTTGTTGACGCAAATTTGACTTACAACCTTTTGTTAGGTCGAAGTTGGACATACGCCATGCGTGCTGTGGCTTCATCTCTATTCTGTGTACTCTGTTTTCCCCACCAAGGGAAAATTGTCACGGTTGATCAACTGTCCTTCTTCACCTCCTCTTCTTCGGATGGCAATGTTCCATTTGTGGAGCATACCACCATTCCCTATGAAAGTGTGGGCACTGGACTCTTCAAAGATCCTGCCCTTATGGGTGTCTTTTCACTCCCACCTCCCAACATCGCCCCCATTAACATGATTTCTATCCGTTCTGATCCTTGGGTGATTCCCCCGTCGATCAGGTAGACTCCTGGGGTGACGTTATGCCGTTGAGTCCTGCCGAGCTCAACTATGTAGAAATTGTTTCAGCATCGGCTTCATCCTCCGATCCTGCTCCATTGAGCAGATCTCTCGACACATATGTGCAATCCCCTTGGCTTAGAGATATTGTTTCTTTGGATCTATTACAGGAGACTTTTCCTTTCGATGAAGCAATTTTAGAGACTATGTCTTTTGAGGATCCTCCTTGGTTTGATCATCACCATCGTTCCTCGTTTCTCCCAAGCCATGGGGCCATGACTACTTGTCTAGAGAAGTTTGCTTCCTGTATTCCCTCTCAGCCGCTTCAGATGCCTATTCAGATTCATGAAGTTTTTTTTGAAGGCAATATGGGGAATATTACACAAACTATGCCCATCGACATCTCTGTCAAACTAGGGATTGTTGAGAATATTCACATTGGAGTTACCTGTACTCCCGAGGAGATTCAGCTGTATACCGACCTTTTCAAAGAGTTTCATGACGTCTTCGCTTGGTCATATGAGGAGATGCCCGGTATTGACCCAAGTATTGTGATCCACGAGATACCTACGTACCCTGGTGCGAAGCCTGTTCGCCAACGTTTACGTCCCGTGCATCCAAGAAAAGTCACGGCTATTAAGGGAGAAGTTGAAAAACTTCTCAAGGCAGGGTTTATTTACCCTATCCCACTGACTGACTGGGTCTCTAATATTGTCCCTGTGACCAAAAAGCAGGGCACTATTAGGGTTTGTGTTGATTACCATGACATCAACCGCGCGTGTCCAAAGGATAATTATCCTACGCCCTTTATCGACCAGCTCATCGACGATTGTGCTGGGAGTGAGATTTTCTCATTTATGGATGGCTTTTCTGGTTACAACCAGATTAATATTTCACCTGCCGATCAACACAAAACCACCTTCATCTACTTGTGGGGTACCTTTGCTTACAAGAAGCTTCCTTTCGGCCTTAAAAATTTCGGTGCCACCTTCCAGCGAGCAATGTCCTATGCATTTCATGACATTCGTCACATTGTTCAGCCGTATCTGGATGACCTCTCGGCTCATTCAGCTAAACATTCTGACCATCCAAACCACCTCTGCGAGATTTTTCTTCGTTTTCGACATTATCATATTCGTCTTAATCCACATAAGTGTGTCTTCTGTGTCGAATCCGACAGACTTCTTAGGTTTGTCGTCTCCAAAGAGGGCATTCGTCTCAACCCCCTCAAAGTTGAGGCTATACTGAATCTCCCACCTCCTGCTTCTTTGCATTAGTTGCAGAGTTTGCAGGGAAAAGCCAATTTCCTACGTCATTTTATCCCTAACTACGCCGAGATTGCTAAAGGTTATATGCGTCTCCTTAAGTGTGACACTCCCTTTGTTTGGGATGACACTGCCCAAAAGTCATTCGAGCAACTCAAGGCACTTCTTGTTTCTACTCCCTTATTACGTCCACCCAACTACCATCGTGACTACACCCTTTATCTTGCTGCTGCTGACAGCACTATTGGCATGGTTTTGGTTCAAGATGACGATGATGGTTCACATTGTTCGAGGAACCCTAGATGCTGCCGAAGTAAAAGATCGTCAACAAGGGCGTTCTAGTGCGTTGTATATTCTTACTTATCTAATACTTGTATCATTTCATGATGATGCCATGTGAATTGCTAGGAACATGTTAAGTATATAGCTAACCTAATAACGAACGTTTTGTAAGGGGACTAGAGCAGGCTACCGTGAAAAAAAAACACGATATTATTTTTCATTGGAACTATTATATGTCCAAGGTTCAATATCGAAATCATTTTTGAAGTCGAGCACGTTATCTATTATCTTAGCCGCAACCTCCTTGACACTGAGACTTGATATGCTTATGTCGAGAAGCTCACCTTGGCAGCTGTTCAGGCTGTCCAACGTTTCCGTCATTATATTTTGTTGCGTACGACGACTGTGATTTCCGATTGCAACCCAATGACATACATCTTGTCACGTCAATTGCTGGGGGGCAAGTACTCAAAATGGATCATTATCCTTCAAGAGTTCGATTTGGAGTTTACTACTACCAAGTCCAAGAAGTCCCTCGTCTTCGCTGAGTTGATTTTCTCGTTACCGTCTGCTATCGCTCCCTCTCGGATAGAGGATCACATTCCGGACGATACCCTTTTCTTGATCAACACCCTCGATCCCTGGTACGGTGACATTATTGTCTACCTCTAGACGTCTTCCTTTTGTCCTGATTTGTCTAAGGATGCTTGGCGACGTATTCGTCACCATTCTCAGCCTTATCGTATTGTTGGGGACACCTTATATCGTCTCAGCATTGATTCAGTTCTCCGTTGTTGTTTGGCGATAAAGGAAGCTAAACGAGTCTTGAATGACTGCCACTCTAACGCCTGTGGTGGTCATATGTTTGGTTATGACACTGCCCAAAAAATCCTTTGTGCTGGTTACTTTTGGCCCTCTATTTTTAAGGCTTGCATTCTCGCCGTCCATTCCTCGCGCGCGTGCCAACTTTACCAACAGAAGATGCGTGCACTACCATCCCCTTTGCATCCTGTCATTATAGTTGGCCCTTTTGCTAAATGGGGCATAGATTTTAAGACCTGTAACCCTCGCTCAGCCGAGGGGCATGGGTATATTATCGTTGCCATCGATTATTTTACAAAATGTGCCGAAGCGATGCCTACATTGTCCAATGACGGTAAGACAGCTGCATAATTCCTATTCAATCATGTGATTACTCAATTCGGAGTCCCTCAAGCTATTGTCACTGATCACGGTTCTCATTTCCGTGGTCATATGATGACTGAGTTAACGACCCAGTTAGGCTTGCATCATGATAGTTCGATGCCTTATTACCCTTAGGCCAATGGCCAAGTTGAAGCCGTCAACAAGGTGTTGGTTACGATGCTTCAACGTACCATTGGAATGCACAAGTCTAATTGGAACTTGATGTTGTTTTCCGCCTTATGGGCCTACCATACCTCAGTGAAGGATGCAACTGGATTCACACCATTTCAACTCGTTTATGGTCTGGAGGCTACCCTTCCAATTGAATGTGAAATACCTTCTCTCAAGTTAGCTGTCGAATTACTCCTGAATACTACTCCCGTAGAAGAACATCTTCTTTATCTAGAGCAGCTAGACGAGACCCATCGACTTGCTTCTTTAGTCATCGAAGCACAGAAGAAGAGAGTGAAAACTCACTTCGATCAGACTATTACTCCTCGTTCTTTCACTGAGGGAGATTTAGTCCTGCTATACGATCAAGCGAATGATAAGCTGGGGGCAGGAAAATTTGAACCTATGTGGCATGGGCCTTATATTGTGAAGCGCATTTTGCAGAAAGGGGCCTATGAGCTAATTGACTATGAAGGAAACCCTTTGGATAAGCCCTAGAATGGGATTTATATTAAAAAATACTATGCATGAGTCTTTCGTGCATATGCTGTGTGGATTTATCTTAAAAAAGATATGCATGAGTCTTTCGTGCATCTACTGTGTACATAAGTGTGTTTTTCATTTTGTACATGTTTGGCTTGGTGTGTAAGCGTTTGCCGCTTATTGTGTCTTTTTACTTCTTGTGCAGATGTCTGTTGCACCTTATATCGGTTTCGCTGATGGTGCCTGTCGCAGCACTCAGAATCTTTCCTCTGCAGCATGGGTGATCTACGATCCTCATGGTGAGTTAATAGACCTTCAATGTGTTTGTCTAGGGTGTACCATGAACACTGTCACTAAATATAGCGCCGTCATCATTGGCTGAGGCTGTTGACCTCAATATTTGTGCATTGATTGTGAATATGGACTCTCAGCTTGTTGTTCTTCAACTTAACGGGCATTATTCCGTAAAAAATCCTCAAATTTTAAGGTTGTATTTACGTGTTCGCTTATTGGAAAGAAATTTTGATTATATCACATATCAACACATTCCTAGAAGGCTAAATACGTTAACTAATGCATTGGAAAACCATGTATTAGACAGACATTTACGCAATTTATAAAAATCATACACAAGTATTCAAATGCAATAGGTAAATGCAGTAAAACATAAATAGATGTATATCGTGTGTTGCACACCGAGGCGCTCAAAAAATATATGTATATGTCCAAAAAATATATATGTTCAGGTTACATCACGAGACACATGTCTCTCAAAACATCAGAAAATGAAACCTAGAAGTCTACTATGGGTGCTGCTCTCTATAGCAGACCACTACACGGACCACTCGTCTGAGCAGCCAGTGTACCCTGTTCGACACACCCGCGGTGTGTCATTGGTACTGTCTCGGGATCTCCTCGAATCCTCTGTAATCAGGGATCCCCTCAGTCAAGCCCTCTAGGTTCCGGGCTATCTCCTCCTCAGCATCTCCACTCAGAGGTGGCAAGGTGATCTCTCTGTTGTCCCTCCGGGTCGTAGGAGCGAGACCTACTGGTCTCTCCGGTCTGACATCTGCAAAAATTTGAGCATAATTATCAGGGCATATATATTTAAAATCCAAAAACAACAAAAAACCAAAATACAAAAAGTTTGGTGGTCAAACCAAGTATTTTACCTCTCTCATCCCACTGCTCTCCAGGCAGAAGCAGCATGTCAGGGTCCCCCTGAAGTCCATCCCTGCGTATGGCCAATCCTCGACCACCACCTGTTGATGATGTAGCCACTCCATAAACTCGAGACCCCATGACACTGGTTGGCCGCCGCCTCCTCGCGGCATCACATGAGCCCACCGAGTTATTCAGGTCTCCCTATGGTCCGGGCCACCCCACTCGCATATCCTGTAACTGAAGGATAGGTACCCGCTCTAGCATGAGCGGTATCAAGATCGAACCGTACCCAAATTGCTTCGTCTCACCTCTCTGGCATTTGGTCAGCTTCCTCTTCATGTTCAGAGACACGGCCTCTGCCCAGTCGAACATCGTAGGATTGAGACAATCTAAATCCAACCGCAGTTGAGTTTTGGTGGCCTCGTGTTGGGCTTGGGAACCAGCCGCCCTCGTGATGGTGAATAACAATACTCGCAGTGACAGATCATTCACCGTGGGTATCTGTAACTTACCACTAGTAGGTGATTTCGTGCCCTTGGGCACACTCGTGCAATGAGTATATCTAAGGAATCTCCAGTGATTCACACACCACCCATGCGGGGTCTTTCCCCTCGTCGTGATAAACCGGTCAAAAAATAAATATTTGTGGCTTCAAAGTCAACCTCTTGACCACAGATGATGAATTTCCCCTCTGTTGGGTTCCACGACCGAATTAAGTATTCCAGGAGATCTAGTTGCGCTCGCAACAGCAGTGTTAAGAAGAATTTTAGCAGTCCGCAGTTCCGGAGGGCATTCAAACACTGAGGATCGGCTGCCCCTCTCTCTTCATCTTCGTCGTGAGTTCTTTCTTGCCAGGAAAATGCCATTTTTCACCTCCACGCACAAGCATTCTCTTGTTAAAAATCATTTTCATATGCCACAATGGTTTTAAAATGATTTTTTTTTTTTGTGTTTTTCGCACTAGTTGCAGCTATTTTTAAACCAGCTGCGAAGGTCTGGTTTGAACAGTTCATAATTTTTCGGATTGTCACAGGAGTACATCACTTTCCTGCGACGATACCGATTTTGGCTTGTTTAGATTTCTCGGTCGTCGCAACCCGAAAGGGAAATTTGCGACGACCGAGCGGAATTTTTGAAACAAAAATTTCTCCCAAATTCAGCCAAAAACGTGGAAATCACAGTTAAAATGAACTCAGAACACATAGGAAAAGGCAAAGTACTTACTTGGGGAAGGTTTGGAACGCAATGAAACACCACAGCTCTGGTAATCGACAACTCAATTTCGCAAGGTGCGCATTGTTTGGAGTTTTACCATGGTTAAAACAAACACAATGTAAATTATTTTTTTACTATATGCCTTTTTAAGGCCTTTTTTTGAAATTTAGGGTTTTGACTATGGTTTTTAGGTTTTTAACTATGGTTTTTAGGGTTTTGACTATGGTTTTTAGAGTTTTGACTTAGGTTTGAACATTAATCGTGTATTCTTGTCGAACGGGTCTTATGTTTGGATTTCTTTGTGCAGTAACAGGTGTTCTGGATGTGGGAGATGATCGATACATGCTTGGTGAATATTGCAAAACGTTTGACGAGTCACCTTTAAGCTCTTTTTTGACTCGTAAAAGATGAAAAGATTGTCGAGTATTTTTCCCTTTTTGACTTGTTAAAGAGAATAAAAATGGGGGTCTGCTTTCAACTCTTTTCCAACCGTTTAAAAACGAAAAGATGGCCGAGCCCTTGTCGTTTCGAGCTCGTTCATGGTTGTGAAATGTCATGTGTCCAGTAAGTTTTCTACTTTTTTCGGACTAGAAACACTATTTACAAAAAGTACTCCTTGACTGAAATGGTCAAGTGGTTCTCTCAAGTATCGTTTTCTACCTTTTCGGGCTTGAGAGACACAAACTTACGAAAAGGGCCCATTTGGAATTTTCTTTTCCGTGTCTTTTTCAAACTCTCTAAACATGAAAAAGACTCCGAGTTTTACCTATGTCGGACTCGTTAAACCTTGATGACATTGGACTCGTCACCATGATGAGACCCGAGCTTCTCCTCCCTAGGGCTCGTTAAAATTTCACTAGGTTGGATTTGTCCAAAGGACGAACTTATATTGCAAGCATATGCTATCCCCTTCAAGCTTGTTTTTCAAAAATAATTGGGGTACTTGCCAACAATGGTGGGGGAAAAATTTGGAAATATTCCATTGGTTACCTACGGCAGCTAGTCACTCTTGAACATCGACACTTTTGCTTCTCACCGGGTTTGGGATATCCTCACATCATCATTGGCCTTCCGGGGTTTGGGTTTGTCATTTTGCCTCATTCCATTTGATCCTTGTTGTCTCCGCATGACCTTCGATCCCTTGGTACCAAAATGCTGCCACATTCCAGAGTTGTGTCGCCAATATGTTCAAGAGCTTAATCCTTCTGCAATTTGCACCCTTACATCCTCCTCTGATTCTTTGTTTCATCCATCTTCATCTTGTTCCTTGTCTCATGTCGTTGATGTGGGAAACATTATGGCCCTCCTGCGACGGATCGCTTCCTGTCGACATCAACTCATTATCTAGGAAGTTGATCTAGAGACTCCTTTCAGGTACCTTGGAGCTTGCATGCCTCAATGGCAAGTTCTTCACACTCGACGACAGGCTTGCATTATTGGTCTTCGATCGGGTGATTCCACAAGTGTTCGACTCCAAATCATTCTTCACACTTTATGGATTGTACTGGCAGTACCTTGAGAACCATTGACATTACTGGTGGTCTCTCTTGCACTTGTTAATGGTTCACATCATTGGCCAGTAATCAAGTGATTTTCTAGTATGCTCGACTTCAACACATCTATTCGCATGTTAGAAATTGTACTATGATCAGGTTGGATTCAAGACCCCAGACTAAGGTTACATAAGTTCGGGTTGCGTGGATTGGTTCATGATTGCATACATGACTCTTTGATTGGATGGCTGCGACCATACCTGAGTCTTTCTGGATGGCTGCGACCATACCTATATTTTCATATGGTCTTATCGACTGGATGGCTACGTCCATACCACAGACCAATTCTATTTATCTTTTGGATGGCTGCGCCCATGCCTAGACTACATGTATTTCTTTCACTGTCAAAGATATCAGTTGTACTTGCGTCTGCAAGTTCTCCGCAATTGTGTTCCGGTTGAGTTATGGTTTAGTAAAGAATTTCACCCCTCCCACTCTCTCGGCCTTCATGCTTTAGGGGGCATCTGTTACACAATATTTTGTCACCGACCCCGCATCCCCTGGTCCCGGTAGAGTCAGTCCCTGAATGGCATCTGTTCTATGTCATACATCAACAAATGTGTCCACATCTTCCAAATCATTCAAGAATATTAACAATGATATTTAATCCTGAAGATTAACCCTTTTTACCCATGTTCCAAGATCGTTGCAAGACAACCTCATTCTGTTTGCGACGATAACCTGAAGTGGACTAGAATGTCGCGACATCGTCGCAGGGGTACATATGTTCTCTGCGAGGTTGGTTTTTAGGGCTCGTCACAAGTCCTCAATATCCTTCTTGCAATAATAGCTCTGAATACATTGTTTCCCCGCGACGTCGTCTCTGAGTCCTAGTGTTTGACTTGTGATGACCTAGATATGGTGAATTAGTTCAAACAAAATGCTTCTGGGTGGTTTTGGAACTGGTTGTTGGGTCAAGGAGGTTCACCTTTCCTCCTTTGAGATGGTGGTTCTGCCTTTTGAGAAACCTCCCTTGAAGATAAGCTCCCTCTCCCTCATTTATGGAGGCTCCTCCTCTTATAAAAGCATTCCCCATTGCTATGATCAGCTAGTTTTTGGTATTGAGCAAATTAGCTAGTTTTGGTGTGAGATTGATAGTTTGCAGTGTGAATTGCTGATAGTCTAGCAATTGGTTGTGGATTGCCTTAGCCCTATACTAGTGCTTTTGGGTGAGAGAGAGAGATATCAACCTTTTGGGAGACCTTTTGAGAGTGAATGCTTGAGGAGACGTACTGACTGGACCCTCCGAGGAAGCTTACGACGTCAAGGCTTGGTTGCAAGCTTTGCTTTTTGTCATATTAATGCAATCAATGGTGATTTCCTATGTCATGTGTAAAATATATTTGATAGCTTATGGTTCCTTGACTCTATAAGTGAATAGTTCATTGTTGTGATCTATTAGGTGTTCTGTTGTTCTCTTGTGTTGTTTCCGGTGAATCACTCATCGAGGAGAAGGAAACGATAGTTGAAGCAGCTTAATGAAGGCTCCATCGAACACTGGCATAAGGTAGTCTCTTACAACGATGACTATTTAAGGAAATTAGTTGTTGTTTTGTCTTTCTATGAATAGACCCACTCTAGGGATAGAGGGGTTGCCTCTGTCCGCAGAGGGAACATTACCTACATCACAATCCCTATCGTGACATGCTGATGTATCTCCGACCAACTTCGTATATGGAGGCTTAATTAGTATAGTTTTTGGAATGAATAACGAAATTGCAGTATAGGAAAGGTAAGAGTATCAAGACATTTATTGAAGAGCAAAAATAATAACATTTATCACTGTAGCTCAGATCAATGACCATTAAGAAGAAAATACAATACTTTTAAAGGCATACATATTTCATTTGCAACTGAAATATACTCGCTTCATTCAAACATGAGCATATACGATGAATTAAAGTGTAACTGTACCCTACACCTTTAAATCAGTATGAAGATAATAGATAAGAGAACGACATATAAATTGAGAGAGAAAAACTTATTCCAAAAACATTCATACCATAAGAATCTCCATAAATCGACTGGAACCCCTTCAACATTCAGGCATGATCATTAAAACCAAATCACAAGCATAACTACAATAACTCCTCTAGCAATTGAGAAACCAACAACAAACTTCTTTGTCTTCATTTATGAAAATATATAGTAGATACATGGATGAAAATAAGTTCAAGTTCACTGCATCTACGATCCCACAGAGGATCGATTCAAAACTGGAAAAACATAGTAAACTGCTATTTTTTTTAAATGCTTTTCACCCAAACATAAAACATAAAGCATATTTTTGTCCTTTTGAAAGAAAAAACAACCTATTTTAATACAAATTATCTTTAAAAAGTCTTCGGACTGATCAACATGACTGAAATAGAAAAAACACCAAAAAGCTGCCTTTCTGACTACTGAAAAGCCTATGCAGTGCCCAAAACTTTATCCTTCCAGAACTAACACGTGGCAAGAAGCTGAGGCAGTGCACTGGAAATCATATGTACCTCACGTCAGCATCTTCAAAACCTAACATGTGGCCATCATTCAGTGTATGTGAGATAATCAGAGCATGGTTTGTGTAGCGAGTGCGTGGTGTCTGCACAGAAAAATTGCTGCAATTGTTCTCTGAATTCCTTTCATTGCTCCTGAATGCTGTCATGACACTATATGCCGATCATATCAACTTCAACATATTAACACATCAGAAAATTAAGACAAAACTTGAGAATAAGAAAGAAAGCCTGATCATTTCCTTTTCCTCTTGCTTGATATTTTACTGCTAGAAGCCTTGATGCTGGGAGTCTTGGACTTGGAATCTGGAGTAATGAGGTCCTGTTGCTTCATAGGTGGTGATAAAGTAGGTGTGGCTTTGGATTTAGGATCAAATTTAGGAATTTTCATGAGCAGAGGTAGTACAACAACTCCCTAATATCTTTTTAGTAATATATGTGCCTCCTTTAAATCTTGCCTCATTGTTCTCAGCTGTGCATTTAGATCCAAGTTTCTAACATACAAATTTCTGCATTGTCTCCTAATTGGTTGTGACCACATGACAAAATGCTTACTCCTATCAAGATATTTGGATGCCTCTTTGATCCAGGTGGATATTGGTGGCCACTCACCTTTTCCACTTGGACCCTCACCATTGCTTCTTTCTATTTTTCAGTTTCCTTAATTGTTGCACACTTTACTATTTTTGGCAGTTTTTCAGGTCCTGAACCTCCGGAGCCGTTTTGAGGCCCTAAATGACATTTTGTGGCAAAATTGTTCGAGTGATTGTTGTGGCAATCACATTACTAGTTGTAGTCCCTAGAGAGACCTTTCCAATGAGGTATCATACACGTCAAACAAAGATAATATGACCAAGTTACGACCCTGGGAAGTTGGCTGCCCAACTAACCCCAACGGGGTGCATAAACTCTTGGTGTTACATCTCCTCGGGTTAGGGTTTTGGTTGTTTAGGGTTTTCTCTTATTGTTCAATAATAAAAATGCCCTTGAGCTTCATTGTAACTTAGTTAAGAGGCATGTAGTTGCCACATCTCTTCTCAGAGATAAGCTACCATTGCCCGAGCTATCTTATTTCCATTCTGTTTGTAAGCATAGTTTAGTATTTTTATATTAATGTAATGAAGTGTTTTTTTGTGGAATCTCTATGTTTATGATTATATTTGTAAGTTGTAGCATTCCCGTTTAAGTTTAGATCCTGTTTAAGTTCAGATCAATGGTATCAGGGTGGTCCGCTCTTTCTCTATTTTTCTTTGCATGTCCCCAATGGGGTCAGGGTATAAGGAGTTAGGGCTCGATCTATTTGAACCATTGCAGGATCAGCCTCTCAAAACCCAACGACCTCCCATGGCAGAAGAAAACAAGAACAAGAGGGCAGGAGATCCTTTCAAAATGTTGCTCAAGGAAGCCTTTGAGCGAGAAAGGGACGCGATGATGGATAACTTGGCCTAGATCCTTTGACGACCACCCACAGGCGATGCATCTCCATCCAACAGCCAGTCTAGAGGTGCTACTCATTTTAAGGTACAAGTTAACTTCGATATTCCCATATTTGAAGGCCTGATAGATGCAAACGTCGTAGATAAATGGTTAAATTTGTTGGAAGAATATTTTTCAGTTCATGACTTTTCCAATCAGAAAAAGATTACTTTTGCACTTCTCAAATCCTCCCCACACGTCAAGGACTGGTGGGAAACCTATTGTGAAAAAAGGGACATGAGTGAACCCTTGCTATTTTCAGCCACACCCACTTGGAATTCTTTCCGAGACACCATCAAGGAATAGTATTACCCTGTTGGAAGCTATGAATATAAATACATAAAGTGGACCATGCTACGACAGGGAAGGGACCGAGATGTGCCATATTTCACAAATACTTTCCATACCCTTCGCACGAAGCTAGGTATCAAGGGTACTGAGCGGCATTTGGTGCTCAAGTATCGTGGTTGTCTACACAAGTACATCGAGGATGAGATGGATTTCTTGGACATCTCCTCAATCGGCACAAAGTATCAGTACGTTGTAAAGATTGAGCAGAAGTTTAAACAGAAGAAGGGGGACTTTGGATCTGCGAATCTAAAAAAAAGAAAAGGCACGCCCAAACCACATAACAAAGGACCAAGACAAGGCGGGGCTACCCAAGACAACCCGCCGAAGCCGCAAGTAGAGAACAACACCACGAAGGCGAAGAAGGGCACGGGGAAATGTTGTGAGTTCCATAAGAGCTCCGCTCATAATACAAGTGAGTGTCGGGCTAAGGAGTCACTGGTGACTGAGCTGAAGGCTTATGAATCAGACGTAGGTTCTAACTCTGAATCAGAACCCGATAAGGGAACTGACAAAGGGAAGCAGATCATTGTTGCAGAGCCCAATGCCACCGTGGCCACCACAAAGATTCAAAAAAATGAGCCTGAAGATCTAGAGGAGGGGGAACACCTCTTCCACTCACAAATGTGGGTGAAGGGTTCTCCGCTACAGTTCATTGTCAACATTGGGAGCCAAAATAACCTCATTTTAGTAGAGGTCATGAAGTGGTTGGGCCTAAACACTACAACACATCCACAGTCATACACCATGACGTGGCTTCATCAAGGACAAGATCTTCACGTTAGCCAGCAATTTTGCCTTCCCTACAACATCAAGCTCTTCACAGATGAGGTACTGTGTGACGTTGCTCCTCTTTAAGTTTCTGATGTATTGTTAGGACAACCATACTTGTGGAAGCGACATGTTGTATATGAGTCTAGACCTCGTTCTGTGATTATTACTTTAGATAATAAGTTGTATAGGATACCGGAGGGAGCCCCGCCTACCGCCATCTCTTTGATCATTGCAAAGCAATGCAGTAAGATCATTTCCCAGACCAGGAAATTTTTTTTTCTTATGATTCTCCCCCAAGGTAGGAAGAAGGTTGTGGCCAAGGCTACTAGGCAGGGTTCCTCTGCACAACAACAACAGATGGACAAGGTCGTAGAGGAGTACACGGATATTTTTGCCTCACCCACAGGGGTACCTCTACAGAGTTAGGTCAAGCACTCCATCAATCTGAACCCGGGCACGCCGCTGCCCAATGGACTGATCTACCGATGCTCTATTATGGAGAATAATGAGATCAAGAGGCAGGTTTAGGAACTACTACAGAAAGGGCGCATTAGGCCAAGCTCATCACCCTGTGGGAGCCTGATTATATTGGTACAAAAGAAGGATGGGACCTAGAGGCTTTGTATTGACTATCGGTTGCTAAACAAGATCACTGTCCGAAATAGGTACCCAATCCCATGAATTGATGACCTTATGGACCAGTTCAAGGGGGAAAATATTTCAGTAAGATTGACTTGAAGTCAGGTTATTGCTAGGTGCCTATCGAACCCTTCGATGTGTGAAAGACTGCCTTCAAATCCACGGAGGGCCTTTTCGAATGGTTGGTCATGCCATTCGGATTGACGAACGCCCCTGCAACCTTCAATGAGACTGATTGATGACATCTTGCGACCCTTCACCAATGAATTTGTGGTGGTGTATTTAGATGACATATTGATCTTCAGTCAGAGTTGGGAAGAGCAGCTCCACCATATTCGACGGGTCCTTCAAACCCTTCGACAACACAAGTTGTGTGCTAACTTGGAGAAATGCACCTTTGGTCTGAACCAGGTTCAATATCTGGGGTACATCATTGATGAGCAGGGTGTACATGTGGACCCATCCAAGATAAAAATCATCAGGGATTGGCCAGCCCCAACCACTCTAACAGAGCTCCGCAACTTTTTGGGTCTTGCCAATTTCTACCGTAGGTTTGTGTTGGGATTCTCTCATATCAGTTGGCCTTTAAGTCAAGTCACCAAGGGCAGAGCAAAAGAAAATTTATTTTGGTTGGAAACCCAAGAATGAGCATTCTTCGAGTTGAAGAATCACCTTTGTTTTACACTAGGTGCTCACATTTTCGGACTTGCAACAACCATTTAAGATTGAGACAGATGCCTCCGACTATGTTATTGGTGTAGTTCTTACTTAGCATGGGCATCCAGTGGCTTACCAAAGTGAGACACTTTCAAACTGTGTCTGAAAGTACCCCACTTACGAAAAAGAAATGTATTCCATTGTGCAGGCTTGCCGTCAATGGAAGCATTACATTCTGGGGAAGAAAACATTCATCCACACAGACCACCAGCCTCTACAGTTCATACAGACACAAGGGAAGTTGCAGAATGATCACCATGAGAAATGGTCCACCTATTTGCAACAATTCCATTTGAACATTAAGTATAAGAAGGGAAACACCAATAATGTCATTGATTGCCTTAGTCGACCATCGGCCATGGCGCTAATCACTCTGCTCGACTCCTGTGGGCACAAGACATCGGGGTGGCCGCATCTTTACAAGAGCGATCCAACAAGAAGCAAGGCGTGTATAATCCTCTACCTACTCTTAGTCGGCATTGGGAATCTATCTCCATGGATTATATTTCGGGCCTTCCTTCTACTAAGCAAGGCAACGATTGCGTTTTCGTGGTCGTCGATAGATTCTCTAAGATGGCCATCATGGTGGCCTACAAGAAGAGTATCACAATAGAGGCCATTGCTAAGGTCTTCTTTGAGCAAGTGTGGGTACACTTTGGGATCCCACAGTCCATTATCTCAGATCGAGACAGCAGATTCCTGAGTGAATTTTGTTCAAGTCTCTGGTCGATGCTGTATACAAAACTTACTAAGTCCACGACTTTCCATCCCCAAAATGATGGTCAAACAAAGGTTGTCAACATGATGATCGTACACATTCTTCACATGTACAACTCAAAGAATCCATGCACATGGGATGAAAGTCTCCCATATATCCAACACAGCTACAATAAAGCTATCCACAGCTCAACAGTCCACAGCCCCTTTCAGGTAGGGCTGGGATTTCAACCATTATTCCCCATTGATGTGGCCATACCATTTGCAGCCCCTCAGGTAGATTCGGCTCATGTGTAGTTCGAAGCTACAAGGGCTAATAGCTTCATTGAGTGCATTCAACACATCCACCAACAGGTCCATGATATATTGGACAAAGCTAATGCTAAGTATAAGCAACACCATAATCAACATTGAGTGTCGCACAAGTTCCAGGTGAGCGACAAAGTTTGGCTACATTTACAGAAGGAGCGCCTTGTTGGACCCCATTGCAAGCTTCGCCCACTCCAATATGGACACGTAGATCAAGAACACTCGAAAACATAGGGTACAACTATATCGAGTTGTCAAAGCAAGCCAACTTCTTCACCAAGACAAATGGCTCACCAGGAACCAAGTTCAGCAGAAGTTTCCTCATCTCATGGGGGAACTCAATGCAATGGGGACCATTGCTTCCTAAGGGGGGAGGAATGATCCAAGTGGATATTGGTGGCCACTCACCTATTCCACTTGGACCCTCACCATTGCTTCTTTCATTTTTTTTCAGTTTCCTTAATTGTAGCACAGTTTACTCTTTTTGGCAGTTTTTCGGGTATTGAACTTCCGGAGCCGTTTTGAGGCCCTAAATGACGTTTTCCTCTGGCGATTATAATCGAAATCCCATTGGTAGTTTTAGTCCTCGGAGAGATATTTCCAATGAGGGATCATACGCGTCAAACAAAGATAATATGACCAAGTTATGACCTCGGGAAATTGGCTGCCCAACTAACCCCAATGGGGCCCATAAACTCTTGGTGTTACACATCCTCGGGTTAGGGTTTTCTCTTATTGTTCAATAATAAAAATTTCTTTGAGCCTCATTGTAACTCAGTTCATAGGCATGTAGCCACCACATTTCTTCTCAGAGATAAGCTACCATCGCCCGAGCTATCTTATTGCCATTTTGTTTGTATGCATAGTTCAGTATTTTTCTATTAATGAAACAAAGTGTTTTTCTGCTACATTTCTGTGTTTATGATTATATCTGTAAGTTGTAGCATTCCTATTTAAGTTCGGATTACTCTTTGACTTCATGGTCACATTTTTCAAGAATATGTTGAATGGAATTCTTATACTCCAGATTTTGTTGCCTGAATTGATTGACCTGGTCTTTGCTTTCTTCTAACTCCTCCAGGCACCTCTAATACTCTTTCCATTGACTGAATGGGGGTCTACTAGGGCCTTTAGCTATTTGTTTCATTTGTTGCACATATTTAAACTTTGATTTGAACACCCTGACTATTGGCTCACTAGGCCCCACTACAACATTCTTACCTTGTTCAACAAAGCAACATGTTTTTTCTTTCCTTTGGCAACTGCTGCAAGTAAATATGTCTTGTCTTCTGCTAGTTTAATGGTCTGTTTTATATCTCTGTTCTGTTTCTCCAGAAATGTTATTCTCATATGGTTTTTAAACAACGCCTCTTCTTTGTACTGCATAACACCTATTTCAAGTGATGCTATGTCCTCCTCATAGTCTGATTGCACCATTTATGGACCCTTGACATCATCCACTTTATCATTAACATGTACATCTGTCTGCTTGTCTTCAAAGATTTCCAAAATTGCTTGAGGGGTTGCTTCTTCCTGGGTTTTTTTAACTCTAGACCTCGTTCGGGGTCTCATCACAAACTCATCTTAGACTATGTCTTCAATTTGACCTTAATTTTGGCTTGTTGAGCTGATGTCACATGTTCTTTTGTTCCTTTGTCTGTATTGTCATCCTCCATGCTTTGCAATTTAGCTTTCTTGCTCAACTTGCCTAGCTTGGCACCTTCCTTCTTTATGGGTTTCATTTCCATGACTGAATGAGTGCTCTCCTTTTTTGGATTTTCTTGCTTGGGCTGCTCTTTATCTGTCTTCATTGATGGTGACCCAGTTTGTGGCAAGAGGTCAATACTTGCAAGAAAATCAGACCAAAGCATTTTCTTTCTTTCAACAACATGCTTAACTAAGATTTTGATTAAAGAGAAATGGAATATACTTGAAGCATGGTTATCCTTTTGAATTTGTACTTTGGTGGCCATTCTTTCTAGACTCTTAAGCAAGAAATAAGGGAGGTTTATTGGCTTGATTTCAGTGTAATACCATAGTAACCTGAGATGGTATTGATATATTCTACTGAACCTACCCTCACATGTGAAGTATCTTTGGATAAAATTCAGAAGGTCTACATACTACTCTTGAAGATAAATTTTGGGGAAGGTGGAAGCAAACTTGTCAAGATATTATGGTTTGACAAATTGATTGTAAGCCAAAATGTCTAACTCACCCCCCTTGAACCATTTCCCCCCTGTTGTTGGGATATTCGTTACATCAGCTATAAAATTCTCAGTTAATATAATCTCCAATTCTCCTAGTTTCACTATGTTGTCTTGAAAATTAAGTGTAAATAAACTAGAAAGTTTGGCATTGTGACCTACTTTCTGAATCTTCTGACAGAAAGGGATGCACCATGTGTTCTCAAAAGCCACTCTAATGGTAGAGGATGAATTGAGCAGGCTCAAAGTGTTGGGTTTGGTGCGTAAAAGGTCTCCTCCCTTTTTTCTAGTAGCAGGGCCATCCTATCTCAACACCTAGCAGATTGATTTTGACTTTAGGTTATCGCTACGTGTGCAGACCCAAAGGAATGAATATAGGCTCGAGTGATAGCACAACTTTACTTAAGCAGTTGTAACAACAGGAGGGTGACAACACAGTCTATGTGGTCGAATACAAGAAAGAGACCTTTGAAAATTTAAAAGACATCTAACATTCATTTGCTTCAGGAAACATTCATCATCCAAATTTTAAGTCTACAACAATGCGACAACACACTTAGAGGCAAGACTGTGTTTGTCAAATAGAATAGAGTGTTCGTGATCCAGGTGGATATTGGTGGCCACTCGCCAAGTCCACTTGGACCCCCACCATTATTTCTTTCAGCGTTTCAATTTCCTTAATTGTAGCATAGTTTACTATTTTTAGCAGTTTTTCGGGTCATGAACTTCTGGAGCCGTTTTGAGGCCCTAAACAACGTTTTTTTGGGAAAATTGAGAGCAACATGGGTTCATGGATCGATTTTTCTCTTCCCAAAGTTGTAGTTCTGGGATAGATCTTTCTAACAAGATATTGTGTGCGTCAAACGGAGATCGTATGCCAAAGTTACGACCCCGGGAAGTTGATGTACCAATTTACCCAAACGGGGCCCATAGTTTTGTGTTTCATCTTCAAGGGTTAGGTTTTTGGATGTTTAGGGTTTTCCATTATTTCTCAACAATAAATAGGCCTTCGAGCCTCATTGTAACAGAGTTCAGAGGCATGTAGCCACCACGTCTCTTCTCAGAGATAAGCTACCATCGCCCTAGCTGGTTTATTTCCATTTATGTTTGTAAGCATATTTCAGTATTTTACATTAATGAAGTATTATTTCTGCTGCATCTCTGTGTTTATGGTTATCTCTGTAATTTGTTGCATCCTGTTTAAATCCGGATCACTACGCAACACATGTTTTTAACAGGGACATACACAATTTTGACACAAGAACCAAGATAACTAGCAATGAGAAATTTCAGGGGAGGTAACTGGATCCCTACCTCTCCAGTATTTGCGTTCAAACTGTGTGTTCAAGACTAGTATGAGATGCAACCCTTCTCTGTGCAAAAAAAATGCAGCGCCATGCTCGAACTATTTTGTAACCTATGAACCTCCCTACAACTCCTGAGCTTCTCTCTGTGCTTTGAACTCCCTTGTGATCTTTACTTTGGAATAAAACCAGTCATCTCATTCTCTGCATGAGGGATGAGTCCATCACCTGTGAGAAATCATACAGGAAATTGGTAGCCTTTACAATGATTTGAAATTATTCTGCTGATGTAACAAGATTGACATGTAACCCACGTTCCTCATGAAATTTCACATGCTTGAAAAAGCATTGTTCAAATGTTGTAGGGTGGCAGAGGATTTAGATATGATAAATTTGGTAACCAAAGTCTTTCAGGGTGAAAAGGACGATGGGTCAATCATGGTGGGTAATGATGTTTAGGAAAGGGGATATTTTAGGCCTAGGGAAATGTAGTTAGGTGAAAATAAGGATAAGGGTTTAGGCCTAAAATAATCAATAGGAATAATGTAAACATTAGGGAATGAGGGGAAGTAATGAAATGAGGGAAAAAGGAGATAGGTAGAGGGATTAATATAATGTTTAGCAAAGGCATAGGTCAAAACATTAATGATTAGGATCTTTTCGAGATCCTTCCTTCAATAGTAGACACTTCGACCATATTACCAACTTAAGATCACCTAATACCCAAACTTAACAATTTGTTACAAAACCTTCCCATACAATAAAAACTCCTTCCCAATAACTGACCTTGATGACCAAAATTATAACTCGACTAACTTTGACTCTTTTGAGCAGTGACAGGTCAAAACATGACAACGAGCAAATTTATGATTTTGACCTTCTTTAAAACAACAAATAATTAACTCGAGGTACCTTTCGACTGACAAACTAACCTACTCTAACATGGGCTCCATTGGGGATGACAACCTCCTTGTGAGGTGCCAAGAATGACACCGCAAACTAGTAGCCTTCCCATTGGGCAATACAGTCATAATATGCAAAAACTGATATACAAACTCTGAATCAGGAAAACTTACTAACTAGACTGACTGTAAATGATAATAAAAAAAATTGACTGACATACTCAATTATTTATGGCAACAACCAGTTAAGATATCATGGCCTTCACTTCAGGCTTCAAACCTTAACTATAACTACCCACACTTGCATAATTCAAAATTAAAATGATATAGGCAATGAAATGATCCTTCATAATCCAACTTAAGTGAGGAAATTTTTGAGCAGCCTGCCATTCACAGGCCCTGCTCCAACTAGTTGATCTGACAAAATCTTCAAGTAAATATGCATTTTTCCCTCTAAATGCAGCAACTTTAAAAGGCCCCTTTCGTAAGTTCTCAAATTTCCCATGCTTGCCCTTATCTTCATTTTGAGCATCCCATTTCAGTACCAAATCTCCAATCTGAAAATCTATTGCCTTTTTTCTTTTATCACAGTTCCTCTTTATCCTGTCTTGTAGCAATTGTGTGTTCCTAAATACCTCTTCTCTTGACTGCTGGACCTTAATCATTTGGCCAATTCTCTGCTGCATGTCATTGGGCTATGCTTCTATTTCTTGTAACAATCTCATGACAGACACTCCAAGAGATGAAGGAAAAAGAACTTATGTTCCATACACCAAATCAAATGGAGACATTCCTATGGATATTTTAGTACTCACACGATCTACTCATAGTGCATGGTTTAATTTTTTGTGCCAATTCCTTTTATTCTCCTGCAATAACTTTCTAATACTGTTGACCAGACTCTTGTTGGATGACTCTGCCAAGCCATTTCCCTGAGGTTAATAAGTTGTGGAATGGCTCAAACTGATGTTATATTTGTAGCAGAATTCAATCATCCTTTTTTACTTGAATGCGGCAATGTTGTGTGATAATCTTTTGTGGACAACCGAAACGGGACAAAATATACCTTTCCAGAAATTGGATGATAGTTGCATCTTTGGCCTGCCTAGCAGGGACTGCTTCAATCCATTTTGTAAAATAATTTGTTCTTGTTAAAATCCATTTATGTTTCCTGGACAAGGAAGGATGAATTTCTCCAATGAAATCAAATCCCCATTTTTCAAATGGTGACTCTATTGTTATAGGCTTTAGAGGTAGGGAAAGCAACTTCTTTCTACCCTTGAACATATGACATTCCTTACAGCTGCCACCTTCTTATAAACATCAGCAAATAAACTAGGCCAATAAAGGTCAGCTCCTAAAATCTTATTCGTTGTAGTTTTCCAATATAAGTAACCACCATAATCCCCCTTATGGAATTCCTCTACTATTGTTTGAGCCTCATCCTCTAGTAAACAATTAAGCAACATCCCACTAGGATCTTTCCAGTATAATAATTGGTCAATAATACAAAATTTCACTGCTTTTAATTTTAAAAACCAGGCTTTAGTTTTGGGCTAGTCTGGCGGTGCTTGTAAATGCTGTAAAACATATAGGATATCTGCATACCATGGTGAAGCAACGAATTTCTCTGGCACTTGTTGAACAACATTTGAGAGTTCTTCCTCTGTTAGGACAATGAGAAAATTAATTTGAAGGGACTACAAATTTGATTATGCCATCATCTGAGCCAAACCTTGACCTTTAATCAACTTTGTCGGCTTAATTTCTATGTCATATTCAAGAATTGTTGCGATCCACTTGCCCCTCCTTCCATCTGGGTCACTTTGAGTCAAAATATTTTTAACTGCAACACTAGGCACATAAGCCACAACATGAGAATGTAAAATGTATACCCGAAAGTCTTTCAGGGCCTTAACAAGCGCAAATTCTTGTTTTTCCATTATGTCATACTTGAGCGCAACATCTCTGAGCACCCTGCTGAAAAATGCAATAGGTTGTTCAACTCCCTGCTGATTTTTCTGCAAAAGAACTGTAGCAGTATTGCGCTCAAATTCAAAAGAAACCACTATGAACTCCCTTTTATAATTTGGGTTGGCCAAGGTAGGAGCACGGTACAAGATTGATTTAAATTCACTGAATGATTTCTTACTATCTTCATTCCATTTCACCTCGCAGTCCTGCTTCAACATGTCTGTAATTTTCCTAGAGATCTCAGCCAAATTGGAATGAACCTTCTCAAAAAATTAATTCTGCCAAAAAAGGATTGAATTTCTTTTTTGCTCCTAGGAGCATCCATTTTTTGAATTACTGTAATTTTGTTAAGGTCAATTTTTATGCCATCCTTCAAAATGATATGACCCAACAATTTTCCTTCCTCCAGGCCAAACAAGGGCTTTTTGGGATTTAATGAGATGCCATGTTTCCTACAATTTTCTAAAACTGCTCTTAAGTGCTGCAAATATTCCTCATCCAAATGTGAGTAAACAATAATGTCATCCAATTATATGACAAGAAAATTATCTCTTTCTTCTACAAAAGCTATGTCCATCTCCCGCTGAAATGTTGCCCCCACATTCATCAAACTGAATGGCATCTTAGCATACTTTAAAGTACCCAATGGAGTTGTAAAGACGACCTTATCTTGGTCCTCTGGGTGAACCAAAATCTGGTTATACCCAGAGAAACCATTGAGTAGTGACATTCTTCTGGCACCCACTACTTTCTGGAGAACATGGTCCATTTTTGGCAGCGGATAATTGTCCTTGAGTGACACCCTGTTTAAGTTCATGAAATCTACACACAATCTAATTTCACCCGTTTTCTTTCTGACTGGTACCAAATTAGACAACCAATCTGAAAAACAGAGGGGAACTATAATACCAACATCAAAAATTTTCCTTACTTCTTTTTCAATTAAGGGCAGGAATGCCGGATTGGTTCTCCGCAACTTCTGCTTGAACGACCTTTGATCCTTTTTTATTGGTATTATATGCTGAATGATCTCTTTGTCATACACCTTCAAGTCTTCGTACCCCCAAGCAAAAACATTAGAGAACTTCGTAAACAATTCCAAATATCTTCTTTTCGTATCAGGGCTCAAGGTTTTGGACAACTTTATCATCTTTGGGTGTTATGCTTTACTTATATTACATTCTTCAATTCGTTCTCCAACCAGTGCTAATTTTGGTCTTTTGGCCACATAATTTCGGTCAAATAATTCCTCCAAAGGTACTAGACCTCTTGGAAGGATATTGTCCTTTAGCTGCAATATCTTCAATTCAGAGCCTTTCTTATCCAATTCCTCCTTCGTTTGATTTATGAAAATCTCCTTATCTGCATCTTCCCATTCACTGTCCCTTTCCCATCTCATTCTAGCAAACTCTTCTTTCATTAGCAAGAAAATTTCTACCTGCTTGTCATTTTCAAATACTTGCCAATGACCATTGTTATCTGGAACAACAGGTCTATGTCTCACCTCTACCTTGTACTTTCCTTTAACATTACTAGGCATGTCAAAATCAAAGGCCGAAGTAGCCAATGCATTTGCAACAACATTGTCTTTCCTTTGAACCAATGAGAAATTGTATTCAACAAAATTATGCAAATAATCAAGTACAACATTCTGATAGGCTCACATGCGAGAATTCTTGGTTTGGTATTCACCTTTGACTTGCCTAACCACCAACTCAGAATCACCAAAAACAACAATTCTTTTAGCCCTTGATTTTTTTAAATTCCTCAAACCCAAAATCAGAGCTTTGTATTCCGCCATATTATTGGTACAATCAAACTCCAGTTTATATGAACACAATTTTGACTTACCAATTTTTGGACTGATAATCCACACCCCCACTCCAGCTCCTTCTCTGCTTTTTGCCCCATCAAAATGCATGGTCCAAACTTGATGTTTCTTCCTTGCTTTGCCATCTATTTTGACTTTGAAATTTGCAGATTTTTTGAGGGCAGACTGGCTGATTTGTCTCTCCTTTTCATTGTTGTCCTTCTCTTGTTTTTTAAGGTTGTCTACTTCAGATTTTTTTTTTGCAGAAGTCTCTTTATCCTTACTCAAAACATCTGACTCTATTTCTATGTCTTCCTTCTTTTTAACATCCAATTTTCTCTAGGTGTCCTACCCTGAATCCTCATGCAAAATTATTTTTTCCTGAGTGTTGTCCCCCTCTTCTTCAATTTATGAAACGAGACCTTCATCAACGAGATAACTTTAATTAAACAAAACGAATGAATCTACATCAAAATGGACAACATAAACTGGTTAACAGACTTGTCCTTACTGCTGATCATATATTGCATGAGAGGCTCTCTATATAACCTTTCGATTTGTCCTCCAAAAACTGAAATTGTAATGTATGACATGTCAGTTTGTAATGCTCCATTCAGTTTTCCATCCAAGATCTAGACAACAACATACCATACCTGGGAGGTATGTCTGCCACCACGATGTCCATCACCATGCATTTAGAAGGAATTTGAGTCAAGGATATTGCTAGATCTTTAATTAAGCACAAACATTTCACCTTGCTGGTGTTGTCACTCACTGCTAAATATGATTGCTGTAGTGAAAAGAGTGCAAAAGAGTAGTGAAGTTGAAGCCATTTCCAAGCCACAAAAGCTACCAAAGCTTAATCATACCCCCTCCATTTCCTAGTGCTCGGAAATAGATTTCCAATGGTATATGGAATTCCAAAAATAGACTTCTGGATTAGAAGATATGGCCTATTGAAGATCAGGAGTCCTGTTGTGTTTAAGTGAAATAAAAGAGCTTATCAGAGGGCCCCAGGCATAGCAAGTCAAGCATATCGGATGTGGTCATGCCCCGCATATCATGCACCCCACAATCCCGCATAATCGGAGTCCCGTACATTAGCTTATCAGAAATATCGGCGGGCCCCAGGAGTTCATAGGCTTATCGATGATTGACAACGGGAAAATCCTGCAGTCCCGCATGGCCCCTGCAATACCAATGGGTCATTCTAAAAGAGTTGTGAGGGGTAGGGGGGGATACACCTATAGTGTTAATAGCGGGGGAGGGGCCGATTTCATTTTGCACGCAAAGACAAGGAATGGGCAGACCCTTTCTCTCTCCTCCATGTGGCGGTACGGTTTATAGGAGATCACAGGCCCAGGACACAGTGAATCCCGCATATCGGCCTTGTCAAGGTCCCACGATCTCGCATCTCGCATCCCACAGGTCCTAGGGCATACACCTAAGGTTATCTGTGGTTCGTAGTGCCGAACACTGATATCGCAACCCGCAGTCCCTCGATCCTACAGGTCCTAGGGCATATACTTAAGTTTATTAGCTGTTCGTAGCGTCGAACACTGATATCTCAGTCTCGTAGTCCAACGATATCGGTGATCGACGATCGGAGGGGTTCTGAACTTAAAAGACCTGTAAATCGTCGATCTTGCGATATAGCGGTACATCGCCGGGGAGGCCGAAAAATCGTTTACAAAGGAAAAGCATGAAAAAACCAAGGTTGGGCCACCCTTCTCTCTCCTCCACGTGGCATCGGCGCATCGGCATATTGGTGATGGGAAATCCTGCATCCCACAATCCCGCATTATCGGTGATCACAGGAACAGAGGGGCTACCTCCCTAAAAACCTTGCGGGGTTGTGATTTTGTGATTTAGTATAAGATCGTCGAGGAAGGCCGAAATTATTTAACAAAGGAAACCCATGCAAAAGTAGGGTCAGGCAGGCCTTTTTCTCTCTCCTCCAGGGGGCCACGTGGTGGCATATGATTGGTCCTCAAAGCTGACATGGAAGATGATGTCATCAATGATGTGGCAGTACGGAGGACATGTGGCAGTATAGATACTCGCGTGGAAGATGACATGTGTCACTCAGTTTCGGCATTTTCAGGGGTCCTATGGGGCCATTTCTGGGTGACACATGTCACCACTCACAACATGACACGTGGCAATGATGAAGTCACGCCACTGATCGGCGATCGCAGCTGCTTAGGGAGAAACTTAAGGAGAAGTGTATTTAGTGTTGGGATGCAGGAGTCCGAGTAACAAAGAAAAAGGACCCCAAATGCGATGTTTCATAGGTCATATTTCATAAATATTTCACGTCTGAGATATCGGTCGATGCGGTGTAAGGGGATATCAAAGGCATTTCAAGTTATAAAGGAAAAATCCCCCTAGCAGCAGTTGAAAGCCTTAGCGCCCAAAGAGATAAGTGCTTGGTTCAAGCCCCCGATCACATGAAGGAAGAAGCATAAAGGGGCTAAAAGCATAAGGGCTTAAAGGGCAGTCGGGCTCCCCGATTTCACGGTGTTCTGGTGTTTAAAAACCCGCACTCAGAGATCGTCCTTATTACATCATAATACACCACACCAGGCTTTTCAAAGCTCTGGTAGTGTGTAGCAGAGTTTTAATAGGTAGATGGGCCGACAACTAAAGTCTTAATTAGAGCATGGCGTAGCAATGGAGTAGTGCGCGAGACTTAGGAATAATAATGGCTCAGCATGGAGCCCCGTCCCTCTACATAGAAAAGGACCACTTGGGCACACGTCTTTCCCATTCCGCTCCCTACTCCACCGATAGGTCATTTGCGCAATAAAGGCAGAAGGGATAGGAAACCGGCTCCACAATAGAATGACGCAAGAAGACTGAGACTCAGTTTGATCAGAAGCTTTCACAAGAACCGCAAAGGACCCCTTCCTCCATTATTCTTCCCATTCCTTGTTGACTATCTGTAGTTTTCTATTTCCAATAAGGGATTTGATCCCAATTGTGATCTTTAGGTAGTAGAGCCTTACACTGGCCAAGATAGCTAGTCTAGTAGATAGTTGGTGCTCTGGCTCAGATTTTGTGATTGTAACTCAAGCTCTTCCCCTTTTCTTATAAAGAGGGGGAAGTAATATTATAGAGGGGTTCCAGAATTTCTTACCCAATGGGTCTGAACTCTGTGGTACCAATTTGGCTCATAAATCTGTAACATAATGACTTGTATTTTATACTGTATTACTTTACACAGCTAGATCTTTCAGAATAAACAAGGAAATGGTGGTGATTCCCGCTTCTAAGTATTACAGTATGTTATCCTCCTATTTAATTCCATTATGTTCATATTCTTCTCTGCATTCATGCTATAATAGCTGCTAGAAATGATTTCATGCTTCCTTGCAGATCCATGTGTGTTGATTTATTAATGCATATGACTGAATGAAGGGCTAAAATTATATATTTGAACTTCTCTATATGAATCATAGCACCCATCCTCTCTTTAGTTCATTATCTCTACTTGTAAGTCAAACAAGTGTAGAATTTCCCATTGCTTGCAACTCTATGTGTTCACTATAGAATTCTGGATGTTTTGGACTCTATATCATGAGTTATGCTTTCTCCTAATCCTCTCTCATTTACTCAACAAAGCCTATTAAGCTATAATCCCCTTTGAAGTGATTGGCCTCCACTGTACTATGTGATACTTTTGGGAACTCTGTTTGTGAGGAAGTATCTGAAATACATAACTCATACCTTTGGAGGAATGAATCAGTTGGAAATAATACTGAGAGGGGGGGTGAATCAGTATTATCAGAAAAACCTTTTCATTTTGTGCTCAGAAACATATACGCTACTTCAGTTAAGAAAAACAACGTGTACACGCTACTGTGTCTAAAGAAACCAGCGTATAACAAGAAAACTTTATGATTCAGCAGTTTATCTTTAGTAAATGCATCAGGACATTACTAACCATGACAGTAAAATAGATGCAGTATAACAGAACAGATCATCACACAAAAACCACACACATGAACACCAAGATATAAGGTGGAAACCCAATGTGGGTGAAAACCACCTACTGCAAGTTGTCTCTATCTTTCATTAATATGAAACTTCAGTTTACAATCTTTTGTACTGGTGCAGCCTTATACCAGTACGCAGGCTACAACCTGCAGAAGGCTACAACCTTCTCTCGTTCTCCAAACTTCCTTGGAAGGGAGCTCCAACCCCCTTTGCTCTTGTACTAGCTAAGATACTAGTACGTAGGTGCTGACCTACAATCTTCTTTCTTTCAGGTACCACTTTTCATACATTTTCAGACTGGATATTCCTGAAGCACAACATTACAATCTGAAGACCACAATTCATTCAACTTTCATAACTGATCATTGAAGCACAAAACAACCAATACTAGCATCATCAATCTTTGAATCACTGAACCACTGAAACCCTGTCGACACCAGTCACAAGAATACAGAGCAGACTACAGAACTCTGCAATAGCAGTCAGACCCAACTGCAACCCAAAAATCAAGCTTCAAAAGATATACGCTACTTCAATGAGAGAAACCCGCGTATACACGCGCTTTTACCGAAGACAACCTGCGTACAGATCTAAAAATAAATTTTCTTAACTTGCAGCTGGACCAGACATCAGTTAGACCCAGAACATAACATTGCGTCAGTATGCAGATCTAGAAATACGCATAATCAACCATATCATAATAGTGCATTAGAAACCATTAGATCCCGATCTATCCTTAGATCTAGTCTTCCATCAACTGATGTGATCTCTCCTTAGCTTAGATCAAGCAACCCAGAACCTGCATATCAGATCTCTTTCTTTTTCAGATATTCAAGCCTTTTCAAAAGATAATCTTGCCTAATGATCTTCTTCTCCTTATATAGCCTTAGGCCTTGCTCAATACCAAGAGCCAAAACCATAGAAATCCAATACCATCAACTTTAAAACTAGGGATCAACACGTCTGTCGAGATACTTTGGTCCAAAGACATAGGCTCAAGTACCAAGGACTAACTACCACGGACCAAAGGGAAGCTTCCCGACATATACGCCCTTTTCTTTTCATGCATCTGCGTGTATACGCGCCTTCGTATACAGCTCACCTGCGTATACGCGACTTAGTATGCAGATCACCAGCGTGTATACGCAACTTGGACTTAATTAACCTGCGTATATGAGATTTCTCTTCATTCTGTAGTCTGAACGGAGATCTGTTATCAAAGAGAGTTGCCATCAAGGACAACACCTATATCATAGCACCACACCTGTGCCAAAATGCCAACAATCTCACCCTTTGGACTTGATGGCAACCTCAAGATCCTTAGAATCATTCTCCCCCTTTGTCATCAAGGGCAAAGGGCTGTGCTCCCCCTGAGTACATGCTGATACCTCTGCTTGGCTGTGCTGAATCATGCTCCCCCTGACTGTAGGCAAGATCTGCAAACGATGTTCTTCAAAGAGAACCAAGACTTATACACCATAAGGGACCTTCCTATCACCAAAAGACTCAATACATACATCCATACTTCCTATCAAGAGGGGACACATCAGAAACAATCAATTATATTACATCATTCATCCCAGGCATAGTGGGGAAACCAACATAGGCCGTTACATGACCTTGACACCATAAAAGAGATATCACACAAGAGATACATGACATAGAGACAACAGATCTAGACCAAGACTTATGAAAGTCACCAGCAGCATCTGATAAACATCTTTTAGATCAGCAACCAAGATTTCTTTCTGAGCTCCTTCTCCTGAAACCAACATCAGACAAACATCAAAATGCCAACAATGCTTTATGAGACTTTAAGCTGCTCCCCCTGAACCTGTGCCTGCTGCACCCCCTGAAACTGTGCCTGAAGAATTCTGGCATACCCATCTCAGACCTTTTCCAACCAGAGTCTGCCCTTGCTGTTCAGAACTTCATATACGCGATTTCTCCTGCATAAACCTGCGTATGTATGCGGATATAATTTCTGCAACACGCGTACATCATACACGCGACTTTCCCATCATAAATCTGCGTGTATACGCGGATATCCCTTACATAACTTGCGTATACCAACTTTGCTGTAGAACAGACAAGCTTCAACAGCAGGATGAAGCATCAACTACTCCCAGCTTTTGTCTGAGATATTCAAAAGTTTCCCTGGGCAGTGGTTTTGTGAGAATATCAGCAACTTGTTCCTTAGAAGGAACATACTCCAGCTTGACCTTCTGCTCAAGCACTTGTTCCCGAAGAAAATGGTACTTGATTGGTATGTGCTTGGTCTTTGAGTGCATGACTGGATTCTTTGAAATGCTGATTGCACTTGTATTATCACATAAGATAGAGACTGGTGAAGTGCATGTGATTTGAAAGTCCTGCAAGGTCTGCATCCTCCAAAGAAGTTGTGTGCAACAAGATGCCGCAGCCACATATTCTGCTTCAGCTGTAGATAAGGCAATCGAACTCTGTTTCTTGCTGAACCAAGATACTAATCTGGAGCCCATAAAGAATGCACCACCACTTGTGCTCTTCCTGTCATCCACGCTTCCGGCCCAATCTGCATCTGTATAAGCATGAAGAGTGAGATCTGTATCTCTAGGATACCATAAGCCATAATTTTGTGTCCCTTGAAGATATTTGAAAATTCTCTTCACTGCCTGAAGATGAGTCTCCTTTGGATTTGCCTAAAATCTTCCAACTATTCCG
Organism: Pinus tabuliformis; assembly: GCA_031772625.1. Lineage (NCBI taxonomy): Eukaryota > Viridiplantae > Streptophyta > Pinopsida > Pinales > Pinaceae > Pinus > Pinus tabuliformis. The sequence goes on along the minus strand of CM062816.1, from coordinate 1,759,674,913 downwards.
ACTGCATGCATGATGTCTGGTCAGGTACCTGTCAAATAAAGCAAACTCCCAATCATGGATCTATAAGTTGGTTGATGAACTGCTGCTGATTCATCATTTGCACTGAGGCTGCATCCTATAACCATGGGTGTACATACTGGCTTTGAGTCTTCCATGCCATACTTCTTCAAGATCTGCTTGAGGTACTTGGTTTGAGACAAGAAGATACCTCCTTCATTTTGTTGGATTTGCAACCCAAGAAAGTATGTCAATTCTCCAAGTAGTGACATTTCAAATTCTTTCTGCATAACCAAGGCAAAGTTTTGACTCATAGTCTCTTCATTGCTGCCAAAGATAATATCATCTACATAGACAACAAGTATTAGCAATTTGTTATTTTCAACTTTTATATAGAGATTGCTATCTGTTGATCCTTTTGAAAGGCCTTGTTGGTGAAGATATTTGTCCAACCGATAGTACCAAGCCCTTGGAGCTTATTTGAGTCCATAGAGAGCCTTTTTCAATCTGCATACAAGGTTTGGATCATTCCCAAGAATGAAACCATCTGGCTGCTCAATATATACTTCTTCTTCTAAGTCTCCATTCAGAAAGGCTGATTTCACGTCCATTTGAAATACCTTGAAGTTTTGAAATCTTGAGAGAGCAAGGAACATTCGGATGGCCTCAAGTCTTGCCACAGGAGCAAAGGTCTCTTCAAAATCTATTCCTTCTTGCTACGCATACCCTTTACAAACAAGTCTGGCCTTGTTTCTAATTACTTCTCCATTTTCATTCAATTTATTCTTGAAGACCCATTTTGTTCCTATTACATTCTTATCTTTTGGTCTAGGAACTAATTCCCAAGTGTTGTTCTTTTCGATCTGCTCAAGTTCTTCATCCATTGCTTTGACCCAACATTCATCTTTGCATGCCTCTTTCACATTTTGTGGTTCAGTGGAGGAGAGTAATGCCAAATAGCTTGAAGCTTCTGCAAGTGTCCTTCTTGTTTGTACTCCTGCTTCTTTCTGCCCCACAATCTGAGATTCTGGATGATTCTTTTGAACATATCTGGATGGAGTCTTCTCTTCTATTCTTGTCTGCTCCTCTGGTTCTTCTTGAGGTTCTTCTTCTTCATCATTCCGCTTTTGAGGGTAGCCTTCATCTTCTTCAATGTCTTCATGATGAACTTGTCTAGGAATATATCCCTTCTCATCAACCACAATATCAATGCTGTCAACAATTCTGCCAAGTCTTTTATTGTAGCACTTGTATGCTTTGCTATGTGGAGAATAACCAAGAAGAATGCCTTCATCTGCTTTTGGTTCAAGTTTGCCAAGTTGCTCATCAGTATTCTTAATATAACATTTGCTCCCAAAGATTTTGAAGTGCTTCACCGAAGGAGTCTCACCACTCCAGAGCTCATGAGGTGTTTGAGTGCTGTTTACTCGGACATTTGTTTTGTTAAGAATAATAACCGCAGCATGTGCAGCTTCACCCCAGAAGGTTGCGGGAGTACTTGATTCATCAAGCATAGCACGAGCCATTTGTTGGATTGTTCTGTTCATTCTTTCCACAACCCAATTTTGCTGAGGAGTTCTAGCTGTAGAGAATTCTCTTCTTATCCCATGTTCTTCACAGAAATCGAAAAATTCGTTTGAGGTAAACTCCCCACCTCTGTCAGATCTGAGGCACTTAATTTTGTGTCCTGATTCATTTTCAACCAAGGCTTTGAAGGATTTGAATTTTTCGAATGCTTCATCTTTGTGCTTCATGAGCCCTAACCAAACAAATCTGGAGAAATCATCAATGAATAATATCAGATATTCTTCTCCTCGAGGTGTCCTCTTCCTAAATGGACCACATACATCTGTATGGACTAGCTCGAGAGGCATGCTAGCTGATCCTTCCTTCTCTGGAAAGTTAGTTCTGGTTTGCTTTCCAAACTGACAAGATTTGCATATGGTATTGTCTGGAATTTTGATATCTGGAAGACCACGAACTGCCTGATATTTGCATGCTTTCCTTATTTGTGAAAAGCTTAGATGTCCCAACCTCCGATGCCATAGCCAATGTTCATCATCCTTGCTTAAGTAGCATTGTTGTCTTTCCTCAAAGATATATAGATTATTTGGAGTCCTTCTTCCTTTGATCACTGTTTTACCTGTATCAAGATCGTGAACGCAACATCCATTTGATCTAAATATTACCTCTGTTCCTTGATCGCACATCTGACTGACACTCAGAAGATTATGCTTCAATCCATCAACATATAAAACATTTCCTGCTTTGACCTTCTCTTTCAACGGAGCAACACCTTTTCTTTTTATGGCTGCAGAGATATCGTTCCCAAAAGAAACTTTCTTCCCCTTTTCTAATGCGGTATATGACTCAAGCTTTTCTTTGTCCCCTGTCATATGCTTCGAACATCCGCTGTCAATGTACCATAGACTTTCTTGACCTTCTGCATAAAAGGCTATCCCACATCTTTCTGGTTGTGATTCCTTTATTCTCCATGTTCTAATATTTGAGGTTTGTTCCTTCTGAGTTGTCTTCCGGAACCTGCTCCTGCATTCAGAGTCTTCATGACCAAAGTTATTACAAATAGAGCATTCAACTTCATTTTCAAGAACCGAAAAGTTGTTATAAGTCCTTTTCATGGTTCCAGTCATTCTCCCTTGCTTTTGAGCTTCTCTAGTCATGATTGTCTTGTAGGCAACACATTGAACTGCTTTGTGACCGAAGTTATGGCAAGAAAAGCATTGGCCATTAAAGAAACTTCTGCGATAATCAGATCTATCATCCAACCGATTGTAGCTTCTATTCACATTCATTCTTGGAGCAAATTGGGAAGATTTTACCTGTGGCTGATTGTAGCTTCTGTTTGTCCTTAAGGCAGTTTGTCCCTGAATTTCTTGATGGTCTTTATTTGTTCTTGAGGTAAACTGTCCCTGATTCACTTGATGACTTTTATTTGGCCTTTGCTCGCTTCTCCTTGCTGCATCAAGATAACTTTTAGAGGTAGAGGCTTGAGATGTTTCTCCATTATATCCTAGACTTGTCTTGATCAGAGGAGATCGCTGCACATTGATAATCTCATCCAAGGTTTCAGATCCTTTAACAAATTTGAGATTAATTGCTTTAGTTTTTTCAATCTCCTTTCTAAGACAAACAATCTCACATTCCAATTTTTCAAGATGTTTTTCCTTTTCAGTCAGTTGATATTGTAGAGAATCAATAATAGCACTTTTCTCTTCTAAGGAAACTTTGAGATTATTCATTTCTTCATAAAAACCATCTACATATATAGCATCCATGTAGTCATCATCTTCAAAAGCCATTAAAAGTTTATATCTATTACCTTGTTCATCTTCATCACTATTTGAAAGACCATCACTATCCTCATGAGTGTAATAGCTTTTCTTCTTTTCATTATGTTTCTTGTTCCATTTAACAGGTTCCTTTCCCTTGTCATTCTTATCTTTGTGAGGACATTTGGCAGCATAATGACCTAGTCTTCCACAAGCAAAACACTTAAAAGGTAACTTACCTCTGAACCTTCCAGAACCCCTTTGAAGATTTCTGACAAAGTTTGATTCTTCTTCTTCATCTTCTGGCACATGACTTGCTTCATAATAATCTTCTTTGCCTGAAGCTTTGAAGGCAGCTTCTCTTCTGTCTGATGGACCTCCCTTTCTCATTTCATAAGCGGTTAGAATTCCATGGAGCTGAGACATAGTGAGAATTTGCAGATTTTCCTTTTCTTCTATGGCAGACACTTTAGATTCAAACTTGGGGGACAAAGATCTTAGAACCTTTTCAACCACAATAGCCTCTTTTATTTCTTCACCCAAGTTTTTCATGCAATTAACAATCTCATCTACCCTAAGGAAGTAGTTAGCCACACTTTCATCATTATACATTCTGAGAGTCTCATACTTAATCCTGAGAGTTTGAAGTTTAGCACGCTTTACCTGTTCGTCTCCTTCATAGCTTGTGACAATTTTGTCCCATATTTCTTTTGCAGATTTATAGTGCATTACCTTCATGAATTCTGATTGAGATATACATCCCAATAGAGTATTGACTGCTTTCGCATTTGTTTCATATTTCTTTTTCTCGGCTGCATCTGTAGGAGTAGCTGAAGGAAAAGTGTAGCCTGTCTCTACGATGTCCCAAACTTCTGTACCAAGAGATTGAAGATAGGCAGTAACTCTTACCTTCCAATAATTGAAGTTTGTCCCATCAAAAACCGGTGGCCTGATTGATGCTTCTCTCTCGTAGTTGCTCATGATGAACGATCTACCTTCAAGCGATCAAGCTTCTCTGAAGGACCTGCTCTGATACCAATTGTTGGAAATAATACTGAGAGGGGGGGTGAATCAGTATTATCAGAAAAACCTTTTCATTTTGTGCTCAGAAACATATACGCTACTTCAGTTAAGAAAAACAGCGTGTACACGCTACTGTGTCTAAAGAAACCAGCGTATAACAAGAAAACTTTATGATTCAACAGTTTATCTTTAGTAAATGCATCAGGACATTATTAACCATGACAGTAAAATAGATGCAGTATAACAGAACAGATCATCACACAAAAACCACACACATGAACACCAAGATATAAGGTGGAAACCCAATGTGGGTGAAAACCACCTGCTGCAAGTTGTCTCTATCTTTCTTTAATATGAAACTTCAGTTTACAATCTTTTGTACTGGTGTAGCCTTATACCAGTACGCAGGCTACAACCTGCAGAAGGCTACAACCTTCTCTCGTTCTCCAAACTTCCTTGGAAGGGAGCTCCAACCCCCTTTGCTCTTGTACTAGCTAAGATACTAGTACGTAGGTGCTGACCTACAATCTTCTTTCTTTCAGGTGCCACTTTTCATACATTTTCAGATTGGATATTCCTGAAGCACAACATTACAATCTGAAGACCACAATTCATTCAACTTTCATAACTGATCATTGAAGCACAAAACAACCAATACTAGCATCATCAATCTTTGAATCACTGAACCACTGAAACCCTGTCAACACTAGTCACAAGAATACAGAGCAGACTACAGAACTCTGCAATAGCAGTCAGACCCAACTGCAACCCAAAAATCAAGCTTCAAAAGATATACGCTACTTCAATGAGAGAAACCCGCGTATACACGCGCTTTTACCGAAGACAACCTGCGTACAGATCTAAAAATAAATTTTCTCAACTTGCAGCTGGACCAGACATCAGTTAGACCCAGAACATAACATTGCATCAGTATGCAGATCTAGAAATATGCATAATCAACCATATCATAATAGTGCATTAGAAACCATTAGATCCCGATCTATCCTTAGATCTAGTCTTCCATCAACCGATGTGATCTCTCCTTAGCTTAGATCAAGCAACCCAGAACCTGCATATCAGATCTCTTTCTTTTTCAGATATTCAAGCCTTTTCAAAAGATATCCTTGCCTAATGATCTTCTTCTCCTTATATAGCCTTAGGCCTTGCTCAATACCAAGAGCCAAAACCATAGAAATCCAATACCATCAACTTTAAAACTAGGGATCAACACGTCTGTCGAGATACTTTGGTCCAAAGACATAGGCTCAAGTACCGAGGACTAACTACCACGGACCAAAGGGAAGCTTCCCGACATATACGCCCTTTTCTTTTCATGCATTTGCGTGTATACGCGCCTTCGTATACAGCTCACCTGCGTATACGCAACTTAGTATGCAGATCACCAGCGTGTATACATAACTTGGACTTAATTAACCTGCGTATATGAGATTTCTCTTCATTCTGTAGTCTGAACGGAGATCTGTTATCAAAGAGAGTTGCCATCAAGGACAACACCTATATCATAGCGCCACACCTGTGCCAAAATGCCAACACTAAGTATTACAGTATGTTATCCTCCTATTTAATTCCATTATGTTCATATTCTTCTCTGCATTCATGCTATAATAGCTGCTAGAAATGATTTCATGCTTCCTTGCAGATCCATGTGTGTTGATTTATTAATGCATATGCCTGAATGAAGGGCTAAAATTATATATTTAAACTTCTCTATATGAATCATAGCACCCATCCTCTCTTTAGTCCATTATCTCTACTTGTAAGTCAAACAAGTGTAGAATTTCCCATTGCTTGCAACTCTATGTGTTCACTATAGAATTCTGGATGTTTTGGGCTCTATATGATGAGTTATGCTTTCTCCTAATCCTCTCTCATTTACTCAACAAAGCCTATTAAGCTATAATCCCCTTTGAAGTGATTGGCCTCCACTGTACTATGTGATACTTTTGGGAACTCTGTTTGTGAGGAAGTACCTGAAATACATAACTCATACCTTTGGAGGAATGAACAAAGCCCCTTTATTATCTTTCATTACGTGACAATCCCAGTGCTACAAACCCCACACATATAACCTTTCATGCACTTCTCTATTTAAGATGTCCTAGGCACTGGTCTACAATCAACCCAGAGTTTGTCTCTAGGAGGCTTTCTATCTTCCCTGCAGCACTTGTCGCTTCAAATCGCACCAGCAGCACAAGTGTTGCAAGGGAGATAGAAAGTCTCCTAGATACAAACTCTAGGTTGATTGTAGACTAGCACTTAGGACATATTAAAGAGAGGAGTGCTTAATAGATAATCTGTGGGGGTTTTTAGCACTCCAATTGCCATGTAAAAACGTAATAGGATGGGCTTGGTTCAATAAGCCTTCACTGAGGTAGTTTCAAGCCAACACATGGATCCAAATTTTGGGGGTATATTTGGGGCAATATCAAAGAGAAATGGCCTCTTCTTTTGGTGGCTGACACACAACAATGAGACAACTTAAAATTGAAGTTGTAGAAATGGAGGAGAGGAGGAAAGGAAGGAGAGAAGTAGATGCATAGGGCTGTAAACAACACATAATCCTAAGAAAATATTTTCCAATAGAAATACGGAAGAGGGAGGAGGTGGAGTGATAGAAACAACGGAGTACTTATTGAGATTTCATGCCTATGACGTGGGTATCTCTATCACCGAATAGTGTGAGAAAGGTTGTGCTCATACATGTACTGCAGGCTAATCTAACAACACAAGTAAATCTGTAGTTACTATAGGTACTATAGGCTATTGAAAAACACAAGTAAATCTGTAATACACACAGGCACTGTTCTCTATTTAGCAGCCAGGGTAAATCCATGAACCAAGGAGAAACCAACAATCTCATTACACTATTTTAGAGAAGGAAAAACAACTTATGAAATGAGGTTACAGAAGGGAAAACATATTGCACATCGATCATGCTTGGAATCAACAGGGAAATGCCATTTATCTTAAAGGGTCCAAATAACCAGTCCATACATTCAACACGATATCAGTGAAGCCCCCATGAAAAACAAATTGAACCAAAATGGCATCTCAGAATTCAGACCCTGTGGGTAAAAAATTCCTGAACTAGCCAACGCTTGCTAAAGTGTTGCTTCCCCCTTTTTATAAGAAGAGGGGGAGATGGAATTACAATTTACAAAATATCTGAGCCAGAGCTCTAACTGTCTGCTACACTAGTTGTCTTGGCCCCTGCAAGGCGCTATTGTCTAAAATTATTACAATTGGGATTCGATCCCTTCTTGGAAATAAAAAGAAATTAATGAGCATAGAAAGAAAATGGAAAGAAGAAGGAGCAAGTGTCCCTCTGTTGTCCCTGTGAAGATCTCTGGTCAAGCCACATCTTAGTTGTGATGCGCTCCCCCTGCTACTCGACCGTTTTCAGTCAATTCTACCTTTATTATGTGAACGATTGGTTCTGTGGAACAAGGAGTGGGTTGCTGCAAGTGCCTGACTCGGAGGTCCTTTGCTGTGTAGAGGAGTGAGGCTCCATGTCGAGCCATTAAGTCTTCCTGAGTTCCCCCCCCCATACTGATCTACCACTGTGCCATACTTCATTCATTGCTTCAGCTGCGGATTCATATGCCTTCAATGCCATGTATTGTACTATTGGGGCCTCGCTGTAATCGAGGCGTTTTCTTTTGAAATATTATGAATATGCGGGCTATGATCCCCCTCAACCCCCTTTGGTCTAGCCCCTTTCCGCTTTTCTTATCATATGACTGGAGGCTATGACTAGGGGCTTACCCCTCGAGCACTAAGGCCTTTAGTCTCCTGTCTGGGGGGCCTTATTTCCTTTGCTACACAGAATACCACATCCTGGCGCTTGATACGCTTTACCACTTGGTGTCTCCCTTTCTAACTTGTGATCGCCGATCTGTAGGATCGGGCCCACCAAAGATATCTCAATCGAAACCCCAGAGGAGGAGGATCTGTTACCTTACTTCTCAACGCTTTGCTGATTATCCAGACGCGGGAGCCTTATAGGCCAGATCTCATAATATATCGTGACAGGGAGGAAAACCCCCACATATAGCAATCACAAGCCGGGGAGACTGAGGTGGAGGAGTGGTTTAACCTATGCGAACACCGATCATCGATCTACGGGGGTGACATCATCACTGCCACGTGTGACCTTGTGATTGGTGACACATGTCACCCAAAAATGCCCCCATAGGACCCCTAGAAATGTCAAATCTGAGTGCCACATGTCACCCATAACCACGTCATTGATGATGTCAACTGCCAGGTCATACATATGGGCCAATGGGATTGTGCCACGTGCCCCCTTGGAGGAGAGAGAAGGGAGGCTGCCTGCCTTGGTTTTTCTTTCAATTCCTTTGTTAAATGAAATCGATCCTCCCCGACGATTTAACACTACATCAGCGATTTCCCCCCACAATTTCTTAAGGATGGCCCATCAGGTATTGTGGGGGCCATGCGGGACTGCGGGATGCGGGACTTTGACAAGGCCAATATGCGGGATTCACTGTGCTCAGGGCCCCCGACCTCTGATAAACCGTGCGCTGTGTGGAGGAGTGAGAAAGGGCCTGCTCATTCCTGTGTTTGCATGCATTTCCTTTGTAAAATGAAATCAGCCGCTCCCCCACTATTAACACTATCGGCGTATTCTCCCCCCCACAATTCCTTAAGAATGGCCCATTGGTATTGCAGGGGCCATGCGGGACTATGGGATATTCCCACCGCCGATCGCCAATAAGCCTATGAACTTCCAGGCTCGCCGATATGTCTAATAAGTTGATGTGCGAGACTGTGATGATGCGGGATGAAGGATTGCGGGGTGCCTGATATGCGGGGTTTTCCCACCACTGATAAGCTTGAATTTCTATGCTTGGGGCCCTCTAATAAGTTCTTTTCTTTTACTTCAAGGCAACATGACTCTTGATCTTCAACATGCCATATCTTCTGATCTAGAAGTCCATTTTTGGACTTCCATATACCGTTGGAAATCTCTTTCCGAGCACTAGGCAATGGAGAGAGTCTGATTAAGCTTTGATAGCTTTTGTGGCTAGGAAATGGCTTCAAATTCAATGCTCTTTTTCACTCTTTTCACATCTCCAAGCATATTTAGCAGTCAGTGACAATAGCTGGAATCAAATGAGTAAAGGTCCTTGTATGGTCGTGTAATGTCTAATCCCAAATTCTCCATAATCACCTTTGGAATTAAATTATGTGATGTCCTAGAGTCCATCATAGCATTGTGTAGGATTTGTTCATGTACATTCAAACTAACATAAAAGGGAGGAACATCACCATCCTGTGTTTTATCCTCAATTTTTGGCCCAAAGATTATAACTGGATGATCATCCACTATATTAACTGTAGCAGAGGTTTTATCTACTTTAAGTGCCTTTAAAATTTGAAACCTATATTGATCATTTCTTACCAATTCACCGAGAGGAATAGAAATTTTAAACTTAGTAACTTCAACTTCGAGATTAAATAAACTTTTTACGTTTTCAGTCTCCTTGTGAACAACATCCTTCTTTTTTGCAACCTCTTTGTCTTTGGGTATGTTGTCCTTCTGCTACAAAATAGTGACAGGGGGCTCCTTCATTTGGGCACTTGTGTTAGGAATAACTTTCTTCTGAGCACTTGTATTAGGGATGATCTTTTTAACACCATTGGCAGGCACTTCTTTCCTTGGTGCATCTTTCTTTGTTGCATTACCTCCCACAATCCTATTCCTCAAATTATATTGTCGCTGCACTTGCATTATAGCATTTTTTTTTTTTTGTAAGCTGCGGTAGTTCTATTCATATAAACATATCAACATAAAATACAAAAAAGGAGCCTCAATCTGCCCCAAAGGGAAACCAGATCTGTTGGCTCCTTATCATCCAAGAGTCAGGAAAGTTTCTGTTTGGTTCCTGTTCCTAAAACTCAAAAAATCACATCTCTTTCCTCCAAATACCCAAAAGGAGAACTAAGCTTTCAAAGTGCTAAGAACCTATCAAAGACGCAGGGCAGGGACTACTGTACCTTCCTAAAATTCTAAACCTATCACTTCACGACCAAGGAAGATATCCAAAATTACAGAAGGCTCTCAGCGAAATTCACAGATTTTAAAACTAGGAAAGAGAGCAGGAACCAGCATCTTACTCCTTTGCAAAACCACGCTCGCTTGCTCTACTGGCTTTGTCTTGCTGCAGGTCCTTCAGCATAACTCTAATCTCATTAATAAGTTCCGTCTGCTGACGCACCTGTTCTGCCAGACTGGAGGCCTCCTGCTGAGCGATTGCAGAAGCTTGCGCAATTCCAAGCATTTCCGACGCCACCTGCTCAAGAGCGTTTGCAAGGAGGTGCTTGAGCACCCAATATGTGTGCAGGGCTCTACGATACAGCGTAAGCCTTCCACGCGTATGCCCAGGGTCAGGCAATTGAGATGCCCACTCATTCATTTCTGGGTCAGAAGGTTCATCCAGGGCCCTCGCCTCCATTCCTTCCAAAACTTGCCTGATTTCCTCATTGGTCTCCTCCTTGTAAGCTTTTTCCGCCGCATACATGGCAGAGCTGGTCGACCTGTTTCTTCTCCTTTTCCTAGGAGGCGGGCGGGTCTCTTCGGCTTCATTTAAATTGTTTCTGGTCGGCCTATTTGCTTCCTGCTCCTTACTGAACTGCACTCTTCCTTGCCGAATCACACCCGGATCTCTGCTGCTCTGACCCCAGTCCCCCTGATTTCCTTTACCACCCTCTTGCATGAACTTCAATTCTTCGGAGCTCTCGATGTCAATGCTTACATAATGCTGCTCCTGATATCCTTCCCCAGCCATTTGCTTCCCTTTTTGGGCTGCCATCCTCTTCCTATCACTCTTAATTGGAGCAATTTCTTCCTGCTCTGTAACTTGATTGCAAGAATCCGCTGTTTTCGCTATCATTCTCAAGCTGACAATGTCTTCCCGTCTGCCTCCATTTCGTCTTATATCTTTGCTGCCACCTTTACCTATGTGATGGGATTTCTGTCCGCTCCCATGAACGTCTTTACTTCCCATGATGAAAAAAGTTATGGGGTGCGTTCTTTTCCTTGGGCCACGATCCTGCTTTGCTGTGAAATTAATTGTCTCCTCGAGCCTTGATTTTGTGATCCTATCCTGTTGTCCTTTCCACCGTCCCTCCTGCTTTGACGTGATTGCCCCTCCCCCCAGCCACGCGGGGAAACTATTATCTTTGTCCTGCATCATTAATATCTCTATCCAGCATTTGCCTTAATCCTGCCCATTTTTCCAGCGTGGACTGAGTTGTCCAACTGTCATCTACTTTGCCATTGTGTTCCGCACACCCCCAATTTGCTAAACAGTCAGCAGGCTTATTGCCTTCTCGTCGGACATGCGCGGTTAGACTGTATTCAATCTCTTCTAATATCTCTCCTATATCTCTGACTGTGCTGGCACATCTCCAGCTTGTCACCACATGCTCCCAGTTCTTTCCCTGAATTAGTTTTCTGATTGAGTCGATTACCAGTGTGGAGTCTCCTTCTATTTCAACTCTCCTATAACCGTTTCGCTTTGCAATTTTAAGCCCTTGGTACGCAGCCATAAACTCCGCCTCATTATTGGTCATAGTTCCACCATTGTCCGCATAGATCCACTCCGTTTTCCCCTGGTCATTCCTGATAATTCCGCCGAACCCTGCTGGCCCTGGATTTCCTTTCGCCGCACCATCAAAATTCAGTTTCACAAACCCATCGGGGGGTTTTCTAAATTTTGTCCTGCTCTGATTTGCTGTAGGTTGTCGTTGCTTGTGTCCTTGCGGGAATATCATTCCCGGCTCCAAGTTTAATTTCTTCAAGATGGCAGAATCTGCCTCCGACGCTTTCCAGTCTTCATCATCCCATTTCTCAGCGAGAATTGTCTCCCTAATTTGGTTGAAAGACCGCTTCCACACCTCCTCTGGCCCTGATGTCTTACCTCTGAATAGTCGGTAGTTTCTTTCCTTCCATAAATTCCAAATATTGAAACCTGCCGTGACACTCCAAGCTCTGTTAACTACTTTGCTCTGGAATTCAGCTTCTCCCCAATTTTTGATGGTTTGAATTATGTCCGTTGAGTTTCTATTTGTTTTGGTAAAGAGTTTTAACGTTTCCTCCCATTGATACTGTGCCACTGTACATCCGTTAAGTATATGTTCCTGGTCTTCTACAGCAGAATTACAGAGATGACATCTGGAAGGACCAGAAAAACCTCTTTTCTGAATTCTATCCCACGTTAGGATTCTCTTTCTTCCCACCAGCCAGGCAAATAATTTAACCTTTGGCCACCACTTTGTGCTCCAGATTTTTTTCCAAATTTGATCCTCCTCTCCTTGCTCTTGGTATGTTTTTATCTTGTAAGCCTCCTTAATAGTGAATGTCCCTTTTGTTTCTTTTCCCCACCGTACTATGTCATTACCTTCTCTATTCCTTATTTTCCTAGAGTTCATTTCCTTATTGAAGGTTGTTTTTTGCTCTTCTGTTGGGTTCCTTTCCCATTGTTCCAGCTGTTTCCATATCCTCCATTCCCCATTGCCTTGGTCTGCCTCCCAATAATCTTTTACCGTTATCATATTCCTGTGTATTCCTCTTCTTTGTATTTCCTGCATTCCTGTGAGGTTAACCAATTTTCCTCGCTGTTGCCAAGATTCATCCCAGAACCTCGCTGTCTGTCCCCCTTTGATTTCCCAGAATATATTATTATCTACTAATTCCCTATTTTGAATTGATAGGTTCCAGATATCCGATCCCCTGGGCATTTCCTGCTGTCTGATGATTTCTTCCGGGTTATTGGGCATACGATACTTAGTTGTCCAAATCACCTTCCATAAGTCCTGTCCCCCTTGTAACCATCTCCAACGAAGTTTGGCTGCCATCACCTGATTTAAAATTCCTGGGTCTTTGAGCCCTAAGCCTCCCTTTTCCTTTGTTTTGGTTAAGGTCTCCCATGAGCACAGCGCCCATTTCTTTTCTTGCTTTGGTCCACCCCAAAGAAATTTCCTATATAGCTCAACCAGCTTATTACATATTCCTTTAGGTGCATTCATCACAGACAGGGAGTATATCGGGATTGCCTGTAGCGTGGCTTTGAGAAGCACCACCCTTGCTGCTACGTTCAGGGCTCTAAATGTCCAATTCTCCATTCTCTTTTTGATTTTCTCAAGAATGTGATGCCAATTCCTTATTCTTGAAGATGAGGAGTCGAGCATTGTCCCTAAGTATTTGGTTGGGAGTTTCCCTAACTGGTATCCCAGGACTCTGGTGAGATGCTTTTGTATAGGTTCCACTATATTGAAGAAGAAAGTCCTGGATTTATCTTTGTTTACCTCCATACCTGTGGCTTCCATAAAAATTTCTAGGATTTTTTTGATCCTTTTCACTTCACGAAGGGTTGCTTTACAGTATATCATTATGTCATCCACAAACTGTTGGTGGGTGACAATGGTTCGGGTTCCCCATAATTGTAGCCCTTGAATGTTGCTGTCTCTTAATTCCTTTTTGATATATCTTCCTAAACCTTCAGCTGCTATTATAAACAAAAAGGGGGAGATAGGGTCTCCTTGTCTGAGACCTCTTGTTGCATTAAAAGTTGTTGTAGGCGCTCCATTAAGCAAAATAGAGTAGTTTGGTGTAGAAATCATGCTTAATACCCAATTTACCCATCTGTCACAGAATCCAAAAGCTTTAAGGATCTCAGTTAGGTATTTCCAGCTGAGCCTATCATAAGCCTTTGAAAGGTCTAATTTGATCAACATACCTTTTTCCTTCTTTGTTTTCAATGTATGGATTACTTCTTGTGCTACCACTAACCCGTCCAAAATCTGTCTTCCTTCAACAAAACCGGTTTGCTCCGGTGAGATAATAGTTGGGAGAATTAGTTTCAGTCGTTGAGCTACTATGGATGCCACAATCTTATAAATGACATTGCAGAGGGCAATGGGCCTGAATCCATCAGCCTGGTCGGCCTGATTAGTTTTAGGTATAAGAGTCAGAAGCGTGGCGTTTATGCCTGGCCATAATCTTTGATTTATCCTGACTTCTTCTGCTATCTCCACTACTTCATCGGCCAGAAAGTGCCAAGCCGCTTGAAAGAATTCAACAGTATAACCGTCTGGGCCTGGGGCTTTATTTCTCTTCAAGTTTTTGACAATCCCCTCCACTTCTTCCTTGGTTATTTTTCTCATTAGAGCCTGATTTTGGTCTCTGGTCACAATTTGAGGTATTTCTCTTTTTATCTTTGCTATTGCCTCTATTCTGTTCGCTTGAGTTTCCTTCAGGATGTCTTTGAAATGATTAACTAGCACTTTCTCAATCTCTTCCTGCTGTAGAACTCTTTGCCCTTCTTTGTTTTTTATTGAGAATATTCTGTTTCCTTGACGGTGTTGAACCATAGCTTTGTGGAAAAATTTCGTATTCCTTTCACCCTCTCTGAGCCATTGAACCCTTGATTTTTGTTTCCAGAGTATTTCCTCTTGTTTCCTTCTTTCCTCCAGTTTATTTAGGATCACTCCTTCTTCTTTTGATCGCTCTTCCTGAATGCCTTGATTGATGTCCATTTGTTGCAGATCTTCCATTTTCTGTTCTAATTTCTGCTTTTCTTCTAGGATATTCCCAAATTCCTCTTTGTTCCATTTTTTTAATTTGGTCTTTATTTCCTTCAATTTAAGCTGAAAGGTATGCATTTTGTTTTTACCTCTCGGGTTACTTTCTCTCCACCAGGCTTCTAGTTTTTCCATTAGCCCCTCATCTCTCAACCAGAAGGCTTCAAATTTGAATGGTCTGTTGGGAGGTCGTCGTTTTATGTCAATTTCTAATTTAATTGGCCAATGATCAGACCCTATAACAGGAAGTATTGAAGCTTCTATGAAGATATCCTTGATCATTATTTGCTCAGAGATTAGAAACCTATCCAAGCGCGAAGCTATTTGGTTAGCTCCTCCTCTTCGATTGTTCCAAGTGTACTTTCCATTTATGGTCTGGACATCAATCATTTTTTGTTCTCTTATTAGGTCTCCAAATTTTTCCGAGACCGTATCCAGTCTCCTTATCCCTCCTCTCTTTTCCTCTGTGGCTTTAATCATGTTAAAGTCTCCTCCGAGTATCCATTGTTTTTCTGGCATAAGGTCTCTTAATGCTTTTAAATTTTTAAGGAAGTTCTCCTTTTCTGTCTGTAAGTGAGGGCCATACACCCCTGTTACCATGACCTCCTCTGTTGTACCTAGAATATGAGCATTTCCTGTTAAAATCCTTGGGAAACTCATCCAGTTAGAGAATTGGATTTCATCTGGGTTCCATAGAACTACCAATCCCCCAGCACTTCCCAAAGCATCTTGTCCCATCATCTTATACCTGCTTTTATTTCTGTTTAAGATTTCACTCATCTTCTCCGTGCTTACTTTGGTTTCTTGAAGTATCATGATGCTTGGATTTTCCTTTTTCAGTCTCTCAATAAGATACCGTTGTTTGCCTCTACTGTTGAGGCCACGTATATTCCATGTTGTGATTATCATTTTAACAATTTTCGGGGGTTATGGAACACCTCTGACAGTGGTATTACCCTTCCGGAATTTACAAGTGCCTCTCCTACAGCTTGTATTACCTCAGTTAGAGGTTTTCTTCCTCGCTTTTTGCCACCTTTGCCTGCTCTGCCCGTTCCGACATCTGGTGTCTCTGTACCTTGGCTTGTTCTTTCCCTTGTGCTCCCTTTTTTTTTTTCCTGGTATCGTTGAAAGACTTCCTTATATCTTTGTTTCTGTTCTTCTGGGATAAAGCGGTCATCTAGCCTGCGCCATTCTTGTATTAGTTTTTCCATTTCCTGTTCCTCCTCCTCTACTGCCATGTTCTGTGTGTCTATCTCCATTTCACCTTGATCATCTTGATTGTCACTTAAAGTTTCGTTTCCCGGTTCTGTTTGACTTTGATCTTTCTTTTTGCTTTTCTGTTCCCCAGTTATCTCCATTTCTTCTGCTTCTTCTTCCTCACTACCCTCTGTTTCAGGATCTTCTTCTTGTAGGACTTTAAACTTATTTTGGTTTTCGGGTTGCTGTTTTCCTTGTTGTTTAGCTTTCGGCATTCTTCTGTTGTCTCTTCTCCCCCTCTTTTTTACTACTTTAAACTCTTCTGCGTCTCTCTTTGTTGTCTCTGTTTCAGTTTTCCTCATGCTTTCTGCTTCCCTTTCTTTTTCAGCTTTGGTTATAGGGCATTCTCTGACTAGGTGGCCATACTCATGGCATCTTCTACATCGAAATGGAATATGCTCGTAGTCTATGGTTTGAGTCCATATTTCGTCATGATATTCCAGTTCAATGGATTCTGGGAGAGGTTCAGTTATGTTCATATAAGCACAGATCCTAGCATAAGTATTATATTTACCTCTCTTCGTTGATTCAGCTACTTTAACAAAGGATCCTAGTAGGTTTCCAATGCCTTGAAGGATATCTGGTTTCCAGAATTCAGAGGGGAGACCATAAAGCCTTATCCATATTGGGGCAGCTAGTATCTTTTCCTTATCCGGGTTATAGCATTCAACCCAATGTCTCATTACCAGCCCTGCGTTATTCATGAAGTAAGGTCCTTCTTCAAATATCCTAGTCCTGTCTTCTAAGTTAGAAAATATCACCGTAAAGAACCCCTTTGCTCCTAACTTTACCTCTACATGACCTTTTGGTTTCCATTTCAAATTGATCCATCTCATAAGATCTCTCTCCGCTGGCCAATATCCTATAAACTTGCAGATTAAAGCATAATCTCTCATATATGCTCTGTATTGTTCAAGCGTATTAGGCGGTATTACTAACCTTGGGGTATTTGCTGATCGCGGTAGGCATTTGCTCTGGTTTCCTGCTTTTCTTTGTGCTCCTGCTGCTGAAGTCTCTCCATCATTGGATCTACCCTCTTCTTCTCTCTCTTTTCTTGCTTCGCCTATGATTACTTCCTTATAGGAGGGGATCGCTCCCCCCCCGGCCTCCATCCCCATTCCTTTGCCGCAGTCCCCGAGCTGGATGTTTCACCAGTTAAAATCTGCTCGTGAATGCGCCTGGAGGGGTTCAGACATCAGAAATGCTGCTGATTCTCAGGAACTACCGTCCCTGTCCCTAGCTTATTGGGATTCAACCGCGGTTGATCCCCTGCTTCCCTGCGCACGACCCGTCGACGAAACCCTAGCTTCGTGCTACCTCGTCGCTTGAATCGCCTGACTTCAGTCTTGTCTCGACTTGATCATTGCATTATAGCATTTTGAAAACCCTTTCTATATTCCTTTGATTCAATCATCAATGCATCATTTTGGGATTGGGATAACAATATTTCTTCATATTTCACTTCAAAATTTTCAAGCTGCTCATATTATTGATCCTCTTTGGTCAAATAAACCTCTTGCTACCCATCACCAAAAAATAAAATCTGATCTTCACGAATTTTCTTATCTTCCTCATCTTGATCTTGAGCAAAATTTTGTTGAAACGGTGGTCTTATTTGCTGCTGTGATTGTTCCGGACCTTTCTACTCCCGAGATTTGTTAGGCAACTGTGGCTCTCATGATATAGGAATGCCAACATATAAAGACCTTCAGTCACTTTCACAAGCATGTGTGCCATCGTCCAGGGACTTTTCCTAGCACACCTATGGCGACATCTGCAGAATTCAAGGAAATTTTTTATCCTAAATTCCAACCACTGCCCAGAACTTGTTACAACCTACAGAATCCATCAAAGACATGATGACAAGACTAACAAATAAAAAAATCAACCTCAGGACTAGGCCTGAGCATCGCCAACCAGGACTGACATTCTGTCAAACACTTGGCATCAATGCAACCTACAGGTCTAGGATACAAGATAGAGCATGAATGGCTGAAAGCACTTTTGAAACATAACAAGAATGATCACCACCTTCTCCATTGAACTATTATAACATCAATTAGGTCTTCCATCCACCATTTTAACAATTACAAGTAAATACACGAAATAACCATGACATGAACCAACCATATACCATGCTTATAACTAGCATTAAACCATGTAAATAGCAGAGATATGACAACGGCCAAATCCACATATAAACAAGTGAAAAAGTAAGAGAACTTAGCTTTTATTAATCATAGGAAAATCCAACCAGGTTCGGGACTTCCATGTACCACTCAACCATAAACATGGCTGAACCAAATATTTCTTTCAGCCAGTCACCCCTGTGCCATATTCCAAGCATGAATGTGGGATCTCATAGAACAAGCAATCCAAAAACAACCAAGGGAATCTAGAGGTTAAATCACCTCCACCCTCATCAAACTATGATCACACCAAAACCGGTGCTCTAATCACAACAAAACCGAACTTGGAATGCCATCTGGAATCCATCACTATCCTTGAGGAATTTTCCGTATCCTTGTATCTCAAGTTTTACCGCAATCCAATACTGGATCACTAGGCCCTAAAATGAGACCAGCCTCTTAGGCTTTACCAGAATCCAAACCCGAATCACTAGGCCCTAAACCGGGACTCCTCCCTCGGGATTTATTGTGTATCCTGCCAAAACTAGTCAACGGATTCCTAGGCCTTTGTGAATGAAATTTGAGACCACCTTTGCCCCGATTCCAAAATCCATCAAGAAAACCAAAGATCAAAACCGAAATAAAAATCCCAACACCATGGCATCTGGAAAAAGGAAAGGCTAGGTTGAAAACCATTGTCATAACCTGGAAAAACCATGCCACTGACAGTAAGAGAACCATACACCAACATGCAAAGCCATGTATGTCCATGTTAGCTCTGCTACATTCTCTAAAGTTGGAGGCCAACTTAACCCTTGGTCGTGCTCAAAGAAAGGCTCGTGGTGGTTGCCCTCACCTTCCCCTTTTACCTCTCTTACCCTCCTTTGTCTTCACTTCCCGTGTTTTCGTTCAAAACCATAGTCAAAGCCCTTTTTGAGTCCTGGGCTTTAATACACACAAAACCTTATAAATCCATGACCACACACTTACTCGCCTTCGTAAAGCTGCCCTACAACCCTAGCCATTGATCTCTGCCACTTTGATCTAACGGCTCCCGTCATAGAAACCCGCGCAATCGTCCCCCACTGTCCGATCATCTTACCCCACGATCGGACGACGATCACACCTCCCAACCCCGCGAATCGCCCGCGCGTTAATTCGCGGGGAAAGAAGTTTTCCCCTTGTCACATCCGCCACGTGTCACGTGATGATTGTGATTGCGCGATCATTGTACGTTCACCACCATCCTCCGAAAGTAATACGAGGAATACCGCCAGCCACCAAAACTGCCTTCCCCGCGCGTTAACCCCCACGCACCTTTCTCGTCCGATGATCGTCAGATCCACCCCGTCCAGATCCAATGGCTCACGATCGACCGCTCCCGCTTCCACCCGATTCCCTCTGCAAAACGATCTCCATCGTTCATCTGCTAGATCCAATGGCTGATATTTGTTCCCGTCTTGCCCGTCCCTCCGCCATACTATTCGTGCCACCCTTGACTGTTCTGTGCTATCGAAGGACGCCGGTGATCATCTACCAGCACTCTGCACAGTTAATTTTTAACTACTGCATTCAACACATTGTACACCCAAGAGAAGGAAGGACGACGCCAAAGAAGAAACTTACGTTTAGCAGTTAAGGGATTCCATCCTTTACGAAACTTCACCTGTTTGAGGAGTACAACAGAGTACCAAAAAATGTCAAATTCATTCATTGAAGTAGCAGATCATAGCAGAGGCCCATTTTAGATAGTTAATGTGGTTGGTAGTCCATTATGACCCCTCCATGCATAAAATAGCAGAGCATTTTTGTAATCAACCTCTATATATACCCAGAAGCAAGAGGTAATGAGGGTTGATGGTTGTTGTTTTGATGTAAGGTTCAACTTCTAGAGACTGTAACTACTGTGATACTTGTAGCGTCTCGTCTTCATTTTCAGCTAATACAAGATTCTTTTGATGTTAATTGCTCACTTTCCATTTCTGCTCTGTTCTAGGCCGTGCCTGTTATGCATTTGTTCATGTGCTCTTGATTTTTAGCATTAGAGGGGCTGTCATCCCACCTATGTGTTGAAGTCTAGTGTGTATCATTGAATGTGTTATGCAGGCTTCTATTTACTTAGTGGCAGAGAGCTGTCATCCTGTCTGTGCATTAGGAAATAGATTTGCAGACCTCTTTACTTGTTGTAGCCGGTCATCACATGGTCTTGTGCATCTGCTGGTGTGTTCAATATTCTCCATGTTCACTTAATCCTCAAATTGTGAGTAATTGGTGGTCTAAAGCCTTGTAGTCTGGGGGTGTTCACCCATATCTGAAGTTAAGCATAGTAGAAGTGGTTATCTAGCTTGGATAAGCATCATTCCTTCCATTTATCCATTTCCAACATTATGTTGAGTTTGTAATGTTCCCGAGCATCTGCGAGATACAACCTAGGAGAGTTTCTTGGGGTGATAACATTAATTGGCGCCATTTCCGAGGAGAGGAGGTGAAGCTCAGCTTCCCTGGGAGATGACACAGTTCTAGTTTTTGATGATAGACAAAGTCTGGGCACATTTTTGGTTGTAATCATCTATCTAGAAACTCCATTGGAGGAAGTCCAACCTTTCGTGACTCCACATTATAGTCCTAGTTCAGTTCGTGAGACACACTCAAAGAAATCCTCAGAAATCACCAGCTGTTCTGGTGCCTGACCTTGAGAAGATTGTTAAACTGAAGAAAACATCATAGAAAGGAGCATCAGGATCAAGTAAGCCTAAGAAAACTTATGCATCTCTGAAAGACAAGGTTATAACTGAGGATATATAGTTTGAAGATTTAGATCCTAGCTTTGTTAGTAAAGAAATTACTTCAGGGATTAATAAAGCTCCTTTCTCAGTCAGTTCCCCTTTGGATTGTAGTCCAAAGAAAGCCTCCCATTCAGTCCATCAATTCCCTTCATTTCTTTCATCTATTTCCTTAGCTCCTACCATTCTATCTGCCAGTACCCTTCCACATATCCCAGTCATAGCAGGCCAGCAAGCTCCCACGAAGATGGAAAGAATTATAGCAGCTAGGTATGGAACCCTGGTCTTGCCGGCTCCTTTGAATGCCATGCCTGCAGGAGAATATCAGAAATACATGCCTAAGTTCACTGGCACAGAGGGAGTAACTGCTGAAGAACACCTTGAGTCTTTTTATAGCTATGCAGATAACCTAGATATTAGTGAAGATGATGTATGGATGAGAGTTTTTGTCCAGAGCCTTTGATAGTGAGGCTAGGAAGTGGTTCAGAGAGTTACCCCATAGGTCCATAATAGACATTGAAGCATTGGATGATGCATTCCTGAAGCAATGGGGAGACAGAAAGGATCTGCTCTATTACCATACTGATTTTGGAAACCTAAAGAGGGAAAATGGGGAATCATTTCCTGATTTTAATAAAAGATTCAACTGTATGCATAGTAAGATACCAGCTGAGGTAAAGCCTACCCCCACCTCTGCCAAACTCACTTATGCCAATGCTTTTGAATCTGATTTCTGCCTATTGCTGAGAGAAAGAAAATGTGCCACTCTAGCTGATATGCAGGATGCAAAACTGGAGGTGGAATCCAATATTATGGTTGCAGAAAAGCTAAAAAGTCATGCTGATAAAGAAGGCAGAGAGGTGAGGCTTCTTCTTCCTCTGCTTCATCTTCAGAACCCAAATTAAACAAAATGACTAAGATGATAGAGTCATTGGCCGCTGAAATATCTAAGCTGAAGGTTGAGCAGAATTCAGGAAAGACAAGGCAGCAGAACACATTTGCTCCAAGAAATCCAAATCCATTCAGAATAGCAAATGAACAGTTGCAAATCATTTAGAGGGGAAAAGAACCAAATGAAGAACAAAGAGTCAAGGCTCCTTTCCAAAATGTAGTCATGGAGGAGGAACAATTCGAAGAAGAGGATGAAATTCATTGCATGGAAGATAAAGGCAGCGCTGCCTTTTTGACATTGGCTGCATACGAAGAATCTTTGCTGCAGGAACAAGACAGTCAGGAGTGGAACAGAGAGGCTGTTCTACAAACTAAAGAGCAAAAAAGATATAATCTGAGGTCAAATGCAAAAAATGTTAAGGAGAATCCTACCCAAAGAGCTGCTGTCGAAACAGAGTCACAAAATATCAGACAGAGAAGACCAGCAGCTGATCCAGTGATCTTCAAAGCACTAGTCCAAGAGGTAAGAGGTTCTTACAAGTTACCTTCCTCTTTCAGCTTTGAGTTAGAAGTCCAGAAGTTAAAAATATCTGTGCCTCTGGTAGAGTTGGTAAAGAGTGAAGTGTTTAGAAAGCCTATCCTTGAAGCTCTCGAGCTGGAAACCACAAAAACCTCCACTGACTCTGTCAATTTGTAAGACGAAAAGCTTGCAGTTGTGATTAGCCCTATGGTTGAACCTGCTGATAATAATTCTCCATCATTTTATGTCTCCTTGAACATTCATGACAAAATCCTCCACAATTGCCTACTAGATACCGAGGCCAGCCACAATTTGATGCCTAAAGCTGTCATGGAAGAGTTAGGCCTTGACATCACCAGGCCATATCATGATTTATTCTCATTTGATTTAAGAAAGGTGAAATGTCTGGGGTTGATTAAAGATCTAGCCATTACCCTAACTCAGCGGCCCATGAAGAGTATGATGATGGATATTGTGGTAGAAGATGTCCCTCCTAAGTTTGGCATGCTGCTGTCTAGGGGATGGATTAAGAGACTAGGTGGGACCTTACAGAATGATCTATCTTATGCCACTGTCCCAGTTTTTGGAGGAGAAAGCAGGAGATTGTACAGAGAAGCACAATTGGCATACATCATTAGTGATAAGAAGAATCCTACTAATCATCCTATATATGTCGTGGACACCGATTTTGGAGCATGTATTCTCCAAATAGAAGAATCTCAAAAGGCCTAAATGCAGATCAAGAAACCAGTGATTTAGGCCAAGGAAGAGCAAGGAAGTCAGGTTTGGGAGATGTTATTTGATGGAGCATGTTCCAGGGAGACTGCAGGAGCAGGGGTGGTTCTGGTATCTCCAAAACAAGAAAGCACCCATCTGTCTTTCAAGCTGGCTTTTCAAGTCACAAACAATATAGAGGAGTATGAGGCTCTGCTATTGGGCCTTAATGCAGCAAAAGACAAAGAAATCAAGAACACAAAGGTGTTTGGAGATGCTGATTTGATCATACAACAAGTAAACAGAACATTTCAAGCAAAGCACCCAAGGCTGAAAGCATACAGAGATGAGGTATGGAGGCTCAAAGATTCCTTTGATAATTTATGTATTTCATATGTCCCTAGAGCCAAAAACCAACTTGCTAATTCCCTTGCTGTGTCTACTAGCATGTTTATCACTCTCATGCCTCCCAGACTAGTTTATGAAGTCCAAATGAAATATAGACCGTCCTTGCCTGATAATGTCCAGCATTGGAAAGTTTTTGAGGATGATGCTGAAGTGAATAGATTCCTGCAAGTCATTTATGAGTTTTCCGAAATGCAAATTGACCAAGAGAATGAAGCCTTGGAGGAAAGTCCTCAATTCCAGCTTAGAAATAAAATTGACAAAGATAGCATTGTCCAGCTTCCTAGCAATTATATACCTAAGGGTTTAATTCCTCTAGAAACACTGTTTGATCAGAATGATGTGCCTTACAAGGCTGCCCAAAAAGAAGATCAATCTGCAGTCTGTAAGCATGATATAGGGAGTCTAGGTCAGCCAAGATACATAAATCTTTCCACGCATCTGTTTGCTAATCAATGTTCTGAATATTGCAGTTTAATGAAGAAATTTGCTGATGTGTTTGCCTAGGAATATAGTGACCTGAAAACCTATGATAAGAAAATCATCCAACATAAAATCCCTCTAGAGAAAGATACCATCCCTTTCAAGCAGAAGCTGAGAACAATAAATCCTATGCTCCTCCCTCTGATTGAAAAAGAAATTAAAAAGTTGCTGGCTGCCAAAATCATAGTCCCTCTTAGATATTCAAAATGGGTAGCCAATTTGGTTGTGGTGAGGAAGAAAAGTGGAGAAATCAGACTCTGTGTTGATTTCAGGAACTTTAAAAATGCTCTAAGAAAGACAATTATCCCCTACCCAAGATGGAGCATTTGCTGTAGAAGGTCTCAGGAGCCAAAGTAATGTCTTTCTTAGACGCATTTTCAGGCTATAACCAGATTTCTGTGCATCCAAATGATCAAGAGAAGACTGCATTCACCACTCCTTGGGGCACTTTTATGTATTCCAATATGCTTTTTGGATTGATGAATGCTGGAGCTACCTTTCAGAGAGTTATGGACATAGCATTTGTGGGAGAGAAGGATAATTTTGTTCTTATCTACCTTGATGATATAACAGTATACTCCAGCAGCCATCAGGACCATTTTCAACATTTGAGGAAAGTGTTTCTGAAGTGCAGAAGGTTTGGGATTTCAGTCAATCCGAAAAAATCACAATTTGCTTTAGAAGAGGGCAAGTTGTTAAGACACATTGTTTCTGTTGTAGGTGTCTGAATTGACCCAGAAAGGGTAAAAGCAATACAGACTTTGTTTGTCCTGAGATCAAAGAAGGATATCCAATCCTTTCTGGGCAAGATTAATTTTGTGAGGAGGTTTATACCAAAATTTGCAGAATTGGCGAAGCATATTACCTCCATGTTGAAGAAGGGGTCGGAAATCAAATGGACTGATGCAGCAAGTAAATCCTTTGGGTCCATTAAGAGGGCTATTATGGAGGCTCCCACTTTAATAAGTCCGGATTACAACAAGGAGTTCCATATATTTTCTTTTGCCTCTAATGACACCCTTGCAGCAGTATTATTGCAAGCAGATGAAGAAGGCTTAGAGCATCCAGTGGCATTTTTCAGCAAAAACTTAAGGGATGCTGAACTGAGGTATGACATTATTGAGAAACAAGTATATGCTCTTATCAAATCTTTGAAAGCTTTCAAAGTTTACATTCTGCATTCCAAGATAATTGCATATGTACCCTTTGCTACAATAAAGAATGTCTTAACACAACCTGACACTGATGGAAGAAGGGCTAAATGGATTGCAAAATTGATCGAATTCAATATAGAATTGAAGCCCACTAAGCTGGTCAGAGGTCAGGGTCTTGCCAGACTATTGGCTGAAGAAAATTGCAGAACATTGGACATAAATATCATAAGCACTGAAGCAGAAAAGGGGCAAAAAGAAGAAGAGGAAGCAGCTGAACCAGAGAGAAAGCAGTCGGTGACAGAAAATCTAGCTTCTTGTGATTGGTATTCTGAAATAGTGAAATTCTTGCTGAAGCTAGAAATCTCTCCAGGCTTAAGCACAAGTCAAGCCAGAACTATTAAACTTAGGGTAGAAAAATATTGTATCCATAAAAATTTGCTCTATTGGAGGGATCCATCTAGAATGCTTTTGAGGTGTCTGGACAAAGAACAATCAATGGAGGCTATGCAACAGTTTCATTCCAACATGTTTGGAGGAAACCATTATTGGAAAACCATTGCCCATAAGATCCTCAAAGCTGGGTATTATTGGCACACCTTGTCTTCTAATGTCTTTTCATTTGTTAAATCTTGTGACAGGTGCCAAAGATTTGAAGGGAAACAACAGTTGAAGTCCCTGCCCTTAAGACCAATACATGCAAAAGGACCTTTTCAGCAGTGGGGCTTGGATTTCATTGGAGAGATAAATCCACATTCCAGTGGTCAGCACAGATGGATATTAGTAGCCACTGATTATTTTACCAAGTGGATTGAAGAAATCCCTACCAGAAAGTCTGATCATAATGTGGTCATGAATTTTTTGATAGAGAATATCTTTACCAGATTTGGTTGTCCACATAAACTAGTCATAGACAATGCAGCGGCCTTCAGGGCAAAAGAATTGGTGGAAATGTGTGATTCAATGGGCATTAAGCTTGTTCATTCCACCTCATACTACCCTCAAGGCAATGGTCTAGCAGAATCCTCTAACAAAATCCTGATAACGATAATAAAAAAGCTGTTGGAGGATAACAAAAAGAATTGGGATTCTAAACTCAAATATGCACTGTGGGCTAATAGAGTGACCATTAAGAAATCCACAGGGAATTCTCCATTCAAGCTGGTGTATGGAACTGAGGCTGTATTCCTAATCCAGTTAACTCTCCCTGTGGTAAAGTTCCTGCAAGAAGAACATAATGAGGAAGAAGACATGGCACGAAGGATCACTGATTTGGCAGAGGTAAATCAAATAAGAGAATAGCTGGTTGAAAGGGCTGCAACACATCAGAAAAAGATCAAGGGAGCTTTTAACAAAGGGACAAAAGTAAATAATTTTCAGGTTGGAGACTTGGTTCTGAAGTGGGATGCACTGAAAGAAAGGAAAGGCAACCATGGGAAGTTTTATGCTTTCTAGATAGGGCCTTTTATCATTTCTCAGATTCAAGGGAACAACACCTTCATACTGAAAAGTATGGGAGGAGAAGCAGTTTTTGATGGCCCAGTCAATGGGCATTTTCTAAAAATTTATGTGATTTAAGGTCTTTTGGTCTTAAAATTGTAAATATTTGATTTTATCAGTCTTAGTGTAGATTCAGTCAGACTCCATGCCCAATAGAACACTAGGAATTTTGTTAATTTGTTTTTCATCAGAAAGGCATTGATCTGCAGGTTCTTGAGACCTCACAGGGAGGATCTCATTCCCAGAAGGAGCCAGTGTTAGCTCTGCTACATTCTCTAAAGCTGGAGGCCAACTTGGCCCTTGGTCGTGCTCAAAGAAAGGCTCGTGGTGGTTGCCCTCACCTTCCCCTTTTACCTCTCTTACCCTCCTTTGTCTTCACTTCTTGTGTTTTCGTTCAAAACCATAGTTAAAGCCCTTTCTGAGTCCCGGGATTTAATACACAAAAAACCTTATAAATTCGCGACCGCACGCTTACCCGCCTTCGTAAAGCCGCCCTACAACCCCAGCCATTGATCTCCGCCACTTTGATCTAATGGCTCCCGTCGCAGAAACCCGTGCAACCATTCCCCACCGTCCGATCATCTTACCCCGCGATCGGACGACAATCGCACCTCCCGACCCAGTGAACCGCTCACGCGTTAATTCGCGGGGAAAGCAGTTTTCCCCTTGTCACATCCACCACATGTCACGCGATGATTGTGATCGTGCGCTCGTTGTACGTTTACCGCCGTCCTACAGAAGCAGTGCGGGGAATACCGCCAGCCACCAAAACCACCTTCCCCGCGTGTTAACCCCCACGCACCTTTCCTGCCCGATGACCGTCGAATCCGCAGCGTCCAGATCCAATGGCTCACGATCGCCTGCTCCTGCTTTCGCTCGATTCCCTCTGTAAAACGATCTCCGCCGTTCATCTGTTGGATCCAACGGTTGATATTTGTTCCTGTCTTGCCCATGCCTCCACCATACTGTCCATGCCACCCTTGACTGTTCTGTGTTATCGAAGGATGACGGTGATCATCTACCAGCACTCTGCGTAGTTAATTTTTAACTAGTGCATTCAACGCATTGTACACCCGAGAGAAGGAAGGACGACGCAAAAGAAGAAACTTACATTCAACAGTTAAGGGATTCTTTACGACACTTCACCTGCTTGAGGAGTACAACAGAGTACCAGAGAATGCCAAATTCATTCATTGAAGCAGCAAATCGTAGCAGAGGCCCATTTTAGATAGTTAATGTGGTTGGTAGTCCATTATGGCCCCTCCATGCATAAAATAGTGGAGCATTTTTGTAATCAACCTCTATATATACCCAGAAACAAGAGGTAATGAGGGTTGATGGTTGTTGTTTTGATGTAAGGTTCAACTTCTGGAGATTGTAACTACTGTGATACTTGTAGTGTCTGGTCTTCATTTTCAGCTAATACAAGCTTCTTTTGCTGTTAATTTCTCACTTTCCATTTCTGCTCTGTTCTAGGCTGTGCCTGTTATGCATTTGTTCATGTGCTCTTGATTTTTAGCATTAGAGGGGCTGTCATCCCAACTCTGTGTTGAAGTCTAGTGTGTATCATTAAATGTGTTATGCAGGTTTCTGTTTACTTAGTGGCAGAGAGCTGTCATCTGGTCTGTGCATTAGGAAATAGATTTGCAGACCTCTTTACTAATTACAGCCAGCCATCACATGGTCTTGTGCATCTGCTGGTGTGGTCAGTATTCTCCATGTTCACTTAATCCTCAAACTGTGAGTAATTGGTGGTCTAAAGCCTTGTAGTCTGGGGGTGTTCACCCATGTCTGAAGTTAAGCATAGTAGAAGTGGTTATATGGCTTGTACAAGCATCATTCCTTCCATTCATCCATTTCCAACATTATGTTGAGTTTGTAATGTTCCCAACCATCTCCGAGATACAACCTAGGAGAGTTTCTTAGGGTGATAACAGTCCAAACCAGCTAGGAAATCACACATGTAATATGTTACCTAGAAGTATTCCTGCTGAAGCTGCTTGATCCTTCTCTTCTTCCTTGATCCTTGCTTTCCTTCCTTTCCCTTTACTTGCTTTTCCTTCCTTGAGCCAAAGCTAGAGTAATCCAAGAAAAATCTAAGTGACCAAGAGTGAGAGAGAGAGAGAGAAAAATGAGAGAGCTCCAAACTTGAGCTGACAAAAGGTTACCAACTAATCCTCAAAAGCGTTTTTATGAATGAGGCCTCTATTTTCTTTATTTTCCTCCTCACATGCAACCTGTGACCTTTCACCTTACTTTTCTTCTAATTTCTTATATTTTCATAAATACATGTGCCAAAAATGCCTTTGCTTTTGCCAATTTTCCTTAGCTAAAACACACATTCAGTGATGCCCACTAGGATGACTTTTCCCAACATTCATCTTGGAATACGTGTCCCTTAGCTATGGTTTTATTTTGCCTTTATTAACTTTTATTACATTAAATTTTCACCAGGGTCGTTACAAATGACTCAAACTTTAGATATTCCCTATACCCCTATTTGGTATCTTCTTATTAGAATCTAGAAGGGCTTGGAGACATGTTTGATGGCATATGAATTAGGCGGATACGAGTCATAGATATGCTTGAGAACATGTGAACCAAGCAATTGCAATCCATAAATAGGCTTGATGGCATGTGAACTAAGCAAGTATAAGTCATGTACTAGTTCCATGCTCAATTATGAGTTTTTGCAAACCCATTATGTTAGGTACCTATAATACTAGTGTATTCCCCTTATTGTTATTGTTAGCTTAGCCCCCTATTTTTATTGTTGTGCCCCATAGAAGTCCACTATTGTTATTGTTATGCCCCATAGAAGTCCACTATTGTTATTGTTATGCCCTTACATTATTATTGTTATGTAGGCTCTAATTATATTGTGACCCCTTAGAAGCCTATATATACCAAGGAGGTCTTAGCATTTGTATCATTCAAGAATTGTTAATTTATGTGATGTAAATGAGGTTTCCCCCTTGAAGATTCTAATTTTGAAGTCATTGATCTATCTCTTTTGTGCTCTGGTTACATAACATTTGGCATCAAAGATTTGGATTATAGGGTTTCGTTGCTGCAAACAAGACATGTTCGCATTTTCGCTATAATTTTTTTTCTATGAAGTTTCAGAATCTAAAAATTTCTACCACGTAGAGCTGAGATCATGATGAACTTCCTGTAAAAATTTTAGATCTTGGTTTGCTATATTTTATGAGATATGGTCCAAAAAAGTTAGGGTTTGTGAATGCTCCATAATTCCATCTCAAAAAGGTGAGCTAGGGAAAATTGGTATAACTTTCGATCAAAGATCAGATTTGAACTTCATAGGAATAGACTAAAAGTGGATGGAATCTAGCTTTTTGGATATCAGTTTTAGGTCTGAAGGTTGAAACAATTACACGTGGAACTCCGTACAATTTTTCTCTACTGAAGCAGTCTATAATTAGGTCATCGTGGGAGATTGGGCATGACACTTTCTTGAAGAATACAATCTCAGTATGACTTGTGGGGTTGGAAAGAAGACTCAAAGGGATGCTACATGACAAAATTTAAGATCTTGGAGATCCGAAATTATAGATATACAACAGTTTCAATATCGAGCTCCTAAAAAGCAAGAAAAATGTGTGTATTTTTAAAAATTTTACATAACTTTTGTTTGAAAAATCAGTTTGAATTGATTCAAGGGGCATATTGAAGCATAAATATCAATGTTTGAGTCCAAAATTACTCAAAACAAAAAATGTACACATGTAGTAAGCAACCAGAAATCTCTTCTATGACGCATGAATAAGAGGAAGAAATGTTGCATGATAATATCAACTTTATGAAACCAAGTGCAACAAATTTCGCTCTCACAAAAAGTAACAAAAAATGAATTGGAAGCCATAATGAATGTTAACATAGATGGTATAAAAAGGGAAATGGGAGTTTTGAATGATGGTTTAATAGAAGACATGGAAGCAATGGTGAATGTCAAGATAGAGGGGTTGAAGGAACGTTTGGCAAAGTTGCTAGAATAAAGGCTTCCCAGTGGTGAGAAGGTAATCCATGAAAATCATGATGAGGATAAAAGGAATATGAATTATAATTTTAGAGACTCCAATGTTGGGTTTAAGAACCACCAAATTCCAAATATTTACATGAGGAAGTTTGATGGCAAGGATCCAGTAACATGGATACTATAGATGGAGCAATATTTTGATCTCCATGAATTGCAACACACACAAAAGGTACGCATTGCAACTTTATATTTAGAACCCAATTAGCTTGTATGGTATCGATGGATTTGTTCTCATAAAACACTTATCACTTGGTTATTTTTTACGGAGGAAATGAGATCACATTATGAGGATACCAAGAGCAACACCTTCTTTAGCCACTTGATCAATCTCAAACAAAAGGGTTCAATGGTGGAGCACATTGAGGAATTCCAAAAACTGAATATCAGGGTAACTGATATTCCTGAGTGTTATAGACATATTTGGTCACTGCAACCCCAATCACATATGTACATAAACCAAGGGCTTCTAAACCCCTAAAATTGTTGTTTCATACCCTAAAGGATCAAGGTCAACTGATTACATCATTTCCTAGAAGTTCTCCTTGAAAAACTGCTCAGAACTGGTCAAAACTGGACCATACAGACTGCTCCATGCTGAGGGTGTGATGCATCTCACTTGTTACACACAAGGGGTGCGATGCATACTGAAAAGCCCTTCTGTAGGGTGCGATGAGCGAGAGCAGACAAATGGCAGAGGCAGTTTGCTAGGTGGAAACTTAGAGAATCTTCTAGAAACTGCTCATATGACACTTGCCTCTCTGAATTTGCCCAGGGATGAGTAAGAGATCATGAAATCTCCAAGTGGAACTAAGAACTATCAGTGAAATGACACTAATCAAAACCCCAGAAGCTGACTCACCCCCTTCCAAATATCTATATATGGATCCCTCATCTTAGAGATCCTGGAGGTTGGAATTTTGTATTTTGTAAGGAAGTGTTGTTGGTTTCTTTGTGAGACATTGTATTGTTGGGTGATCTAGCTTTTCATGAGGTGAAGAGGGCTTTCATGCTGGGAGGATGGCATTGGATCAGACAGCTAGGTTGTAATCCTCTCTTCTACTACTTCTATCAATAAAGCTATTTGAGTTTTCCTCCATATACTTGTATATTTCTGAATCTTGTATTTCTGTATGCATTTGTATGGTTAATGTACATCTGATTCTACATTGTTTATGGTTATAGATCTCTATGTTTTGATGATATTTTGCTGCTTTGACTCTACAGGTGTTCTTTGAAGCGGGACAAGGGAGAAAGGAGTGGCGAAAGCTCTATCAAGGGAGAGAGGAAACAAGCAAGGAGCCAAGTGAAAGACTGCGGTTGGTGCTCTTTGCTTCTCTCTCATCTATCTCTCATAAAGGAAAACACAAATTACTTTGAATTGTTTGTTTCTAAGATAGTTACCCGTCTTAGTGGGACTAGCAGATCTGAATAGACACTAGTTTTCCTGGAAACAAAATGGTGACTCTACTGGGAAGCGAATAGTTTTTTTGTTTGTTACTGTTGTTTGCTTTATAAACTATAGACGGAGCCTGAAGTTAAGCTAGTGGGCCTTCGAACTGCTTTTGCTATGCAACTGCAAAGTAGATCAACGCCCCTTCAGTCAATCTCTGGGTTGGTTTATGAACTGAAAATTTGACTTGCAAACATCCTAAGAGCGTTGGTGGTAGCTCAATAACCTCATTAGATTAGCCCCTATACTTTGTGTTTACTGCCTATCATAAGCTCAGCCTAAATCCCTGAACTTAGCTGCAAATTGTGGGTAAAAATCAAGCTCAGTCTTGTCCCTGGACCATCGCACTATCTCTCATTGGAAGTTTGGATGCATCGCACCTCCCGTGTGCTGCAGGTGAGATGCATCCTTGTTTCCCTTAAGGACAGGTGCGATGATTGAGTGAGACTGTTCCTCTCTCTAGATTTTGGTTTTTTCTTCATTGTTTTCAGCTCTATTCAGTAGTTTTGCAGCCTATGATCAGTATATCACTGTTGAAACTCTCTTCCTTTACATTATTCAACCTCCACTGATAAGGGATTGTGAATTTTTTTTTTACAGTCCTCCTTTGCAAAAAGCAGCTTAATCGAACTATCGTCTTTTGATTTGAAAGTGTCACAATTGTCGTTTTCAGTCAAGAAAAGAGTGTCGTAAAGTCTTCCTCTTTTAGATAGTCGATTACACTTTTGCCATTGTATTTGATTTGAATTATCAATTCTTTGAAGTGTCGAAAACAATTTTCCATTCGAAAGTGAAAGTGTCGTCTTAGTCTTCCTTTCGTTTTTGAAAAGAAATTGCTAAAGTATCACTTTGAGGAAAAGTAATTCAGATCTATACTTAGTAATTCAGATCTATACTTAGTGGAAAGCAAAATTATGACAACTATAAAGATGGAAGTGTTGTTTCTCCTAGCCTTCCACAACCTACAAGGGTTACACCACAACAATTGGAAGAAAAAAGAGAAAAAGGGCTTTGTTACAATTGTGATAGCAAATGCACTAAAGGTCATAAGTGTGCTGAGAAGAAATTATTTTACATAGAATATGAAGAGGAGGAAGAAAAGGATCAAGAAACAACAAAAGAAGAAGATATATGCCAAGACCCCACCCCAGAGAATGAAGAAATGAATCAGACCATATCTTGTAAAGCATTGGCAAGAATTACCACTCCTCAAATTCTCAAGATAGAAGGACATATCAAGAAGAAAAAGGTGCAAGAAGTGAAAGATCACATCGAGAAAGAAGAAATGAATCCAACCATATCTTGTAATTCATTGTTCGAAATTACCACTCCTCAAACTATCAAGATAGAAGGACATATAAAGAAGAAAAATGTTCAAGAAGTGAAAGATCACATCGAGCATCAAGAAATAAATCTGACCATATCTTGTAAAGGATTGGAAGAAATTACCACTACTCAAACTCTAGAGATAGAAGGACATATCAAGAAGAAAAAGGTTCAAGCAGTGAAAGATCACATTGAGCGTCAACAACAAGTTCTCCAACTTTTAAAGGATAACGCCACTTCGGTGAAAAATCAAACAAAACAATAGGCACTTAAAAAATGGCGACCTTACCGAATGGGAAGACTCTTCAAGGATGAGGATGTGGAAGCATTGTTTTGTGCTATTTATATTATCCAACCAGATTGGATAAACGAAGGAAGGGATGAATGGAAGAAGGACGGAGAAGTATGGCCACTTATTCAAAAGTTTCAAAAGATCCCAATTCAAACAATATTGCCAGAAATTAAAGAGGAAGGAAAAATAATATGGGAACCTGGAGCAGTCACAGAAACAAGAACCCGACAGCTACGAAATTGATCAATGTCAGAGTATCTCATCAAGTGGAAGAACTTATCCACTGAATATTCCACATGGGAGGACAAGAATTTTATACAGAAGCATCAAGAACTACTCAAGCGTTCAGGACAACGCTTTTTGAAGGAGAGGGGCATGTTAGGCCCCTATACTACTAGTGTAACCCCTTATTGTTATTAGTATAACCCACTTATTATATTGATGTACCCATGTAGTGCCCATATTATTACTATTGTGCCCCATAGAAGCCCACTATTGTTATTATTGTGCCCTTACATTATTATTGTTATGTCGGCTCTGATTATGTTATGACCCCTTAGACTCCTATATATAGAAAGGAGGTCTTTTCATTTGTATCATCCAAGAATTGTTCATTTATGTAATGTAAAGGAGGTTGCCCCCTCGAAGAGGCTGAATTCTAAGGCGTTGATCTATCTTTTCTATCTTTTCTTGAGCTGGTTTCATAACAGTTAGTTATGCAATTAAACAACCATTCATATAGGAATCATAACATGGATATCATAAACATGAAGAAGATTTATATCAGGAAGAAAGACAAGTGTTTCTTTTATTATAGACAAATAAAGTACAGAAAGGAATAATTTCACCTGATTCGTCCTTTCGCAGGCTCCAAGCGGAACCGTCCTCCAGATTCGTCCAGTCTCAAGCCTTTAACAAACTCCTTCCATGACTTATTCCATGATATCTCAAGTAATAGATAGACATCATCACACAAGGAAACAAGGGTTTCCTGTAAATGGGGGAAGTGCAGGAGGCACTAGGATCTTCAGACCTGGTCAAGGAAATCTCAGCATAGTAACCTTTCTCTCTCTTCTCTCTTCCCTTAGGATTTCCCATTGAAGCCTTTTTATACTTGTCCCAAATTAGTTTTTTAGTTGGGAATTCGTTGGGAACAGTTGGGCCACGGGCAATAATAGGTAATCAGCAGGTAAAACCCGTGATCTCTGCCCGAAATTAAGGAGATTTAATTTTTTTAAGTGTTTTAAGACATATACGCGGGTTGGGTATACACAAACCCGCGTACACACGCGTTTAGCTCAGGGAAATGTCGCGTATAGGGAATAAAACACTGTTTTTTAAATTTTGGACCAGGTTTGGAAGGAGGGGTTGCCTTAGGCCATGAGTGCAGCATCACAAACATCAAGAGTGAGATTTGGAGCTATAACAGATGCCCCCTAATATATGAGGTCAGAAGGGCTACATGATGGCCGAAATGTATTAAGCAAGTTCATGGAAAGGAAATCTGTCAAAAAATGAGAAGGACTTCACCAGAGTTCAGCCTGCCAAGCCACAAAAGGAGATCAGAAAGAAACACCGTTTGAGGTAGGCATACCCATGCTCAGAGAAAGTAAAGCATGTCCGCATATCAAGTGCAAGCGGATCCACTAAGTATACAAGTATACAGAACTAGAAAATACATAATGGATCATCTGATCATGATCGAATAAGTACATGTCTGAATATCGCATATAAGAATGTCAATGATGCTGAAGAATGAACCAGATCACTGATATCAAAGACGGATCACAAAAGGTACCAAATGAACATGATGGAATAAGATGGTACTACACTGCCAACTCAGGTGCCAACATATAGAATGTCGCCATGATTGACTGCAACATATAAGGTGGAATGGTATCAACTAGCAACAATAAGAGCAACTGTCAAGTGAACCAATGAATGCTGATACAACCTGAGGTCCTCACCGACCGCTATGGTACATTTCTACACCATGGGAATAAATGATCTGAATTCGATCATGTGAGAAATCGTTTGATTACCGGTCATTTATGTATACCGTTAACAAATGCGAGACTAGTCACCGATAATGATAATGAGTGTCAAGGTACCCAGTACAATCTAACAAGTGTGAATAGATGAGCTGGAGTCGAACACCTATAAGAATCTATCAATCAGGAGACAATGATGGTTTCCCACCGTTGATAGTGAAGGATCTGCCACTAATGACTGCAAACCCCAAGGTATTGCCAAATGGACTCTAGATCTTTGCCCTAGAGCAATGAGTCGAAGTCGATAGGGAAAGATCCGCTAGAAGGAAGGAATTAAGGCATCCTTCATCAATTTAGCGCGAGTGTAACCCGTAGGCCAATAATGTGGAAGGAATCAGACGAAAAAGATGTAGTAACTTGACCGAAGTACGTTTCTGGCGTACACAAGATGTGGCTAGCGCACAACATAAACCCTCTGAACCAACCAATAATGAAAGCTGACATAGAGGCGAGGTATCCACCAATAGGGTCAAATGGAAACCAAGGTACTGCACGAATCCCAATTTGTGATAATGTAAGCTGATGTCGAACACAAGGGAAACCACTCAGTCAAATACCCATGATACTGATCGATTCTGAGCACAAGGTGACCTATCAATGATGAAAATAGGGCCAAGGTGCAGCTCTAGGCCAGTCCTCAGACCAAGATGTCGTCGTCGATAAGGACAAGACCCGCCAGCAAGAAGTCAATGGAGACCTTCTCAAACCGGCACGAGTAAAGGACCAATATAGCTGATGTGATGATAGACATGATACTGACAACCAGCGATGACCGACTGAAAAATGAGTCAAGAGACACAGCAGAGAGGCCGACTCAGGCTAACTTCCCTTGAACAAAAGCACGACTCAATGTGACTATGTGGCAACATATGATGGCTTTGTATAAGTTCGTCGTGCAGGAGGCACAAACGAACCCTCCATATGATTGGAAGAGATAACCAATCGAGGGAGAACTGAATCAATAACAAGGTTAAGGCGTACCTAAGTCAAGACTCTGTTTTTTTGAGCACTTTGTTCAAGGGCGACACGACTGACTCTAGCTGCCAATAATAAATGGAAATATTGTCCCGTTCTCGCTCTCTTTGGAATATATAATTTTTTTGTCTTTTTCTGTTAAGCTGGAAAAAGAATAAAAGAATGCTATAGTACAGTGGAAAGAATGAGTGTCAGTGAAGCAGATGATCTAGTTCCTGGGATTGGAACATTCCTATGCTCAATGTAGGGCGACGAAAACTGGTCAAAGACACTCAAAGGTGTGTTCCTTCCACGGGTCAAGGTGTGTCAAGTTGTAGAAATTAAAGGTATGCAAGTTTTATTTTGTAGTCGTCATGGTCAAAAGTTGGTCTAAACACGAGTCCGAGTGAATCCGGCTCAAGGCCAAAAGGTGCAAATGGTCAAAATGCAATGCAGTAGTACAACTCAACACAAAGGAGCCTCTAGGGTATAAGGCCAGAACAAAATCAAAGAATTAAAAAGGAATGAGTCTTCATCGCATAGGTCATGGTTGGACTACAGAGGACTCCCGAGCCTACTCAAATCGGAGCAGCATGGGCAACAAATGTCAGTGAGGTACTAACTATGATGCCCATGTACAGGATGGCTTCTACCATCGTGTCATGATTTAAAGAATTGGCAAGTGAAGATGGTTTACGAACCATAACACGATGGGATCGACCCTATGGCAAATGTATCGACAAATGAAGGCTAGTATCCATAATGCAACGAAAAAATGGCTTCCCTAACCTATATGCCAGTGAGAAAACAATGCTTGCCATGACGGGTCAGTAGTCATGGAACCGTCTCGAAACCGTCGAAGAAACGTCCAAAATGTCCTAAAAGTCAAACCATTCTCGACATTCCAAGCTCCCAAGTTAAAAGTTACATGAGACCAAACAAAATTAAGTTTTGAAATTTTTTTTGCATTTTCAAAGCCTATAAAAGAGTTTTTGGACTCACCATTTTCGCCATTTGAGTTTGAGAGCAAAGAAGTGGAGTAAAAGGAGCAAACTTTTCATACGCCAAATTCAACCGTTCAGATTCTTCCAAAATCCCCAGGTAACTCTTATACTTGTCTTGCAATCGATTGTGACTAGTTTTAGAATTTTTAATTTATGTTTTACCGTTGAATTTTTTGTCAAAAATTTCACCGCGGCGTATACGCGGGCCCTACATGCAACTG
The DNA here is from genome assembly GCA_031772625.1 of Pinus tabuliformis. Classification (NCBI taxonomy): domain Eukaryota; kingdom Viridiplantae; phylum Streptophyta; class Pinopsida; order Pinales; family Pinaceae; genus Pinus; species Pinus tabuliformis. The sequence continues at coordinate 1,759,636,786 of CM062816.1, read as the reverse complement.
TGCGTAAATGGACCCGCGTATACGCCGCGAACATTTCAAACAAAAAAACTAACGGTCTAAAATCTCTTTTTCTTCAGGATGCCAATCACTTGGCGAGAAAGAGAGCATACCTTAGTGTATGATGAGGTCATGAACGATCCTAATGCTTTGGATGACTTACGGGGATGTGGTTTACTAAAATTCTTCAAATTGCCAAATATGAAAGCAAACACACGTCTGCTTGAGATGCTCATTGATTACTGGAGTATCGAGGATGATGCATTTATGATTGACCAGATGCCACTCAGGATAGAAGTGGATGACATTTATTTCATCACAGGCCTTTCCTGAAGGGGAGAGGTAGTACATTCTAGGGGCAGGACACCAGACAGTCTCTCGATCGAGGACTACGTACATATATATTGCTCGAGACATCCAAAAAAGGTTGGAAGTCAGATTTCAATCACACATGTGGAGAGTTTGTCACTTAGGATAATCATGTTCACCATAGCTAGAGTGAACGGATCAGCTTCTCTGCACCAGGCATCACAGCTAGCCATGAGCTTGGCGGTAGACTGTCTCACCACCGTATTCGACTGGTGTACTCCTCTTCTGGCCAGCTTGAAAAGCCAGCTCACTTCCATCAAGAGAGGGCAGACCAAAAACTTTGGATATGGGACTATTTTGTGTTCTTTCTTTTTTGAGAGGATCCCTGCACTTCATCCTAGAGTACCGGTTTCAATCAGCACCCCACGAGATCCATACATGGGCAGGTGGGCTGACCTGATGAAACGTCTAGGAGGTGGGGATGTCCCACGGACTGCATTTGACGATGACTTCTTTTCCTGGTGGGATCAGCAGATCATCGCCATAGATGACTACCCTTATGATGGGTTGGATTTCCGAGGAGATCCCGATCTAGTATTACCACCGACCGCAGCATGGGGCGACATTGGTAAGTGTTTTTTTTATTTTATTTTATGTTTTTTTTGGATTTTTCAAATATAATAATGAATTTTGAAAAATATTTTTGATAGGATTCAAATGAATAATATTATTATCATGTTCCAGATATTGGGCCGGTACGACCAGATGAGTTCCCACGGCACAAACGTCGCGGCCGAGGGGCCAAAGAGGCAGCTACAGACACAGAGCGACTACTTCACATAGTCCAGCGGAACTTGGTGAGACTCACTCACGGAGTACTGATGGCGGTGGTAGAGAATCTTCCTAAGGATATGCAACGTCATGTGGTTGGCATGCCAGGTGATTGGGTTCGCACTCTTAGGCGTGTGGCTAATGTGATAGTTACCTACTTAGCCGCTCATCCTGAGCCTGGGCGTTAGATGTACTAGACATGATTATGGTTATTTGAGTCCCAATTTTGTATATTATTGGACAGACTTATGTACACTCGAGATTTTTTATGATATATATATATACAGTTCGAATTTTTGATGCTTGATTTTATTGTGATGAATGATTGATGTGCCAGTCTAATGCTTGATTAGCGATAGAATCAGCTAACCAATTATGAGATCTTGGAATGTGCAAATAATTAATATAAGTAAATGATCTTTGCAACAACCTCACCCTTAAATACTGGCGATATAAACATGGATCCCTTACCCGATAAATGTTATTCAATTGTGACACTATCAATTGTGAATCAAGATAAACTACCAACGAGTCGATTTCGTGAGAAATTGCCTCGGATAGTAAATTAATGACGACAGTATACTCAGCCATATTATTTGAAGCGGGACCAATGCATACTCCCCTTGATACCATCAATTGACCAGTTGGATAGTAGAGTACCCAAGTTGTGGAAGCGAGGTTCCGAGTGTGCCGACTAGCACCATTGGCGAATCCAAAATAGACCAAGTCATCCATCAACACCTGCCACAGCAGACCAAAAAGTGTTGATATCAAAAAATCTCGATGAGATATGTACAAATATACACAATGTACAAAGAAGCCATTACCTAGTTGCTAATAAAAGTACTTCTTAAGGTAGAGCTGATCGGGGGGCTCCGCCAACTTGCTCCTAGGGATGTTTATCGGTACTATTATTGAACCAATCAATATACTTCCTTCGGTGAATAACTGTGTTGGAGCCAAAGGAACCGTACAAACATCGCTAGTCGGACTGGAGGACCTGGATTCGACTTCATGCAAAGGGGAATGAAAACATGACCGACGATGTAAATCTTCCAAAGGTTGATCTACAACCGTCATTGCTTTGAATATCGCTTCGTCAGATGGAAAAACAATATCCGAGCAATCCAACACAGAAGTGGAATCAAGGGTCTGAGAATGAGCCACATCACCATCTATCTCTTTCTCAAAGGAAGGAGTAGAATGGTTATCTGCAGAGTTGTTGATAGATTCACATCTAGGCTCTACTGCAGACATAAGAGATTCTATTCCACCTGCCTTGCCGTCATCTGATGTGGTCACAGATGAAGATAAGGTTCTAGGATCCGAAAAATAATGAGCTTGAACAAACTCTTTCCGTAAGGGGTCCTTGGAGGATGAAATTGTATCTATTCTAGCTGTAGGAGGGGGAAGATCAAATGTACCCATCAATGAGGAATACATCCCAACTCCTAGATTCTCAGTAGGCGGATGAGAGTTATCCACTGAGGGAACAATAGAGTCTGAAGTTGCCCGAGGATCAACTGGAGAATAGTCCAATTGATCAACCTTAACAATTTTCCCCTCATGAGGAAAGCAAATGACATGAAACAGGGTCGAAACAATGGCCTCCATTTTGTATACCCAGTTCCTTCCTAAGAGGAGATTGTAGTCTAGGTTAGCATCGATGACTTCTACTTCAATATTAACGACCTTTCCCCCAACACATATAGGAAAGGTCGGGATAATCCCGTATGGCCTATGAGAATGACCATCAAACGCTGTCAAGAGGGTAGGTGAAGGAACAACCGAAGGCGATCCAATGGCCTTCCAACATGACATAGACATGACACATGTGGAAGCTCCCTCATCTATAACCGTCCAAAAAATATTAGTTTTCTGGTAGGTAGACTTTATTTGGAAAGCCATATGATGAGGAAGTCTCTTTTTGACATTATGCATGTCAAAAGTGAGAGCTAAAGAATTATTTGGATACTACCCCCATTGCTGACAGCAAGGCACTTCTTTGAGCAGGACACGACTGGAGCACCTCTAAAGTGGACATAGCACATGGACTCTGCGCCAGATCCTCACCCGTGGTATAGTCTCGACAGAGGGTCGCTCAATATGAAGTGGGTTGTTAGTTTCGGGAACTGTTTTATCCTTGGAAGTTTCACTTTCACCATAATCATGTGACCATGTGGCCACATTAGCGTGAGAACCCATCATGAAAACATTTGATGATTTATCCCCTTCCTCGTTGCCCCCAGTGGAGGTACCAGGGTTTGAACTCGCGCTAGGAAGCATTTGCTGCCCCTGGGGAAAAGGGTTTGTTAACACAGCTTGAGAGGTAGAAGTCCCTTGCTGCCCTAACAAGCACTGAGCGTCTTGAATCTTGGGGCAGAGATGAGTTAAATGGTCTCCATTGCATAACTTGCATGGAAACTTAACTTTATTTTTAGACTCATTTCTACCACCCCCAGCATTATTGCCGGATTTATTTGCATCAGCCTTCCCATCTTGACTCTTTTTCTTACCTCATCCTTTCTTTTTCCCATTGGAATTTTCCTTTGGGGTTATCAGATTGGATGGCATTAATCGAAGAGGGTTGGGAAGACGAAGGGTTAAACGACGTGACTTGGTTTGTTAGGAGCAGTTTGCAAAGACAACTGTAGCAATTGGCTCAACAAGTTCACCGCATTTGTGTCTACCGATCCAATGATACCATCCGCATGGGGACCTGGATTCGACTTGGCTATATCAACCTTAGATCCAGGAGCATTTGGAAAGATTTTTTGTAGGATCCCAGACTGAGAGTAAATCAATTCTAATTGCTGGGCCCTAAAAATAGCTTGCTCCTCAGAATAGACTCCAGACATGGAGACATCCTTAGAGATTTCAGGTTGTAAAGATTTCAAAAACCATTTGAGACGATATTCCAGAGGAATTTCGGCTTTAATAAGCCTCTTTCTCTGTCTCCATTCGTGAATATGGTAAAAAATGTGAGTTGCAGTGTCCTGACGAAAAGTGGCCAGAAGTTCAGTTTCGGCATCATAACAGATATGCAACTAGAAATGATTTAAGAAAATACTAGCTAAGTCACCAAAAGATGTAAAGCTGCCCCCTGGCAACTCTATATACCACTTGGCCACATTACCAGTCAAGGTGCGTTGAAAAAGTCTCAACCTAATCGAGTCCTCAATAAGGGAGTTTGATGAGCACCACAAATGGAATGTGGTTACATGGTTGCCTGGGTCTTCACCGCCCTTCCCTTCGAATTTTGGAATGTCCGAAGGGAGTTTGGTTGGGACCGGAGGCCAGGCCAGGTTGTATTTGATTGGATCGTTTGTTAATTTCGTGAGATCTGGCAAGTTCAAAGTTGCTAGAAAAGGAAGCCTAGGAGGACCTTGGGGGTTCCACCCTGACTGGGCGGAGCTCCCAAAGTTCTGAAAAGATTGGCCTGGATTTTGAAAGGCACCAGGCTGCCCGAAGTATCCAACAGAACCAGCTGAACCAAAAGGCAAGCCTTGTGATCCAGCGAAACTCAGAGTTTGACCAACTCCAGCCGCAAAACCTCCATAACCGGCGAAGCTTCCTCCTAAAGGATTATAAGGAGTCGATAACCCCTGATAAGGATTCCAAGAAGAAGCTAAGGGAGGAATACTTCGAAACGAACTAACTGTGGAGTACAACCCATTCCCTTGTTGGCCGAAAACGGATTCCCAATTCCATGCCACTAACCGCAAGGTTAGTCCAACCTTGGAAAGGATTGTTGCTTTGTCCTATAGAAGAAAAAGGCATATATCCTATTGTTGGGTAGGAATGTGGTATATGACCACTTCCAAAGGGAAAACCCTGAAATGAAGCCGATCCACCTATCATGGATGTGGAGGCACTAAATGGAACTGATGGAATACCCTGTGAATGGGTGCCAAATGGGAAGAATCCAGTACTAAAAGCATTGGCTTGGGAATTTCCACTCGTAGAAGGAATGGAGGTAGACCCAACAAAAGATATGCTAGCAAAAGACCCAAATAAAGATGCAGAGGGGATGGAAATAGTTCCTCCCCCTTGTACTGATGTTGGAGTTTGCATAGTTGTAGCACTTGTTGTAGAAGCCATGCTTCCAGTAGTGGTCATCGATGGTAAGTGTGTAACGTGACCTGGACTTGACGGTCTATGTGTCGGAGTCCCAACTTATCATAATACTTCTGGATAACTAGTAGGTAGGGGAGAATTCAGAGCCGCTAACGACTCTAGGAGCTCTTCTACCTCTATGTTATCATCCATCTGAAAGAGAACTCGAGAAAGAACTGGAGTGTTCCTCTCTAGTTCCGTGGAAGTACCAGACCTATTGTGAACACTAATACCCCCGAGAGGAGGATCAATCCCCGATGCGTCAGCTGCCACGGGATGAAACCCACCGACAATATTACCTCTGCGCCTTCTACGAGAAGGCTCTAAACTTGGTGGTGAAAGACCACGAAGTCTTCGAGACCGTCTAGGTGATCGGTCAGCCACTTTGAATTTTTTATTAAGATCTAGCTAAAGACTCAAAAAATTGAAAGATAGGCCAACTAGGAGCACAGAGCACACACTATAAAGTCCCTAAAAGATATCAGCCAGTCAAACAACTTTCGAGTATTTCCACTCCGGGTGATGAGGAACGGACACCAAAATACAAGAAAGTAAAGTAAAGGGCCTTCCGAAGATAGTCTGGGATAATGACGGCCCAGTCCTATCAGTGAAGGTAACAAAGGAAGTTACACTGACCTCCTAACAATAGCCTGCGCCGGTGCAAGCCCGCAAGCTTCGCAAGGGTGCCCTCTAGTAGTACCGTTGAGAGTGGTACAACGTCGACCTCAGGTGTCACGGGATTCCCCTCCATAGCCACCTATGTAGATCCCTAGGAGTGGCAACTAAGGTTACCAACTTGTATCAGAAGCCAGGCGGAATAGTCTTGAGGTTAGATTCGACAAGTAGGAGAGGGGGTATCTCTCTTCTCTGTCTTAAAAGACCCTCGTGCTTAACTTTCAGATCCGGAGCTTTCCTGGTCTCCCTAATGCTATTGGATTTTCACTCACTATTCAGACTCCTATGTTTGACAGTTTAAATGGCCTTAGAGAGTTATCTCTCCACTCGCCTAATCCAAGGCCCTAAAATATCCTAAAACTTGTTGGTGTGTCTAACTTGACAATTATAAAAAGTTCTAGTATATTTTAATTAGCGCTTGTTTTTAAATGGGCTGTTCTTTAAGTCAAGGGATAAGCGGAAGTGAAACTAGTGGTGTTTTGATGCAAAAGAAATTAATAAAAACCAAACTATATGCAAATGCACTTGTTTTCATTTTTCGATGAAAGAAATTTCTACTAGGTTCAGAGGAACTTCAAAAAAAACAACAAATTTTTCTTTTCTTTTCTTTTACTCACGCTTCACACTCACAAAAATTAACAAAACTATGGATGCCTAAAAATATGCACAAATTTATCCTAATGCAACAATTACATGCTGATGCAAAACTCAAAACTACTCTTAAATGAAGAAATGAAAGTTACTTGTTTATCAATTTTTAATTTGCCACTTAAAATGTTTAGATGGAATATGAGTTGCTAATGCTCATTTTCGTCTCTACACTAAAAGCAAGTTTCAAGACAAACAAAAATGCACTTTCATTCACTAAAAGAAACTAAATCAAAACCAAGTTCAAGAAACCAAAACCAAGTTTCAAGAAGTTTTTTTCAAAAGCAAAACAAAAAATGACTTTTCAAAAGCGCTCTAAACAAGACTGAAACTTTATGATCAAAGAATAGGCAATGAAACACTTTGTGAGTTTGCAACACACAACAAATGAGAACTCAACAAAAATGTGTTTCAAAATGCTCTTAACAATAAAAAAGCAGCAACAAGAGCTTGGCAATAAAGACCAAAAGATTGAAAAGAAAACTTTCAAGAAAGTGTAAACCAACAACTTTCGGAAAGCAAGAAAAGCAAATGGTCATAAAGACATAGTTTTGACAAGCAAACCAAAAAAGTCACCAAAACAAGATTTTACACAAAGACTGAGGTCAACCTTTATGCCCTGACAAAACAGAGCAGCCAAGAATCCTAACAAGAAATCTTGTGTGCTAACAAAAACGATGACGTTTGCAATAAAACCAATAAGACCAACACTTTCCAAAATCAGATACTTGCTGTAAAACTAAAACTGACACAGAAAAGTAACTGTTCAGGACTGAACCAGACCAGCAGACAGACCTTCAGAAACAAAAAGATTTGAAAAATCTTGAAAATTACAAGATATACGCGACTGTATTGATGTACAGCTGTGTGTATACGCGACTGAGCCTAAGGAAACCTACGTATACATGGGTTAACTTAAGGAAACATGCGTATATATGCCTCTGTAAACAAGAAAAACAACGTATATAGAATATTTCAAGAAAAAACACGAAACAATATGAAGAAACTGATCAAACTTACAATTCAAGTTCCTACAGGAACAGACTACACAGTAACAGCAAGAAAACAGATAGCTGAGCCCTGATTGGCTTGAATAAACCCAAACTAGGAACAACAATACTGTTGTCCCTAGTGGAGTCGCCAATTCTGTTAAGGGATAAATTCCCCTAGGGTCTTGGGTTGATACCCTAGCAGATCAGAGGTTGTCTATACAGAGAAACACACATTCCATACAGCCATAATGCTAATATAAGCAAACTATACGATAAGGGGTGTACCTGGGGGTCCTTCGTTTGAGAAGATCCTACCAGGGTCCAAACCCTCTTGGAGTTCCTTTTGCTCCTTCAACCTACAAAACAATCAATTCAAGAAAGTATAACAATATATAGACTAAACATCATAAAGATATCATCTTCATAATATATTGAAAGGTAGTTAGTTATGTGTTATGAAACCAGCTCAAGAAAAGATAGAAAAGATAGATCAACGCCTTCGAATTCATCCTCTTCGAGGGGGAAACCTCCTTTACATTACATAAATGAACAATTATTGGATGATACAAATGAAAAGACCTCCTTTCTATATATAGGAGTCTAAGGGGTTATAACATAATCAGAGCCGACATAACAATAATAATGTAAGGGCACAATAATAACAATAGTGGGCTTCTATGGGGCACAATAGTAACAATATGGGCACTACATGGGTACATCAATATAATAAGTGGGTTATACTAATAACAATAAGGGGTTACACTAGTAGTATAGGGGCCTAACATGCCCCTCTCCTTCAAAAAGCGTTGTCCTCAACGCTTGAGTAGTTCTTGATGCTTCTGTATAAAATTCTTGTCCTCCCATGTGGAATATTCAGCGGGTAAGTTCTTCCACTTGATGAGAAAATTGATCGATTTCGTAGCTCTCGGGTTCTTGTTTCTGTGACTGCTCCAGGTTCCAATATGATTTTTCCTTCCTCTTCAATTTTTGGAAATATTGCTTGAATTGGGATCTTTTGCAACTTTTGAATAAGTGGCCATACTTCTTCGTCCTTCTTCCATTCATCCCTTGCTTCGTTTATCCAATCTGGTTGGATAATATAAATAGCACAAAACAATGCTTCCACATCCTCATCCTTGAAGAGTCTTCCCATTCGGTAAGGTCCCCATTTTTTAAGTGCATGTAGTATTGCCAACATTTCCTTCTCATAAATAGCTTGCTTGAGATGTAGCAGTAAAAATACCCAATCACCTACATCAAAACATTTTTCACTACGATGTTGATCTACCTGTTGTTTCGTTTGATTTTGCACCGAAGTGGCGTTATCCTTTAAAAGTTGGAGAACTTGCTGTTGATGCTCGATGTGATCTTTCTCTGCTTGAACCTTTTTCTTCTTGATATGTCCTTCTATCTTTTGAGGAGTGGTAATTTCTTCCAGTCCTTTACAAGATATGGTCGGATTCATTTCTTGATGCTCGATGTGATCTTTCACTTCTTGAACATTTTTCTTCTTGATGTGTCCTTCTATCTTGATAGTTTGAGGAGTGGTAATTTCGTCCATTGAATTACAAGATATGGTTGGATTCATTTCTTCTTTCTCGATGTGATCTTTCACTTCTTGCACCGTTTTCTTCTTGATATGTCCTTCTATATTGAGAGTTTGAGGAGTGGTAATTCTTGCCAATGCTTTACAAGATATGGTCTGATTCATTTCTTCTTTCTCTGGGGTGGTGTCCTGGCGTATATCCTCTTCTTTTGATGTTTCTTGATCCTTTTCTTCCTCCTCTTCATATTCTATGTAAAATAATTTCTTCTCAGCACACCTATGACCTTTAGTGCATTTTCTATCACAATTGTAACAAAGCCCTTTTTCTATTTTTTCTTCCAATTGTTGTGGTGTAACCCTTGTAGGTTGTGGAAGGCTGGGAGAAACAACACTTCCATCTTTATAATTGTGAGGGGTATGCTTCCTAGTTTCCATAATTTTGCTTTCCATTATGTCACAAAGCCCTTTTACTCTTTCCAATTGTTGTGGTGTTGTTCTAAAGAAGGTGTTGCTCTTTGTATCCTCATAATGTGCTATCATTTCCTCCGTGAAAATTGACCACGTAACAAGTTTTTTACGAGAACAAAGCCCTTCATACCATAAAAATTGATCTGGTTCTAAATATGAAGATGCAATACATACCTTTTGTAACAGTTGTACACCATGTAGATCAAAATATTTCTCCATCTGAAGTATCCAATTTACCGGATCCTTGCCATCAAACTTCCTCATCTTGCTTTTTCTTGATTTTAGGAGCTCGACCTTGAAACGACTGTAACTCTGTACTTTCAGATCTTTAAGTTCTGAAATTGTGAACTATAGTAGCCCTTTGTGTCCTCTTTCCAATGCCACTAGTCTGATCCAAATTGGATTCTCTAAGAAAGAGTTATGCACAATCTCCCAAGATGACCTGATTATAGACCTTTCCATAAGAGCGAAATTGTATGAAGTGCCACGTGTCACTGTTTCAACCTTTGGATCTGAAAAATGCATACAAGAAACTATAGTCCGTCCTATTTCTGTACCTTCTTACGAAATTTCAATCCGATCCCCAGAGAGAAAGTTATGACGATTTTCCCCAAGTCACCTGTTTTGAATGTAATTTAGGAGTCTGCAAAAAGACCAACTTCCTCAGATCATATCTCCGCAAATATCACGTGAAAAGCTCTGAAATTCAGACCCAAGGTTCAGCGCAATTTCTTCTCAAATGTGTTTTTTTTGCAACTTCTGAAACGTCATAGAAAAAAAGTTATAGCAAAAATTCCACGATGACCTGTTTGGAGCAGTGAAACCCTAGAATCCAAAGCTCTGATACCAAATGTTATGAAACCAGCTCAAGAAAAGATAGAAAAGATAGATCAACGCCTTAGAATTCAACCTCTTCGAGGGAGCAACCTCCTTTACATTACATAAATGAACAATTATTGGATGATACAAATGAAAAGACCTCCTTTCTATATATAGGAGTCTAAGGGGTTATAACATAATCAGAGCCGACATAACAATAATAATGTAAGGGCACAATAATAACAATAGTGGGCTTTTATGGGGCACAATAGTAACAATATGGGCACTACATGGGTACATCAATATAATAAGTGGGTTATACTAATAACAATAAGGGGTTACACTAGTAGTATAGGGGCCTAACATTATGCAATTAAACAACCATTCATATATGAATCATAACATGGATATCATAAACATGAAGAAGATTTATATCAGGAACAAAGACAAGTGTTTCTTTCATTATAGACAAATAAAGTACAGAAAGGAATAATTTCACTTGATTCATCCTTTCACAGGCTCCAAGCGGAACCTTCCTTTGGATTCGTCCAATCTCAAGCCTTTAACAAACTCCTTCCATGAATTATTCCATGATATCTCAAGTAATAGATAGACATCATCACACAAGGAAACAAGGGTTTCCTGTAAATGGGGGAAGTGCAGGAGGCACTAGGATCTTCAGACCTGGTCAGGGAAATCTCAGCATAGTAACCTTTCTCTCTCTTCTCTCCTCCCTTAGGCCTTCCCATTGAAGCCTTTTTATACTTCTCCCAAAGTAGTTTTTTAGTTGGGAATTTGTTGGGAACAGTTGGGCCACGGGCACTAATAGGTAATCAACAGGTAAAACCTGCGATCTCCACCCGAAATTAAGGAGATTTAATTTTTTTAAGTGTTTTAAGACATATACGCGGGTTGGGTATACACAGACCCGCATACACACGCGTTTAGCTCAGGGCAATGTCACGTATAGGGAATAAAACACTGTTTTTTAAATTTTGGACCAGGTCTAGGAGGGGTTGCCCTAGGCCATGAGTGCAGCATCACAAACATCAAGAGTGAGATTTGGAGCTACAACATTGTGTCAAAGCATCATAAAATTTATTTTATTTGGAATAACATCACTGTTCCCTCGTTGGTCTTAGGTTGAGAAAATGGACTCCACCAATCAAGGATTCCCTCTTGGGGGAAATCTTAGTCCTTTCTCTTCTTGGGGAGATATTGGTGCTCCTTATATGGCTACATTGTCTCTTCTAGGATTGTCAATTGGCCTGCAAGTTTGGCTATTCTCAACCTCTGTCGTTCAAAACAACGTGATTCCTCAACAATCAAATCAAGAACTAGATGATACTGAAGTTTCTCTCCCACCTTCCACTTCGTTTGTTTCTCCCTCTCCTTCTTCCTCTTCACTTGGTGAAACTAGTAACACTAAAAACCAAGTAACTGAGAAGAAGAAGAAAGGGAAGGAGAAGAAGAAGAAAGGGAAGGAGAAGAAGAAGAAGAAGCTAATGGCGAAAGGGGGAAACCATGCATAGTCTGGCGAAAATCCACACACTGCACCATCCAAACCCAAATCTCCATGTGTCATTTGCAAAGGAGACCACTATCATCGAGATTGTCCTTGAATCCCGCGGATCTTGAGAGACTAGTATCCTTGCTTGCATAATCTAGTGTCTTCAACCTCTGTCGATCATGTTGAGAGTACACCATCAACTAGTGAAAATGAAGTCAACGAACAAAAAGGAAGATCAAAATTTCCTTGTAGGCTGTGTAACGGCGATCATGCCCTCCATTGTTGTCCCTTCCTGGATGAAGCTAAAAGAGTCTTGGATAACCATCCTGCTTCACTGTAGCGACTTCCTCCTCGATACAAGAAACTCTTGCACGGTCCATCGCTAGTTGAAAATCTGACTGACACATATCTGTTTTCAGTCGAAATGCCTATCATTGAAGATAAACTCTCTGAGTCCACACCGGACCAAAGTCAACAGGTCGAGACGGCAGTCGACCCAGTCTTGTCTTCAGAAGGTCCACCTTCAGATGATATAGTCTCCAAAGAGAATGAGAACGACATTGTTCAAATTCTTTTTGTTAACACAGAGTCTGATGAACCTGGAGGCAATCTACCCTTTCCTTTACCGCAGGAAGGAAGTTCCCCATTTCAAGAGATTCATCTGGCCGTTTATTCGGTCCCTCCTCCAAGCCATCTAGTCGTTTCCTTTGATTGGAATCTACTAGCGAGACCCTGCCTACCATCTAATGTGCCATTCCGAATCATAGTACAAACTTACAGAATGATCATGGCTGGCACTATCATAGATGAAGGGGCTTTCATGAGTATCTTTTCCTCAACTGCTTGGAAAGCGCTTGGTTCGCCATTGATTCTCTCTGAGATTCGAAATTTGTCAGGTTTCAATAAAGGAACCAATTGATCGTTAGGGATCCTTCCAAATTTGCCTATAACTTTGAGAAGGAAAACCATTCATCTGAACGTGATGGTAGTCCAAGGGCCGCTAGATTACAATCTACTCCTTGGGCGTGACTACATTTACAACATGGGAGCTATTGTTTCCTCACTCTTCCGGGTGATGTGTTTCCCGTATGAAGGCAGAATGGTCCAACTCGTTGACCAGCTTTCATTCCCCGGTTCAAACATGGCTACTAGTCAAATGCCATCCCTAAATGGTCTCTTTGCACAAGGAATGTCTCATCAACCTCCAGTTCGTCCACCTGATGACCGTGAGTGATTCGGTGAATGTGACAAAACCCAGGGGCATGTGCCCTGGTCTGCTTCGGCAGGAAAACCCCAGATAAAAGATAGGTTTCCTCGTAGGATATATGACCAGTTTGACACACCCGTCCATTTAGGATATGGGATTAGTCTGGAAAAATATTTCCTCGTCGAAGGTTATGTGATTGGAAGTGGATCCACACCTTTCACCTTTGTCTATTTCGATGGACAGAGCCAAGGAAGTGTTTTGTCTGCAACGTGGACGAAACAACCTTGCTTTAATGCAAGAAATTCTGTATGGTAACCTGGAAACTCTACTTTTCTTTTGCCTGGGGGCATGCAAACCTTTTTTACGCAAGTGAAAAGCGACCAGCGTAACTCTAACCTCGTAGTTTTTACTAACTTCAACTGCTTAAGTTAGGTGATTGGTCTGATCCACCATTCACCTTTGCAAGGGCCGATGGCACCGACAAAGTAAAGGAAATGTTTTGTACGAAACTATCCTACCTAACCTTAGTAGTTCATTAACTCTTAGGACAGTAGTTGGTCGTTCCTAGCCTGCATACAAAAGGCTCATGAGCAAGGTTTCGCATGGGGCAAGCTCATTAAAAAATGAACCTACTAATGAGAGACATCCTTAAAGATGACTGGAACGAGCAATGTTTCCGCAAAGTTCAAGCTCGTTAAAAAATAAACCTAGCTCTGAGCATAGTTTCCAAAAGATTCAAGCTCATTAAAAAATGAATCCACCCTCGGTAAATAACCTTTGTGATCGCATCGCTATCAACTTTTTGAGCCTTGGTTGTGTTCTTACTGTCACCTCCACTCTTTCATCCGATCATACGTCTCCACTTGATTGTTTACCCTTTTGAGGAACAACTGCGACGAGTGATTCTGTTAGCCATCATCTTTACACTGCCATGATTGAAAAGTTCCAAACTTACCTGGAACTAGTTGCTACCTGAAAACATCACTCGTTCCTAAAAAATGAGTCTCTTTTAAGCTCTTTTTAGACTCTTAAAATACGAAAATATTGCCAAGCAATTGGCCTCTCCAGCTCATTAAAGTGATTGGAAGTGCCATCCCTCCTCTATATTTTAATCTTTTTGGACCTGAGGGATCATTACACAAAAATATCGAGCGCTTGTCTTTTTCGGCTCGCTAAAGTGATCGGAAAAGTCATCCCTTTTGTATTATTTTATACTTTTTCAGACTTAAGGGATTATCCTATGAAAAAGGACTGCTGGAGTTTCCTTTCTGTCTCTTTTTAGACTCTTTAAAACTGAAAAGGACAGAGTTATCTTTATTGTTAAACTCATTAAAACAATAGCGACAAACTTGTCCATATGGACAAGAGTGAGTTTCACTGTCGCTAGGCTCGCTAAAACATAGTGATAGGTTTGCCGGAAGGGAAAATTATAGAACAAGCATATGTTATCCTCCTCAAGCTTGACAAAAATAAAGAGGTATTGGTCAACAATGACTGGGGAAAAAGGGAAGAAAACTTGAAGAACTTCATTGGTAGCAAGTCGCTCTTGAACATGACACTTTCACTCCGTCACCATGATTGAGTCGGGTTGGGTTATTCCATTCGTCTGTCATATCACCATTGGTCCTCCGTACCATCCATTTTTGGGGTTAACGCTATCAATCCATTTCAGTGTCACCGATGTTTTCAAGAGAAGTCACTCAGAGAATTCACCAACCCAGCTAACGCCTCATCCACTACAATACCTTCACGCTCCATTCTTTCATGACCGCCACCATGAACCTTGTATCATCATATCATTTTCAACTCCACAAAATCTTTTGCTCCATTTCGTGTTGTAGATGTGGGATTCATTAAGGCCCTCCTACGATGGGTCACTTCTTGTTGACATCAGCTCATTATCCAAGAAGTTGACTTAGGAACAACCCTTTCAGTACTTTGAAGCTTGCATGCCTTAATGGAAAGTTTCTCACTTCCGGCGACAGGCTTACATCAATGGCCTTCGATCGAAAGATTTTGCGTGGTTTTCGACATCAACTCATGTACTCACACCACGTGAATTGTACTGCAGTACCTTGAGGGTCATTATCATTATCAGTGATTCCTCTCGCGTCTGTTAACAGGTTACATCATTGGCTGGTAATCAGGCGATGTCTTTCCATGTTCGACACCAGAACATCCTTTCAAATGGATCGACTTGTACTTTGGGCGAAGATTGAACGAGTTTGAAGACCATGGAAAATTTTAGGGGCTAATGTTCGCCTAGTGGGCTAATTTTCCATGATTTTTCCACAAAAAAGATTCGCCAATTTCCAATTTTATAAAAGACGATTCGCCCAAATTTTAGAATATAAAATTATTTTACCTTAAAAATCGCCAACATTATAGAGAGACTATATATAAAATAATTATAAATTTGATTAATTTTACAAATATATCAATAAACGTTTATAATTTGCATATTAGGGATTAGTGAGATTCGCCAATGTTTTAAACTTCAAGAAAATTTTCCATCCTTAAAATTTTCCTTGTTGAAGACCCTGGATCTAGTTTCATCCATCCGGGCTACGATATATTCAAGAAAATAAAGACATCAAATGTACTCCATAGCTGCACAGATAATCTTCCAAGCTAAAGGATGATGGCTCTACCAGAATAATCAGTCTACCACACAGACGATTGTCTGTCCTATGTACATGAAAATGAATTTATAAAGCTGAGCATGGGAATGCCCACCTCAGCTAGATCATGAAAATATTATGAAGATAATGTATTGTATTGTATCTTATTACAGGTCACCTTCTAGTTCGAAAAACCTCGGATCCTCATGATAAAGCATTTCACCCGACATCAGAAGATTTACGACCTCATGCTTTAGGGGGCAACTGTTATAGACATATTTGGGCACTACAACCCCAATCACATATGTCCATAAACCAAGGGCTTCTAAACCCCTAAAACTGTTTTTTCATACTCTAAAGGATCAAGGTCAATTGATTACATCATTTCCCAGAAGTTCTCCTTGATAAACTGCTCAGAACTGGTCAAAACTGGGCCATACAGACTGCTCCATGCTGAGGCTGCGATGCATCTCACTTTTTACACACAAAGGGTGCGATGCATACTGAAAAGCCCTTCTGTAGGGTGTGATGAGCAAGAGTAGCAGAGGCAGTTTGCTAGGTGGAAACTCAGAGAATCTTCTAGAAACTGCTCATATGACACTTGCCTCTCTGAATTCACCCAGGGATGAGTAAGAGATCATGAAATCTCCAAGTGGAACCAAGAAATATTAGTGAAATGACACTAATAAAAACCCCAGAAGCTGACTCACCCCCCTGCAATTATCTATATATGGATCCCTCATCCTAGAGATCCTGGAGGTTGGAATTTTGTATTTTGTAAGGAAGTGTTGTTGGTTTCTCTGTGAGACATTGTATTGTTGGGTGATCTAGCTTTTTATGAGGTGAAGAGGGCTTTCATGCTGGGAGGATGGCGCGATCAGATAGCTGGGTTGTAATCCTCTCTTCTACTACTTCTATCAATAAATCTATTTGAGTTTTCCTCCATGTACTTGTATATTTTTGGATCTTGTATTTGTGTATGCATTTGTATGGTTAATGTACATTTGATTCTACATTGTTTATGGTTATAGATCTCTATGTTTTGATGGTATTTTTCTACTTTGACTCTATAGGTGTTCTTTGAAGCGAGACAAGGGAGAAAGGAGTGGCGAAAGCTCTATCAAGGGAAAGAGGAAACAAGCAAGGAGCCAAGTGAAAGACTGAGGTTGCTGCTCTCTGCTTCTCTCTCATCTATCTCTCATAAAGGAAAACACAAGTTACTTTGAATTGTTTGTTTCTAAGATAGCTACTCGTCTTAGTGGGACTAGCAGATCTGAATAGACACTAGTTTTCCCGGAAACACTGAGGAGCATAGAATTGATGTATTCTTAGGGACTTTGAAGGATAATTATTGGAAAATGTAACTATGTTCGGTCTTCGTATTTGTACTTGAAGTCAAAATGTAATGAAAATAATTTTATTATTAAATTGAATTGACTTCTTAAAGCACATGTTTCATGCTTGGGTCAATTATAGGTCAAGCCTCCGTTGTAGGCTTTAGGTTATTGTCAAAGTCATTTATTGTTGGGTCAAATACTCCATCAAGTCATCCTCTTCAAGAAAGTCATCAACTTGGCCTCTTCATCAAATTCTTTAATCAACCTCTTGAAGTCAGCCTCAAATAAATTATCTTCAAGTTAATTCATGTCGGCCTTATAACAATGACACATCTATTTAAATCGACATGTTGACTCATTTATATGGAGGAACCACTATATATACCAAGCTAAGGTATTCACATTAGTTTCATCTTAGAAGTTCGGATTTTAGAGATCAAGGTTCGGTGCTATAATAGAGGAAAGAAGCTCACATATATCTTAGAAGGAGGGTTTAGATTATCTCTGAAATTATAGTTCATATGTCATTGTATGGTAGTGCATATTTTCGTGCAAATACAATGAAAAAGGACTCGATGTGAAAACAGTAAAAGGGCTTCTTCTTATGGCAGTTTCGGTGACATCACAGTTAGCAGTTGGAATACAATGGAGATCAGATCAACCACAGTTCGGTGCTATTCAATTTTGCTAAAATGACAAGGTCCATATGCAGTGAAGATGGTTTCATTGTTGCCACAGTGACAAGGTCTCACAGTAAGATGATTTCATTGTTATCACATTGATAAGGACTTAGTGCTCTCACAGTTACAAGGATGACTTGACGGAGGATGTCTTGGGTGTAGATTGTAAGGGTCTTGGTCGTCTCATATTTTGAATCTACTGAAGGAAGAATTTGTGATTGGGTTTTCCCATCGAGGGGGGTTTTGCCCTGGCAGCGTGCCTATATATTGTGTTCTCTTTGCTTGGCATTAATCTCGATGATAAGAAAAGCTAATACTAATAATGAAAACATCACAAGTTAATGTCATTAATACGGGAAATCACTTAACTTCCAAACTTATGGATTTGCCAACATGGTACCAGAGCTATGGTATTGGTTAAAGGCAGTTCCGGGCTAATGAAACTAATGGAACTCACTATAGGAGCTCATATGATCTTGCTGCTACCACAGAATGTCGGATCTCTGATGTTATTGCAAACTACGATGAAATGGTTTTAGTGTTGTTACCCAGTGAGAAAGTTCATATATCACAGTTAGAGAGTAACATTGTTTTGGTACTATAGCAATAAGAAGGGTCAATATAAATGGTTCAATCTGATGTTAAGGATATAATAACAGTAATACGAGATAAATATTCTAACAATGAAGATATCTCTATCCCAATGTAATTACAGTGGTTAGTGAGAAGGATTCAATGTCTTCATAGTGAGAAGTGTTGATGTATCCAATGAAAACTCAGTGATAAAAACTTGGACTTGGTGCCATTGAAGTGATATGATCGAGATATCAAGTTCGAATAAAACAAATGTTTCGTTGTCATTACAAAGAGCTCGGATAGGGTGTAAAAATAATCTCTACACTTCCACAGTTCGGATCTTTAAGTGATGATACAGTACTAGCATTTTTTATGATACAATCTTAATATTTTCGGTGAAGAAATGACTTTGATGCTATGATTGGTGCTCCCAACAGTGAGTAGGCTTCAATGAAAAGGTGTCGGTGTTATTACAATAACACAGTTTTGGTGCTTCCAACAAGAAAAGGAGTTTGGTATTACCACAATGATTCGGTGTCACTACAATGTGAGGGGTTCACTACATTGATAAGGGAAGGAACTTGGTACAATGCATATGAAGGCATATCAAGTACAAGCACAAGAAATCAACTCAATAAATTCAAGTAAATACTGTCAAGATGCACATGCTAGTCTAATAATAATCAACAGTATGTAAAGATAAGGTATGTATGCTCATGAGTTCTTAGATTTTCAATATATCTAATGTTGAATGGTTCATATAATACTTGTGATATATAGTTTAGGCTAAAAAGTGTACTCTCTAGATAACATATTAGAACATCAATCCTCTCCCTCTAGGATCTACAAGTAATCTAGGATTCCAAGCAAAATTCATTGATTGAAAGAAGAAATAACTTTTCATAGGATTCCATCCTCCATGGTTATGTAGGAGATCTAACTTGAGAAATGAAGTCATGTTCTTGGTATCACATGTTTTGCTTGAAAGCATGCATTGCAAGTATAGAATATCATGGCTTACACTTCAAGGAATACCTATTAGGTTTGTCAAGAAACATCTCCAGGTATGTCTATATATATTATAAAATTCTCTTTGTCTTATTTTTGAAGTTTTCATTACATTCCTAACATCGCTATGTCTAGCTATCTTGAATCATAGAGATTCTTGTTTAGGGTGATTCATCTCTTGATAAATCTACCCCCTTCATATCCTTAATTGATTTTATAGAACCTGAGATAGGTTCTTTGGAAAACCCTAACCTAAGGGTGATCCAGATTTAAACAGGAACACAACAAATTACAGAGATAACCATATACACAAAGATGCAGCGGAAATAATACTTCATTTCATTAATGGAAAATACTGAAATATGCTTACAACCAGAAATGGAAATAAACCAGCTAGGGCGATGGTAGCTTATCTCTGAGAAGAGATGTGATGGCTACATGCCTCTGAACTGTCTTACAATGAGGCTCGAAGGCCTATTTATTGTTGAGAAACAATGGAAAACCCTTAACATTCCAAAACCTAACCCTAGGAGATGAAACGCCAAACTGTGGGCCCCGTTTGGGGTAAATTGGTACATCAACTTCCCGGGGTCGTAACTTTGGCATATGATCTCTGTTTGACGTGTACAATAGCTCATTAGAAAGATCTATCTGAGCACTATCATTGTTGGAATGGGCAACATTGGACTCATGTTGCCCCCGGATTCCCAAAAAAACGTCGTTTAGGGCCTCAAAACGGCTCCGGAAGTTCGGGACCTGAAAAACTGCTAAAAATAGTAAGTTGTGCTACAATTAAGGAAACTGAAAATGCTGAGACAGATAATGGTGGGGGTCCAGGTGGACTTGGCAGGTGGCCACCAATATCCACCTGGATCATTCCTCCCCCCTTAGGAAGCAATGGTCCCCATTGCGTTGAGCTCCTCCATGAGATGAGGAAACTTCTGCTGAACTTGTTCCCTGGTGAGCCACTTGCCCTGCTGAAGGAGTTGGCCTGCTTTGACAACTCGATATAGTTGGATATTCTGTTGGCGAGTGTTCTTGATCTGTGTGTCCATGATTCGATCAGTTGCAGCTTGTTCCATGCAATCTGGATTTAATTCTGTGGGTTTGAGCTGTTCTGCAATGTCGGATGTGTCTAGCAATGGTGGAAAGTATGGCCGAAGGCGGTCCACATTGAACACTGGGTGCAGGCCAAGGAATGGGGGAATGCTGAGCTCAAATGCATTGTCTCCCATAGCCTTAGTAATGGTGTAAGGACCATATCGGAGTGGTCTCAATTTCCGATAGGCTCCAGTAAGGCGTTTCTTTTGCAAATGCAACCAGACTTTGTCGCCCACCTAAAACTTGTGTGGCACTCGATGTTGATCATGTCGCTGCTTGTACTTGGCAGTTGATTTCTCAAGAATGTCATGGACCTGCTGGCGAATATGTTGGATGCGCTCAATGAAGCTGGTGGCCTTATCTGTTTCAGACTGGACATGAGCTGAATTCATGTGAGTAGCTGCAAGTGGCATGGCCACATCAATGGGGCATAGTGGCTGGAATCCCAAACCCACCTGGAAAGGGCTATGGCCAGTGGAGATGTGAAGAGCTCGGTTGTAGCTGTGCTGAACATAGGGGAGGCTCTCGTCCCATGTGCGTGGATGCTTTGAGTTATACATGCGCAGAATGTGCACAATCATCCTATTGACAACCTCTGTTTGGCCATCAGTTTGAGGATGGAAGGCTGTGGACTTCGTGAGTTTGGTGTCCAGCATTGACCAGAGACTGGACCAAAATGTGCTGAGAAACCGACTGTCCCGATTGGAGATGATAGACTGTGGGATCCCAAAGTGCACCCACACTCTTTCAAAGAAGAGTTTAGCAGTGGCTTCTGCTGTGATATTCTTCTTGCAGGCCACCATAATGGCCATCTTCAAGAATCTGTCGACGACCACAAAAACACAGTCGTTTCCATGCTTAGTGGAAGGAAGGCCTGACATGCAATCCATGGAGATGGATTCCCAAGGTCGACTAGGGGTAGGAAACGGGGTATAGAGGCCGTGCTTCTTAATGGTCGGTTTGGCAATGGCACAGGCAGTACATGATCGGATGTACTTCCCAACATCCTGTCGAAGATTCGGCCAATAGGAATTATTTTGCAGTACTGCCTCTGTTTTCTCGACCCCGAAATGCCCAGTAGCCTGACTGTAGTGTGCTTCCCAAATCATCTTGGCACGCTCACTTGAAGGAACACAAAGGTGACCGAGGTGGCATAATAGGGCGTCCTGGAGGTGAAAATCTGCAACATGCCGACCCTCCAAGAGTGTCTGGTATGTGTGGCCGAATTCTGGGTCGCTTTTGTAGAGAAGTGGCCAATTAGAAGTCTCGTGCCCACAGGAGTTGAGCACGGTGGTTAGCGCCATGATCGGTGGTCGACTGAGGCAATCTGCAACATTATTGGTGCTGCCCTTTTTATACTTGATATTCAAGTGAAACTGTTGCAGGTATGTAGACCACTTCTGATGGCGATCATTCTGCAATTTCCCTTGGGTCTGTATGAACTGCAGAGGTCAGTGGTCTGTGTGGATGACCGTTTCCTTCCCCAAAATGTAATGCTTCCATTGTCGGCAGGCCTGTACAATGGAATACATCTCTTTATCATAAGTGGGGTACTTCCGGACTGTGTCTGAAAGTGTTTCACTGTGATATGCCACTGGATGTCCATGTTGAGTAAGGACTGCCCCAATAGCATAGTCAGAGGCATCTGTCTCGACCTCAAATGGTTGTTGTAAATCTGGTAACGCGAGCACTGGTGCCATGTAGAGGCGATCCTTCAACTCCCTGAATGCCTTCTGTTGATATTCAGACCAAAAGAATTTTGCTTTCGCCCCGCCCTTGGTGACTTGACTCAAGGGCCAAGAAATATGAGAAAACCCCAACACAAACCTGCGGTAGAAGTTGGCAAGACCTAGAAAGCTGCGGAGCTCTGTTAGAGTGGTTGGAGAGGGCCAATCCCGAATGACTTGGACCTTGGCTGGATCGACATGCACTTCCTGTTCATTAATGATGTATCCCAGATACTGAAACTGGGTCATGCCAAAAGTGCATTTCTCCAAATTGGCACATAGCTTGTGTTTTCGCAGTGTTTGGAGAACCTGTCGGATGTGGTGGAGGTGCTCTTCCCAACTCTGGCTGAAGATCAGAATGTCATCCAAGTATACTACTACAAAGGAGTTGGTGAATGGCCGCAAGATGTCATCCATTAGTCTCATAAAGGTTGTAGGAGCATTCGTCAATCCGAAAGGCATGACCAACCATTCGAAGAGGCCCTCCTTGGATTTGAAGGCAGTCTTCCACACATCGGAGGGTTCGATTGGTACCTGGTGATATCCTGACTTCAGATCGATCTTGCTGAAATATTTCGCCCCCTTTAGTTGGTCTAGGAGGTCATCAATCTGCGGGATCGGGTACCTATTTCGGACAGTGATCTTGTTCAGCGCCCGATAGTCAATACAGAGTCTCCACGTCCCATCCTTCTTCTGTACCAACACGATCGGGCTCCCACAGGGCGATGAACTCGGACGGATGTGACCTTTCTGCAGGAGCTCCTGAATCTGCCTCTTGATTTCATTGTTCTCTAGAATGGAGCGCCGATAAATTGGTCCATTGGGTAGCGGCGCACCTGGGGTCAGATCGATGGAGTGCTTGACTTGACAGTGCAGAGGAACCCCTGCCGGGGAGGTGAAGATGTCCTCATACTCCTCCACAATCTTGTCCATCTGTAGTTGTTATGCCGAGGGACCCCGTTTGGAAGCCGCGGCCACTGTCTTCTTCTTTCCTTGAGGGCGTATCATCAGGAAAACAATTTTCCTGGTTTTGGAAATGATCTTACTGCATTGTTTTGCAGTAATCAAAGAGATGGCGGTAGGTGGTGCTACCTCTGGTATCCTGAACAACTTATTTCCCAATGTAATAATAACAGCACGGGGCCTTGATTCATACACAGCATGTCGCTTCCACAAGTATGGTTGTCCTAGTAATACATCACAAACTTCAAGGGGAGCAATGTCACACAATACCTCATCCGTGAAGGGCTTGATGTTGTATGGAAGGCGACACTGCTGGCTCACGCGAAGATCTCGTCCTTGGTGAAGCCACCCAATGGTGTATGGTTGTGGATGTGCTGTGGTCGGTAAGCCCAACCGCTTCATGACCTCTGCCGAAATGAGGTTCTTTTGACTCCCGCTATCAACAATGAACTGTATCGGGGAGCCCTTTACCCACATCTGGGAGTGGAAGAGACGCTCCTCCTCCTCTGGATCTTCGTGTTCATTTTTCTGGATCTTTGCGGTAGCAACAGTGGCGCTGGGATCCGCATCAATGATCTACTTCCTTTTTTCATACCCCTTATTGGGTTCTGACTCAGAGTCGGAACATGCATCTGATTCTGAAACCTTTAGCTCAGCCACCAGTGACTGCTTGGCCCGACACTCACTTGTGTTGTGAGTGGAGCTCTTATGGAACTCGCACCATTTTCCAGTGTCCTTTCTCGGCTTTGCGACGCTGTTCTTTGCTTGCAGCTTCGGCTGGTTGTCTTGGGCTATCCCGCCTTGGATTTGTCCTTTGTTCTGCGGTTTAGGGGCACCTTTCCCCTGCTTTGGATTCGCAGATCCAAAGTCTCGCTTCTTTTGTTTAAACTTCTGCTCGACCTTGACGGCATATCGGTATGCTGCGCCGAGCGAGGGGATGTTTAGGAATTGTATTTCTTCCTGGATGTACTTGTGCAGGCAGCCATGGTATTTGAGTATCAAATGTTGCTCTGAATCCTTGATACCCAACTTTGTGCGAAGGGTATGCAAAAGATTGGTGAACTCCGGCACGTCTTGGTCCCTTCCCTGCCGCAGCGTGGTCCACTTTATGTATTCATCCTCATAGCTTCCGACAGGGTAGTACTGCTCCTTGATGGCATCCCGGAATGAATCCCAGGTGGGTGTGGCTGAAAATAGTGAGCCAGTACTTTCATCCTTCTGCTTGCAGTAGGTTTCCCACCAGTCCTTGACGTGGGGGGCTGCTTTGAGAAGAGCAAAAACAATATTTTCCCGACTCGAAAATTCATGAACAGAAAAATAACCCTCTAGCAGATTTAACCATTTATCTACGGCATCTGCGTCTATCTGACCCTCGAATATGGGGATTTCAAAATTAACTTGTACCTTAAAGGGTGTGGCGTTTCCAGAGTAGCTGCTAGAAGCCGATGCGTCGCTTCTGGGTAGCCGCTGAAGGATCTTGGCAAAGCTGTCCATCATTGCGTTCCGTTGTCGCTCGAGAGCTTCTTCGAGAAAGATTTTGATGGGATCTCCTGCCCCCTCGTCTTTCTTCTCGTCCGCCATGGGAGGCCGTCGGGATTTGCGAGGCTGGTCTTGCAAAGGTTCAACCAGTTCAAGCCCTAACTCCTTATATCCCGACCTTGTTGGGGACATGCAAAGAAAAACAAAGAAAAAGCAGACCGCTCTGATACCACTGATCTGGATTTAAACAGGAACGCAAAAAATTATAGAGATAACCATATACACAAAGATGCAGCGGAAATAATACTTCATTTCATTAATGGAAAATACTGAAATATGCTTACAACCAGAAATGGAAATAAACCAGCTAGGGCGATGGTAGCTTATCTCTGAGAAGAGATGTGATGGCTACATGCCTCTGAACTGTCTTACAATGAGGTTCGAAGGCCTATTTATTGTTGAGAAACAATGGAAAACCCTTAACATTCCAAAACCTAACCCTAGGAGATGAAACGCCAAACTGTGGGCCCCTTTTGGGGTAAATTGGTACATCAACTTCCCGGGGTCGTAACTTTGGCATATGATCTCCGTTTGACGCGTACAATAGCTCATTAGAAAGATCTATCCGAGCACTATCATTGTTGGAACGGGTAACGTTAGACTCATGTTGCCCCCGGATTCCCAAAAAAAACGTCGTTTAGGGCCTCAAAACGGCTCTGGAAGTTCGGGACTCGAAAAACTGCTAAAAATAGTAAGTTGTGCTACAATTAAGGAAACTGAAAATGCTGAGACAGACAATGGTGGGGGTCCAGGTGGACTTGGCAGGTGGCCACCAATATCCACCTGGATCAAAGGGTATGTTAATATTTGAAACCCTAAAACTACTTAGGGTTATTGGAAAATACTATTTGAAATTTTTGTTGATAATATCATGTTTAGGATTTCAATATGATCACGAAAACCTAACTTGTTAGGGTTGAATGATGTTTGTTTGAGATCATGAACCTTTGAAATTTTTGGAATAGTAGGGTTTTCCTTTGCTATGCTATGAAACCCTAGATCTTTAGGGTTTGGTTGGGTCTATAAGAAAAACCCTTGTTATAGAATCGTAGGAGTGAAACCCTAGGTATATGTCCATTGGTTGAAACCCTAGCTTGGTCTAGGTCGATATATTTCTAACATATTAATATTGCCTTACATATGATGTACCTTTGATATGTTGATGAATTATTAGATATCTGTGTTGAATTAATTGTTAATGGTCATGATCCTAGGGTTTGGAAACAAGCCCTAGTCAAAGTTTGATGGTCTAGGATGATGTTTGGAAAATCTAGGGTTTAGCAGATAAACCCTAGTAGTAGTTAAATTTTTTAATATGTGTGATATGACAACCTGGAATCTATGAATCTATATAGTGATTGCTGAAAATTTGTAGATTGAAATCTAGGGTTTACATCAATCTCTAGTAGATGCTAGTCATGATGTTGATTAAGTTGTGATTGGTTTTGATTGTTGAAGCTCATGTATGAAATGTAGGATATGTGTGAAATCTTAGTGAGGAGTCTAACATATAAATTCTGAAAGTTGTTAGATTCATTGATTTGATCTGTTTCTAGGGAACTTGTCGTTGAAAGAATATTGGAACCCTAGAATAATGAGTTTGAAATCTTGATGAGCTATGAATGTGATTTAGGGTTTGTAACTAAACCTGGGAAATAAGTTGAAGTATAATCTCTTGTTGATTATGTTTGTAAAGTCTAAATGCTTTTGCTATTATAAGTTTCGATATGTCTAACTGCATGCTTCTATAATTTTGGTTGTGTGAAGGTACATCATCTTCAAGTTGGTGAAGATGATCGTAAGTAAAGTTGATGTGATAAGCATCATAAGAAGGATAGAAGCCATGGAATATTCTCCGATGTTGTAAATAATAAGTAGAACTCCCTAAGTTAAGAGGGATTCTGGATGAAATCTCCCTAGGTTAAGAGGGAGCATGAATGAAAGAAATCTCCCTAGGATAAAAGGATGGTTGAGAATATTCTGTAACAGTCCTCGTTAAAAATCCATGTAAAAATATATAAGGCCACGGTGATGGGACACGTATTCCAAGATGAATGGTGGGGGAACATCCTAATGGGTGTTAATTCAGTTTATTATGGCTAAGGAAATTGGCAAAGGCAATGTCAAATGCTTTGGAAAGGCAAGAGGCATTAATTGACATTTTATTTATGAAAATAATGGAAATTAAGAGAAAAGGAAGGTGAACGGTCACAGGTTGCATGTGAGGAGGAAAATGAAGGAAGATAATGGAAAATGAAGAAAATAAAGGCCTTTAATAAAAAGGCTTATGAGGATCAGTGGGCAAGGCTTGGTCAATGAAGACTTTTTCAGTTCAATTTTGGAACTCTCTCATTATTCTCGCTCTCTCTCTCTCATACTCTTGGAGACTTGGAGTTTTCTTCGAGCACTCTCGGTGGGTGTGGAATACTTGGATTCTTGGATCAAGAAGGAAAAGGAAGAGTAGGAAATCGCAATAAGGCATTGGGATCAATAACTACAACATATTTGCTTGCAGGTACCGAGTTGCATGTATGTTTCCTTCACTAGCTTTGGCATGCATGGCACATGCATGTGGTTTCTTAGTTGTGATTTGTCTTTGGCATGGAGGATTTTCTAGATCGATAGAGGATTGCCTAGCCTTGCCATTCCCTGGATAGCCATGGTGATTGTGGGTTTGCTTTCATTGTTTGTTTTTGGTTGGTTCTCATGTTTCCTTAGCTTGGGTTGAGTTATTAGTTCTTGGAAACCCTGGTTGGACAAACGCTCTGGAAGCCCTGTAACAACTTGGGTTGAGTTACTATTCCTAGAAGCCTTGCTTGGATAAACACTCTGGAAACCATTAGTGGGTTGAGTTACTCGTCTTGGAAGCCTTGGTTGGAAAAATGCTCTGGAAGCCTGCCGACAGTTGTGGGTTGAGTTACCAGTCCTGGAAGCCTTGATTAGAACAAACGCTCTGGAAGCCTTGGAAGGCTTGGATGGAGACCAATATAATGATGGTTTTGTGATGTCAATCGTGAGGTGGAATCACTATTTGATGGGTTGAGTTGGATGGCCTCTGGAATCCATGGATGAGTTTTGATTGATGTGTTCTATGAGATCCCACATTCATGCTTGGAATATGGCACATGGGTGAATGAATGAAGAGAAATTTGGCTCAGCCATTCTATGGTCAGGTGTAAGTGAAAGTCCCATCCCAGGTTTGGATTTGTCATCATTCATGAAAGGTTATTTCTCTTGTATCTATATGAGCATTATGATGGATTATATGTGGTTTATATGGTTGTGATTTCATTGGTATTTATGTCCTTACTATGTTGGTTATGTATGTATTTTATGACAACAATTATGTATGGCTCTCATCATGTTCTTACTTGTTATTGAATGATCGATTTATCTATGACCTAATGGGTGAAATTGCAGTTAATGTGATAAGGAGACAATTTTTCATAGAAAATACTAGATAAGTATGAGATCCCTATGCTCAAGATTGTGAAGTACACCTGTAGATTACACATTTGCAATATGTTTGACGAAATGCATGTCCTGTCTAGTAGGGTTCCAGTCAAGGTCTTGAGCAAGTATTTGCTTTAGCACTATCATTTCCATGCTATTTTACTAATTTACAGAGATGGTTCAATTTTGGGTAGTGACCTGGGCTCTGGGCCTAAAAAAATGGCTTAAATCCTGGAGTTGCTAGCATAACACTGGCAATTTTCGTCCATAGTCATTGGCAGGCAGGCCTGTGAGAGAAACTTTAGGTTGATGGTCACTCCCTTGCCCATAGCATGAGTGAGACTATGGCCTAAGAGATCCAGAATAGAAGTGAGACCTAGGGACAGGCTGTCTCAGTGGCTGACTTGTCTCTTGAGGGTTCTGTTGATGACCTTGGATGATTATGTGTGGTGTTCCATCGATTCCACTTCCTTAAGGTCACATAGGAGGTTGAATTTGATCATAGTACCCTCTCGTCGCATGTTTACCCCGACTGGCCGGTTGCTTGGGTAGATGTGGGAGGAGGGTGTTAAAAAGTGGTATCAGAGCATGGTTGCGCTCTCCTTGGGCTGTGTGTTGGTCATGCATTCATGTTGGTTTCATATGTGTTCCTTATGCATGTATTCCATGTGCTTGTTGCATTTGCATGGTGTTGATCATGGTTGTAGTGATGTCACCATGTGAAGGTTGAAGGTGTTGTCATGGAGTATGTCTTCATGTGTGTATGGTTGATTATGCATTGTTATGCATGTCAGTGTTCACATGTTATCAAATGCACGTGAGGTGGTTGTTGTTGTCATGCATGAGGTCATGGTTTGTGTAGTTGATATGGTCATGCATTGATGATTGGACTCTAGCTAGAATGGTGTGTATATGGATTTGTACTCATGTTTTATATGTATATATGCAGTTGTTATGCATGTATGGTCTTGGTTATAGTTATGCATGAATAACAGGTCAAATATGCCTTATGAATCAGTTCATCATGATGCTATTAGTTGTTATGATGCTAATGTGTTGGCTAAGATAGAGTAGGAGATGCAAACTATCAAAGTGAGGTTGCAGCATTAGGCTTTGGGATCAGAGTAGATCACCATACAAGCATTGTATGTTTGGCATGTAGGTATGTAAGTTAGGGATTTTTATATGCATCAGGTATATATACATTAAGTTTATGTACATGTTTTTGATGTTATGGTTACATACATGATAGATGATAGTTGATTAGTATAGTCATATGCACATGTGTCAGATAGTCATGAATGATAGTACACTGTGGTTGTATGCCTTGCTATTTTGGTTTTATGTTAGATAACTTGATGATCATGTTATATGTTGTTGATGAGTATGCTATAGGTAAACTTGTTGTTGTTATATGATAATTAGCTTGATGATTAGGTCATATGTTGTTGATGATCATGTTATATGTTAAATAATTGTTGTTATATGTTAGTTAACTTGACGATTAGGGTTATAACATTAATATCTCGATGTTATATGTATCTTGCTAAATTGGATTAGACTATGCAGATGGTTATGGTTACAATATTCAGGTATGTGCCGACATATTTGTGATATGGTGTCGTACTAATCTATATTGATCATACATATGTGATTGCTATGAATAAATGATGATTGTTTATGAGTTAGGATGTGAACATGTTAGTTAGTGATTTTTATGGATAACAAGATCTTATTTATGTTAAGCTGATGTGTTTTGAAGTTGTATCATGTTAACCTATATTAATTTTATAGACAAGATAGCCTCCCCTAAAATACACTAAGGTATGAATGTGCTTATGTAGTATACTGGGTGCTTCATTATTGATTATGTCATCTATTTGGTGTTGAGTGTTTGGTGTCTATTACGCCATCTAGTTGATCTATTTAACATGACATGTTGCAAGTTGGTTGAATGTTTTATGAATTGCATAATATGAGTATGTGTTCAAATGATTTTGTTTTAATATGCTTGTACTAACATATATGTGTTGAGACAGTTGATATGTACCTGAATGTATTTGACATTTGTAGCATTATGTCTAATGACTATGAGTTGACTATGGATTATGACATGATTTTTAGTCTTGGTAAAGATTTATTTTAAATTGATAGATATGAATGTCTTGATATTTGGAACATGTGGTTGACATGTGTGAAGAGTTGCAGGATACATGCTTGGTATTAGCATGACAAGGTAATAATTGATGTGTTTACATAACTAACAGTTGGGTGGTGTGAAAGTACATAGTAAGACACAATTACAATAAGGTAAAAAGGTAAAAGAAGGAATTGGGCAAGAATTCCTTGGCTATGTTTGGAAACCCTAATTCCAAATGAATTAGTTCTTTGCATACAGGAAGTCTTATTAACATTGATTTTGTTTGACATTATGTGGATATGTCTATAGTCATGAACATGTACTTGAAAGTTATATTAGTCAGTATCTGGTTGCAGGTGGATCTGTCAAGAGAATTGGAGTCCCTTGAGGGATGGCGTGGATGTATTCATTTGCAAGCAATGTGATTGGCACAACAAGGTAAGATAACCAGTATATTGTTATGTTTATTTATGCACTGACAATTGTGTGTTGATGGCAGTATGATGCAGGGGATTGCATGGCAAGGAAACTGCCATGAAATCTCGAATAAGGCTCATGTTGAGCTTTTTCTTGGAATCACGTGGAACCATGGGGATTGAGTCATGGTGTCTGTTGTTAGTCTTGTGCTTTTGATCTCTTGTGATTTTCTCATGCTTGATTTACAATTTTGTTATGTCTAGTGCATGATCATGCCACTTTGACTGTGGTGTCATATTGTTGATTGGTTTTCCATGGTTTTCTCTCGTTTTATTCTTAGTTGTTTCTTGTCTTATATTTTATGTTTTGATTGTTGGGATTTTTTTGGAAAGAGGATAGTTAATGGAGCTCGGGAGAGCTGTGTGGTACCCAATAGGTAATATAAGACACAGATAAATCTTAGTGCATGAGTAAGCGCAACAGATGGTAAGACTATGATAGTCGGTTGGATTGACTGGGTCCATTGTGGTAAATGGACGATGACTGGACAATCATGAGAAAGGTAACCAGGAAGGGTAAATTAAATGGATATGAGGTGTTAGGTGCCTTGGCTATTAGTTGGGAAATATTGTTCTCAATGTTGTGCATGCTGTGCACAAATAAGGAAGTTTGCTTAAACCTTGACCTTGATATTTGGTAATTATTTTATGATCATGATTATGCTAATGTTTATATGTATACATGTATGTCATTATCTTACAAGATGATGATTATTTTATGATAATGATTATATATGTATGTATGTGTCCATGTATCTATGTCACTGTCTGATAGGGTCATCAGGAATCGTTCTTGTGGAGGAATGATTGCTTATGCAGGCGAATGGCATGAAGAGGTTCCTAGTTCATGAGGAATAAAGTGGGAAGAAAAGTCCTGACAAATATACGAGGTCAGTATCATGTGGTTATGAATTGGTATTATGTGATTATCTTATGTCCATGTTATGGACATGCTATATCGATGGATACATTAGTGAAATGAAAGCAGTGCAATGTGCGACATGTTGGGACAAGCATGGATAAGACACTGGAAGCAAGGTTGCTTGGTAGAGGTAGTGTGGTTTCAGATGTGTGGAATTATTGTGGTGCATATTTCGTACATGTTTCATATGTGATGATTGTGTGCATGCAATATTGTGCATATGTACTGTGTGTACATGTTGTTTATGTAATATTATGTACAGGGTGTTAGTACAAATAATGTTGTATGAATGTTGCATATTCAGTGCTGGGTATAGATGGTGCTATGTACATGTTGGATATATGGTGTTGTGTACATATTGTATTGTGTGCATGATGGATATGCAATGTTGTATGCATATGGTGCTCTGCGCATGTTGGATATGCAGTGTTGTGTATAGATGATGTTATGTACATGTTGGATATGCAATGTTATGTACATGTGGTGCTATGTACATATGGTGTGGTGTGCATGATTGTACAAGTGGTGTTGTGTGCATGTGGTGCTGTGTACATGTTGTACAAGTGGCACTATGTGTAGGTGGTGCTGTGTACATGTCATGCATGTAGTGCTGTGTACATGTGGTGTTGCGTACATGTCGTGCATGTGGTACAATGTACATGTGGTATTGTGTACACATTGTACAAGTGGTGTATTGTACATGTGGTATTGTTACACGTTGTGTAGGTGGCGCCATGTACATGTGATGTTGTTCACACATTGTGTAGGTGGTGCGGTGTATAGGTGGTATTGTGTACATGTTTTACATATGGTTCTAGTGCATGTGTGGTATTATGAGCATGTCATACACGTTGTGTTGAGGGCATGTGGTACTACGTATGTGCATGTATTGTGTTATGCACTAGATGTAGGCATATGTATTGGATTGTATACACTAGGTGTAGGTGTATGAGTTGTGTTGTACATCGGGTATAGGTGTATGAGTTGTGTTGGGTGTACGTGTATGCATTTTTTGGTGTCACACGTTGTGTGCGGATGTATGTCTTCTAATGTACATTGTGCACATATACGTATGTACACTGGGTGTAGGTGTATGTGTTGTATGTCAGGTATAGGTGCATGCATTGCATGGTGTTGTATGGCGTGTGTGGTTGTATGTGTGTGATGCACACTATGTATATGTGCACCTGGTTGAGGAGAAGGAACTGGGTGTTTGTCGGGTGTGGAAACCGATTCAGTGTGTGTACGAAATAAGAACAAAGGCAAAAGTAAGGATCGATTAAAGGATAAGTATCAATACATTATTTCAGTTTTATTATGAATGTGAATTATGATCCTTGTATATGATGATTACATGTGAATTATGATTTTGGTTTATGATGGTTACATGTGATTTATGATTTTGATGGTTATGTTTTGATCTAATCCGATGTGATACTTTTATACATGTTGATTTGGTCAAATGTGATAGTTTGACTTGTTGTGGCACGAAGTGAACAAGATTGCAAATATACCTTATTGACGAGCAACCAATGAGGTATGATGTGAATTTATTTCAATTTATTTTAAATCTAATGAAAGTTATGTGCTTGGTACATGAATGCATGAAATGCCCGGTTGGGTGATTGAAATCGACTTCAAGAATTTGCAACAACAAAAGGAATTGGAAAATGCAGTAGTATGTTGGTAAATCATTTAGGAACAGGGCCATTGGTACCCAATAGTATCCATTGATTTTCATGAGCATGATATGATTGGTATGATTGTTTTAAGGCAGGGGCCATGATTGTTGTATCTTTCGATGCGAGGAAGCCTTGCCAAGGGATGGACTGCCCGGGATGGGGGTGCCAACATAACTTGGAAGGTGAGTGACTGCATGGAAGGGGTTGACCGGATTGCTCGAGGGACTGTATAGCAGAGAAGGGAAGGCTGGAGATGAATTTTTTTTTGTCATTAGCATTTCCAGATGGAATCATATGCACATTGGGAGTGCACCCTAGAACAATGAGTCGATAACACTTCACTGAGAGGGCAAGTGGCGCTGGATTGTAGCACTAGACATTGGATGTAGCTTTGAATTTAACAGTGGATTCTGGACTTCTCTGGAACGAGGTGAACCCTGGTATTACTTTGAGGGTGGAGGTGTGAGCCTCTAGATTCCCTTATTGCAGATGCAGACATCATATCCTTTTACTTTTTGGTTGAGAAAATGTATATATGAGTGTATGTGTACATTATTGTAAATAATCTATCGAGCTAGATTTATAAAGCTCCATAGACAGTATGGTTATTTACTGGTTGAAGTAAATGTGTATGTGTATATGTGGATTATAAATATCGTAATGAGCTATGTTTTAAATCTCTTATAAACAATATGATTGTCATGTTTCAGCAGTGGTCATTGTAAATACTGCAACGAGCTGTGTTATAAAGCTCCATGGGCAGTATGTTTTATTTTCAACCATCTTGTTGGTTATAGGTGTTGTTGAACACCAAGGATGGTGTTCCCCCAAGGGGGAGGGTTTTGTAACTTCCCTGGTAAAAAGTCCATGTAAAATATATAAGGCCACGATGATGGGACATGTATTCCAAGATGAGTGGTGGAGGAAACATCCTAATGGGTGTTGATTGAGTTTATTATGGCGAAGGCAATGGAAAATTCTTTGGAAAGGCAAGAGGCACTAATTGGAATTTTATTTATGAAAATAATGGAAATTAGGAGAAAAGGAAGGTGAATGGTAACAGGTTGCATATTAGGAGGAAAATGAAGGAAAATAATGGAAAATAATAGAAAATGAAGAAAATAGAGGCCTCATTAATAAAAAGGCTTCCGAGGATCAGTGGGAAAGGCTTAGTTAGTGAATACTTTTTCAGTTCAGTTTTGGAGCTCTCTCATTATTCTCTCTCTTTCTCTCTCTCATACACTTGGAGACTTGGAGTTTTCTTGAGCACTCTTGGTGGGTGTGACATACTTGGATTCTTTGAGCAAGAAGGCAAAGGAAGACTAGGAAAGTGCAAGAAGGCATCGAGATCAACAACTACATCAAATTTTCTTGCAATTACCGAGTTGAATGTATGTTTCCTTCACTAGTTTTGGCATGCATGGCACATGCATGTGGTTTCTTGGTTGTGATCTGTCAATGACATGGAGGATTTCCTGGATCGATAGCGGATTTCCTGGATCGATAGCGGATTTCCTAGCCTTGCCATTTCCTAGATAGCCATGGTGATTGTGGGTTTACTTTCCTTGTTTGTTTTTGGTTGGTTCTCATGTTTCCTTAGCTTGGGTTGAGTTATTAGTTCTTGGATGCCCTGGTTGGACAAATGCTCTGGAAGCCCTATAATAGCTTGGGTTGAGTTAATAGTCCTGGAAGTCTTGGTTGGAAAAAAACTCTGAAATCCCTTGGTGGGTTGAGTTACTAGTCTTGGAAGCATTGGTTGGACAAACACTCTGGAAGCCCGGAGACAACTGTGGATTGAGTTACTTGTCTTGGAAGCCTTGGTTGAAACAAATGCTCTGGAAGCCCAGGAAGGGTTGGATGGAGACCAATATGATGATGGTTTTATGATGCCGACCATGAGGTGGAATCACTTTTGATGGTTTTAGGTGGATGGCATTTGGAAGCCATGTATAAGTTTTGATTGACGTGTTCTATGAGATCCCACATTCATGCTTGGAATATGGCATGAGGGTGAATGGATGAAGAGAGATTTGGCTCAGCCATTCTACAGGCGGGTGGAATGTGGAAGTCCCATCCTAGGTTTGGATTTTGCATCATTAATGAAAGGTTATTTCTCTTGTATCTCTATGAGAATTATGATGGATTATATGTGGTTTATATGGATGTGATTTCATTGGTATTTATGTTGCTACTATGTTGGTTATGTATGTATTTTATGACAAAAGTTATGTATGGATCTCATCATGTTCTTACTTGTTATTGAATGATCAATATATCTATGACCTAATGGATGAAACGACAACTAATGTGATAAGGATACAATTCTTCATAGTGAATCTCAGATAAGTATGAGACCCCTATGCTTAGGACTATGAATTGCACCTGTAGATTACACATTTACATTACATTTGATGAAATGACTATCATGGCCAGTAGGGATCCAGTCAAGGTATTGAACAAGTATTTGCTTCAGCATTGTCATTTCCATGCTATTTTACTATTTTGCAGAGTTGGTTCAATTCTGGGTAGTGACCTGGGCTCTGGGCCTAAAAAAGTGGTTCAAATCCTGGAGTCGCTGGGATAACACTGACAATTTTGGTCCATAATCGCTGGTAGGCAGGCCTATGAGAGCAAATTTAGGTTTTTGGTTGCTCCCTTGCCCATAGCATGAGAGCAACTATGGCCTAAGATATCTAGAATAGCAGTGGGAAACAGGGACAGGAATTTTCAGTGGCTGACTTGTCTCTTAAGGGTTTTGTTGATGACATTGGATGGCTGTGTGTGGTGTTCCATCGATTCCATTTCCTTAAGGTCACATAGGAGGTCGAATCTGATCATACTAGAATCTTGTCACATGTTTACCCAGTCTGGCTGGTTGCTTGGGTAGGTGGGTGATCCAAGTGGCTCCAGACACATGTAGAAGTCCAAAAGGGCTCAGAAATGGTCAAAATTCAAAGTGGTCACATTGCTCTCAAACCAACACTAGATGGAAGTTCTTGTCTCCCTGATTCCAACGGTGCAAATGACACTCAAATCTGAGCTCGTATGAGGGAGATAAAGCCAGTCAAAGTTTTGGTCAAAGTTGCCTTGTGGCCCAGGTTTAATGGTCCTAAAAATTGACCGAGGCCAGGACATGGAATCTGGCTCCCGAGAGCGAGTGAAAATGTGGGACCGTTAATTTGTCTCATAACCCTATGGTTCTAGAAAATTTCAAAAATGGACATGGTTAGTTAAAATAAAAAAACAAAAAAAATGTATAAATAGGGTGGCGGGCCACCAACCACGCCACCCCTAAACATCCAACTATACAAGTTATAAAAAAGAAGTCAAATTATGTTTGGGGCGGGCTGTCACCCTCGCCTTCTCAGAACCATACTCCCAAAAAAAATCAACAATGGGGGCGGGCCACCAGTTTCACAGACCCGCCACCCATAGGATCATTTAAAACAACAAGATATGGGATCGACGGGGCTTGAACCCGCCCGGCCTCGTCGCCGGTCCTTGAGCGGGCAGTCCCTAAACATGGTAGCGCACCGGTAAAAAAAATCAATTGTATAGTAAATGTGTTGACCGTCGTTGCAACAAAATGCACGCCAAAAATTGTAGACTAAGTTCAGAGGGTGGGAGGTTGGAACCTCCGACCTACGTGAGCCTAATCTAAGGCTCCATCAATGGCCAAATGGCCATGACCTTGTTAAATATGCAAACATTTTTATATATAAACTCAGCGTTTAATTCAACCAAAGGAGAGGGAGAGCGGAACGGAGAAATGGTTTGAGCAGTGGAATCATGCGCCCCAGGGTGGAACTTAGAGGCAGAACCATGAAACAAGTGGAACCTTGATGTAGTTCCAGGAGGTAGAATGGTGGCACATATTTCGAGACAGATTCTTAGAGAATATTCCTTGATCCTTGAAAGATTCTATGGGGAGGTAAATTTTCATTTTATCAGAATGATATGAAGTTTACAATCATTTTAACCAGAATTTCGCAAGGAATGCGTTGGTGAAATCAGAATCACCATCTGAGCAGCAGGTTCCCATCAAAGAAGAATCTTTGAAGAATCCTGAGGGAATCTTCCAAATTCCTTGGAGGCTGAAATTTGTCAGAGTCAGAATGTAGCCAACTTTATACTCAAAAGTCTCAGAATCTTGCAAGGATCATGATGGCGTGATTATTTTTCTGATCTAAATTGTAGATCTCCAGTGAGCCTAGAGAAGGGAATATTTGGAGAATCACGGGGAATCTAAAAGATTCCTATAGGCCCAGATTTTGGCGGTGTCAGAATTCGACAAATCGATAGTCAATTTTACACATCTCGATGACAAAAATTCATCGGTGTAGTTAATTTTTGCAGATGAGCCTTCCATTTTTCGGTCAACTTCAGATGTGAAGGTACATGAATCAGTCATGTCATGTTTTCCTTCATAATTTCTGAGATGATGTATTATGTTTTGAGATCCTTGTTTGATGTTATGTTGTGGGATCTATTTTGCCACATTATGTGAGATGTATTTAGCTTTTCATGCTATGTATTTTTGTTGAGATCCCTATGTAACTATGTTGAAGGGATACTCATTGCCACATTGTGTGAGATCATGTTAAGTTTTCATGCTGATAGGAGGCCTATTGTGAGTGAGAGGTCCTATAGCGGAATGTCTCGTGGAGAGACTAGCCACTCATGTTGAGAGAATATGTCCTTGTATGACAGAAAACATAGTCCATGTACATCATCATCATTTCCAACATTATATGAAGCGTCCAACACCACATTGACACCGGGCCTGGAGACGTAGTCCACACTGGATGAACTCCGTTATCAAATGTGTCGTGTTTTGATTTTCTAATCATTGTCATGTTTCCTCTTGTTTAAGCATGCACATATGTTCTTTTATGCTCTTTAAAATGCAATTCTAACAACATCACATAAGTAAAATGTCTTGGATGATTCCGGTAGTTGAAGGAACCCGAATCAAGTTATAGTATCAAAGTGGTCTTCTTGTTGATGTGAATTGCGATCGTGAACGACTGAACGTGTAACAATGAAGGATGACAAAGAAATGTATGAGGCCTTACTCAGGATGGCCAAAATGGTGGACATGATGTATGAATCTTATGAGAGACAGGAGAAAGAAGAAGCAAAAATAAATGATTCATCCACATCTTCTAGTGTACACTCATCACCTTCATCATCTTCTCATAATTCGAATGAGGAGATCAACCAGAATATTCAAGTAGATAACACTGAATTGAAGGTCTTTCTACGAGAAGAGAAAGAGGAGAAGCAATGATTGCA
The DNA here is from genome assembly GCA_031772625.1 of Pinus tabuliformis. Classification (NCBI taxonomy): domain Eukaryota; kingdom Viridiplantae; phylum Streptophyta; class Pinopsida; order Pinales; family Pinaceae; genus Pinus; species Pinus tabuliformis. Next base: position 1,759,598,148 of record CM062816.1, on the reverse strand, counting down.
GCATGAATTGAGAACCACAAACGAGGCCCTGGAAGAATTAAAGCGGAACTGAAGTCTTCAAGCAGAGCTTGCTAAATTAAGGAGGCTTCCGTAGGAAGAGAAAGAGGAGAAATAGAGATTTCTATGCCAGCTGCAAGCTAAGGACGAGGCCTTGGAAACGTTGCAGCGTGACCCATGTGAGGCAAAAAGTAATTCTCTGACTTCATGTATGTTGCATAATGATGATTTCACTGTTTTTGAAAATCATACCACAGGAATCGGCTCCAAACTATTAAAGAGAATGGGGCATCAGAGGAAGGGCCTTGGTGTTAATGGCTAAGGCATGGCTAAGACATTAGAGGTTGTGTAGAGACCTCGATTCATAGGTTTGGGATACACCGAAGGAGAATGCTCAAAGGTATCCAAAGCTTCCACGACATTGTTAAAATCGTCGAGAAAAGAGAATGATGGGAACATATCACCATCATCCCATGACAATACACATTACAGAGAAAGAGCTGAGGCAAGCTCTCATCGCCATAATTACACCAGAGACAACCAGGAAAGGTATAACATGTCTCAATATTCTAATGTTCATTTTGATTACAACCATGTTGTTAATGATGAAATTAAATCATGGAATAAAAAAACATGTGCTTTTTGTGGTTTACATAACCATGTATTTGATGAGTGCTGTAAGAGAATGGCAACATGAAAGAGGATGAGGTGTGAAAGGCCTTCTCCACAGTAGGAGAAGAAGCATGTTAAGTAGATTTGGAGGAAGAAGACTTTAGGTAGTCATTGCAACAGAGGTGGTCATCAAAGAGCCACATGTTGGAGGCTCCATCCAGAGTAGCGCCTTAAGGATAAAGCACCCGTGCAGAAACCAGTTAGTGAAAATGTTCAACAAGCAAATCTGCCACATTCATCATGGTTCACTTTGTTGAGTAAGAAATGGTTTTTCTAGATTTGATAGCTTATCATGGTTGTGTTTTTGTAAATCATGTGTTGTAGTTTAAAATTTAAAAGTAATGATGTGTTTTCCATCACTTGTTAAAGAAACAATGATGTTTGGCCTTGTTTTTGTGTGGGCTGCACAGCACATGTTTGTACCCATCGAGACAGGTGGGTGCATAAGTTGCTCCGTCCTTGCTGACCGAATCTTGTTCAAATTTGGGGGATTCCAAACCATAGGCACATCATCCTTTTACATCCACGCCAGTTCTCAAAATTTCCTTGATGTGTACCCCACCATCGTGCGGGTGTTGCACGCAATGCCCACTTCAACGCTTCGAACCACTACTGTTCTGGTACTGCGCTTTCAAATTTTCTCAGGAATTCATCCACTGCTATCAATCCATCATATGCTGGCAACTCTCTTGCCTCTGTTGTCACGCAACATAGTGATCTAACTATCATGTTGCAATTTAGCATCGTCACTTCACGCAACCGATTCTACCATCAGTCTACTTCTTCGTCTGAATCTGAAGTGCAAGAGCTTTCACGCTCCCACGAGATCCTCCCATATGTAGTCAGATTGACCCAATCCTAGTCTCACGTAGTTATCTTGTAAATACAATCAAGATGATCGTCGTGCACTGGTTTAGTGTAGCGTGCTCCTTTAGCTGGGTCCAGTGGGACTACTACACGTAGTGACTTTTTCTTGAAGATCATTTTGTGCTTATTTAGGTTGATTACTCCATTCATATCAGTGGCCCAGTCTATTCCTAACAACGCAGGATAGGGATTCCTGTCATCAACAATCTCTATTACTTCAAAATTCTCCTGTGCGCTCGTGCCTTCAATATCAACTGTTACCCCTTGCAACCTTCCCATGGGAAAAATATTTTGTTGGTTCGCCATTCATAATTTAATAAGGTACCATTGTAACATGGGCCTGCCCATGCGTTTCCATGTTTGCTTTGGTAATACATTCACATCCAAACCCAGAGCTAGGATTATCTGATCCATTTCATACTCACCAATATGTGCAGTCAACCTCATTTCCCTTCCAGTGGGCAATGCATGCTTCCCCAATTTCTGGACTATGTGCGGTTCTCCTAACCCCACGCACCTTGTGATGAGCTCCTGTAGTCCTTTAACTGCCTTGCTATGTGCAACAATTTCATGCATGTCTCTAGAAAGGTAGTGAGCATTGAAGGATCCATTCCTGGCTTTTGGTTGATCCTTACTACTTGAAGTGGAGGCCTCCGTGAAGTTCTTCTTAGCTTCCATGAATGTCTCCTTTTCATGTTCTAATTCAAACTCGGGTTCTTTTGCAGGAGCCTTGCGAACCCATGTACTTTCGTCTGGCTGCTTCCATGTATCTTCTCCCGTGGTTGTACCGCTTATGGGCATCATGTTTACAATTGGGTCTTCTTCGCGTGGCTCATACCTCATCATTTGTATATTCTGAGTCGGGGGAGGCTGGAATACCCCTTTTTCGCGCATCCTTGTGATCAACATAGGACAATCTATTATTTCATGATCAAACTGAGCACAATACGAATAGGATATCCTCGTCGGGTTGGTACAATTGCGGGCATAGTGCCATGGTCCTTCGCAATTGTAACAAATTAATTGTCCGCGGCCCCTTCCTGGTCCCATTCCACCTCGTCCTCGACCTCGCCCCTGAAATCCACGTGCGCCATCCCTGCATCTGGTTCGAGGGCTCACGTTTCCGTCTGCATCCTATAGGTAGGGGTCTGATCCATCATTAGCTCGTAACTGTGGAAAGTGCACTCATCGAGGCCTATTGACCTACAGAAATTACAAAACACTTACTGGGGTATTTGTGTATACTTCTGCAACAAATGACAATTATCCATCATGTATTTCCCTCCTATCTGACAAATCGCACACCATAAAGTGGGTGTCGCACTCAGCCTTGCCTGTGCCTTCGGTCTCATCCGCGTTGGCCCTCCTCCTGCCAAGTAGTTCGCGAACACTAGATAGTGATCCTTGTCATGGCTTTGGCCTTTTCATTTTATGCACCAGACTTCCTTATGCGCCTCTGGCCACGGTTCCCTATCCTACTTCAAGATTTACATTTCCAAACACAGATTTTGTAGTTGCGCATGGATTTGTTGAACTCCCAACCCAAGGTCTTGTATTGGGGTATCATGTAATCTCATCGCCATTTCCAATGCTTCGGCCTGGGTGGAAAGTTTCTGCTGTGACAGCATCGTCCTCAACTGTGGTGTCAGAGATTCTACAAACCGTGCACAATGTTGTCCGTCTGTCAGCGTCATATTGGCTTCGCGGATCGTACTCTTCAGCCGTTGATCCAGATCCTAGGGAGTCTCTCCGAAGCTTCACGATTTCTTTAAACAAGATGATTGATTGTGTTTCTGACTTTGGCCTACTAAATTCCCTGTTCAGCGCATTCTAGATCTTTTTTATCCCTGTGTTTGGGTGGTTGTTAGAGTGCTTGATATACCATGTTAATGCGGGATCCTGCAGCGCGCTCACCAATGTAGCCTTCTTAATATTGTCGTTCATGACACCTTGTGTTGCCCATACTACTCTTACCATGAACCAGAATTGGTCCAGATCTTCATTCCCTACTCCTTTGAATACTAGTACTTTGATCGCGCTCACCATATTGAACTGTGGCGGTGGTGGAGGTGGAGTGGGTGGAGATGGAGGTGAGGGAGGTGAAGTGGGTGGCGGTGTGGGTGGAGGTGGTAACCACGGAATGCGTTGCCTTATCAAACTGACCACACTTCTCGGAGAGACCTTAGTGAACTCTTCCTCGCTCTCTCATGAGGGTGAAATTAAGGGACTGTTTTCTAATTCTTTGCTACTTTTGTAGATCTTTCCGCTCCACGTAGTCCCAAACATTAATGTATTTGCATGACCCTTTTTTCACACAATAGCATCTTAATCCAAGTATTCAAAGATTTAATATACTTACCTTGCAGTCCTTTGAGAAAGCATCGTTCTGCCTCATGGTCATATCTAACACAACCTCAGTGATAAATCCCCCTATTATTCGGTCGAGCCAATGGTCCACAACTCGCGCGATCTTATCTTCAGATGCTTCTAGTCTACACACTAATTACAGAGTCCACACTATTGGTTGGTTGAGCCTACACCTTCCCTGGTTGTCAGCTAACTTCGCAATCCACTCATACAGCTCAGAAGGAAAAGATGCAAAGAAAATCTTGTGGATTTCTGTATACACGTAGCGCTCCAAACACTTTTCCTTAGATACTTGCAGAGTTCTGTTTTCCTATGTCACAAAGTCATGAATCTTCTTGTCCAATCACTCTTCAATTTCCTTCTTTGTTGGGTTCTAGTGGCACGACATCAGATATCCCTTATGCAGATCCTGGTCCCGGCAACGAAACCATTTGTTGGCTTAGTGGGGCCTGACCCAGGTTTGGACTTCTTACTGGGGAGATCCCTTGACATGTTGGTGGGTCCAACACCGTCAATGTTTTTGGTGCTAGAAGGAGGGCCATATCACAAGATGAGTCCTCAAAGTTTGTTTTGAATCTCTGCTCTTCTTTCATGACTAACTGTACGACTTATCCTCTAAGATGTCTGTGTTATGGAAATGAGTTTGAAGTCTCGGAGGATCTTTGGAATGACTTTCCACAAAACACATACAAAGGTGAAGGTGGAATAGTCTAGCTTAGACACAAAGCTCCCTTTGTAAGCCTCTGTCACAGGTGGTGAGCCCCAGTATTGCAGCAATAATGCTGCAACTCCTGGAACTCCCTTCTTTAATTTTATCAACTCGGTAGTTCGTAACAAACTTGGAAGCGACAGTGCTGTATGCACAAGTACTAGCTCTTGCCGCAGCTGTTACTTGATCAGCTGGCACAAGTCCGCTAGGAGCTTAAGCCAACTTCTATGAGCTCTTAGAAGAAGCTTTTTAACTGATGGATGAAAGCTATCTCAAACGAGGCTAATCTACTTGCAGAAAGAAACTAAAAGCGGAAAGGAAATGCAAACCCTAGCAAACCCTAATTTTACCAGCTAGCCCTACTGATGCAAGAAAGAGGATGCAAGCTACTGAAAGAGATGCCATTGACTTCTAGGAAGGTAAAATGCATGTGTTTAAGCTACTTCTACAGTAACATCTGAAAAGAAAACATCTTTTTGTATTTTTGAATAAGTTGTTAGAATTATCATGCATGCGATTTAACTGTTTTTGACTGTGCAGAGGTGGATTGGCGAGAGGAAATTCTTGGAGGAGGTCGGGAAGGTTCAGAGAGGGCCTAAGGGGTCCCTAACACCCTTCCCGACCTCCTCCAAGCATTTCCTCTCGCCAATCCACCTCTACACAGTCAAAAACAATTAAATCACATGCATGATAATTCTAACAACTTATTCAAAAATACAAAAAGATGTTTTCTTTTCAGATGTTACTATAGAAGTAGCTTAAACACATGCATTTTACCTTCCTAGAAGTCAATGGCATCTCTTTCAGTAGCTTGCATCCTCTTTCTTGCATCAGTAGGGCTAGCTGGTAAAATTAGGGTTTGCTAGGGTTTGCATTTCCTTTCCGCTTTTAGTTTCTTTCTGCAAGTAGATTAGCCTCCTTTGAGTTAGCTTTCATCCATCAGTTAAAAAGCTTCTTCTAAGAGCTCATAGAAGTTGGCTTAAGCTCCTAGCGGACTTGTGCCAGCTGATCAAGTGACAGCTGCGGCAAGAGCTAGTACTTGTGCATACAGCACCGTCGCTTCCAAGTTTGTTACGAACTACCGGGTTGATAAAATTAAAGAAGGGAGTTCCAGGAGTTGCAACATTATTGCTACAATACTGGGGCTCACCACTCTTTTTGGCACCGTTGCCGGGGAAGCGTCAGAGTATTAGTGATTGCTGCTTTTCTTCTATTTTCTACTACAACCTTTTGCTAAGTAGTTTATTTCATTTCCATTTTGCAATTTCATTTCCGTAAAAGTAGAGTAGATATTTCCTGCTTTCATAGATTAGCATTTCAATTTTGCAATTTCATTTCTGCAAGCGTAGATTAGCATTTCAATTCCGAAAGTGTAGCTTAGCATTTCATTCCTGCAATTTCATTTGAGCAAAATAGATTAGTCCTTTCCTGCTTTCATTTCAGTTCCACATTTTCATTTCAACAAAATAGTTAGTTGCAGTTCAATCTATTTTAGTTTTGTAGGTACGAGCAGAAAAAAAGAGCAAAAATCAATCAAAAAGATTTCCTTTCATGCCTTGTAGGAGTAGAGATAATTCAGAAAAATGATTGCACAACACCCCCACTACTTCACACAGCCAACCTTCTCTCTTCTTCGATGGCTGTGATTAAATAACCCTTAGGTGGACAACAAGACATATTTGAAGAACCTCAAGGGAAGAAGAAGAAGAAAACATTCCTCTAGAGCAAATGGCTACAAGCAGAAATGTTGGGAGCAGTACCTTGTCCAAAAACGAATTTGAAAATCAAATGGAAGATTTGAAGAGTGATATGAGGTAGTTTCTTGCCATGCAATTGGATACCCTGCGGATCCAAAGGAAGCAAGAGGAAGCCAAGAGGGTTTAGGCCATCTTTTGTCCCAGGTGCACTAGAAAGCATCCTAGGAACGAATGTCCAATGCACCCCCTAGAAGTGTGTTTCATCTGTGAAGAATACCATCCTACGAATCAGTGCCCTTCCTTGCCTGGACTTAAAGCTGCATATCAGAGAGCCAAAGGAGCCACTGAATCACTCTATTATATGAACCAAAGGAGGCCACATGGACCCATACCCTACCAGGAGGGAATGCAAGGGACATCCCAGACCCATTATAACCCTTATCAAGCCACTTCCATGCCTTCTTGGGGTCCCCCTGCTAATTCTTCCTGGTCCACACCCCCTCCTTGGTCGTATCCTCCTCAATACCATGCTTCTCTAGTTGCTCATTCGTTTCATTCTTATGCTCAGCCACAGCCTCAGTGGAATGCACCTCCTCAGGGGTGGAGGCCCCAGGACAACTCTCCTCCCGCTCATTTGCCTCAACCACCTGCCCAACCACAACCCCATCACCATCCATCTCAAATATATACCCCCACTCAACTACCCGTACCACCATTTCCAAACCTGCACATTGGAATAGCTCAACCCAATTGCAAAGCTGAGGCACAACATGTCTAAATGACTCCTCTTGAGCTCGATGATCTTCACCATAGCTCAGGAAGAGTATTGCAAAAAAGAGATTATATTGATAACACTAAAGGATCACATCCAGCAAAAGAAGATTCAAGAGAGGAGAACAAAGAACCATGGGCTGCACTTGCTGAAGAGAAGAGATCAGAATCAGAGATCGAGAAAGCTCCCTCATGGTTACCATCAAATCCTCCATGTAGTCAAGAGAAAAATCAACAAAAAGAGGAAGATGAGAAGGTCATGATAGAAGGTGACATGAAGAATGATCCAGATCAGCAAGAAGACCAAGGATATCAGAGCTATATTGAGATATGGTTTCAGATGGTCACTAAGTTGCAGCGGTACTCTCTTCCTCAGCTATGTTTGATCCCTTCAAATTCAGATCATTTGGTCTCTGAAATCTAGATAGTTGTCAAAGCATGCATTTCAAGCCTCCACATCATCTTGTCTCTAATCTCGATGTGCACATGGCTCCATTGGAAGTATTCTTATACTTGAAAAGAATTTTGTTTTTCAAGTAGGGTAGGGTAGAAAAAAGAGAAAAAAGAGAGAATGAAAAAAAAAAAAAAAATGAAAAAAATGGAAATAAGAGGAAAAATCTAAGGTGAAAACCTCCTCGGAGGCACCTTAGATTGGCTCATTGATTGAAAACCTCCATGAGGCAGTCAATGGTTTGGAAAAAAGAAGAAAAAGAGAATAAGATCCCTGGGTGAAAACCTCCCTTGGAGGTGCCCAAGGCAGGAAATTAGGGTGAAAACCTCCATGAGGCGCCCTAGTTGTTTTCAAAAAAAAAAATGAAAAAAGAAAAAAAAGGAAAAAGAAAAAAGAAAGCAGGACTAATCTCTGTGAAAAATTGTGGGTTGCAATGAATACTTTGCAGGAAAAGAGGGGCATGCAAAAAGAGGACAGGAGTCTGTACCAGGCTCCAAGACATCCCTTAAGACACTCCCTCCATGGCCACTCACCTCTCCTAGGATTTGGTCACATTCAGGTCAAGATTTGGCTTTCTACAAGAAGTTCCAGGCTTTTCTACAGGAAGTTCCAGGCGTTTCTACAGGAAGTTCTGAAACATCCTATAGAACCTTCGGACGAACCAAATTCAATTTTAAAAGGGAATCTGTTGGTTAGGCCTGCAAGCACCCCTGTTTCCATCCCTCACCTTTCTCCATCATTTTTTTCCACCTCATTGTGCTTCTACAGGAAGTTCCTGTAGAAATTAAAGGAAGCTAGAAATGGATTTCAAGAAGGTAGTTTGGCGAACATGATAGCTTCCTCAAGGGTTCAGAATTCCTCCTGCAATCTTCAAACTCCTCTTCCATCATCTCCATGCCTGCATCACAACCCAGGCTCATTTTTTTACCATGCAAAAACTTGTAGAATGCTTTGAAGAAAAAATACATAGAACAGAATTTGTTTCTTCCCTAGCTTGAAAACCATGCATCCATTTAAAGAACCATTTTACGGGGACTTGTACAGGGATGATGGAAACATGCCCGAGCAGTTTCAGCCAATTTTGGTGCACGATTTCCAAGAAATCTGCCTCCATCACCGTCAGCCATATTTTCATTTTCTCCATATCCGTTCATCCATTTCAAAACCTGTTTCATGGGGAGATGCACATGGGTGATAGTATCCTACCCAAGAAGTTTCAGTCGATTCCGATGCATGGTTTCTAAGAAATTGATCTCTGTAATCTTCAACTATTTTCCATTTTTCTCGAAATCTGTGCATCCATTGATCGCAATTTTTCTATGGGAGGTGCATCATGATGATAGGAACATGCTCAGCAAGTTTCAGATCGATCCGATCTATCGTTCAGGAGCAATAGCGAAAACACGTTTCTATCCTGTGGAAAATCAACATCAGCAGCTTGAGGGTGCAGATCTGAATGTGGAAGCTAGCTCCTGTAGTGTGGATCCGACCAGAGGATACCTGCACAAGAAAACAACCATGAATCAACAACCAAGCCATCATGCAACCACCGAAACAAATGCATGCTGCAGCAAAAAGCACCTCACAACAACCATTCGACTTCCAAGTATGTGACTAAAACTTGTTCCTCTATTGCATGAATATAATTGAAGAACTGCATGAACGAATGGAATGGTGGGATTAAGCCTCGAATCTAGCAAGGTTAACCCAACATTTCCTTCTCTAGCGCTCAACCGGAAGTCATGCAGTAGACGTGGACGGTCGACTCACGTGAAAATTAAAACAACTGGGAGTGTTGGCCGTTTAAACCTCATTGCAATTGATGGTAGTGATTACAGGGGGAAAACATACAGTTCATGAACAACACTACCATCTGCATGTGGCCACGTACACCTGGCTACTTCACTCCCTCACCACAAATCACGCAGCAATTACAAAAATTCTCGGCTGACTCTCACCACCCTTTGTTCAACTGCGGTCAAACCTGGAGCACGCGTCCACCACGTCCAGATTAGTTAACCAGCGGTCCTCTGCAAGATTCCTACCTAATTTCTTGAGATTTATGCCGTTTTTTTTTTAAATTCCTGCCTATCGGGCTCTACAGGAAGCGCAGTTTCATTCTACAGGAAGTCTTCTACAGGAAACGCAGAAAACAACCATGCAGAAAGAAAACCTGGGATTTTCGGCAAATTTCAAGCTCCAAACGAGGTAGGATCGGGGAAACTTCGTTGTGCATGATTTGTTGGTGCAAAATGGTGAATTGAACACGGAATTAAATTTAAAAAATGAGAGGAAAAGTCTGCCTGCACATTGAAAAAAGGTGAAAAGTCTGCTTGCATATTTTCTGAGTTCTACACAGTTCTTTTTTTCCCTCTGCATTCGAAGTCTAACTTCTTCTTTCTCACCTTCTTCTGAAAAGAGAGATGCAACCATAGGAACTAAGCCTGTGTGGAAGAATGAATTTGCAAGACTGTCCACTTTCTAGAAAAAAACTATGTTATTTGTTCTCTGATCTGTAAAAAAAAAAATTGATTTCTTTTCAAAAAAACTAAGAAGAAAATTCAGGTTGGAAAAGTTTGAAGAGAGCAAAAAATTATAAGTTGTTGTTGTGAAAAACACGAACATCCCAGGAGCAATAACAAGTTTACAAGAGGGGCAATGAGCTGTCTTTTTAGAAGAAAACATGGGTTTTGTAAAATTTCTGGCTTCAAGAGAAGAAGAAAACAAACAATTTTATTTGTTGCATGTTTATGCAAAAGAAGCGATGCAATTCTAGGGAAGAATCAAGCCTAAATAATGTGAAAAAACCAATGATGAGGGAGCATAAATCATTCAAGCAGAGGGCAAAACAAAGGAAGAATAGAAAATAAAAAGACTACAGCAGAGAAGGCAGAAGCTAAACAAGATGAGAAGAAAGCCAAAACAGAGCGTGAGGAAGCAAGCTAACAGAGGCAGAGAAGACAAAAGAAGAGGGAAAAAAGGAGGAAGAGCCACATCCAGCCAAGCAAACCAAAACAGTTAAAACAGTTTCTACAGGAAGCATGAAAACCGTTTCTACAGGAAGCCAGAAAACAGTCAGCACAGAACTTTCTACAGGAAGTCTAGAAACAGAGGAACAAAAAGGGAAAATCACCTGAGATTTTGGCCAGGGAGGCAGTAGCCATGCTTGCCACCATTAGCACACCTCCAAGACCAAAAAGGAAGAGAAAGAGGCAAACCTCCATGTACTTTATAGTGAAAAAGGAGCACACGGATAAAAGTGGGCAGACCCAAACCACAGTCAAAGGAGCAAATTGTCATTAAGGACACAAAAGCTAAACAAAAGGAGGAGCCTCCTTCAAAGGCATCCATCACCTATGAATGGGGAAGCCCGAAGACATCCACCTGGAGAGAAAGAATGAAAATTTTGGACACAAAGGCCTCTCTACAGGATGCTGAGACAGTTCTACAGGAAGCTAAGAATTCTCTAGGAAAAGGAGCACAGGCAGTGGGAAGAAGCATAGAGAAAAGCATGGTTTCATGACCAAGAAGAGGACATCACTTCAGAAGCTTGGCATGACAGGGAGGCCACCAAGGCCATCAAAGATGAGGAGATAGATTAGTTGCTCAGAGGATGAGCAACACTTTCAATAGGGCAACGACGCGAAAAAGAGTGGTGGGCCCCAGTATTGTAGCAATAATGTTGCAACTCCTAGGGCTCCCTTCTTTAATTTTATCAACCCGGTAGTTCGTAACAAACTTGGAAGCGACAGTGCTGTATGCACAAGTACTAGCTCTTGCCGCAGCTGTCACTTGGTCAGCTGGCACAAGTCCACTAGGAGCTTAATCCAACTTCTATGAGCTCTGAGAAGAAGCTTTTTAACTGATGGACAAAAGCTAACTCAAAGAAGGCTGATCTACTTGCAAAAAGAAACTGGAAAGCTGAAAGGAAACGTAAACCCTAGCAAACCCTAATTTTACCAGCTATCCCTACCGATGCAAGAAAGAGGATGCAAGCTATTGAAATAAATTCCATTGACTTCTAGAAAGGTAAATACATGTATCTAAGCTACTTCTATAGTAACATCTGAAAAAAACATCTTTTTGTATTTTTGAATAAGTTGACAGAATTATCATGCATGCGATTTGACTATTTTGACTGTGCAGAGGTGGATTGGCGAGAGGAAATTCTTGGAGGAGGTCGGGAAGGTTCAAAGAGGGCCTAAGGGGTCCCTAACACCCTTCCAAAGAGTTTCACAGAGTTTGGCTATCAAGAAACCTCATTCGTGAGCTTCTACAGGAAGTCTGCAGGGGTTCTATAGGATGTCTGTGATTTTCTACAGGATGTTTGTAATTTTTCTACAGGATTTTCAGAAATCGGATTTTGGAGGATGGATGGAGGAAGAAAGATGAAGGATTGGGTATGGAGGTAGGATAAGGGTTGGAGGTGGTCCAGGACTTGGTGGATGGAGTTGAGGAAAGATGTAGATGGCTGGATTTGTTCAAGGAGGACTGAAGCAATGATGCACAAAAACTAGGGTTATGTGAGCAAATGGAAAATGTAAGGGAAGAAGCTAAGTTGACGGATGGAGTAGATGGGTTTGATGGAGTATGGGTAGGCAGAGAAGTGGTACAGGTGCTCTGCAAGTCGTTTTCCCAACTAGACAAATGAAGACTTGGAAAATCAAGAAGCTAATTACTTTAACCTAATTTGACCTAGATAACAACAAAGAAATGGAACATAAGTTTATTTGCACTGAAACCATGTATACCAACTATGCAGCGAAGCAATCAAGACTCTGAACATGTAACCAACTTCTGCAAATAAAAATCGAACACTAATACTTGCATGGCGAAGCAAAGACTGTGCTTTTGTTGGCAGCAAGGTCACCTTCATCCCAACTCCTGATCCCACTGAGGGAGAGGTGAAATCAGAGGTTCTTGATGGCCTTTTTCTGAAGCTCTTCCCTGTTAATAACCTATCAACTCAATCTGAACATAAAAATCCTTTTTAATCATCAAAAGCAATCTAAATAACAAAGAAATATTTAAATCTAAATAGCAGATTTTATTCTAAGAATGCAGCAAAAGCACATAAAGATAAATAAAGGAGGTACTAGGCACTTGAGATGGGCCCAACCCTAAGAGCTACAGCCTCTTAAGAGAGATTTAGATCTGGTGCAAAGTTGGATTCATTTTTATTGATCAAAAGAATAGTTACATTCCAAAAACTGTCCACAAGGAAAACTTGAAAATGTGTTGAAATGCAAAGCTAATCTACTGCCTAAAAAATGACTAAAATCGAACTACACACTAGCTAAATTCTGCCTACAAAGTGACTAACTGAAATGAGGCCCTAAGCCCTCTTATTTATACAAATTGAGGACCCCAACAACCCTCCTAAACTTTAGGAACTCGGCTGCCAAAACTTGTAGTTAACAACACTTTTACTAGCACTTGCTCAGCTGCCCTTCTGATAATTGATTTGGTGGCCCTTGAACTCCGAGCTGATGGTGTAGAATTCAAGGTAAGGGCCCATAAATGAAGGGGACACCTTCCTACAAATCCTCTCCATTGTTCTCCCACGAATTTGGCTGCCAAGTGCTCATTAAAACCTTTGATTTTGTCTCCAAATTGACCAAAAAGACTACACAAAGCACACATTAGACTTGTTGGCATAATGACTAACCCAATTCACTCTATTAGTATAAATATAATAAAAAACATGCAATAAAATAATGAGAATGGTGGATTAAGTCGAATTAGGAGGCTGAATGAGCCCATATAATTATCCATTTTTGGGGCTCATCAACAAGTATGGAACCCATGTGGATTACATGGCCTACTCATTGTTCGCTTTCACGCTTCAAGGGAATCCATTTCAATGGTGTGTCACACTACCAAATGCTTCTATTCACTCTTCTAATCAGTTGGTTGGAGAGGTAGACCATGCTTTCAATCATTATGACCATAAAGCACTCCAAAATAAAATTTTGCAATTATAGAAAGCACTTGATGAATCCCTTGTGCAATTTTGGGATCGCTTTCGTAATATTGCATTTCAAATCCCAGAAGATGAAATTGATTGGAAATTACTTCGTTAAATATTCAGTATCTTCTTCACATATCCAAAAATAACAAGTATTAGAATCATTCAAACCCCTCCCAACATACCTTAGTGTTAGAACTGCCAAATCTAAGATTGACAGGGTTACTGGCACAAGTGCCTGTTCATCTTCTTCTCATCAAACAACTCTAGCTCTGTAGTGCAAGGTGGGAGAAGGTGCACGCACATATGTTGAAATGTCACATTTTCCCACCTCACATGCTTTTGATTTCTATGTATATTTTGCGTGCAATCCTGTTGGTTGTCACGGGAAATTGTTTCCTCAACCTCCGTCCCCACATTTTGTTGATCCTTCAGATTGTACTATGTTATGTTCTTCCATTCCGGATTCCACACTTATTGTTCACGAGGATGAAGTTTTCGACATAGTTGGTGTTGAGCAGCCAACCTGCACTACCATTTATGATGGGTATGTGTGAGAATCTAAAGAAGAACTTGCGATGAAGGATGACCTTCTTTTGTCTGCACCTCATCCGCTTTTTCCTAACATCTTTTGTGATTCTGCCATATTCAATTTTCCTTGTGATAATTCATTACTGAATGTATCTACTTCCAATCATTCACAAAACACACCGGATGTCAGTATTTCATTGCATAGCAGAGCGGACACATCTTTTCTTACAAATCCACTCAATATTTCATATGTCATTTCTGGAAATGTAGAGGGTGAACATTCTTGTTTCTCATCAACCCCTCTGTAGGATTTGTCAAATCATGAGGATGTTGATGAACATATCAAATTCTCTGATCGTGGCTATTGTGATATCTTCACTAGTTCATTCGATCACAATGTTGATTCACATGTTGTTGATCTATCTAAGACACCAGTCTTTGATGATCTACCCGCTGATGAAGTGGAAACCCCGCAGGCTATTAAGGCACTTTAGCTCGAGTTGATGGTTATGTGAAGTCCTCGTTGTCTTGAGGATAGTTCCATTTCTGTTCAAAAATTTGTTGAAACACCCAAGGCTCCTCACAACTCTCCTGTTTGCATTGAAGATCAATCTAGTTCATAGATTTCACTTCCTCCACTTGTATCACACAATCCCATTGCTCACGCATTGGAGGAATCTTACACAACGAGAACTCTCACAAAATGTAAGTTGTATTTATTTCTCATGTTTGCTCATTTGTCACAATCGAAAGAGTGTACGTGCTTACTTTCCGCGTCTAATGTGTTGCATAACCATGATACATCCATAGAATTCTTATCTTGCGCTTTTACTCTTTTCTTCTCTATGGATGCTTTTAAACTTGGAGCGTGTTGGTCTTCACTGTTATATCTTTCTTATTTGTTGGTTAACATACTTATGTTTCTTGTTAACCATGCCTTCACCAACATGGGTAAACCAATGCGTCGGTGGATGCATTGGAAATATCACTTTATGTGAGCAAGCCCATGTGCTGTTTATTTTAGGGGTAGGAGTAGTGTTTTCTTTCCTGTTTGCTTTGTTTTCATGTTTTCTTTGCTTAATTTGTTTGGTTTGCTTGCTTGCTTGCTTTGCTTACTTGTTTTGCTTTTGTTTTACTTTCTCCCTTTGTTTGGTTTTTGTTTGCTTGTTTGTACTCGTAGGTTAGTTCCATGTGAAACCGTGTTTGGCTCTTAAGACAAGCAAGGTGAAGTATAAGAGGACTTGTGAAAGCCATCAAAACTTGGTTCTCTGTTGTCCTCTGTCTTTATGAGGATCTTGTTGTCTTTAGTCTATGATACCCTGATGGAAAATACGTTATGTTCAGAGTGAGTCTTGGTGAAAACACAATGCTTACACTTTTAACTAGTACCACCTAATCTAATCAGTTATTCTATTATTCAGTTAACCCTTGTCAGCTCAGTCAAGTAGAGTAGGGCGAGGGGGACAACCTTAACAAGTATGTAAAAAATATATATAACATAATTCTATGAAGGAACAACCTCTTCTGCTCAAAATAAATCAGGGTCCCTCTTTCGCCTCACGAAAATAAATAAGTGCCTATGCACAATTATTTGAAAAATGAAAAATGAAAAATGAAAAAATGAAATAAAGGCGAAAGAAGAGAAAGGATTCCTACGCAGATAGGTGATGCAAGTAACTCTGTTGGGGTAGTGACTAGGTCGTTGGCAGCGAAGTGATGCTTGTGTTCCTATGTGACTCCACTGAGGAATTGTCCAGGCCTATTGGCAGTGGAGCAACACCAGAGATGAAACTAAAACTCTGACAGTTATATTACTTATGCACCAATATACTCCTCATCCCCAATTGAAACAACTAAGTTGACTTGGATTGGTATGTGTGCTGACCAATCAAGAGAATGGTAGGTGTTATATCTTTCACTCAAGCTAGTGAGGAAGCCACGACGATCAAGGAATCGAACAATACTTACGGAGGAGTTATACTTTATTTACACAAAACAAGGTCCACTCAGAGAACTGGAGTTCTACCAGTGTGTCGCTAATGTTGTAGCGACTACAACCACCCTCCAAAATTTTTCCTTCGCTTCGTTTTGGAGCCTCCCTCTTGAATATCTTAGAATTTATCCTGCACTAATCAGGTACTTCTATTTGAATTGATTTTATCTTTTTCTTAACAACTTGTGTTCACTTACTTGTCCTATCGAATAACTACAAGCTGATATAGCACTTGGTTCACATCTGGTCTTTGTGATGTCTGGGAAAATTGTGTAATCCTAGAGGGTAGTCTGTCTTCCCCTCAAGAATTGCATAGAGCAGTCCAACAAATTCCTTTCACTCATAAATTGCACAATGCAGGCAGCCAACCTTGCTCTAGAAAACTGCACAGAGTAGGCCAACAACCTTGCTCCAAGAAATTGCACAGAGCAGGTAATCCAACCTTGCTCTAGAAAATTACGCAAACCATCCCGACAGTGAGCTGAGGCTAAAAATTATGTTGACCTAGCAGGTAGCCAACCTTGCTATGGGAAACTGCGTAGAACTGAGAGACAACCTCAGCCACTTAGCCCAGAAACAATGCATAAGATTTTCCTTTGTGGTTGTATGTTGCATGTGCCGACAGGTTGCCAAGTTCCCTCTATAACTATGCAATCCTTCCTCACATGCTTGGCAGTTTCTTTTGAAAAAGAAAAAAGAAAAAAAGTGAAAAATCATCCCTTGATTTTAGGGATCTATTTTTAGGAGCTAGGAGTTACATGCAAAGTTGATTTTAGAAACTTCCCGCCAAGTGTCAGTTTTTCCTAGATTTGTGGCATGTGGGTCATAAACCCTAAATATCTCTAATCTATTTAATGGACACCTCAAAGCTCATTCTTCACATTCGATCTTGGAGCTTTGGAATTCCCGAGGAATATATGAACCTCTGGCATAGTCGGTGCAACTTTTCTGGGTAAGTTTTTCTTTTCATGTCATTTGTCACTTTTTATGTCACTTTTTATTTCTTGGCTTGTGTGAGTGCTGTTTTCCTTGTTTTATTAAATACATACTGTATTTTTCATGTATTTTAACTTGTAGAAATGTCGTTTCAAGTTTTGCATTGCATTTCCTTAGTGTCGCATGCATGACCCTATTTTTGCATTGATAGTCGTTGTTGCGACGACTCTCTTCATGAGATTCATCATATGTCCATTTGACTGATTTATGAAATTTCTTGGATTGCATGCATGTCTACTCACTTAGATATGCACCAACTTTGGACACACATTCATTCCTTCTCATTTTCAAGTTTCCCTTGGGCAAGGCTGGGTTGCCTTGGCCCAGATCTTGCTTCTCCTGGCATACACTGTGCATTCTCGGAAGTCAAGGTTCTACCTTGCCTCTAGGAATTGCACAAAGGCTACATGGCACTGGCCCAAGCAGTGCTCTGCTCATTTCTGGGAGACAATGCCCAATCCTACCCACTGGAACTGCACAATGCACAATTCCAACTAGCAACCCAACCAGATTGAACTGTGCATTGCGTAATTTCAGTAAACAATCAACCTCTCTAGACTACGCTTTGTGTAGTTCTAGTCAGCAATAGGGCTCACTGGCAGCTGGGACTGCACAATGTGCAATTCCTACTGGAAATCTCCCAACCTCTTAGAGTCAATGCTACGCAATCTTGTGCAGTAGTCACCCGGTTTGTTGCATGATCAATTCTTAAGTTGCTTTATGTTTTAGCTGACATTGGCTTGCCGTGAGTGTCTTATCTATCTCCAAGTACTACATGTGTTGAAAAAATTCTCAGTATTACATATAACATGGCCTCTAAGAGAGCTGGATCAAAGGACACAATTGAGAGCAATACTGGTGATGTGGTTGAACAAGTATCGATGAGCTTACCCGTGTATGTAGACACACACCTGTTCATTGAGAAAGACAACAAGATCACATGGAAATATATCAATAACATATTCTAAGGTAGATTTGAGGAGAATCTGGAGGACTGACAAGTCTATGTCAACATTCATAAATCAAGTTTCTACAAGGTTTTGTGTAGGTATCCTTTATTCCCATGCAGAGACATGATCCACTGGATTGTCTCACACACTGATCCTGAGACAATGGTACTGAGTAGTGTCAGTGGAGTAGAGCTTGCCACCTTCAGGGCAGAGGAGTACCAACATATATATCATTTTCTGCCGCTGGTTAACCATTTGGATGCACCATTCTACACTCCTAACAACAACATGAACATAAGAGATATCTTGAAGCATTGGGTCAGAGAGGAATCAAAGTTCAAGATGAATCCAAACTAGATTTATAAGACGAAGACACTAAGGAAGGCTTATCAACTCTTTGTAATCTCTTCATGTTGTTTATATGGCCAAGAGAGCACAAAGACTTTGCCACAGTGTTGGGTGATTATATTGGATCAATTGGCAAGTGAAGAAAGACCTTTCAACTGGTTTGACATGTTGGCTCTCCAACTGAAAGTGCATGTATCAAATGCTTGGAATCCACCCAAGGATCAACAAGCAATATTATTCATGTCCGCATACCTGTTTGATGCAATCCATTTTCATCAAGAGTTTCCTAGCATGGGTTGGGCATGGACACCTTTAGAGAATGTTGTGAATGTATATTACAAATTTCTCTCTGAGTGAAGCTACCATGGAGTCATGGCAAGATTATCTGACCACTTCATTGCCCCGTTGTACATGATGAGCTTTGAAAAAGATCCACCTTGCATGTCCTAGGCAACAATGGAAGCATTACTTAGCATTGTAGATTGGTATGCTTCACTCGAAGGAATGTTCATCAAAATGTACAGTGTGAAGAAGGCTCCACTTGTTTTGCCAAAGTTTGCCATGGACAAACTGGTCATGCAGGAGGTTGCATACCACATCTCCACAGGGTTTTCGGGAGGGCTGCACAGGAAGAAGAAGGAACCATGGCCTACTCTTCCTTTGCAGATCAGGTTGTATGAGATCCATAATTTGAAATATGTTGATGTCAAGGTCGAAGACTTCAAGAGGTTTAAGTTCAACACAAAGAGTTTCAATCCATACAACCCTCACTGCATATGCAAAGAACACTGTGTGAAGGTGTATGACCCTTGGATCCATGGGGCGTGTCATTGGCCAGAGGAAGATCCTTAGAGGTATTACTATAACTCCTCTAGGCTCAATGAATTGGTCAACATGGTTGTAGAGTGGGTCATAGTGATCAAGGCAGCAACACCACAGAGATCAATAACAATCACAACAACAGTGAGCAACAAACCAACACAAGACAAAGGCGAGAGGAAGATTGCTGAAAGTACAAAGGTAGAACAAAGCTACAACTTTAAGGAGGATCCACTTGTTGAAAAGGTAGCTTTGGAGATAGAGGAAAAGAGGGGAAAACGTGTGAGGAGAGTAGCAAGGAAGAACAGAGAGAAAAAAATATTAGAAGAGACAAAGAAGAAGTTGCAGGAAGTTGAGTAGAAGCTCAATGAATAACAAAGGTTGCATAGAATAGAGAAGGAGTCGCAACAGGAAGAGGAACATGAATAGGAATAGGAGGAAGTACAAGGCACACAAATAGATAAAATTGTGCCCATACAGGTTGAAGACTTATATCCACCAACAGTGGATGATTAACAGGGTGAGGATTTGTGAGTAAAGGAACTTGCTCAATAGGATGAACCGATGGACACAGAGATCAAATAGTCGGAACAAGACTAGGAGACTGACCTCATGCCAAAATAAACTGAGGTCACCCCACAGGCATCACCAACTCCAACAGCAGAGAAAGTCCCAAGTGAACAAGGAGATATTGTTCTCCTTGATGATGATCTAGGAGTAGATGTGTACAACATAGCCTTTGATGAGTCACATCACAAAGTTGTACAAGCACATAGAGCACATATCTTGGATGATCATACATCACCTGTGCAATTTGAAGAAAAGGTGATTGTGTCAGATGTGTGAAGACATCCAGTTGCCTTGGCTGATGCTATGAAGGCCTATGCCGAAGCCACAAGTTCAAGTTTAAAGTTCTTGATAACAGAAAATGAGCACATGGATAAGGACTTGCAAGCAGTCAAGAAGAGGGAAGAACAATCAATAAGATCCACCATATTAGAGATGAAGAAAGCCATACTTGCTGATGTATTGACTCTTGAGTCAGTAATGCAGAAACTATATGACAGATTCATCACCGTCCACATGGTAGTTGTCCATCTACACGGTGATCAGCAGCATTGCATCAAGATTACGTACACACTCATAGGCATACGTGCCATTGTTTATCATGTACATACATGGACAATGAGGTACAAGGGATCCTCGTTCTCCTTTCATAATACGATTAAGCCACAGGCGGAGTTGGAGAAAGCACACATCTGGAGTTAGATCTAGAACTATGAGGAACTCTCGCCGCTCATCACCAACATCGAGGCTTCATATGTATGGTTGTTCAGGAGTTTGGATGTCTTGGTGAGAAAGCATGGAACCCTGTCAATTGGAACACTCACCGAGGACAAATAGAAGATCCAAGTCTGAATGGAGCTTGACACGTACTTTGATCAGTTGATGCTCATGGCCATTAGTGCAGATTTGGAGATCAACACAGAGAACATGCATAGATATGTTGCCGGTCCGGTCATGCTCAGGACTAAGCTGCGCATGTTACAAGACGAGTTGGACAAAGGCTCTAGATCAGTATACCTGGATGTGATGGAGGCAAGGGTTCGTTTCCAGAAATACATCACCAAATTGTACGTGGACACCATTATGCACTACCAACTTGGCACCAATTCATCACTGAAGATCACAGAGAGAATGTTGACAAGTTGGTCTTCCCACAACCATCTGAGTCTTAGTGTTTTCTTGTTTGGTTGACTCAAGTTTGGTTGAATCAAGCCTATTTTTTTTCCCACATGGGTATATGTGGAAAATATATTATTATTGTAAACATGATGTAAAGTGAAATTCCAAGTGTCATTAGTGGAATGAAAATAGTCATATGTAATGCAAAGAGTTATGTCATGAAGTTTAAGAGTCATGAGGGTAGTCCAAGAGTCACAAAGGGGAATGTCAAGGGTCACCCCAAGCTTTGCTATAAATAAAACCTTGTAACTCATACAATAGGCTTTTGAGAGCCAAGATTTTGCTAGGTGTTGGCTTGAGGGTGCCTAACCTAGGTTCAAAGTTATTTAGCCAAAAAATCCCTACACTACTGGCCCTTTCAACGTCAGCCCTCAAAGATCGAACTGAAGTCTCACCCGAAGTAGTATGGGGGGATGCTGGAACCAAGTTTCTGCACCCTTGAGATGTCTGTGGTGATGATTTAGTCCATCTATGCTTATCTTTGCGTAGGTTACTTCACGCACTATTCTAACCTTCAATACCCTCGTGATCTGTTATAATCACCTTTTGCACAACCCTAACCAGGGGCTGAGATGCTTTCATGCTGCTATGGCAACAAACTGCACTATTTCCCCAAACTACATGATGAATATTACTTATCTTCTTACATATGTTAGTCAACTTCGCATAAACAGATATTCTATCTTGTATTTACTTAATCAACACATTCATACATATTCGCGCGTCATATACGCATTAAAAGGGCAATGTTTATTCAATGTAATAGATGCATAAAATAGGAAATAAATACACAAAATGGATATGCAACTTCTCTTTGTTAATGCTACAACTATTACAGACTTGACTCGCCCTGCGCACTCAGCTACAAGGTTCCGCGCACTCAGCTATGGACTGCTAGGCCTATGCACACTCAGCTACAGAGCCTTCTCCTACTCTATAACCCAAAACTAGACTTTACACTTCAGATATGACTCAACTCTTCATCCTTAGAGCTGCTCTTCCATGATTTTGTTAACTACTTAGAGCCTCGCTCTATTTATACAATCCCATGGTCCGCGGACCATGGGCAGATCTCTATAGCTGACATTACATTACAAAATTGAGGGCAGATAACTGTTGGCTTATATGGGCCTGACCCAGGTTCGGAAGAGTTATTTAGCCAAACAAATACCACAGCTACCAGCCCTTTCAGAAACAGCGTGTGGAGCGCGGACTGAGGTCTCACCCGAGGTAGTAGGGGAGGGTGCTGGAACTAGGTTTCCACACCCTTGGGATGTCTAGATGTGGTCTAGAGGCTTTGCGCCCTATTCTACAGCCTCACGCTGCTCTACTTCCACGCAGTTCCGAAACAGGGCTACTTTTCTATACTAATTACGTAATGGTTTGTTATAGATCAGATTTACTTATGAGGGTCTTTAAGCAAACATTTAGCCAAGATAACCAGTGCGCCTACTTAACAGAGATACAGATTTGTATTAACCCAAAACATAAGCATGCACATAAAGAATCAATAGAAATACCAATCATAAATTAACCAAATCTGCAATAGCTCAGATTATCACAGAGCTTCCAAAATCAACTTATCTTTCTTTCCACTTTATCACCAATATATCTAGATCCACCCTATGCACTCAGTTGCAGGGGTCCGCGCACATAGCTGCGAAATTTACCAGGCCTCTATGCACACAGCTATAGAGCCTCTATCTACTACCCAATATCCTCGACTCAGACTTACAGATGCTCCAAAACTCCTTAGCTCATGCACCCATTACCATTCAGATCATTCATCATCCAAAAAATAATTGCCCCTAACCATAGAGCCTTGCTCTATTTATACCTTTCCATGGTTTGCGAACCATGGGCGGGTAGACTCAATTTACATTTCTTTACATTATTTTTGGGTGGACTACCCTTTGACTCAACTTATTACAAATCACGCTCTGCGCATCCCGCGGAGTCTTTACCCTATCTTTACCCAAAATTTTGGGCTTTGTGCCCCATGACCGTTATGTGGGGCTTCTGCTACCCAACAGTCCCCCAACACAATCATCGTGACTCATCCCGAGTCACTCACTGGTGCAGTGAGATGCGCTGCCTTGGCTTCACGGTTCACCTCCTCTTCGAGTGATGCTCTTCATCCTACTGCTTCTTTGTTGTCTCCTGCAACACTCCGTTTGGCTCCTACTTCATTGTTATTACCAATTATTGCAACCAATAATGCTCATTCTACTCTTCTCGGTTAACACAGAACACCCCCTCATAGGATTTTAGCTCTAGCGGGGGAGTCGCATACGGGACCTCCTTGTACCACCATAGCCACTTTCTTCCTTCGTATCTTCTCTTTGCAATGTATACTGCAGCTTGTGTTGCAATTTCGCAAGACCCCTACTACTGTCCACGAGATCCCATTCCTCAAGGTACATCAGGGACGAGTTATTAACTGCATTTCTACCAGTGGTCTCTATCTTTCTAGCCTTTTGCTTTCTGTTGTAGTTCGCCGACCTTCCCCCGGGTGAGGCGGTAGCATCCAGACCAATTTTGCCTCGTGTCTTCCATTTTCTGGTACATCCCCTCTTGTTGATGCTGAACTCTATGTGGCGCCCTCAGCTGTCAACACCATGTTCCTCAGAGAGCCCTACCTTTCCATCAGCCAGATCACCACCCCTGGGCTTACTCCTTGTGCAGAGATAATGAAAAGTTCCATATTGATAACCAGCTTGTGTTTTCCAGAAGTGCAATTCGCCCGATGGAAGCCCCCCTGTGATTTATAAGCATTTTGAATTTCAAATTCATTGTCTCCTGCCTGTTCTGGCATCCTCGTGTTAAACCTGTGGTAGATCATTCCATACCTGGCTCGTACCCCTTCTCTTAATTACCCACCATCCACTCCCTTTTGCCATAATGTGGACATCGTGTCATGAATAGTGACAACAACGGTCATTTCTCCTCTTATCAACGCAACATCACAATCCTTTCTGCACAATCGCGACCCTTGTAATTGGCCAAATCTACGTGCACCCTGGCAATCGCGCATCCTTCCCCTAGTTTTCTTTATCTTCCCATGCTATCTTTCAACTGGCTGGAACGATGAGACTGTCCTTCGGAAAGTTAGTCAGGCGGTCGGCCCACCCGTGTAGAGCTTCATGCGACTGCCATTCACTCTTCCCAGGAATGGGTCTCCATTGAGTTTGGAAAGCTGAACCGCGCCCTCATTGGTAACTTCTTTGATGACATAGGATCCCAACCAATGCATTCGAAGTTTTCCAGGGAATTTCTCGAACTTGCTGTCATATAATAATACTAGATCATTCTCCTTGAAAGTGCATACCTTGATATGGCGATCATGCCACACTTTCTCTCATTGTTTCTGTACTCGCTGATGGAATCTAGCCAAAAACCTTTCCTCCTCTAGTTCTTCAAGCTGTGCGAGCCATTCCTTCAAAACCCCGCAGTCTGCCATACTTGTTATTACCAGAATTCGTAGACTAGGCATAATGTATTCCATAGGCATAATGACCTCCTTGCCATAGACTAACCGAAAAGGTGTCTGGCTCGTCAACTTCTTGCACGTGGTTCGGTATGCCCATAGTACAGCAGGGATGTGCAAGTCCCAGTCATTTCGCTGCGCATTACAGACCTTTGTCAACGCAGTCTCTAGAATTTTGTTGAATGCTTCAACGGTCCCATTTGCTTGTGGGTGATAAGGCGTACTCTATTGATGATATATTTGGAATTCCTCAGTGAGTGCACTAATCATTTCATTCAAAAAGTACATTCCGTGATTGCTCATGAGAATTTTGGGACATCCAAACCTTGTCAGCACATTCTCGAACAAAAACTTCATAGCTGTCGCAGCCGTGTAGTCCTTGACCAGCTGTGCCTCTGCCCATCGAGTCAAATATTTTGTCACGGTGATGATATAGCGTGCACTCCTCTTCCCCCATGGCGTGATAGGTCCTGCGAAGTCGATTGCCCACTTCTCGAATGGCTGTAGTGTCATCTGTAGCTGGAGTGGCATTTCATCCCTCCGCGATGGTTTCCCCATCCGTTGACATACATCAAAGGATTGGAAGTATGCTTTCGAATCTTGATGCAGAGTGGGTCACCATAATCTTGCATGAAGAATCTTCTGGGCTACAACGCGACCTGCATAATGTCCACTAGCAACCCCCCCATGTGCTTCGGCCAGGATCTGTCCTTGCTCGAACTCTGGGACATACCTATGTAATATTTTGTCGTTGCCCATTTTGTAGAGGTGCCCTGCAATCATGGTAAAGTCTGCTGCGTGTATCACTAATTCCTTCTTCTACTGAATAGAATATCCCTACGGCATAGTTCCTGTAGTTAAGAAATGGATTATATCCTCAAAGTGGCCATCCGCTACGCGCACTGCATACAGCTGTGCATCCAGGAGTTCGTCCTCTAAACTTGTGGGCTCTTCGCTGGTCTCAATTCGGGACAGGTGATCCAGGCCTGTGTTTAGACGTCCCAGCTTTACGACGACCTCAAAGTCATATTCTTGGAATAACAGTAACCACCTACAAATGCGCCCCCCAACACAGGCTTATTCACTAGGTATTTTAGCACCAAGTGATCAGTATACATCTTAAAGTGGCCTCTGAGTATATAGTGGCGGTATTTTTGAAGCGCGTATACCATCGCTAATCCCTCTCGCTCAGTAGTGGAGTAATTATTCACCACTTTTGACAACCGGCAACTTGCGAATCTAGTCTGGTGGTCAATTCCCTCCGCTCCTAGTTGAGTAAGTACTGCCCCCAACGTGATACATGACGCATCAACATGCACATGAAATTCGACATCCCATTTTGGAAAGACTAATATCGGGGCGGATGCCATCTTTTCCTTCAGCGTTTCTAGACTTTTGCTGCACTCCTCATTCCAACAATAAGTAGCATCCTTCTTCAGCAATTGTTACATTGGAGCCGTGATCTGGGCGTAGCTTTTTATAAACTTCCAATAGTAGCCCATGTGTCCCAATGTGGCACGTAGTTGTTTGACACTTCGCGGCCCTTGCAGATTGAGTATGACAATGATCTTTGCTGGATCTACCATCAAACCTTGCTTACAAACCACATGGCCAAGCAGGTTCCTGAAGGGGATGAGGAAAGTACACTTCTTTAGGTTTAGTGCAATCTAGTGTCGTCGGCAAGTATCCAACATTAATCGTAAGATTGCAGTATGCTTCTTCACCAGTCTGAATACGGTCCAGTCATCAAGGTAGACCTCTAAGAACTTGTGTATAAATTCCTTGAATGCAGCTACCACAATGCGGGAAAATATCGTCGGCGCATTCTTCAGTCCAAAGGGCATCACCGTATACTAAAAACAACCCCATTTTGTGGCGAATGTTGTTTTACTCCTGTCCTCTGGTGCGATCTTGATCTGGTGGTACCCGGAGAACTCGTCTGTGAAGGAGTAGGCTTCCTACATGATCTAGATTTAAACAGGAATGCAACAAATTATAGAGATAACTGTAAAAACAGAGATGCAGCGGAAATAATACTTCATTTCATTAATGTAAAATATTGAAATATGCTTACAAACAGGAATGGAAATAAACCAGCTAGGGCGATGGTAGCTTATCTCTGAGAGAGATGTGGCAACTACATGCCTCTGAACTATCTTACAATGAGGCTCAAGGGCCTTTTTACTATTGAACAATAAGAGCAAACCCTAAACAACCAAAACCCTAACCCAAGGAGATGTAACACCAAGAGTTTATGGGCCCCGTTGGGGTGAGTTGGACAACCAACTTCCCAGGGTCACGAATTGGTCATATTATCTCTATTTGACGCACATGATAGCCCATTGGAAAGACCTCTCTGAGGAATACGACGAAAAATACGATTTTAGACAGATAACCATTAGCGGTAGATTTCCTAAAAAACGTCGTTTAGGGCCTCAAAACGGCTCCGGAAGTTTAGGACCCAAAAAACTACTAAAAATAGTAAGCTGTGCTATAATTAAGGAAACTGAAAAACTAAAAGAAGCAATGGTGGGGGTCCAAGTGTAATTGGCGAGTGGCCACTAATATCCACTTGGATCATTCCTCCCCCCTTAGGAAGCAATGGTCCCCATTGCGTTGAGTTCCTCCATGAGATGAGAGAACTTCTGCTGAACTTGGTCCCTGGTGAGCCACTTGCCCTGGTGAAGGAGTTGGATTGCTTTGACAACTCGACACAGTTGGATATTCTGCTAGCGAATGTGCTTGATTTGTGTGTCCGTGATCCGATTAGTTTAAGCTTGTTCCATGAAATTTGGATTTAAATCTGTGGGTGTGAGCTGTTCTACAATGTCGGATGTGTCTAGTAATGGTGGAAAGTATGGCTGAAGGCGGTCCACATTGAACACTGGGTGCAGGCCAAGGAATGGGGGAATGCTCAACTCAAATGCATTATCTCCCACAGCCTTGGTAATGGTGTAAGGACCATATTAGAGTGGTTTGAGTTTTTGATAGGCTCCGGTAAGGCATTCCTTTTGCAAATGCAACTAGACTTTGTCACCCACCTGAAACCTGTGTGGCACCCGATGTTGATCGTGTCGCTGCTTGTACTTGGCATTTGATTTCTCTAGAATGTCATGGACCTACTAGAGAATATGTTGGATGTGCTCAATGAAGCTGTTTTCCTCATCTGTTTCGAACTGGACATGAGCCGAATTTGCGTGAGTAGCTGCAAATGGCATGACCACATCAATGGGACATAGTGGCTGGAATCCCAAGCCCACTTAAAAAGGGCTGTGGCCAGTCGAGTTGTGGAGAGCTTAGTTATAGCTGTGTTGAACATAGGGGAGGCTCTCGTCCCATGTGTGTGGGTGCTTTGAGTTGTACGCACGTAGAATGTGTATGATCATCTTGTTGACAACCTCTGTCTGACCATTAGTTTGAGCATGGCAGGCTGTGGACTTAGTGAGTTTGGTGTCTAGCATCGACCAGAGACTGGACCAAAATGTACTGAGGAACCTGCTATCCCGATCTGAGATGATAGGCTGTGGGATCCCAAAGTGTACCCACACTCGTTCAAAGAAGAGTTTAGCAATGGCTTCTGCTGTGATATTCTTCTTGCAGGCCATCATAATGGCCATCTTCGAGAACCCGTCGACGATCACAAAAACATGATCATTTCCATGCTTAGTGGAAGGAAGGCCTGACATGTAATCCATGGAGATGGATTCCCAAGGTCGACTAGGGGTAGGAAGCGGGGTATAGAGGCCTTGCTTCTTGATGGTCGGTTTGGCAATGGTGCAGGCAGTGCATGATTTGATGTACTTCCTGACATCCTGTCGAAGATTCCGCCAATAGAAATACTTCTACACTAATGCCACCATTTTTTCGACCCCAAAATTTCCAACAGCCCGACTATAGTGTGCTTCCCAAATCATCTTGGCATGCTGGCTTGAAGGAACACAAAGGTGACCTAGGTGGCATAACAGGGTATCCTGGAGGTGAAATTCTGGAACATGCTGACCCTCCAAGGGTGTCTGGTATGTGTGGTTGAATTTTGGGTCGCTTTTGTAGAGAAGTGGCCAATCAGAAGTCTCATGCCCACAATAGTAGAGCACGATGGTTAACGCCATGATCGGTGGTCAACTAAGGCAATCTGCAACATTATTGGTGTTGCCCTTCTTATACTTGATATTCAAATGGAACTGTTGCAGGTATGTGGACCACTTCTGATGGTGATCATTCTGCAATTTCCCTTGGGTTTGTATGAACTACAGGGGTTGGTGGTCTGTGTGGATGACCGTTTCCTTCCCCAAAATGTAATGCTTCCATTGTTGGTAGGCCTGCACAATGGAATACATCTCTTTGTCATAATTGGGATAATTCCAGACTGTGTCTGAAAGTGTCTCACTGTGATATGCCACTGGATGCCCGTGTTGAGTAAGGACTACCCAATAGCATAGTCAGAGGCATCTGTCTCGACCTCAAATGGTTGTTGCAAGTCTAGTAATGCAAGAACTAGTGCTGAGCAGAGGGCATCTTTCAACTCTGTGAATGCCTTCTGTTGAGATTCAGACCAATTTTTTTTTTCTTTCGCTCCTCCCTTGGTGACCTGACTCAAGGGCCAAGTGATATGAGAAAATCCCAACACGAACCTGCGGTAGAAGTTGGCAAGGCCTAGAAAGCTGCGAATCTCTATCAGAGTGGTTGGAGATGGCCAATCTCAAATTACTTGGATCTTGGTTGGATCCACATGCATCCCCTGTTCATCAATAATGTATCCCAGATACTGAACCTGGGTCATGCCAAAATTGCATTTCTCCAAATCGGCACATAACTTGTGTTTCCGTAGTGTTTGGGGAACCTGTTGGATGTGGTGGAGGTGCTCTTCCCAACTCTGGCTGAAGATCAGGATGTCATCCAAGTATACCACTACAAATTAGTTGGTGAATGGCCACAAGATGTCATCCATTAGCCTCATGAAGGTTACAGGAGCATTCATCAATCCGAAAGGCATAACAAACCATTCGAAAAGGCCCTCCTTGGCTTTGAAGGTAGTCTTCCACACATCAGAGGGTTTGATTGGTACTTGGTGATATCCTGACTTCAAATCAATCTTGCTGAAACATTTTCCCCCCTTTAGTTGGTCCAGGAGGTCATCAATCTATGGGATTGGGTACCTATTATGGACAGTGATCTTGTTTAGCGCCCAATAGTCAATATAGTGTCTCCAAGTCCCATCCTTCTTCTGTACCAACACGATCGAGCTCCCACAAGGTGATGAACTTGGACATATGTGAACTTTTTGCAGCAAATCTTGAATCTGCCTCTTGATTTCATCATTCTCCAGAATGGAGCACTGATAGATTGGTCCATTGGGCAGTGGCACACCTAGGGTAAGATCAATGGAGTGCTTAACTTGACAGTGCAAAGGAATCCCTGTGGGGGAGGTGAATATGTCCTTGTACTCCTCCACGACCTTGTCTATCTGTAGTTGTCATGCAGGCGGGCCCTTTCTAGAGGTCGCGGCCACCGTCTTTTTCTTTCCTTGAGGGCGTATCATCAGGAAAACAAATTTCCCGGTTTTGGAAATGAGCTTGATGCATTGTTTTGTAGTAACCAAAGAGATGGCGGTAGGCGGTGCTACCTCTGGTATCCTGTACAACTTATTTCCCAAAGTAACAATAACAACATGGGGCCTTGATTCATACATAGCATGTCGCTTCCACAAGTATGGTTGTCCTAATAATACATCACAAAATTCAAGGGGAGCAATATCACACAATACCTCATCCGTGAAGGGCTTGATGTTGTATGGAAGGCGACACTGTTGGCTCACGCGAAGATCCCATCCTTGGTGAAGCCACCCGATGGTGTACGGCTGTGGATGTGCTATGGTCGGTAAGCCTAGCCGCTTCACGACCTATGCTGACATGAGGTTATTTTGGCTCCCACTATCGAAAATTAATTGTAGTGAGGAGCTCTTTACCCACATCTGGGAGTGGAAGAGACGCTCCTCCTCCTCTGGATCTTCAGGTTCTTCCTTCTGGATCTTTGTGGTGGCAACAGTGGCGTTGGGCTCCGCATCGATAATCTGCTTCCCTTTTTCATTCCCCTTATCGGGTTCTGACTTAGAGTCGGAGCATGCATCTTATTCTGAAACCTTTAGCTCGGCCACCAGTGACTGCTTGGCCCGACACTCACTTATGTTGTGAGTGGAGCTCTTAGGGAACTCACACCACTTTTCCGTGTCCTTTTTTGGCTTCGCGATGCTGTTCTTTTCTTGCAGCTTTGGCGGGTTGTCTTGGGCCACCTTGCCTTGGCTTTGTCCTTTGTTCTGCGGTTTGGGGACACCTTTCCCTTGTTTCGGATTCGCAGATCCAAAGTCTCGCTTCTTCTATTTAAACTTTTGCTCGACCTTGACAGCATATCGGTATGTCGTGCTGAGCGAGGAGATGTTCAGGTATTCTATTTCTTCTTGGATGTACTTGTGTAGGTGGCCACGATATTTGAGTACCAAATGCTACTCTGTATCATTGATACCCAACTTTGTGTGAAGGGTATGGAAAATATTAGTAAACTCCGGCACACCTTGGTCCCTTCCCTGCCGCAGCGTGGTCCACTTTATGTATTGATCCTCATAGCTTTTGACAGGGGAGTACTGCTCCTTGATGGAATCCTGGAATGAATTCCAAGTGGGTGCGACTGAAAATAGTGAGCCTGTACTTTCATCCTTCTGCTTGCAGTAGGTTTCCCACCAATCCTTGCCGTGGGGGTGTTATAGACATATTTGGGCACATCAACCCCAAACTTATATGTCAATGTACTAGGGCTCATCAACCCCTAAAAGATTTGTTTCATACCCTAAAGAAACTTAGTCATCTGAATACTTCATTCCCCGAAAGTTCCATCTCAAAAATCATCCAGAAAGTGCCTACACTGAACTATACTGACTGCTACACTGGCAAAGTGCGATGCATATTGATTGCTACACTGTCAAAGTGCGATGCATACTATTTAGGCCTTCTATAGGGTGTGATGGGCGAGGATGGACAAATTTCCTTTACAGTTTGTTAGTTGATTGCTCATGGAATCTTCAAAAACTTCTCCTGTGCCACTTACCTCTCTAAATTCGCCCAAGGATGAACAAAGGAATTAGGAAGCTATCTCCAACTCCCCTCTCTTGTGGAACCAATTGTAACAAGTGGAATGACACTAATCAAACCCCATGGATGACTCACACCCTTGCAAACATCTATAAAACAATCTCCCATCCAAGAGATCAGAAGGCTGAATTGTTGTGAATTGCAAGTAAGTGTTGTTAGTTTGAGTATTGAGGAGAGAGCATTGCATTCTTGTTGGTGTGTTCTAGCTAATTCATGAGGTGAAGAAGGATTGATGCTGTGTTGATGCCTCGAAAATCGCTGCAACAACATTGGGGGATAACCACCCGGTCCGGACCTTAAAAGCAGTTCCTTTTCCGTTTGGTGTGGTGGCTCCAACTGGTTCAACTAGATCCAGTTACCTTTTCCCTATTGCAATTGGTTTATGATGTATCTTTACATACCAATAGACAGGGATATCAGATCACTTCTTCTTGCTGATCAGGCAAGAGAATGACCCTTAAGCTGATTTGGGTTCAGCCAAGCCACAACTAAAGTTTTGCCTCTTTGAGGAGAGGACTTAAAAGAATGTAGAATTTACTCTAAATGTAAGCTTATTCTATGATGCAAGCAAAAGAATCTAATCTAAATCCTATCTTAATTAGGCAGATATAGATCTAACCCAACTAAGAGCAAGATAATTAAAGTATTGGGATTTACATATGTTTCGTTTATAATGAATATCAAGTTAATGAAGTAGTTCAATTAACTGATATTATGGTTACCAAAACACATCCTATTGAGATCTATCAACTGAAATAATAAACCAACAACATTCCTAGAAGTAGTTCACAAAAATGACATTAATTATCAAATCAGTAAATCCAATAATTGAATAATGACATGTGGAAATAGTTCACAACACATTACCATTCAATAAATCAGTTTTATAAGACAGATTTCTGAGTAAATAATTACTCAGAAATCAGATTTTAATTCATAAGAACAGAAATACCTAATAACAAGATTGAGACAAATTACCCATATTGACAATAGTGCACAAACATGAATAAAATGAGACATTCCTGTTACCATAAAAATGAAACTGATATTTGAAACAGTAGTATTAAAAATACCAATTTATTGCGTCCATTTCTCTGATCTTGGTCTCCAACAGTCCTTTACATTGCTTGAACTTCTGCCTTCAAAGCTAAAGCCACAATAATGAAAACTCTGCCCCTCATACATAATTCAAGATACAAAGGAAAAATCCTCAATAATCCCCAGATCTGAGATTTTCTCTCCTCTCTCCTACAACTCTAAATTCCTATTACAGTAGTGCTTTTAGAAGTCTAGCATTGCAGAGGAGAGCAACCCCTATTCCATTCTACAATCTGTTATTTATAATATTTGTGTAGGAATTTTGGAGAGGAGAGTTTGTTCAAGAGAAATCTGCTAAATCCAATTTTACTTTCTCAAAATTCTGATCTTCAATTGCTGGAGCATTCTCATTGACTGAGATCTTTTTCTCCATATTCTTTCCACTGTTTTTCTGCCAAAAGAAATCAAAATAAATTAAAATGCAACAATAAAATCAATCATGGCATTTAAATCAAATCCAATCAAATTCTGTTTAAATAAATAACTGAAAATAAAATATAAACTTTCTCTTGATGCCTGGGATGGTTTAATTGGCCAGAGATATGATTAACCAATGGATCTGCAGTTAGAAGAGGCTTTAGACAAATGAAAATGAAGAAAATAACTCAGAAATTTGATTTTGTTTTTCAAAATTCGGAGCTTGATCTTCTGCCTGATTTTTGACCCAATAAATGATTAAATCTGTTAGTGAAAGCTCCTCCAAAATGTTCTCCTTGATTTTCTCTTTCCAATGAGCTGTCCTGGGCCTCATTTGGCCAAGTAAAACTCATTCTATGGGCTTCCAAAGTTGATGAGTCAAATTTGACATGAATCTGGAAATTCTGTTGCTGGGCTAAAAATCAGAATTTGAATTAAAATCTAATCTTAAATTAGTTTCTAATTTAATTGCTAATCATTTTTTTTTTTGTAAGCTTAGGTGGGACCTTCTCATTTTCGAGTTTTTACATGTCCGTTATTCACCCCATTTCCAGGGAGGGTAGCACAAGAATCGAACCCAAGATCTCCGGTTCGGTGAGACTTCATTTCCACGGCCATTGCCACTTGATCTACCCCATGCGGACAATTTAATTGTTAATCATTAATCTAACTAATAAATATCTAATTAACTATTTATAAACAAATTTAATCCAATTAAAAACTAATTCTAAATAATATTTAAATCTAAATTAATCAAATTAATTAAATATCATAAATTAATTAATCTGATTAAATTAAAATTTATTAATTAATTAATATATATTAACTAATTTAAAATATTAAAAAATTAATTTAATATCCTATATTATATCTTTAAACTAATATACCTACTTTACCTTTCCTCACTTCACTCATACGTGAGTGATTTAAAAAAAAACAAATATCAAAACATATAATAAAAAACAATTATCAAACCTTCTTTTCATTAACTCCACTCATACGTATGAGTGAGTTGACAAAAAAAAACAAATGGTGTATAAGCCTAAGTTACCATTGAGTTATGAAGCCATCGGCAATTCGCATCGGGAGGATGGTTCGTTAAATTTGTTTCGCATACAAGCTCCGATGCGATCGAATGCCTTATTGCCTTATGCTTATCGGCAACTCGCATCGGGGGTAGCCTATGGGGTATGTCGGGGGTTTATAAAACATGTTGCGAATAAAACTTGCGATGCGATAAAAGTCCCGACGCGATCAAACAATTTTATTATATGTTTTTTTGTTTGTTTTAAATTTTAATTTAATTAAATTAATTATATTTAATATATTAATTAATTTAATTAATTTAAAATTTAATTTTAAACATAAATTTTATTTTGGTTTTACTTCTATGAATTTAAGTTTCTAAACTACAGCCACTCTTTAAAAAATATAAACTACAGCCACTCTAATAAAACTACAGCCACTCTTATGTTTGGGTTTTTGAGATTAGGATTTGATTAAGAAATTAGAGTGAATTTCTTAAAATCCCGATAATTACTGATTTGGCTGCATAATGAAAAATGTTAGTAAAACCCTCTACGAGTTAATATTTAAACTGAATACATTATTGAACTAATTTATTTACAAAATGCGATATTGTACATTTTATGCATTTTTTAACCCAGGCTACATAAATAATCAAACTTTCAAAGGAGTGCCATTTTCAAACCAGTTGACCAAATGAGGCGAAACAAGCGTCAATGGGAAGCTTATAAAAAATCGATTCTAACAAAGCAATCAAAACAAGAATCCAAAGAAAATGCAAAATTAACAAAAGCGTAGGGCAATCAACTAAATAAAAATCCAAAAAGGTGTTTAGCCAAAATTTTTATAGAAAGGGTCCCCATTATTTGAAGTGAACAAGTCAAAAATGGGGGGTTGTGTTTTTACCACAACAATGGCGACACACGGGAGAAGAACCAGTTATCTCTGTTTGATATGAATAAGATTTTCCTAAAATTAAAGGACAAAATAATTAAAGAAGAGAAAATTATGCTTGAAATGCTTGACTAAGTTCATTAGTCTGAATAAAAGCAAGAATCATCTGATTGTAATTTTTCTTAAAATTCCTCATACATTAAAATATTTCAAAATTCTTTATCAGTCCTTAATTAGTTGTAGAGATAAAGCAGGGGTCACTTTACAGCTTAGCTTTTAAAATATACTCCTTTGTCATAGGTAGAGCCACTGCTGCCAGCAAACATCTATAGTTTCGACAGGGTTACCTTTTAATCATAAATGATTCAGAATCCCATCTGTTTAAGAATTATTGATCTAGAGATAAATCCATTTATATATGTTTATTTTCTTTGAATTTTATTTTTTATTTTTCTTAAAAGCCATTGTCCTGGTTTGGTGGCCAGATAGTTGACAATGCCATTCACTGGTTAAAATTGGACTGAACAAGCTAGCTCGTGATGAGACCCCTTGTCTTATAATTGTTTGCAATCATAAGCCATTACTTTGGTTTATTTAGCAGTGTTGGTAATGTCAGCCTATTTTTCCCCTATGATCATGGTAAGCAGGCTCATGATGAGACCTCTTATCTTTTAAGTTTAAATATATTTCTGGATTATACTCTAGAAAATAAGACTCTTTGGGACAGGGAGAATCATTGACTCCTTAAGAGTTACGAATGACAATTTCAGAGTTAAAGGTGCTTTGCTGTAAAGTGTCTTTACTTGGTTAAAAATAACTTTTCTTGACTGATAATAAAACTTTGAAAGATCTTAATAAAATTTTGAAATCTCAAAATGATTACAATTTGATGAAAAAGAAATTTTCAGATTTTATGATACTTTGCCAACTTCTCTTGATTGGTAATCTCTTCCTTAAGTATGTCTACCTTTATAATAAGAAAATCAAACTTCACTAAGAGATTTAAGAAAAAGCTAATAGGTGACTATTAACAATTTTTTCCATGTATGCTGACCATTGTTAGGTAATAAGAAGACCTTCCATATAAATCACGGCAAAGTCACCAAAATCAAAACTGAAAACCAAAAGAAAAGAAGTTTTATGTTAAAGTGAGAAAAGAAATCAGCAATAAAAATAAAAACAAAGAAATCTCTAAAAATGGGAAGGAAAATCCAAGTTTCGCATGATAAACTCAAACAAGAATGTTTATACCAATGTCTCCAACAATATGAAGAAAAAGAAAATAAGCATGTAATCATTCCTTCTTATGTTGAGATCTAGAAACATACCTTGCAGAGTTGTAAGTGTTTTAGGCTTTTTTGGATAGCAGTGACGATAAAATTCAGCCACCATGAAAACTTTCTGTCTGATATTAATTTTCTTGTTTCAAAGCATCATCTTAATTGTTTTCCAATGAAAGGAATGCTAAAGAAACAAACTAAAGGTTCAGAAACTTCCTGGTGTAGCTGTTTCATGGAAGATCATCGCTGCTTCATGAAATTAAGCCAGGAAAAGAGTATGGACTTCGAAAATATGATCTGGCAGAGGATTGAAAACTTTAAATGGAGAGCTGTAAAACAGAGTTTTATATCAGCATAATTTAAAAACAAAAATGAAACTAGAATGATGAAATGTAAATTAATGAAAATGGGCACATGAATCTTACCATTTGATAATTGCTTTTGATCTTACCTGAAAGGTATCAATTTCCCCAAACTAGCTGACTCCTTATTTTAATTATCATTAAAAACATGAAGAAATCCCACTAACCAAAATCCTATAACCCAAAATCATTATTTATTTTATTTAAACTAAAGCAAGCAGTAAAATGTAAAAATAGAATGCTTAGTGCTCATGGGAATTGAAATAAAAGAAATGCATCAGAGATGAGAATGAGAATTTGCAGTAATGACTATTCCTCAAAATATTATAAGTTTAATATAAACTCCATGATTTGATAAATTGTCCAGAATCAAGACCAAATCCAAGATAATAAAATTTAAATATAAAGATAGAGGTCTTGAATTCCATTTTTAATTATGGAATTATATATTTAAAACTAAAATGTATGAGAAATTGAAATGATTTTTGTATGCTGCAAATTTGTCATCAATTGCCTTTTTACCATAGTGGTTACCCAAGCTCGCTTTAACACATCGCCTCATCGGATGATCCACACAACATGTTTCTCCATCATGCTTTAAGTTTAATTTGCAAGACTTCAATTTTATTGCTATGCCATATATTGATTAAATGTTAACGGCTTAGAGGCATGCATTGGAAGTTCTTGCATCAAAGGTTGCAATGGCGAATCGCCGATATGAAAATATGCGATGAGAAGTTGTACTATGAGATAGAGCGATCGCATCATTAAAGAAATATTAAATCAGGGATCGGGGACAGTTATGTCACAAATTGCACATCGCACACCGTATCTTGCGATTTGTACTTTGGACATTGCGCATTGCAGATTCAGAATAATGATATGGCCATAAATAAAAATGCAAGGAAGCGATTGCGATATCGGCGATGCGATGGATGACATAACTAATCGGCGATCGACAATCTTAAGCACCCGATGTCACACAATATGATTCCTGCGATGCCGATGTGCGATAAATGTCGTGGCTAATCGGCGATCGGTAATCGGCGCAATCGGCAATCTTGAGCACATGATGTAACCATTCTCGATACGCTGATATGCGATGAAGAGTGGACCCGATAACTTTATGATGGGATTTTAATAACATATCGGATCCGAGACATCGGCCCTTTTAAAATTATGCCCTTACTTTTATTGCGATTGAACGGACGCGATATTTATATGAATTTGATTTGAATTTCATATCGGGTCCGGAATTATGTGTTCATCGCAATATCGGTAAAGTCGATTATCGGAGATCGGCGATTCATGATAATGGAAGTATACTTCAACTGCAAAGCTCTGACATGCGAAATGCGATATGGCATATAAGTAAGATAATACATCGGAGGTATTTTATGAACAATTTGTTATCAAAAGAAATGCTAAGAACTACTTCCGATGAAATCTTATGATGCGAATGGTCTTATGATATTCCTTGAAATTTTAATTGTGTTTTCTAAGTGAATAAAAGCAAAATTAAAAATGCTTAAATTATAATGCATCACAAATAAAATTTCCCTGAGCCTATTGCAAATTTGAAATGGGTTTACTGCTTACTTCAAGTTTCGAAAACGAAATAAAAACCTGCAAATAAAACAAAACACAAATCAAACATAAACTAAGGAAAATATGAATTAATAATGGATGAGAATAAACTTGTAAATGCGTACCTGAAAGGAATTTGTCTGTAAATTTTACCTTATGAATCTTCAAATTCTTCCTTCGATTTGTCAAAATTTTGACTTTGTTCAAAATCATCTCATCATTTATTCTAAATCTAAGTGTGCAATCAGCCTGAATAAAATCTGTTTATTCATGTCCAGGGAATATAAAATTTACCAGAAATAAATATAAAAATAGGCTCCCCTTTTGAATTGAAACAACAATTTATTATCTCTGCTTATTCTGAATAACTTGAGAAGAATCTGTATTGTTATAGCGACTGTTCAATAATACCTTTAGTAAATGAATATGATGCATTTTGTAGCATCAAATAATAAACTAAAGATCAGAATGGGATAAAGCCACTATTTGTGGAAAAATATCAAAACAGATTTGAAGGTGTGCTCACAGCAGAATGGACATCCTTAACAAATTTCGAGGAAGATAATATGAACTTCATATGATTACCGTGAAAGGTTAGACTGACTAATAATGATTGAATTAGAATTAAGCTTATGATAGACAGTCATACATTTCATGGGATAATGGGATCATGAAGCTTTTATATCCTCAAATCCTTACCATATAAATTTCAAAAGACAATCTTAGAAGGAAATCTCGAAATAAAGAAAAGTGGCTTTGAGGCAATTGATACCAAGTGCAACTATAATTGAATTTAATCAAGAGATTATTCAGAATAGGCAGAGTAGAGGTATTGCTGTAAGAAATTAGAAAAAGAAAGCAAGAATTAAAATTTTCTGATAGGGAAAAATGTTTTCACTGAACATGTATGAGAATGGCTGATTGCTTTGTTTTATTTTTAATCTACAGAACTGTTGAAAATAAATTAACTACATAAAACAAACTAACTAAATTAATTCTACTCCTATTCTAACCATATACATGAAAATGACTAGGTATAGTCATATTTCCAGTGTAACCATTCTCTCATTTTTATTCCCGCGTTTATGTAAAGTTCAAATGTTAGTAATAAAAATACAAATCTAAATAAACTAAGGAAAATAAATATGAAATCAGAATGTACAGTTATTGTTAGGAACTTAATTAAAATCTCTTTCTCTTGAAATTTCCTTTCCAATTGACTACCAATTAGATCATAAAAATCTGGATGGATTTCTATTAAGGATTGAGAAATGTTTAAAGGAAGGGATAACAGGCCAGATTGTGAAGATGAGCTTTTAGATTCTTTGATCTGAAAAAATTTGTTAGTGTTATGTACAAATGTTAAATCATTGACAATTTTCCTTGGAGGAAAAATTTCCAAACAATTTTCAAATGAGTCAATGAAAAATAGATGGAAGCCTTTCAAATAAAATGGCAATTTATTAATTGAATTGAATTGCTGGCCAGATTGCAAAAATACATTCTCTTGTTGACATTGCCTTTGAAAAGATAGAAGCTTTTGATGAAACATTAGCATTGATATAAATTGGAATATTAATATCTTTCGATGCTGATGATTATAATATGAAACTTGAATTTCCCAATTGGGCAATGCATCAATTGAGTGTTTGATAATAAGGTATTCAATATGCCAGCGAAAAGTGTGGAAAATTTGAAAAATTAAATCTGATTTTATACAAAATAAGTGGGGAAATAAAAATAAAATGAAATTACTATTTTTACAACTAATGTTACAGCACATTTGGGATCGTTTTAAAATGATTTCATTTTCACAAGGAATGGCCAGAATTATGGAATTTGAGTAATTTCGAATTCCAACTTGTGAAATAGAAAACGAATTATGATTATGAGTAGGAATGAGAGTTTGATCATGATATGAATCATAAATTGGAATGTTTTCTTGAATAATGAAATCATGAAAATAATTTGCTACTCTAAAATGAGGATTAGTTGGGATAATTCCTAAATTGAAGCGTTCCTCATTTTCAGATGTTATTTGAATTTTCTCATGAGGATTCTCTTGAGAGGAATAGAAATCAACATCCTCAATGTCAGAGTAATTATCATAAATGACTTCACAAGATTCTCTACAATTCCCTTTTATCTCATCCAATATATCAAAACAAGGAGGGACAAAAATCTCATGTTCATTAGTGGCAAAAGAATGATCAATTATTGTTTCTTTATCTTGATAAAAATTTAATGGTAATTCATTTAAATCATCCTCTTTAATTTCTGAAATATCGTTGATACTAAGAGGAGAAAAATTACTATCATTAAAAATATCAGGGTAAAGGGAAAAATGTGAACCTGAAACAATGCATTTAAAACTGTCTCTGTTTGAGAGCTCTTGTGCATTATGCTCATTGTAAATTTCAGATTGCAGATCATTCCTTTGCGTGCACATACTTTCTTGGAGAACACTGCTTTGCTGCTCTGATTTCGGCATCTGCTCATCATGGAGAAATTCAGAAATTTGTACAACAGTTTGCATTTTGTTTAGTTTGATTGTTGCTTGTACTTGCTGATTTGCGATTTGATTTTCCGAATTTACTTCAAAGTAGCTTTCAGATTTCAAGGTGGCTTTTTCCCCAAAATTGCTATTGTTGTCTTCTTGCATTTGAATGGAAATATTTTCCAAGCTTTGTAAAACCACTTCATCACCATTTATTTGCACATCCATATTGGAATTCTCATTTATATTAGAAGGGGATGGAACAAAGCTCGAATTAATTTCATATGGATTGGGAATGGTTGGAAGAGAACAAATATATTCAAACCAATCTAATGATTCTTCTTCCGTCGGTTTATCTTCGGCTTTAAATCTTAAGCAATTCAAATGAAATCGCATATTAAAATCATTAACAGACTCATTTTTAAATCTTCGTAGATATTCAATTTTTTCACATACCTGTTCATAATCATAGCTGTCAAATTTACAAATGAAAATTGTAACAAATTGATCCCAGCTGTGGATTGAAGCAACTGGAAGAGTTCTGCACCAGCTTCTGGCTTTTGCAGTAAATGTGAGAGTAAAAATTCTGCATAAAATGCCTTCATCAATTCCTTGAAAATCATATTTTGAAACATTTTGAATAAATTGAAAGACATGATTAAAAGCAGAAGAATTTCTCTTACCATTAAACTTTGCCTGAGACAAGAGTCTTACCACTTCGGGTGGAGTATTGGAGGATGCACGTCCATGGATACAACTCCATATTGGAAGTTTAAGAGGAGCCATAAACAAAATGTTAAAATTGAAAAGACTCCAACAGACAAAAAATTTCAGGCCCTCCTTCTAGCGCCAAAAAGGTTGATGCCTCGAAAATCGCTGCAACAACATTGGGGGATAACCACTCGGTCCGGACCTTAAAAGCAGTTCCTTTTCCATTTGGTGTGGTGGCTCCGACTGGTTCAACTAGGTCCAGTTACCTTTTCCCTATTGCTATTGGTTTATGATGTATTTTTACATACCAATAGACAGGGATATCAGATCACTTCTTCTTGCTGATCAGGCAAGAGAATGAACCTTCAGCTGATTTGGGTTCAGCCAAGCCACAACTAAAGTTTTGCCTCTTTAA
Source organism: Pinus tabuliformis (assembly GCA_031772625.1). Lineage (NCBI taxonomy): Eukaryota > Viridiplantae > Streptophyta > Pinopsida > Pinales > Pinaceae > Pinus > Pinus tabuliformis. Next base: position 1,759,556,350 of record CM062816.1, on the reverse strand, counting down.
GGAGAGGACTTAAAAGAATGTAGAATTTACTCTAAATGTAAGCTTATTCTATGATGCAAGCAAAAGAATCTAATCTAAATCCTATCTTAATTAGGCAGATATAGATCTAACCCAACTAAGAGCAAGATAATTAAAGTATTGGGATTTACATATGTTTCGTTTATAATGAATATCAAGTTAATGAAGTAGTTCAATTAACTGATATTATGGTTACCAAAACACATCCTATTGAGACCTATCAACTGAAATAATAAACCAACAACATTCCCAGAAGTAGTTCACAAAAATGACATTAATTATCAAATTAGTAAATCCAATAATTGAATAATGACATGTGGAAATAGTTCACAACACATTACCATTCAATAAATCAGTTTTATAAGACAGATTTCTGAGTAAATAGTTACTTAGAAATCAGATTTTAATTCATAAGAACAGAAATACCTAATAACAAGATTGAGACAAATTACCCATATTGACAATAGTGCACAAACATGAATAAAATGAGACATTCCTGTTACCATAAAAATGAAACTGATATTTGAAACAGTAGTATTAAAAATACCAATTTATTGCATCCATTTCTCTGATCTTGGTCTCCAACAGTCCTTTACATTGCTTGAACTTCTGCCTTCAAAGCTAAAGCCACAATAATGAAAACTCTGCCCCTCATACATAATTCAAGAGACAAAGGAAAAATCCTCAATAATCCCCAGATCTGAGATTTTCTCTCCTCTCTCCTACAACTCTAAATTCCTATTACAGTAGTGCTTTTAGAAGTCTAGCATTGCAGAGGAGAGCAGCCCCTATTCCATTCTACAATCTGTTATTTATAATATTTGTGTAGGAATTTTGGAGAGGAGAGTTTGTTCAAGAGAAATATGCTAAATCCAATTTTACTTTCTCAAAATTCTGATCTTCAATTGCTGGAGCATTCTCATTGACTGAGATCTTTTTCTCCATATTCTTTCCACTGTTTTCCTGCCAAAAGAAATCAAAATAAATTAAAATGCAACAATAAAATCAATCATGGCATTTAAATCAAATCCAATCAAATTCTATTTAAATAAATAACTGAAAATAAAATATAAACTTTCTCTTGATGCCTGGGATGGTTTAATTGGCCAGAGATATGATTAACCAATGGATCTGCAGTTAGAAGAGGCTTTGGACAAATGAAAATGAAGAAAATAACTCAGAAAATTGATTTTGTTTTTCAAAATTCGGAGCTTGATCTTCTGCCTGATTTTTGACCCAATAAATGATTAAATCTGTTAGTGAAAGCTCCTCCAAAATGTTCTCCTTGATTTTCTCTTTCCAATGAGCCGTCCTGGGCCTCATTTGGCCAAGTAAAACTCATTCTATGGGCTTCCAAAGTTGATGAGTCAAATTTGGCATGAATCTGGAAATTCTGTTGCTGGGCTAAAAATCAGAATTTGAATTAAAATCTAATCTTAAATTAGTTTCTAATTTAATTGTTAATCATTAATCTAACTAATAAATATCTAATTAACTATTTATAAACAAATTTAATCTAATTAAAAACTAATTCTAAATAATATTTAAATCTAAATTAATCAAATATCATAAATTAATTAATCTGATTAAATTAAAATTTATTAATTAATTAATATATATTAACTAATTTAAAATATTAAAAAATTAATTTAATATCCTATATTATATCTTTAAAATAATATACCTACTTTACCTTTCCTCACTTCACTCATACGTGAGTGATTTAAAAAAAACAAATATCAAACCATATAATAAAAAACAATTATCAAACCTTCTTTTCATTAACTCAAATATCAAACCATATAATAAAAAACAATTATCAAACCTTCTTTTCATTAACTCCACTCATACGTACTCATACGTATGAGTGAGTTGACCAAAAAAAACAAATGGTGTATAAGCCTAAGTTACCATTGAGTTATGAAGCCATCGGCAATTCGCATCGGGAGGATGGTTCGTTAAATTTGTTTCGCATACAAGCGATCGAATGCCTTATTGCCTTATGCTTATCGGTAACTCGCATCGGGGTAGCCTATGGGGTATGTCGGGGGTTTATAAAACATGTTGCGAATAAAACTTGCGATGCGATAAAAGTCCCGACGCGATCAAACAATTTTATTATATGTTTTTTTGTTTGTTTTAAATTTTAATTTAATTAAATTAATTATATTTAATATATTAATTAATTTAAAATTTAATTTTAAACATAAATTTTATTTTGGTTTTATTTCTATGAATTTAAGTTTCTAAACTACAGCCACTCTTTAAAAAATATAAACTACAGCCACTCTAATAAAACTACAGCCACTCTTATGTTTGGGTTTTTGAGATTAGGATTTGATTAAGAAATTAGAGTGAATTTCTTAAAATCCCGATAATTACTGATTTGGCTGCATAATGAAAAATGTTAGTAAAACCCTCTACGAGTTAATATTTAAACTGAATACATTATTGAACTAATTTATTTACAAAATGCGATATTGTACATTTTATGCATTTTTTAACCCAGGCTACATAAATAATCAAACTTTCAAAGGAGTGCCATTTTCAAACCAGTTGACCAAATGAGGCGAAACAAACGTCAATGGGAAGCTTATAAAAAATCGATTCTAACAAAGCAATCAAAACAAGAATCCAAAGAAAATGCAAAATTAACAAAAGCGTAGGGCAATCAACTAAATAAAAATCCAAAAAGGTGTTTAGCCAAAATTTTTATAGAAAGGGTCCCCATTATTTGAAGTGAACAAGTCAAAAATGGGGGGTGGATCAGACAATTGGGTTATAATTCTCCTTATTATTAATAAAGTTCTTTAGGATTTTTCCCAATTGATTGTGTAATTATGAATGTTTTCATTTGTTCATTATATATCTGATTCTATAATGTTTATGCTGTAATAGATCACGATGCTTTGATAGTTCTTTGTTGTTGTACTTGTGCAGGTACTCTCCAAGCGTGTTAAGTATGGGGAGGAGTTACTGGATCTACCAAAGGAGAGAGAGATCAAGCAAGGGATCAAGTGAAAGTTCCAGGTTGGTTTTCTACTATCTTTCTCTTATCTGTTACACATAGGAAAGATCATTGAATTGCTTTAAACTGTTGTTTCTAGGGTAGCTGCCAAACCTAGAGGGTTAGTCGTTCAACAAGACACTAATTTTCCCAAAAACAAATTGCTGACTCCACTGTGGAAACCGGATGTTTTTTTGTTGTTATTGTTTGTTTTATGTTCAATTTTATAAACTATAGACAAAGTCTGAAGCCAGCCAGGAAGCTTTCGAACTGTTCTTGCTCTGCAATTGCATAGTAGATAAATGTTGCTTTAGTCAATCTCTGGTTTAGTTTATGAGTTAAAAATTTGACTTGCAGACACATCTAGATGCCCTTTTGGTAGCTCAGTAATGTCTTAGTACATTCCATCATACTTTGCTTATCATTGTTCATCAAAACCAAGCTTGATTCGTTGAAAACTGCTCCACATTTGAGCCAAAACCATTGTCAGTAGCGCTCCCTGGACCATTGCATTGTCTTCCACTGTGACTCAGTATGAATCTCACCTCCCAAGTGTGAAAAGTGCGATGCATCTAATTGTCAACAAAGGCCAGGTGCGATGATTGATTGAACTCATTTCCCCATCTAGGACTTGAGGGTTTTTATCTTGTTTTCAGTTTTGTTTGGTTGTTTTGTTGAATATGAACTATGTCTCTTCATTGAAGCTTACTTGCATCACTTAGATTAGCCTCAATTTGGATTAGTGAATGTTTTTGTGTATTTGTTCCTCATTTATAATCCTTTGTCGAAAAGTGTTATAGTCGATTTGTCGCTTCGATATAAAAAGTGTTGTAAATCATCGTTTTTTGTTGAAAAGAGAAGTGTCGTAAATTCTTCCTTACCTTGATAGTCGATTAAAATTTTCTTGATGCATTTGATTTGATTTTCTTACATTCAAAGTGTTGAAAGCATATTTCTTCAGACTTGAAAGTGTCGTTTTGAGTCTTCCTCTCTCTTTTTGAAGAAAAAATTGTCGAAAATATCATTTTGAGTGCAATATTTTAGATCTTTGCTGCATTTAGTTTTCCTTTTTGCATCATTCACACTAAGGAAAGTGAAAACAAATACATGCATTTGCATTTAGAATTTTGGTTTGTGTGAAAAAATATGATTTAGGGAAATTGCATTAGTGAGTGCTCTTCGCTGATTGCTTTACAAGCGCTTCTATGCTCTATCCTTTGTAGTTTGGCTTTTCATCGTTCAAATAAACGAAAAGATTGTTTATCATTGTAGATTGCATCTTAGGAATTTTAGATCATACATCACGTGGTGAAACATCAAAGCCAAACTTCTAAGAAAGATCAACTTTAAAATGAAATTCAATGAACTTAACAATGCTTTAGAATCTAACGCAACATATTTAGAGGTCTAGGCTAGAGATGTGTTCCGGTGTCGTTAAAACTACTGACTATCATTTTCATTGAAGGTTGGGTGATTCCTCCTCTTTGATACGACAAGTGCTAGCATGGACTTGTGCTCCCCATACCGTTGCGTATATATTGGGAGACCACAATAGGCTTAAATCCTTTATCCATAGGAAACCGAGTCTGCCGCCTTATTGATCACAATGCACTGAACACAACATTCAGGAAGATTGACTGCCGTACATAAGTCCTTGGTAATTTCTCTTTAATTTATCACCAAGGTGTATATTGCAGTTTTGTGATTGGTTTGGTAAACCTTTTTGTCTAGATTCTCCAGAGTAGTCACTTTCATTCCTTTTCGACTCTCTAAAAGAAAAGGTCCATCTGAGCACTTGTCCTTTCAGGCTCATTAAAAATCGAAGGAGACTAGAGTCATCTTTAGCTTTTTCTCGACTCTTTAAAACTGAAAAAACAAAGTTTTGTCCAAGAATCGTTAAAATTAATTGAATTCGGAATAACATCATTTTCCCTTAGTTAATTTTGAGTTGATCAAGTAATCCGCAATTGTGGAATAAAGTCAATCAAAACCCCGTCGTTCATGGAGATTAGCAAGTCAACCATCTTTGCCTCCAGAAGTGAAGCCAATTCGGACAAACAAGTCTCGTTTAACTGAGTCTAGTTCATCTAGGGTATTTGGAACATTTGTTTCAACATCGTTAGAGACTCCAGTTACTCCAATTATTTTTGGTACATTTGCCTTTAAAGAGGAAGTTTCACAGTTACCTGAGGACATTAGAACTGATCCTAGTGTAATGGTAAACACTTTTGAACCTGAAACAACTCTATATAGAGTTGGTCTGGAACCTATTCCAGTTCAAACCGAGGTTACATTTGAACCAGGAGTTGTTCAAGAACCTCCCGTTGAGACTAAAGTTCATTTACCTAAACATCTGGACTTTGAATTTTAGTATCCAGAAGTTGTCACCCCTCTAGTATCTGTCACTGCAGAAACTACACCTTCTTCAGCTCCAGAAATCTTTTACAGACCTGACGGTCAACCTCTTCCACCTGGTCTAATTTCTATAGAGGAGATAGTAGAGGATCCCCCATCTGACACCCTATTTCATTTTGGAACTGGGATTCATTTATATCTTGCTACTCCTGAGTTTGTTTCCTTTAATCCTGCTTCATCGCGAGTTCCCGACGAATCATTAGGAGAGATTTTGGACAAGTTAACCATGTCTGAACAACCATCAACATCTAGGAATGTATCATTTAATGCAGCTGCAGAAGAATCTTCTGTTGCTACTCCTCCTTCGGTGTTTTCTGGTACACCTGAGTCACACCTATACGGTGCACCATCCGTTCCAGTTGGTTACCAATCACTAGCTGGAACCCACTTAGGGGTTGCTTCAGCACCATGGTCTCCCATTTATTCGTCTGGATTTCAATCTGGTTTTTCTCACATGGAAACTCAACAATTTGATCCTGCATACCAGTATCAATTTGGGCAAACTAGTTATCAAAGACCGATGTATCCTTTAAACACTAGAATGCCACCATATGGAGAATAGTATGCTTACTCACCATTTCCTCCTTTTTCTGGGGGAAAACCATATGAGAGTTTCCAACAGTATTCAGGTCAAACTGGAATTACATCTAGTGGTTGGATACCCATACTGCCAGATCAACCAAGGGTTGTATATTCAACACAACCGATCTGACCTGTGTCGAATATTCCCACTACACCTGCTGTTATGACTTTGCTGTAATCACAAGCACAACCTATTGTATCTCAACCTCAACCTGTTCCTTCTTCCTCGCAACCTCAGGTTTCAAGGCAAGGGGCTCAAGTTTCTCAGGTTTTTGTACAACAGCCACTTGTTTTTGGGGCTCAATCGCAACCTCAAGTTAGTGTTCCATTATCTGGAACGACTGAGGCACAAATGAGTATAGTTAATCCGCAACTTGGTCAATCTTCCGGTACTGGGCAACAACAAATGGTCCAACAACCGTGGCTGGCGCAATATCAACAACCTCAATTCTAGCAGTCCCAACCCTAGTTTGGACTTGGTTCCCAAGCTCAAACTAGTATGGGACAATATCAAACATATCAAGGATCTGGGCAACAAGGCTTTTCCGGTTATAGACAACCATATTTCCAAACTGGTTATCAACAACTGCCTTATACTGGTTATATCCAATGACCTTATCAAGGTTATCAGCAACAGATGCCTTATGCTAGTATGCAAAGACCTATTGCTCAGGCGATTCCATCTTATCCTGGGTATGCTCCACCCAACCTGAATCAACAGTTGCCATTTGTAGCAACTCTAGAACTACCAGATTTGAACCGGCTAACAAATGATCCAATTGCTTACACCCCTTGGTGGCCGGCGATTCCACATAAACTCCCATCTGACATTCCAAAGTTCAATGGAAATCCAGGAGAAGACCCATCGAATCACGTAATGACTTTTCATTTGTGGTGTTCATTTAACACTCTGAATGATGATTCGATTAGACTTCGCCTTTTCCAGAGAACGCTAACTATTCCAGCAACAAAATGGTATATTGAATTACCTAGAGCTTCTTTTGATAACTTCACCATTCTTGCCACTACTTTTCTAACCCACTTTCAGTTACCTATCATGTTTGAAATTGGAACAAAACTTCTTACCAAATTTAAACATAATACTTCCACTCACATATCTGATCATATTCATGAGTGGCGTCATCATCATCGAATGGTAAAGACGTATGTTCCTGATCAGATTTTATCTGAGTGGTTTATAAAGTCCTTATTGCCATCTATCACTAAGGATGTGGCAAAAGGAGGAGTTGTCACAGAACAGCAAGTCATTGCTCGTGCCCAATATTTGGATCTGATTTATACACAATCAGGCATGCTCTATGACAAAATTCATGACACTCCTAGACCAGCTTTTACTGTTCCACCCCCTCCAAAATCAAGTAGGGACTCTCATGCCGGAGATAGCATGATCGGTTCTTGGAGCACACAAACGACGAGAGGACCATCTGGTCAAGCTCTTGCTATTTCTAGTCAAAATGCAAATTCATCCGAAAATATTCCTGCCTTTGAGATTAATGCCATGTCATCTGACAAGGGCAAAAATCCAAAGCAACCAGGAGGCAAGAAGAAGGGGAAAAATAATAAGAAGAAACAGGAGAATTCCACTCCTGAAAAATCTGAAACCCCTACTGGGACAAAGAAACCTCGTTATCCGTGTTTAATATGCAATGACGAGCATTTTATGAGAGATTGTCCACATCGATCTGAAGTTTCGAAACTGTTAAAGGCTTCAAATACCTCAGTGGTGCTGACAGATCCGTTTCCAAACCCAGAAACACATTTGGTTGCCACTGATAATGATTCTACATCCCAAGTGCTTATGCTATCCATCACAAATAAGAAAAATGATGTTTTGGTATCAACAAGGAATAAAGATTATGGGAATACATTGTCGTTGAACAACCGGGCTATTTATCAACCTAGTACTTTGACCACGACTTCACCAGAAGTTGTTCCACCCATTATTCCTAAATTAATAATTAAGCCACCAAAGGGAGTTGTACATAAATCAACATTTAATCCTCGTGCTCGAGCAGCCCAAAATTATAATATAGTGGAGGATCTGGCTCAATCGCCTTCCGCTATGTCGACACTTGAGGTATTGCAACACTATTCCTCCCAAAAGTAGGCTTTGTTATCAGTGATAAGTGGGATCAATCCTACGGATTCCAATCTTGTGGTCTTTAATCACACAGGATATACACCACAGTTACTAGCACAATTAGATTTCCTTATACAGCTAAAAGCCCTCAACAAAAATATTCATCGAACCATTATTGATGAGGGGGCATCTACCTGTATTATGTCAATGAGTTGCTATAAAACTTTTGGTTCACCACCCTTGTCACGATCACCAACAACACTAAAATATTTCGATGGAAGAACGTACACTCCGTACAGGATTTGAAGTAGCTTGCAAGTAGAACTAGGGGGAAACATAGTAGATATTGAAGTCGAGGTTGTTGATGGACTCCTTGATTAAAATATTTTACTGGGAAGCCCTTGGGTTTATGCTATGGCTATAGTTGTGTCCACATACTTTCGAACGATTACATTTCCCTTCAAAGGTGGAATCACACTCTTCGACCAACTAGCCCTTTTTGCTAATAGTTCACAAGCTACTAGAAGCATTCCATTAATACATGGACATCCACAATCACTTCAAAATGTTGGAGTAGGTCTCCTAAAAGATCCTTCCTTAATGGGTACTTTTGCCCTCCCGTCTCCATCTGGTTTCGCGGAAGTGGCCACAGTGGAAACCTACAACATGATCTCCTTTACATCATCTGAGTTTAAGAAGAATTCCGACTATTTTGAAAGTGATGATCATCATGAGGCATTGCCACTAAGCCCCATCAAATCTTTGTAGCAATCAATCTTTTGGGCTTGTGCGGCAAACCCAAATCCGCACTCAACAAGTGTTTGGGTAGATAGGTCTTTAGAATATGACACCTCTTTCAATCCTTGGTCTCATATACATTCTATAGACAAAGGAATCATCCAATCAATGATGATAGGAGAGACGTCGTGGGAAGATTATCATCATTGTTCCCACCTTTGAGATGACAATGAAGATTATTCAAAAGAACTCAATCACCCTTCAATTGTTGATTTTTTATTCAATTCTATAAATATAGTCGATTCTGAGTGAAATTTGTCTAACATCAAAGAAACTATTTCCATAAATATTTCAACCAAACCCAATGTTGTAGAAAATATTCACGTCGGCAAATCTTGTTCTCCATCAGAACTAGAAAATTACTGTGCTCTTTTTCGCGAATTCAGAGATGTCTTTGCATGGTCTTATGAGGAGATGCTAGGCATTGACTCAAGCATTGTTGAGCATGAAATCAAGATGTATCCTGATGTCAAACCAGTATGTCAACGACTTTGACCTGTTCATCCAAAGAAATTCACTGCCATTAAAGCAGAGGTTGAAAATATTTGCGTGTTGGCTTCATTTACCCTGTACCTCTCACTGATTGGGTATCGAATATTGTTCTGTGATGAAAAAACAAGGAACAATAAGAGTGTGTGTCGATTATAGGGATGTAAATCAAGCATGTCCAAAGGACAACTATCCTACACCCTTTATCGACCAGATTGTTGATGAATGTGCCGGATGCGAAATCTTTTCATTCATGGATGGATTTTCTGGATACAATCAAATCAATATCCGCCCACAGGACCAATCAAAAACCACATTTATATGTCCGTGGGGCACATTCACATATCTCAAATTACCTTTCGGTTTGAAGAATGCAGGGGAAAATTTTCAAAGGGCAATTAATTATGCTTTCCATGACATCAAACATATAGTTCAACCATATCTTGATGATCTACCTACTCATTCACGAAAACGGACTGATCATCCGAAGCATTTGAGAGCCATATTTCTACGTTGCCGACACTACAAGATAAGACTCAATCCGCACAAATGTGTGTTTTGTGTTAGCTCTAGTCGATTGCTTGGTTTTGTAGTTTCTAAGGACGGAATTTGACTCGATCCAATAAAGGTTCAGGCAATTCTTGACATGCCTCCACCTTCCAATTTGCTACAGATTCAGAGAATTCAAGGGAAGGCAAACTTTCTAAGGAGGTTCATTCCAAATTATGCTGAGCTCACTAAAGGTTATACATGTCTTTTGAAGAAAGGGGTACCCTTCCATTGGGAGCAGGTTGCACAAGCTTCCTTTGATGCACTCAAAGATTCCATGATAAAAGCATCATTAATGTATGCCCCCAACTATCAAAAAGACTTTTACCTGTATCTCGTCACTGTAGATACAACCATTGGTATGCTTTCAAAGCAAGAAGATGACGGAATTGAACATCCTATATATTATTAAGTTGTAATCTTAATGATACAAAAAGCAAGTACTCTTACGTTGAAAAGTTGGCTTTAGCAGCCGTCCAAGTAGTATAGAGTTTTCGCCATTATATTCTCTTTCGCAGAACTACCATTGTGTTAGATTGCAACCCTATGATATACATTCTGTCACGTCAATTGCTGGGGGGAAAATATTCCAAATGGATAGTCATCTTGTAGGAGTTTGATATGGAATTCATCAAATCCAAATCAAAGAAATCTCTCATCTTTGCAGAGTTACTTTGTGACCTTCCCTTGTCCTCCAACGATTTAACATCAGAAGCATCAATCGTGGATGAGTCTCTATTTCTAATATCATCAAGTGATCCGTGGTATGGGGATATACTGGTCTATCTCCAGACCCAAGCTTTTAGGCCTAACACCTCTTGCTCTGAACAACAACATATTCGATACCAAGCCAAAGATTATCTGATCGTTGGTGATACACTTTATCATCGTGGTGTTGATACGATTTTACGACGGTGCCTTACGCATGGGGAGGCTGAAAAAGCTTTGAATGAATTTCATTCAGGTGCTTGTGGGGGGCGTCTATCTGGTTACACAATTGCACAAAAAATATTACGAGCTGGTTACTTCTGGCCAACCATTTTTAAAGATTGCATACTTGTAGTCAGAAAGTGCCATGCTTGTTAGATTTTCGATCGTAAAACCAGATTACCACCTGCACCACGGCATCCAGTAGTTGTTGTTGGCCCACTCGCAAAATGGGGCATTGATTTCATGACATGTAACCCCACCTCGGCCAGGGGGCATGCGTATATTATAGTCGATGTCGAGGTGATGCCTACATTGAACAATAGCAGCAAAACGACTGCTCTTTTTTTTTTTCAATCATGTAGTTTCTAGATTCGGTGTGCCATAGGCTATAGTCACGGATCATGGGTCGCATTTTCACAATCACATTATGATCGAATTAACTACCAAGTTAGGACTGTCCCATAATAGTTATACTCCATATTATCCACAGGCTAATGGACAAGTTGAGGCAATCAACAAAGTCCTTAAGCGCATGCTGCAAATAATGGTTGGAGTCCATAAATGGAATTGGCATTTAATCCTGTACTCGGCTCTGTGGGCATATCGGACCTTGGTGAGAAATGCGACCGGATTTACGCCCTTTTAGTTGGTGTATGGTCTAGAAGTAGTCTTACCAATTCAGTATGAAATCTCATCCCTTAAGCTCACAATCAACCTGCTACCCGACACTTCTGAAGAAGAAGCTCGTTTCTTGGAATTAATCCATCTGGATGAAACCCATCGTGATGTCGCATTGGCTAATGAATCACATAAGAAATGCATCAAGGCACAATATGACAAAAATGTTAAGCCTCGTGTCTTCTCAGAAGGTGACTTGGTCTTGCTTTACGATCAGGATTCTGACAAATTAGGAGCAGGGAAATTTGAACCATTGTGGATTGGCCCTTACATTGTTAAACGTGTGTTGACAAAAGGGGCCTACGAGCTAGTCGATTATGATGGGATTCCACTGTCACAACCCTGAAACAAGTTGTATCTCAAACGTTACTATGCTTGATTGAGTGTAGTAAAATTCACTGTACATATGCTATCATTGCATTTTTTGTGTGTTTTTTTAGAGTTTTCATTTTGGTTAGGTAATCCTCTTCACATTTTTTGTATATGTCAAACTTTTTGGAACCATTTTTTGGGTATGCCGACGAAGCTAGTTGTAGTACGCAGAACCTATCTTCTGCAGCTTGAGTCATCTTCGCTCCAAGTGGCGAGTTAGTGAGTTTCGGGTGGATATGTATTGGTCAATCAACGAACAACATTGCTGAGTATAGCGCGTTGATTGAACTCCTCTCTGATGCCATTTCACATCGCATACACCGGATCATTGTTGTTAGTGTCAGTCTTTGCAGCCTTCCTCCAGTGATCAAATATGCTCTTACAAAGTGGTCTCAGAGTGTCAAGGTCAAATTTTATCATTTCAGTGAGTCTTCAAGCAAAATTTGGTCACTAGGTACTAGGTCTAGGGTTTTCTTTTACTCCAGTCAAAGTTGTCCAAATTTCAGTCCATGTCACGATTTAGTTGAGTGTACCATCATTCAGAGGGTTTTCATTATCATTTCAAGTTCCACTGGGTCATTTTACACCTTGTTCATGCTTCAGTTATGCCTAGGTAAGGTCATTTCCCTCTTCTAGGGTTTTGAAGGAAATTTCTCTTGGACGGTCAAATCATCGGCAAAACTTGTATCCTGATGTTCATACACCTTCCCCTATCCTTAAAGTACCTTATCAAACACTTCCCATCACTTCCCCCAAATTCCTCATTTTCGCACAAACCCTAGTTTCTAGTTACAACCTGGCAATTTTGTAGGTTGGACCTGTGTTTTGCCTTTTTGGACCCCTTCCCCTCACTCAATCTTTGAAATTCCACTTTCCCCTACTTCTTAACATCCCCCCCTACTTCCCAAAATTTCCTCAAGAATTTAGAAGCTCCCTATCCCCTTCATTTCGCTTCATTTCAACAAATCTCTTGTTCCACATATTGGGGTACGTTTTACTCAAATGATGTTTCTGAGCAAGAAAAGATGAATTTGGGAAAACTGAGAGAGGTTTTTGTCCACAACATGCCAAGGAAGAAAAATCTCCTTCACTTTTTACACAGGTGTCATGGCTCTAGAGAAATGTCAAAAATACAATTGCCTAAGGAGAATTGATGCACCTCTGAAGTAACCTTGGAAAAATCAACTTTTCTCCTAGCTTGGTTGGTCAAATGACTTGATTGATGAGTCAAATGATAACTAGACACAAATATCTTTCCAAAGAGCTATCATGAGCTTAATTTGGAGTTGAGGAAGGCATTCAAACGTTGATTGCAACAGCACCTTGCCTTTAGGCAGCCTCATTTGGCACATTTTGACTAGCCTTGGGAGATTTGATTTTTGACAGGGAAAATGAACTCCAAATTGAAAAATTCTAGTTGGGTTGGAAATTAGACTCAAAGACCTTTCCAAAAAGCTATCTTGTGCCCAGTTTGAACACCAGGAAGGCCTCCAAAAGTCACCTGGAAAAGGGCACGATGCACACAGAGAGCGCAGCGCACTGGGAGAAAATTTCCAGTGTAAATTTACACTGGCACGACGCACATGGGAGGCGCGGTGCACAGGGATAAAAGGCCTGAAATTCATTGAAATTTCTCCAAATTGCCATTTATTTGCATGGATTTTCCAGGTAGGGTCAACATCTTAATGTTTCATCCATTTTTGTGCTCAGTGATGGTGGTGTAAGGGTGATAAAGGTTGAAACAAAAATTCATACCCAACACAAAAAAATTTGCTGCCAGGGTTTCCGAGCTCACAGTTTTGTCACCAAGGACTCTCCTCCTTCCCCATTCTCCCTTGTTGCCTCATTTCCTACCCCCCACCAAGTTGATCAATCCTACATTACATTCAATATCCCAAAACCCTAGCCCTTATTAAAATCTCCTCAACCCTATATAACTAATTCCAAACCCTAAACCTTATTCCCATATATAAAATACCCCTCCTCTCCCTAATTAAAATTATCCCAATAATTCTCATTCCTCAATATTGTTTCCCCTTCCTAACAATCCCTAATAGTCCCTGTTGCATTTGTTTTTTCCCTTGGTGGCAGAAATTGAAATACAACACCAAAAAGAGCAGTTCAAGCACAATTCATACACAACAGTCATCTTGTCTTCAAGGTATTTGGCATAGTAGTCATGGCATCTGAGCATTCATCAGACTATGAGGTAGAAACCAAAAGTGACTCTCCCTTGGAAGAACAGGCACCCCGGAGGCCTCATAAGAGTGGCAGACATGTTAGAGAAGAACTGACCACCCTTACAGAATTGTAGGCCTGCCCTCTTGCTATGTCCTGTTTTCAGTTTCAGTCATGCTATGAGTTTTGTGAAAAGGTTGCAAATGTTCAATTTCACCATGAGTTGGCTCGCCTATTTTTTCTTCATTTGTATGGTGCTCAAGTTACTTTGGCTGGTGTTACTTTCACACTTACACCAGACTCTATTTCGTTAGCTACCGGCATGCCTAATATTGGAGAACCAAATGGAATATGACATACCTGGAGTAGAGGAACAAACAACTTGAGGACCGACAAGCTGAGATAGAGTTGCAACTGATCAAGGAAAACCGGCAACACATCATGGTAGCACAAGGTAGACCTATGGAGCAAAGAGATGAGGACCGGGAGTATGTTTTAGAGAAAGTGAATGTTCACTTGGAGCTGCTGGTGGAGAAGGCTAATAGGGAAAAAGCAATGCTGAGGTGCATGACTCACCATTACATGGCCCTAAACATGAGATCCAAAGCAAGAATCAGGAGCCTAAAGGTGAAATTGAGGAAGGTGACAAAGAGATAAAAGAGTCAAAAAGAGAAATATCGGCTCCGAATCTTGGCTGAGGCTTCGCTGGCCTAGCATAACACTTGATAAGGAAGCTCCAGCGCAAATTTCAAGAAATTTGGGGCAGTTTTGGTCACATGGAAATTTTTTTGTCACAACACAGGTTTTTCTCCCTGTGCCGCTTAGGATTGGGAGCTCCAAATCACAAATGGTTTGCATTTTTGGATTCAGCATGCAAAATCATGACTACTGGTGCTTGGACAAGAAATTTGGGCATGATTTGAGTCTTAAGGAGGTCAAAAACACTCAAAAAATGACCTCTCTGCCCCCATTTTGACACACAGGAAGCAGTCTTGGGAGAATGAATATTTGGAGGGGAAAATGAGCACCAAATTCATAAATTCCACTTGGGTTGGAAAGTAGACAGGCCAAGATTTCCAACAAGCACACTTGGGCACATTTTGGACTCTTGCAGGTACCTCAAAATCGCCTCCAAAGTGGCACGGCGCATATAGAGAAAAAGGCCAAAATCATGCCCGTTTTGCGAAATTTCGATTCGCGACTTTCTCCAAGTGGGTCCGCTCATCTACACTACACTTTTTTTGGCACCTAAGGCAAAATTTAAAGTATTTCCACTACAGATTGGTTTCTATCCAAGTGGCAAAAGAAGGAAAACAATCACCCAAGCCATTTGTCATGTTTGTAACACTGCACCTGTAGCTAATGGTTGGCTTTCCACCTCCATTTTGTAATGATTCAAGTAACTCCCCAACCCTTGGGCGTTCTATCTCTTCATGGCACATTCTATATATTGTATGCAAACTATTTGTAAAGGGTTGGTTGGCTTGTAATTTCTGGGAGACTGTGGGAAAGAAAATCTGTTTCTTCATTGTATATTTTGACAGAGGATTAATGAAAGGCAGCGGCTCTGTTTCATGAGATTCATGTGGTTGTGAGTGTAGAAAATGTGTCTCTTATGTTTCATATGTATTTCGTTATGTTTCAAAGTTCATTTCATATTCATTTTCGATGAAATTTTCTAAGTTAGATAAGGTAGAATTCATTTATATTGCTCTGCCTGTGGGAAAATTTCATGTTCAGTGTTCTTCTTCTGTTGAAAAGGATTCATGTACTTATGCCCTTTTCACTCTCCTAAGCAATCTCTCCATTCTGCATTATTTCAAACTAAATTGCTATACTTTCCGCCGGTCTTGCCTCACGAAATAATCTGTGCCTTTGTATTAAATTCTCTGTTCATTGCTGTCCGTTGGTCCCATACCATCCCAAAAACTCAGTCATTCATAAAAAATTGTTTCTTGTATCCATATTCACTTACTAGCCTAAGATCAATATTTCACTGTAAGTCATCTCAGACCATTTCTTTATCTATTTACTGAGCGTGACTCGGAGAGAGCCCTCTCCTGTTCTGGTAGGGCTAGCTACTAGACTGAGCGTGGTTTGTGGTTACCCTGAATTTTTCCTTCCTTCAGCCTAAGGTAGATTTAGGTGCTAACAATTCTCAGGCTAGATTCACAACTTGTCATTCTACATCTTACTGGCGTTTATTCTGTCCGAAACCCAGCTATTCATCGCATGTTCTTAAGAGTTAATATTTTGGAAAGACATTTTGGTTTCATTTAATATCAACACATTTCTAGAAACTTAAAAACATTGAATGATTCATTAGCAAATTATGTGTTAAATAGACATTTGCAGCATATGTAAAGAAAGCATTTCACATCAACATTTGCATTGGATTTCATCACTTAGCCAAAATAAATTTCTGAAAATAAAATAGATAGCTGTTTATAAGTTTTCACAAAATGTTTTCTGTCCAATACAAAATCGGTCATCTAACCCAGAAACCCAAAATTAATGCAGAAAAACATCCTAGACTAGTGATGCTGGTGATAACATGTCACTGCTTGTGCTATCATGCGCAGGAGCCTAGTCCAACGATTCGGTACACCAGTGGTATGGCACTGTAGCCTCATAGGTAACTCGTCAGTCCAGACATCTGGAATGCCAAGAGTCAATCCCTCTATCTGATCCTGCAGCTGTGCAAGTGTCTCCGTTATGTCTAGGTCCCTAAGGACTACTCGCCCTACAGATTCACTTGCTGGAGCATCTTCCTCCCGTGGGTGTGCCACTAGTTGAACTGGTATGATATCTGCACACACATATGAGTTTATTTAGTCTTGATAAGAATAAAAAAAAATACAAAAACAATAGAAAACTAAAAGAAAATATGTGGTCAAATCATTTTACCTATAGCACTCCACTGCTCACTGGCTGGTAAAGCCAAATCCGGATCGCCTCGGAAATCCATCCCAATATATGGATACTCCATAAACACCATCTCCTGGTGGTCAAACCACTCAAAGAAGGCAAATGAGAAGGAGACCTGTGACTAGCCAGCATGCCTAGCCATAAGGTCCACCCATCTTTGCATCTGTGGTTCTCTCGGTGCAGGAAATCCCAGTGAAATGTTTTGAGGTTGCATCAGTGGGATTATTTCCAAAGAAAAGGTAGTCAATATGGATCCATAACCAAAATTCTTGGTTCTTCCAGCCTTTACTTTGGACAGTTGGTCTTTTATGACAAGAAGTACCACCTCACACCAATTGAACACCTTTGGTTCCAGGCATTCCAAGGCATACTGCATGTAGGATTTGTTCGCTAAATGTAAGGCCACACTACCAGCCAATCTAGCAAAGGTAAATAGAATGGTCCTCAAAGGTCGATCAGTAACATCCCAGATATTAATCTTTCCATCTCTGCTGGGTTGGGATCCATCTCTGCAGAACTGACAAATGTAATCTTTCACCGATTCGCCCCCACGAGCAAATCCTGATAGTGAAAGAGGGGTGCCACGCCTCGACAAACCCATCAGAAAATAAATGTCCTCGACTGTGAAAGGAATGGATTTACCCTTGATCTGGAATACCTAGTCAATAGGATCCCAAGCATGAAGAAGATACTACAAAAAACTAATCTGTTGTCTCATGCTAGATATGCAGAAAAACTTCAGTAAACCACAGTTCCTTAATGCATCCACCGTGCCTTGGTCATGTAAAGCAACCATATCCTCCTCTTCATGTTCTCGTTCTTGCCATGTGACGACCATCTTGATCCAACAAATATCTGAAATGCAAACATTAAGTGAGTTAGGATCCATTTTTAGCAAAAACAAGTGAAAATTTGACGAAAAACACTTTACAAACTTGCCTTTCTACGCCCATTGCACCTAGCCTTTGAACAAGGTGAGATGCATACTAACTAGCCTGTTGGTAGCCCAGTATGCATTGAAATTTTCGATATAGGCAAGGTGCGATGATTGGAGAGTGAAATATTCAAACCCCTGAGGCCCAGAAAAGTGAAAAACTTGCCTAGAATTGAAAAAAGATGGAATGAAAATGAAGAGCTTAAGGATAGCTCCTACCTGGTCCTGACGGTGAGGGAAATGATCCACAGAATCTCTAGAAATCGACTGGTGAAATTTGAGGGGGAAAACTGCTTCAGAGCTCCAAAATCCAATATTTGAAATGAAATGTTAAAACTACTTTTTATGTTTACTTTTCCATGTACTTCAAGTAAATGTTAGTTTTATTTCATTTTTCATCCATAAATATATATTTTTAATCAATTTGATGGAGTTTTGAGTAGGTTGAACAACTGTCGACAAAATCTGATGTGCTAAATGGTGAATTGAGAATCTTTGACCACCAAGAAAAAATTTTGTCTTCTTTTCGAGCTTTGATTCAAAAATGAAAAGAAAACTATAGAGTCCTCTTTAAACCCTTTTCAGACTCGTTAAACATGAAAAGATTGTTGAGCACTTGTCTTTTCCGACTCATTAAAGTACTGGAAATGTCATCCCTCTTGTATTATTTTATCCTTTTTCGAACCTGAGGGATTATTTTATGAAAAAGAACTTATGGAGTTTTATTTTCGTCCCTTTTCAAACTCTCTAAACATGAAAAGGACCGAGTTATCCTTGTCGTTAAACTTGTTAAAATAATAGCGACAAACTTGTCTATCTAGATGAGATCGAGTTTCACTGTCACTAGACTCGTTAAAACATCAAATAGCGACGGGTTTGCCCGAAGGGCGAATTATAGAACAAGCATATGTTATCCTCCTCAAGCTTGACAAAAATAAAGAGGTACTGGTCAGCAATGACTGGGGAAAAAGGGGGAAAATCTTGAAGAGTTTATGGTAGCAAGTCGCTCTTGAACATGACACTTTCACTTCATCTCCATGATTGAGTTGGGTTGGGTTATTCTGTTCATCGATCATCATACCATTGGTCATTCATACCATCCATCTTTTGGGGTTAATGCTACCAATTCATCTCAGTGTCGCCAACATGTTCAAGAGAAGTCATCCAATTGAGAAGTCGTCCAGTTAATGTCTCATACACTGCAATACCTCCAACCTTCATTTTTTCATGATTGCCATTCCTGAACCTTTGTGTTGTCAGTTCATTTTCACCTCTAGAAAATAATTTTCTTCGTGTCATGTCGTATATGCGGGATACATTAAGGGCCTACTACGATGAGTAGCTTCTTGTTGACATCAGCTCATTATCCAAGAAGTTGACTTAGAAACACCCTTTCAGTGCTTTGAATCATTTTTGCGTGGTGTTCGACATCGGATCATGTATTCACACCATGTGAATTATACTGTAGTACCTTTCGGATCATTATCATTATCGGTGATTCCTCTCGCGTCTGTTAACAACTCACATCATTGGCTGGTAATCAGGAAATGTCTTTCCATGTTCGACCCTAAGAAATCTTTTCACATGGTTTGACTTGTGCATTGAGCGAAGATTGAACGAGTTTGAAGACTCTAGATCTAATTTCATCCATCTAGGATGCGATATATTCAGGGATAAAAAAACATCAAATGACAAAGGCTATACATAGATGGTCATCCTAATCATGAATTGCGACTCTATATATGTAGAATCACGAGTCTGTATCTGCAGACGACTATCTTATCTATGTATATGAAATGAAAATTTATAACGCTGAGCATGGGAATGCCTCCCTCAACTATATCATGAAAAATTAGATTATGATGATGTATTGTATTGTAACTTATGCAGGTCACCTTCCAGTTTGAAACTTTGGATCCTCATGATAAAGCATTTCGTCCGACATGAATATTTATGACCTGATGCTTTAGGGGGAAACTGTTATAGACATATTTGGGCACATCAACCCCAAACTTATATGTCAATGTACTAGGGCTCATGAACCCCTAAAAGAGTTGTTTCATACCCTAAAGAAACTTAGTCATCTGAATATATCATTCCCAAAAGTTCCATCTCAAAAATCATCTAGAAGGTGCCTAAACTGAACCATACTGACTGCTACACTGGCAAAGTGCAATGCATACTGACTACTACACTGTCAAAGTGCGATGCATATTGTTTAGGCCTTCTATAGGGTGTGATGGGCGAGGATGGAAAAATTTCCGAGACAGTTTGTTAGTTGATTTCTCATGGAATCTTCTAGAAACTTCTCTTGTGCCACTTGCCTCTCTGAATTCGCCCGAGGATGACCAAAGGAATTGGGAAACCATCTCCAATCCCCCTTTCTTATGGAACCAATTGTAACAAGTGGAATGACACTAATAAAACCCCATGTATGACTCACACCCTTGCAAACATCTATAAAAGGATCTCCCATCCAAGAGATCAGAAGGCTGAATTATTGTGAATTGCAAGTAAGTGCTATTAGTTTGAGTATTGAGGAGACAGCATTGCATTCGTGTTGGTGTGTTCTTGCTAATTCATGAGGTGAAGAAGGATTGATGCTGGGAGGATGGCGCTGGATCAAACAACTGGGTTTTAATTCTCCTTATTATTAATAAAGTTCTTTAGGATTTCCCAATTGATTGTGTAATTGTGAATGTTTTCATTTGTTCATTATATATCTAATTCTATAATGTTTATGCTGTAATAGATCACGATGCTTTGACAGTTCTTTGTTGCTGTACTTGTGTAGGTACTCTCCAAGCGTGTTAAGTACGGGGAGGAGTTACTGGATCTGCCAAAGGAGAGAGAGATCAAGCAAGGGATCAAGCGAAAGTTCCAGGTTGGTTTTTTACTATCTTTCTCTTATCTGTTACACATAGGAAAGATCATTGAATTTCTTTAAACTATTGTTTCTAGGGTAGTTGCCAAACTTAGAGAGTTAGTCATTTAACAAGACACTATTTTTCCCAGAAACAGGGGGGCTGCTTTGAGAAGAGCGAAAATAATCTTTTCCCGACTGGAAAAATCATGAAAAGAAAAATTACCCTCTAGCACATTTAACCATTTATCGATGAAATCTACGTCTATCTGACCCTCGAATATGGGGATTTCAAAATTAACTTGTACCTTAAATGGTGTGGTGTTTCCAGAGTTGCTGTTGGAAGCCGATGCGTCACCCTTGGGTAGTCGCTGAAGGATCTAGGCAAAGTTGTCCATCATCGCGTTCCTTTGTCACTTGAGGGCTTCTTCGAGCAAGATTTTGATAGTATCTCCTACCCCCTCGTCTTTCTTTCCATCCACCATGGGAGGCCGTCGGGATTTGCGAAGCTGGTCTTGCAGAGGTTTGAACAGTTCAAGCCCTAACTCCTTATATCCCGACCTCGTTGGGGACATGCAAAGAAAAACAAAGAAGAAAAGCACACCGCTCTGATACCACTGATCCGGATTTAAACAGGAACACAACAAATTATAGAGATAACCATAAACATAGAGATGCAATGGAAATAATACTTCATTTCATTAACACAAAATACTGAAATATGCTTACAAACAGGAATGGGAATAAACCAGCGAGGGTGATGGTAGCTTATCTCTGAGAAGAGATGTGGTGGCTACATGCCTTTGAATTGTATTACAATGAGGCTCAAGGGCCTTTTTATTATTGAACAATAAGAGCAAACCCTAAACAACCAAAACCCTAACACGAGGAGATGTAACACCAAGAGTTTATGGGCCCCGTTGGGGTGAGTTGGACAACCAACTTCCTGGGGTCATGACTTGGTCATATTATCTTCGTTTGACGTGCATGATAACCCATTGGAAAGATCTCTCCGAGGACTATGATGGAAAAGACAATTTTAGACAAAGAATCGCTGGCGTAGATTTCCCAAAAAACGTCGTTTAGGGCCTCAAAACGGCTCCGGAAGTTTAGGACCCGAAAAACTGCTAAAAATATTAAACTGTGCTATAATTAAGGAAACTGAAAAACTGAAAGAAGAAATGGTGGGGGTCCAAGTGGAATTGGGGAGTGGCCACCAATATCCACCTGGATCACTGCCTCCCCACATTTTCCAGTACTTCATCTGTAAAGGGTGTCGGGAATAGATCGTTAATATATGCATCATTGAGCTTTTTAAGATCCATGCAGATGCCAAACTCACCTTTCTATTTCTTCTCCTGCACCACCATAGGATTTACCCAGTCAGACTCCTCGACTGGTTCAATGATTCCTACTGCCAGCATCTTGTCCAATTCTTTGCGGAAATTTGCTTTGTATTTTGGATTCAATGGGTAGGGCCACTGATTAATTGGCTTCATGTCCGGCTTCAACGTTATCTTCATCACTCCCAGGTCTCCTAGGATCCCTTTTAGCTCTGTGATTTTTGTTGGGAATAAATCTCGATATTCCCAAAGCAACTCGATGACCTTTTCCACTGTGGCGTCGTCCCAATATTCCCCAAGCGTTGCATACTTTAGCTCTTCTTCTGTTATGATATTTACTTGTTTCGTTTTCAACGATGCCGTGATATCTGGATCTTCGATTTTAGGTCTGCACACCTCACGGCTCCCCTCTGATTCCAGAATATTGATGTTTCGTGGGTCATCCTCATCATCTTCTACCTGTACATTGTAACATTCTAGGGCCTGGCTCAGCTGTCACGACCAGTCTAGCTGCATGATTTCTTCTGGTTCCAGTGGCGTTTTGAAAATGGCTGCCTTCACCAGTTGTAACGCATCATCCACAGTACCCATCCATTGGTCTTCAAAGAGGAATGTCGACAGAAACCCTTCGTGCAAGATATCCCACTCGTCGATGCCATGTCGAAGCTCTGTTTCAATATACCAGTTCCTTGGGATGACATCCAAGGTATGATAAAATAAGTGCACCCACTCTGGTTAAGGCTCCTGTCCATAATCTTTGATCCATCTGGTAAGGTGCATGCATGCGTTGTCACGTCCATCATATTTATCCGTTATTCATAGTTCTGGCTCCCCAAATCTAATCTGCATCATGCGCCTGCAGCTGTGCCAATATTCGAATGTTCCTTCATGTGTGCCCCACCATCGTGCAGGTGTCATGCACAACGCCCATCTCAACGCATCAAACCGTTGGTGCTCTGGTACCACGATTTCAAATTTGGTTAGAAATTCATCTATTATTGTCAGCCCATCATACATTGATAGTTCACGATCCTGGGCCCTCACACAGTACAGAGATTTAGTCACCATATTGCAATGTAGCATGGTTACTCCATTCAATCGATTAGGCCATCGCTCATCTTCTTCATTTGAATCAGTGGTGTAGGACTCTACATAGCCCCATGATATTCTTTTGTCCTCTGTTGACTTGACCCATTCTTGCCTTTGTGCAGAAATATTGTAGATACAGTCTAATTCGTCGTCACTTTCTTCATTGCGCATGGGTTCAATGTAGCGTGGTCCTTTAGCCGGATCTAGCAGAACGACTACGCGGAGCGACTTTGTTTCAAATATCATTGTCCGCTTCTTTAAATTAATAACCCCATTCATGTCGGTGGCCTAGTCTATTCCTAACAACACAAGATAAGGCGTACTTTCATCCACGATTTCAATTACTTCAAAGTCTATTCTGGTGCTCGCGCCTTCTATATCTACCATAATTCCCTGCAACCTTCCCATGGGCAAAATTTTCTATTGGTTCGCCATCCGCAATTGAATAGGAGACCATTGTAGTGTAGGCCTACCCATGCGCTCCCAAGTTTTTTTAGGCAGTACATTTGCATCCGAGCCCAAATCCAAAATGATCTGATCCATCTCATAGTCACCAATTTGTGCCATTAATCGCATCTCTCACCCCATCCGTGTTGCGTGTTTTCCTAGTTTGTGGACCACGCTAGGTTCTCGCGTCCCCGTGCACCTATTTATTAATTCTTGCAAGCCTCTAACTACCCTATTGTCGCGCAACAATTTTATGCATGTCTCTAAAAAGGTAGCTATCATCAAGGGATCCTTGTCTTGCTCAGGTTGATCCCTGCTACCTGGGGTAGAGACCTCCGCGAAGCTCTCCCTAGCTTCGAGATGCATCTCCTTGCCAATCCTTGTGTCTTCCTTACTTAAGTTCCTTTTATCCTCTCCTGTGGCCATGCCACTTCTTAGTGCCATGTTTACCTGGGGGTCTTTATCGCGGGGTTCAGACCTCATCATCTGCACGTTCTGGGTCGTCATTGATTGCACTGCCCTCTTTTCACGAATCTATGTTATCAGTGTGGGGAAATCTATTAGCTCATGTTTGAATTACTCATAGTAAGTGCATGATATTCTAGTTGGGTTGGTACAATCCCACGCGTAATGTCCCAGTCCTCCGCAATTGTCACATATTAGCTTCCCGCGACCCCTTCCTGGACCCATTCTTCCCCGTCCTCATACACATCCCTGAAACCCACCATGCATGAGCGCCGCGGCTGGATCTTGACTTCGTACCTCAATCTACATTCTGTAGGTCGGTGACTGGTCCATCAATAATTGATAACTACAGTAGTCTCGTTCCTCGTGGCCCACCGATCTACAAAAGTTGCAAAATAGCCGCTGGGGGGGAGGGGGGTTGTCTCATGTTCTGTAATAGATGGCAGTTGTCTGTGGCATGATTTCCTCTCCATCCTGACATATCGCACACTAGAGGACGGGTGCTGCACTTGGCCCTGCTGGTACCTCTAGTCGCAATGGCGTCGGTCCCCCCCTCCCTGCCACATAGTTTGCAAAGACTGGATAGTGATCTTTATCATGACCCTGGCTTCTACACTTTGTACACCATACTTCCTCCTGAGCTTCTAGGCGAGGTGCCTATTCCTATTTTAACTTATTCATTTCTAAACACAGGGTTTGTATCTGCACTTGGATTTGCTGAACTCCCAACCCCGGGTCCTGTAACGGAGTTTCGTGCAACCTCATTGTTGTCTCCAATGCTTCAACCTGGGTTGAGATCTTTTGTTGTGACAAAGCCATCCTCAGATGTAGTGTCAATGATGCCACAAACCAAGCACAGTGCTGTGCATTTGACAGCGTCATGTTTGCTTCACGGATGGTACTTTTCAGTCTTTGATCCAAATCCCACGGGGTTTCACCAGATATCAACACGATCTCTTTGAACCCTATGATCGACTGTGTTTCTGACTTTGGCCAAATAAATTTTTTCTTTAATTTGATTTAGATCTCTACTGTCCTTGCATTCAAGTGATTGCTTGAGTACTTAATATACCATGTCAGCACTCAGTCCTACAGCGCGCTAACTAAAGTAGCCTTTTTTATATTATCATCCATAATTCTGTGTGCATCCCATACCAATGTCACCATGAACCAAAATTGCTCTGGATCTTCACTTCCTACTCCTTTGAATATTGGTAGCTGGATCGTGCTCGTCATTTTTAACCTCTGGTTTGTGTGTCGGTGTACTTTGAACTACTACTATTCCTGATCCCTTCAACCCTTAAATTCTTTCTCTATAGAGTTCCAGCGCTCCTACATTAGACACCCCTTAGGTAGATCCCGGTCCCAGCAATGGAACCATTTGTTGGCTTATATGGGCTTGACCCAG
The DNA here is from genome assembly GCA_031772625.1 of Pinus tabuliformis. NCBI lineage: Eukaryota > Viridiplantae > Streptophyta > Pinopsida > Pinales > Pinaceae > Pinus > Pinus tabuliformis. Next base: position 1,759,530,756 of record CM062816.1, on the reverse strand, counting down.
GTTCGAAAGAGTTATTTAGCCAAACAAATCCCGCAGCTACCGGCCCTTTCGGCAACAGCCCGCGGAGCGCGGACTGAGGTCTCACCCGAGGTAGCAGGGGAGGGTGCTGGAACTAGGTTTCCACACCCTTAGGATGTCTAGATGTGGTTTGGAGGCTTCGCGCCCCGTTCTACAGCCTCACACTGCTCTGCTTCCGCACAGTTTCGAAACAGGGCTACTTTTCAATACCAATTGCTTAATGATTTGTTATAGATCAGATTTACTTATGAGGGTCTTTAAGCAAATATTTAGCCAAGATAACTAGTGCGCACACTTAACAGAGATACATATTTGCATTAACCCAAAACATAAGCATGCGCATAAAGAATCAATGGAAATACCAATCATAAATTAACCAAATTTGCAATAGCTCAGATTAACACAAAGTTTCCAAAATCAACTTATCTTTCTTTCCACTTTATCACCGATACATCTAGATCTACTCTATGCACTCAGTTGCAGGGGTCCACGCACACAGCTGCAGATTCTACCAGGCCTCTGTGCACATAGCTGTAGAGCCTCTATCTACTACCCAATACCCTCGACTTGGACTTACAGACGCTCCAAAACTCCTTAGCTCATGCACCCATTACCATTCAGATCATTCATCATCCAAAAACTAACTACCCCTAACCATAAAGCCTTGCTCTATTTATACCTTTCCATGGTCCGCGAACCATGGGCAGGCTGACTCAATTTACATTTCTTTACATTATTTTTGGTCGGACTACCATTTGGCTCAACTTATTACAAATCGCGCTCCACGCATCCTATGGAGTATTTACCCTATCTTTACCCAAAATTTCGAGCTTTGTGCCCCATGATCATTATGTGGGGCTTCTGCTACCCAAAAACAACCCTATGACTCTTTTACAAGCTATGCGCTCCTCACCCACAAAATGCGGAATCTTTACATTGAAGTTACAATTTTTGACAAAAATATGGGCTTTAAGCACCAAAAATTCCCTTGGGCGATCCTGCACCCAACAGGCCCCCAATATAAACATCGTGAATCGCCCTTGAGTCACTCTGTTGGTATGGAGATATTTGCATGAATACCTCCCAATTCTGCTTGGATTGCTGCAAGATTGGCAGCGCACTAAGCGGTTGCCTATTGTACCTCCTCAATGCGTTGTTCAGAGGCTGCTGTAGCTGAACTATTGCCCTGAAATTTTTCCTTTATTGCCTACAGCTGCGCGAGATTTGCTTCAATGGAGGTGGTAATGATGTACATCTCATCAATCCACGACTGTAGGTGCACCTTCAAAATGGATTCCTTATGTCGAGTAGCATCTACATGTTCATTGAGTGCTTTCGCCTGCTACATCCTCACAAGCCTCTATTGAAGGGAAACCATATGCGTAGTCCCTTTTACTTCGTCGTATTTCTGTTGTAGCTCGCATGCCTCTGTCTTTAGGCATTGTATGTTTGGGTCCTCCTGTAGGGTGGTGAGAACCTAGAACGACTACTCGAACAACTTTGTGCAGACTGTCACTGCACTGTTAACCTCTGCTATGGCTACTGTAATTGTGCTAGCACACTGTTCCTTAACTTTTGGTGGAGTTGAAGGTTGCACCTTCAATTTCAATTTGACTATCTGAAGGTGCAGTTCAAGCTGAACCCTAGCCATCTCTTCCTTTTCCTCACACACTCGTGCTGCTAGTTTCTGGACACGCGTCTCCAATGGTTCCTCTGCTTGGATGGCCTTCTTTGGGACCATATGGCAGGATTCCTCCACCACCCATATGAGTTTTCTATTTTGCGCCACTACCTCGTCGTCTTGCAGGCTCAACTGTTCAATGTTGATGCACTGCTTGCTCATTACCTGGAACGCATAACCCTCCTTCGCTCGCAGTTCTGCAGTAACTCCATCCTACAAAACATAGAGTGTCTCCCAAGGGAGCATAGCTAGATTTATCTCGATTCCCTTAAGCTCACTAACCATATGCCTTTCGACCTCATTTTCTGTAACTAGTGCTCCCTCTGGCAGCACCATTGTGTTAGTCATCCGGGCGTGCAGAGTCTGCAAAGTCTGCAAAGAGCTCTTTCTCTCATATGTTGTTCAGGAGTAGCAGAGTCTGCAAAGAGCTCTTTCTCTCATATAGATCTTTGGGCACCCTTGCTTTACCCTTCCTCAGAGGAACATATGCGGGCAGCCTGGTAAGAGGGTTTGCACCCTAAGTGTCAACCTCCATTTCTACATCCTCCCTCCTCTACCAAGATTTCTTCAAATTCTTCCTCCTCATCAACCTCCAAATTAATAACCTTCCCATTTTCTTCCATGGTAAGCTTAGTTCTTAACGGGTTCCTAGGGGATACGCGCACTAGTACCATAGCCTACTTGTCTTTCTTGGGTCTCAGCATGCGTGGTGATTTATGGATTTCTGTGGCTATCCCGACACTTTCTGGGACTTCTACTTCTGTAATGGCCTGTGCAGCTTCCTTAGTAGTCATTACTCTGGTATCCATGGCTTCCTTAGGTGCTGCCATAGTGCTATTCCACAATTCTCTTAACGGCTTGGGTAATTGCTCAAACAAAGAATTCACCTTCAGAAGATCGAACAGATCTGGGTTCATGAATGTCTATGTGCGCAACAACTCAGTCCTCAAATTTCCAAGTGTTTTTTGCTGGACAACCCTTTGTAATTTATAGTGCCTTTTGAATTTGGATACGATCGTTCCCCCCACATTCGGTCCATTAATGCTCGATTGGTGGCAGATTTTCAAGAATCTAGTCGATAAAGTTCACCTTAAATGCCTGCTACCTACTCCATTTGGTCTCAAACCAAGCATCACATCGGGAATAGTGACTGTAATGGTGACATTCCAGCTGACCCGCGCAGTAGTGTAGCTACCCTCACACTATTGCAGACCCTTTGACACTTCGCTACTACACAGAGTCCTAACATCACGCACTCCCTGGCAGAGTAGTTTATAGTCACGCACCTCCTTTCAGCTGCATGGAGCGCTAAGACTGTGCTTCTATCAGCTAGTCAGATGGTCGAACCACCTATGTATGCCTTCAAACAACTACCATTTACCTTTCCTGGAAAGAGTTCTCCATTTAACTTTACCAACTTCATCGCACCACCACTTGTGATCTCCTTAATAACATACGGTCCTAGCCAATGCATTTTAAGCTTCCCCAGGAATTTATCAAACTTACTATCATACAACAACACAAAATCATTCACCTTGAAGGTGCACAACTTAATATTTTGATCATGCCAAGCCTTTTCGTGCTACTTTTGGACCTGCTGGTGAAATCTAGCAAAAAATTGTTCTTCTTTGAGCTCCTCCAACTGTGCGAGCCTCTCCTCCAGGGCTCTGCGGTTTGTCATACCTATGAGCACTGTTATGCACAAACTAGGCATGATGTATTCCATAGGCATTACAAATTCCACTCCACAGACAAGCCTAAAAGGTGTCTATCATGTCAGTTTCTTGCATGTCATCCTATATGCCCATAATAATGCGGGTACATGAAGGTCCCAATCACTTCGTTGTGCATTTCATACCTTAGTTAGCACAGTATCCAATACTTTTTTAAATGCTTCTACTGTCCTATTAGCCTGTGGGTGATAAGGTGTGCTTTTTTGATGATACACCTGAAACTCTTCCGTCAGTGCGTTGATCGTCTCATTTAGGAAATGTGTACTGTGATCACTCATCAAGATCTTTGGACATCCGAATTGTGTCTATATGTGTTCAAATAGAAACTTCACAGTCGTCGTGGCCGTGCAATATTTTACCTGCTGCACTTCTACCCAACATGTCAGGTACTTCATTGCAGTGATAATATATCTCGTGCCTGGCTTTCCTTGAGGTGTGATAGGTCCTACAAAGTCAATTACCCACTTTTCAAAGGGCTACAACGTCATTTGCAGATTTAGAGGCATCTCATCCCTCCGTGGTGGTTTACCTATTCTTTGATATACATCATAGGCCTTGCAATGTGCTTTTGAATCATGATGAAGGGTTGGCCACCACAATCCTACACGGAGAATCTTCTGTGCGGTCACTCTCCCTACATAATGTCCTCCTGCAGTGCCCCCATGAGCACTCATGAGGATATTGCTTCGTTCAAACTCAGGTACATACCTTCACAGTATCTCATCATTCCCCATCTTATATAGATGGCCCACAATGACAAAGAAAATTGTTGGGCACACCACTAGTTCCTTCTTCTACTGAATAGAGTACCCTGCCGGTGCAGTTCTAGTTGTTAAAAAGTGAATTATATCTTCAAAATGTCCATCCGCTATGTGCACAGCATAGAGCTGCGTGTCGGGTAGTCCGTCATCCAAATTAGTAGGTTCCTCCCCTATCTTAATTCACGACAAGTGATTTGGTCCCGTGTTCAATCGTTCAGGCTTCAGAACAACTTCAAAATCATATTCTTGGAATAGTAAAAGCCACCTACATATGCACACCCCCCCCCCAACACAGGCTTATTGACCAAGTACTTCAGCACAGAATGATCTGTATACATACTAAAGCGACCTCCTAGAAAGTAGTGTTGATACTTTTGGAGCGCATATACCATATCCAGTCCCTTGCATTCAGTGGTGGAATAGATATTTTTTGCTTTGGATAATATGCGACTCTGAACACGATAGAGTGATCCAAGACTTCTCCACTATCCTGTGTTAGTACTGCCCCCAACGCTATACTTGATGCGTCAACATGGACATGAAACTCTTTCGTCTAGTTTGGGAAGACCAGAATAGGCACATTAACCATCTTTTCTTTCAATACATCCAGGCTTTTCTTATAGTCATCGTTCTAGCAGAATGTGACATCCTTTTTCAACAACTTTTCCATCGGTGCAGTGATCTTGGCATAGCCTTTGATGAACTTCCTGTAGTACCCTATATGTCCCAGAGTAGCACGCAACTGTTTCACACTCCACGACGCTTCCAAATTCAGAATCGCCATGATTTTTGTGATGTCCACCACCAGCCCTTGTTTACAAACCACATGCCCCAACAGGTTTCCAAAAGGAATGAGGAACGTACACTCCTTGAGGTTGAGCGCGATTTCGTATCTTCAACATGTATCTAGCATCAAGCGCAAGTTCACTACATGGCACCTAACCAGGCCAAATATAGTCCAATCATCAAAATAGATCTCCAAGATCTTATGAATATATTCCCTGAATGCTGCAACAACCACGCGCAAAAATATAGCAGGGGCATTCTTCAATCCAAATGACATGACAATATATTGAAAGAAGCCCAAATCAGTCGTGAAGGTTGTCTTGCTCCTATCCTCTGGTGTGATTTTTATCTGGTGGTACCTTGAGAACCCATCAGTGAAAGAATATGCTTCCTGACCTTCTACATTGTCCAACACCTCATCTGTGAACAGAGTTGGGAAGGGATCATGTACACACACGTCATTCAATTTTCTAAGATCCATGCATATTCTTTTTTCGTCCTTTTGCTTCTTCTCTTGTACCACTATCGGGCTTACCCAATCAGATTCCTCCATAGGCTCAATGATGCCTGTCGCAAGCATCTTGTCTAGTTCTACATGGACCTTCTCCTTGTATTTCGGATTTAAGCAATGCAGCCTCTGCTTACCTGGCTTCGCATCGGGTTTTAACATGATTTTCATTACTCCTAAATTTCCGAGTATTCCCTTTAACTCTGTAAACTTGGTTAGGAATAAGTCCTGATATTCAAGGAGTAATTTAGTGACCTTATCCACTATTGCGTCATCCAATAGTCTCTAATCTTCACAAATTTAGGTTCCGCCTCTATACCAATGTTTACCTACTTAGTCTTCACTGACGCGGTTATGTCAAGGTTCTCAATCTGTGGTCCTTGAACCTTGTGGTGGCCTTCCATCTCTGGAATGTTAATTTTCTGCGGATCTTCATCCCCTTCTTCAGTAGTTACATTATAACATTCCAGCGTGCAACTCAACTGAGTGGCCCATTCAGGATGAATTAATTCTACCGGCTCCTGTGGTATCCTAAAGATGGTTGCCTTTACCTCTTGTAGCGCTTCATCAATACTTTCCCACTCATCCTCAAAACTGAATGTCATCACAAACCCTTCGTACAGAACATTCCATTCACCTATCCCATGGTGGAGATCTATTTCTATATACTAGTTCATTGGTATAACATCCAGGGTATGACAGAACAAGTGCACCCACTCAGGTTATGGCTTTCTCCATAGGCCTACGTCCACTTGGCCAGATGTGTGCGCGAATCATCCTGCCCATTGAACTTATCTGTCAGTCGCACCCTATGCTTCCCAAATCATGTGCGCATCATTCCCCTACACTCGTGCCAGTTGTCAAAGCTCCCTTTGTGCGTACCCCAACACCTCATGGGCATAACGCACAGTACCCAGTCCAAGGCCTAGAAGCATTGCTTTTCCGGCACCTCCCTTTCAAATTTATTCAAGAAGGTGGCTACCTCACTTAGACCATCATAAGTAGGCAGGTCTCTTACTTCTGTCGATATGCAGCGCAATGGCCTTGTCATAATATTACAATTCAGTGTAGTTACCTCATGTAACCGATTCTGCCATAGCTTCGTCTCCTCATCTGAATCCGAAGTACGAGAGCTTTTGCGCTCCCATGCAATCCGCTCGTTAGCACTCCAGGAAAATCTCCTAGGTTGCATCTTAGAGATGCCTGGTAACATATAATATTCAATATTGTTCTAAGAACTATTGGAATGAATAATGGTTTGGATCAAGTCAAATAACCATTTCAACTTTATTCTCACTTAAGACATGCATGAACACCCTCAACAACACAAGGCTTTAGACCAATAATAATCAATAGTTTGTAGATTTAATGGATAGATGGAGAATACTGATAGTACCAGCAGATTGCATACATGAACATATGTGAATGGCTAGCTACAGGCAGCAAATGAGCTTACTGACTATACTGGCAATGTTATAGACATTTTTGGGCACTGCAACCCCAATCATAAATGTCCATAAACCAAGGGCTCTTAAGTCCCTAAAAGTGTTGTTCCAACCTCTAAAAGAACAAAGTCAACTGATTACATCTTCTCCCAGAAGTTCTCCATGAAAAACTACTCGGAACTGGTCAAAACTGGACCATCTCACCTGCTCCATGGTCAAAGTGCGCTGCATCCCACCTAAATACACACGAGAGGTGCAATGCATACTGAAAATCCCTTTTATGGGGTGCGATGGGCGAGAGTGGACAAATGGCAGGGTCAATCTGCAAGGTGGAGGATCATGGAATCTTCCAGAAACTTCTCCTATGACACTTGCCTCTCTGCATTCACCCAGGGATGAGTAAGAGATCATCAATCTCCAAGTGGAATCAAGAACTATCAGAGAGAGGACACTAATCAAATCTCAGAAGCAGACTCAACCCCCTTGCAAATATCTATATATGGATCCCTCATCCCAAAGATCCAGAGGCTGGAATTTTGTGTCTTGTAAGGAAGTGCTGTTGGTTTCTTGGTGCAACATCATAGTGTTGGGTGATCTAAGCTTTTCATGAGGTGAAGAAGGGCTTTCTTGCTGAGAGGATGATGCTGGGTCAGAACAATTGGTTGTAATCCTCTTTGCTATTCTTGATTATTGATAAAGCTATTCAAGTTTTCCTCCACATTCTTATATGATTGATGATATATGCATTTGTGTGGTCAATATATATCTGGTCCTATATTGTTTATGATAATAGATCTATGTTCTTGGATAGTGTTATGCTGCTTTGATTCTACAGGTGCTCTTTGAAGCTGGGTAGACGGGGAAGCGAGTGGCAAAGATCTATCAGAAGGGAGAGGAATCAAGCAAGGAACCAAGCGCAAGACAGAGGTTGGTCTCCTTTATTCCCCTCTTATCTATTTCTCATAAAGGAAAATGAAAGTGGTTTTAGTTTGTTTGTTTCTAAGGTAGCTACCAGCCTTAGTGGGACTAGCAGCTCTGCATAGACACTAGATTTCCCGATAAAAAAAATGGCGACTCCACTGGGGAGCGAATAGATTGTTTGTTTGTATACATTTGTTTGTTTTATAAACTTACAGATAGAGCCTGAAGTCAAGCTAGCTAGCTCTGCATAGACACTAGATTTCCTGATAACAAAATGGTGACTCCACATTGTCGCTTCCAGGATTGACAATCGGCTTACCCGTATGGCTCTTCTCAACCTCTGTCATTCAGAACACCGTGATTCCTGAACAATCAAGTCAGCAACTAAACGATACCAGAGCTACCCCCCAACCTTCTACTTCGTCCAATTCTTCCTCTCCTCCTTCCTCTTCGCTTGATGAAGTTGGTAAAGCCAAAAATCAAGTAACCGAGAAGAAGAAGGAGAAGAAGAAGAAAGAGAAGAAGAAGAAGGAGCCAAAGGCGAAAAGGGGCAACCAAGCATCATCTAGCGAAAATTCACACACTGCACAGTCCAGGCCTAAATCGCCATGTGTCATTTGCAAAGGAGACCACTATCATCGAGATTGTCCTTACATCCCTCAGATCTTAAAGGAATGGTCTCCTTGTTTGCACAATCCGGTGTCATCAACCTCTGATGATCATGTTGAAAATACACCGTTGACTAGTGAAAGTGAAGCTCCTGGACAAAAAAGAAAATGTAAATTTCCTTGTAAACTGTGTGAAGGCGATCACGCTGTCCACCATTGTCCCTTCTTAGATGAGGCTAAAAGAGTTTTGGACGACTGTCCGGTTTCACCGTTACGACTTCCTCCTGGATATAAGCAACTCTTGCCGAGTTCGTCACTAGTTGAAAATCCGGCTGACACGCCATTATGGTCGGTCGAAGCGTCTATCATCGGAGATAAACCATCTGAATCCACACCAGACGAAAGTCAAAAGGTCGAGGTAGTAGTTGACCTGGTCTTGCCTTCAGAGGATCCATATTCAGATGATACAGTCACCGGGGAGAACAAAAACGACATCGTCCAAATTCTCTTCGTAAGCACAGACTCCGATGAACATGGGGGTAGCCTACCCGTTCCTTTATCGCAGGAAAGAAGTTCATCAAAGTCATATCCAGCCGTCTATTCGGTCCCACCTCTAAGCAACCTAGTTGTTTCCTTCGATTGGAATCTACTAGGCAGACCCCGCTTACCAGCTAGTGTACTATTTCGAATCATTGCTCAAATATACAGAATGGTCATGGCCGGTACCATCATAGATGAAGGGGCTTCTGTGAGTATCCTTTCCTCAACTGCTTGGAAAGCACTTGGTTCGCCACCGATTTTTCCTGAAATGAGAAATCTAACAGGCTTTGACAAAAGAACCAGTCGACCGTTAGGGATCCTTCCCAATGTGCCAATAACATTGAGAAGGAAAACCGTTCACATGAACGTAATGGTATTCCAAGGACCCCTGGATTATAATCTACTCCTTGGATGTGACTATATTTATTGCATGGGAGCCATTGTCTCCTCACTCTTTAGAGTAATGTGTTTTCCGCATGAAGGAAGAGTGGTCAAGCTTGTAGACCAGCTTTCATTCCCCGGTTCACACATAGCAAATAGTCATATACCATCCTTGAATGGTCTTTTCACGCAAGGAATGTCTCATCAATCCCCAGTTCGTCCTCCTGATGAGCGCGAGTGATTCGAAGGATATGACTGAAACCCATGGGGCATGCACCCTGGCCTGTTTCGACAGGAAAACCTTGTGTATAGGGTAGGTTTCTGCGAAGAATATATGACTGGTTGACACACCCATCCATTTGGGAAAATGGGGTTAGACCGGAATAAGATACCTCTGTTAAGGTAGGCCTTTCCCGATAAAACAAATGTTTTGTCTACAAATTGAGAGGTAACCTAGAAACTCTACTTCACTATACCTAGGGGCATGCAAACCTTTTGGCATGCAAGCGAAGAGCGACCATTTATTTTTTTAAATTTTTAGGTCCTCTAACCCTTTAAACTTGTAGGATTGGTCATTTCCTAACTTGCATAAAGAAAGGATGCGGGGCAAAGCTTTGAAAAAATTCCATTTTTAAATGAGACATCCTTATTATACGACTGGATCAAGCAGTTTTAACGCGGAATTCAAGCTCGTTAAAAAATAAACATAAGCAATGAGCAAATGTTCCCCCAGAGTTTAAGCTCATTAAAAAATGAACCATTTTCCAGTAAATAACCATTGTGAATAGCCTTTGAAGCCCTGGTCATGTTCTCATCATCAACTCCACTCTGTATTGGCCGATCATTCACCTCGATTTGATTGTTTACCCTTTTTGAGGAACAGTTGTGAAGAGTGATCCTATTAGCCATCCTTGTGACACTGCCGTGATTGGAAAATTCCAAACCTTACCTGGAATCAACTGCAACCCGAATTTATCACTCGTTCCTCAAAAAACGAGTCTCCTTTAAGCTCTTTTCAAGTGACTCGTAAAATATGAAAAGATTTCTGAGCAATTGGCCTCTCCAGCTCGTTAAAGGGACCGGAAGTGCTATCCCTCCTTTAGATTTTAATCTTTTTGGACTTGAGGGATCATTACACAAAAATATCGAGCACTTGTTTTGTTCGGCTCGTTAAAAGTACCGAAAATTCATCCCTTTTGTATTGTTTTATACTTTTTCGGGCTCAAGGGATTATATGACGAAAAAAGATTATTGGACTTTTCTTTACGTCCCTTTTTCAGACTCTCTAAAATTGAAAAGGACCGAGTTATGCTTTTCGTTAAACTCGTTAAAATCGAATAGCGACAAACTTGTCCATACAAACAAGAACGAGTTTCACTATCGCTAGGCTCGTTAAAACATAGCGATGGGTTTTCTCGAAGGGCAAATTATAGAACAAGCATATGTTATCCTCCTCAAGCTTGACAAAAATAAAGAGGTACTGGTCAGAAATGACTGGGGAAAAATTGGGAAGAAAACTTGAAGAAACTTTATTGGTAGCAAGTCGCTCTTGAACATGACACTTTCACTCCGCATGCGAGTTGGGTTGGGTTGTTCCGTTCACTGGTCATATCACCATGGGTCCATCATACCATCCATATTTGGGGTTAACACTACCAATCCATCATGTCAGTGTTGCCGATATGTTCAAGAGAAGTCGCTCAGAGAATTCACCTGTGTTTCACCCACTGCAATACATTTACGCTCCATTCTTTCATGACCGCCACCTTGAACCTTATATCACCAGATCATTTTCACCTCCATTAAAATCATTTGCTCCGTTTCATGTCATTGATGTGGGATTCACTAAGGCCCTCCTATGACGGATCGCTTCTTGTCGACATCAGCTCATTATCCAAGAAGTCGATCTAGGAACAACCCTTTCAGTACTTTGAAGCTTGCATGCCTGAATGGCAAGTTTCTCACTTCCAGCAACATGTTTACATCAATGGCCTTCGACCAAAAGACTTTGCGTGGTGTTCGACACCAAGTCCCTTATTCACACCACGTGAATTGTACTGTAGTACCTTGAGGGTCATCATCATTATCAGTGATTCCTCTCGCGCTTGTTAACAACTTACATCATTGGCTGGTAATCAGGCGATGTCTTTCCATGTTCAACTCCAGAACATCTCTCACATGGATCGACTTGTACTTTGAGTGAAGATTGAATGAGATTGAAGACCTCAGATCTAGTTTCATCCATCTGGGCAGCGATATATATTCAGGAAAATAAAGACATCAAATGTACATCATTACTGCACAGATAATCATCCAACCTAAGGGATGATGGCTCTACCAGAATCATCAGTCTACACTCAGACGATTGTCTATCTTATGTACATGAAAATGAATTTATAAAGCTGAGCATGGGAATGCCCGCCTCAGCTAGATCATGAAAATATTACGAAGATAATGTATTGTATTGTATCTTATTACAGGTCACCTTCCAGCTCGAAAAAACTTCAGATCCTCATGATAAAGCATTTCACCCGACATCAAAACAGATTAACGACCTCATGCTTTATGGGGCAACTGTTGTAGACATTTTTGGGCACTGCAACCCCAATCATAAATGTCCATAAACCAAGGGCTCTTAAGTCCCTAAAAGTTTTGTTCCAACCTCTAAAAGAACAAATTCAACTGATTACATCTTCTCCCAGAAGTTCTCCATGAAAAACTACTCAGAACTGGTCAAAACTGGACCATCTCACCTGCTCCATGGTCAAAGTGCGCTGCATCCCACCTAAATACACACGGGATGTGCGATGCATACTGAAAAGCCCTTCTATGGGGTGCGATGGGCGAGAGTGGACAAATGGCGGGGTCAATCTGCAAGGTGGAGGATCATGGAATCTTCCAGAAACTTCTCCTATGACACTTGCCTCTCGGCATTCGCCCAGGGATGAGTAAGAGATCATTAATCTCCGAGTGGAATCAAGAACTATCAGAGAGAGGACACTAATCAATTCTTAAAAGCTGACTCACCCCCCTTGCAAACATCTATATATGGATCCCTCATCCCAGAGATCCAGAGGCTGGAATTTTGTGTCTTGTAAGGAAGTGCTGCTGGTTTCTTGGTGCAACGTCATAGTGTTGGGTGATCTAAGCTTTTCATGAGGTGAAGAAGGGTTTTCTTGCTGAGAGGATGATGCTGGGTCAGAACAATTGGTTGTAATCCTCTTTGCTATTCTTGATTATTGATAAAGCTATTCAAGTTTTCCTCCACATTCTTGTATGATTGATGATATATGCATTTGTGTGGTCAATATATATCTGGTCCTATATCGTTTATGATAATAGATATATGTTCTTGGATAGTGTTATGCTGCTTTAATTCTATAGGTGCTCTTTGAAGCTGCGTAGACGGGGAAGCGAGTGGCAAAGATCTATCAGAAGGGAGAGGAATCAAGCAAGGAACCAAGCGCAAGACAAAGGTTGGTCTCCTTTATTCCCCTCTTATCTATTTCTCATAAAGGAAAATGAAAGTGGTTTTAGTTTGTTTGTTTCTAAGGTAGTTACTAGCCTTAGTGGGACTAGCAGCTCTGCATAGACACTATATTTCCCGATAACAGGCAAATGCATATATAATAACACTTATAAATGGCTAGCTAGAGGCAACAAAGAAGCTTGCAAATCTAATATATCAAAGTAGAGATAAGATGACAATTATCTAGCCTTAACCACAAAGAAAACTTGAACAAACTATTCAAGTGCAAGCATAGAACAACAAAGAGAATGGACATTGAACATATAATGGCAAAAGAAGCTTATATTGCAAGAATGAAGATGAGAAGCTTGAATGAACAAAGGAGGAATAATCTCCAAAAGTTGAACCCTTGTTACATCTAGTTTTCAAATATTTATAGCCTTTACAATGATATTCAGCCTTTTGAGGCTTGAGAGGTCTTAATCCATCCTCCCTATCTCCTTAACAACTTTGATGCCCTCTAGGCAAGCATGGCTTCAGAGGTTTCTTCTTCTAACAGAAGAGTAACTGCTTCTCTAATATTTTGGGTGCGCTGGCAGGGAGCTCTCTCTTGACAGAGATGCCCACAATCTCTTCTGTTGTTTTCGGCCGTGTCACGCTGTGCTGCTCAGTGATGTATCTAATTCGGGCTATGTTGTGTTATATATGCCCATGATATTTCTATTACAGGCTAGTTGGGCACGCTGTATTGCATTGTAGATGCCTTTCGGGTCTGGGCTTCATCGCTATCGCCAATCGCAAAAAGGCTTGTCCACCGTCTTCCCTTTATATTTTGAAATGTGTTAAAAACACAAAAATGCATGCAAAATAGCTTTGGCACAGACCTCAAATATATGAATTATCGCATATAATTACGTCGAGTCTAGCCTTTCGGGTTGCATAGATTTATGCGAATAGGCCCCACCCCTTGGTATAGTGCCGATGTGATACAACGATGTGATCCGATCGCAATCGCTGATCGCTCACTGCTCGGGCCTTATATATATATATATATATATATATATATATATATATATATATATATATATAACATAGCATATGTTCCTCGCCGATGCAACCCGCCAATCTGATCATCGGAGATTGTTGATCGGCGGTGTCCTGTGCCCCTCCATAAGTCCTCCTCTGTGATAGCGCCGATTGCGATTAGCCGCTTAGATCTGGGCCATTGATTGGCCAGATCTAATGGCTACTGTGCCTTGACTGTTAGAGTCTCTGATATGTAGTTTTTTTATTGATTTTTTAGTGTTTTGGCCTCCTGATAGTGTTTTTCCTTCCTCTTAAGGGTTTTCCTCTTGCACTTATTTTGATCATTAGATGATATTTAAGCAAATTTGGAGACTTCAAGAGCATATGTGGATCCAATTTTGGGCCTTTTGACAGCGAGGCTAACATTGGCTCCTTCTGGGGATGAAATCCTCCCTGTGAGGTTTCAAGGATCTCAGATCAATGCCTTTCCTGTAAAACAAAAATTAAATCTTCCTTCTAGTGTTCCATTGGGCATGGAGTCTATTTTGTATAAAATAAAAACTGAAAGAAAAACATATTTACAATACCAAGGCTTTAAAGCCTTAAATGAAATACAGTTTCAAGAACTGCCCATTTACTGGGCTACCAAAAGTATCTCCTCCTTCCAGACTGTGTAGAATGAATGTATTGTTTTGCTGAACTTGAGTGATGACAAAAGGACCTGTCCATAAGGAGTCAAACTTGCCATGATTACCACTCTTTTCCTTAAATGCATCCCATTTAAGCACCCAATCACCAACTTGGAAATTGTCCACTTTTGCCTTCCTATCAAAGGTTTCTTTGATTGCCTTTTGATGAGCCTTTGACTTCTCAACTAGCTGCTCTTTGATCTACTATAGTTCAATCAGGTTATTCATTCTTCTTACCATGTCATTATCTTCATATTTTTCTTCTTGCAAGAATTTAGCCACAAGGAGAATCAACTCGATAGGGAAAACACCATCAGCGCCATAAACTAGTTTAAATGGAGAATTCCCTATGGACTTTTTGATGGTAACTCTGTCAACCCATAGTGAAAACTTCAACTTGGAATCCCAGCTCTTTTTGTTGTCCTCTAACAGTTTTTTGATTACCCTTACTAGACTCTTGTTAGATGATTCTGCCAGGCCATTTCCTTGAGGATAATATGAGGTAGAATGCACTACTTGAATACCCATGGATTCAGTCATGTCCACCAATTATTTTGCCTTGAAAGGTGTTGCATTATTAGTGACTAGTATGGTTGGGAAACCAAATCTAGTGAAAATATTCTCATTCAAGAACTTTATGACAACTTGATGGTTGGCATTCTTAGTGCGTATAGCCTTAATCCACTTGGTGAAATAATCAGTGGCTACCAAGATCCATTTGTGTTGGCCACTAGAATGTGGGTTTATCTCACATATAAAGTCCAAGCCCCACTGGTGGAAGGGACCATTGACATGTACTGGCTTCAAGGGCAGGGATTTTAGCTACTACCTTCTTGCAAACCTCTGAAACTTGTCACAATCTTTCACAAAAGAAAACACATTAGAGAAAAGAGTAGGCCAATAATACCCAGCCCTTATGATTTTGTGAGCTATGGTTTTCCAATAATGATGCCCTCCACAGATGCTAGAATGGAACTGGTGCATGACTTCCGTAGATTTTTCTTTATCTAGACACCTCAATGGGATTCCTGATGGGTCTTTCCAATAAATAAGATTTTTATTAATGTAGAATTTCACAGATCTAAGTTTAATGGCACGAGCTTGACTTGAGCTAAACCTAGGAGGGACTTCTAGCTTTTGCAAAAAATGAACTATGCTGTAATACCATTCACATGTGGCTAGATTTTCAGCCAAAGACTAATTCTTCTTTTGCTCTTCCACTACTCCCTCTGTCTTCTCATCATCTGAATTCAGACTCATGGAATTTATATCTAACAAGCTGCAATTTTCTTCAGCCATAAGTTTAGCCAAGCCTTGGCCTTTGACAAGCTTAGTGGGCTTCACCTCTATGTTAAATTCTATGAATTTTGTGATCCATTTAGCTCTCTTCCCATCAATATCTGGTTGAGTTAGGACATCTTTTACTAAAGCTGAAGGTACATATGCAAATACTTTGGAATGAAGAATATAAATTATGAATGCCTTTAAAGACTTTATGAGAGCATAAGCTTGTTTTTCAATAAGGTCATACCTTAATTCAGCATCCCTTAAAGTTTTGCTAAAAAAGGCCACGGGGTGCTCTATGCCTTCATCATTTTTCTGCAACAAAACTGCTGCAAGTGTATCATAAGAGGAAAAAGAGAAGATGAAAAACTCCTTGGTGTAATCTGGGCTGATTAGAGTGGGAGCTTCCATGATAGCTTGCTTGATGGCTTCAAAAGAGCTTCTTGAAGCATCTGTCCATTTTATTTCTGCTCCTTTCTTCAGCATGGAAGTGATGTGCCTTACCATCTCTGCAAAGTTTGGAATGAACCTCCTTACGAAGTTAATCTTACCCAAGAAGGATTGAATGTCCCTTTTGACCTTGGGATGGACAATGCCTAGATGGCTTGAACCCTTGCTGGATCAATCTTCACACCTTTAGTAGAAACAATATGTCCCATAAGTTTGCCTTCTTCTAGAGCAAACTGTGACTTCTTTGGGTTGACTAAAATTCCAAACTGACTGCACTTTAGGAAGACCTTCTTCAAATGTTGTAAATGATCTTTATGGCTGCTGGAGAAGACTGTTATGTCATGAAGATAAATAAGGACAAATTTTTACTTCTCTCCCACGAAGGCTATGTCCATGGCCCTCTAAAAAGTAGTGCCAACACTCATCAATCCGAAAGACATCTTGGAGTACATGAAAGTGCCCCAAGGAGTAGTGAAGGCGGTCTTTTCCTGATCTTCAGGGTGTACAACAATCTAATTGTAACCTGAAAATCCATCTAAGAAAGACATGACTCTAGCCCTTGAAACTCTTTGCAGCAAGTGTTCCATCTTGGGCAGGGGATAGTTATCTTTTTTAGAGCACTTGTTCAGATTTTTGAAGTCAACACAAAGCCTGATTTCTCCATTTTTCTTTCTTACCACCACAAGGTTGGCTATCCACTTTGAATATCTCAGGGGAACTATGATTTTGGCATCCAACAGCTTCTTGATTTCTTTCTCAATCAAAGGCAATAAGTGAGGGCTAATAAGTCTTAGCTTCTGCTTAACAAGGGTGGTATTATTTTCTAGTGAAATCTTAAGTTGTATGATGCGTGTGTCATAAGTTTTAAGATCACTCTATTCCCAGGAAAAAATATCAACGAATTGCTTCATGAGGGCACAATACTTGGAATTCTGGGCAGAAGACAAATGAGTGGATAGATTGATGAATTTCAGATGGGTTGGGCTCCCTATGTTATGTTTACAGATAGCAGACTCATTCTCTATTTTGGCTGGCTTATAGGGCATGTTGTTATGATCAAAACGCTTCTCTAGAGGCACCAATCCTTTTGGTATGTGATGTAGAAATTTTGAATAATATGACACATATTCAATGGAGATTATCCTGATCATACAATTATAAGCGGAACATGTATAATACATAATCTCCTCTACGTTGATCATCAATTTACAGAAGTAGAAACATTCACAGGCACACATAGAAGCATCAATCAAACTCATTAACACAGTATGTATCCCGGGGAAAGCATCTCGCTAAAAACCCCACACTATCTGTATATTATATTGATTGAATCATGTAACATTACAAAGTACAATGCTTATCACAAGCAATCCTGTACCAGCTCCACCTGTTACACACAATACAACTCAGATATGATCTCCAAATCTCTCCCGCTGCTTGCCTGCCTCCACTGCTCAATACCTACTCAAGAACTAATGAGAATGGCTTCCCAAACTCGTATTTCACCTCAAAATAATCACTCACACTTTGTTGGACGTGAGCAAAGGATACAATACTGGGAAAATACGTGAGCAAACTCATTGGCATACTCAATCCCTTGATTGTGCAAGATCTGGTGCACAACTATAGTCACAACTGATAGCAATATGATTCTCTACCACCTGTCCCTGCTGAACTGAACATGCATTGACATGCAACTGAGTTAATTGATGTATTCTATAGTTGTATTATGAGTTAATAACTTGTGAATTAATTAATAACTAATTCACCCAACTCATCTCTAGTCTATTGATCAGTTAGACTAAATACAACCAGTTTAACAAAGCTAAACTGAACACAACTCCATCAACTGCACCTCCAGTCCACTAAACTCAACTCACTTGAGTTCTAACTAAAGTCCTGCATGCAAATATTAGTCATCCCATAGGTAACCATGTATTTGCCTTTGGGATCTGCATTTACCACATCCGTAGCTCATCTTGAAGTGCTCCAAGAGAATAAGATCAAGTTTATAGTCCAAATATTATTATGAGACAATAATATTTGACTTTTCTATTTTTGACAGCCAGTCTAAAAATAGGCTCTGATCACTCACACTGTGATCAAAAATAGAATTCCATCTATTTTTCCCAACTTGACCAATCATCCATAAACAGCAACCTGCAATCCATAGACATGATCCATATGTCTAAAAATAGACATAGTCTAAAAATAGACTTGCGCCAAAAATAGCCTGCGGGCCCACTTAGTAAAGGCGACTCTTTTCACTAAGCTCCATCATCTTGTTGCACTCTCAACAAGCATTTCTTGTTGCACACTTTTCAACATGTGATTACTGGGCAGTTGGACGATACTTCCTCGGTCGATCTCGCTTTTTAGCTTGGGCTGGCCACATTCTCCCATGGCTTCATTTTCCTGATCAATGTGCATTTCAGAAAATTCCTCCATGACTTGCAAAAATATGTTAATTTCCTCATCATCTTCAAAAACCCTCCAATATTTGACATTGTCAGGTAGAGATGGTCTGTATTTTACCTGAACTTCATATGTCAATTTAGGAGGCAAAGGAGGAATAAACATGCTAGAAGAGACAACAAGGGAGTCAACAAGCTGGTTCTTCATTCTTGGAATATAAGAAATGTTGAAATCATTAAAAGAATCCTTGAGCCTCCATACCTCATCTCTGTATGCCTTCAACCTTGGATGCTTAGCTTGGAAAGTTTTATTTAACTGCTGGATAATGAGATATGTGTCTCCAAACACTTTCAGGCCTTTGATACTCATTTCTTTAGCAGCACTTAAGCCCAGAATCAAAGCTTTGTACTCTGAATTGTTGTTTGTGACCTAGAAGGTTAATTTGAAAGATAAATGAATGTGTTCTTGTGTTGGGGACACAAGGACTACACCTGCCCCAACAGCTTCCTTAGAGCAAGCTCCATCAAAGAACATATCCAAAATTTGTGGGTTTTCTTCCTCTGCGATCTGGAAAACTAGTTTCTTGAGCTGCGTGGAGGCCAACTGGGATTCTTCAAAATGAAGAATACAAGCTCCAAATCAGTGTCAATGGCATATATGGGATGATTGGTGGGATTCTTTTCATCACTGATTATATAAGCCAACTGCACCTCTCTATATAATATCTTGCTCTCACCTCCGAAAATGGGGACAGTAGCATTGGATAGATCATTTTGTAATGATCCACCTAATCTCTTGATCCATCCTCTAGAAAGTAACATGCCAAACTTGGGAGGTACGTCTTCTACCACAATATCCATCATCATTATTTTCATAGGCATCTGAGACAAAGTGATGGCTAGGTCCTTGATTAATCCTAGACATTTCACTTTCTTAGAGTCAAAAGAAAATAGGCCGTGATAAGGCTTAATGATGTCAAGACCCAACTCATCCATGACAGCCTTGGGCATTAGATTATGGCTGGCTCGAGTGTCTAGAAGGTAGTTGTGAAGGATTTTATCATGAATAATCAAGGAGACATAGAATGATGGGGAGCTGTCTTCACAATTTTCAATCATTGGGCTGAGAATAACAGTTGGCTTATCATCTTGCAGATTTACATAGTCAATGGGGGCTTGGATGGCTTTAGGCTCAAGGGCCTCGAGGATGGATCTTTTGAAGGACTCGTTCTTCACTAGTTCAATCAGAGGCATAGGTATTCTCAGCTTCTGAATTTTTGATTGAAAACTGAAGGGAGAAGGAGACTTGTCAAGGCCTCTTACCTCATGAGATGGAGCTTTGAGGATGATGGGATCAACTGTTAGTTGTTTTTGCTTATTAGCTTGCTGTACTACAGGGACAACAACTATTTGAACAAGATTTTCCTTGGTATTATTTATCTTTGACCTCAAATTATATCTTTGCTAATCTACAGTTTGTAGAATAGCTTCATCATCCCATTCTTGGCTAATCTGGTCATTGCATAATGACTTTTCGTAGGTAGCTGAGGTCAAAAAGGAAGCATTGCCTTTGTCTTATAGACAATGGATCTCCTCATATTCTTCAAACTGCTATTCTTCCATGAATTCATTTTGAAAAGAAGCCTTCACCCTTTGGTCTTCATTAGCATCTTTGTTTCTTTGCAAAATCTGCAACTGCTCATTTGTTCTTCTATACAGATTTGGATTTGGATTTCTAGGAGAAAAGGTATTAGGCACTCTTCCCTTCCCCGAGTGCTGCTTAACCTTCAATTTGGAGATTTCAAAGGCTAATGAATTGATCATTTTGGTCATTTTATCTATCTTAGGATCAAAGGAAGATGGAGACTCGCCCCTTTGTCTTCTTCTATCAACATTTCCATTGAGCTTCTCTACAACCATTATGTTTGTTTCCACTTCCAAGGCTGCATCCTGCATGTCAGCCAAAGTAGCACATCACCTCTCCCTCAACAGTAGGTAGAAGTCAGAACCAAAAGCACTAGCATAGGTGAGTTTAGTAGAGGTAGTAGTGGGTTTTACTTCAGCTGGTATTTTGCCGTAC
The DNA here is from genome assembly GCA_031772625.1 of Pinus tabuliformis. Classification (NCBI taxonomy): domain Eukaryota; kingdom Viridiplantae; phylum Streptophyta; class Pinopsida; order Pinales; family Pinaceae; genus Pinus; species Pinus tabuliformis. The sequence goes on along the minus strand of CM062816.1, from coordinate 1,759,509,962 downwards.
ATACGGTCAAACCTCTTATTGAAATTAGATAGCAACTCACCATTTTCTCTCTACCAAACTTTGTGTGGTAGTAGAGGAGATCCTTCTTATCATCCCAATGCTTTAGGAATGCATCATATAAAGCTTCAATATCTGCTATAGATCTTGGGGTTAGTTCTCTGAACCATTTTCTAGCCTCTCCATCTAGGCTTTGGATAAAGACTCTCATCCACACATCATCTTCACTAATGTCTAGATTATCAGCATAGCTATAGAATGACTCAAGATGTTCTTTAGCAGTAACACCTTCAGTCCCAGTGAAATTTGGCCTATATTTTTGATATTCTTCAGTAGGCATAGCATTCAAAAGAGTGGGCAGTATTAGAGGTCCATACCTAGCAGCTATGATTCTTTCCATTTTGGTAGGTGCTTGTGGACTTGCCATAGTTGTGGTAGGTAAAAGAGTACTGGAAGCCTGAATGATAGAGGGCTGAGGAGTGACTGATAGGACGAAAGGAGTATGATGGATAGGAGGTGAGGTTTTCTTTAGGCTTAAAGCAAAAGGAGAACCTAAGGAATAAGGAGATTTATGAATCTCTGAGAGTTTTTCTTCACTGCTAGTATTAGATGCTATACTCTCAACATGTATTTGTTCTATTACAAGCCTTTCTTGATGAGATATAGGAGATTGTTTAGGTTTACCTAAACCTGATGCTCCTTTTTGCAATACCTTTTTTCTCTTTGATGATTTTTTCAGAGTTAGGTACTGGGTCAGCTTGTAGCTTCTGAGGATTTCTCCGAGTACGCCTCACAAACTGAGCCAGAACTATGAAGTGGAGTCGCTAAGAGGTTCGACCTCCAGTAGAGTTGCCAGATAGATGATTACAACCAAAAAAGTGCACGGACTTTGTCTATCATCAAAGCTAGATCTATGTCATTTCCCAGGGAAGCTGAGCTTCAGTTTACTCTCCCCAGTAACGGTGCCAATTATGTTAGCACTCTAGGAAACTCTCCTAGGTTGCAGCTCGAAGGTGCATGGTAACATATAATCTTCAATATTTTTCTCAAAACTATTGGAATGAATGATGGTTTGGATCAAGTCAGATAACCATTTCAGCTCTATTCTCACTCAAGACATGCATGAACACCCTCAACAACATAAGGCTTTAGACCACTAATGTCAATAGTTTGTAGATTTAATGGATAGATGGAGAATACTGACAGTACTAGCAGATTGCGTACATGAACATATATGAATGGCTAGCTACATGCATCAAATGAGCTTACTAACTATACTGACAGATGCATATATAATAACACTTATAAATGGCTAGATAGAGGCAGCAAAGAAGCTTGCAAATCTAATATATCAAAGCAAAGATAAGATGACAGTTATCTGGCCTTAAACACAAAGAAAACTTGAACAAACTGTTCAAGTGCAAGAATAGAACAACAAAGAGAATGGACATTGAACATATAATGGCAAAAGAAGCTTATATTACAAGAATGAAGATGAGAAGCTTGAATGAACAGAGGAGGAATAATCTCCAAAAGTTGAACCCTTGTTACATCTAGTTTTCAGATATTTATAACCTTTATAATGATATTCAACCTTCTGAGGTTTGAGAGGTCCCAATCCATCCTCCCTGTCTCCTTAACAACTTTGATGCCATCTAAGCACACATGACTTTAGAGGTTTCTTCTTCTGACAGAAGAGTAACCGCTTCTCTGATATTTTGGGTGCACTGGCAGGGAGCTCTCTCTTGACATAGATGCCCACAATCTCTTCTGTTTTTTTCGGCCGTGTCACGCTATGTTGCTCCATGATGTATCTGGTTCGAGTTGTGTTGTGTTATAGATGCCCATGATATATATTTTTTTTATTTTTTATTTATTTATTTAATTTTTTTTTTTCGGGCTAGTTGGGCATGCTGTGTTGCGCTATATATGTTTTTCGGCCTCAGTTTCTCTTCAAAATGTTTAATAATGAGTGTTTTTTGTTTTACATAGAAAACACTGTAATGTTGTAAACTCCCGGCAATGTTTGTTCATTTTTGGACTTTAAAAGTCCTAAAAAATGGTTTATTTACCCATCGGGTCTGCCCTTAGGGTTATCGCAAGTCGCATTCAGCCCTGTTCCTGTGTTTTTCATTAAACCATATAAATAAATGAAATACATTGAAAATGGCCCTCTTGCGGATCTCAAATTTCATATATTCCACTTAGCGGACCCTTTCGGGTCTGGGATTCATCGCTATCGCCAATCACAAAAAGGCTTGTCCACTGTCTTCCCTTTGTATTTTGAAATGTGTTAAAAACACAAAAATACATGCAAAATAGCTTTGCTGTGGACCTCAAATATATGAATTATCACATATAATTACATCTGGTCCGGACTATCAGGTCGCACAGATGTATGTGAATAAGCCCCACCCCTTAGTATAGTGTCGATGCGATACAATGATGCAATTTGATCACAATCACCGATGTGACTGCCGATGCAACCCGCCGATTTGATCATCGGAGATCGTTGATCGGCGATGTCTTACGCCCCTCCGTAAGTCCTCCTCTATGATAGTGCCGATTGCGATTAGCCGCTTAGATCTAGGTCGTTGATTGGCCAGATCTAACGGTTGTTGTGCCTTAACTGTTAGAGCCTTCGATATGTAGTTTTTACTGATTTTTTAGTGTTTTGGCCTCCGGATAGTGTTTTCCCTTCCTTTTAAGGGTTTTCCTCTTATGCTGATTTTGATCATTAGATGATCTTTAAGAAAATTTGGAGACTTCAAGAGCATTTATGGATCCAATTTTGGGCCTTTTGACAGCGAGGCTAACACCGCCCATCCGTGGTGGGATTCACCCAGTCCTGGTTTCACGTTGTTATCTTATAGATGCAGTCCAAATCATCATCATTTTCATAGTCACACACCAGCTTCGTATAGCACGATCCTTCAACAAGGTACAGGGGTATAAATATGCGTAGTGAATTCTTTTAAAATATCAGTTTCTACTTTTTTAGATTAATCACCCTGTTCATGTCAGTGGCCCTATCAATTCCTAAGAGCGTGGGGTAGGGATTGTTGTCATTGACAATATCTATCACTTCAAAGTCTGCCAGCATGATTACTCCCTCAATATCCATGGTTATTCTCTGCAATCACCCCATGGGTATTATTTTAAGTTGGTTCACCATTCACAGCTGAATTGGAGACCACTGCAGTGCAGGTTTCCCCATTCGCTCCCATGTTTGTTTCGGCAGAACATTTTCATCCAATCCTAAATCAAGGATGACTTGATCCATCTCATATTCTCTGATCTGCATGGTTAGTCTCATTTCTCTTCTCGTTCTTGTCTTATGTTTTTTGATCTTCCTGACTACGCGCGGTTCTCCTAGCGCGGTCCCAGTGCATTTGTTAATGAGTTCCTATAACCCTTTTACCACCTTATTGTCACGTAGTAGCTTCATACATGTTTCCAGGAACATTGTGAGCATAGATGGGTCCATCTCCAGCTCCAGTTTATCTTTTCTTCCTGAAGTGGAGGCATCAGCGAAGCTCTTCTTGGCTTCCATGAAGGTTTCCCGAGTGTGCTCCAAATCAAACTCTGCTTCCTTCACCAGAGCTTTGTGAACCCAAGTACTATATTCTGGTTGTTTTCCTTTATCATCTCCCATCGCGATTCCACTTCGGAGCACAATGTTCACATTCAGATCTTCCTCGCACGGCTCAGACCTCATCATCTACAGGTTCTGAGTTGGGGGAGGTGGTAGCGCTCCTTTGTCGCGTATCCTAGCTATCAGTGTAGGACAATCTTCTGTCTCATGATCAAACAAGTTTCAATACAAACACGATGAGCACATTGGATTTGTGCAATCGTGGGCATAATGTCCTATCCCTCCGAAATTGTAGCATATAAATTGTCTGCGACCTCTTCCAGGTCCTCCTCCACCTCAGCCTCATCTGCGACCTCTTCCGGGTCCTCCTTCGCCCCGACCTCGTCCGCGCCCCTAAAATCATATTTGCATCATTCCTGAATTTTGGTCAAGGGGTTGCATTTCAGCCTAAACTCTATAGGTGGGAGTTCTATCTATCATTAACTCATAGCTCCTACAAGTGCGCTCATCGTGTCCCACTTACCTACAAAAGTTGTAGAACAACTGTTGCGAATTTTGCGTATACTTCTGTAACAAGTGACAATTGTCCGTGGCATGTTTTCCTGCTATTTGACAAATCGCGCACCACAAAGCAGGTGTTGCACTAGGTCCTTCTTGCACTTCCAGTATTAAGGGCATCAGTCCTTGTCATGGGCAGTGGTCCTTGTCATGACCCCGACCCTTGCATTTTACACACCATACCTCTTTGTGCACTTCTGGTCGAGTTGTCTTGTCCTATTTCAGACTCTGCATCTCAAGGCATAAATTCTTCAGCTGCGCGTGGATCTGCTGAACTCCTAATTTAAGATCTTGCATTGGGGTCTCATGTAGCCTCATAGTAATCTCTAAGTCCTCCGCCTGAATCGTTATCTTCTGCTACGATAACACACTTCTGAAATGTGGCATTAGCGAAGCTACAAACCACTCGCGATGTTGTCCATCTGTCAGATTCATATTAGCTTCGCGAATCATACATTTTAGCCTTTGATCTAGCTCCTAAGGAGTCTCGCTTGGTAGCGTCGCGATCTCTTTGAATCCAATGATTGACTGTGCTTCATACTGCGGCCCGCTAAATTCTCTGTTTAGCGCTGCTTTTATATCCGCAATTCCCGCATTTGGATTATCATTAGAGTGCTTAATATACCAGGTTAGCACGCGGTCCTGCAGGGCACTAACCAGTGTCTCTTTCTTTATATTATCATCTATAACTCCTTGCGCTTCCCATGCAACCCTTACTACGAACCAGAATTGGTTTGGATCCTCATTTCCCAAACCCTTGAATATAGGAAACTTCACTGTGCTTGCCATATTGAATCGCGGTGGTGGTGGAGGTGGTATGGGTGAAGATGGAGGTGACGGTGGTGAAGTTCGTGGTGGTATGGGTGGAGGTGGTATTCGCAGAATTATTTGCCTTATCAGATGGATCGCACTTCGCGGTGAGACCTTCGCGAGCTCTTCCTCGTCCCCTCGTTGAGATGAAATCAAGGGGATAGTTTCTAGTCCCTTATCCCCCTCGTTCCTGTAAGCTTTTCCACTTCACGTAGCCTCGAACATCAAGGTAACTGCATAACCCTATTTTCACACAATAGCATTTTAATCCAAGAATTCAAAGACTTTACGTACTTACCTCGCAGTCCTTTGAGAAAGTGTCGCTCTGCCTCGCTGTAGCTAACTGAGGTGTCAACCGCGAACTTAGTAATGAATCCTCTTATAATATGATCGAGCCAATGATCAACGGCATGTGCGATCTTATCCTCCGATGCTTCCAACCTTCGCACTAACTCTGGGGTCCACACAATAGGACCATCTAGTTTCCACCTCCCTTGGCTATCTTCTAGCTTCACGATCCACTCGTATAGCTCACTAGGAAAGCATGAAAAGAAGATTCATGGATCTCTATGTATAGGTAGTAGTCTAACCACTCTTCTTTTGATAGTCATGGGTTCCTATTCTCCTGCACTGCGAACTCGTGAATTATTCTATCCAACCAGACTTCAATTTCCTTCTTAGTTGGATTCCAATGATACGACATCAAACATCTCTATGCAGATTCCAGTTCCGGCAACGGAACCATTTGTTGGCAGGTTGAGGGGGCCTGACCTAGGTACAGAGTTATTTAGCCAAACAAATCCATACACTACTGGCCCTTTTGGCATCAGCCTATGGAGTGTGGACTGAAGTCTCACCCGAAGCAGTATGGGGGGATGTTGGAACCAGGTTTCCACACCCTTGAGATGTCTGTGGTGACAATTTAGTCCAACTGTGCTTATCTTCGTGCACTATTCTAACCTTCAATACCCTTGCAATCTGTTATAATCACCTTTCATGTAGCCCTAACCAGGGGCTAAGATGCTTTCATGCTACTATGGCAGCGAAATGCACCATTTCCCCAAACTACACCGCGAATCTTACTTATCTTCTTACAAATGTTAGTCAACTTCGCATAAATAAATATTCGATCTTGTATTTACTTAATCAACACATTCATACATATTCGCGCATCATATAAGCATTAAAAGGGCAATGTATATTCAATTTAACAGATGCATAAAACAGGAAATAAATTGAGAGGGCTTGAACAATATTGTGATGAGCCTTGACTTCTCCACAGTGCAAAGCGAGTACATCTCTTTGGAGGAGTAGGGGTTGTTGACTGTAACATTCCACGATTGGGGCTAGTGGTTGTCATGGTTGTATGTATGGGTGTAACTCTCACTTTATATAATATAACAGAGCTAACATGTTTTCATGCATATTTTGTTATTGTAGTTAGACTATTCTAGTTGCTTTAGCAATGTATGTTATTTAACTTACCCATTCATGTATGAAATACTTTGTATGTGATTGTATGAATCTCATTGGAATCATGTTGATTGGTTTAAATCCGTCACCCTGTATTGTGGACTATTCAGCTTCCAACCCGTGATGTCATTCGCTCATGTGTTCCTTTTAGGTTGCGTATTATTATAGGCTTCTAAGGGACACACTTCCTTTTACCCTTCATGTGTTATAACCTCCCCATGCATCTCTCTTCACTTGCCGCAAGGTCACACACTTGATTCCGGCAAAGATATATTGCTTACCTCTACGCGCTATCGCAGTCAAAGAATTGATTTACTACGCACTATTGGGACTCCTACTCGAAACGGTCTGAGGTCTAGTTGGGAATTCTTACCGGGGAGATCCCTTAACATGTTGGCGGGTCCAACACCATCAACACCACATCACTGTAAGTGGTATCAGATACTAGTGTTGAATCCTCAGTTGTGATGGTTCTTTCCATGATGACTCGTCCTTCATCCTCAAATAATTTATAAATAGATTCCCAAGAGACATTTCCAGCATCTAGAGAACAAACTGTATCAAAAATCAATCCTGGTGTATCAGGGTTTCAGCTGGTGGAGTAGCCAACTGTTGTTGAGTAACAATTTTCTTCTTTTCTTTAACCACTTTAGACATTTCTTCTGAGTTGCGCTTATCAGTACTATCCTGTGATGAAAAAAATAACACTAAACAATAACTTCTTCACCTAAAAGACTTAGCACAAATAACGATTTTACATAATGATTTCTGGCTTAAAGGGTGAATTATGATGAAATTAAACTACAATGAATGAAGCTGATTATAATCTAAAAATAATAAATTCACCACTTTTGGATATTAAAAGTAAAACTGTGAATTCACGTGGGTTTGCACACATCATCGTATTAGAAGAAATATATCGGAGAAATCACTTGGCTACACTTTAGAAAGTTACGATATAGGAAACTCCTGATAAATCATATTTAAAGAGATAATGGATAATAAGCAAAGGCAGGAAGTGATATCATAACTTCTATATCAGTGATAGTATATCGGCCATTTAGAGGGAAAAAACTCGATATGAAATTCTCAATATAGGCTGAGGATGGGAATATAAGAGGTGTCATGTTATCAGATGGAACCGGTATCAGATATATCATATATTGAAAGTAGGAGGCATTGCGAATATTGAGATATCTGAAGAAGTGGATCGCGGAAACACTGAGTATCAGAGGTTTTGAGATATTGGGAATTTTGAGCATGGAAAGATTTAAAAGTTACGATATTTGCGAAGGCCGATATGCCAAGTGGCATTTGTGGGGCTGATGACTCTTAAAGTATTTAATTTAAAAAGGAAGCACCCAACTTAACTTCGCTTTTTAGCAAAAACCCCTTTGATACTTATATTAACTATCGGGAATGCTTGATTGGAGAATGATTTTATCATAGCTTTCTTATGAGGAAAGTTACGATATCATAATGATTTGATACGAATCTTTCGATAATGCAGTAATATAATAACAAAAAGGCCTATCGATGTTTTCATTTATCGTAATATTTGTAAGGTTTAACCTCTGATACTTGGGTTCCGATAAGAGAAAATTTCAAGTGAGAGGGTTTTTATTACAAATTCAAAAATGCCTTATCTTTATTGGACACTGAAGGGTTTTATTAACATGAAAGAAGGGTCCCCATTATTTATTATATGACTTAAATAAAAATAAATGAGGGAGGGGGTGTTGTTGAGTACTACACTAGGATTATGACTCCATCATTAAGAACAATGTATGGGAGGTGGTGCCGAGAGCAGGGAACAAGTCAGTGGTTGCTTACATATGGATATACAAATTGAAACATGCAGCTGATGGCAATATCGAGAAGTAAAAGGCCATATTTGTGGCCGAAGGATTCTCACATGTAGAGGGAGTTGATTATGAGGAGACATTTTCCTTTGTGGCAAGATATTCCTCCATCAGAACCATTCTATAATTAGTTGCACAAATGGGGTGGAAGATCCATGAAATGGATGTGAAGGCTGCCTTCCTTAATGGAGTGTTTGAGGAAGATACTTAAATAGATAAACCTGAGGGGTTTTAGACATTAGATAGGAAGACAATTGTGTGTAGGCCTGGGAGATCCCTTTATGGTCTCAAGCAAGTACCTTGTGCTTGGTACACTCATATAAACACATATCTTAGTATATTCTGCTTCACCAAGAGTGAAGCATATGCCAATCTCTAATACACTGTGGTAGAGGGAAAATTTCTCATTCTAGTCTTGTATGTAGATGACTTGATACTGAAAGGGGATGATAAGTTGATCTAATATAGCAAGGAGGACCTTGCAAGAGAGTTTGAGATGAAGGACATGGGCTTGATGCACTGCTTCCTTGGTTTGGAGGAGTGGCAGGGAGATGGAGATTTTTTTGTGAATCAGGGGAAGTATACCTCTGAAATAATTCATAGATTCCATATGTAGGACTGCAAGCATATGGACACTCCTCTAGCTACCAACTGGAGGAAAGACGATGCTTCTATAGGAGAGGTAGTATATGCTACCATACACTGACAACTCGTGGGGTCCTTGATGTATCTAGTGAACACAAGGCCCGACATAATCAACTGAGCCACTTTATGGTGAAGCCTACCAAGATTCATGGGAAAGAAACAAAACATGTGCTTAGATACCTTAGAGGCACGATATATTTTGGGCTATGGTATAGAAGGATTGATGGTGTGAAGCTCTAAGGTTTCACTGATGCAGATTGGGCAGGGAGTCCATTAGACAATGATAGTACTTCAAGATCTATCTTTAGTGTTGGGTAGAAAGAAACATAGATCTATAACACTCAACTCAGTAGAGGACGAGTATATGGTTGCTAGTCAAGCAACATGCAAGGCCATTTGGATGAGGAAAATTCTTATTTGTATTTTTAGTTAGGAGATGGATCTTACTGTGATTTACTGTAATAATTAGAGTTATATCAAACTCTGAAATCCAATATTTCATGAAAGGTACAAGCACATTGATATAAGGTACCATCACTTGAAATATTGTGTGCAAAGGAGAATCATGCTATTGCATTACATTACCACATAGGACAAGGATGCATATATTTTCACAAAGGCATTGTCAAGAGGGAGTGTTAAAATGTAGCAATAAAAGGCTTCATTTGACTTGTGCCTTAGTCAAATGGAGAAATTCGATTTTCCTCATCAACATGATGACTTGGAGTGTAGTTAGCTGGAGTGACATAGTTTTGCATGCTAGTTAAGTCAGTAAATATGATTTATAGGCTAGAAGTGGAGTTGTGCATGGGTTGATTTCTAAAATATAGCAATATAGTGTAGTTATTGTTAGTTAAACTCAGTTAAATGAGCTCTAGTCTTTAGTGGAGTCACTAGGAGTTAAATTGAGTAGTTATAACAATTGTTAACTCACTGATCTATCAATTAACTAATCAACTTACAAAAAAATAGTCCCAGTCATGCATGGAATTTGAATTTCCTAGTTGGAGTGGAAGAAAAGGCACATTGTAATTATCAATTGTATACTCATTGAGTGTACAATGTTTTTGCATTGAGTAGGTGATCAATTCCTCTAGGATTGTGCAAGGAAATATGGAATTATCCTATCTTTTAGGACCTAATTTACTCAAGGATTGCACAAGGAAATAGGAGGAAAGTTGAGGCTTATTTTGGCTAAGTGTTGGTCAGAGAAGGTGGATATTAGTATTGCAATGCAGGTGTAGCTTCAAGAATTGAAGTTTTCATTGTAATAGAACCATATTCTCATTTGATTTAATACAAAATTACAGAGGGGGTTTTCCCAGTTGGGTTCCCCTATAAAATCATTGTGTTCCTTTTGTTTCAATGGTTGCATGTTATTGCATGTGTTTCTATCATGTGTTTTCCTTTTGAAAAAATAGTAGAAGAAATGTATGTCTCTTGATTTTAGTTTGATTTCATTAGCAGTAGAAAAATTCTTGCAATTTCTATAGTATTAAAAATATTGCATCAAAACTTAAGGAAAAATTGTGTGGGAAATAAAGATATTATAAGGAGATGATCAATCCAAATCTCAAAAATTAAAATAATCTCTTTGTATTGACTAGTGAAAAGAAAAGAAAAATTCTAAAATAACAACGAATTCTCATGAACTCCATAGTGAAATTGGGAATTGGTTTACATAGATTAACTAATGGATAGGGTTTTCTAGTTATGGTTTCAGGGTTGTAGGTCACAAAGCTCCAATCCAAGAATATCATAATAAATCCCATGTCAAGAAATGATTCCATTTTTTTTCTACTACTATTGTCACAATGTACAAAGATCTAGTGGAATTTTCACCAGACCCATGGGAAGGTATGGATATATAGATGGAATCGTCAATCACCTTGATCTATATTCCATCCAAGATGAAAAATCTACTCAGACCTCTAATATGGAAGAATGACAAGTTGGTCCCAAATCCATCCAATATGTTGTTATCTACACTTGACACCTCATGGTCGCTCTATCCCACCTCTATTTTTTATTTTGATATTATGACTCCTCTTTTCCAACCCAGCTCCCCTTGATCTATGTTTTCCCACCCTAGAAAAGTATCCTTTTCCATGGACCCTCCCTCCTCACTGATTTCTTTGTTGGACCTTCTTGTCTTAAATTCTCTGCTAGAATTGGTGGGAATCCACCACTGGGAATTGTCATCCCTTTACAAATCCTACTGCTCTCTTGGGTTTCTCATCAATTTTCTCAATCCAAACATGCATAACAGTACTGAGCTACAACAACAATAAGTTACCCCCAAGGGCCTCCATTTAGCCAACCTAAAAAATCAATTATAAATGCACCAAAAGGAAATTAGAAAAGCCATCCTTGACCCTTGTGAAGGATGTCTATTTAAATGACATTAAAAATATGGAAAAATCAGTGTTTTTAAGATACTTTGGTAGAAAGCGCATGTCCATGGTTATTCTGAGAAAGTGGTAAGAATAAAATTTTAGGTCACTTCTTGGCTATCTCCCACACTACATGATATTGGAAAAAGGATGGATGGGGTGGAAATTCTTATCATTTAAATGTGCTTCAAAAATCATGTTTGGTAAGTGGTCCTAGGGATATCAAGTGATTTTTGGTCTCTCAATTTTGATGCATAGTCTAGGAAATTAGAATTGACTCCTAGTTGAGTTCATCTCCCCACTCCACCCCCCATACTCTGGTTTGAAAGCATGTTTAAGGAAGTGGGGAATTTTCTGGGGTTTTTCTACGAGGAAAACCTTTCCTTTCAAAAAACGAGGCATATAACTATAACTCGCATACTTGAGGGGATAAATATTTCATTAGGGTTATGAAAATATATATCTATCAGCTTCAGAGACATCACACACCACCATACTATTAACTAAAAATGAATTCCTTTCAACTGTGTATGATGTCATGCTTATGGTCATGTCATCCAAGATAGTGCAATGGAGAAAATCGAAAGGAAGAAATGTTGGGAATCATGATTGTTGATAGACCAAAACTCGCAGGCATTAGTTAATGATCGCATCACCAGAAATAAGGATCCACGAAAAGAATTAGTCCATGTCGTGAAGCACATGGGGAGAATTGGTTTATCAAATATCCAAAAATCCCCCCCCAACGCGATTCGGGTGTGTATCGAACTCATGACCTACACTTGGATACCACTTGTTGGGAATCACAATTGGCGTTAGAACAAAACCTGCAGGTGTTAGTCAACGATCATATTGCCAAAGATAAGGATCCATAAGAGGCGGTTAGTCCATGTCCTGAAACACACGGGGAGCATTAGTTTATCCAATGTCCAACAAGAAATGGGTTAGGAAAAGTGATCTATATTCCATTACTTTGCTGGGATCCCCTACAATTTATAGCTAGGAGGAATTGGGCAAGAACTCTGACCCTATATTTTCTCCTCAACCTCAATCGGTGGCTCCTCATAATTCCCATAAAAATGATACTTAGTATCCTACTCACCAAATGGCATTGACTCTGGAACTTCCTGAGGCAAGCATGAAAAAAATTGAAGTTACAGTGCAAGTGTTTGTCACTCCCTCTCCCCCAAGTTTGGGTCAAGCCCCCTTTTCCATTCCTTATGCTTCTAGTGATTCTAACATATTACTTATAGTTCTCTCTGTAGTCCCCCTTTAGTGAATTCCTCATAGTTGTTTTTATGCAACGAGCTAAAAAAATAGAAGAAGAGATAGATCAACGAATTCAAAATAAGCCTCTTCGAGGGGGAAACCTCCTTTACATTACACAAATGAAAAATTCTTCCATGATACAAATGACAAAACATCATTTCTATATATAGGAGTCTAAGGGATCACAATATAATCAGAGCCGATGTAACAATAATAATGTAAGGGCACAACAATAACAATAGTGGGCTTCCATTGGGTAGAATAATAATAATATGGGGACTACATGGGAACAAAAATGCAATAATGGGGTTGCACTAATAACAATAAGGGGATAAACTAGTAGTATAGGGACCTAACATGCCCCAGTCCTTCAAAAAGTGTTGTCCTCAATGATTGAGTAGTTCTGTGTTATGTAACCATCTCACAAAATAGAAGAAAAGATAGGTCAATGACTTCAAAATCAACCTCTTCGAGGGGGAAACCTCATTTCCATTACACAAATGAATAATTCTTGGATGATACAAATGACAAAACCTCCATTCTATATATAGGAGTCTAAGGGGTCAAAATATAATGAAAGCCAACATAACAATAATAATATAAGGGCACAACAATAACAATAGTGGGCTTCTATGGGGCACAATAATAACAATATGGGGACAATAGGGGCACAAAAATAAAAATAAGGGCTACAATGACAATAGTAATGGGGGAATAACTAGAATTATAGGGACTTAATATGCCCCTCTCCTTCAAAAAAGTGTTGTCCTCAACACTTGAGTAGTTCTAGATGCTTCTGTATAAAATTCTCACCCTCCCATGTGGAATCTTCATCGGGTAAGTTCTTCCACTTGATGAGATACTCTGAAATTGGTTGATTTCGTAGTTGTTGAGTTCTTGTTTCTGTGACTGCTTCAGGTTCCACGGTGATTTTTCCTTCCTCGTCAAGTTCTGGAAATATTGTTTGAACTGGGAGTTTGTCACCTATAACCTTCTTTAAGCATGAAACATGGAAAACCTGGTGCACTCAGGAAGCTGCAGGGAGCTCCAATTTGTATGCCATAGTAACAATCTTTTGCAACACCTTGTACATACCATAATACTTTGGTGATAATTTGTTATCCTTCCTAGCTTGCTTGGGGGACATTTGTTTATATGGTTGTATATGTAGGAATACCTAGTCACCTACATCAAAACTTCTTTCGATGCGATGTTGATCTGCCTGTTGTTTCCTTCTATTCTGCACCAAACTGAGGTTATCCTTTAAGAGTTGGAGAACTTGTTGTTGATGCTCGATGTGATCTTCCACTGCTTGAACCTTAGAATTTTATCTTAAATATGATGTGATGGATGGTGGATGGTATCCATAAAGTGCCATAAATGGGGTCATTTTTGCTGCAGTATGGAAGGAAGTGTTATACCACCATTCAGTCAGAGGTAACCATTTGACCCATTGTGTTTGTTTATCAGATACAAAGAAATGAAGATATCCTTCCAAAAATTTGTTTACTATCTCAGTTTTCCCATCAGATTGAGGATAATAAGATGATCTATGAGCTAACTGAGTAACAAGACAAGAAAATATTTCAGTCCAAAATTTCTAGTGAAAATGGGATCTTTGTCGCTTACAATAATCTTTGGGTTTCCATGTAGCTTTTGAATTGTTTACACAAATGCAGTAGAAATTGTACTGGCTTTAAATGGATGTGATAATGCACAAAAGTGTGCATACTTGGTAAGTCTGTCAACTACCACCATGATGACACTCTTTCCTTCGAACTTGGGTAAGCCTGTGATAAAATCCATTGAAACCTCCTCCCAACATTGTCTTGGAATGGATAAAGATTGTAATAGACCTGGGGTCTTAATTGTTTCCACTTTATTTTGCTGGCAAACCAAATATTCCGCCACAAACTTTTGAATATCCAATTTAAGGCCATCCCAAAAAAATCCTTCTTAATCTTGTGGTTTTTAAAAATCCTGAGTGCCCTCCTATGGGAGATGTGTGCAATTTCATAAGAATAATTTGTTTGAGTTGGGAATTCTTACATAAGTATAAGCGATCTTTCTACCATAACGAATCATTTTTCCAGCTAAATGTATCAGATGTACTGAGATCTTGTAGTAACTTTTGAATGAGTTCCCACACTTCTTCGTCATTTTTCCATTCATTCCTTGCTTCGTTTATCCAATCTGGCTGGATAATAAAAATGTCACAAAGCAATGCTTCCACATCCTCATCCTTTCTTGAGAGTGCATATGCCACAACATTTTTCTTCCCTTTTTTGTAGATGATTTCAAAGTCATAACCCAACATCTTTGTGACCCATTTTTACTGCTCTTCTGAAGATAATCTTTGTTCTAAAATGTATTTAAGGCTATCATGATTCATTTTTACCTTGAAGTGTCTTCCCATTAGGTAGGGTCACCATTTCTTAAGTTCATGTAGTATTGCCAACATTTCCTTCTCATAAATAGCTTTGTGTAAATACTTTCCTTTGATTGGACGACTTACGAAAGAAATGGCTCTTTCTTCTTGCATTAAAACAAAACCAATTCCATTTCCTGAGGCATCACATTCCATAATAAAGGTTTTTGTGAAGTCCGACGTAGCTAAGACCGGTGCTTGGCACATCTCCTCTTTAAGATGTTCAATGGCCTTCGTTGCTTTTGTAGTACATGAAAATGCATCTTTGTTCAATAATGTTGTTAGATGTTCTGTTATTTTCCCATAATTCTTAACAAACTTGCGATAATACCCTGTCAATGTGGGGATTTTCCATTCCTTAATGGATTTAATTTTGTTAGGGTCTACCTTCACACCTTCATGAGATATAATATGTTATGAAACCAGCTCAAGAAAAAGATAGAAAAGATAGATCCATGCCTTAGAATTCAGCCTCTTCGAGGGGGCAACCTCCTTTACATTACATAAATGAACAATTCTTGGATGATTCAAATGACAAAACCTCCTTTCTATATATAGGAGTCTAAGGAGTCACAATATAACCCAGCCGACCTAACAATAATAATATAAAGCCACAAAAATAACAATAGAGGGATTCTATGGGGCACAGTAATAACAATGTGGGGATAATAGGGGCACAACAATATTAATAAGGGGTACAACTACAATAGTAATGGGGTAATCACTAGTATTATAGGAACCCAACATGCCCTCTCCTTCAAAAAAGTGTTGTCCTCAACGCTTGAGAAGTTCTGGATGCTTCTGTATAAAATTCTCATCCTCCCATGTGGAATCTTCAACGGATAAGTTCTTCCACTTGATAAGATACTCCGAAATTGATCGATTTCGTAGTTGTCGAGTTCTTGTTTCTGTGACTGCTTCCGGTTCCAATATAATTTTTCCTTCCTCATCAAGTTCTGGCAATATTGTTTGAACTGGGAGCTTGTCACCTATAACCTTCTTTAAACATGAAACATGGAAAACTGGGTGCAATCGAGAAGCTGCAGGAAGCTCCAATTTGTATGCCATAGTACCAATCTTTTGCAACACCTTGTATGGACCATAATACTTTGGTGATAATTTATTATCCTTCTTAGCTTGCTTGAGGGACATTTTCTTATATGGTTGTAGCCGTAGGAATACCCAATCACCTACATCAAAACTTCTTTCGCTGCGATGTTGATCTGCCTGTTGTTTCATTCTATTCTGTGCCAACACGAGGTTATCCTTTAAGAGTTGGAGGACTTGTTGTTGATGTTCAATGTGATGTTCCACTGCTTGAACCTTAGAATTTTCTCTTAAATATGATGTGATGGATGGTGGCTGATACCCATAAAGTGCCATAAATGGGGTCATTTTTGTTGCTGTATGGAAGGAAGTGTTATACCACCATTCAGCCAGAGGCAACCATTTGACCCATTGTGTCTGTTTATCAGATACAAAGCAACGAAGATATCCTTCCAAACATTTGTTTACTATCTCAGTTTGCCCATCAGATTGAGGATGATAAGATGAGCTATGAGCTAACTGAGTACCAAGACAAGAAAATAATTTTGTCCAAAAATTTCTAGTGAAAATGGGATCTCTGTCACTTACAATAATCTTTGGGTTTCCATGTAGCTTTTGAATTGTTTCCATAAATGCAGTAGAAACTGTACTGGCTTTAAATGGATGTGATAATGCACAAAAGTGTGCATACTTGGTAAGTCTGTCAACTACCACCATGATGACACTCTTTCCCTCAGACTTGGGTAAACCTGTGATAAAATCCATTGAAACCTCCTCCCAACGTTGGCTTGGAATGGATAAAGGTTGTAATAGACCCAGTGTCTTAATTGTTTCAACTTTATTTTGTTGGCAAACCAAACATTCCGCCACAAACTTTTGAATATCTGATTTAAGGCCATCCCAAAAAAATTCCTTCTTAACCCTGTGGTAAGTTTTTAAAAATCCTGAGTGCCCTCCTAAGGGAGAAGTGTGCAATTCCATAAGAATCTTTTGTTTTAGCTGGGAATTCTTACAGAGGTATAAGCGATCTTTGTACCATAATGAATCATTTTGCCAGCTAAATGTATCAGACATACTGGAATCTTGTTGTAACTTTCGAATAAGTGCCCACACTTCTTCGTCATTCTTCCATTCCTCCCTTGCTTCGTTTATCCAATCTGGTTGGATAATAGAAATGGCGCACAACAATGCTTCCACATCCTCATCCTTTCTTGAGAGTGCATCTGCCACCACATTTTGCTTCCCTTTTTTGTAGATGATTTCAAAGTCATAACCCAACATCTTTGTGACCCACTTTTGTTGCTCTTCAGAGGATAATCTTTGTTCTAAAAAGTATTTAAGGCTATCATGATCCATTTTTACCTTGAAGTGTCTTCCCATTAGGTAGGGTCGCCATTTCTTAAGTGCATGGAGTATTGCCAACATTTCCTTCTCATAAATAGCTTTGTGTAAAAACTTTCCCTTGATTGGACGACTTTCAAAAGCAATGGGTCTTTCATCTTGCATTAAAACAACACCAATTCCATTTCCTGAAGCATCACATTCCACAATAAAGGTTTTTGTGAAGTCCTGGTGTAGCTAAGACCGGTGCTTGGCACATTGCCTCTTTAAGATGTTTGAAGGCCTTTGTTGCTTCTGGAGTCCATGAAAATGCATCTTTTTTCAATAATGTTGTTAGAGGTGCTGCTATTCTCCCATAATTCTTAACAAACTTGCGATAATACCCTGTCAACCCAAGAAATCCTCGCAGATGCTTTATGGATGTGGGGATTTTCCATTCCTTAATGGCTTTAATTTTGCTAGGGTCTACCTTAACTCCTTCATGAGATACAATATGACCCAGATATTCCACCTCTTGTACTCCAAAGAAACATTTGGATCTTTTTGCATATAATTGTTTCTCCTCCAATAGTTGTAGCACCCTGTCAACATGTTCAACATGATCCTTCCAAGACTTGCTGTAGATTAGTATATCATCAAAAAATACTAACACAAATTTTCTAAGGAATGGTTTGAAAATTGAATTCATCAAACCTTGAAATGTTGAAGGTGCATTGGTAAGGCCAAAAGGCATGACCAAAAATTCATAATGACCCTCATGAGTTCTAAATGCTGTTTTCGAAATGTCTTCAATCTTCATTCTGATTTGATGATATCCTGAACGAAGATCCAACTTGGTGAAGTAAATTGATCCATGCAATTCATCCAGTAATTCATCAATGACAGGAATGGGAAACTTATCTTTAATAGTGAGCTTGTTGAGCTCCCTATAATCCGGACACATGCGCCATGATCCATCCTTCTTGTGCACCAATACTACTGGAGCAGAGAAAGAACTTTGACTTGGTTGAATTATACCAGCCTCTAGCATTTCTGCAACCATACGTTCAATTTCACTCTTTTGGGCATAGGGATATCTGTACGGCCTGATGTTTGGAGGAACACTTCCTGGAATCAGATGAATAGCATGATCATGATCACGAATAGGTGGGAGACCTTTGGGAGTCTCAAATACCTTGGAATGATTGTCCAAGACTTTTTGGAGATCTGGAGAAATAGATGATTCCAATGTGGAAACATCTAGCGAACATAATTGTGCAATTACACCTCTTTGTTCCTTTTTTAGAAGCTTTGTCATACCATTAGAGCTGATTATCTTTCCTGGTTTCCCTGCAATACCCCTTAATTCAACTTCCTTTCCTTCCACAGAAAATTTCATGAAAAGTTCTTGAAAATTAAAAGCTATTGTACCCAAGGATTGTAGCCATTGGACTCCTAGTACAACATCAGCACCTCCCATTGGAATGGAAAGCATTGGGCTAGTCAATACATATTCTCCCATGGATAGCTTGATATTATGGCACTTTCTCGAGCAATTTATTGTTCCTCCATTTGCAACCATCACTTGACACTCTGGTGCTGGATATAAGAAGCAATTCAATTCTTTTGCTACCTTACAATGAATAAAATTGTGGGTACTTCCTGAATCAATCAACACTATTACCTTTTTCTTCTTGATTTGTCCTTCTATCTTGATGGTTTGAGGAGTGGTAATTCCCGCCAATGCATTACAAGATATGGTCGGATTCATTTCTTCTTTATCTAGGCTTTGTTCCTGGAGTATATCCTCTTCTTTTGACCTTTCTTGCTCCTTTTCTTCTTCCTCTTCACAATCTATGTAGAATAATTTCTTCTCAGCACACTTATGACCTTTAGTGTATTTGCTATCACAACTGTAACAAAGCCCTTTTGCTCTTTTTTCTTCCAATTGTTGTGGTGTCAACCTTATAGGTTGTGGAAGACTAGCGGCAACAACACTTCCGTCTTTATAGTTGTGAGTGGTATGCTTCCTGGTTGCCATAATTTTGCTTTCCATTTTTCTTGCTAACCTGAATGCCTTCTCTAATGAATCAGGTTCCCAAAGGCGAACATCATGTTGGATATTATCCTTTAAAGACCCTATGAACACATCAATCCTATGCTCCTCTGGAATATCTTTTACCCTTATGTTCAATTTTTGGAACTCCTCAATGTGCTCCATTATTGAACCCTTTTGTTTGAGACTTATCAATTGGCTAAAAAAAGTGTTTCTTTTTGTATCCTCATAATGTGCTATCAATTCTTCTGTAAAAATTGCCCAAGTGATAAATTGTTTAGCAAAGCCATTGATACCATACAAACTGATTTGGTTCCAAATATAAAGTTGCAATACGTACCTTTTGTGTGTTTTGCACATTATTGAGATCGAAAAATTGCTCCATCTGTAATATCCATGTTGCGGGATCCTTGCCATCAAACTTCCTCATATCGATTTTTGGAATATGGTGGGTCTTTGATCCAACATTAGAGTCTATGGAATCATGATTAACATTTCTTTTTTTCTCATCATGAGTTTCCTTTACTACCCTTTCACCATTAGTGACCCTTTCTTGTAGCAACTTATTCATATTTATCTTCAATTCTTCCATGTCTGTCTTCAAATCTATCTTCAAATCATCCATCTTAGCTTCCACGTCATTCATCTTAGATTCTACACCTTTCTTTAAACAATCCATCTTAGCTTCTACGCCTTTCTTTAAACCATCCATCTTAGATTATGTTCCTTTTTGTGCAAGGGACAGTTGTTGCACTTGGTCTTGTAATTTTGATATATCATGTTGCATTTCTTCCTCTTCTTCATGAGTCATGCTAGAGCTTTCAGGTTCCTTACTATGTGTTTGCATTTTCTTTCCTCGGGGCATCAGTTACTGATAATAATGCTCTACTATGCCCTTTGAATTCCTTCAAAATAAATTTTCAAACCAAGCTTAAGCAAAAATTTAAGAAAATCTACACACCTTTTTTCACTTTGTAGGAGCTCGATATTGCCTCTGATGTATCTCTGTACTTTCCAATCATCTAGATCTGAATTTGTGACCTGTAGTAGCCCTCTATGTCCTCTTTCCAATGCCACAAGTCTGACCCAAATTGGATTCTCCAAGGAAGAGTTATGCGAAATCTCCCACAGTGACTTGATTATAGACTAGTTTAGTAGAGCGAACTTGTATGATGTGCCACGAGTCACAGTTTCAAACTTTGGATCTAAAAAATGCATACAAAAAACTATAGTCCGTCCTCTTTCTGTACCTTCTTACGAAATTTCAATCCAATCCCCAGAGAGAAAGTTATGACGCTTTTCCCTAGGTCACCTGTTTGGAATGTAATTCAAGAGTCTGCAAAAAGACCAACTTCCTCAGATCATATCTCCGCAAATATAGTGCGAACAACTTTGAAATTTGGACCCGAGGTTCAGCGCGATTTCTTCTCAAATGGGTTTTTTTTTTGCAACTTCTGAAATGTCGCAGAAAAAAAGTTATAGCGAAAATACCATGATGACCTGTTTGGAGCAGCGAAACCCTAGAATCCAAAGCTTTGATACCAAATGTTATGAAACCAGCTCAAGAAAAAGATAGAAAAGATAGATCCACGCCTTAGAATTCAGCCTCTTCAAGGGGGAAACCTCATTTACATTACATAAATGAACAATTCTTGGATGATTCAAATGACAAAACCTCCTTTCTATATATAGGAGTCTAAGGAGTCACAATATAACCCAGCCGACCTAACAATAATAATATAAAGCCACAAAAATAACAATAGAGGGATTCTATGGGGCACAATAATAACAATTTGGGGACAATAGGGGCACAACAATATTAATAAGGGGTACAACTACAATAGTAATGGGGTAATCACTAGTATTATAGGGACCCAACATAATATGACCTAGATATTCCACCTCTTGTACTCCAACGAAACATTTTGATCTTTCTACATATAATTGTTTCTCCTCCGATACTTTGAGCACCCTATCAACATGTTGAACATGATCCTTCCAAGACTTGATGTAGATTAATATATCATCAAAAAATACTAACACAAATTTTCTAAGGGTTTTAAAATGGAATTCATCAAACCTTGAAATGTAGAAGGTGCATTGGTAAGGCCAAAGGTATGACCAAAAATTTATAATGAACCTCATGAGTTCTAAATTTTGTTTTTGGAATTGCTTCAGTCTTCATTCTGATTTTTTGATATCCTGAACAAAGATCTAACTTGGTGAAGTAAATTGATCCATTCAATTCATCCAATAATTCATTAATGACAGGAATGGGAAATTTATCTTTAATAGTGATCTTGTTGAGCTCCCTATAATCCGGACACATGTGCTATGACCCATCCTTCTTGTGCACCAATGCTACTAGAGTAGAGAAAGAACTTTGACTAGGTTGAATTATACCAGCCTCTAGCATTTCTGCAACCATACATTCAATTTCACCTTTTTGGGCATAGGGATATTTGTAAGGCCTGATGTTTGGAGGAACACTTCTTGGAATCAAATGAATAGCATGATCATGATCACGAATAGGTGGGAGGCCTTTGGGAGTCTCAAATACCTTGGAATGATTGTCTAAGACTTTTTGGAGATCTGGACAAATAGATGATTTCGATGTGGGAACCTTTAGCAAACATAATTGTGCAATTATGCCTCATTGTTCTTTCTTTAGAAGCTTTGTCATTGCGTTAGAGTTGATTATATTTCTCAGTTTCCCTGTGATACCCCTTAATTAAACTTCCTTTCCTTCCGAAGAAAATTTCATGAAAAGTTCTTGAAAATTAAAAGCTATTGTACCTAAGGATTGTAGCCATTGGAATACTAGTACAACATCAGCACCACCCAGTGGAATGGAAAGCATTGGGCTTTTCAATACATATTCTCCCATGGATAGCTTGATATTATGGCACTTTCTAGAGCAATTTATGGTTCCTCCACTTGCAACCATCACTTGACACTTTGGTGTTGGATATAGGAAGCAATTCAATTCCTTGGCTATCTTACAATTAATAAAATTATGGGTACCGCCTGAATCAATCAACACTATTACCTTTTTCTTCTTCATATGTCCTTCTATCTCGATAGTTTGAGGAGTGGTAATTCCAACCAATGCATTACAAGATATGTTCAAACTCATTTCTTCTTTCTCTAGGGTTTGTTCCTAGTGTATATCATCTTCTTTTGACTTTTCTTCCTCCTCTTCACAATCTATGTAAAATTATTTCTTCTCATCACACTTATAACCTTTAGTGTATTTTCTATCACAACTGTAACAAAGCCCTTTTTCTCCTTTTTCTTCTAATTTTTGTGGTGTCAACCTTGTAGGTTATGGAATTCTAGGGGAAACAACACTTCCATATTTATAGTTGTGAGTGGTAGGTTTTCTTATTGCCATAATTTTTCTTTCCATTTTTCTTGCCTTCTCCAATGAATCAAGTTCCCAAAGGCGAACCTCATGTTGGATGTTATCCTTTAAAATCCCTATGAACACATCAATCCTATGATCCTCTGGAATATCTTTTACCTTTATATTCAATTTTTGGAAGTACTCAATGTGCTCCATCATTGAACCGTTTTGTTTGAGATTTATCAATTGGCTAAAAAAAGTGTTGCTTTTTGTATCCTCATAATGTGCTATCGTTTCTTCCTTAAAAATTGCACAAGTGACAATTTGTTTACGAGAGAAAAGTCATTGATACCATACAAACTGATTTGGTTCCAAATATAAAGTTTCAATGCATACCTTTTTGGTGTTTTTCACATTATGGAGATTGAAATATTGCTCGATCTGTAGTATTCATGTTACGGGATCCTTGCCATCAAACTTCCTCATATCAATCTTTGGAACATGGTGGGTCTTTAATCCACCATTAGAGTCTATGAAATCATTATTAACATTTATTTTGTTCTCCCCATGAGTTTCCTTTACTACCCTTTAGCCATTAGTAAGCATTTCTTGTAGCAAATTTGTCAAATCCGTCTTCAAGTCTCCCATGTTGCCTTTAAGTTTTTCTTCTATACCATCCATCTTAGCTTCCATGCCTGTCTTCAAATCTTCCATGTTGCCTTTAAGTTTTTCTTCTATACCATCCATCTTAGCTTCCACGCCTTTCTTTAAACCATCCATATTAGCTTCCATGCCATCCATCTTAGCTTCCACACCTTTCTTTAAACTATCCATCTTAGCTTCTATTACTTTTTGTGAGAGTGAATTTTGTTGCACTTGGTCTCGTAATTTTGATATATCATGTTGCATTTCTTCCTCTTCTTCATGAGTCATGCTAGAGCTTTCAAGTTTCTTACTAGGTGTTTCCATTTTCTTTCTCGAGGCATCAATTAATGATAATAATGCTTCATTATGCCCTTTGAATTCCTTCAAACTAATTTTTCAAGCCAAACTTATGCAAAATTAAAAAAAAAAATACACATATTTTTTCACTTTGTAGGAGCTCGATATTGAATCTATTGTATCTCTGTGATTTTGGATCTCCAAGGTATGAAATTATGTCCTAGGGTAGCCCTCTCAGTCCTCTTTCCAACCCCGCAAGTATGATAAATATTGTTTTTTCAAGGAAGAGTTATGCCAAATTGTCCACAATGACCTGATTATAGATTGGTTCAGTAGAGCGAACTTGTATGAAGTTCCATGTGCCATGGTTTCGGCTTTAGGACCTGAAACTGAACACAGAAAGATATTGTCCGTGATATTTCTATAAATTCTTACAAAATTTCAATTTTATGCTCAGAGAGAAAGTTATGGCGATTTTCCCAAGATCACCTGTTTGGGATGTAATTCAGGAATCTGCAGAACCCTAAATGTCTTGGACTATATCTCCTAAAATATAGCGAAGAAAGATCTAAAATTTAGGCCCAAGCTTCATCACAATTTTGGATCAAATGGGTTTTAATTTTAGATTCTGAACCTTCGTAGAAAAAAATTATAGGGAACATTACACAATGACTTGTTTGAGATGGAATTATGGATCTTGCAAAAACCTTAACTTACTCAGATCATATCTCCGAACATATATTGAGAAAAGATCTGAAATTTGGATCCAAGGTTCTGAAATATTTCGGCTCAAATGGTTTTTTTTTAGCTTTTGAAACTTCGTAGAGAAAAATTTATAGCGAAAATTCCATGATGAACTGTTTGGAGTAGCAAAACCCTAGAATCCAAAGCTCTGATACCAAATGTTATGTAACCATGTCACAAAATAGAAGAAAAGATAGATAAATGACTTCAAAATCAGGCTCCTTGAAGGGGAAACCTCCTTTACATTACACAAATGAATAATTATTTGATGATACAAATGAAAAAACCTCCTTTCTATATATAGGAGTCTAAGGGGTCACAATATAATCAAAGCTGACATAACAATAACAATATAAGGGCACAACAATAACAATAGTGGGCTTCTATTGGGCACAATGATAACAATATGGGGACAATAGGGGCACAACAATAAAAATAAGGTCTACAATGACAATAGTATTGGGGGAATCACTAGTATTATAGGGACCTAAGATTCTAGATGCTTTTGTATAAGATTCACATCCCCTTGTGTGGAATCTTCAGAAGGTAAGTTCTTACACTTGATGAGATACTCTAAAATTGATCGATTTCATAGCTTTCGGGTTCTTGTTTCCGTGACTACTTTAGGTTCCAATATTATTTTTCCTCCTTGTCAAGTTCTGACAATATTGTTTGAACTGGGAGCTTGTCACCTATAACCTTCTCTATGCATGAAACATGGAGGACTAGGTGCACTTGGGAAGATGCAGGAAGCTCCAATTTGTATGCCATAGTACCAATATTTTGCAACACCTTGTAAGGACCATGGTACTTTGGTGATAATTGATTATCCTTCTTAGCTTGCTTGAGGGACATTTTTTTGTATGGTTGTAGTCGTAAAAACACCCAGTCGCCTACATCAAAACTTATTTCATTGTGATGTTGATATGCCTGTTGTTTCATTCGATTCTACAAAAAGTAAGGTTATCCTTTAAGAGTTGGAGAACTTTTTGTTGATGCTCAATGTGATATTCCACAACTTGAACCTTATAATGATTGTTTAAGACTTTTTGTAGATCAAGATAAATAGATGATTCCGCTATTTGAACCTCTAGTGAAAATAATTATGCAATTACACCCCGTTGTTCTTTCTTTAGAAGCTTTGACATTCCATTAAAGATGATTATCTTTCCTGGTTTCCATGCGATACCCATTAATTCAACTTCCTTTCCTTCCCAAAAAAATTTCAAGAAAAGTTTTTGAAAATTGAAAGCTATCGACCCCAATATTGTAAGCATTAGACTCCTAGTCCAACATCAATGCCACCCATTGGAATGGAAAGAATTGGACTATTCAAGACATATTCTCCCATATATAGCTTGATATTATGGCACTTTCTAAAGAAATTTATGGTTCCTCCATTTGCAACCATTACTTGACACTATGGTGCTGGATATAGGAAGCAATTCAATTCCTTGGCTATATTACAATGAATGAAATTATGGGTATTACCTGAATCAATCAACACTATTACCTTTTTCTTCTTGATATGTCCTTCTATCTTGAGAGTTTGGGGAGTGGTAATTCATGTCAATGTATTACACGATATGTTCAGATTCATTTCTTCTTTCTCTGGGGTTGGTTCCTGGCGTATATCTTCTTCTTTTGACGTTTCTTGTTCATTTTCTTCCTCCCCTTCCCCATCTATGTAAATTAATTTCTTCTCAGTGCACTTATGCCATTTAGTTTATTTTCTATCACAATTGCAACAAAGTCCTTTTGCTCTTTTTTCCTCCAATTGTTGCGATGTCAACCTTGTAGGTTGTGGAAGACTAGGACCAACAACACTTCCATCTTTATAGTTGAGTGGTAGACTTCCTTGTTTCCATAATTTTGCTTTCAATTTTTCTTGCCACCTTGAATGCCTTCTCCAATGAATCAAGTTCCCAAAGGCGAACCTCATGTTGGATGTTATATTTTAAAGTCCCTATGAATACATCAATCCTATGCTCCTATGGAATATTGGTTACCCTAATATTCAATTTTTGGAAGTCTTCAATGTGCTCTGCCATTGAACCCTTTTGTTTGAGATTTATTAATTGGCTAAAGAAGGTGTTGCTCTTTGTATCTTCATAATGTGCTATCATTTCCTCCACAAAAATTGACCACGTGACAAGTGGTTTAAGATAAAAAATGAATCTATACCATACAAATTAATTGGGTTCTAAATATAATGATGTAATATATACCTTTTGTGAGGGTTGCACATCATGTATATCAAAATATTGCTCCATCTGTAGTATCCAAGTTACTAGATCCTTGCCATCAAACTTCTTCATATCTATATTTGGAATGTGGTGGTTCTTAAACCCCACATTGGAGTCTGATATTCCTTTTTTCTTCATCATGATTTTCATGGATTGCCTTGTCACCACTGGGACACCTTTTTTCTAGCAACTTTTCCAAACCTTCCTTCAACCCCTCTATCTTGACATTCATCATTACTTCCATGTCCACTTTTAAACCATCATTAAAAAATCCCATGTCCCTTTTTATACCATCTATCTTAACATTCATCATGGCTTCCAATTCATTTTTTGTTACTTTTTGCGAGGGAAATTTGTTGCACTTGGTCTCGCAATTTTGATATATCATGTTGCATTTCTTCCTCTTCTTCATGTGTCATAGTAGAGCTTGTGGGTTTCTTACTAGGTGTTTCCATTTTATTTCTTTGGGGCATCAATTAATGATAATTATGCTTCACTATGCCCTTTGAATCACTTCAAACTAATTTTTCAAACAAAACTTATGCAAATTTTTAAAAAGACTACACACATTTTTTTCACTTTGTAGGAGCTCGATATTGAATCTATTGTATCTCTGTAATTTTAAATCTCCAAGGTATGAATTTTTTTTTTTGTGGTATCACTCACAATCCTCTTTCTAACCCCATAAGACTAATTGAGACTAGATTCTCCAAGAAAGAGTTATTCCAACATCCCACGATGACCTGATTATAGAATGGTTCAGTAGAGTGAACTTGTATGAAGTGCCACATGTTACTATTTCAACATTTGGCCCTAAAAATGATACCCAACAAACTAAAGTCCATCCTATTTCTGTCAATTTCTATGAAATTTGAATCCAATGTTCAGAGAGAAAGTTATGATGATTTTCCCAGAGTCACCTGTTTGAGATGGAATTCTAGAGCCTAGAAAAACCCTAAATTCCTCTGATCATATCAATGAAGATGTAGCGATAGAAGATATAAAATTCGTACATGAGGTTTAGAAAGATTTCAAATCAAATAGATTTTAATTTCAGCTTCTGAAGCATCGTAGACAAAAAAATTATAGTGAAAATTCCACGATGACCTATTTGAAGCAGCGAAACCCTATAATCGAAAGCTTTGATACCAAAGGTTATGCAACCAACTCAAAAAATAGAAGAAGAGATAGATCAACGACTTCAAAATAAGCCTCTTCGAGGGTACAACCTCCTTTACATTACACAAATGAACAATTCTTCCATGATACAAATTAAAAAACCTCCTTTCTATATATAAGAGTCTAAGGGGTCACAATATAATCAAAGTCGACATAATAATAATAATGTAAGGGCATAAAAATAACAATAGTGGGCTTCTATGGGGCACAATAATAGAAATATGGGGATTACATGGGCATAACAGTACAATAAGGGGGTTTCACTAATAATAATAATGGGCTACACTAGTAGTATAGAGACCTAATAGTTGTTTTTAAATCCACTTGTTGGGATTTCTTCCCCATCAACCCCTCCCCTACCATCCCTACACTCTACTTCTTGTTCTATTCCACCTCCCTCCCCAATCACAAACCTATCCTTTTGTTCAACACTTTCCCCTTCCTCTCATCCTTTAACACATCCCTAATTACACTCTAAAAAAAAAGAAAAATTATAAGTAGAAGAGGTATATACTTTTTCCTTTGTATTCTTCCTTTATATCTTTGCAATTTAGGACTAAATTATTCATTTTGTAATAGTTCTACAAGAATCCTTTTGCAAGTAGCCATGTCTTGGATCTTGATATTTGAGTACCATATTTTCTTCTAGCTTCATTCTTGATATATGTTTCGATCCAAACTTCCTAGCTACATCTTATAGACTTACTAATGTGTTTACATTGTATATGATTGATAATAATATTAAGATAATCCTTTAACCCTCTTATTTTCATGTGTAAATCATTTTGCTCAGTTTTTTGTACATCTTTGATAATATATTATTTCTTTACAACTTAACATGACCCTTATAATCTATATCTTGGAGTAAAAGTATTTAGGTCTCGAATCCATTGTGGCTTTATGACTTATGTATTGGTTCCTTTGAAAACTTATATTACAAACCCTTATACCTTTACCATTCAAAATGGCCTTGTATGGTTACTCTCTCTCTCTCTCTCTCTCTCTCTCTCTCTCTCTCTCTCTCTCTCTCTCTATATATATATATATATATATATATATATTCATTGTTGCACAATATCTCATTTCTTCCAATATTGTAATTAACCAATGAATCACTTTATTTTGCTTGCTATGGTTATAATTTATATATCTATCATTCTCCATCGATTACATTACTTTCACAATGTCATTGTATTAATATATGTCATATATCTTGTAAACGTTTAACTCTCGATTTCAATATATGATATATAAGTTGTAAATCTCTAACTCTCAACTTCGATGTGGTATAAGTTAATATGAATATGCTTCCACAGTATTCCAAAGTTAGAGTTTCTAGTGATACACATACATGTCTCTCTGTGATGCTAACATGAAGGTTCATTCGACCTACCCTTTCAATGACTGTGATGAGATCTATTTAAATCAACAGTGACTAGTTAATTAGGGTTTTCTTTGGGTCAATGACTACTTTCACAATTGTTTGTTTGCTCATTCGTTGAACAATACTCTAACATGACTTTGATGCTCTGCAACTAAGGTTTTTTTACTCCTTACTGCTTTGCGTCGATGATTAAGGGGTAAGAACTGTCTCTACAGGTACTCTTTCTTTGAAACATCAAGGAAAAATTGTGAACCCTTGTTTTTTATCGAGTTTTTGGTTAGAGGTAACTATTTCTCGTTACCATTGTTTACATTTTTATATAATTTTATTTGTATACCTTACCAGGGTTTGTTCTCAAGGTATTCACTCTTTTTGTTTCTAGTTTTTGTAGGTACATTCGATGGTATTTCTTTGAATTTGTACTGGTCCCCTTTTCATTAACTTATGTCATCAACCATGTGAGAATTTTCGAGGTTTTCATTCTTGTTTTGATAATTTCTTCGTCATGAGAAAAGTCACAACGTTCCACCATGTAATTTTATAATGGTAACCTCTGTTAAATTGTTCATTAATTTTTTATTGTTACTAATATGGTTCCAGGTTAAAAGTGTTGAGTTTTTAACCTCCATTATTCCATGTAATTGTTTACAGGATTAATGAGTTTCCATCTCTATCGACTAATTTGTTGAAGATCTAGGGTTTCCTGTTCTCAATTCTTTTCATAATGGCTTGACTGCTTCTAGGTATACACATATATATTTTTCTTTTGTCCTTACTTCATATTATTCCTTGCTTTGTGGCTAGGGTTTTTCTTATACTCTAGGTTTGTTCCACAATGTTCATTAGTTTAATATCTCGATTTTGTCGTTGTAAAGTTTTTGAGGGTTTTCAATTATGAACTCATAACCCTTAGGGTAAATTATGACACTCCTTCTCTTCGCACAATTTCAGGCTTGAATGAAGGTCTAGACCACAAATTCACATGCATGAAGATAACCATGAATTTTGTTTTCTAGATTACCTAAACTTCTATTAATTTTCCAGCAAGGGTTTTAACCCTACAAAGGCATGTATACATAATTTCTTTATGTATCATTGTTTCTATTCTTTTTTTGACTATAAATAAGATTTTTTCCACAAGACTTACATTTATACTCTTTGTTTAGGTTTTAATAAGCCCAAACATTATTGTTACTAAAATAAGGCTATCAATTTGATTTCCATATAACCCTTTCTCATTTAATTTTTTTTTATCATACATGTATATGACCAAATTTTTTGTATCTTGGGTTATCCCAAACTTCCATAATATCTCTCTCTCTCTCTCTCTCTCTCTCTCTCTCTCTCTCTCTCTCTCTCTCTCTCTCTCTCTCTCTCTATTTTATTCTGGCATTTATTTGTAGCTATTTATATTTTATTAAGAGTTATTAAAAGATTATACTTCGCTAAGGAAGTTTTAAGTTTTTTCTATGCTCATGGAAGTCTCAGCTAATATTTACTAGGTTGGGTGGCATGAACCCCTGGTCTCCTCTTCTGCTTGGGCTATTTTCAGGATCAAGATCCATGGATTTTTAGTTTTAAATATATATTAATTAAACTTGTTCCTCCTATGGTTACTTCCTGTAGGTAGGTATGATATGTAAAGGATTTAAGCCTTTGTTGTACTGAGGTTATGGGAAACTATATCCCGTGTTTTTAATAAATATGAATACAATTCCTGTTAATTGTTCTTAATGTCCTCTGTGACCCCCACTTGTATTATCCTAACAATGATTACTAAGTCAATGAACTTTGACTTATTACTAGAATGCATATATATGCAATTCCTTTCATATATATCTATTTTTTTGTGTTATAAATACTCCTTGAAAGACTTTCCTTGTTATTCTCAAATACTTGTTTTTGTCATGTATTTCTTTTCATATCATAATTACATTGAATATTTTTTATGCATGTAAAGAAATGCTCTATAACGTTTTGTAATATTCAAAGATTATCTTCTTGGAGATATGTACATTTATATTTTATACCTGTTAGAGGTCTTTATATGACCAATTCTTACAACACACACACACACATATCGTCCTTGTCCTATTCCATTTCTCGAAATAATAAGATTTTGTATCTAAATACTCTATCTTTTTTATATTGTTTACTCTTACTTTAACAAAGTAAATACTTAGAACCTATCCTGTGTATATAGCTGAACCAACATAATAACATGTACTTGCATTTTCACATATGAACATAAAGTAAATTCTAAACGAGGTCAGTTTCATTCAAATTCATTCCTATACTTATATTATTGTACTTTTATGTACTAGACATATAATACATAAAGTCATTTTTCTTTTAAACTAGGTACTACTTAATGCTTTTGAACAAATATTTAAGACATACATCAATACACATAAAATGAAAACATATTAGTACACAATATAAAACCTTATTGTTTCACATCATTAAGAAAATTATCCACCATGGAGAATTTCAGGGTACCGGCCTAATAATATAAGTCTAGAACCAATATAGGAGTTCACCAGCTTCACCCAACCAATGACACTTTGTCCTCCAAAGCATCCCCTCAAGCACAATTCTACAAGTTCTTTTTATCTTTGTCCTTTTCTCTTGTTCTTCCATAGTTTAACACTGCATACTATTCACCCAACAATAAGAAAAAAACAATTTCCCCTTACTAATCATTTGGTAGTTGGAAACTACTTCCAGCTTGCCCAATAGGTGGTAGGTAGTTACTAGCTCATTTATGAGCTCTACTTCCCACTTGTAAAGACATCATCCTAACTTTTAGTGATGTTATGGATCAACCATATCCATAATTATAATAAATCCAATCATTTAGATTAAATGCCCAGGACTTAATAGATGGGTAATTACTAACCAACATTAACTTACATCCTTTATATCTTTCAGCCATATATAGCTTATGTACTAATTTCCAGGCTTTTTATTTTTATTAACAACATAATAAATACAAGATTTACATTCAACCTTTATCAGCTCATTACACTGATAATTTATTCCTAAATAAGTCTTTTAAATTAATACACCATCACACAACCATATATACTAATATTCAATAAAAGCTTCAAGTCAGGGGATATCACACCCTCCTCCACTTAAAGTTGACACCATCCTGGTGTCTACTCATAACTTTGGAATTCATTCCATATTGCTAAAATAGAGATGGATATGTTTATTTAAAATCATCCTCCAACTCCCATGTTTTCCTCTTATGGGATGAAATGCTTCCACTAAAATTTCACTTGAGCTATATCTCTATTCTAGAGCGTGATTACCCTCTAATCTAGAATATATAGAGGTTTTGCCAAGAAATCTCCCTCTAGTTCTACTTGTACAACATTCCAATCAATTATATGAGTTGATTCATGTACATATTTCTTTAATAAGGATACATGAAATACATTATGAATTTTTATATTTTCTAGAAGAGAAAATTGATAAGAAACTAATCTAATCCTCGCTAACACTTCAAAAAGGTTCACAGTATCTGGGTGATAGCTTGGCATAATTTCCAAGTATAAGTGTGATTTTATTTGGTTTTAATTTTAAATATACATTATCACCAACATTGAATTCATTCTTAACTCTTTTCAAGTCTGCATAACTCTTCTATCGATCTTGAGTTGTTTTTAAATTTTGCTTAACATGTTTAACCACTTCTTCCATCTCTTTGAGCATATTTGGTCCCAACACTAACCTATCTTCAGGATGGTCCCAACTTAAAGGTACTTTGCATCATCTACCATACAATACCTCAAAATGACTCATCTTCAAAGAAGTTTGATATCCATTATTATAGGCAAACTCAACTAAGTGGAGATAGTCTTCCCACTTAGTGGGCTTGTATACATTCTTAACATATCTTCTAAGATATGATTGGTCCTTTATGTTTGAACATCAGTCTAAGGATGATAGATTGTGCTAAAATTTAATTTTGTTCCCATTCCTTCAAATAAACCCTTCCAAAATTTAGAAGTGAACTTGGCATCTCAGTCTGAAATCATAGTTTTAGGCATACCATGGAGTCTAAGTATCTCCTTCGTGAATATTCATGATATGTTAATGGCCTTCAAGGTAGATTTAGCAGGAATGAAGTGTGTTCTATGAATTCAATGTGATCCATATTTTTTATATTGGAAACATTTTGGTAAAAATCACATTAGAATTATTGTGTCTACATGTTTTGAACCACCTAGTGTGGTTTATCATCAGGACTAAGGTGGAGAGTCTGATCTTGGAAAGAGGATAAATAATAAAAAAGATATAGAAAAAAATAAATTCCAATGGTTGGAATATAATGGTAATATCATTAATAAAAACTATTCAAATAGTATTTCAACTAATGTTCAAAAATATATTAATTAATTAATATATGTTTTTAATGTTAGCTGAAATCATCTTTGAATAATTTTTTTAATAATTTTTATTCACTAGGGAGGTTGGAGTAGGAGGTATCATCATGGGTCTTGACGAAAAAATGATAGCAAAATTCACTTGCAGTATGGGATTTGGCACAAAAATTCAGGCTGAGTACCTAGCATTATGGAAAGGCCTGGAAGTTGCAAAAGAAAACCACATCTCCAACTTAAATTATTTGGAAAATCAATGTTGGTAATTCGCCAATTCACAAGGGAAAAAAAATCCACCAGTATTGACTTGGTGGCCATATGCCAAAGAATTTCTGTTTTAATCTCTCAATTTGAGGATTTGAAATTATACCACATTCTAAGGAAACTGAATTCAGGAGTAGATGAGTTAGCTAAAAAATGAGCCACTTTGACTCAAGGCATCATTGAGATTAATGATCGAATGGATTTTCATCAAATTCCTTAATATGTATTTTGTGCTTCACATGGTTTTTCTTGGTGGGGTAGCGTTCTCCTAAAGTGTCTTTGGAAAGTGACCATGAACACCATTACAATCCTCTTGGATTGCCAAAAATCCCTTCTCTGGTTGGCTCCTAGATCTAGTCGCCTCAGAATGTGCTCCAAGTGGCTTACAGATAGTACAATTGGCTTATCAGGTGGGAGGTGGCTATAGTTGTTGGAAGCGACCATTTATTCACTGTGGGGGGAGAACCAATTCACTTAATGTGAGATGAGCTAATTAGGCTAATCTATCATTGTATGAATTTCATTTTTCTGGTTCAATGTGTCTCTTTAGTCCTACCTCTCCATGGTGGAAATATCTTCAAGCAAAGTGTTGAGGCAAATTAATTACCTATCATTTAATTGTCAACCCAGGGGTTTCGTAAAACTTGCGAAGCGTGCGTGCACTGTATATGCTAGAAATTAACTTTCAATTTAGATTGATCTAACTACGAAACCAAATAACGACAAACCAAATTAACCTTTTTTCCTCTGGAAAAATCATTATATATTTCAATAATAAGCAGTTTTTACATAAGAGTCTGTTATATACAGAGTATCTTCAAAAGTTGTATGTGCAATACCACGCAGGGCATGCTATCAGTTCATTCTATTATGCTGTTCATCCTAACAAAAACCAAAATAACAGTATTTTTCTGTGGAGAGCTGTCAAACAATAAATACATTTAGTGTGCTATTTGCTGATCCAGGGTTGGGTATCCTGGATCTATATATGGCCGATGATAGAATTTTTGCTCCTGTTGATCAATGATCTCTGTAATCTCCCATAGTCCTCTGTCCATCAGCGCTGCCTCCTTGGAAAGTTTGTCGGCACCCTTATTGTGTTCCCTGTATATATGAGAGATAGAAATATGGTTAAAAGCTGCTTTGAGATCGAGTGCTTCTTGTAGAATAGTGCTGAGAGAGTGCATGTGACATGTAGCTGTGCCATTAATCCAATTAACAATGATCTGAGAATCTCCAAAAATATTGATGCTAATGCAATGGTGTCTTAATGCAAAGTGTAGAAGGTGGCGAAGAGTAATCAGTTCAGCATAGTTGTTTGTTCCGACTCCCAGGCCAGCCTTAATGTTGTAATGATGGTTTTCTGTAACATGGAGGATGAAACCTCCTCCGCAGCTCTGTTGGTTTGCAGCACCGTCGAAAAATGCCCAAGGCATGCTTGGGTCGATGGGAGGAGGCGGAACGGGATGTCGAGAAGGCGGAGGGGTAGGATCGGGCAGTTCCTTCAGGGCAGCAACAATGCTAGCTTCGAGTAAGGGCCAGTGGATAGGCTTTTCATCAAAAATGGCTCGGTTTCTTGATTTCCAAATAGCCCAGTTAATAATGATGGGGAGGTTTATCACTTTCGTCCCTTTATTTTTCTTTTCCCAATCATTCCATGCACTTGTGATATCCTGTCCCTCCCAATCTCCTGTGTAATTTATATGCGCCTTGAGATTTCGCCACAGGTCTAAGGTTGCTCGACATCTCATGAATATATGTTCTATCGATTCCGAGGCTTCCTTGCATAGCACGCACCAAGTGGGTCCGTGTATAGCTCTTTTCATAAGCTGATCACCTGTGGGAACTTTGTTCCTTAGAATGCACCAACTGAATAATTTTGATCGAGGGGAGGCAGCGTATTTCCATATGTTCTGCCACCAGTTTACGATATCTTCAGGCTTTCGATGTTCGATGAGGTATATATAGCCTTCCTTTGGTGTGTATACACCGTGCTCTGCTCGATGCCAGACAAGTTCATCCGGCCCCTCCGAGATGCGAATATGAGCTTCCGCTAATGCATCTCTGTATTCATCCCATATGGTGTGCCATCTTCTCGGGATATTTAATTGGTTTGCCGATTTCCATGCTTGATGGAATATGTCTGATTGAGCTGGGTCTGCAATCTGCGAGATGACCTTTATGTTTTGAGCAGATAGAAATGCAATTAGCTCTTGAGGGAGTGTATGTCTGCCTCCACTTCCGGACCAAGGATCAAGTCCAATTCTTGCACTGTTACCGTCTCTGATGCGCCATATTAGGTTGTCCCTGATGAGAGGTAAGGAGTGAAATAGGGCCTTCCAAATCGATGATATACCTGCTTTGTTCCAGGTAGGCAGTCTAACCCAATCGATGATGCTGAGAGGCCAGATATATTTGTGGAAAGTGATATTTGTCCACAGACTGTGGGTTGTCAGGAGAGCCCATCCCATTTTTCCAGCCAGAGCTTTTGCAAATATCGGGAGATCCTTCAGCCCCCATCCTCCCCATTTCTTAGGCAGGGCGATCTTATTCCATCCGATCCATGCGAAGATTCGTTTGTCTTGATTCCCAGCCCATAGGTATCGATTGCATAATTGTTGAAGTTTTGCCAATATGTTCCGGGGTATCCATGCCAGAGCCATCCAGAATACAGGGGTGGCTTCCAGAACAGCTTTTATCAGGATTAGTCTCCCAGCCCTTGAGAGATATCTGTGACTCCAGCATGTTAATCTTTTTTCTATCTTCGCCACGAGCCATACCCAATCAGCAATCTTCTGACTTGTCGGTTTGAGCCAGTACCCCAGGTATTTGAGCCCTCTATCCAGAGGCTGAGGGTTGTAGGGAAAAGCCGTTCTAGCAACATGTGATTCATTTACAGTGGTGCCTACCATAGTGATGGAAGATTTTGATCTGTTCACTTCCATACCCGTTGCTTTTGAGAACAGGTCGAGCAAGCGAGAGAATGCGGTCGTGTCCTGAATGCTTCCATCCAATAATATCAAGACATCGTCCACAAATAGGAGATGAGTAAGGTAACAGATGTCTGATATTTTAAGGCCCCGAATAGTTCCCTCCCTGTTAGCAGAAATCAGGAGCCTACTGAGCGCTTCAATTACCAAGAGAAAGAGCAGTGGCGAGAGTGGGCAGCCCTGACGTAGCCCTCTTTCAGAGTGAAAGAAGTGAGAGGCAGATCCATTGATCAGAATACTGAAGGTGGGGGAGGTGATGCATGCCATAATCCAATTGATTAATGAATGAGGGAAGCCAATATGAATGAGGATCATTTTGATGTACAACCAGCTAGCACGATCAAATGCCTTGGAGAGATCTATTTTCAGCAGAATACATTTGAGGTGTTTGGTCCAGATGGAGTGGATTGCTTCTTGAGCTGATCCAATAGCTTTATGAATCTGTCGATTCTCCAGAAAGGCAAATTGTTGTGGGGAGATATGCCTGGAGAGAATGGGCTTGATCCTGTTAGCAATGATCTTAGAGATAATCTTATAGAGCACATTGCAGAGGGATATGGGGCGGAAATCATCGAAGGATGATGGATTGTCGGATTTTGGGATGAGGGCTATAAATGTAGAGTTAATGGCATGATAGATACTTCCCGAGATCCTACTCTCCTCAACAACTTTGAGAATATCTCCTCCCAGAAGTTCAAAGAATGCAGAGTAGAACTCTATAGTCCATCCATCCGGTCCCGGGCTCTTCTCCTTCTTGAACCATTTTATGGTACCTTCCAATTCTGCCATGGTGACTGGAGCTTCCAGATCCTCTAAATCATCTTCCTCTACAAATCTTGGGAATTTGGTGGCCACATTGATGATTTCCGCCAGATTTGAGCCCACAGGGCTCTTGTATAGGTTTCTAAAGTGTGAGGTACCCAAATTAGATAGCTTGTTGAATGTATCAGCCTGGCCTCCCTCGGGGAGGGGGAGGTTCCAAATGGTATTTGCCACTTTCCTTCCTTTGGCGAAGTTATGGAAGAATCTGGAGTTCTCGTCTCCAGCTTTCAGCCATATAGCTCTACTGCGTAGTCTGATAGATTCCTCCCTTCCCTTTAGGATAACATTCTTCTGATTTTCCAGATCCACCAGTCGGGCCTTGTCATTCTGAGATAAGAACCCTAGATTTCTCTCATCCAGGAGGCCCTTCAATTCGTCCTCCACCTTGATAAGCTGTTCATCTTCAGTCTTCTTTTTCTCTTTAGCCCAGTTGACCACTATATGTTTTAGCTCTGTTAGGTTTTTTACGAATCCCCTTGCCAATGAAGATTCTCGATCAATGGGGTGAGCTCTCCAGTATGTTGTGATCAGGTTAATGAATCTAGGGTCTTGTAGCCACAGATGGTTGAATTTATAAGGCGCCTTTGGTTTCTGTTCCGGTCCCCGAATTTCCAAAACTATAGGTGTGTGATCTGAGATGCCTCCATTGCTTACCCACTGTTTGTATGAATGCAGCCGGTTAATCAGAGGTTCTTTCATGAGGAATCTATCCAATCTTCTGGCCAAGGCTGCCTCTCCTGTTCTTCTATTTCTCCAAGTAGGCTGCAGCTTCTGAACAGGGATATCAATGAAATCGTGCTGCTCCAATAATTGTCTCATGTAATTTGTGATGGGGTCAATCTGGGCCGCCTCTCCCCATGACTCACTGAAGCCCAGGGAGAAATTCAGGTCTCCCCCGATGATGGTGTGCTCGAGAGATAGTAGGTTGCAGCTGAGTATTTTTCTCCAGAAATCTTCCCTCTGATGACAAGGTCCATAAATATTGATTATCCGGAGGGGGAGCCCGAGTTCGATGGAGATGATGTCTGCTCCTAGGAATCCCTATCCGCCCCAGGATGATACCAGTTTGATTGAGCTGGGGTTAATACCGAGCGCCATACCCCCCGATCTTCCCATGGCATCCATGGCAATGAAATTCCATCGAGCCCCTACAGAGGCTAGTGTGCGAGAACAAGATTCTGCCGATCCAAGGGTTTCTTGTAACAAAATGATATCCGGTGACTCGACCTCAAAAAGTCGTTTAAGGGTTAGCTTTTTTGGGGCGCTTGCCATACCCCTACAATTGAAGGAGATGTACTTCATGGTGGACCTATCTTAGGGGGATTTGTAGCTCTAAGGACCCCTAAAATGGTGGCTTGTCGCCCAGCAGCAACTTCTGCGCCCGCATGTCTAATGGCTTTATTGAGGTTTGATTTACGACCCTGGGAGGAATGGTACCCAATGTCAAGAGGGACAATACCCAGACCAGCAATGGTTTCAGATGCCACCGGGATAGGTGCCCTAGGGCGAAGGGAGTAGGGGTGAGATGAAGTCGACTGGGGTGATATGGGTGAGAGGGGCGGAGATGAGAAGGGCAGAGAAGGCGGAGCAGGGGAGGTCGACGGGGGGGAGGAGGGATATCACAAAGTACCATAGTGCATGCAGTTGAATTTTTGTGCACAAGAGAGATATCAGATGATATAGGTTGAGAGATAGGAAAATTACCCGGATCTTTCGCTGCCACTGCTGCAGCCCGTGCCCGAGTCAATGGAGGTGCTAGCGGACCTTTTTGATGCTCAATCACTTTTGCAGGAGTTCCTTGGGGCTCCGCGCTGTTCTTTGGTGAACGAGGAATTGGTGGAGGAGCATTATTCCTTGGTGGTTGCGGCGTATTTGGGGGTGCCCTGCCTGAGTCCGATAGTGCTTGTTTGGGTGATCCATTCTGACTGATGATTAATGGACAATCCTTATATACATGACCAACTTGGTGACACCAGTTGCATCTGAAAGGAACTCCTTCATAATCCAAAATCTGTGTTCTGCTGAATTTTCCCCATCTCAGGGTCATTTTACCCACCAGTCCTTCCCTGGTATCCAGATGTACCAGAATTCTGGCCATGAGTTGGTCATTTGACTCTTTGTATGATCGATCGTGGTCTAGGTATGTTCCCAGTGCATTCCCAATCTTGATGAATGCCTCCTCCGACCAGTATTGTAGTGGTAGCCCTGGCAATCGAACCCATATAGGTCCTGCTCCGATCTGCTCACGTTCCGGGTCAAATAGAGGACTCCATCTTTTCAAAAGTACTGGTGCCAATTCTATGTGCCAGTACTGTGCCAGAACGGTGTTCGTGTGCTCCTCTTTTGCGAAATGAAGTGAGAACCAGCCTCTAGGATGCCTTTGTACCTCCGGCAACTCCGTGAACAGTTCTCCCCAAATTTCTTTCACCCATGATTTCAGTCTTTCCGCCGTGAAAATTCGCCCTCTCACATGGCCTACCAGAGTCGTTTGAGCCAGTGCCGTGGTCTCTTCAAAGTTGGATGGATCACCAAATGATACTGATATGTCCTTTGCGATTTCTCTGATGCACTTAGTCTTCTTTGTGCGAGGAGTTGTGGGATGATCGACAAGCGGATTTGATGTCCTGACCCCGGGGAGGGTTTAATAGGATGGGGTTGAATGGCTGGAGTGCTAAAGCTGCCCGAGGGCCTGATTTCTGCGGAGCTCAAGGGGATTTGCCCCGGCGGCCTAATTTCCCGGGGATGATTCAACAGATCTGCAACGGGGGGGGGGGGGGGGGGGGGTCGCTGTATGAGCAGAGGGAGGGTATACATCAGCCCTAGACTCCGCAAGATCAGCGACAGGGAGGTTTTCTACTGGAGCAATAGTAGGGTTTTCCTCAGCCCTAGCCTTCGATGGAACGGAGGGTTCATTGCTACGGGGCGGCGAGGTGAAATCGAAAGCGAAATCATCGGGCAGGTAAGATGATAAGAGAAGGGCGGTACCTGGAGAGAGGGGAGGTGCCTCCAATGCGGGCTGAATGGGCGAGTTTTGCAGCGAAACCACAGGAGGAGGGAGCTGAACGGCGATGTTGGCAGCAGCTGGTGCAGGAGGCTGTTTAGGGTTACCAAAAATGGCGATGTCTTCAAGTGGGTCCGCCGAATAATCTACCTGCTCCATTTCCTCGATATCCTCCATGCCGGTCAACTGTTAGTTAACCGCAATCGCTGTCAGCTGTCGGAAACCCAAGCTTCCAGATCGCCGAATCCTCCAATCCGTCTCTTGCGCTGTCCGGTCGGCGAGGCTTCCGTGAACCTGTATCTCCTGCGGCGTAAGTCTAGCC
Organism: Pinus tabuliformis; assembly: GCA_031772625.1. Taxonomy (NCBI): domain Eukaryota; kingdom Viridiplantae; phylum Streptophyta; class Pinopsida; order Pinales; family Pinaceae; genus Pinus; species Pinus tabuliformis. The sequence continues at coordinate 1,759,468,878 of CM062816.1, read as the reverse complement.
CTAACCCGTAGCCCCGTGACCTCTCGACAAAGTACCCGATGACCTGCGGCTCCTGCGGTTTAGATCGCTCCTGCGGCTAAGTTAACCTAGCCCTCGTCGATAGCTCCACGCCATCTTCTTCCAAATTCTAGTCCCAAGCATCTAAGTTAGTTGTAGTTACTGACAAACCAAATTAACCTATTCTAATTAAACAATCAATTCAAAAGAAATTATAGTACAATTATAGTACAACGTGCAGAATTGAAATATTAATCTTTCACACTTGCAGGAATTGAAATTATATGAAATGAAATCTACTCTAAGGGATAATGTGTGCATTATCAAATCAAGATCCTATGAAATGAATAATCAAAACCACTTGACATGAAATGAAAGAAAAAAATTCATTCTTAACCTCTCACATAGGTAGAGATATGAAAGTAAGCAAAAACAGTCGCTCTTAACCTCTAGATAGGAAAGCAAATAAAAACAATCGCTCTTAACCTCTAGATAGGAAAGAAAATAAAAGCAATCACTCTTAACCTCTCACACAGGAAAATATATGAAAGAAACAAAAATAATCCCTCTTAACCTCTCACACAGGAAAATATATGAAATAAATAAATCTTAATCTATGAAAGAAATAAATCTTAATCTATGAAAAACAATAAATCTCACACATTGTAGGTGGCCAATCCAAAAGCATGAGAGATGCAAAGTTGAGAGGATCAAAATGCAAGCATAACCAAATCAAAGTGAACATCACTCATGAGCATGGTGCCAAATCCAAATTCTATATTCAAAACATGAAATTTTCCCAAACTTTACGCATGCCTTTGAAAGGAGAAGGCTCTCCTATTTATACAAAAACATAAGAAGCTACCTCACTGATGGAGGTCCATTATTCTCTCCCTATATCCCTAGAAAATCTCATAGAGTTACAACTCAAATAGGTAATTGTTACAGGGAAAATTGTCTATACATAACTGCTAATCCCACTAAGGCGGGTAGCTACCTTAGAAACAAACAAAGTAAAACTACTTTCATTTTCCTTTATGAAAGATAGATGAGAGAAGAATAAAGGAGACCAACCTCTATCTTGCGCTTGGCTCCTTGCTCGATTCCTCTCTCTTCTGATAGTCCTTTGCTACTTGCTTTCTTGTATACCCAGCTTCACAGAGTACCTATAGAATCAAAGCAGCATAACACTATACAAGAACATGGATCTACTATCATAAACAATCTAGGATCAGATGTAAATTGACCATACAAATGCATAAAACATAAATGACACAAGAGTATGGAGGAAAACTTGAGTAGCTTTATTGATAATCAAGAAAGAGCCAAGAGAGTTACAACCAATTGTTCTGACCCAACATCATCCTCTCAGCAAGTAAGCCCTTCTTCACCTCATGAAAAGCTTAGATCACCCAACACTATGATGTTGCCTCAAGAAACCAACAACAATTCCTTACAAGATGCAAAATTCTAGCCTCTGGATCTCTGGGATGAGGGATCCATATATAGATGTCTGTAAGGGAGATGAGTCAGCTTGTGATTTGATTAGTGTCTTCCCTCTGATAGTTCTTTCTTCCACTTGGAGATTGATGATCTCTTACTCATCCTTGGTCGAATTTAGAGAGGCAAGTGTCACAGGAGAAGTTTCTGGAAGATTCCATGCTTCTCCACCTAGCGGATTGACACTGCCATTTGTCTCTTCTCGCCCATCGCACCCCATAGAAGGGATTTTTGAAATGCAACGCACCCACTGAGTGTACTTAGGTGAGATGCAATACACTTTTCCTATGGAGCAGGTGAAATGATCCTGTTTTGACCAGTTCTGAGTAGTTTTTCATGGAGAACTTCTGGGAGAAGCTATAATCAGTTGACCTTGCTCCTTTAGGGGTTGGAACAACACTTTTAGGGACTTAGGAGCCCTTGGTTTATGGACATTTTATGCTTGGGGTTGTAGTGCCCAAAAATGTCTATAACAGTTGCCCCCTAAAGCATGAGGTCGTTAATCTTTTTTGATGTCGGGTGAAATGCTTTATCATGAGGATCCGAAGTTCTTTCAAGCTGGAAGGAAACCTGTAATAAGATACAATACAATACATTATCTTCATAATATTTTCATGATCTAGATGAGGCGGGCATTCCCATGCTCAACTTTATAAATTCATTTTCATGTACATAGGACAGACAATCGTCTGAGTGTAGACTGATGATTCTGGTAGAGCCATCATCCCTTTGATTGGATGATTATCTGTGCAGCAACGATGTACATTTGATGTCTTTATTTTCCTGAATATATATCGCAGCCTGGATGGATGAAATTAGATCCGGGGTCTTCAGTCTCGTTCGATCTTCACTCAAAGTACAAGTCGATCCATGTGAGAGATGTTCTGGAGTCGAACATGGAAAGGCATCGCCTGATTACTAGCCAATGATGTAAGCTGTTAACGGGCGCGAGAGGAATCACTGATAATGATAATGACCCTCAAGGTACTGCAACACAATTCACGTGGTGTGAATAAAGGACTTGGCGTCGAACACCACGCAAAATATTTCGGTCGAAGGTCATTGATGTAAACCTGTCGCTGGAAGTGAGAAACTTGCCATTGAGGCATGCAAGTTTCAAGGTACTGAAAGGGGTGTCCCTAGATCGACTTCTTGGATAATGAGCTGATGTCGACAAGAAGCGGTCCGTGATAGGAGGGCCTTTATGAATCCCACATCAATGACACTGAACAGAACAAATGATTTTAATGGAGATGAAAACGGTCTGGTGATATAAGGTTCAGGGTGGCGGTCATGAAAGAATGGAGTGTAAATGTATTGCAGCGGGTGAGACACAGGTGAATTCTCTGAGTGACTTCTCTTGAACATATCGGCGACACTGACATGATGGATTGGTAGCATTAACCCCAAATGTGGATGGTGTGATGTGACCATGGTGATGTGAACGGTGAATGAAACAACCCAACCCGACTTGGATGTGGAGTGAAAGTGTCATGTTCAAGAGCGCCTTGCTACCAACAAAGCTTCTTCAAGTTTTCTTCCCAATTTTTCCCCAGTCATTGCTGACCAGTACCTCTTTATTTTTTTCAAGCTTGAGGAGGATAACATATGCTTATTCTATAATTTTCGCTTCGGCCAAACCTATTGCTATGTTTTAACGAGCCTAGCGATAGTGAAACTCGTTCTTGTCTGCTATGGACAAGTTTGTCGCTATTAGGTTCTAACGAGTTTAACGACAAAGATAACTCGGTCCTTTTCAATTTTAGAGAGTCTGAAAAGGGACGTAAAGGAAACTCCAAAAATCCTTTTTCATCATTTAATCCCTTAAGTCCGAAAAAGTATAAAACAATACAGAAGGGATGAATTTTCGATACTTTTAACGAGCCGAATAAAACAAACGCTCGATCTTTTTGTGTAATAATCCCTCAGGTCCAAAAATATTAAAATCTAAAGGAGGGATAGCACTTCCGGTCCCTTTAACGAGCTGGAGAGGCCAATGGCTGGGCAATCTTTTTATATTTTACGAGTCAGTTGAAAAGAGATTAAAGGAGACTCATCTTTGAGGAACGAGTGATAAATTTGGGTAGCAGCTGATTCCAGGTAAGGTTTGGAATTTCCCAATCATGGCAGTGTTACAAGGATGGCTAACAGGATCACTCTTCGCAGCTGTTCCTCAAAAGGGGTAAACAATCAAATGGAGGTGAATGATCGGCCAATACAGAGTGGAGGTGATGATGAGAACACGACCAAGGCTTTAAAGGCTGAAGTACTACATTCACAACGGTTATTTACCAGAAATTGGTTCATTTTTTATTGAGCTTAAATGTTGGGGGAAACATTTGCTCATTGCTTATGTTTATTTTTTAACGAGCATGAAGTCCGCATTAAAACTGCTCGATATATCCAGTCGTATAATAAGGATGTCTCATATATAAAAAACGACAATTTTTCAAATCTTTTCCCCACATCCTTTCTTTATGCAAGTTAGGAAACGACCAATCCTACGAGTTTAAAGGGTTAGAGGACCTACAAATTTAAAAAAATAAATGGTCGCTCTTCGCTTGCACGCCAAAAGGTTTGCATGCCCCCAGGTATAAAATAGAGTTTCAAGGTCACCCTTCAATCCACCGACAAAACATTTGTTTTATCGGGAAAGGTTTACCTCTTTCAGGTTACCAAAGATTGTTTTATCTGCACCGCAAACAAAACACTTCTTCGGTGATGCCTACAAAAATAGACAAAGTTGAGTGGCGTAGACGCCTCCACCCACATAACTTTGACAAGGGAATCTTATTCCAGTCTAATCCCCTTTTCCAATTACGGACGGGAGTGTCAGACTAGTCATAATCTCTCGCGGAAACCTATCCTATACCTGAAGTTTTCCTACCGAAGCAGACCAGGGTGCATGCCCCCTGGGTTTCAGTCATGTCCCCCGAATTACTCGCGCTCATCGGGTGGACGGATTGGAGATTGATGAGACATTCCTTGCGTGAAAAGACCATTCAGGGATGGTATATGACTATTTGCTATGTGTGAACCAGGGAATGAAAGCTGGTCTACGAGCTTGACCACTCTTCCTTCGTGCGGAAAACACATGACTCTAAAGAGTGATGAGACAATGGCTCCCATGCAACAAATATAGTCTCATCCAAGGAGTAGATTATAATCCAGGGGTCCTTGGACTACCATTACGTTCATGTGAACGGTTTTCCCTCTCAATGTTATGGACACATTGGGAAGGATCCCTAACAGTCGACTGGTTCCTTTGTCAAAGCCTGTTAGATTTCTCATCTCAGGAAAAAGCGATGGCGAACCAAGTGTTTTCCAAGCAGTCGAGGAAAGGATACTCACAGAAGCCCCTTCATCTATGATGGTATCGGCCATAACCATTTTATACACTTGAGCAATGATTCGGAATGGTACACTAGCCGGTAAATGGGGTCTGCCTAGCTGATTCCAGTTGAAGGAAACAACTAGGTTGCTTGGAGGTGGGACCGAATAGACGGCCGGGTACGACTCTGACGAACTTCCTTCCTACAGTAAAGGAATGGGTAAATTTCCCCCATGTTCATCGGAGTCTGTGTTTACGAAAAGAATTTGGACGGTGTCATCTTTGTTCTCTTCGGTGACTGTGTCATCTGAAGATGGAACCTTTGAAGGCAAGACCGGGTCAACTGCCGCATCGACCTTTTGACTTTCATCTGGTATGGGTTCAGATGGTTTATATTCAATGATAGACGCTTTGGCCAACCACCTGGGCGGGTCAGCCGGATTTTCAACTAGTGACGAACTCGACAAGAGTTTCTTATATCCAGGAGGAAGTCGTAACGGTGAAACCGAACGATTGTCCAAAACTCTTTTAGCCTCGTCTAAGAAGGGACAATGGTGGACGACATGATCGCCTTCACACAATTTACAAGGAAATTTTCACTTTGTTGAGATTGCAACAAGATGATGGAGCTTAGTGAAAAGAGTCGCCTTCATTAAGTGGGCCCGCAGGCTATTTTTTGCGCAAGTCTATTTTTAGACATATTGATCATGTCTATGGATTGCAGGTTGCTGTTTATGGATGATTGGTCAAGTTGGGAAAAATAGATGGACTTCTATTTTTTATCAAAGTGTGAATGATCAAAGTCTATTTTTAGACTGGCTGTCAAAAATAGAAAAGTCAAATATTATTGTCTCATAATAATATTTGGACTATAAACTTGATCTTATTCTCTTGGAGCACTTCAGTTTGAGCTACAGAGGTGGCACATGCAGCTGTCAGAAGGAAATACGCTTTTCTTATGAGTCAGTTGAGTTGTTGCATGCATGACTTCAGTTAGAACTCAATCAGTTGAGTTTGGTGGAGTTGATTGTGGAGTTGATGGAGTTGTGTTCAGTTTGACTTAGTTAAACTAGTTGTAATTAGTCTAACTGCAAATAGACTAATGATGAGTTGTTAAACTAATTATTAACTCATGATGCAACTAATGATTACATCAGTTAACTCAGTTTCATGTCAGTGCATGTTCAGTTCAACAGGGACAGGTGGTAGAGAATCAAATTACTATCAGTTGTGACTATAGTTGTGCACCAGATCTTGCACAATCAAGGGATTGAGTATGCCAATGAGTTTGCTCATGTATTTGCCCAGTATTGTAGCCTTTTCTCACGTCCAACAAAGTGTGAGTGATTATTTTGAGGTGAAATACGAGTTTGGTAAGCCATTCTCATCAGTTCTTGAGCAGGTATTGAGCAGTGGAGGTAGGCAAGCAGTGTAATAGATTTGGAGATCAGATCTGAGCTGTATTGTGTGTAACAGGTGGAGCTGGTACTGGATTGCTTGTGATAAGCATTGTACTTTGTAATGTTACATGGTCTCAATCATTAATATACAGATAGTTGGGGTTTTTAGCGAGATGCTTTCCCGGGTTACATACTGTGTTAATGTGTGAATGCTCTTGATGTTTTATTGTTATTGATGCTGCTATATTGATGATCAACGTAGAGGAGCTTATGTATTGTGTATGTATTCCGCAATAGTACATGATCAGGATAATCTCTGTTGAATATGTGTTAAATTATTCAAAATTCCTACATGGTATCAGAGCTGTTGATCATTAGATCTACTATTCAGGAAGTGTTTACATTCTATTTCTTCAGGCAGAGTCTGTAATCGGGCCAGGTAGCCTCTGGATTCATCCTTCCTTTGGAAGGTGAGATATCCGGTGAATTCCCATACATTCAATCTCTGTACGAGAAATATTGTGTTCTCACGAATCTTAGATCCGAGGCGGTTGAGTTGGTTGCTGGTGGAATTCGAATTTGCAGCAGTGTTTTCTTGGTGACAACGCAACAATGTCTTTCAATGGATTGCGATTGGAGTATGCTCTTGAGGGTAGCTCAAACTATATTGCATGGAAGGACAGGATGGAGGCAATATTGGATGATAACGGGCTGAAGGAGTTCATAGATACGGATATCCCAAAGCCTACTAATGCTACTCAACCTGATGCTTGGCAAAAGAAGATCGCAAAATGTCGAAGGATTCTGTTGGAGGGCGTGAAGGATCACATTGTGTCCAGCCTCCATGGAAAGGCTACTCCATATTTGATGTGGAAATAATTAACAGAATTATTCTAAAGCAAGAGCGATCAGAGGATGCTGGCGCTCAAAGATAAACTCAGAAACATCAAATGCGAGAAGGGTGACAGTATTCCCAAGTATCTCACGAAGTTCACTCAGTGTCGAGATGAGCTGGGAAGTGTGGGGGTTACTATCGATGATAAGGACTTGGTGAGCTTGGCTCTCCTTGGTCTTCCGAAGAGTTGGCATTCCTATCAGGACTCTGTCAATGGTCGGGAGAAATTGCCAGGATGGGAAAGACTATGGTTAGATCTTGTGCAGGAGGAGATCAGGCGGAGTACCAGGGACGGATCTTCGTCAAAGGGAGCTGATGAAGAGAATTGTGCTTTGGCTGCCAAAGCAAAGAAAGGGAAGAGAAAGAAAGCCTCTCAGTCTGGTGCGAAAGGCAAGAAGCAGGATATGTCCAAGGTGAAGTGTTTTCACTGTCACCAGCACGGACACTATGCCACAAATTTTCCGTAGAAGAAGAAGAACAAGCAAGCTGCTGGATCTGCAAGGGGAGAGGCCTTAGCTTCTCAGTTTGAGCTTGATTTTTCATTGATCGCATGCTTGGTTTCAAGTGTGATGGGATCCGTGTGGTTCTTGGAAAGTGGTGCGCCTTTTCACATGACGTGAGATAAAGATTTGTTCTCTGATCTGGAGGACAAAGATCTTGGAGTGCACATCGAGATGGGCGATGATGGTAGATACAGTGCGACCGGTATCGGTACCATTTCCTTTGAGAGGGAGTCTGGTAAACCCTTCGTATTGAAGGAAGTCATGCATGTTCCAGGATTGAAGAAGAATCTTATCTCAGTGGCGATGTTAGAAGACAAGGGGTATGATGTTGTTTTCAGCGAGGGAAAGGCTTTCATGCGCAGCATGACAACTGGTGAGACCCGGAAGATAGGGGTTCGAGTGAGGAACCTTTATTAGTTGCATGTAGATGGATGCGCAGCAATGGCGGGCAAGGCAGAAGGATTGGTGAGTCGGGATGATGGCGAGTTGTGGCACAGGAGATTGGGTCACCTTCACCATGGAGCCTTGAAGATACTGCAGCAGATCACTACAGGGCTTCCTAAAGGCACACTTGCGCAGTCAGATCAGTGCAAGGGGTGTACTTTGGGGAAGTTTGTGAAAGCCACCTTTCACAAGAAGGATAGTCGCGCCACGACGATCCTTGAGAGAATTCACACAGATGTGTGTGGAACTTTCTCAGTTGCTTCAAGAGCAAAACACAGGTATTATGTGATTTTTGTTGATGATTTCTCTCGTAAGTGCTGGATCTTCTTCATGCAGAAGAAGAGCAAGACATATTCAAAGTTCTGTGAATTCAAAGCACTGGTCGAGAAGGAGTCGGGGAAGAAGGTGAAGGCTCTTAGGAGCGATAATGGTGGTGAATACATCTCGGACGAGTTCAAGGATTTCTGCAAGGCAGAAGGGATTCATAGAGAGCTCATAGCTCCCCATAACCCACAACAGAACGGGGTAGCTGAGCAGAAGAATAGAATGATCGTGGGTGCTGCACGGGCAATGTTGCATGATCAGGGCCTACCCCTTCACTTGTGGGCGGAAGCATGCAATATAGCAGTTTATGTGCAGAACCGTTGTCCTCATAGGATACTTGGCATGAGTACACCCGAGGAGGCTTATTCTGGTAAGAAGCCTGATCTTTCTCATTTGAGGATTTTTGGTGCTAACGTTTACATGCATGTGACGAAGGATGCCAGGAAGAAGTTGGAGCCGACCGCAGAGGTTGGGATATTTGTGGGGTACACTGATACGCCCCACAACTATCGTGTGTATTTTCCAAACAGTGGTAAAAATGTTGTGTGACGGGATATAAAATTTCAGGAGGAGAAAGCCATGAAGTGTTCGCTTGAGAGGGAGCTATACTTGCATGCAGATGAGGAGCTATTAGTTCCTAAGGATGAGCTTCAGGACGTGGATCAGCCACAGGACGAGGTTCATGGAGTGGAAGAGACCACTCATGCAGCGCCAACCATCAGAGGGCGAAAGCGCTTGACAGAAGTTGAGCGACTGGCTCATGATGCAGAGAAAGTTGTAGGACCACCTACAGCCCAACGCAGGCAGAGACAGTCACCTGATCGGTACACTGGATACATGGATCTTATGAGCAAGTGTGTTGTGACTGAGCCATCCTCTTTCGAGGAAGCTGTGGAGGATCCCACATGGGTAGACGCCATGGCGGAAGAGTATGATTCTATTTTCAGAAACAGTGCATGGGAGATTGTTCCTAGACTGGAAGGGAAATCAGTGGTGGGTTCAAGATGGATCTTCAAAGTTAAGCAGGCAGCTGACGGGAGTGTGGAGAAGTACAAGGCAATATTTGTTGCCCGAGGCTTTTCACAGATTGAGGGGATCGATTATGAGGAGACCTTTGCACCTGTCGCAAGGTATTCTTCCATACGGACGATTCTTGCTCTCTCAGTGCAGATGGGATGGCACATTCATTAGATGGATGTGAAGACTGCGTTCCTCAACGGAGTCATTGAGGAGGAGGTGTACATTGAGCAGCCCGAAGGCTTTGAGGTCTTTAGCAGCGAGTCGCATGTGTGCAGGCTCAAGAGAGCGTTGTATGGGTTGAAGCAAGCACCACGTGCTTGGTACACACGGATAGACAGCTATTTCACAGGACTTGGATTCTCCAAGAGCGAGGCGGATCCTAACCTATACCAAATTGTGGTGGAGGGTAAGTTGCTTATCATTGTACTGTATGTTGATGATTTGATTCTAACGGGTGATGAGGTGTTGATACTGTCATGCAAGAAGGATCTTGCTACAGAGTTTGAGATGAAGGACTTGGGCCTCCTTCACTATTTCCTAGGATTGGAAATATGGCAGCGCAGTGGTGGACTGTTTGTTTCTCAGGGCAAGTATGCTCGGGAGATACTGGAGAAGTTCAACATGCATGGCTGCAAGCCTGTTGATACTCCTCTTCCTAGAGGTTGGGGGAAGGAGGATGCCACTTCGAGAGAAGAAGTGGATGCCACTGTTTATCGACAGTTGGTGGGGTCGCTGATGTATTTGGTCAATACACGACTCGATATATGCTATGCAGTTAACCAGCTTTCACAAGCTATGGTTAAGCCTACCAAGCTCTTCTGGAAGGTGGGCAAGCATGTATTGCGCTACTTGAGAGGCACATCGGGATATGGTTTGTGGTACAGACAAGAGGATGAGGTGAAGCTATGTGGCTTCATGGATGCAGATTGGGCAGGAAGCCCAACGGACAGAAAGAGCACATCAGGAGGGGTCTTCAGTATCGGATCGACATCAGTTTCTTGGTACAGCAGGAAGCAGAGATCCATGGCACTCAGTTCAGTGGAGGCCGAGTATATGGCAGCAAGTTTGGCTGCATGCGAGGCTATATGGATGAGGAAGATCCTGGTTGGTTTGTTCGGTTCTCATTTGGATCCTACTGTGATTTACTGTGATAACCAGAGTTGCATTAAACTCTCAACTAATCCTGTATTTCATGATAGATCTAAACATATTGACATTAGGTACCATCATATCAGAGATTGTGTGCAGCGGAGGATCATGTTACTTTCGTACATTCCAATGGAGGATCAGGATGCTGATATTCTGACGAAGGCTCTCACCAGGAGAAAATTCGAGTACCACCGAGGCAGGATAGGGGTTGCTGATAATCCATATCTTGTCGAGAGGGAGTGTTGAGATTGCAACAAGATGATGGAGCTTAGTGAAAAGAGTCGCCTTCACTAAGTGGGCCCGCAGGCTATTTTTGGCGCAAGTATATTTTTAGACTATGTCTATTTTTAGACATATGGATCATGTCTATGGATTGCAAGTTGTTGTTTATGGATGATTGGTCAAGTTGGGAAAAATAGATGGACTTCTATTGTTGATCAAAGTGTGAGTGATCAAAGTCTATTTTTAGACTGGTTGTCAAAAGTAGAAAAGTCAAATGTTATTGTCTCATAATAATATTTGGACTATAAACTTGATCTTATTCTCTTGGAGCACTTCAGTTTGAGCTACAGAGGTGGCACATGCAGCTGTCAGAAGGAAATATGCTTTTCTTATGAGTCAGTTGAGTTTTTGCATGCATGACTTCAGTTAGAACTCAATTAGTTGAGTTTGGTGGAGTTGATTGTGGAGTTGATGGAGTTGTGTTCAGTTTGATTTAGTTAAACTAGTTGTAATTAGTCTAACTACAAATAGACTAATGATGAGTTGTTAAACTAATTATTAACTCATGATGCAACTAATGAATACATCAGTTAACTCAGTTGCATGTCAGTGCATGTTCAGTTCAACAGGGACAGGTGGTAGAGAATCAGATTGCTATCAGTTGTGACTATAGTTGTGCACCAGATCTTGCACAATCAAGGGATTGAGTATGCCAATGAGTTTTCTCATGTATTTGCCCAGTATTGTAGCCTTTTATCACGTCCAACAAAGTGTGAGTGATTATTTTGAGGTGAAATATGATTTTGGTAAGCCATTCTCATCAGTTCTTGAGCAGTGGAGGCAGGCAAGCAGTGGAATAGATTTGGAGATCAGATCTGAGCTGTATTGTGTGTAACAGGTGGAGATGGTACTGGATTTCTTGTGATAAGCATTGTACTTTGTAATGTTACATGGTCTCAATCATTAATATACAGATAGTTGGGGTTTTTAGCGAGATGCTTTCCCCGGGTTACATACTGTGTTAATGTGTGAATGCTCTTGATGTTTTATTGTTATTGATGCTACTATACTGATGATCAACGTAGAGGAGCTTATGTATTCCACAATAGTACATGATCATGATAATCTCTGTTGAATATGTGTTAAATTATTCAAAATTTCTACACACTTTCCTTTTTGTCCAGGGGCTTCACTTTCACTAGTCGACGGTGTGCTTTCAACATGATCATCAGAGGTTGATGACACCTGGTTGTGCAAACGAGGGGACCAGCCCCTTAAGATCCGAGGGATGCAGGGACAATCTCTGTGATAATGGTCTCCTTTGCAAATGACACATGGCGATTTAGGCCTGGTCGGTGTAGTGTGTGGATTTTCGCTAGACAACGCTTGGTTGCCCCTTTTCGCCTTTGGCTCCTCCTTCTTCTTCTCTTTCTTCTTCTTTTCCTTCTTCTTCTCAGGTACTTGATTTTTGGCTTTACCAGCCTCATCAAGCAAAGAGGAAGAATTGGACGAAGTAGAGGGTTGGGGGGTAACTCTGGAATTGTCTAGTTGTTGACTCGATTGTTCAGGAATTGCGGTGTTCTAAACAACGGAGGTTGAGAAAATCCATACGGGCAAACCAATCGTCAATCCTGGAAGTGACAATGTGGCCATGTGGGGTGCACCAACATCTCCCCAAGAGGATAAGGGACTAGGATTTCCTCCAAGGGGAACTCCTTGGTTGGTGGACTCCATTCTCTCAACCTAAGACCAACGTAGGAAAGGTGGTGATTATTTTATTTAAAATAAATTTTAGACGCTTTGACACAACTTGTTTTTTCAATTTTTAAGAGTCGAGAAAAAACAAAAGATGACTCTAGTCGCCTTCAATTTTTAATGAGCCTAAAGTGACAAGTGCTCAGATGGACCTTTTCCGTTAAGGAGTATGAAAAGGAACGAAAGGGACTGCTCTGGAAATCTAGGCAGAGGGATTACCAAACCAATCACAAAAGTGTAGAATACTTTTTACGGTATGGCAGTCAATCTTCCCGAATGCTGTGTTCAGTGCATTGTGATCGATAGGGCGGTAGACACGGCTTCCTGTGGATAAAGGATTAAGCCTATTGTGGTCTCCCAAAATATACTCAACGGTACGTGGGAGCACAAGTCCGTACTGGCACTTATCGTCTCAAAGTGGAGGAATCACCCAACCAACCGTGAAAAAAACAGTTACCAGGCTTTACGACGCCGGAATACGTCTCTAGCCTAGACTTCTAGATGTTGTGCGTTAGGTTCCAAAGCGTTGTTAGATTCATTAAATTTATTTTATAGTTGATCTTGCTTAAGAAATTTTCCTTTCAGGTTCACCGCGTGATGTAGAGGTACAATTCCTAAAATGCAATCTAAGATGATAAATAGTCATTTTATCTTCTTTGTGCGATGAAAATCCTAGCTACTAAGGAAAGAGAGACAGTATTCTTTCAGCAAAGAGCATAGAGCACACAATATATGCACTGTCCTAAATCAGACCAATCAAACAGTCTAAATGAAAATGCACATGCATGTATTTGTTTTCAGCCTTCTTAATATGTGAATGATAAAAGAAAGCTAGTGCGCAAATCTGAATTATTTTCAAAGCAACAATTACTAACAAGTTTCTTTTCAAAATCAAAATGAAGACAATGACAACACTTTGCGATTTGGAAATGAAAACTTGCTTTCGACACTAGAAAAACTACTAGTTCATATCAAATACAATAGTAACAGGGTAATCGACTATCAAGAACAATCAGATTCTCTTCTATGACTGAAAATGACACTTGCGACACTTTCAAATCAAGAAACGACAGTACAATTATGTTACTTTTTTGCAAAGGAGAACTGAAAATGACTCAACAAATACACAAAAACATTTACAGTTCTTTGCACAATGGAGGCGGAATAACAGCAAGGAAAGGGGTTTCAAACAAAGGTGTACTGACTACAGGCAGCAAAATTCTTGAATAGATTTGAAAAGAGTGAACAAAAACCAAAATTCAGGAACAATGCCTAGTATGATCAGCGCACCTATAACACAATGAATTTGAAATGCAGCGCACCTACTACACTCGGGAAGTGCGCTGAATTTGAGATTCACAGAACAAAAAGTGCGCTGGACCAGAAACGAGACTTTGCTTGGGTTCTGGGTCATAGTTTGCAGTTCAGTTCAGGGATTTTGGCCGAGCAAGTGCTAATCAGTAAATCAACAACAGGGGTAGATCTAAGGAGGTTAATAGAGCCACCACAAGGGCAATTAGAGAGTTTGTAAATCAGTTGTTTAATTCATAAACAAAACCCGGAGATTGACTGAAGCGGCATTTATCTACTTTGCATTTGCATAGCAAATGCAGTTTGAAAGCTACCTGGCTCAACTTCAGGCTCCGTCTGTAAGTTTATAAAGTAAACAAATGTAGATAGACAAGCAACCTAGTCGTTCCCCAGTATGGTCGCCATTTTGTTGCAGGGAAAAGTGTCTATACAGAACTGCTAATCCCACTAAGGTGGGTAGCTACCTTAGAAACAAACAAAGTAAAACTACTTTCGTTTTCCTTTATGAAAGATAGATGAGAGAAGAATAAAGGAGACCAACCTCTGTCTTGCGCTTGGCTCCTTGCTCGATTCCTCTCTCTTCTGATAGTCCTTTGCTACTTGATTTCTTGTATACCCAGCTTCACAGAGTACCTGTAGAATCAAAGCAGCATAACACTATACAAGAACATGGATCTACTATCATAAACAATCTAGGATCAGATGTAAATTGACCATACAAATGCAGAAAACATAAATGACACAAGAGTATGGAGGAAAACTTGAGTAGCTTTATTGATAATCAAGAAAGAGCCAAGAGAGTTACAACCAGTTGTTCTGACCCAGCATCATCCTCTCAGCAAGTAAGCCCTTCTTCACCTCATGCAAAGCTTAGATCACCCAACACTATGATGTTGCCTCAAGAAACCAACAACAATTCCTTACAAGATGCAAAATTCCAGCCTCTGGATCTTTGGGATGAGGGATCCATATATAGATGTCTGTAAGGGAGATGAGTCAGCTTGTGATTTGATTAGTGTCTTCCCTCTGATAGTTCTTGCTTCCACTTGGATATTGATGATCTCTTACTCATCCTTGGTCGAATTCAGAGAGGCAAGTGTCACAGGAGAAGTTTCTGGAAGATTCCATGCTTCTCCACCTCGCGGATTGACACTGCCATTTGTCTCTTCTCGCCCATCGCACCCCATAGAAGGGCTTTTTGAAATGCAATGCACCCACTGAGTGTACTTAGGTGAGATGCAACGCACTTTGCCTATGTAGCAGGTGAAATGATCTTGTTTTGACCAGTTCTGAGTAGTTTTTCATGGAGAACTTCTGGGAGAAGCTGTAATCAGTTGACCTTGTTCCTTTCGGGGTTGGAACAACACTTTTAGGGACTTAGGAGCCCTTGGTTTATGGACATTTTATGCTTGGGGTTGCAGTGCCCAAAAATGTCTATAACAGTAATGATGACACACATATCCTCTTTGACCTTTATCCAAATATCCTTCCATATCTTTGTTGAGGGACAAATTCCCCTAGGGTTTTGGGTCAACACCCTAGCAGAGTGAGGGTTATCTATAGTAAAAAACAAGCATTCCACACAGCCATGATACTTAAATAAGTAAACTACGCGAAGAGAGGTGCACCTGGGGGTCCTTCATTTGGGTAG
Organism: Pinus tabuliformis; assembly: GCA_031772625.1. Taxonomy (NCBI): domain Eukaryota; kingdom Viridiplantae; phylum Streptophyta; class Pinopsida; order Pinales; family Pinaceae; genus Pinus; species Pinus tabuliformis. The sequence continues at coordinate 1,759,453,376 of CM062816.1, read as the reverse complement.
ATCCAGCCAGGGTTCAAACCCTCTTGAAGTTCCTCTCGATCCTTGAACCTGCAAAACAGCCAATTCAAATAAGCATAGAAATATATGGACCAAGTATCATATATAAATCAGCTTCATAACATATTGAAAGATGGTTAGTTATACAATTGAAACAATTATTCATATGTAAAACATAACAATAATGTCATATGCATAAAGAATATTTATTCCGGGAACAAGAAAAATGTTTCTTTATTGCAGATACCTAAAAAAAAGCAAGGAATGATATCACCTGAATCTTCCTCTTGCTGGCTCCAAGTGGAACCGTCCTCCAGATTCGTCCAATCCCAAGTCTTCAAAAGACTCCTTCCATAACTCACACAAAGATATCTCAACTAGTGAAATAACATCATAACTCAAAGAAACAAGGGTTTCTTGTAGTGGGGGAAGTGCTGGAAGCACAAGGATCTTCAGACCTAATTAGGGATAATCTCAGCAGAGTAATTTTCTCGCTATTGTTTCCTCCCTTAGGCCTTCCCATTGAAGCCTTTTTATACTTCTCCCAAAGTACTTTTTTAGTTGGGAATTCATTGGGAACAGTTGGGCCATGGGCACTAATAGGTAATCAACAGGTAAAACCCGTGATCTTCGCCTGAAATTAAAGAGATTTAATTTTTTTTACGTGTTTTAAGACATATACGCGGGTTGGGTATACACAGACCTGCGTACACACGCATTTAGCTCAAGGCAATGTCATGTACAGGGAGTAAAACATTGTTTTTTAAGTATTTGGACCAAGTCTGGAAGGAGGGGTTGCCCTAGGCCATAAATGCAGCATCACAAATATCAAGGGTGAGATTTAGAGCTATAACAATCTTGAAGGGAATTCGAATTTGAGCATTGGAAGCCACATAAGGGTGCATTGGAAGCTTCCAAATGACTTACACATTTCATGAAACTCAAGCCACTTTTAAGTATTAGCAAGTATATGTCATTTTTCTAAGTTTTAACCATTTAATTCACTTATAATACTAGAAATCATTAACTTTTGGAAAACACAAATGGAACCCATATAATTATGAAAATGGAGGCTAATGAAAGGTTATATGGTCATGGAGTTGCGACATATGTGAAATGGTGGCGATAAAGGTGAAAGTGGATGATATTTTCAATACATTTTGGAGGCTCTACATAAAGTTGGGTCATGTTGAATTCAGTTGGCTTGTTCCTTGACTAGGAATTCAACTATACATTTAGTTCCAATGGATTTTGGGCCTCTCATTCAGAATTGTTTGAAGTGTCTAAGGCTCTGGTAATTATAGCTTTGGTATTGCATAGAAAAATTTGTGGCTCTTCCTTCATTATCGTTGGGAATATGTTACTCATGGGAATTTGGATGCAGAAGCTGTTGTAGAGCGGATGTTGGACTCCTCGTAGGCCCTGCTTACCTCCATCTCCAAATTGGAAGATATGATAGAGAGGCATAGGAGCTCCTTCCAACTCTTTCTCAAACAAAAATTTCAGCTCGCTCTCCATGTCAATATGGATGACTCGTTTGATGAGATGAAAGAGGAAATTCGTCAGCTTAGTGACCGTGTTGCTGAGTTTGAGGTCTCGCTGCTTGCTGGGGTCAGGGTGAATCATGGATGCAGAGCTCCTGAAACACCTTCAGAGCGAAAGAGGAGGCACCACCCAAGCACCAAGGATGGTAGAGGGCATTCTTTTGGGTGATTATGTGTCTTTTTCAGTTTCCTGGGATGTAGTTTTGTTATTCTCCATATATAGTCTATGTTACTATGTAAATGTAATTTGTGGCTTTGAAATTTTTGTCGAGTCTAATCTAGTATTTTTTTTGTATAAATTTGACTGATACTATTAGAATTTGCAAACTCTTTGTTTGCCATGCAAAAATGTTTAGTAATTTTGATCATCGATGTAAAGATTTTGCGCCCTCTCCTCACTTTTATTAATATAATCCCCACTATCCATTCAATTAAAAAAAATAAAATTTATTCATGATATTACCATTATATTCCAATTGTTGGAATTATTTCTTTTTACATCGTTTTCATTATTTATTCTCTTGCAAAGATCAAACTCTCCATCTTAGTCCCGACAATGAACCACACTGGGTGGTTCAAAACATGTAGACACAATAATTCTAATGTGATTTTCACTAAAATATTTCCAATATACAATAGAGTGTGTTTTTTTACTGAGTTTGCCTATGACTAACATAATAGAAACATGTTTCCTTCTAGTCTTTGGTAACCTAGTAATGAAATCCATTGATATTGTTTCCAATTTCCATTATAGTATGGGTAAAAGTTGTAATAGCCCTACTGGGTGTTGATGGGAAACCTCAACTTATTGGCATTTCAAATACCTAGCCACATACTCTGTTGTTGTTTTCTTCATCTAAAGCCAATAAAAATCTTCCTCTGCATAATTATTTGTTGGAAGCCTTTGAGCACTACTGAGAGAGGGGTGAATCAATACTATGATATCTATATATATATATATATATATATATATATATATATATATATATATATATATATATATATATATATATATATATATATATATATATATGATTTTTACCAATTTAAACTTCAATTATTGAATCACACATATGTTAACCAACAGCTAATAAACATCATAGCATGTGCATCACATAAACATAATTGAAAACCATAAGCAACTACAAAAAAAAACATGCACATCACATCAATCACACATGAGACACAATATTTCTGGTGGAAACCCTTCTGGGAGAAAAACGACTCTTGTTACAATTGCTCTGCTCTGAATTTATATTAGTCAGGTAATTTTTCTTTTACATAGCTTGTTGACTCCCATCATCATGGAGACTTGACCTCATATACATAATGCGAACACCCATTGACTAGGAGACTCAATACTACTGATCATCTCGGAAGAAATTATTTTCTACAGATCCACAAACTACAATCCATTGAAGGCCAAGTAAATTATCCTCACCCAACTTCGATTGGAATATCCAACTACCATTGGATGAGAAACTTGTTCCTTTCATTGAAACTTCGATATCCCTGCTCCTCTCTCATGAAGTCACTACTCCTCTACCACTATGCAGACCTCCTTTCATATATTTTCAAAATTGATCCCAAGATGCTCTGCTCAACAAGAATTCAACTCTTCCTACATTCTCTTAGCAGCAAAATCTCATCATCAAAATAAAGTATGAACACCACAAGAAGTGTGATCTCCAAAATAGAAAATATTGTGGCCAAAATAAACATGATACCAACATATATTAAACCCTCACATCAAAATGTAACCACTCCATACTATAATTAGCAACATATAACACTAAGGCTATGCACCAAATGTAATAGGAGGTCTTGCAAATCAAATGTGTGGGGATCACCAACATATACTCCAACAACATTAAAAAAAATCCCCAACCAATCTCTACACCAACGACTTCAATTTTGATCTATTCTGCAGCATGCTTCAGATATGCATAATATTCAGTCATTAACACTCATAAACTAAAGCATCTAAGATTTCCAATAGGTCTGAAGCATCAACACTCTATGAAACATTCACTTCCTCACTCATACTCACCATCAACTCATAATCAACAATCACATAGCTCCAAGATCAGGTATATAAACAATGTAGGGAGAAATTGAGCTTGGGGCTAGGATCAAAGGTGCATAATTGGAGCAAATAAATCCATTAAGGTCATTATTTGTGCACTAAATTCATTCACATCATGAGAGAACCTTTTTAAAACAAATTCTGACCTTTTCAAACAATTCAGAAGCCTCTAAGAATTTCCAAGTTAGTTTCCTTTCGAACAACACGAGGAATGCAAAGAAAATGTTGTGAAATCCATCAGTTACATGCATAACAATGGATCCATGTGAATGAGACCTATAAATTCTCCCATAGGATTCTCTACAAGTGACTAGAGCCTTCCAACTGATCCCATAGGCTTGGATCCATGTGACTATGGCTAAAGATGAGGGAAAACACCATGCCTTCAACTCAGAACCTCTACTACCTATTGGATTTCCTTCTCCAACATCTGTACTAGCCTCCAAACCTCTGACATGGCCTCTGACACATATTCATGTAGATAATACATGCCTCCCAAGTGTTACTTCCAAGTTTACCTACAAGAGATAACAAACAAGGTTGGAAAGATTGCTAACGAGTCCTCCACTCTCCATCAAACCTCTGAAAAAGTAGTAACACCTTTGACCAACCTGGAAGAATCTTTGTAGCACCATTATCAATCCATCACATTACTACAATAATCCATTATCATAGGTATATACATGAAGAACTAATGAAGACCTTGTTGACAACTCAAGTAGTGTGCCATGAACCATCACCATCACATGTAGATCTGTATGATCAACCTATATCAACATCCTCTACCTGTAGAACTACCATCCAACTATCTTGCAAAATCAACAAACCATCATGACATGTCTCTCAATGCACATACCAACTCATCCAAGACCATCATGCTACCATCAAGCTCCATCAATGCCATCATTTGATCAACATCAATGCCAACACAAACCAACACGAGTGACATCATATTATTGACATCAATGCCAACACAAACATCTGAATGTCAACTCAACTAGCTAGCTGGAACCATGACCATGTTGACATCAATGCCAATACTACAGTTCCAAAAAACTCCCCCTTTGGCATTGATTTCAACCTCAACAAAATGTGAGGTTGATCTCCACTGAAACTACAAATGTGAAGCTGATCTCTATCCATCCAAATTATTTCCCCCTTTGACATCAGTGGAAAAGGAAAAATTCCATATGAATAGGCAGCAAGAATTGAAGCACAAAGACTAGAGTATTACATCTCTACATGGCTAAAATATAATGCATCAAATATCATCCATGCCTCCATATAAGCAACAATAAATATCCTCTATATTTCCATATATTAGTAGCAACAAGCAACAAATATACCAATCATCATCCAGATAAACATACCAACCAACATCCTCTAGCAACAATAAAAAATATACAAACATAAGGCAACCACAATCAAAATATGCAACATCATCATATAATATGCAACAATATCCACATGAGGCAACCACACACAATCTCCCCCATAACTATATAGAAGCAACTACCATAACATATCATCACATGAGGCCAAGAACCCCACTGTCATAGCATAGTATGAGGCATAGCATGAACACCTCCAAACAGATCATAATGCAAATAATGTATGGCTGAAGTAAATAGGAACAAATAATTCTCCCCCTAAACACATGTCATCTCCAAGTTGTAGAGATACCAATTGTTGGGCTGAAATGATCACTTTCGCTGCAAACAATGCTTCCTTTGACAAATAGAAGCACCATATGGACCAAGACTCCACATGACCATGACTCAAGTGACATATACATGACAAATACATGGTTGTAGTAGTGATATAAAACCCCATACATGACCAATACGTGACCGTAACAAGACCTCATGACTCATGACTATAAGACTCAAATGATAGTACAACATAAGTACATGGATCCATGAGCATTATACATCGATTTTCAATGAAATTTCTGTGATCATCTCCTATGGACCAATGACCCAAACACGATACATCATGGCTATTACATCATCATTAGCCCATACATATGGGTGCAAAATGACTCATGAGACTCCTCCATAACAATCCTAAAGACTGTACTCTCAACCAATACATAATGATGATATAATAATGAATACATAGTTATAGTAATCATCATCTAACATTCTATACATGGTTGGTCCATGTCACATGTCGTCACAATACATCCTGAAGTCATGATCACAATCTATGCATGGATGCACATCTTTTCAACCGACTATTAGTGGAAACCAAAAGCATATACATGGCTGAAAATTTTATCTTTTTCATTCATGAAAACACATATAAATCTTCCACAAATGGCTGAGCAAAAAAGATGAAGAAAATTTTGAATATCACATGTAAATCCATACCATGCATATCTCCCCTTGAGCTCAATATACCTCCAATAATACAGGTTGATCCGGTCGACCTGAATGTGCATGAGGCTCAATGAACTCATCATATGTTGTTGCAACAACTGTCATATGCTTCCCTTGAGGTTGTGCACCTCTCATGAATTTTTCATCCCTTTATAGATATGCATGAATAATCATCGATTACAGGAGGGAATTCGCTTCACTAGTTGGAGAGATGCTGCTCATTTTTCTTCCACATGATCTTGGGCTACTTCTTCTCCTCTTTGATTTGATTCGTATCCTCATTCACTTTCTTCCTTCCTTGTTCACTCGTTTTGTGCTAGATCCTCGTTTTGTGCTAGAAACTTGTTCCTTTCACTGAAACTTTGATATCGCTACTCCTCTCTCATGAAGTCACTACTCCTCTACTACTATGTGGACCTCCTTTCATCTATTTTCAAACTAGATCCCAAGACACTCTGCTCAACAAGAATTCAGCTCCGCATACATGCTCTCAACAGCAATATATCATCATCAAAATAAATTATGAACGCGACAAGAAGTGTGCTCTCCAAAATAGAAAATGTTGTGGCCACAATAATTCTAATAACAACATATATCAAACCATCACATCAATATGTAATTTCTGCATACTACAATTAGCAACATATAACACTAAGGCTATGCACCAAATGTTATAACAACAAGTACAAAAAAAATGTGAGAGGATCACCAACATATACTCTAGCAACATACAAAACTCTCCAACCAATCTCTACACCATCGACTTCAATTTTGATCTATTCTGCAACATGCTTCAGATATGCACACTATTTAGTCATTAACACTCATAGAATGAAGCATCTAAGCTTTCCAATAGGTATGAATCATCAACATTCTATACAACCTTCTCTTCCTCACTCATACTCACTATCAACTCACAATCAACCATCACATAGCTCCAAGACCAAGTATATAAAACATGTAGGGTGAAATTTAACTTGGGGCTAGGATCAAAGATGTGCAAATTGGACCAAATGAATCAACTAAGGTCACTACTTATGCACTAAATGCATTCACATCATGAGAGGACATTTTCAAACAATTCTGGAAGCCTCTAGGAATTTCCAAGTTATTTTTTTTCGAAAAACACGAGGAATGCAGAGAAAATGTCGTGAAATCCCTCAGTCACATGCATAACACTGGCTCCATGTGACTGAGGCCTATAATCACTCCCATATTCTTCTTTTCAAGTGATTGGAGCCTTCTAACCACTCCCATGGGCTTGGCTCCATGCAATTGTGGCTAAACATAAGGGAAAAAAACTATGTCTTTAGCTTAGAACCCCTGCCACCTATTGGATCAGACTCTCCAACATCTATACTAGCATCCAAACCTTTGACATGGAATCTGAAACATATGAAATTATATCAAACATTCCTCCCAAGTGTCATTTCCAAGTTGACCTACAAGAGCTAACAAACAAGGTTGGTAAGTGTGCCAAAAAGTCCTCCACTCTCCATCAAACCTCTAAACAAGTTGTAACACCTTTGACAGACCTATAAACACCTCTCTAGCACCATCATCAATCCATCACATCACTACCACATGACATATTCATAGGCATAGACATGAAGACCTAGTTGACAACTCAACTAGTGTGCCATGAACCATCACCATCACATGTAGATATGTATGATCAACTTGTGGCAGCATCCTCTACCTATAGCAACACCATCCAACTATCTTGTAGCATCAAAAAATCATCATAACATGTCTATCAATGCACATGCCAAATCCTCCAAGACCATCATGCTACCATCAATCTCCATCAATGCAAAAACATGCCAAAACAAACCAACATGATTGACATCATATTGTTGACATCAATGTCAACACAATCATCCCAATGTCAACTCAACTAGCTAGCTAGAACAATGAGCATGTTTACATCAATGCCAATCCTACAATTCCAACATTATTAACTTTTGATAACTAGGATGCCCAGTTGTTAGTTTCTTGTGTAACTCACCTAAAAAAAAAAAAATTTCAAATCTTGATCATTAGGAAAGTAAATTATATCTATGTACATTAGAAAATCTTGATTATTTACTGAAAAACCAGTTTCCTCTTCACTTAAAATTTTATATTTCTGAATTTTCCCTTTAATATGTATTCTTGATCAAAATCTATAGTTGATTTGTTTTTCCTATTAGATTTGTTTTCCAACATGTTACATAAATGGTACAGATATGACTTTTTTTTCTCAAAGCATCAACATTCTTATTTTCCTTTTCTTTAATGTGTATGATTTCAAAGTCATATTCACTAATCAATTACAACCATCTTACTTGCCTAGCATTCAAATTGGGCTGGTCAAATATGGCTAACATTGTCTATTTTTTGCTGAAATTTTCTTCCTATGAGATAGTGTCTCCGCATTTTTCGAGCACGAATGGTAGTTGTTAGTTCTAATTCATGTGTGGCATATTTATTCTCATGATCTTTTAATTTTTTGGATTCATATCTAATTACATGACCTTCTTGCATTAGAACACCCCCCAAACGTTCCTTACAAGCATCTGTGCATACTACAAAATCTTCATTGGGGTCAATGAGTTTCGGGATTAGAGTAGTTAATAACTAATTTAGTTTTTCAAAACTATCTTGACACTTTTGACTCCAATCAAACTTTGTCCCCTTCTTTTGTAAATAAATAATTGGATATGCTAATTTAGAAAATCCTTCTATAAATATTTTGTAATAACCTATAATTCCCATAAAATACCTGATATCAACTACATATTTAGGTATTGGCCATTCAACAATAACTCTTATCTTTTATAGATCGAAAACAATCCCTTTTTCAAATACTACAACCCCAAAATATTAAATCTGTTTTTGGTAAAATGAGCATTTTCTAAACTTAGAATACAACTCATTTTCTCTAAGTGTTTGAAGAACAATCTGAAAATGTTGATCATGTTCTTATTTATTCTTCAAGTAAACCAAAATGTCATCTATGAATACAATGACAAATTTATCTAGAAAAGGACTAAGTACATTGTTCATCAAGCACATGAAATTGGTTAGTACATTAGTGACTCCAAATGGAAGTACCATGAACTCATAGTTTCCATATCATTTCTTGAATGTTTTTTTGTGAATATACTCATCCTTGATCCTAATATGATGGTATCCAAATCTCAAATCAATTTTTGAGAAAATTGAAGCTCCTTTGACTTGGTCAAACAAGTCATCAATTTGGGGCAAAGGATACTTGTTTTTTATAGTCATTTTATTGAGCTTCTTGTAATCTATACAAATTATAAGGGTCCCATCTTTCTTCTTAATGAATAAGATTGGTGCACCCTAAGGCGATATGGTAAGCCTTATGTACTTCTTATCTAGCAGCTCTTATAATTGATTTTTTACCTCCATCAACTCAGGAGTTCTCATTCTATATGGGGCTTTGGACCTGAACTACTCTAGGAATAAATCAATAGTGAAATCTATATGTCTTATTAGAGGAATTCCTTCAGGAAATAAATCTTCATATTGCTCTAATATAGGATAATACCCTAGAGATGATTTATGATTGTAACTAGAAAGATCTTCAAATTGAAATGTAAAAATTTTGTATCCTTTACGAGCACATTTCTTTAATTGTAAGGAAACAATTTCCTCACAGAAATATCTCTTGGCACCACTTTGACTATAAAATCTTCTCCATCATTAATGCAAGTGAAAGACTTTTCTACGAAATTTAAAATTACTCTGTGAGGTTCCAACCAATCCATCCCAAAAAGAATGTCATATGACCCCAAAGGTAAAATGTTTAGATCTAAATGAGTGTTCATTCCAATAATATTTGCTTATTTTTGTAACTTTTCTTTTAACTCTTGTGGCCAATTGTGCTAATGATGGTTTACTTTTCTTTTCCTTTTTAAGTCCACACTTTTCAATTGCAATAGGGAAAATATAATTTCAAGTAGAACTAAGGTCAATTAGTACTTCGAAATTTTTGTTAAAAATTTTAATTTGGATTTCCACCATAGTGGACTGGTGATCTTCTTATCTCACATCCAACGCTACACTAATCCTTAGGATATTGCAAGTAATATCATTGAATATATATGCTTCTTGCATGTTATTCAATGTTGTCTTTTTTTTTTTTTTACGATATTTTATGAACAATATCTCCACAAATGTTTCTCATTACATCCCCAACACTTGATTGGTAGTCTGGATGATTCACTAAAATTATTATTTCCTGCTCCTTCTCCTTGTCCACCTTTTTGTCCTATATTTTTCTATTGATTTACACTTTTGTTGTAGTTTCTTCCTTGATTTCTTCTAAAAGTGTTAGAAAAAATAAGTTTCTTAAATCTCTTTTTCTTAGTATTAAACTTTTCATGTTTCTTGGCCATCTAACTTTTAGAATTATCACCCTTTTGTTTGTTCTAGTTGAAACACATTTTTTCCTTCCTGATAGTCTCATCCATCATTTTTGGATTTTCAATTCAATCCTTTCTCGATATGAAAAAGTTAGGCAACTAATAAACCTTTGCAGTTTTTCCTTTTTTTCTTTCAAATAGGATACATATCTCAATAGGTTCATAAACTTATTTACAAATTTATCCATGGTAGATTTTCCCAACCTTAGTTCATGGAATTCTCTGGCGTTTTCCAAAATACCTTTCTATTAGATAATTATTTTTAAACTATTTTTTAAACAAACTCCATGTTATATTTTTTCTTATGATCCTTTTTAAGGCTTTATTATCCTCCCACCATAAGACTAGTTTACCAATTAGCTGGTATGTAGCCAATTTGACCTTCAAGTTTCTTCGAAATGCTTTGACATATTAGAAGTCAGGCTTCTGCTCCTTCTTTAGATTCTCCATCAAAGTTTGGAGGTTTGATATTTTTGAATTATCCTTGCAACTGAGATGTGGTCCTTTTACTTTTATACATAGAATTACTACTATTAGATTTTTTTTCTTCCCTTTCATAAAAATCACGTGTTTTACTTTCACTAGAAGTTATAGAATCAATTATGTCAATGGATTCAGTTCTAGACATTTTCCTATGAGTTTATCTAGCTTTATTACTACTTCTATTTCCTTCAAGTCTTTTAAGTAAATAACCAGTAATCTCTTCTTGTTCGTCCTTAACTTTATACAATTTTTTCTGGATTGGATTTTATACTATCTAAATCCACCTTCAAGTTACACATTACTTGTAAGGATTTTTTTATTCATGATTGTTTGTATTACCAGTTCCTCCACCCTTCATTCCTATCTCAGTATTATGCTCCTAACCTTCTCTAGATGACCCCACAGAAGTTTGTCCATTGTTGTCTTCAACCATTTTTAAACTTTTTCTAGCAATTGTTTGATTTTCTGATTATGACACAAAGAAATTAATTGTTTTAGTTTAGGACACATAAGAGGCACAATGTTGTAACCTACAACTCTAATACCATTTGTAACACATCCCTAATTACACCAGGAAAAAAATTATAAGTAGAAAAGTTATATATTTTTCCCTTTATATTTGTCCTTTATATATTTACAATTTAAGATTAAAATATTTCTTTTTTAATAGTTCTATAGGAATTATTTTTGCAAATAGCCATGTCTTAGATCTTGATATTTGAGTACCATATTTTCTTCTGGCTTCGTTCTTGATATATGTTTTAATCCAGACTTCCTAACCACATCTTATATACTTGCTAATGTGTTGATGTGTTTAAATTGTATATGATTGATCATAATATTAAGATAATTCTCTTACCTTATTATTTTCATGTGTAAATCATTCTACTCTCAATTTTTAGTACATCAATACCCCTTATACATTTATAATCCTTATGACATCTTTGATAATATATTATTTCTTTACAACTTAACATGACTCTTATAATACATACATTAAAGTAAAGTATTTGGCTCTTGAATTCATTTGAAAACTTATATTACAAACCCTTATACCTTTACCCCATACATATACATATACATATACATATACATATACATATACATATACATATACATATACATATACATATACATATACATATATATACATATATATATATATATATATATATATATATATATCCACTGTTGCGAAATGTACTAGTTCTTCCTATGTTGTAATTAATCGACTTTCTTACTATGGTTATAATTTATATATCTATTGTTCTTCGCCGATCACATTACTTTCAAAAGGTCATTGTATCAATATATGTTATATATATTGTAAACCTTTAAATATAAACTTTGTTATATGTTATATATGTTAAGGTATAAGTTAATATGAATGTGCTTCTATATTATTTTAAAGTTATGGTTTGTAATAACATGCATATGTTTCCTTCTCGATGAGATCTCTTTAGTGTAGTAAGTCTTTCAGATTAATCACATAGTTAGGATTTGGTCGACGTTTCGAACCAACTAATGTGGTTCATCCTTAGGACAAGGTGAGAAATCCATCGATCAGAAGAAATAAATAGTAAGGATGCATCATAGCCCAAAGTTAGCCATTAAAAATTAGTTGTTGGTGAATTAGTTAATAGGTAAAGAAAATAATTATTCTGGACTTAGTGGTAAGGAGTTATTTTATTAAATTATTCTATATATAGTTAAAAATATCTGTTAAGGAATAATTAAATATAAAATATTATATTTCGATATTATCGATTTATGTAAATTAATAATTTATATTATCTTATTTGTTAGAGGTTGACTCATTCAAATTAGGTAAAATGTATTTGGTAGAAAACTAGTTGTTAGGAATTTATAATTCAATAATAATTAATTAGAATTCAATAATAATTAGAAATATCAATCTTTATATTAAGATTATTTATTAATAATATCAAGTTTATATTATTTGATAGAGGGATGCTTAAATTACTAGTTAAGCAAACATATTATAGCAAGCAAAAAAAAAAAATTATATATATATATATGATAGATAAATAAATAATAAATATCAATAATAATAATAATAAAATAAGGGGATCAAGGGTGAGACCAAATGAAATATACCAAAAAGAAAAGGAGAAAGGAGAAGAAGAAAGGGATGATGAGTTATGATGAGAGAGCTGGAATCCAACTCTTACTCAATTTCCAACCATCATCCCTATTAAGATTTTTGGCATGCCTTTCGATCTCAATCGCCTCCCTAAGCTTCCTGTGGTGGAAGTGATCTACCTTAGAGATAACTTGGGATTCTTCAATGCAGACATGGTGCTTCGATTTTTCTGCATGTTCGACTAAGGCTGATGAGTGGGAGCGATTGTGTCTAATGTTTGTTGTGTGCTCATTGATTCTCTGTTTAATGGATCTACATGTTTCTCCAATGTAGGGGATACCACAGGAGCAAGGAACGAGGTAGACTCCTTTTGATTCCTTAGGGTCAATAGGGTCTTTAACAGACTTAAGAGAATTTTTAATGGTATTGAGAGGTTTGAACAAAGAAGAGACATTAATATTCTTAAGGATATGGGCAATCTTATCTGTGGTTCCTTGGATATACGGGAGATGAACCTTAGAGATAGGATCATCACGGGCAGGTTTAACTCTAGGCGCTTTGTAGGCTCTGTGAAAATCCTTGAGGCTTTGAGATCTGTTACACCCATTATTTCTAAAAACTTCAAGAAGATGGGATTTCTCTTGCTCGAGGTGGCTGTCATAAGAGATTCTTAGAGCACGGGTTGCAAGAGTGTTGAGAACCCCGAATTTCTGAGCCGAGAAATAATGAGAACTGGCATGGATATATTGCTCCATATGAGTCTTTTTTCGAAAGACTTGGTGACAAATGGAACCAACATCCATCCTTGAAAGGAGAATGTCGAGAAAGGGAAGGCGACCATTCATCTCAACTTCCATCGTGAACTTGATAGAGTTAGACTGAGAATTAAGGTGGTTAAGAAATCTATCGAGCTTCTCCCAACCATGAGGCCAGATGACACAAGTATCTCTTTAGATTGATGATGACTAGTGAAATAAGATTTTCTTTGGGTTAATGACTACTCTAACAATCATTTATCTGCTCATTCATTTAATAGTTCTATATCATAATTATGATGATCTGCAACTGAGGTTCTTTAACTCCTTACTGCTTTGTGTTGATGACTAAGGATTGAGAACTTTGAAACTACAAGTATTCTTTCTTTGAACCTTCCAAGCGAAATCGTGAACCATTGTTTTCTGTGTTTTTGGGCAGAGGTAATTGTTTCTCATTACCATAATTTACATTTTTTTTATAAATTTATTTGTATACTTTACTAGGGTTCGTTGCGAAGGTATTCACTCTTTTTGTTTCTGGTTTTTGCATGTAGATTCAGTACCGATTCTTTTTTCATTAACTTATGCCATCGACCACATGAGAAAGTTCTAGGTTTTAATTCTTGTTCTAAGAATTTCTTTGCCGTGAGAAAAATCACAAAGTTACACCATCTAATTTTCTAATGGTAACCTCTGTTATGGTGTTCATTAAATTCTTCTTGTTATTAATATGGTTCGAGGTTAAAGTGTCAAGTTTTTAACCTCCATTTTTCCTTGTAATTGTTTACAAGATTAATGGGTTTCCATCTCTATCGACTAAGTTTTTGAAGCCCTAGGGTTTCTTGTTCTAAATTCTTTTCATAACAACCTCTGTTATGGTGTTCATTAAATTCTTCTTGTTATTAATATGGTTCGAGGTTAAAGTGTCAAGTTTTTAACCTCCATTTTTCCTTGTAATTGTTTACAAGATTAATGGGTTTCCATCTCTATCGACTAAGTTTTTGAAGCCCTAGGGTTTCTTGTTCTAAATTCTTTTCATAACAACTTGATTGCTTCTAGGTATACACATATATTTTTCTTCTATCCCTTTTTCATATTATTCCTTTCTTTGTGGCCATGGTTTCTATTATACTCTGGGTTTTTTCCATAATGTTCATTCATTTAATATCTTGATTATGTCGTTGTAAAGTTTTTGATGGTTTTCAGTTATAAATCCCTAACCCTTATGGTACACTTTGATACTCCTCTTTTCACAAGTTCAAGAATGAATGAGGGTCTCGGTCACTCATGCACGTGCATGACGATAGCCACAAATTTCATTTTGTATATTACCTCAAACTTATATTAATTTTGTAGCTAGGGTTTTAACCCTACACAAGCATGTATACATAATTTCTTTATGTATTATTGTGTATATTATTTTCTTGAATATAAATAAGAAATTTTCCGCAAGACTTACATCTATGGGCTTTGTTTAGGTTTTACTATGCCCAAGCATTATTGTTACTAAAATATGGTTATCCGTTTTATCTCTATATAACCCTTACTCATTTAGTTCTTTTTATCATATAGGTATATGACAAAATGATTTGAATCTTGGGTGATTTTTAGGTAAAAATCCTTTAAATTTTAATCCATACTTTCATAAATTCTTTGTAACCCTTTAGCACTTTTTTGTTCATATATATATATATATATATTCTAATACAACATTTACTTTTGGCATTTATTTGCATGTATCATATTTTCTTAAGAGTTCTTGAAAGTTTATACTTCATTGAGGAAGTTTAATTATTTTTCTACTTTTATGGAAGTCTTGGCTACTATTTACTAGGTTGGGTGGCCCAAACCCTTGGTCTCCACTTTTGCTTGAGCTATGTTTGGGAGCAAGATCCACAGTTTTTTAGTTATAAATATATATTAATTAAACATTTTCCTCCTAGGGTTGCTTCTTTTCATGAGGTATGATATGTAAAGGATTTAAGCCTTTGTTGCATTGGAGTTATGGGAAACTATATCTCATGTTTTTAAGAAATACATATACAATTTTTGTTAATTGTTCTTAAGGTCCTTTGTGACCCCCACTTGTATTCTCTTAACAATGACTACAAATTCAATGCAATTTGACTTATTTTGGTGTGTATATATATATATATGAAATTCCTTTCACACATATCTATTTTTTGTGTTATAAATGCATCTCGAAAGGCTTTCCTTGCTATGCTCAAATACTTGTTTTTGCCATGTATTTCTTTTCATCTCATACTCACATTGAATAGTTTTTACGCATGTGTATAAATTCTTTGTAACTTGTTGTAGTATTATGACTTATGTGCATTTATATTTTATACCTATTACAAGTCTTTTTATAACCATATATATATCCTCCTTGCCTTATTCCATTTCTTGGAATAATAAGTTTCTATATCTAACTACTATATCTTTTCAATATTATTTACTCTTACTTTAATAGATTAAATACTTAGAACCTACCTTGTGCAGATAGTTGAACCAGCATAATAACATATACTTGTATTTTCACATATGAACATAAATTAAATTCTAAACCAGACCAATTTCATTCAAATGCATTCCTTTATTTATATACAAATTAATGTACTTGTATGTACTAGATATACAATACATAAAGTAATTTTTCTTTTAAACTAACTACTACTTGATCATTTTGCACAAATATTTAAGACATACATCAATGTAGCATGAATGAATATATACATATTGATGTATGTCTTAAATATTTGTGCAAAATGATTAAGTAGTAGTTAGTTTAAAAGAAAAATTACTTTATGTATTTAATATCTAGTACATACAAGTACATTAATTTGTATATAAATAAAGGAATGCATTTGAAATAAATTGGTCTGGTTTAGGATTTACTTTATGTTCATACGTGAAAATACAAGTACATGTTATTGTGTTGATTCAACTATCTGCACAAGGTAGGTTCTAAGTATTTTCTCTATTAAAGTAAACATAATAGTAAACAACATAATACCTTATTGTTTCACATCATTAAGAAAATTATCCACTAGGGAGAAGTTCAGGCTATCAACCTAATAATATAAGTCTGGAACTAATACAGGAGCTCACCAGCTCCACCCAACCAATGACATTGTGTTCTCCAAAATCATCCCCTTGAGCACATCTACAAGCTCTTTTTATTTTTGTCATTTTCTCTTGCTCTTCCACAGTTTAACACTACATACTCTTAACCCAACAAGAATACAAAAGAAATTACCTTACCAATCATTTGGTAGTTTGTAACTACCTCCACCTCACCCAATAGGTGGCAAGTAGTTACTAGCTCATTTATGAGCTCTACTTCCCACTTCCAAAGAAAACATCTTGTCTTTTAGGGAAGTTATGGATCAATCATATCCATAATCATAATTAATCCAATCATTCAGATTAGATGTCTAAGACTTAATAAATGGGTAATTAATAACCAACATTAACTTGCAACCTTTATCTCTTTCAGCCAGATGTAGCTTCTGTACTAATTTCCAGACTCTTTATTTTTATTAACAACATAATAAATACAAGATTTACATTCAACCTTTATCAGTTTATCACACTAATAAACTATTTCCAAATAAGTCTTTTAAAGTTAATACACAATCACACTTAACCATATATACAAATTTACGACAAAAACTTCAATTCGAGGGATATCACATATCCCCCTTCCCCACATCCCCCCACTACGATATTTGATCCTCTAGTCTTTCTTTCACTCCCTCTGGCCCCTTTATTCCTCCTTGACTCTATCTTTTGATCTTATGAGAGTCTGGGCATTTTTGAGGACTTGCCTTGTCCATCCTCCACCAGAGGTAGAGATACCCTCCTCTCAAAAGCTCAAAAACAAACCAGTTTTGAAATCTAATATGGGAAACAATCATTAATTTTCAGGGTGCTTAGAGCATTAGGCCTTATCTCGAGTTCTCAATGAAAGTTATCTCTTTGAATTGTCAAGGTTTATCCAATCTTGAGAAAAAAATGGCTCTTAAATTTTTTATTGTTAAAAATTCTCCTCAAATCCTCTGTTTGCAAGAAATGATGCTTGGCAGAGACAAAAATATCAATTGCTTAAGAAATATTCTGCCAAAATGGCAATTTATATCCATTAATGTGGTGGGAAAATCAGGGGGTTTGAGCATGGGATGGCTCTCCTAATCCTTGTAGCTACACAACTTGTGATCATTTCATTCTAGATTTTTCTTTGACCTTCACTCCTCTGATCTAGATCTATCCTTCCTCTTCATAAATCTCTATGGTCCATACGCTAACAAATGATCTTTTTGGAGAATTTTTGAAAGCTTCTTATTTTTAGCTCGGGTAGAGTCATTGTTGGTAGGGACCTAGAATTTATGCTTGGTAACTTTGAATTCAGGGGTTCCTAAACTAGATTTGATCCCCTCTCTGACTTAATTATATCCCTATTAGATGATATTAGTCTTACAAGATTCTCCCTCCTAATTTGTCTATTTACATAGATAAATAAAAAATCAAGGTTTTTTAGAATTAAAAAGCATCCTGATCGATTCCTAGTTTCAAATGCTCTTATGTACCTAGATCTAAAAATAAGACAATGGAATTATGTTAGTGGAGACTTTAACCATGGCCCAATTCTCTTGGATATAGAACCCTTCCCTTCTAAGCCACCTTGTCCCTTTCAAGCTCAATCCCTTGTGGCTAGATGATCCCTCCTTGATTTCTCTTCTAAAAAATAACTAGACTCGTCACTCCCCTAACTCCCTCGAATCTCCCCCTATTTAATGCTAATAGAATCCCAAAAAATCCAAGCCCATCATTATCGAATGGAAAAAAAAGAAGAAAGAAAAGAAATCCAAATCCCTAAATGACATTGAATCCTAGCTCCTCTCCCTTTGGAACCAAAATATTAATGGGGAACCTTAGGAGGATTTGAATGCCCAAATTTTGGAGCTAGATGGCTCCATGTAAGGGTTGGCAATGCAAAACTCTTTCATAGAGTGGCTAACAATAGGAAACCATAAATACCGTTTGGGGTATAAAAGAGGAAAATGACATTATGGCCACATCTTTCTCTAATATAGTTGAAGAAGGTTGCTCGTATTTCAAAAATATGTTTCATCAAGATGAGGGAGCTTATATTAAACAAATATTGTGAATTTCAAGACACTTCCCAAGATTTATAGATGAATATGAGAAGAAGGACCTCATTGCTAAGGTCTCTAGACCCAAACTGGAAGTAGTTCTTCACAGTTTCTATAAGGACTAAATCCATGGACCAAATGAGCTTCCTATTGAATTCTTCTCCCACTAGTTGGATTTCCTAGGTGATGATCTTCTCTTTATTATTGAGTACCCTAGGTCCATTGTTATCATCCTAGCACCCTTTAATTACACCTTTATAACTCTTATTTTCAAGTATGATAATGCAAATTCCTTGATAAATTTAGGTCCATATACCTTTGTAACATCATTTACAAAATGATCTCCAAGGCTATTTCCCTTAGATTAAGAGAAACCCTTGCAAACCATATTTCCCTCAAACAATTTGGTTTCTTATTTGATAGGAAGATTCGTGAGGCTATTGGACTAGCCCAAGAATCTCTTCTTTCAATTCATACTCCTCATCAAAAAGCTTTGGTCTTCAAAGTTGACCTCCCCAAAGATTTTGAAATAGTTAGGTACCTTTATCTTCGTCTTCTTGTAATTCACTCAGGTTTCTCACATTATATTGTCTCCTGGGTTATGAATTGTATCAATACCCCTTATTTTTCCATCTTTGTAAATGGGTCTGATTCTCCTTTCTTCCATTCATAGGTGGCATTAAGACAAGGTTATCCCATCTTCCCTCTTCTTTTTCTTTTGGTGGCCAAGGTCCAAGCAGGCTGATTTCAGACATGGTATGTAGGGCAAGCTTCAAAGGTGTATTCACCTCTCCTAGTTTCTCTCTCTCTCTCTCTCTCTCTCTCTCTCATCTCCTCTTCATGGATGATGTTATTATTTTCTTGGATGACAATCTCCTCCAAATGTGAGCTCTAAAGGATATCCTTGACGTCTTTAGTCACACAATTGGCATGATTATCCAGAATCATAAATCCTCAATGATTAGATGGCACATTCCAAAACCTGATAAGCCTATTATTGAACATATCCTTTCATTTCAAATAGTGAGTATTGGTTTAAAGGCTTAAAATATATGAGTTTTCTCCTTAAACCTTGCAACTATCTTAAATAAGACTAGTCCTAGTTGCTAGAAAAAACTAGAAAAAAAGAATTAAACTATGGAGAAATAAGTGGATTTAAAGGGTTGGTCACCTCATCCTTTGTAAATTAGTAATTGAAGACATTCCTATGTACTGAGCTTCCCCAGCATGGATTCCTCTAGGTATTTTTGAGAAAAAAAACATCACTTTGGTTTCTTTGGCTTAGGAAAGAAGAAAATAAAACTTTTTCCCTCATAACTTGACACTCCATAGCTAGGCCCAAAGTTTATGGAGGTAGAGGGCTAAAAAATCTACCCTATTTCACAAAAGCTTTGGTAGCCAAGGGAATCTGGCGACTCATCTAGGGGGAAGGTTTTTAGGCACATGTCATGAATAAAAAATATGTCAGGGATCTCTCAATCCTAGATTAGATATATTCCCCTTATAAAGTATATTTGAAAGCATTTATACTCTATAAGGGAATCATAAATGATTTACCCATTATAGATGATCATCTATATTCGAAAAAATGAAAAATTTATTTTGCGGAGGGATCCTTAGATTAGAAGTCTTCAAGGACATCAAATTCCAAACCCATTGATTCAACACCTTGTTAATAATGGGAAGTTTACTTTGGCACACATCTCCCAAGCGTGTCATCTAGATGGGCCATAAAACTGGTTATCGTCTTATGACCTTCGACTTGGAGGTCAGAATGCCACTACATGGGATAGCTACATAAAGGTCCTTAAATTTACAAATGTTTCTCTCTCAAATTTTGAAGATTGACTTTTTTGGACCCCAAACCCTTTTGGAAATTATGCTTTGGAATATGGTTATATTTCTTAGATTCACGAGTAGGTGAACCCCCCGTATAGGGGAAAATATATTTGGAAAATAAGTTCTCCTTCAAAATAAAAATTACTAACGTGTCTCATGTTAAAAGACAAGATCCCTACCAAGGAAAATTTATGAAAAGCATCTTTTTAGGCCCCTAATTTCTATCATCTCTGTACACAAGATGTTGAATCTATCACCCATCTCTTCATCAAATGCCCCTTTACCAAAAGGGTACGGTCTTACATTAAGTCTTCTTATCCTCATATTCACCTTTGGGAAGAAAACAACCTCACTATATTCCTTCAAGCATGGCTTTGATCCTAGATCACATAAAAGGGCTCCCTCTGTGCTTTAGTTGGGGCATTTGGTTGGAACGAAATGTGGCTATCTTTGAAAATAAATATTTGAAATACTCCAAAGTGTCATCTCAAAGTTTGGCTATTTATTTCTCCTTCTTTCTTTCCTCTCCCAGCCATGAATCCATCCCTCTTGCTCCCATGATTTTGCAAACTCACTCTCCTTGGATTTTTTCTAATGGGGAAACATAAGGCTCACCTTCTTAAGGAGGAAATGGTAGCATACTGCACTTTTTTGATACCCACTCTCTATCCTTATTGGCTAATATTCGTCCAACCAAAAATACTTGTGTAGAACTATTTTCCCTCTATACCATCATTCTCTTGGCCATCGCTCAAGATGTCCACACTTTACACATGTATGGTAACTCACAGGTAGTCATTAAATGTATGCAAGGGAAAGTTGTCCTCATGAATTATTCTTTACTCCTCATTCATCAAAGAATCATACAAAACATCTCATCTTCCTCTCACATTACTTTTGATCACATCTAGAGGCGCTGAAATGAGAAAGCTTACATACTCTCAAAAAGTGGGCTAGAATTGGACCAAGGAACATGCACAATCACTAAAAATAATGAGGGCCAAAGGACAAAATTTGTTCTTGACACTTGGAACTTACTAGCTCCCTTGTAGATTATTTAACATATCACTTCTTTGTGTTTTTAAAGATACCAGACTTGTTATATATTTTCTATTGTGTTTAATGGCATATCGCACACACCCTCTAATAGATCTTCAAAGACAACTATGTTGTTGATTTTGTAGGGGATTTTATCAATTGCATTTGTCTATTATTTTTTTCTTGTTAAATAAAAAATGGTGGATTTTTTTTTTTATATCAACCTACTCGTGAATATAGCTAATCATAGAAGGAAATCTTTAGATGGGGCTATGTCCTAAAAAATGAATGCTCATGCATATACTGATGTAAATTTTTTAATCTTATAAGGAAAGCTACATGGAAAAAAATAAAGAAACTAGATGTTGTTCAGTTCCAAAGACTGTTGGAAATTGTAACTAGGTTTGGCCTTCATTTAATGTATTTTCGTAATCGTGAAATGTACTTGTCAAAAGAATAAAGAAAATAATTTTAAATATTGTAACAATCAAACTTATAAAAGCATGGGTTTCATGCTTGGGTCATCATTATATTAGTAAAAGTCCCCATTGTCGACTCCTAGGATTAATATTGAGTTTATAGAGTCATTGTACATTTAAAGAGACCCTTCTTGGGATTTTGAATCATGTAAAAAGGTTTATTATTAAGTAAAATATGATTTATGTATCCTCCACACCAAGTTGGCCTAGAAGAGATCAAGTCATCATAAGGACTTTATTAGACCTCACATGGAGCCTATAAATACAAGTTAGTAGAGTCATTTGGAGAATCACATCTCAAGCTATTTCGATATCTCAAAAGTAGTTGGGGAAGTTTGAAATCTATTGCCGAGAAGCCAAAGAAAGTGCGAGTTTGGGGAAGTCTAAGGAGAAGGGGAAAAAAATAACTTTTTGTGCCTCTCTCTCTCTTTGTTTCGTGCCCTAGATTGGGAAATCGAAGTCTTCCAAATTTCATTGTTTCCAGAAGTTGTTGCCTAGTCAAATTTGTTGGAAAGGGGTCGAAAATTTGGGAGTCTGACTTGGTGTGGAGGGAAGGTTTGGTATTTGTCTAGGGTGAAGAGTCTCAAAGAATACTATTGAAACGAAGAATTATTTTGACCGGCCTTGAGGGGGTTTTTTCCCTAGCATAGTTCCTACATCTTATGTCTCTTGTTTTTTGATATCCATGCACACATAATATGGTAATTGCTTGATTAAAGATAATATAATAAAGAAGTAAAAGAGCCAGCACACTCAAAAGTAATTATCAAGAAAGGAAAATCAAACCCTAATACAACTACTTTGATTTTCCAACATGGTATCAGAGCTAAGGTCAGGAAGAGTCGAATATCACTCTGTTGGCGTGGATTCTCCCTCTTTGATGATATACATAAGAATGGGTATCAACACTACTGGAAGATGGATCAAGAAGATTGTCTATTACTTATTCAAAAAGGTCAAAAGTCAAGGATTATTGGCTTCTCTTACAAGTTCTCTTAATGATGACAATGCATGGATCGTTGATAGTGGAGCATTGAGACACATGATAAGAGAAAGTAAACAACTTCATACACTATCAAAGCAGCCATCTTCTCATTTAGTGGAATTGGGTGACAACAAAAGCTATGTTGTTAGAGGCCTGCAATCAACATCATTGAAGCTAGATAATGGATCACAGTTGCACCTCAACAACATTCTATATGTTTCAGGTTTGAAAAAGAAATTTATTTCTATTTCTTGTCTAGAAGATAAAGGGGAAATAATTGCTTTTGTTGTTGGAAAAGTATTGGTTTGGGGAAAAGACTCTAGCATTGATAAACTTAGGGTTATTAGAGTTCGTGAAGGAAATCTTTATAGAGTCATTACACGACCTCCTCGAGATTTGGTTCATATGGAAATAAGTCCCATTGAGTTGTGGCATAAGAGGTATGGTCATCTACATTATAAGGTAATCCATACTCTTAGTCAACTGGGTCATGGTATTCCTAACATAAAGTTAGATCGTGAAGGTTTGTGCAAGGGATGCTCTTTGGGAAAACATACAAGAAAGCCATTTCATAATAGTGAAACTAGGTATAAAGAGATATTATACCTGATCCATTCCGATGTGTGTGGGCTCATGTCTAGCAAATCACTTGGAGGTCATCTCTACTATGTGACATTCATTGATGACCATTCTAGAAGGACATGGCTCTACCTCCTTAAAACAAAATATGAAGTATTTGATAATTTCAAGGAGTTTAGGGCTAAAGTGGAAATGCTAACCGAAATAAAGACAAAAACTCGGAGGTCTGACAATGGTGGGGAATACACTTCTAAGGAATTGATTGCATATTGTAAGGAAGTAAGTATTAAGAGGGAGCTCATTATTCCCTATTATCTAAAAAAAATAGATTGGCTGAAAGGAAGAATAGGTAAATTGAAGAAGGCATTCAAACTATGATACTTGATCAAGATCTACCAAAGTTCTTATGGGGAGAAGCACCAATGATAACTGTATACATTCAAAAAGGAAGTCCTCATAAGAGTCTTGATAATACAACACCCGAATAAGTATTCATAGGAAATAAAATGAGAGTGAATGACCTCCAAATCTTTTGAAGTCCAACATATATCCATGTTCTGAAAGACAAGTGAAAGAAGTTGGACTATACAAGTATCAATGGAATATTCATCGGTTATAATCTCTCTTCAAAAGTATATAGAAGAAGGACTAAGTGATCCCATTCAATTGGTGGTCATCCCAACCATAAGGAAGAGGCCAAATTGGTTGAAAATACATTGGAAGATGTTGAAGGACATGAAGCTGCGAAAGGAACCTTTAGGGAAATAAAGAGACAAAAAACATATTCTGGTTATGTTGCATATATGGAAAAATTGATTGAAGCCGAACCATCTACATTCAAGAAAATTGCGCATCGAAAGGTTTGGAAGAAATCAATGTAGGAAGAATATCAATCCATCATGAAGAATGGGGTTTGGGAAATCATTCCTAGACCTAGTGACAAATCAATTATCACATTTAAATGGATCTATAAGATCAAACATGCGGTTAATGGAAGTATAGATAAGTATAAAGCAAGATTCATTGCAAGGGGTTTCTCTCAAAAGGAAAGCATTGATTAAGAATAAACCTTTGCCCCTACAACAAGGTACACTACCATTATATTGTTGGTTTCATTGGCTATTACAATGGGGTGGAATATCCATCAAATGGATGTGAATACCACATTTATGAATGGGACCATTGATGAGGACGTGTACATCGAAAAACCTGAAGGCTTTGAAGTTAATAGCAAGGACTCTCATGTTTGCAGACATAAGAAGGCCCTATATGGTTTTAAGCAAGCACTTAGGGCATGGTATGCAAGGATGGGTGCATATCTACTTAGAATTGGGTTCGTGAAGAGTTTTGCCAATTCAAATCTGTACATCAAGGTTGTGAATGGTGAGCCTATCATTATTCTGCTATATGTGGATGATCTATTCATCATAGGTGTGGAGTGAAGAATTCATGAATGCAAGAAGATGTTGGCAGCTGAATTTGAAATGAAGGATCTAGGAATGATGCACTATTACCTAGGTCTAGAAGTATGGTAGAGACCTGGGGAGATATATTTGGGGCAAGGAAAGTACATCATCAAGTTGTTGCAGAAATTTTGGATGATGGATTCCAAGCCGATGGCTACTCCTATGATCTCCAATCTCAAGAAGATGAGGGACTTTGACTCTAGTCTCATGGATCCTACCTCCTATCAATAGTTGGTGGGTTCCTTAATGTATCTGGTAAATACTAGACTAGATATATGTTTTGCAATAAACATTCTTAGTTAGTTTCAGTTGGAGCCTTGTCATGATCACAGGATAGCTACTAAACATATACTGAGGTATCTTCGTGGCACTATATATCACTACCTAAAGTATGATAGTAAGGAATTCAAGCTAATTGGCTTCACAAAATATGATTGGGGTGGTAGTGGGACTGATGGAAGGAGAACTACCAGAGTATGTTTTAGTGTGGGAGATACTATGATTTCATGGATGAGTAGGAAGCAAGATCCTGTTGTGTTGAGGTAGGATACGTGGTTGCATGTGAAGTCGGAAAGGAGGTTGTTGCGATAAGGAAGCTTTTGACAGATTTGTTTGAGAAGTCCCTGGGTACTACTGTGATTAATTGTGACAAGCAAAGTTGTATCAAGATGTCTGGAGGTCCTATGTTTCATTTGAGAATGAAGCATATCAATAATAAGTTCCACTTTATTAGGAACCTGGTGCAGGATGGGATCGTGAAGTTGGATAATGTCTCGACAGATGAACAAGTAGCAAACATACTAACAAAGGCTCTTCCAAATAAGAAGTTTGAGTATATGAGAAACCTATTGGGATTGGTAGATATTGTAGATTGTATCGATGATAAGGAAATGTAAGAGATTTGTTGAGGCTTTGCAAGTGAAGCATTGCCTGGGCGTACATTGGCTAACACTTTGTGTTGATGCCTAGGTCCCAAAGTGAGGAGGGTGGCGTGGGTCGTAGAGCTCTGGCCATGGATATGCACCTAGGTCCATGGTTTGGTGCTTAGTAAGTAAGCCTAATGGTACTTAGAGGGGATGAAAGCTTGATTTCACGTTATTCCCACTTGGATATATTTCCCTGGTCAGGAATGTAGTCCTTGGCATTCGGTGCCTAAATTGTTGAGAGAACAATGGATAGATTCCCTAGTCACGAATCTAGTCCATGGGATTGGGATGCCTAAAGTTCTTCATTGTATATATAGTTTGAGATCTTCTATTGTATTTGTGTATGATGAATACATCCCTATTTAAGAGAGAGTGTTGGAAATTGTAACTAGGTTTGGTCTTCATTTAATGTATTTGACTCATCATGAAATGTACTTGTCAAAATAATAAAGAAAATAATTTGTATTATTGTAACAATGACTTATCAATGCATGGGTTTCATGCTTGGGTATCATTATATTATTCAAAGTCCCCATTGTGGACTCCTATTATTAATATTGAGTTTATAGAGTCATTGTATATTCAAAGAGACCCTTCTTAGGCTTTTGAATCATGTAAAAAAGTTTATTATTGAGTCAAATTTGATTTATGTATCCTACACACCAAGTCAGCCTAAGGACCTTATTCGACCTCACATGGAGCCTATAAATACAAGCTAGTCAAAGTGATTTGGAGCATTTCATCTCAAGTCAGTTCGATATCTCAAAAGTAGCCAGGGAAGTGCAAAGTCTGTTGTTGGGAAGCCAAATCAAATGGTGCCTCTCTTGATCCAGGTGGATATTGGTGGCCACCCGCCTATTCCACTTCAATCCCCAATATTGTCTGTTTTAGTTTTCTAGTTTCCTTAATTGTAGCACAGTTTACTATTTTTATCAATTTTTCAGGTCCTGAACTTCCAAAGTTGTTTTAAGGCCCTAAACGATGTTTTTAGGGAAAACAAAGAGACCGAAAAATTCCTATACTAGTTTGCCATTTTGTTTTCATCCTCCTCTTCGACATCTTTGAAATGAGGTATTATAATAGCCAAACAAAGGTCGTATGCCAAATTTACGACCCCGAGAAGTTGATGTACCAATTTACCCAAACGGGGCCCACAATTTTGGTGCTTCATCTTCTAGGGTTATCTTTTTAGATGTTTAGGGTTTTCCATTGTTTCTCAATAATAAATATGCCTTTGATCCTCATTGTAATATAGTTCAAAGGCATGTAGCTACCACATCTCTTCTTAGAGATAAGCTACCATCACCCGAGTTAGTTTATTTCCATTTTGTTTACAAGCATATTTTAGTATTTTGATATTAATTAAATGAAGTGTTATTTCTATTTCATATATGTATTTATGGCTATATATGTAATTTTTTTCATTCCTCTTTAATTTCAAATTAGTGGTATAAGAGTGGTCTGCTCTTTCTCTGTTTTTCTTTGTATGTCCCTAGTCAGGTCAAGGTATAAGGTGTTAGGGATCGAACTGGTTGAACCATTGCAAGACCAGCCTCACAAACCTGGACGACCTTCGATGGTGGATGAAAAGAAAGACGAGGGGGTTGGAGATCCTTTCAAAATATTGCTCGAGGAATCCCTCAAGTTATAGAGGAACACGATGATGGATAACTTTTCCCAGATCCTTTGACGACTACCAACAAGTGACACATTTTCATCTAGTAGCCACTTTGGAGGTGCCACTCATTTTAAGGTACAAATTAACTTTGATATTCCCATATTTTAGGTCCAGATAGATGCAGATGTCGTAGATAAATGGTTGAATCTATTGGAAGGATATTTTTTAGTTAATGAATTTCCAATCAAGAAAATATTACTTTTACACTTCTCAAATCCGCCCCACACGTCAAGGACTAGTGGGAAACCTAGTGTGAACAAAAGTACGAGAGGGAATCCTCACTTTCTTTAACCGCACCCACTTGGGATTATTTTCGAGACATCATCAAGAAACAATATTACCCTGTTGGGAGCTATGAAGATAAATACATAAAGTGGACCATGATATGGCAGGGAAGGGACCAAGATGTGTCGAAGTTCACAAATCTTTTCCATACCCTTCGCACGAAGTTGGGTATCAAGGATTCTAAGTGGCATTTGCTACTCAAATATGCGACTATCTACATACGTAAATCTAGGATGATATGGAGTTCCTGGACATCTCCTTGCTCGACATGACATACTGATACGTTGTCAAGATTGAGCAGAAGTTTAAACAGAAGAAGCGAGACTTTGGATCTGCAAATCCGAAGCAAGGAAAATATGCCCCCAAACCATAGAGCAATGGCCAAAGCAAAGGTAGGGTGACCCAGGACAACCCGTAGAAGCTACAAGCAAAGAAAAACACCATAAAGACAAAGAAGGACATGGGAAAATGGTGTGAGTTGCATAAGATATCCACTCACAACATAAGTGAGTGTCGGGCCAAGCAGTCACTAATGGCCAAGCTGAAGGATTCTAAATCAAACGCATGTTCTGACTCTGAGTCAGATCCTGACAAGGGTAATGAAAAAGGGAAGAAGATCATTGATACAGAGCCCAGTGCCACTATGGCCACCACTAAGATCCATAAGAATGAGCTTGAAGATCTAGATGAGGGGGAACACCTCTTCCACTCATAGATGTGGGTGAAGGGTTCTTTGCTGTAGTTCATTGTCGACTATGGGAACCAAAAGAACCTCATTTCACCAGAGGTCATGAAGCGGTTGGGCCTATCGATGACCAAACATTTGCATCTATACACCATCAGGTGGCTTCACCAAGGACGAGATCTTCGCATCAGCCAATATTGTCACCTTCCCTACATCATCAAGCCCTTCATGGATGAGGTACTGTGTGATGTTGCTCCTCTTGAAGTTTGTGATGTATTATTAGGACAACTGATCCAGGTGGATATTGGTGGCCACCTACCTATTCCACTTGGCCTCCACCTTTGTTTATTTTCAGTTTTCTGAATTGTAGCACAACTTACTATTTTTGGAATTTTTTCAGGTCCTAAACTTCTCAAGCTGTTTTGAGGGACTAAAAGACTTTTTTTTTTTTTTACAGAAAACAGAGAGACCAAAAATTTCTAAAGTGATTTACTAGTTTTTTTTTCGACTCCTCTTCAAGATCCTTGAAATGAGGTATTATGATAGCCAAAAGGAGATCGTATGCCAAAGTTATGACCCCAGGAAGTTGATGTACCAATTTACTCAAATGGGGCCCACAGTTTTGGCGTTTCATCTCCTAGGGTTAGGTTTTTGGATGTTTATGGTTTTCCATTTTTTCTAAATAATAATTAGGCCTTTGAGCCTCATTATAATGCAATTCAGAGGCATGTATCCACCACATCTCGTTTGAGAGATAAGCTACCATAGCCCAAGCTAGTTTATTTCCATTATGTTTGTAAGCATATTTTAGTATTTGATATTGATGAAATGAAGTGTTATTTCTGCTGCATCTTTTTTTTTTTATGGTTATATCTGTAATTTTTTGTGTTCTTGTTTAAGTTCGTATCAGCGGTATCAGAGCGGTTTTCTCTTTCTCTGTTTTTCTTTTCATGTCCCCAACAAGGTCGATATATAAGGAGTTACGGCTTGAACTGGTTGAATCTTTGCAAGACTAGCTTCGCAAATCCCGATAGCCTCCCATGACAAAAGAGAAGAAATATGAGGGGGTAAGAGATCCTTTCAAAATCTTGCTCAAAGAAGCCCTCAAGCAACATAGGAACTCAATGATGGACAACTTTGCCCAGATCCTTCAGTAGCTACCCAAAGATGACACATCTTCTTCTAGCAGCCAGTCTGGAAGCACCCCACCCTTTAAGGTACAAGTTGTATCGATATGCTATCAAGCTTGAACAGAAGTTAAAAACAAAAGAAGCGAGACTTTGGATTTGTGAATCCGAATCAAGGGAAAGGCACCCCCAAAATAAAGAACAAAGGACAAAGCCAATGTAGAGCAACCTAAGACAACCCACTGAAGCCGCAAGAAAATAACACACCACAAAGACAAAGAAGGACACGAGAAAATAGTGTGAGTTCCATAAGAGCTCCACTCACAACACAAGTGAGCGTCGGGCCAAGCAGTCACTGGTAGTTGAGCTGAAGGCTTCCGTATTAGATGCATGTTCTAACTCTGAATCAAAAACTAATAAGAGGAATAACAAAGGAAAGAAGATCATTGGCGTGGAGCCTAGTGCCACTGTGGCCACCACCAAGATCCAGAAAAAATGATCCTAAAGATCCAGAGGAGGGGGAATGCCTCTTCCACTCACAGGTGTGGGTAAAGGGTTCTTTATTGTAGTTCATTGTCGACAACAGGAGCCAAAAGAACCTCATTTCAACATATATCATGAAACGACTGGGCCTACTCACTACATCACATCCGCAACCGTACACCATCGCGTGGATTCACCAAGGAGAGATCTTTGTGTCAGCCAGAAGTGTCGCCTTCCCTACAACATCAAACCCTTCACGGATGAGGTATTGTGTGATGTTTCTCCTCTTGAATTTTGTGATGTATTATTAGGACAACCATACTAGTGGAAGCGACATGTTGTATATGATTCTAGACCTCACTCTGTGATTATTACTTTGAGAAATAAGTTGTACAGGATACTGGATGTAGCCCTTCCTACCCCCATCTCTTTGATCTCTGCAAAGCAATGCAATAAGATCATTTCATAGACTAGGAAATTTGTTTTCCCTATGATTCACCCTCAGGGCAAGCAGAAGATTGTGGCCATGGCTTCTAGACATGGCTCCTTCGCATGGCAGCAACAAATGGACAAGGTTATAGAGGAGTACATGGACATCTTCACCTCACCCACAGGGGTACCTCTACATTGTGAGGTCAATCACTCCATCGATCTGACCTAGGGCATGCCAATACCCAATGTAACAATATATCAACACTATGTTCTAGAGAACAATGAAATCAAGATGTAGATTCAGGAGTTTTTGCAGAAAGGACACATCAGGCCAAGTTCATCACCTTGTCGGAGCTTGATCATGTTGGTACTGAAGAAGGACGAGACCTAGAGACTCTGTATTGACTATCGGGCACTGAACAAGATCACTTTCCATAATAGGTACCCAATGCCACAGATTAATGACCTTCTAGACCAGCTCAAGGGGGCCAAATATTTCAGCAAGATTGACTTGAAGTCTGGTTATCACCAGGTGCTTATCGAACCCTTTGATGTGTGGAAGACTATCTTCAAATCCAAGGAGGGGCTTTTCGAATGGTTGGCCATGCCTTTCAGGTTGACGAATGCCCTCGCAACCTTCATGAGATTGATGGATGACATCTTGCGACCGTTCACCAATGCATTCATGGTGGTGTATTTAGATGACATCTTGATCTTCATCTAGAGTTGGGAAGTGTATATCTTTCTGTAGACTCATAGCTCATGTAATGTAATAAAACACAAGACAAGAATCTACCCTACTCTTTAAACAACAAAAACCAATATATCGAAAAACAATAATCAACAAGCAGAAGATAATCAATGGCACATAACACAATAGTTTCTTTTGGGAAATCCACTACTCAAAACCCCAACAATCTATTGCATTAATCAGAAATCTAAGTGATAATTCAAAGCTTGTGCTCACTAGAACTATTCTTGCACAAGCATGATCAACTCTCTGCCTCACAAGCCTGCTATAGCCAACACTTAACCAATTATGATGCCTGCCAAGCCCCTATTTCCTTGCACTATTCCTATGTGGATTAGCCCATATTTAATTTGGAAATACTTCCTCCATAAATGCGCAATCCAAAACTAGGACCTCTTTCGATTACATGCATGATTTGTACAACTCAGATCATTCTAAAATTGATAGCACATTGTCCCTGCACTCTAGTCTCAACTATGTATTTCTTTGAACTGACATGCATGAGTTTCTCATGAGGGAATATTTAGTTAGCTGGACTAGCACCCGAGGATGCACCAGTTCACCAACTCACTACTAATCCTCTATTAGTTCAACAAACAATTAGAACTAGTTTAACTATCTATAACTCAGTCAAACTGAGTTATCTAATTACAACTCAAATAAACTCATCTTGGACCCCTAAAATTTAGGGAGAACATATACATGACTACAAAAATACTTCCAACTCAAAATTCCTAAGCTAATTAAGTCAATTAAACTTAATTATCTATTTACAAGTTTCTATGAGAATAGATTTCAATTTTAATTCTCAGTTTAATTCAAGGACAAATTAAACTGGGATTTGTTGTTTCCATTTCTCAACACCCCCTCTTAGCAAGAGAGGGATTATCAGCTACCCTGATCCTATCTTTGTGAAACTCGAATTTACATCTTGACAATTCCTTTGAAAAAATTTCAACATCTTGCTCCTTTGTGGGAATGTACTCCAACAACATAATTCACCTCAATACACAATCATTGAGATGATGATATATGATATCAATATGCTTGGAAAAATCATGAAAATCTGGATTTTCATAGAGTTTGATACAGCATTGATTATTGTAGTAAATCACAATTGGATCCATCTTCTAACCAAACAAACCAACTATAATCTTCCTCATCCAGATGGCCTCACATATTTCCTGACTTGCAGCCATGTACTTTGCCTCTATCAAACTGAGTGCAACCGATCTCTATTTCCTTCTGTACCAAGAAAATTTCATTGACCCAATACTGAAGATCCCTCCTGATGTTCTCTTCTTGTCAAATGGACTCCCTACCCAATCTCCATCGGTGAAGCCTTGAAGCTTCACTCTCTCTGTCTGTCTGTACCACAATCCATACTAAGTATTGCCCTTGAGGTATCTCAACACATTCTTCGTCGCCTTCCAATACAGCTTGGTAGGATTAACCATCGCTTGACTAAGCTGGTTAATTGCATAACACATATCCAGTCACGTGTTCACTAGATACATGAGTGAACCCACAAGCTACCTGTAAACAATAGCTTCCACTACTTCCCCCAAAGTAACATCCTCTTTCCTATAGTTACCTACTAGAGGAGTCTCCATGGGTTTTCTACTCTCCATGCAGAATATCCTGAGTATCTTGTTGGCATAATTTCCCTGAGACACAAACAATACTCCATCACTCTGCCATACCTCCATGCCTAGAAATTAATGCATGATCGCCATGTCCTTCATCTCAAACTCTCTTGCAATATCATCCTTACAAGACTTGATCAACTGATCATCACCTGTCACAATCAAATCATCAACATATAACACAAGGATCAACAATTTGCCTTCCACCACTATGTGGTACAGGTTCACATCTGCTTCACTTTTGGTGAAGCCCAACTCGGTGAAGTAACTATCGATCCCGGTGTACCAGGCATGAGGTGCTTGCATCATCCCATAAAATGCTCTCTTGAGCCAACACACATGAGACTCATGGTCAAAGGTCTCAAAACCTTCAGGCTGCTCTATGTACACCTCCTCCTCAATCATGCCATTAAGGATGGTTATCTTTACATCAATCTCATGTATCTTATAGTGCCAATATAGATCTGATTGATGAGTACTTTGCAACAGGAGCAAAGGTCTCATCATAGTCAATCCCCTCTACCCGCGAAAAGCCACAGGCCACAAACCTGGCCTTATGCTTCTCCACACTACCATATGCAACTTGCTTTACCTTGTAAATCCATCAGTAGCTCACCACTAACTTGTCCTTTGGTCTCGGGACAACATCCCAAACACAATTACGAACTATGGAGTCATACTCCTCCACCATGGCATTAACCCAAAGTGGTTACTGCACTTCCTCCTCAAAGGAAAATAGCTCTGTCTCAACAAATCTTCTCATAAGAGTATCCTGAGTAACTCGTTGGCATAATTCAAAGCTTGTTCTCACTAGAACAATTTTTGCACAAGTATGATCAACTCTCTACCTCACAAGCCCACTATAGCCAACACTTAACCAATTATGTTTCCTTCCAAGCCCCTATTTCCTTGCACTGCTCCTGTGTGGATTAGCCCATATTTAATTGGGAAATCCTTCCTCCATAATTCCACAATCCAAAACTAGGACCTCTTTTGATTACATGTATGATATGTACAACTCGGATCATTCTAAAATTGATAGTACATTGTCCCTGCACTCTAGTCTCAACTGGGTCTTTCTTTGAACTGATATGCATGAGTTTCTCATGAGGGAATATTTAGTTAGCTGGATTAGCACCCGAGGATGCACCAGTTCAGCAACTCACTACTAATCCTCTACTAGTTTAACTATCTATAACTCAATCAAACTGAGTTATCTAATTACAACTCAAATAAACTCATCATGGACGCCTAAAATTTAGGGAGAACATATACATGACTACAAAAATACTTCCAACTCAAATTTCCTAAGCTAATTAAATCAATTAAACTTAATTAACTATTTACAAGTTGCTATGAGATTAGAATTCAATTTTAATTCTCAGTTTAATTCAAGGACAAATTAAACTGGGATTTTTTGTTGCCATTTCTCAACACTCCCTCTCAGTAAGAAAGGGATTATTAGCTACCCTGATCCTATCTCTATGAAACTCGAATTTACATCTTGACAATTCCTTCGAAAAAAATTAAGGATCTTGCTCCTTTGTGGGAATGTACTCCAACAACATAATTCGCCTCAATACACAATCATTGAGATGATGATATATGATATCAATATGCTTGGACTGATCATGAAAAACTGGATTTTCATAGAGTTTCATACAACCTTGATTATTGTAGTAAATCACAATTGGATCCATCTTCTAACCAAACAAACCAACTATAATCTTCCTCATCCAGATGGCCTCACATGTTGCTTGACTTGCAGCCATGTACTCTACCTCTATCGAACTGAGTGCAACCGATCTCTATTTTCTTCTATACCAATAAAATGTCACTGGCCCAATACTGAATATCCCTCCTAATGTGCTCTTCTTGTCAAATGGACTCCCTGCCCAATCTCCATCAATGAACCCTTGAAGCTTCACTTTCTTTGCCCCTCTGTACCACAATCCATACTGAGTATTGCCCCTGAGGTCTCTTAACACATTCTTTTCCGCCTTCCAATAAAACTTGGTAGGTCTAACCATTGCTTGACTAAGTTGGTTAACTGAATAGCACATATCCAGTCATGTGTTCACTAGATACATGAGTGAACCCACAAGCTACCTGTAAACAATAGCTTCCACTACTTCCCTCGAAGTAGCATCCTATTTCCAACAGTTACCTGCTAGAGGAGTCTCCATGGGTTTTCTTCTCTCCATGCGAAATATCTTGAGTATCTCGTTGGCATAGATTCCCTGAGACACAAACAATACCCCATCACCTTTCCATAATGCATTAGCCCCATGTCCTTCATCTCAAACTCTCTTGCAAGATCCTCCTTACAAGACTTGATCAACTGATCATCACCTGTCACAATCAAATCGTCAACATATAACATAATGATCAACAATTTACCTTCCACCACCATGTGGTACAGGTTCGCATCCACTTCACTTTTGGTGAAGCCTGACCTGGTGAAGTAGCTATCAATATCGGTGTACCAATCATGAGGTGCTTGCTTCATCCCATACAATGCTCTCTTGAGCCGACACACATGAGAATCATGGTCAAAGGTCTCAAAACCTTCAGGTTGCTCTATGTACACCTCTTCCTCAATCCTGCCATTAAGGAAGGCTATATTTACATCAATCTGATGTATCTGCCAACCCATCTATGTTGATAGTGCCAATATAGATCTGATCGATGAGCACCTTGCAACAGGAGCAAATGCCTCATCATAGTCAAACCCCTCTACCCATGAAAAGCCACAGGCCATAAACTTGGCCTTATGCTTCTCCAAACTACCATATGAAACTTGCTTTACCTTGTAAAGCCATTGGTAGCTCACCACTGACTTGTCCTCTGGTCTCAGGACAACATCCTAAACACAGTTACGAACTATGGAGTCATACTCCTCCACCATGGCATTAACCCAAAGTGGTTGTTTCACTTGCTCCTCAAAGGAAAATGTCTCTACCTCAACAAATCTTTTCATAAGAGCCATGTATCTAGTGTACTTCTCAGTTGTCTTCCTCTGTGCACGTTGAGATGTGGCTACTCCCACATTATCCTACACATCATGCGTCAACCTGTCAGCCTCTCTGGTGTACTTTCTCCCATCTTTGGAAGACTCTGCCTGAGTGGATGTCTCCACTCCCGGATCCTCTGCATGTGGATACTCCACATCAATTTGTGGCTCCTCAATCTTAAGAACCAAAAGTTCCTCAACCGGATGTAGTTGTAGCTCCCTCTCGAGGGAAACTTTCATGGCCTTCTTCTCATCGAACTTGACATCCTTGTGAACCACTGTCATCTTTTTGGTTGACAAGTACACCCGATAGTTGTGAGGTGTGTTTGTGTACCCCAAAAATATCCCCAACTTTGTTGTTGGCTCAATATTCTTCCATGCATATT
Source organism: Pinus tabuliformis (assembly GCA_031772625.1). Taxonomy (NCBI): domain Eukaryota; kingdom Viridiplantae; phylum Streptophyta; class Pinopsida; order Pinales; family Pinaceae; genus Pinus; species Pinus tabuliformis. The sequence goes on along the minus strand of CM062816.1, from coordinate 1,759,416,639 downwards.
TGTTCACATGGCAATGCATCGATGACCCAAAAATCCTGAAGTGAACAACATCGGACCTCTTACTAGAGAAAGCCTCCTCTGGTGTCTTCATCCCAAGTATCTGATGTGGGCTCCTATTACACAAATAAATAATTGTGTTGCATGCCTCAACCCACAAGTGTAGTGGTAGGACCTAATCATGCAACATTTCCCGTGTTTCCCCTGTAATGCTTATGTTCTTCCTTTCGGCCACTCCATTCTGTTGTGGGTTATGGAGTGTCATCAACTCCCGTTTAATCCTTTCTTCTGCACATAAGTTCTTAAACTCATTTGAGACATACTTACCACTGTTATCACTCCTCATAGATTTAACCTTCTTGCCAGACTCTTTCTCAACCAATGCTTTAAATTCAAAAAAAATTGTGAAATTTTGATCCTTTTCTGCATGAAAAATATCTAGCATTTATGAGAAAAGTCATCAACAAATATAACATAATACCTGTGTTTGACCATGGATGCTATTGAGAATAGTCCACACACATCTAAATGGACTCGCTCTAGAATTGGATCTTCTTGACTATCTATGTTGTGAAAGGAAACCTTTGTGTATTTTCCCAAATTACACCCCTTTCATGTATAACATTGCTCTAGTGCACCTTTGGGAAGACTAGTGGAGATCTGTTGCATGAATTTCAAAGCCCCATGATGCAAGTGACCCAATTGCCTGTGCCAAAACTTGACAACAACTAGGCTCTACACCATCTCTGCTTTTGTTCTCAAAGAATCACAATCCTCTACCTCCAACTTATAGATATTCTTAACTTGAATCCTTATCTTCTATCCATGACCTATGGCTATGTGTCTAAGGAACACCTTTCCTTTGCTAAAGACCACATCATAGATTCTATCCTCCAACATGGCGACTGATACTAAGTTCTTCTTCAACCTGGGTTCGTACACAACATCACCCAAGGTGAGAGGAGTACTATGCTCCCTTTGAAAAGTATTTGTGCCCAATCCTGTAGCACTATACTTGTCGTCGTCACTCATATTGATATGCATCTAGAGATCCTTCTCCTCTAGGTCACTAAACAACTCCTTGTCACCAGTCATGTGGACTGAGGCTCCACTGTCAAGGTACCATACACTACCCATCATTTATGACACCATGCATGCAATTAGAATAAATTCCAATTCAAATCGAGAGGCCAAAGCCTCATCCATTGCACCTCTTGAGGACTTCTTGGACTTCTTGAGCAGACAATTTGTAGAAAAATGTCCCATCTCATGACAATGAAAGAACTTAACTTTCAACATGTATTTTTTCTTACCTCCATGGAAAGAATATGATTTGGAATGGGACACCCTCCCTTTCCCCTTCTTTTCCTTACCTGCTTAGACACAATTTTCCTCATCATCAATCTTTCATGAGGACCCATCTCTGGTGTTCCTTATGATCTCCTCCAGCGTCAAATCTAACCACAATCGTTCCTAATCTGGTAGCTTCTCCCTCCCATTCACAGAGTCTTGATAGTTATTCCAAATCTTGGATGACAAAAATTGAAGAGAACAAAATGTGGAGCAGAGGACTTGCTCTTCTCAGTATTACAAATCACTTAAATAAGATTACATTGGAAACATCAGTAATAAATGACTGGAGTCAAAATCGACTAAACTGGACTTAACTAAAACTAAACTGGGACACTTGGAGGAACAATTTTGACACCTAATAGGTGGTTGGGATTATATTCTCCAACACTCCTCCTTAATTACAACCACATAAAAAATTCAATTAAGATACCTGCTGGTCTATGTCTCAGCTAGGTTTACAATTTAAAAATTGACTTCAACTTTTCTTCTTCTCTTTTTCCAGATCCTATAGCCTCTAAATTGTTTCAACTTTTTCTCTTTGTTGTATCCTTCAAACCTCAGTTTCTTCATTTATTGGTGTAGGTCTTCCAATTTTCTAGGTTGCCTAATCATATCCTAGACTTCTTCAAAAAATGACTTGTATGTGGGCTTCTGCCACACATTATCTTCGGTAGTTCTCTTTTCATCATCAATTTGCTACAACATAAGATTATAATAAAATAATATTTCTTCAAGACTCCAATGCCTGAAAATTTCATTGATTTGATTGTCATTGATGTTGTCTTCAACATTCATTTCTGCAGCTTCTATGTAGACCTCATCTAGACATGGTGTTGCAAGCCATGCTTCAAGAAAATTTAATTGTTCTTCATAATCGTTCTGTTTACTTGCACATTGAAAATCAAATTTAGAATTAAAAATATTTGGAGAACCACATTGGTTATGTTCCTTCTGCTCTGCAATGAGAGATTTTTCTTGTTGCGCTTCTTTCTCAACTGGTGCTTCTGCATCTGTCTCTTTTTTCTCTTTCTGAGCTTCCTTCTTATCTTTTTCCTCTACTTCTGTGTTTGTATTTTTGAATTCTGTACTAACCTGTGCTACTGCAAATAGGTTGTATTCCACTGTCTCACCAAATAGCATCATGTCAATATGATGTTTTTGCTACATCACCTGCAACCATTCATCATTAGCCAACAATTCTTCATCAAATTTTACATTAGCAATATTAATTGCTAGATTCACCATATCATTGACTACTCTAATGGTAGTTTCACTGTCATAAGCAAGTTTTGTTGCTGGATTCACCAAATTTTCATCAGCAAGCTCTGTTGCTTGATTCACCAAACTTTCATTAGCAAGCTCCGTTGTTGGAATCATCATATTATCATCATCAACAAGCTCTGTTGTTGGAATTACCAAATTTTCATCCACTTGTGGTTGTGCACAGTGGGGTTCGTGAGCATTTACTTGCTCCTTCTCTTTTGCTTTTGCGACTTCTTCACAAACATCATCCACTTGTGACTGAGCACAGTGGGATTCAACAATCCTTTCATCTCGATGTAGATCCACCTTCATCTTCAACTTCAGTGCTCCCCCTTGCACCAAAACATCTCTCAAGAGTATCCCAAGCCTCCTTGGTTGTTTTGGATTCTAAAATCAGGGGAATAATGTTGTCATCGACAAATTATTTTATGCATTTCAATGCAAAGGCATAATTTTGCCTCTTCACTTCCAGATATAAAAAGATATCAAACATCTCCTGCTGTCGTTATGACTTTCTCAGCCTCTTTGCTTTTCCCATTTGAGAATTCACTAACTACAACTCAACAAGCAAAACAAAATGTAGAAATCACAACTAACTGCAATAAAAATGCTTCTTGGCTTTCACAAACATACGAGTTTATGGATTTCTCTACAAAAACCTTGCTTTCTCAAAGACTTTCACATATTTTTTTTAATTCCCTCTTAAAAAACCTGTTTTAAACAATATAGTACCCTTTTAAAAACATTGCCTAAACCTCCTTTATATAACAATATAATCCCTTTTCCAAATCTCGTGGAGCATATTTAAAAATATACATGTTCCCTTCATAAATAATATGAATCTCATTTCACATTCAAATTCATAAAAGGTATTTTAAAAATTGAAATAAGCCCATTCAAAATACTACCGTCATACTCCTTTGAATTTTTATTTGTGCTCCCGATTGGAATGCTTCTTCCGTATGAAGACTCGACTTCAAAATTCGGAAGAATCACCTCAAGTAGATCATGTTTGAAAACAACCTTGGTGGTTATACCTTGACTTTTTCCAGTGGATCTACTCCCCTCCTCTATTAACGCACTTGAAAGGATGGTTAGATAACGTGCTAATATCTTTTTCGAGAGTGAAAATCAGTGTTAGTTCTCTAACGCACTGTCCATCACAACTAACCCACGCCAATTGAAAATTGATGCACGGAACCCTTGATTAATGTGTTTTTTCCTCTGACTGCTCAGCATTAGTGGTGTTACTAATGCACTGGTTTAATGCATGGAAAGCATCAATCTCCCAAAAAAAAAATCTTCAATCTGTTTCGCGTTCGCCTTGCTGTAGCTGGCTTCTTGGTTTTCTAGCTGCTTCTTTGCAAGATTCTTCAAACTTCTGTTGCTCTCTCAAAGAGTCTTATGCTTTCTCTTCACTCACGTTTCTACTCTCTTACAGAGTCTTATGAAAACTCAACTCTCTATTTCTCTCAAGGAGTCTTAAATAGTCTAAGCTCCAATACCATGACAACAATTGAAGAGAACAAAATGTTGAGTAGAGGACTTTCACTTCTCAGTATTACAAATCACTTAAATAAAAATACATTGGAAACATCAGTAATAAATGACTGGAGTCAAACTCAAATAAACTCGACTTAATTGAAACTGAATGGGGACACTTGGAGGAATGGTTTTGACACCTAACAGGTGGTTGGGATTAGATTCTCCAACATTGGAAAGGCCTAGGAGAGCTAGGATCACCATATTATCCTCGACAATGGTTATTCCAAAACTTCCAAGCTCATCATGGCAGGTCGTGAACTTGGTCAAGTATTTTGGAATGGTCTCACCTTTCTCCATATTTATTTTTCAGAGTTTATCTTCTAGTGCCAACCTCTTATGGTCACTTTTGTTCTAGAAAAGGTCTGTCAATTCTTTCCACATAACATACAGAGTTTCCTTCCCATGGAGACTCGAGACAATGTGGTCTCGGACTACCTCAAGGATTATCCACCTCATCTTTGCCACACACTTCTTCCATTCAGCCAGATCTTTAGCATCCGATTGTTGGGATGGGGTCCACTGGGTTAGTTTTGGGTTAAAAACCTAAGTTTTGATGTAAATTTTCATAAAAAGATGTAAATTCTCCATAGTTTGTTGATGCAGAGCATGTAGTCAGTTAGGGTTCAAAAGAGGGTTTAACCCCATGTCTATGGAAAGTTGAATCAGTTTTGAGATCCACCCATGGTCTAGTCAGTTAGGATTCAAAAGAGGGTTTAACCCCATGTCTATGGAAAGTCGAATCAGTTTTGAGATCCACCCATGGTCTGCAGACCATGGGATTGTATGTAAAAAGCTTTAAATAGGTGTGTCTTAAAGAGTTTAAGGCAGAGATATATGTCTATGTTCGAGAGAAGAAAAAGGGCAAGTAAGCAATGGGTAGATTGAACGGAAAAGGCTCTACAGCTGAGTGCGTGATGGCCTAGAGTAGAGTCCACAACTGAGTATTTGGAGGCCTAGAGTAGAGTCCGTAGCTGAGTGCGCGGACCTCTGCAGCTGAGTGCGCAGGGCAGTTTGAGTTTCTAACCTCATATTGAAGATCAATAAATAAGAATGTTGAAGAAATTCATGTATTTATCTGTTTACTTCTGTTATTTATGTTTGCAATATATGTTGTGATGGAATAATATATTTATGAAATATTGATTTATTGATGTGCGACCCTATTGGATAAATCTTATTAACTGTAAGCAATTCTTGTTAAGTACTTTCGCGAAGATTATAATACATTTTGTTATGTTTATTGAGTACGCAAGTAGATATGTGTGAACTCTGATCTAGGGTTACTTTATGGTGCACGTTAGTGGCTGATTCATCTATTATGGGTCCACAAAGACCCATTGTAGACCTTCACGACAGTCTAGAGGTCGTTTGAAGGAAGTTGCATTACTAAGTCCTAGGGGCTTATAAATCTGCGCGAAGGCAAATCTAGGTCAATAAAAGACATCACACTAATCTATGGATGCAGAAACTTGGTTTCAGCATCCCCCCATACTACTTCGAGTGAGACTTTAGTCTGCACTACGTGGCCTGATGACAAAAGGGCCAGTAGTGTAGGGTTTTGTTTGGCGCAATTAACTCTGAACCTGGGTCAGGACCGATTAAGCCAACAAATGGTTCTATTGCCAGGACCGGGATCTGCATAAGGGGATGTGTGATGTTGCATCACTGAAATCCGACCAAGAAGGAAACTGAGAAGTGGTTGGATAGGAAGATTCACGAATTTTTGGCGCAAGAGAGTAGGAATCCATGCCCGTAGAAGGAACAATGGTTGGATAGATACTTATATATAGAAAGACATGAAATCTTCTTATGCACCTTCTCGATCGAACTATATGAGTGGATAGCCAAGTTGGGAGATGGCCAAGGAAGGTGGAAGCTTGACGGTCCAACAATGTGGACTCCAAAGCTATTGTGAAGGTTGGAAGCCTCTGAAGATGAGATCACATGCACTGTTGACCATTGGCTCGATCGAATTATAGGAGGATTTGTTACAAAGTTCTTGGTTGATACCTTAGTTAGCTACAGTGAAGGAGAGGGACACTTCTTCAAGGGACCACGCAGTAAGTATTTGAGATCTTTGAATACTGGGATTAAGATGCTCTTGTGTGAGAAACAGTTTATGTTGTTGCCTTGATGTTCGGATCTACGCGAAGTGGAAGATCTTCAGAAATCGAGAGAAAGCAGGTCTTGAATATAGTCAGTTGATTAGACCTCCTTCGAGCAATGACGAGGGAACGACACAGGCCTCACTGTAGAGTGCAGTCCAGCTGATAAGATAGGCTTTTCCACAGATAAATCATCCATCCACCCCATCTCCACCCTCACCTCCACAGCATACACCTTCACCCACACCACCGTCACCACCACTGCAGTTCAACATGTCGAACTCAATAAAGATGCCAATTTTCAAGGGTATAGGGAGAAAATATATAGATCAATTCTGGTTTGTGGTGAATGATGTATGGACCACACAGAAGATCACTCATGACAACATAAAGAAGGTGCAATTGGTTACTGCTTTGCAATATCATGTGCTGACGTGGTATATTAAGTACTGTGTTGATCATCCTTTAGCAACACTAGAAGAAACTAAGGATGCTTTAAACAAGGAGTTTAGTAAGCCTAAGTCTAACTCATAGTCAGTCATTGGATTTAAGGAAATCATGATGAGGGTTGGTGAGATGCCTTGGGAGTTAGATCAAAGGTTGAAATGTGTGATCCGCAAAGCTAATATGCAGCTCACAGATGGTCAGCATCGTGAGTGGTTTATAGCCTCGCTTCTGCCCCACCTGAGGATTTCTTTGTCACAGCAGAAGATAGGAACTCAGGAAGAAGCCCTAGAAATCACGATGAGACTGCATGAGACACCTATTCAAGACGTGACTTTGGGAGTTCAACAAATTCACTCGTAGTTGCAGAACCTTTGCTTGGAATTGCAGAGCTTGAAAAAAGAGAAGGAGGCTAGGCCAGAGGTGCGTGAGGAAGTCTGGTGCCTCAAGTGTAAGAGCCAGGGGCATGATAAAGACCACTTACCTATCTTCGCAAACTATATTACATGGGGGGGGGGACCAATTCCTCTGAGGCAGGAAGCTCCAACAGGATTGAGTGCAGGGCCCATGCTATGGTGTGTTATTTGCCAGGTGGATGGAAAACACGCAATGGATAATTTCCATTTACTTCAAAAGTTTGTTTAGATTCCGCAACAATTTTTCTGCAACTTCTGCAAATCAGTGGGCCATGATGAGTGCCACTATCGCAGCTATGAACTAATGATGGAAAGAATGCCTACCTATTGAATGCAAGAAGAGACTCGGCCTCAGGATCAGGGTGCCGGAGGAGCGTGCCGAGGATATTAGGGATGATGACAAGGCTGAGGAGGAGGAGGACCTGGGAGAGGTCACGATCAGGTTATTTGCTATAACTATGGAACACAAGGAACTACGCGCAAGAGTGTCAAAATCACACATGCCTGTCATGTCAATGTTGACAGATATGATGTAGGAGAAGAAGGTGCAGCCTCAACAACCTACGTAGAACTTACAAATGATGAGAGTTGAGCCCCGCGAGGAAGATCCAAATGTGAATATCGTGATGAGGAGCAGAATAACAACTAGGGATAATAAGGGAAAACAACCTGAAGAGGACAGTTGGGTCCACAAGGCCCCAGAGAAGGAAGTTGGGTTGGATCAGAGTGCACAAAGGAAACATTTATGGAAGCCAATAAAAGCTTCGGTGAGGAATCTACCTCAGGAAGCTAAAGCAAAGTACCAGAAACCAACGGGTCTACAGAGGTTGACCCCTCTGTACTTATCGCGTTCCTGGAAACCATCATAAAACTTTTGCTCAATAGCAAGGTTGTGAAAGGTCTACAAGAATTGATAAACAAGTGTGCTGGTAAAGAAGATGCTCTTGATGGACACTGCGTAGTAAGAAAAATTGGCAAACATAAGGCAAGAACAAGGCACGAGATGAGGCTCACCACGCAGATAAGAGATTATGAGATGGACCAACTTATTTTGGATCTGGGGTGTGACAGGAACGTTTTGCCTAAAAAAACATGGGAGAGAATGGGGAGACCTACATTGCAGTGGTCTCCGATCTAGCTTAGGATGGAAAACCAACATAATATTATCCCTTTGGGACGACTACATGGAGTCACCATAGATATAGAAGGTGAGAGTGCGCTGGCTTATTTTGAAGTAATTGAGATTGTTGACAACAACAACCCATACCCTGCACTCCTTAGAATTTACTGGGCCATTGATATGAATGGAATCATCAACTTAAATAAGAGGGTGATGTCATTTGAGAGAAAACCACTTCGGGTCTTATTACCATTAGACCTTGCAAAAGGACCGCGCTAGACTGAACCGGTTCGTGACTACGAAGAAAGTAATGATGACTTGGGTCAGATCTATAAAATAACTACGCGAGATCAAGACTGGATTAATCCAACAGCTGATGGAAGGATTGCATGGAACTAGGAAAGTTCCTATACCTTAGATTCAGATGAAGAATTGGAGCATTGGTAGAATTGTCTGCATGAAGTATCTATGTTGCGTCGTAACATGATGACTAAATCGATGCGCTGTGTGTCATTGGACGTAAGAAATTTACCCTATTATGATGGTTTAACTGATGTGGATAAGTTTTTGGATGCATTTGAATGATAATTCCCTGAGGATCATCGCTTCCAAGCATTGGATTTGGTGCTACGCACTACGCCCATACGATGGTGGGGTACGCACAAGGACAACTTCGATGAATGGCGAGATTATAGAAGGATGATGAGGTTGCGATTTGGTTGTCCTAAAATTTGATTGATTGAGAAGTACAATGGGGGAAATGATCCATGCGATCATTTAGCAAAGTGGATTAAAGCTTAGGGAACAGAGCCACAGCCAGAGTGGGTGCACTTATTCTGTCATACTTTGGATACAATTCCTATGAATTGGTATCTAGAAATGGAGCTCCACCATGGCACCATGGAGTGGGATATATTAAGGTAAGGATTCCTAATGACCTTCAATTTTGAAGATGGGATTGAATGCATTGATGAAGCTCTGTAGGATATTAAGTCAGTGATCTTCAGAATACCGCAGGACCCTTTGGAGTTGATTAAGATAGATTGGAGCACTCAGTTGCGCTATGTGTTGGAATGCTATAATGTGATCGCTGAGGGGGAGGATGAATATCCAAGAAATATCAATATTCCAGAGGTAGAAGGCCATCACAAAGTCGAAAGAATGCAATTAGAAAACCCGGACGTCACCGCGTTGTTGAAAACCAAACAAGTAAACAGTGTTATTGAAGCAGATCCAAAATTTGCGAAGATTGGAGATCACTGGGATGATGCCATAGTGGATAAAGTTTTTGAGCTACTCCGCGAATAACAAGATCTTTTTCCCACCAAGTTTTCAGACCTGCAGGGCATCATAGGTGACTTGGGTGTGACAAAAATCACTTTGAAACCAGACGTGAATCCTATTAAGAAAAGGCCATATTGCCTTAATCCCAAATACAAGGAAAAGGTCCGCTTGGAGTTGGATAAGATGCTTGAAGCAGGCATCATCGAACCTATGGAAGAATCTGAGTAGGTGAGACCGATGGTGGTTCAAGAGAAGAAACAAAAGGGAGAAATAAGGATTTGTGTAGACCTAAGGAAGTTTAATGATACCTACATCCATGATCCTTTTCCGACACCATTTACTGATGAGGTATTGGACAACATTGGAGGGAAGGAGGCCTACTCGTTCACTGATGGATTTTCAGGGTACCATCAGATAAAGATCGCGCCAGAGTATAGGATAAAAAATACCTTCATGATGTAATGGGGTTTTTCAGTATACTATCATGCCTTTTGGACTTAAGAATGTGTCTGCCATATTCTCTCGTGTAGTTATAGCAACATTTAAGGAGTTTATTCATAATTTCTTGCAGGTGTATTTTGATGACTGGACAATATTTGATTTAGTAAAGCTCCATGTAGAAAGTTTGCGCCTGATGTTGGATACATGCCATAGATACCAGATCATGCTAAACCTAAAGAAGTGTCTATTCCATGTCCCCTTTTGGATCTTGCTGGGTCATGTGGTATGAAAGCAAGGGTTGATGGTGGACCTTGCCATGATCACAGTAATAGTGAATTTGGAGGTCCCAAGAAGTGTCAAACAGTTGTGTGCAATGCTCGGGCATATAGGAGATTATAGAAAGTTCATCAAGGCTTATGCTCAGATTACCACGCCCATGGAGAAACTACTGAAAAAGGATGCTACATTCTATTGGGATGAAGAATGTCAGTGAAATTTAGATGTTTTAAAGGAGAATATGGTCACCGTGCCGATTTTCGTCTTCCTAGATTGGAAGAAGGAATTCCATGTATATGTTGATGCCTCTTACATTGCATTGGCAGTAGTGCTAACACAGGTTGGTGAGAGAGAGATGGACCACCCTATAGCCTTCGCAAGCAGGGAGTTATCAAAGGCTGAGAAGAATTACTCAAGGACAGAGCGCTACGGATTGACTATGGTATATGCGCTTCAAAAGTTCAGGAACATGGTAGATTTGTTGGGTCCCTAAAATTCATCCTAAGCATGATCTAACACCTCACCTCATCCACCATCATCATCCCTACACTCACCATTCAAAACAAGAAAAGATCAGTTTCAACAGTTTCTCCCAGTCATAGAAAGAAGAAAAAAAAGAAAACAAAGAGGAGTAAGAGCATTACATGAGTGTCCTTTGCTCTACACACACTCCTACTTCCTCTGTCCATTCATTGCACCATCCTCACAGCCCCAACCAACAACATGATTAAAGAATTATGAGGGAGAAGCAGCTACAGGACATCCTATAGGAAATCCTGTAGCGGCCTATCCCACAGAATGTCAATTAACAGCTACAGGTCTTCACTAGGATGATCCAGGAGCTCAATAGTAGCAGCAACATCAGATCTTCAGTCACAGATACCTGCAAAAGCCAAGAAACCATTAGCATACAGCAAGAGGAGGAAGAAGAATGGCATGCAGCAAATAAACAACGCAACACCTCTCATCTTCGACAACTGCAGCATGGCATCGAAACCACATGTAAGTATCTCACTCACTCACTCATATGCATCATTTAATCAAAAGTTGTAAGGGTTACAAGATAGTTGGTTTATAAGTGAAAAGGTGGCTAGTTAACTTGGCCACCTTCGTTCAGTCAGCACATGCAAAACTGGGTGTCCTCTCACATGTGGCTACTGTCTACTAAAAGACAGAAGAGGAGTAGGACAAGAAGTGCTCAAACTACGGATATACGAGGGAGGAGCTAATTATGAGGAGTGGGAAATGATGAGGTAGTAGTGGGGACCAATGGTCCAAAAATGGCAACATACCTCTTGTTGGCTTATTGGGGCCTGACCCAGGTTTAGAAGTGATTTAGCCAACCAAATCCCACACTACCGACCCTTTCGGCAACAGTCCACAGAGTGTGGACTGAGGTCTCACCAAAGCTAGTATGGGAGGGTGTTGGAACTAGGTTTCTGCACCCTAGGGATGTCTTGATGAGGTCTGGAAAGGTCACAATCCGATCCTGTGCACTCGCGCTGCTCCGCGCAACTGTCTAACCTTCGCGTAGCTCTGTAAAGAGTGCGAAGCAGTGCGGTCTAGATCCCTTATCCTTACTGTGTTATTATTATAGATCTGATTTAGTTTTGTGGGCCTAGTAATCTTATCAATCAGTCAACAGTCACAACAAGTGCGTGCAACCATAAATAGTAAAGAGATGCATAAGAATACAATAGAAGCATAAACACACAGATCTATAAGCAGATGCACAATATTTCAGAACCAACTTAGCTTTTATTAACTTTTGTTCCGTTACAATCCCACTCCACCCTGCGCACTCAGCTGCAAGGATCCGCGCACACATTTGCAGACTTTTCTAGGCCTCTGCGCACATAGCTACAGAGCCTCTCTCTACTACTACGACCCAAGACTCAGACTTACAAACTCAAAGTGAATATCGCATTCAAAAACCCATAATACTTGAGATCAAAACTAGCAAAATTGACTTCTACACTTAGAGTCTCATTCTATTTATACATGGTAGGCCGACCCATTCTATATTAAATTACAGTATTTTAGGGTAGACTACCCTAGATTCTCACACTCCGAGCCCAAATTTTGTGGGTTCTTTACATTACATTGACCCAAAACTTGGGCTTTAAGCCCCAAAAACCCGTTATTCGGGGATCCACTGCCCAACAGGCCCCCAACACAATCATCATGACTCGTCCCGAGTCACTCGGTTGGTGTGGTGATCTTCATGCAAAGTTCATCCAGTTGTGCCTATGTGTCGTGACAGTTTGCAACTCCCCATGCTGCTGTTGTCTGGATTTGTTCCCTGTCTGCTTCAGAATTATCTGCATCTGACTTGATTCTCTACTGTGAGGCCGGCTTCTAGTACCTGTGTTTATAGTCTTGCACCCCTGTCTAGCTCCTTGGGTTGCGAAGATTGTACGTCGGTCGGTTAGTCAGATAGCTGGTCCACCTGTGTAGGGCCTCAAGCGACTACCATTTACTTTTCCTAGGAAGGGCTCTCCATTAAGTTTGACTAGCTGGACCGCGCCTTCGTCTGTGACCTCTTTTACCACATATGGTCCCAACCAATGCATTCTGAATTTTCCAGGAAATTTTTCAAACTTGTTGTCATACAACAACACTAAATTGTTTATCTTGAATGTGCGCAACTTGATATGGCGATCGTGCCAAGCTTTCTCATGCTATTTCTGTACCTGCTGATGGAATCCTGCCAGAAACCGTTCTTCCTCTAGTTCTTCCAATTGTGTGAGCCTCGCTTAGAAGGCTTTGCAGTCTTCCATGACTGTCATCGCTGCTATCCATAAACTAGGTACAATTTATTCCATTGGCATGACTGCTTCCGTGCCGTAGACTAACCTGAAAGGTGTTTGACCCATCAATTTCTTGCACGTAGTTCTGTATGCCCATAATACGGCAAGTACGTGCAAATCCCAGTCGTTTCGCTGTGCGTTACATACTTTGTTCAATGCAGTCTCCAGAATATTATTGACTACTTCTACTGTTCCATTAGCTTGTAGATGGTATGGCGTACTTTGTTGATGATACACCTGGAACTCCTTAGTGAGTGCACTGATAGTTTCGTTGAGGAAAAGCATTTCGTGATCACTCATTAAAATTTTCGGGCATCCAAACTGTATCAACATGTTGTCAATTAAAAATTTCACAGCTATGGCGGCCATGCAGTCCTTAACCGGTTGTGCTTCCACCCATCTGGTTAGGTACTCCATCGCAGTGATGATGTAGCGCAAACCCGTCTTCCCTTGAGGTTTGATTGGTCCCACAAAGTCTATTGCCCATTTTTTGAATCGTTGTAGTGTCATCTGTGGATTGAGTGGCATCTCATTCCTTCATGATGGTTTCCTAGTTCTTTGACATACGTCGCAGGCCCGATAGTATGCTTTCTAATCTTGATGTAGGGTTGGCCACCATAGCCCAGCGCGAAGAATCTTCTGTGTCGTCGCCCATCCTACATAGTGTCCTCCTGCAGCGGCCCCATGTGCTTCCACGAGGATCTGTCCTCGTTCAAATTCAAGTACATACCTTTGTAATATCTCGTCGTTTCCCATTTTGTAGAGGTGTCCCACGATGACAGAAAAGTCCACTACGTGTACCACCAATTCCTTCTTCCACTAGACTGAATATTCCGGTGACGCAATCCCTATAGTTAAGAAATGGATAATGTCTTCGAAGTGGTTGTCTGCAACACACACTACATAGAGTTGTGCATCAGGTTGTCCTTCTTCCAAATTTGTTGGTTCCTCACCGATCTCAATTTGTGATAGGTGATCTGGTCCTACATTTAGGTGGCTCGACTTTACAATGACCTCGAAGTCATATTCTTGAAATAGTAACAGCCATCTACATATGCGCCTCCCCAACAAAGGCTTGTTCAACAAGTATTTCAATGTGGAATGATTAGTATACATCTTGAAGTGCCCACCAAGTAGATAGTGGCAATATTTCTGGAGCACGTATACTATCACCAATTCTTCATGCTTAGTAGTAGAATAATTCTTTTCAGCTTTGGACAGCCGCCGACTTGTGAATGCGATTGGGTGATCCACACTCTTCGCGCCTTCCTGTGTAAGTACAGTGCCCAGCGCAATACACGACGCATCAACATGTACATGAAATTCGATCTCCCATTTTGGGAAGACCAAAATGGGAGTGGAGGCCTTTTTTTCCTTGAGGACATCCAAACTTTTCTTATAATCATCATTCCAACAATACGTAGCATCCTTTTTCAACAACTGTTCCATTGGTGTTGTGATTTTTGTATAGCTCTTAATAAAATTTCGATAGTAACCAGTGTGCCCCAACGTGGCACATAGTTGTTTGACACTTCACGGTGGTTCCAGATTGAGAATAATGGCAATCTTCACAGGGTCCACCATCAGGCCTTGTTTGCAGACCACATGGACGAGTAGATTTCCAAAGGGGACGAGAAAGGTGCATTTCTTAAGATTCAGTGCAATCTGGTGTCGTTGGCAAGTATCCAACATCAAACATAAGCTCACTATATGATTTTTAACTAACCCGAATACAGTCCAATCATCCAGATAGACCTCCAAAAATTTGTGGATGAATTCCTTGAATGCGGCCACCACTACGCGCGAAAATATCGCTGGCGCGTTCTTCAGTCCAAAGGGCATAACAGTGTACTGAAAACAACCCCATTCGGTTGCGAAGGTTGTCTTGCTCCTATCTTCTGGCGTGATCTTGATCTGATGGTACCCTGAGAACCCATCTGTGAATGAGTAAGCTTCCTGTTTGCCAACATTCTCCAATACTTCATCTGTAAACGGTGTCAGGAATGGATCGTGAACACAAGCGTTGTTAAGCTTCCTGAGGTCCACACAGATTCGAATTTCACCCTTTTGTTTTTTCTCCTGCACTACCATAGGACTCACCCAGTCAAATTCTTCCATTGGTTCAATAATTCCTACTATAAGCATTTTATCCAATTCTTCACGGACCTTTTCTTTATACTTCAGATTCAAACAGTAAGGCCGTTGCTTAACCAGCTTCGCATCTAGTTTTAGAGTAATCTTCATCATCCCTAAGTCACCAAGGATCCCTTTTAAATCCATGATTTTGGTCGGGAACAAATCTTGATATTCGCGGAGTAACTCGGCGACCTTATCCACTGTAGCATCATCCCAATAGTCCCCAAGCGTCGCATACTTTGGCTCCACATCTGTACCAATGTTTACCTGCTTTGTTTTTAGCGGCGCAGTGATGTTGGGGTCCTCGATTGATGGTCCTCGAACTTCGTGACTCCCTTCTGTTTCTGGAATATTAATATTTTGAGGGTCATCATCATCCTCCTCTACTTGCATGTTATAACATTCTAGGGCATGGCTTAACTAAGTTGACCATACTGGTTGAACTACTTCCCGTGGTTCCTGTGGTATTTTGAAGATGGCGGCTTTCACAGCTTGTAGCGCGTCGTCAACAGTATCTGACCATGGGTCTTCAAATGATAATGTTAACAAAAATCCCTCGTGCAAGACATCCCATTCGCTTATACCATGTCAGAGTTTTGTCTCGGTATACCAGTTTCTGGGTATGACATCTAGGGTATGGTAGAATAAGTGTACCCATTCAGGTTGAGGTTCTTCTCCAGAGGCCTTGGTCCATTTTGCGAGGTGTGTGCACGGGTCATCATGTCCATTGTATTTCTCGGCTATTTATAGTTCCAGTTTCCCAAACCGTATCCGTATCATCCTCCAGTAGTCACGCTAGTTTTCAATGTTTCCTTGATGTGTTCCCCACCAACGTGCAAGTGTTGCCTACAGCGCCCACTTCAACGCATCGAACAGCTGGTGCTCTGGTACTGTGCTCTCAAACTTGTTCAACAATTCATCCACCGCTGTCAATCCATCATATGTCGGTAGATCTCGGACCTAGGTTGTTACGCAACGCAGTGATTTAGTCATCATGTTGCAATTCAGTGTTGTCACTTCGTTCAACCGATTGTGCCAGTGTTCATCTTCTTCATCTGAATCTGAGGTGCAGGAACCTGTGTGCTCCCACGAGACCCTTCCATCTGCAGTCAGATTCACCCACTCCTGATCTCGCGCAGTTATCTTGTAGATACAATCCAGCTCATTGTCGCTTCCATCGTTGCGCACGGGTTCAGTGTAGCACTGTCCTTCAACTAGGTCTAGCGGAATTACTATGCGTAGCGACTTTTTTTGAATATCATCTTCTGCTTCTTCAGGTTGATGACTCCATTCATATCAGTGGCCCAGTCTATTCCTAGCAACGTGGGATAAGGATTGTTGTCATCCTCTGTTACTTCAAAGTCCATTTGTGTGCTTGCACCTTCGATATCCATTGTTACCCCTTGCAATATCCCCATGGGCAAGATATTTTGTTGGTTTTCCATTCATAATTGAATAGGAGACCATTGTAACGCGCACCTACCCATGCGTTCCCACGTCTTCTTTGGTAACACATTCGCATCCGAACCCAAGTCTAGGATTACATGATCCATCTAATACTCGCCAATCTGCATTGTCAATCTCATTTCCCTCCCAGTGTGTAATGCATGCTTTCCTAGTTTCCAGACTACATGCAGTTCACCCAACCCTGTGCACCTAGTGATAAGCTCTTATAGTCCTTTAACTGCTTTATTGTCGCGCAACAAATTCATGTATGTCTCTAAAAAGGTAGTAAGCATAGAAGGATCCATTCCCGGCTCTGGTTGATCCTTACCACCTGAAGTAGAGGCCTCCGTGAAGCTCTTCTTAGCTTCCATAAACGTCTCCCTTGCGCATTCAAAGTCAAACTTAGGTTCCTTTGTAGGAGCCTTGCGAACCCATGTATCTTCCTCAGTCTACTTACCCTTATCTTCCCCTGTGGTTGCACTGCTTTTGAGCACCATGTTCATGTTGGGGTCTTCTTTGTGCAGTTCAAGCCTCATCGTTTGGATATTCTGAGTCAGAGTATGTTGTAGTACCCCTTTCTCACACATTTGTGCGATCAATGTAGGACAATCTACCATTTCATGATCAAACTACTCACAGTATGAACAAGATATTCTCATTGGGTTGGTACAATCGCGAGCGTAGTGCCCTGGTCCTCGGCAATTATAACAGATTAACTGTCCGCGGACCCTTCCTGGTCCCATTCCTCCTCGTCCTCACCCTCGCCCTTGAAATCTAGCGCGCACCATCCCCACGGCTGGGTCAAGGCCTCACGTTTCCATCTGCATTCTATATGTTGGGGTCCGCTCCATCATTAACTTGTAGCTGTGACAGGTTCGCTCATCGTGGCCCACCGATCTACAAAAGTTACAAAACAACTATTGGGGAGTCTGTGTATACTTCTGCAACAAATTACAGTTGTTCATCATGTGCTTTCCTCCCATATGACAGATCATGCACCAGAGCATGGGTGCCGCACTTGGCCCTGCCTGTGCCTCTGGTCTCAACGACATTGGTCCCCCTCCTACCAAATAGTTCGTGAATACTGGACAGTGATCCTTATTGTGGCCCTGGCCTTTACATTTTATGCACCACACTTCTTTGCGCACCTCTGGCTGCAATGCCTTGTCCTGCTTGAAACTCTGCATCTCCAAGCATAGATTCTATAGTTGCGCATGGATTTGTTGGACTCCCAATCCCAGATCCTGTATCAGTGTTTCATGCAACCTCATTGCCATTTCCAACACTTCTACCTATGTTGAAATCTTTTGCTATGACAGTGCCATCCTCAGGTGTGGTGTCAAAGACACCATAAACCACGCGCGATGCTGCGCATCCGTTAGTGTCATATTAGCCTAGCGGATTGTACTTTTCAACCTTTGATCCAGATCCCAGGGGGTTTCGCATGGAAGCATCACAATATCTTTAAACCCAATGATTGACTATGTCTTTGACTTCGGCTGACTAAACTCTCTGTTCAGTGCATTCTGGATTTCCACTATTCCTGCATTTGGGTGATCTTTAGAGTGCTTGATATACCATGTCAGCGCGCGATCCTGCAATGCGCTCACCAATGTGGCCTTCTTAATGTTTTCATCTGCAACCCCGTGTACTTCACAGACTACTCTTACCATGAACCAGAACTAATTCGGATCCTCATTCCCTACTCCTCTGAATACGGGTAGCTTGATCGCGCTCGCCATGCTGAACTGCGGGTTTGGTGGAGGTGGGGTGGTTGAAGATGGAGGTTAAGTAGGTGAAGTGGGTGATGGCGTAGGTGGAGCTGATAACTGTGGAACGCGCTGCCTTATCAAACTAACCGTACTTCTTGGAGAAACCCGAGCGCGCTCTTCCTCTCTCTCTCATGAAGGTGAAATTAAAGGATTGTTCCCTCACCCTTCGATCCACACCGCGTTGTTCCACTCATTAATGTATTCGCATAACCCGCTTTTCACATAACAACATCTTAATCCAGGTATTTAGAGATTTGGTGTACCTACCTCGCGATCCCTTGAGAAAACGTTGTTCTACATCGCTATAGCTCACTGTCATGTCTACCGCGAACTTAGTGATGAACCCCCCTATTATCTAGTCAAGCCAATGGTCCACGACCCACGCGATCTTATCCTCTAATGCCTCTGGTCAGCGCACTAACTCCGGAGTCCACACTATCGGTTGATCGAGCTTGTACCTTCCCGGGCTATTGGCTAACCTCGAGATCCAATCATACAGCTCTGAAGAGAAAGTCATGAAGAAGATCTCGTGGATTTCCGTATATATGTAGCGATCTAGCCACCTCTTCTCAGATATCTGTGGAGTCCTGTTTTCTTGTGTTAAGAACTCGTGAAGCTTCTAATCCAACCAATCTTCAATTTCCTTCTTCGTAGGGTTCCAGTGTTCCGACATCAGACATCCCTTAGGCAGATCTTGGTCCCAGAAAAGGAACCATTTGTTGGCTTCTTAGGGCCTGACCTAGGTTCAGAAGTGATTTAGCCAACCAAATCCCGCACTACCAGTCCTTTCGGCAATAGTCCACGGAGTGCGGTCTGAGGTCTCACCCGAGGTAGTATGGGAGGGTGCTAGAATCAACTTTCTGCACCCTAAGGATGTCTTGATCAGGTCTGGAAAGGTTGCGATCTGATCCTACGTGCTCACACTACTTCACGCAGTTTTATGACCTTCACGTAGCTCTGTAAAGAGCGCGAAGCAGCACAGTCTAGATCCCTTATCCTTATTGTGTTGTTATTATAGATCTGATTTAGTTTTGTGGGCCCAGTAATCTTATCAATCAGTCAACAGTCACAACAAGTGCACGCAACCATAAACAGTAAAGAGATTCATAAGAATAAAACATAAGCATAAACACACAGATCTATAAGCAGATGCACAATATTTCAGAACCAACTTAGCTTTTATTAACTTATGTTCCGTTACAATCCCACTCCACCATGTGCACTCAGCTACAGGGATCTGCACACACAATTGCGAACTTTTCTAGGCCTCTGCACACACAGCTATAGAGCCTCTCTCTATTACTATGACCCAAGACTCGGACTTACAGACTGAGAGCGAATATCGTGTTAAAAAACCCGTAATACTTGAGATCAAAACTAGCAAAAACTGACTTCTACACTTAGAGCCTCGCTCTATTTATACATTCCCATGGTCCTCGGACCATGAGTAGGCTGACCCATTCTATATTAAATTACAATATTTTAGGGCGGACTACGCTAGACTCTTGCACCCACATTTTGTGGGGTCTTTACATTACATTAACCCAAAACTTGGGCTTTAAGCCCCAAAAACCCGCTATTGGGGGATCCGCTGCCCAACACCTCTATTGCTAGCACACCACCTCACCCTGAAACGCCATAAAGGGAAATAAAACATCGTTCGCATGCATTAGTGCATTCCACCTCCTCGAAACTCCCTCACTCAAGTCGCTCTCATAACTCTGGCCACCCACCGGAAGCAAGGATCCATCGTTCTGCACAGGAATTCCTACAGGAGCATGCACAGGAATTCCTACAGGATACAGTCTACAGGATCAGTCTACAGGATACATACAAGCAGTCTACAAGATAGGCAGAGAAGATTTCAAGAGGCGATATCATGGGAATTGTCCACTGCCACCATTCCAAAGAGGTAGGCTCTAAAAATCCAACCCCATTTACAAACAAATGAACCCGAAATACTCTAAGATCTAGTGAATTTAGCAACTGTAAGAGGCGAATTCCATACACAGTCAACTCTATTTTGCTGCTGCATAAAATAAATAAATAAATAAAATAAAATAAAAATAAATAAATAAAATAATATAATATAATAAAAAATTGACAACCCTCTCATTTTTTTCCTCAAGCTACACAAGCAAGATGACAAGAGGGTTCAATAGGAGAGAGCCGACAAACACTGTAAGGATACAAAAACACCCCCAAGTGCTTGAAATCTTTACAAGGCACAACTGGATGGGGTTTTTCGAAAAATTCATAGGGTATGATGATGAGGTGGCTCAAGAATTTTCTCATTCCCTCATTCCACACAGCAAAATCCATGCCACAATTTTAGTTAGAGGCCTCACTATAGATCTCACCTCAACGCTCATCAGTAGGGTCACCACACTTCCCCTAGGAATTCCATGGAGAAAAGAAGACAAAGGAGACAGTCAGGTGGAAAAAAGGAAATTCTTTTTAGAAGGTAAAGAACCCACTGAGGACAAAAATGGAGGGACACTCTGCCATGCCCATGGAGTGAGGTAGGCTACCAACTCATCAAGTATATCTCATGTGAGGGTAGATATAGTGTTGTTTATGGCTATCATTTTAGGATCCTTAAAGAATTAAGATTTGGGGTAGAAACACCAGTTCACCAAAGACTCAGCATACCCTATTTCTCGATGCAATCACTCATAGACTTTAGCAACAAAGTAAAAGAAGGGAATTCCAAACAATTGGTTCACCATGGGTTGATTAGGATCCTCATTGAGGATTCACTTCAAAACCTCAAAATCAAAAAAGCAGATAAGGGGTGGTTCCAGAAGCCCTATTATTAATATAAATTAGAGCATTTAAGGTAAGGTAAATTTAAAACCATCTTACCCTCTTACTCAAAAAAAAAAGTGAGATATTTGGGAATAAAAATATTATTTCAGAAGGCAAAAAAATGAAAAAAAAGGTAAACTTCCAGTAAAAATGAAAATGAAAAAGTGAATAAAGCTTATAATTTTAAAAGGGTAAAAGGAAAGTAAAATATAAAGGTAAGTGTTGGTATAAGGAAGGTTGAAGGTCGAAGATAACATGGTCAATCTTCAGAGACTTTCCAGTAGAGGATGACATCAAAAACCTCACTTATGATGTTAGTCCTTTTGTCAGTGAAGAGGAGGCAAAACAGGAAGAAGAAGATACAGAGCTAGATAAGGATGAGATGGATGAAGAAGAAGATGACATAGAGGAACATGATGAAGCAGAAGAAGAAGAGGGAGAAGATAAGGAGGATGATGATGAAATAGAGGAGGAAACTAAGGAAGAAACTAATGGAGATGAGGAAGAACCACAATAGGAAGAAAACAGGAAAAACAAAGAGGAAGAAGACAGGAAAAACAAAGAGGAAGAAGACAGGAAAAACAAAGAGGAATAAGGCATTGAAACAGAAGGGAAAGAACACAAGGATGAGTCACCTAGGGTGTCTCAGGAGGCCATTGAGAGAGAGGCAATAGTTGCCCTGACTGCTCTCAGCACCCTAGTCAAGAAAAAAGGAAAAAGAAGGAGGCAAACCCCACTATATTTCAGAACAAGAAAGAGCACAAGAATCAAACAAGGGAAGCCACAAATATCAACAAAAATTCCTATTGAGATTGAAGATTCCCCTACACAAAGAGACAAAATTCCTTCCCCTAAGTCACCAATCACATATGTAAGGAGGCCTAATACTAAATCAACTTCCTCAAAGGGTAAGGCAATCCTACATGATCCACAACAAAACCTATAGGAAGCAAAAACAGTCCTACAGGATACTCTGTTGAAACTACAGGAAGCACAGAAATTGGAAAGCAAGGTAGGGGAGCAGCAAGAAACAAAAGAAGAAGACCTAGAGACAAAGGAACCAATCCCCCAACCTAACTTGGACTCCTATTACTAGTTTATTAAAGGAGGCAAGGCAATACCTCAAAAACTTTCCATCCCATTATTTTTCGAACTGGAGAAGTAGAGGGCCAGAACCCACCGACGGATGCAAATCGCCAAGTCAAAAGGGGTGGAAGACATTGGGCACATGGAAGAGAAGCTCAAAGAAATGGGCAAAGAGCTAAGTGGCTTAATGGATAGAGAATAAAAAATGAGAGATCAACTTGAGAGGGAAAATGCATGGCTGAGGGGACAAATGCAGGAAAGGGAGAACCAACTAGCATGTATGGCCAGCCTCTCCTTGGAGCCCATCTAGTGTAGGATTCCAGCTAAATCCTATGCTCTTTACCTCAAAGAACAATGGCTGCAGTTTTAGATTAAAGCACTAAAAAAAGGGGCACCATGCCACTTCAGGACTACAAGCAGTTTATTGATCTTTGCGATCAAAGTATACTAGAGGATAGGGCCAAAATGGTTGAGTTTTATTGGCACAACACGGCCCTGATAGTCATGAATGTTTGGGACCCTAATGCCAAGCTAGGAGATCTGCAATTAATGGCTTTGGCATCATGGATGAACCATGAGGAATCAAGAGCTGCAGAGATGAAAAGAATATTAGCCAGAGAGAAAAATGAACCTCTTTTCATCAGGGTTGAACAATCAAATCCCATGGCCCTAATCAGAACCCATAATTTGATTGCAAATGATCCTCAACTGGCACCTATATATCTTGTTTCCCAAGAGCAAGCAATTTCACATTTTGAGGATATTTTTAGGCTACTACAAGATGATATTATACATGCCTACCTAAGGAGATGGAACACACTGCCACATAGCTTGAAGATAAGAGAATATCACTCACCTCAAAGTTTGAGAGAGGCACTCAACAGGATGCCTATGTATAAGCAATCAATGCAAAGGTTGCAGGACAATTGGATAGGCTGAAAACACAGTCCACCACTACTCCTAGGGATGCTAGAAGGGAGAAAATAAGAAGAAGAAAATAGGTAGTGGGAAGAGGTAGAAAAGAAAGTATGCTTCTATGAACAAGAATAAGAGACCACAACAGAGGCATGGGATGTCAGAGAGGCTACCAAAGCCATGAAGGACATGGACATTGACTAAGTTGCTCAGAGGATGAGCAACACTTTCAGTAGGAGGTGATGATGAGCCTCATCATTGGGTAATTATATGGGTCTTAAGTCACCTATGAGCTTAGTGAAACCAACTATTCTCACAACTTATTGCATACTTTTGATTATATTTTGTTTATGAGATGAGTTAGAGTTGGATATTTTTCTTTGTGGTCTAATGTGCATTTAATGCAATATTAAAGGATAAAAGAAAGGACTTTTGGCAAAGATATTGGTCAAAATTCGAACGGGATAAGGGAGAGGAATTATAGGAGGAAAATCCTCCTTATTTACTCCCTCTCCATTCGAATATTCCTCCATCATCTCGGAGTGCAAACAGCCAAATCATGAGGACTAGAAGGTAGCTGAGCAAGTGAAAGACAAAGCACTAGTTTATCTTGAGTTTGGGAGCCGAGCCTCCCTAATTTTAAGGAAGTCGTTGGAGACTTCAGATGTATAAGTAGAGAGGCCTAGGACCTCAGTAGGATTCAGATTTTTTATTGTAAAACTCTATTCTATTTTCGAGCTATAAGACTTGTGATAGTTTTTTATGTAATCCATTTTTTTGATAATAAGAATGAGTTTTGTTTTGAGCCAGCACTGAGTTAACTCAGAGGGCTGAAGCTCTTGGGTTAGGGCCCAACCCTAGCAGCCAAGGATCCTCTTTATTGTAAATGTATGCTAGAATATATTCATAGTTTAATTGTTCATTTTCTTATTAGTTTCATTTCCATTACAACAGTGTAGATTAGATTGGTTGTATGTTAGTTTGCTTTCATTTGTGCCTTATTTCAATTAGCAGGTTATCAAGGAGAAAAATGATCACCATAAGGTTGTCAGTAGGTGTCTCAACCTCACTTCCTCCCTCTAGGACCATGACTTGAGGAAGAAACCCTTCAGCAGCCCCAAAAAAAAAGATTTCTAGTTCTTGCATGAGCTTTGGAGTTTGTTGTCTTGATTCAACATTTGGTTCATTTCAATGTCATCTTTTTCCATTACTCTATTTCTGTAATAAAATCTCACTCATGCTTTCATTCCCTTCAACACTTTCTTCAAGCATAATATAGGCAATTGATTCATGCTTTCATAGTTTATGAATATGTATCTTGTTGCATAGTTCTTGGAAGACATACATGTTTTAAGCACAGCAGGTACTTCAGGAGGAGATCCAGACTTCTTCCCCAGCAACCACCTTCCACCTCATATACCTTAGCCATCTCTTGTTCCACCATCACCCTCACTAGTTTTTTGTGATTTTTCATTAAAAATCCCCCAGATACATTGAGCGAATCTAGCCTCTCTGATCTCGGATATTGACTCTTGAGTGTTCCTAGACCTTCTAAAACCCATCCCACTCATCACACACCTTTTCCAAGATTCCCAACACCTCCAACGCCTCACAATTAGCTCTTTGCCATATCTTTTAGGTTTCTTGTAATTCCTATAGGATCATCCTGTAGGTTTCTAGGACATCTTGTAGGTTTTCCTGAAACTGCCTGTTTCGAGGCCAAATTGATGGGGAACCTCTAGGAAGTCACAAAAAGCCTCCTAGGACCCTTCCACACCATCCAACTATTCCATAATACTTTTATCCATCCTCAATCACCTTCCATCCACTTGTCACATCCATAAGAACAATTAATTTGCATACTTGATTTTGCCTAAAAAACCAAAAAGTGAAAACAGATTTAGTTCAGTTTTCTTGCTTACACCTTAGTATGGTTTGATGCTCTTTACTTCTGTAGCTTAGATAGCAGCATTAGTTTAGTGATGATTTAGCAATTCTGCTTAGCATAGTTGTTTAATTGGTTAATTAGGATATGGTGTGTTTTAGCATTACGTGTTGTTTTCTTCATTACTGCAGTAGTGTAGCTCTCTTAAAATAGATTTACTCTTCTTCCATCAAAGAATCAAGCTTCTTCTAACTCTATAGAAGTCTACCTTGGAACCCCTGGGGTCTCTGGCAAGACCTTCACTTTCACTTATGCATATAGCACTGTCACTTCCAAGTTTGTACGAACCCCAGGTTGATAAGTAAAGCTGGTAGCCCAGGAGTTGCAGCATCCTTGCTGCAATACTAGCGTTCATCACTTTTTGGTGCCATTGTCAGGGAGGTGTCTATGTAGAATGTGATCGCTGCTTTCTTTTCTTCTACTTCTTGTCTTTAATTT
This sequence comes from Pinus tabuliformis, assembly GCA_031772625.1. Classification (NCBI taxonomy): domain Eukaryota; kingdom Viridiplantae; phylum Streptophyta; class Pinopsida; order Pinales; family Pinaceae; genus Pinus; species Pinus tabuliformis. The sequence goes on along the minus strand of CM062816.1, from coordinate 1,759,391,039 downwards.
TCTGCCATTAGTTTATTTCTGCAAAAGTAATCTAGTAGCTTCCTTTCTTTCATTTGTCATTATCTGCTTTCTTTTCCATTCTGCAAGTAGAATTTCAATTCAGCAAGTAGCGTTTTCATTTTGTCAGTGATTTTCATTCAATCAACCATTTCATTTCTGCAAAGTACTTTCCAACTTAAAAAATTTACAAAAACCAACCCAAAGACATTTCTTTTCATGCCTCGTAGGAATAGGGACAATTTAGGGAAATTTTTGCCAAATACCCCCACTACATCCAACAGCCAACCTTCTCTCTTCTTTGGTGGCTGTGAATTGGAGGAACCTTTAAGTGAGTAACCTGACATATTTGAAGAACCTAAAAGGGAAGAAGAAGAAGCAGAACCCATTCCTACTAAACCAATGGATGAAAACCAAAATGACAGAGGGAATAGAGAGAGAGTTGAGGGTGCCTTCCCCATCAAGGAAACCAACAGGGACACTAAGATGAATAATATAAGCCCCTCTTCCATACCTCATTTCCATGGCCTGACTACATAGGACCCCGAAAATTTCCTATTTGAGTTTGATGTTATATGCCAAACCTATGACTATACAGATGATGAGAAAAAGTTAAAATTGTTTCCATCTACCCTCAAGGATGAAGCATTGCACTAGTTCATGGGTTTACTTGGAGATAGCATCACAACTTGGGCTCAAATGCAGCAGGCTTTTAACAACAAATATCAGGACGACTGTAGGTCAAAGGATACTAAAGAAGAAATTTTCAAGATGACCATGGGCCAGGATGAATACTTAGAAAACTACGAAGAAATATTCCAGCTCAGTTACAAAAGGGTCAGGTGCACACTTGACCCCGAGTGACTAAAGTTGGTCCTACTCAGAGGAGTAAGGGAAGATCTTCTAGATACCTTACATCTGTTTGCAAGAGGATATATCTACCAATTACCCTTTGAGGATATCAAGACTATCCTTAGAAACCATTCTAGGGCAGCCAAGAAAAAGGGTAGGGGTAGCCAACCTATGGCCAGTACATCATCTTCCAATTCATCCATCAAGGGTGAAATTGGAAATATGTTGGAAGATTTCAAGAGTGAGATGCTGCAAACCCCTACCTTGCAATTGGACACCATGAACATCAAAAGCAAGCAAGAGGAAGCAGAGAGATCACTGGCCATCTTTTGTCCTAGATGCACCAGGAGGCATCCTAGGAACAAATGTCCATTGAACTGTCTTGAAATTTTCTCAGTCTGTGAAGAGAACTACTCCAAAAAAAATACCCTTCATTACCCGGACCCAAAGTTGTATATCAAGGAGCTGAAGGGGTCATTGAGTAGCTTTGCTAAATTAACCAAAGGAGGACTCCTGGGCTTAGACCATACTAACAGGGCATGCAAGGGTCATCCCATGCATATTACAACCCCAACCAAAACACAGCTATACCTTCTTGGGGACCCCTTGCTCATCCTTCCTAGTCTACCCCCCCTCCTTGGTCCTATGCATCTCAGTATCATTCCTAGCTAGTCAACCAGTCATTTCAACCTTACGCTCTACCACAACCTCAGTGGAATACACCACTCCAGGGGTGGAGGCCTAATACAACAATGCTCCATCTCTATTTCCTCCACCAACTACCCAACCACAACTCCTACACTCTGATCCACCCAAGCAACCCCAAATGCCTACCCAGCCAAATCCAAACCCGAACAATAGGCAAGCTCAACAAGTATACAGTGGAGAGACATGATATACAGCTTATGTTGTGGAAATCCAAGAGCTTAACCTAAGGCCTGGGAGAGTCCTCCCGAGTAACCAACCTCCCCCTCCACATATGGAGGTTGAGGAAGAAAGAGAGGAAATCAACCATAAAGTAAATCCACCATTTCCTAAGAGATTAGCCCAACCACTCCATTCTACCCCAGAAGAAACTAAACTTATAGTAGAATTGAAAAATCTATGTATAAAGATCCCCCTTCTCTAGGCAATAAAATATGTTCCCATTTACAATAACTTGATTAAGGAGAAATGATTCAAGCATCCAGGAAGAAGAAAAAGGGATGCCCCTACCACTAATGTCATTGGGTAGCTATCTGACTTAATGTTGGGGCAGGTAATCTGTCTGAAATATTTGGACCCTGGAAACCCTGTAGTATATCTGCACATCAATGGCACCATTGTCCCACACACTCTGATCGATCTTGGGGCTGCCATTAATGTGATGACCAAGGACACCATGCTCAAGCTCAACCTCCAAGGGTCATTGAGGAAGACAACAATAGTTTCGCAACTTGCAGACCATTCCACAGTCACCCCTGAGGGAATTGTCGAGGATGTGATGGTCTCCATTGACTCCTTGGAGTATCCTACAGATTTTATAGTTCTCTAGCCTAAGGCTAAGCTTACTGGTTACCCTCTCATCCTTGGGAGGCCATGGTTGGCCGCAGCTGATGCTTACATTAGCTGCAGAGCTAGGAATATGACCATCAAGAACGAGCATATGTCCAAGCAATTAGTCCTATACCCTCTTGCTCAACCTTCTCTAGAGCATGATTTACCATTATGGTTGGAGGAGGAGGAAGAAGATGAGGTTTATTCTGCCCAACTTTATGCATTAGAAGCAACCATGGGAGGAGGACAACAAGATGAGGATGACTTGATTGAACACTTGCTCCAAAGTCCAACTCCTAGTTCATTACCATTGGAAGAAGAAGTAAAGTAAACCCAGAAAAATCATCCAATTGACCTATGCTTGGCCAATTCCAACCCACTCTATGTCAAAACCATAGAATTCGGCCCAAAGAAAACCTTAAAAATTAATCCATCCCATTCTGCTCTTGAAGATGAAAATTTATGCAACATGTTAAAAGAAAACCTAGAATCCTTCACTTGGAGTTACAAGGAAATGAAGGGAGTACACCCCTTAGTGTGTACTCACCACATATACATCAAAGAAGGCTGCAAGCTAGTCCGAAAACCATAAAGGAGGATGAATCTAGCTCTTAAAGGTATAGTCAAAGAAGAACTGCAAAAACTGCTAGATGCAAGATTCATTTACCCTATCTTTGACAATGAGTGGGTATCTCCTTTAGTGTTAGTTACCAAGAAAAATGGTAAGTGGAGGATTTGTGTCGATTACAGGGATTTTAACAAAGCCACAAAGAAGGATCATTTTCCCCTACCCTTCATTGACCAAGTGCTAGACGGCCTAGCAGGGAAAAAGTTTTTTTTCTTTCCTAGATGGATTCAGTGGGTACAACCAAATCCAAATCTACCTAGAAGACCAGGATAAGACCACATTAACCTATCCTTGGGGTACTTTTTCCTATAGGGTCCTTCCTTTTGGTCTACGCAATTCTCTTGCCACTTTCTAGGGAGCAATCTTGAGTATTTTCACCAAATTAGTACATGATGCGGTAGAAATTTATATGGATAATTTTACACCTTATGGTTGTGATTTTCAAGAAGCCTTGAATAATATAGGCAAAGTACTGCACAAATTCATTGAAATGAACCTGTCTCTCAATCCTGAAAACGTGAATTCTTAATGACTAAAGGGACCGTGCTAGGTCATCTAATATCTCAGCAGGGACTGTAGGTGGACCCGAACAAATAGCGATCATCCAAAGGGTCCCACCTCCGCAAAAGCAGAGAGATGTCAGGAGTTTCTTAGGGTTATATGGATACTATCGAAGGTTCATAAAGGACTTCATCAATTTGGCCTCTACTTTATTTGGGTTGTTGGCCAAAGATTCTGAGTTTATATGGTCAAAAAGTTGTCAAGAGGCCTTAGACATTATGAAGGGTAAGTTAACCACTGCTCCAATTCTCCAAGGTTTGAACTGGGCCCTCCCCTTTCATATTCATGTTGATGCCTCACACAAAGCCATAGGAGCAACCTTAGGTTAGGTAGAGGAAAAACTGTCTTATGCCATCTATTTTATCAGCAAGAACTTGTCAAAGGCTGAGCTAAATTATATAGTGACCGAAAAGCAACTCCTGGCTATTATGCATTCATTAAATAAACTCAAGCATTACATTACAGGCTATCAAACATTTTTGCATACTGACCATGCTGCAATCAAATATATAATGAACAAACCAGATGCGAATGCTCGAATTATAACATGGTTTCTTTTATTACAGTAGTTTGATCTAACCATTTTTGATAAGCTTGGTAAGGGAAATGTTGTTGCAGACTTTTCATCTAGGGTGAATCTGCCTGCAGATGAAGAAGCAATGGTGGATGACCAGTTACCAGACGAGCACTTGTTTGTTATTTCTGTTCTCTCTCCATGGTTTGCTGATATAGCAAACTATTTGGTATCATCACAGTTCCCACCAAATTTTCCCTCCAAAGAAAAGAGCAAGATAGTCAGGAAAAGCACACCCTTCACCTGTATTGGTGGCAATCTTTTCAAACTTGGCCTAGATCAAATCTTGAGAAGGTTTGTAAGGGAAGAGGAAGTTTTTGACATCCTTCTGACCTATCATGATGGACCTTGTGGAGGTCACTTTGCAGCAAGGTGAACAACATTCAAAGTGTTACAAGCAGGCTATTATTGGCCCACTCTCTATCAGGGTGTGAAAAAGTACACTAGTCAGTGTGATCAGTGCCAGAGGATGGGAAAGCCTACTCGAAGAGATGAAATTCCCCTACAACCTCCAGTGACTTTCGAGCTATTTGACAAGTGGGGCATGGACTTCATTGGGCCTATCAACCCTTCTTCAAAGCAAAAACAATGCATTATTGTGTGCACTGATTATTTGACTAAGTGGGCAAAAACCAAGGTAATTAAGGCAGCAACAAAAGATAAGGTGGTTGAGTTCCTAAGGGAGAACGTATTCTACAAATTTGGGTACCCTAGAGAGCTAGTCACAGACCAAGTGTTTTGGAGAATTTGGTATCTATGGATAAATACTAATTCGCTAGATAAGTATCCATATATAGAAAAATATTTTAAAGAACTTTTGCCTTTTCCTATAAGCAATAGATAAGACAAAGAAGATGAGAAGACCTACTTTTAGTTCCACTTTCCTCTTGTCTCCTTTGTATCGATCTTGTCACTCCTTCCTGTACTTAACACACTTGAGAAGTACCTGTAAACATCAACAGAAGACAAAGAACCTATCAAAGAAAAAGATCTATTGAATAAAAATGAATGGAATCAGATACATTTCACACATATAAGAATCATATAACAATACAAACATATGGGAAAAAGGTTCAAATACTTTATTAAATAGAAGAAGGAATTACAACCATCATGTCTGATTCAAAGTCATTCCTCCATCTTGGATCTCATCCACATCACATCAAAATCATGACAAACTTGTAGCATAGCAATACTTGTCTCAAATTCAATTCTCATAGCAACATTATCTCCTTACAATTCAACATAGTCCAACCCCTAATCACTTAGATGAGTGTTCAATTTATAGGAGGATGAAAGAGGTTATGTCATAAATGGGGGTATTGAATGGCCTTCCATACTTAGAATTAGTTCCATGGAGGAAGGGATGAGAGGATAGGATGCATCTTAACTCATTCCTCATCCATTTTCGAGCTCATAGGATTTGATAAGTGAGGGAAACTTCTAGATGACTCTAATAGATAAGAATATTCCAAAAACCATATGTGAATTTCACTCAGTCTTGCCCAGCACAAGTGAAAGAGGGCCTAAGTGCTCTGTAGAGCACCCTAGCATGGACTCAACTGCTTTGCAGCACACCCTTACATGGGCCTACTTGCGCTGGTCCCTCTAGAGGTCATTTCAAGATTCCCTCAAGTCATGAAACTATCTGGGAAGGAGGCATTCAAAAGGGTGACTTATTTAGGGCATGTAGCAACTGAAATTAGGGTTTGATGAACCCTAAAACACTGATCTAGATGATGGGAGTGATGTGCCCAAATAGATCTATAATAGCTGCTACCTAAAGCATGAAGTCGAAAAATGAAAATGTCGAATAAAATGCTTTACGATGTGATGATGAGTTTTCGAAGTGGAAGGTGACCTGCATCAATTCCAATACATATATCATGATTTTTTATTTTTACATGAATTGCTAAGGGAATGAACACCCATGCTCAGCTTATAAACTTGCATTACATGTACATAGATAGTCGTCTACAGACATAGACCCATGGTCAGAATGACCGTCAATATAAAGACATTGTACATATGATTTAGTACTCCTGAAATTGTAGCCCAGATAGATGAAACTAGATCTAGGTCTTGTATCTCATTCAATCGTTCGCTGAAGTATGAGTCTAACCATGTGAATATATGATCTGAAGTCGAACATGGGAAGACATCGTCTGATTACCAACCAATGATGTAAGATGTTAACAGACGAGAGAGAAATCATTGATAATGATAATGATCCTTAAGGTACTGCAGTATATTTTGCATGGTGTGAATAGATGTTTTGATATTGAACACCATACAAAGTCTTTCAGTTGAAGGCTGGTGATGTCAACCTATCACCAATAGCGAGAAACCTGCCATTGAAGTATGCAAGCCTCAAGGTACTGGAAGGGTGTTTCTATGTCAACTTCTTAGATAATATGTTGATGTTGACAAGAAGTGACTCATCTTAGGAGGGCCTTGATGTATCACACATCAACAACACAAAACAAGCGTGATGATTTTGGAGATGGAAATTGACTGATGACACAAGGTTAAAGAATGGCGGTCATGAAAATGAAGGTTTATGGTATTGCAAAGGATGAATTTTGATTGGATGACTTCTCTTGAACATGTCGGTGACACTGAAATGAATTGGTAGCATTGACCCAAAACAAAGTGATGGATGGTATGATAGACCAACGGTATGATAACCATCAAGCTGATAACACAACCCAAATAGTCACGGTGATGGAGTGAAAGTTTCATGTTCAAGAGAAACCTGCTACCATAAAGTGGTTTTCCCCTTTTTCCCATTTTCCCCAGTCATTACTAACCAGTACCTCTTTATTTTTTATCAAGCTTGAGGATGATAACATATTCTTGTTTTATAATTCCACCCTTCGGGTGAATCCATCACTATGTGATTTTTTAACGAGTCTAGCGAAGGTGAAACTCGGCCTTGTCTAGATGGACAAGTTTATCGCTATTAGATGTTTTAACGAGTTTAACAACAAAGATAACTCGGTCCTTTTCATGTTTAGAGAGTTTGAAAAGGGACAAAAAGAAAACTCCACAAGTTATTTTTTGTTGATTTATCTCTCAAGCCCGAAAAAGTGTAAAACAATACGATAGAGAACCTATTGACCATGTTCGGTCAACGAATTCCTTTTTCATAGTTAATCTATCTCAGCCTGAAAAAGGGTTAAACTTATACTGAGTAGATGTCATTTCCAATCCATTAACGATGTAGAAATTTTGAATAATATGACACTTATTCACAGAGATTATCCTGATTATACACTATTGCGGAATGCATGCATAATACATAACCTCCTCTACGTTGATCATCAATTTTGCGGAATTAAAAACAATGAAACATCAATAGCATGTGCACATTAACACAGTATGTAACCCAAGGAAAGCATGCAGCTGAAAACCCCATACTACTATATATTATAATGATTGAGAACATGTAACAATAGTACAATACTCCTCACAAGTACTCAGTACTATCTCCACTTGTTACACACAAAACTAGCTCAGATCTGAATCAATCACAGGTTCAAATCTCCTTCACTGCTTGCCTGCCTCCACTGCGCAATCCTACATGAGAATATATGAGAATGGCTGATCCAAACTCGCATTTCCCTTGGCTGAACCACGAAATCCTAATTGGCAATACTCAATCCATTGATTGTGCAAATCTCATGCACAACTATAGTCACAACTGACAGTTGTCTTGCCCTTTCACTCACCTCTAACACTTGTCTCCACTAAACTGTCCATGCACTGAGTTAAATGATGTATTCTTTAGTTGATTTATGAGTTAATAATTAGTGAATTAATTAATAATTAATTCACATCACTCATCACTAGTGTATTCTGCAGTTAGACTAAATACAACTAGTTCAACTAAGTCAAACTGAACACAACTCCATCAACTCCTCAATCAACTCCACCAAACTCAATCACTTGAGTTCTAACTGAAGTCCATCATGCAATAGCTCAACTGACCCATAAGAAAAGCGTATTTCCTTCTGGCAGTTGCATGTGCCACATCCGTAGCTCGAACTGAAGTGCTCCAAGAGGATAAGATAATGTTTATAGTCCAAATATTATTAAGAGCTAATAATATTTGACTGTTCTATTTTTAGCCTGGCAGTCTAAAAATAGACTCCACCCATATGGCTAAAAATATAAGTCCATCTATTTTTACCAACATGACCAATCATCCACAAATAGCATCCAACTCATAGACCATGATCCAGATGTCTAAAAATAGACATAGTCTAAAAATAGACTTTGCGCCAAAAATAGCTTGCAGGCCCACTTAGTGAAGGCGACTCCTTTCCACTAAGCTCCATCATCTTGTTGCATATTCAACACTCCGTCTCAACAAGATATGGATTATCTGCAACCCCTATCCTGCAACTCTGGAATGTTCTGCATGCAACACATTTGCCCGGTCCACTTGCTCCAACAACACTTGGAACAAAAACACTCCCAACTGACCACTCTGTTGGGCTAGGAACATACTCTGATGCTAAAGCTCTACCTGCTAATGACAAGTGCTCCCTCTCTGACATCTGCGCTACTGCAACATCTTCATGCATCTCTCACCATTGCACACTTCTCTGTGCCACCTGTCACTGTGCAAAACACTTGTGCCTCTCGCATTACTGCAGCCTACTAGCTATGCGATGTCCTGGGATTCCCTACACTGTCGTTCTCTCTCTGCCGCTCCATCCGCATCTATCTCTACCCAATCAGTCAGTTCCTACTACTCCACATCGGGGCTCCTGTAGCAAGGTCTCATCCAAGAGGTTGGGTACCTCAAGGATCCTGCCCCTCCTCCTTGGGACGATTAATCCACATCACCCCACCTCCTACCTGGAGGTATGGCTGCATGCGATCCCTCAGCCCACCTGGCTCGAAGTTTCCCCCTACTAGAGGTCTCTGCATGAGTAGATGTCTCTACTCGATCTCCTCTCAGCTTCCCTTGTTGTGGTTGCTCCACAACCTCCTGAAGCTGTTGCACCAATTGTGGCTCCTCCACAATCGTCTGAGACTTGTTCTAGCTTTGCATGTTGAGAGGTAATATACGCTCCCTCTCAACCACCAAGTCTCCATCAGTTGCCTCACTGCTCAAGGCTTTGCATGCATCTTGAACCTCAAGAGCATACAGGTTCTTGACCCTTGAACCAATCTGCTTCACCTGTCTAGTGATGATGTGTCTAAGGAAAACCTTTCCCTTACTGAAGACCACATCACATCCTCTGTCTTCGAGCATCACGATTGACACCAAGTTTCTCTTCAGTCCTAGTACATATTTGACATCGGTCAAGGTAAGGCGAGCTCCATGCTCCCTCTGAAAAATAACTGTGCCTACACCTGAGACACTATACTTCTCATCATTACCCATCGCTATGAGTATCTGGAGATCTTTCTCCTCCAAAGTACTAAACAAACTCTTGTCACCAGTCATGTGGAAAGAAGCTCCACTATCAAGAAACCAACCACTTCCCACCATGGATGAAACCATGCATGCGAAGAGTGTGAAATCCAACTCAAACTATGAAGCAAGTGCCTCACCTTCAGATCCTTCCTCGGATCCCTTCTTGGACTTCTTCTTTGGGAAATTTGTAGCATAATGGCCCAACTCATGACAGCGAAAGCATCTCACCTTTGACAACCTTCTTCCCATCATTGGAAGAACTAGATTCGGAAAGAGAACCCTTCTCCTTCCCCTTCTTTTCTTTGGCAGCCAAAGCCCAATTTTCTTCATCAGATGCCTTTGATGAAGATCCGTCCCTGGTATTCCGCCTGATCTCCTCTTGCATAAGATTCGACCAAAGTCTCTCCCATCCTGGCAATTTCTCCCGACCATTGACAGAGTCCTGATAGGAATGCCAACTCTTCGGAAGACCAAGTAGAGCCAAGCTCACCAAGTCGTCATCATTGATAGTCACCCCCACACTTCCCAGCTCATCCTGGCATTGAGTGAACTTCGTGAGATACTTGGGCATACTGTCTCCATTCTCACACTTAATGTTTCTGAGTTTATCCTTGAGCACCAACTTCCTCTGGTCGCTCTTGCTTTGGAATAGATCAGTCAACGCTTTCCACATCAAGTATGGAGAAGCCTTTCCATGCAGGCTGGATACAATGTGATCCTTCACGCCCTCCAACAGAATCCTTCGACACTTTGCTGTCTTCTTTTTCCAAGCCTCAACATGAGCAGCACCAGTAGGCTTTGGGACTTCAGCCTCTATGAAATCCTTCAACCCATTTTCATCTAACACCGCCTCCATCTTATCTTTCCATGTAATATAATTCGAGCTGCCCTCAAGAGCATACTCCAATCGCAATCCGTTGAAAGGCATTTTAACTTTGACACCAAGAAAACATTGCTGCAAATTCGAATTCCACTAGCTCAAAACTCAACTGCCTCTGATCTAAAATTCGTGTGAACAAAGTATTTCTCGTACAGAGATTGACTGTATGGGCTTTTACCGGATATCTCACCTTCCAAAGGAAGGATGAATCCAGAGGCTACCTGGCCCGATTACAGACTCTGCCTGAAGAAATAAAATGTAAACACTTTCTGAATAATAGATCTGATGATCAACAGCTCTGATACCATGTAGAAATTTTGAATAATATGAAACTTATTCACAGAGATTATCTTGATTATACACTATTGCAGAATGCATGCATAATACATAACCTCCTCTACGGTGATCATCAATTTTGCGGAATTAAAAACAATGAAACATCAATCACATGCGCACATTAACACAGTATGTAACCCGGGGAAAGCATATAGCTGAAAACACCACACTATCTGTATATTATAATGATTGATAACATGTAACAATACATAGTACAATACTCCTCACAAGTACTCAGTACTATCTCCACCTGTTACACACAAAACTAGCTCAGATTTGAATCAATCACAGGTTCAAATCTCCTTCACTGCTTGCTTTCCTCCACTGTGCAATCCTGCATGAGAATAGATGAGAATGGCTGATCCAAATTCATATTTCCCTTGGCTTAACCACGCAATCCTCATTGGCAATACTCAATCCATTGATTGTGCAAATCTCATGCACAACTATAGTCACAACTGACAGTTGTCTTGCCCTTTCACTCACCTCTAACACCTGTCTCCACTGAACTGTCCATGCACTGAGTTAACTGATGTATTCTTTAGTTGATTTATGAGATAATAATTAGTGAATTAATTAATAATTAATTCACATCACTCATCACTAGTGTATTCTGTAGTTAGACTAAATACAACTAGTTCAACTAAGTCAAACTGAACACAACTCCATCAACTCCTCAATCAACTCCACCAAACTCAATCACTTGAGTTCTAACTGAAGTCCATCATGCAACAGCTCAACTGACCCATAAGAAAAGCGTATCTCCTTCTGGCAGTTGCATGTGCCACATCTGTAGCTCGAACTGAAGTGCTCCAAGAGGATAAGATAATTTTTATAGTCCAAATATTATTAAGAGCTAATAATATTTGACTATTCTATTTTTATCCTGGCAGTCTAAAAATAGACTCTGCCCATTTTTACCAACATGACCAATCATCCACAAATAACATCCTGCAACTCATAGACCATGATCCATATGTCTAAAAATAGACTTTGCGCCAAAAATAGCCTGCGGGCCCACTTAGTGAAGGCGACTCCTTTCCACTAAGCTCCATCATCTTGTTGCATTTTCAACAAATGAGCTGAAAAGGACAAGCGCTCAGTAATATTTTCATGTTTAGAGAGTCTGAAAAGAGCTTAAAGAGGACTTGAAGGGGGTTCCTTTTTCTTTATTTAACAGAGCTCGAAAAAGAGATAAAAGTATGCTCTGTGGTCAAAGGTACAATTTATAGTCGAGCACATCAAATTCTGTAAGTCAGCCGTAAAACTTGCTCAAAACACCACCAAATGGATTAAAAATACCTATTTCATAGGTAAAAATAGGCAAATACTAATTTTTGCTCAATTAATGAACATGAAATAAACATAAAACAAGTTTTTACCATTTGATACTTACCATTCAATTTTGTGCTTTGGGCTATTTTTTTACCTTGAACTTAACCAGTTGATTGCGAGATATTCTATGGACCATTTCTCGTGCCATCCAGACCAAGTAGGAGATCTACCCATCCTCTTTCTTTTCAGGTCATTCTTTTGCTCTTTCATGCAAGCGTTTTTTGGGGCCTATGGGATTTGATTTTTTTCCCTCGGATCAGCGCAAGATTTCACATCAAAAACTATGCTAAAGAGCACCCTGATAGAAGGCTTCATGCTCTACAGTGTAGTTTCTCTATGCCTGGGCTGCGCTGGGCGAGTTTCCCCAATTTGTTTTAGCTGTTTGCTCCAACATTTGTCCTGTTTTTTGCATGGAAAGGATCCTAACTAAGCTTATGATTGTATTTCAAGCTTTCGTCGGATCAGAATGTCGATTACATGGTGAGAAAGAGAGCATGAAGAAAAATACATGGTTGCCCTAAACAATCTGAGTATAGTTGAGGCCCTCAAAAACTGTGGGTTACTCAAATACTGCAAGTTGTCCAGAATGAGGCAACAAATAAAACTATTGAAGTTCCTTGTTCATGCATGGGATTCGACAGATCAAACATTTCACATAAGGGACAAGATGGTCCCTATTACCATTGATGATATTTACTTTCTTATAGGACTGTCGAGGCAAGGTGCCCCCATCTCACTTTTTGGATTTTCCCGTGGAGGTGAATCGGTGAAAGATTACATTTGACAGTTTTGTCGGCCAGGTACACAACCTAGCAAGGATGGGAAAATAAACATCAGGGATGTAGGTGATTTTCCTTTAAGAATGATCCTCTTCACAATCACAAAGTTGGCTGGCAGTGTGACACTACATCTGGCGAACAGATCATATATGCAATATGCACTTGAGTGTCTAGAGCCAAAAGTATTCAACTGGTGTGAGGTCGTGATTTCTTCACTGAAAGAAAAACTGACCAAGGTAAAAAGTGGTAAGATGAAGAATTTCTGCTATGGTTCGATCTTAATCGCTTTTACCTTAGAGCGAATTCCATTGATGCAACCATAGCATGTATCACTGGGTGTAGTTGGTCCTAGAGATCCATGTATGCAGAGGTGGGTCGAATTGATGGCTCAACATGCGGGTCAGTCAACAATCATTTTTTCCACTGCATTCTTTAGTTGGCTCGATCGACAACACCTTGTCATTGAGGAGCATCCATACTCAGGGATGGATTTCTGTGGAGATCCAGACTTGATTCTACAAGTTGGAGCACAATGGGGCACTATAGGTAAATTGTTTGACCAAAGTGTTTTCTTATTTTTCAAGTTTCTACATGTTTTTTGTGTTTTTAATGTTTCCGAGACTAAACTAAAATCATTCTCATGCATGTATATGTGGGTATTGTTCGACCTGTGGGACACCAACAGGGTGCAAGTGGGCTAGCGTGGAGGAACATTAGGAGAGCAATTCTCCGGGACTTGGATTTGTCCGAGACCTTGGCAGAGTTGCAGGATCACATAGAGGGATTAACCCTTGGTATTCTGGATGTCCAGATGGAGTTACCTATGAGGCTGCAGCGCCACACTATTGGTGTTCCTAGCCACTGGATGAGGCTTTTGAGGATGATAGCACAAGTTGTGACCTGTTATCATGAGCATCACTAGGTCTACTTAGGATATTTTTGCGTACATTTTGAGTTTTTGGGTCAGATGACCAAACGTGTCTTGGACACAAATCTTGTAAAAACTTTTAAAACACCTATCTATTTTACTTTCAAAGTTTTCTATGGCTATGTGCAAACCTGTTCAACTGATGATGTGAATTGAAAATGTTACTTTTACATGTGTTGCAAATGTCTATTTAACACATAATTCGTTGGAGAATCGATTAATGTGCTAAAGTTTTTGGAAATATGTTGACACTGAATATATTCAAAATATCTTTCCAAAATATGAACTCTAAGGAACATACGAAGAATTGTTGGGTTTCAAACGGTATACAAACTTGTAAGCTGTAGTACGACGAGTTGTGAGTCCAGCCTAATGATGATTCAGCGAATTCCAAGTGAAATGGCATCAGAGAGAATTTCTATCAATGCGCTATACTCAACGATGTTGTTCGTTGATCGACCGAAACAAATCCCTTTAAAACTCACTAACTTGCCACTTGGAGTGAAAATAGCCCATGCTGCAGAAGATAGGTTCTGTGTACTACGAGTAGCACCATCGGCCTAACCAACAAATGGTTCTGAAGATTCTGACATCTGCAGCAAATGCAAAGCGGATTACTAACCACATAAAAAATCTAAAAGACACACACTACACACACACATGCAATGAAAGCATATATACAGTGAGTTTTACTACACTCAACTAAGCATAGTAACGTTTGAGGTATAGCCCGTCTCGGGGCTGCGACAATGGAATCCTATCATGATCTACTAACTCGTAGGCACCTTTTGCCAAAACACACTTGAAAATATAAGGACCCATCCACATTGGTTCAAATTTTCCTGCTTCAAGTTTATCAACTTCTTGATCGTAAAGCAAGACCAGGTATCCTTCCGAGAAGATACAAGGCTTGACATTTCTGTCGTATTTCACCTTGATTCATTTCTTATGTGCTTCATTAGCCAATGCGGCATCATGACGGGTTTAATCCAGATGGATTAGTTCCAAGAAACGCGCTTCTTCTTCAGAAGTGTCGGGTAATAGGTCAATCGCGAGATTGAGAGATGAAATTTCACATTATATCGGTTAGATTGCTTCCAAACCATACACCAACTGAAAGGGTGTGAATCTAGTTGCATTTCTCATCGAGGTTTGATATGCCCACAAGTTAGAGTATAGGATTAAATGCCAGTTTCGTCTATGAACCCCTAACATTCTTTGCAACATCCGCTTCAGGACTTTGTTGGTGGCCTCAACTTGTCCATTCACTTGCGGGTAATAAGGGGTAGAACTATCATGTGAAATTCCTAACTTAGCAATCAACTCAGCCATCATGTGATTATGAAAATGTGACCCATGATCTATAACTATGGCTTGTGGTACACCAAACCAAGCAACCACATGGTTAAAAAGGAAAAGAATAGTCATTTCGCCACTGGTGTTTAATGTTGGCATCGCCTCAGCCCATTTGGTAAAATAGTCAACGATGACTATAATATACCCATGCCCCCCCCCCCCCCCGACCAAGGTGGGGTTACATGTCATGAATTCAATGCCCCATTTGTAAAATGGTCCAACAGCAACGACTGGATGCAATGGTGCAGGTGGTAACCTATTTTTGCGGTCATAGATCTGGCATACGTGACAGCTTATGACAACAATAATACAATCTTTGAATATAGTTGGCCAGCAGTAACCGGCATGGAGAATTCTCTATGCGGTAGCAGATTCAGATAAGTGTCCACCACAGGCACCTGAATGGAAATCATTTAAAGCTTTCTTGGCTTCCTCATGTGTGAGGCACCCCCGTAATATCGTATCGATACCACGACAGTAAAGAGTGTCGCCAATGATCAGATAATATTTGGCGTGGTACTGGATACATCGTTGTTGCAAGCGAGAGGTATTAGGCCGGAAAGTTTGGGTCTGAAGATAGATCAGTATATCTCCATACCATGGGTCATATGACAATATTAGAAACAGAGATTCATCCAAAATCGATGGTTCAGATGTTGAATCAATGGAGGTCGAGGGAAGGTCGCAAAGTAGCTCGGCAAAAACGAGAAATTTCTTTGATTTGGACTTGATGAATTCCATATCAAACTCCTACAAAATGACTATCCATTTTGAGTATTTTCCCCCCAGAAATTGATGTGATAGAATGTATGTCATAGGGTTGCAATTCGAAATGATGGTGGTCTTCCGGAGTAGGATGCAGTGGCGAAATCTCTGAACAGCTTGCACAGCTGCCAAAGCTAGTTTCTTGACATAAGAGTACTTACTTTCTATATCATTTATATTACGACTCAAATAATATATCGGATGTTCAATCCCATTTTCCTCTTGGAATAAAACCATGCCAATGGTTGTATTTGCAGCGATGAGATACAGGTAATAGTCATTTTGATAATTTGGAGAATACATTAATGATGCTCTAATCAAGGTATATTTAAGAGCATCAAAGGAAGCTTGTGCAACCTGATCCCAATGGAAGGGTATCCCCTTTTTCAAAAGACGTGTAAAACCTTCAGCCATTTCAGCGTAACTGGGAATGAACCTCCTCATAAAGTTAGCCTTCCCTTGGAGTCTTTATAACTATAAAAGATTTGAAGGTGGAGGCAAAACAAGAATTGCTTGAACCTTTAATGGATTGAGTCTAATTCCATCTCTAGACACTACGAATCCAAGAAATTGACCAAAACCAACTCAAAACACACATTTGTGAGGATTGAGTCGTATCTTGCAGTGTCAGCACCGTAAAAATATTGCTCTCAAATGTTGCAGGTGATCAGTCCACTTTCGTGAATAAGCAGGTAAATCATCAAGGTAAGGTTGAACAATGTGCTTGATGTCATGGAAGGCATAGTTCGTTGCCCTATGAAATGTAGCCCCTGTATTCTTCAAACCGAATGGGAGTTTCGTATATGAGAATGTGCCCCATGGACAAATAAAAGTAGTTTTAGATTGGTTTGGGCAGATATTGATTTGATTATAGCCAGAAAAACCATCCATAAATGAGAATATTTCGCATTCGACACATTCCTCAATAATCTGGTCAATAAAAGGAGTAGGATAATTGTCTTTTGGACATGCCTGATTTACATCCCTATAATCGACACACACTCGAATTGTCCCTTGTTTCTTCATGACAGGAACAATGTTGGAAACCCAGTCAGTAAGAGGTATAGGGTAAATGAAGCCAGCACGCAAAATATTTTCAACTTCTGCTTTAATGGAAGTGGCTTTCTTTGGATGAACAGGTTGAAGCTACTGTCGTATTGGTTTAACATTAGGATACATTTTGATTTCATATTCAACAATACTAGAGTCAATACCTGGCATCTCCTTGTATGACCATGCAAATATATCTCGAAATTCATGAAAGAGAGTACGGTAACTATCAAGTTTTGATGGAGAACAAGATTTTCCGACATGAATGTTTTCTACAACATTAGGTTTGGTCGAAATATTAATAGAAATTGTTTCTTCAATATTTGATAGGTTTTTCTCGGAATCTATTGTGTCTATGAAAACAGAATTCGAAAGGAAATCAACAACTGAAGGGTGGTTAAGTTCATTTGAATAATCTTCAATGTCATCTAGAAGATGGGAATGATGATGATAATATTCCCAAGGTTCTTCTCTTATTATCATCGATTGGACGATTCCCTCATCTGTAGAAAATATGCGTGAAAAGGGATCCAAAGAATTACCATATTCTAATGAACGGTCTACCCATATAATTGGTGAAAGTTGATTTGGGTTTGTCGCACAAGCCAGAAAAATTGATTTCTATGCAAGCTCAATGGGGCTTAGCGGCATAAATTTAGTATTACTATCAACTTCAGAGTCATTGGTAATCCTCCTTAAATCAGATGATGCAGAGGAAATCATGTTGCAAGTCTCTACTCTTGCCACTTCCGCCAAATCAGACGGTGACAGTAGCATAAAAGTACCCATTAGGGAAGGATATTTAAAGAGACTTACACCAACACTTTGAAGTGACAGCGGGGGTCCGTGTACCAACGAAATACTTCTTGTAGCCTGAGAACTAGATGCAAATAAGGCAAGCTGATCGATAACTGTGATTCCACCCTTATGAGGGAATATAATTGTATGAAAGTATGTGGAAACCACAGTAGCCATAGCATATAGCCATGGCCTTCCCAATGAAATGTTTAAGTCGAGGGGTTTGTCAACTACCTCAACTTCAACAGTAATTGTTTTTCCCCCTAGTTCAATTTGGAGGTTACTCAAAATCCCACAAGGCGTATACATTCGTCCGTCAAAAGCTTTTAATGTTGTTGGTGATCGTGACAATGACGGTGAACTAAGTGTTTTCTAGTATCTCATTGACATAATGCAAGTAGATGCCCCCTTATCAATAATAGTTCGATGAACATTCTTATTGAGAGCCTTTACTTGAATTAGGAAAGCTAATTGTGCTAGAAACTTTGGTGTATATCCTGCATGGTTAAAAACCACAAGATTGGAATCCATAGGGTCTATTCCACCAATTGTTGACAGTAAAGCCTGCTTCTGGGAGGGACAATTTTATAACACCTCAAGTGTCGACATAGCAAAAGGTGATTGAGCAAGATCTTCTACTATGTTATAATTCTAAGCTTCTCGAGCTTGAGGGCTAAATGTCGATTTATGCACAACTCCCTTTGGTGGTCTTATTGTCAATTCTGGCACAATAGGTGGTGGAATATTTTCAGATGAAGTCGAAGTCGAAGGATTAGGTTGATAAGTGGCCTGATTATTCGATGATGATGGTGGATTTCCATAATCTTTATTTCTTGTTGACACCAAAACTTTGTTTTGACGCTTTGTAATGGATAACATAAGTACTTGGGATGTGGAAAATATTCTGTCGCAACCAAATGTGTCTTCGGGTTCGGAAACGGATTAGTCAACACTGTATATGTGTTAGAAGTCTTTAGAAGCTTAGAGACTTCTGATCAGTGTGGACAAAATCTTTTAAAATGCTCATCATTACAGATTAGACATTGATAACGAGGTTTTCGTGCCAAAGTAGAGGAATCAGATGATTGCTCTTGAGGGGGATTATCTTGTTTTTTCTTGTTTTTCCATTTCTTCTTGCCTCCTAGTTGCTTTGGATTCTTCCCTTTGTTAGATGAGATGGAATTGACTTCGGAAGAAAGAGTGTTTTCTGATGCATTGGTAGTTTGATTGGAAATGGCAAGAGTTTTACCAGATGGTCTCCCTGTCGTTTGCGTGCTCGAAGAACCAATCACACCATCACCGTCATGAGAGTCCTTACTCGATTGTGGAGGAGGAGGAACAATGAAAGCTAGTTGGGGTGCATTCAGAATCTTGTTGTAGAGCGTGCCGAATTGTGTATAAATCAAATCCAAATATTGGGCACGAGAAATTACTTGCTCTTCTGTGACAACTCCACCTTTTGCCACATCCTTGATGATTGATGGCAACAAGGATTTTATGAACCACTCAGCCAAAAGATGATCAGGAACATATGTCTTAACCATTTGACGATGATGCTACCACTCATGAATATGATTTGATATATGAGTAGCAGTAGTATGTTTAAATTTGGTTAGGAGTTCTGTTCCAGTCTCGTATATGATAGGTAACTGGAAGTGGGTTAGAAATGTGGTGGCTAAAGTCGTAAAGTTGTCGAAAGAAGCTCGTGGTAACTCAATGTACCACTTCGCAGTTGGACCAGTAAGCGTTCTTTGGAAAAGACGGAGTCTAACCAAGTCATCATTTAAGGAGTTTGATGAACACCACAAATGAAAAGTCATGACATGATTTGATGGGTCTTCTCTAGGATTTCCATTGAATTTTGGAATGTCAGAAGGTAACTTATGTGGAATTACCAACCACCAAGGTGCATATAAGATTGGATCATTAGTGAGCCGGTTTAAATATGGTAATTCAAGAGTTTCTACGAATGGCAACTACCGATTCAAGTTAGGTGTAACATATCCAAGATATGATGGAATTTCTTGAGAAATAGGTCTTTGCATACCAACATAGGGCATCTACATTTGGTAACCTTGATAAGGTGGTTGTTGATAACCAGGTTGAATTTGCGATTGTCCATAACCAGCAAAGCCTTGTTGACCAAGACCTTGGTAAGCTTGATACTACCCAAACCCAGGTTGAGCTTGTTGGGTAGGTCCAAATTGGAGATGGAATTGTTGTAATTGAGGCTGTTGATATTGGGGCTGCCACAGTTTTTGAATCAACTATTGTTGTTGTTGGTACAACTGTTGTTGATTTAATTATTGTTGTTGCCCAGCAATGAAAGGTTGGCCAGGTTGTGAATAAACTATACCAGTGTAAGCCTGAGTCACTCTGGATAAAGGTATACTAACCTGAGGTTGTTGGACCCTAGGCACAAGTGGTTGTTGTATAATAGCTTGAGAAACTTGGACTTCTTGACCCGAAACCTGTGGTTGCGAGGTATAAGGACTAGTTTGTATAGGTTGAGATATACTTGTTTCAACTTGTGAATGTGGTACAATGGTAACAACAGGTGTAGTAAGAATAACTAACACAATTTTCATTGGTTATGTTGGGTACACAAGCCTTGGTTGAACTGGCATTGTTGGTTGCCATTGACAGACTCGAATTCTAGGCTGACCTGAATACTGCGGGATACTACCATATGATGGTCCTCTAGGATATGGAGGATAAGGTGAATAAGCATATTTATCTCCATATGGCAGAAATCTAGTATGTAATGGATACATAGCTCATTGTTGACTAGATTGCCCAGTTTAATATTGATATGCAGGATCAAATTGTTGAGTTCCCGTTAAAGAAGAACCAGGTAAAATTTTGGTTGAGGACTTGGGTGATGACCATGGTGTAGAAGCAATCCCTGAGTGGGTTCCAGATAAAGATTGGTAACCAACCAGGATGGACAATTCACCATATAGGTGTGACTCAGGTGTAGTAGAAAACATCGAAATGGTTGTGATAGAAGATGCTACCACATCTGCATCAAATGATACATTCTGGGATGTTGACGGTTGTTCAGCCATAGTTAACAGACCCAATAGATGTCCTAAAGAATCAATGGGTACTTGAAAAGAAGCGAGATCAAAAGGAGCAGTAAAATGAGGAGTATAAGGATAGGGATAAAGTCCGGTTCCAAAATGGAATGGGGTTCCATGTGTAGTGTCTTCTTCTAATTCTTCCTCGACAACAATTAAACCAGGTGGAAGAACTTCACCATCTGGTCTGTAATAAACTTCTGGTATTGATAAAGTGAAGTTTCAGTAGTTACTGATGTCTGAGGGTTTACTGGTTGATCGTCTTCTGCTAAAGTAAAAACTTCTAAATGTTCAAATTCAAAGTCCATATGTTCCGGTAAAAGAAAAACATTTTCAGAGAGAGGTTCCTGAACAACTTCAGGTTTAGAAGTAACTTCGGTTTGAACTGTGATAGGTTCTGGATTAACTTCTGGTTGAACTGATTCAAATTCAAAAGTGATTTCTTCTTGAGCAACTTCAAGTTGTGGATCAACTTGTTGTTGAACAACTTCGGTTACTGTTTCACTAATATCAATAATAATGTCCTCAGGTAATTGTGAAACTTCTTCTTCAAAAACGGATGTACCAGAAATAGTTGGAGTAAATGGAGTCTCAGTACTTATCGAAATGGATGATTTTGGTAATTAAGATGAATAACCAGGAGTTCTTGATGTACTTGACTCAATTAAACAAGATCGCTTTGACCGAATAGGTGTAGCTTCTGGTGGCAAAGGCGGTTTACTCACTATTCTTCATGAATGACGAGGTAAGGTTTGATGTTCCTCCATGATTGCTAATTAATTTTATTACAAAAAAGAAATAAACAAAAAGGGGTAAGCTAGGCAAAAGGTTTACCAAGCAACTGTGAACTATAGAATACCTCTTGGAGAACCAAGAAGTACAAGCAGGCAATCTCCCTGAATGTTGTGTTCGGTGTATCATAGTGTACAAGGTGGCCGAGTCGGTTACCTAAGGATGGATAACAACCTAGTGTTGTCCTCCCATATATACCCGAAAGTACGTGGAGGCCCAATCGGTATAAGCGTTGTCTAATGCAAAACTACACAATGGGAGCATTCCCGCATAATTTATGTACTGTAACACTGCCCTATATACTCGAAGGTATGTGGATGAGCTATGATATACTCACGTATGTGGAATGAGGTATCACACTCGGGATGATTACAGACAAGTTAGTGACAGCTGCTTTGTTTTAAGACGCCGAAACACATCTCTAGCCTAGAACCACTAAATGTTTGTCGTTAATGAAAATGCTCCATTAGGTAAATCATTGTTAATTTTAAGTCGATCTTGCTTAGGAATTTGCCTTTCAAGTTCACCACATGATGTATTCTGAAATTCATCAGAATTAAACTATCACGATAAGCATTCTTTCCATTCAATTTAACAATGAAAATCCTAGCTACTAGGGATAGAGCAATCATATTTCTTTTGATCAAAGAGAAAAGAGCACAATCTAATGCAATTTCCCTAAACTATTCCTATGATCACACACAAACTTTTTCAATGCAACATGCATGTATTTATTTTCAATTTCCTTAGTGTGAATGTGAACAAAAAGGAAACTAATGCACATACAATCAATCAATCTTTAACAAGAACGAAGACTTTGCGACAGTTCTGTTTCGAAGGAAAATAAGGCTTTTATGACATTTTCTTTCGAACAAAGATTAATCAACTATAATCTAACTTTGATTATGGATCAATAATGACAAAGAAAAAATTTAAGAAACATTAATCAATCAATTCAAAGTAGGGCTAGCAAAGGAGATAGAAACTTTTTTTTCTGAGACATGACATTCATTGATCAATCAATAAGCAAACAAACACAAGAAATTTGGCTAAAACTCATTCCAAAGGTGGGAAACTAACCCTAGGAGGATCAGCGCAGCCCTGAATGGGAGACAGTGTGATTTAGAGCACTTTCCCTAAGCCAAGGGTGCTCTGTAGCGCACTATGTCCCTCACAAGCCTGAGTTGGTGACAGTGAGCCATTTCAAAAGGAAATTTGACACAGTTTTGACCAAATTCAATGCAAAAGAACTGAAATACAATAAATGAACACAAGTAGGGCCTATATGAGTGTCCTAGGAGGTGGATAAGCTACTAGGAAGGATGATTTTCCCCAGTATGGTCGCCAATTTTTTTTGGATAATTTGGTATCTACGGATAAATACTAATTCCCTAGATAAGTAGCCATATCTAGAACAACAGTTTAAAGCACTTTCACCCTTTCCTATAAGCAATATATAAGACAAAGAAGATGAGAAGACCTACTTGTAGTTTTTCTTTCCTCTTGTCACCTTTGTATCAATCTTGTCTCTCCTTCCCGTACTTAACACGCTTGAGAAGTACCAATAAAAATAAATAGAAGACAAAGAACCGATCAAAGAAAAAGATCTATTGAATACAAATGAATGGGATCAGATACATTTCACACATATAAGAATCATATAACAATACAAACATATGGGAAAATGGTTCAAATACTTTATTAAATAGAAGAATGAATTACAACCATCATGTCTGACTCAAAGTCATTCCTCCAGCTTGGATCCCATCCACATCACATCAAAAGCATGACAAACTTGTAGCATAACAATACTTGTCTCAAAGTCAATTCTGATAGCAACATTATCTCCTTACAATTCAACATAGTCTGGCCCCTGATCACTTAGATGAGTGTTCAATTTATAGGAGGATGAAGGAGGTTATGTCATAAATGGGGGTATTGAATGGCCTTCCATACTTAGAATTAGCTCCATGGAGGAAGGGATGAGAGGATAGGATGCAACTTAACTCATTCCTCATCCATTTTTGAGCTCATAAGATTTGATAAGTGAGGGAAACTTCTAGATGACTCCAAGAGATAAGAATATTCACCAAAACCTATATGAATTTTGCTCAATCTCACCCAACACAGGTGAAAGAGGGCCTAAGTTCTCTGCAGAGCACCTTGGCATGGACTCAACTGCTTTGCAATGCACCCTTACGTGGGCCTACCTGTGTTGGTCCCTCTAGAGGTCATTTTAGGATGTCTTCAGGTCATGAAACTGTCTAGGAAGGAGGCACTCAAAAGGGTGACTTGTTTATGGAATGTAGCAACTGAAATTAGGGTTTGATGAGCCCTAAAACACTGATTTGGATGATGGGAGTGATGTGCCCAAATGGATCTGTAACACCAAGGTAGCAAGTTTACCTCCAACATGATTAAAGAACTGCTCATACATCACAAAATCAAGCATAGGACCTCCACATCCTATCATCCACAAGCTAATGGGCAAGTGGAGGTGGCCAACAAGGCACTGGAGGGCATCTTAATCAAGGTAATGAGCAACAACAAGAAGGATTAGGCAGAGAGACTAGTTGAGGCCACCTAGGCCTATAATACCACATGGAAGACCACCACTGGATTGACACCCTATGAGCTAGTCTATGGGAAAAAGGCCTTGTTTTCCATTGATTTTGAATATGACACATTGAGGATGGCAGCCCAACTAGATTTGGATCTTATTCATGCAAAGAAAGAGAGATTGTTCCAATTGAATGGCTTGTATGAATTCAGAATGCAGGTCCTCCTACATACAGAGATAGTTTAGCTTCAGAGGAATATCTAGCATGATAAACATATTAAGGAGAAGCAATTTTAGGAGGGCGATTGGGCATTGTTATATGATTCTAGGTATAAAGAATTCAAGGGAAAGCTAAGGACAAGATGGCTCAGACCTTATGTTGTGGAAATATGCCATGATAATGGTTTAGTGCAAATCAGAACTATAGATGAAGAAGCCATTCCGTTCCCTGTTAATGGGCACCGATTGAAAATGTAGAAGAGACCTTTATCAAAGCAAGAGTTCATTGACAATATCAATAAAACAGTGATGATGGTGGAGCAAGTTCCAGCTCCTCCCTCATCAAGTCATTGAAAATGAAAAAAAGAATAAGGACTCAGGTGAAAACCTCCATGAGGCGCTTGAGCCCCATCTTTGGGTTGAAAACCTCGTGAGGTGGCCCAATGATGAAAAAAATAGAAAAAAGAACAAGAAGATCCCTGGGTGAAAGCCTCCCTTGAGGCGCCTAGGGAAAACAGCTAGGGTGAAAACCGCTCTGAGGCAGCCTAGTTATTTTTCAAAAAAAAAAAGGAGAGAAAAAGATATAATTGTTATTTACAAGTGGGCTAGAAAGACAATCAAGGAGAAAAAAGAGGATCCAAAGGGAACCTTACCTCACACGTATTCATCTCCCCAACTCCTCACAATGCATCCCTCCATCATTTCTATCGTTTTTCTAGTCCATTTCTTCGCTTTATGTGAAGACTGTATTTTCTACAGGATCCACTGTATTCCTATAGGATCCCTTAAAAACCTATAGGATGATCCTATAGGAATTACAATGGCCCAGAAAAAATACAGGAAGAAATCTGAGGGCACATGGTAGGTTTGTTGGGTCCCTAAAATTCATCTTAGGCATGATATAACACCTCACCTCATCCACCATCATCATCCCTGCACTCACCATTCAAAACAAAAAAGATCAGTTTCAACAGTTTCTTCCAGTCATAGAAAGAAAAAAAAAGGAAAAATAGAGAGGAGTAAGAGCATTACCTGAGTGTCCTTTGCTCTACACACACTCCTACTCCCTCTTTCCATTCATTTCACCATCCTCACAGCCCCAGCCAGCAACATGATTAAAGAATTCTGAGGGAGAAGCAACTACAGGACATCCTGTAGGAAATTCTGTAGTAGCCTATCCCATAGAATTCCAATCAATAGCTACAGGTCTTCACTAGGATGATCTGGGAGCTCAACAGTAGCAGTAGCATCAGATCTTCAGTCACAGATACCTACAAAAGCCAAGAAACCATTAGTAGACAGCAAGAGGAAGAAGAATGGCATGCAGCAAATAAACAATGCAACACCTTTGATCTTCGAGAACTGTACCATGGCATCGAAACCACAGGTAAGTATCTCGCTCGCTCACTCATATGCATCATTTAATCATAATTTGTTAGGGTTACGAGATAGTTAGTTTATAAGTGAAAAGGTGGCCAGTTAACTCGGCCACCTTCGTTCAGTCAGCGCATGCAAAACCAGGTGTCCCCTCACACGTGGTTGCTGTCAACTCAAAAACAGAGGAGGAGTAGGACAAGAAGTGGTTAAACTACGGATCTACGAGGGAGGAGCTGAATACAAGGAGTGCAAAATGATGAGGTGGTAGTGGGGACCAATGGTCCAAAAATGGCAATGTACCTCTGCTACCAGCACACCACCTCACTCCGAAACACCATAAAGGGAAATAAAACATCGTTTGCATGCATTAGTGCATTCCACCTCCTCGAAACTCCCTCACTCAAGTCGCTCTCATAACTCTAGCCACCCACCGGAAGCAAGGATCCATCATTCTACACAGGAATTCCTATAGGAGCATGCATAGGAATTTGTATAGGATACATTCTACAGGATACACAGAGGCGGTCTACAGGATAGGCAGAAAAGAGTTCAAGAGGGGATATCCCGGGAATTGTCCACTGCCACTATTCTAAAGAGGTAGGCTCTAAAATTCCATCCCCATTTACAAACAAATGAACCCGAAATATTCTAAGATCTAGTGAATTTAGCAACTGTGAGAGGTGAATTTCATACATAGTCAACTCTGTTTTTCTCCTGCATAAAAAAAAATAGAAATAAAAATAAAAATGGCAACCCTCTCATTTTTTTCCTCAAGCTACACAAGCAAAATGACATGAGTTTTAAATAGGAGAGATCCACAAACACTGTGAGGATACAACAACACCCCCAGGTCCTTGAAATCTTTACAAGATACAACTGGATGGGGTTTTTCAAAAAATTCACAGGGTATGATGATGACGTGGCTCAAGAATTTTCTCATTCCCTCACTCCACACAGCAGAATCCATGCCACATTTTTATTTAGAGGCCTCAATATAGGTCTCACCTAAGAGCTCATCAGTAGGGTCACCACACTTCCCTTAGGAGTTCCATGGAGAAGAGAAGACAAAGGAGACAGTCAAGTGGAAAAAAGGAAATTCTTTTTAGAAGGTGAAGAACCCACTTAGGACAAAAATGGAGTAAGGGGGGACAGTCTGCCATACCCATGGAATGACGTAGGCTACCAACTCATCAAGTATATCTAATGTGAGGGTAGATATAGTGTTGTATATGGCTATCATTTCAAGACACTTGAAGAATTAATATTTGGGGTAGAAACACCAGTTCACCAAAGACTCAGCATACCCTATTTCTTGATGCAATCACTCATAGACTCTAGCAACAAAGTAAAGGAAGGGAATTCCCAACAATTGGCTCACCATGGGTTGATTAGGATCCTCATTGAGGATGCCCTCCAAAACCTCAGAATCCCTATAACATGGTCAATCTTCAGAGACTTGCCAGCAAAGGATGACATCAAAACCCTCACTTATGATGTTAGTCCTTCTGTCAGTGAGGAGGAGGCAAAACAGGAAGAAGAAGATACAGAGCTAGATAAGGATGAGATGGATGAAGAAGAAGATGAAACAGAGGAACATGATGAATCAGAAGAAGAAGAGGGAGAAGAGAAGGAGGATGATGATGAAACATAGGAGGAAACTAAGGAAGAAACTGATGGAGATGAGGAAGAACCACAAGGGGAAGAAAACAGGAAAAACAAAGAGGAAGAACTAAGGAAGAAACTGATGGAGATGAGGAAGAACCACAAGGGGAAGAAAATAGGAAAAACAAAGAGGAAGAATATTGGAAAAACAAAGAGGAAGAAGGCATTGAAATAGAAGGGAAAGAACAGAAGGAGGAGTCACCTAGGGTGTCTCTAGAGGCCATTGAGAGAGAGGCAGCAACTTCCCTCACTACTCTCAGCACCCCAGTCAAGAAAAAAGGAAAAATAAGGAGGCAAACCCCACTATATTTCAGAACAAGAAAGAGCACAAGAATCAAACAAGGGAAGCCACAAATATCAACAAAAATTCCTATTGATATTGAAGATTCCCATACACAAAGAGACAAAATGCCTTCCCCTAAGTCACCAATCACATATGTAAGGAGGCCTAATACTAAATCAACTTCCTCAAAGGGTAAGGCAATCCTACAAGATCCACAGCAAAACCTACAGGAAGAAAAAACAATCCGACATCATACTTTACTGAAACTATAGGAAGCACACAAATTGGAAAGAAAGGTAGGGGAGTAGAAAGAAACGAAAGAAGAAGACCGAGAGACAAATGAACCAAGCCCCAAACCTACCCTAGACTCCTATTACTGGTTTATTGGAGGCAGGGTAATACCTCAAAATTTTGCCATCCCATTGTTTTTCGAACTTGAGAACGAGAGGGCCAGAACTCACCGATGGATGACAATTGCCAAGTAAAAAGGGGTGGAAGACATTGGTCACATGGAAGAGAAGCTCAAAGAAATGGGAAAATACCTAAGTGGCTTAAGGGACAGAGAAGCAATAATGAGAGATCAACTTGAGAGGGAAAATGCATGGTTGAGGGGACAACTACAGGAAAGGGAGAACCAACTAGCATGTATGTCCAACCTCTCCTTGGAGGCCATCCAATGTAGGATGCCAGCTAAATCCTATGATCTTTACCTTAAAAAACAGTGGCTGCAGTTTTATATTAAAACACTAGCACAAAGGGGCACCATGCCATTTTAGGACTACAGGCAGTTTATTGATCTTTGTGATCAAAGTATACTAGAGGATAGGGCCAAAATGGCTGAGTTTTATTTGCACAACATGGCCCTCACAAACATGAATGTTTGGGACCCTAATGCCAAGCTAGGAGATCTACAATTAATGGGTTTTGCATTATGGATAAACCATGAGGAGTCAAGAGCTGCAAAGATGAAAAGAATATTGACCAGAGAGAAAAATGAACCTCTTTTCATCAGGGTTGAACAATCAAATCCCATGGCCCTAATCAGCACCCATAATTTGATTTCAAATGATCCTCAGCTGGCACCTAGATATCTTGTTTCCCAAGAGCTAGAAATTTCACATTTTGAGGATATGTTTAGACTGCTAGGAGATGATAGTATACACGTCTGCCTAAGGAGATGGAACACACTGCCACATAGCTTGAAGATAAAAGAATATCACTCCCCTCAAAGGTTGAGAGAAGCACTCAACAGGATGCCTACGTATAAGCAATCAATGCAAAGGTTGTAGGTCAATTGGATAGGCCTAAAACTCAATCCACCACTACTCCTAGGGATGTTAGAAGGGAGAAAAGAAGAAGAAGAAAAGAGGCAGTGGGAAGAGGTATAAAAGGAAGCAGGCTTCTATGAAAAAGTAGAAGAGACCACAACAGAGGCATGGAATGTCAGAGAGGCTACCAGAGCCATGAAGGACATGGACATTGACTAAGTTGCTCAGAGGATAAGCAACACTTTCAGTAGGGGGGTGATGATGAGCCTCATCATTTTGTAATTATATGGGCCTTAATTCACCTCCTAGCTTAGTAAAACCAACTTTTCTCAAAATATATTGCATACTTTTGATTATATTTTTTTTATGAGATGACTTAGAGTTGGATATTTTTCTTTGTGGTCTAATGTGCATTTAATGCAGGATTAAAGGATAAAAGCAAGGAATTTTGGCAAAGACCTTGGTCAAAACTTGAATGGGACAAGGGAGAGGAATTATAGGAGAAAAATCCTCCTCATATATTACCCCTCCATTCAAATATTCCTCCATCAGCTTGGAGTGGAAATAGCCAAATCATGAGGACTAGAAGGTAGCCAAGCAAATGAAAGACAAAGCACCAATTTATCTTGAGTTTGGGAGCTGAGGTTCCCTAATTTTAAGGAAGTCATTGGAGACTTCAGATGTATAAGTAGAGAGGCCATGACCTCAGTAGGATTCGTATTTTTTATTATAAAACTCTATTCTATTTTCGAGCTGCAGGACTTGTGACAATTTTTGATGTAATCCATTGTTTTGATAATAAGAATGAGTTTTAGTTTTGAGCCAACACTGAGTTAACTTAGAGGGATGAAGCTCTTGGGTTAGGGCCCAACCTTAGTAGCCAAGGCTCCTCTTTATTGTACATGTATGCTAGCATAGATTCATAGTTTAACTTTTCATTTGCTTATTAGTTGCATTTCCATTACAGTAGTGTAGATTAGATTGGTTGTATGTTAGTTTGCTTCTATTTGTGCCTTCTTTCAATTATCAGGTTAGCAAGGAGAAAAGGATCATCATAAGGTTGTCAATAGGTGTCTCGGCCTCACTTCCTCCCTCTGGGACCATGAATTGAGGAAGAAACCCTTCAGCAGCCCCAGAAACACAGATTTCTAGTTCTTGCATGAGCTTTGGAGTTTGTTATCTTCATTTAGCATTTGGTTCATTTCATTGTCATCTTTTCCCATTACTCTATTTCTGCAATAAGATCTCACTCATGCTTTCATTCCCTTCAGCACTTTCTTCATGCATAATATAGGCAATTTATTCATGCTTTCCTAGTTTATGAAGATGTATCTTTTTGCATAATACTTGGAAGACATACATGTTTTAAGAACAATAGGTACTTCAGGAGGAGATCTATACTTCATCACTAGCAACTACCTTCCACCTCATCCACCTTAGCCATCTCTTGTTCCAACATCACCCTCACTAGTTTTTTGTCATTTTTCATTGAAATCCGCTAGATACATTGAGCAAATCTAACCATATCTGATCTCGAATATTGACTCTTGAGTGTTCCTAGACCTTCTAACACCCCATCCCACTCATCACACACCTTTTCCAAGCTTCCCAACACCTCCAACACCTCACAATTAGCTCTCGGCCGTATCCTGTAGGTTTCCTGTAATTCCTACAGGATCATCCTGTAGGTTTCTAGTACATCCTGTAGGTTTTCCTGAAATGACCTTTCTTGAGGCTGAATTGATGAGGAACCTATAGGAAGTCACAAAAAGCCTCCTAGAACCCTTCCACACCATCCAACCACTCCATAAGCCTTTTAGCCATCCTCAATCACCTTCCATCCACCTATCACATCCACAAGAACAATTAATTTTCATACTTGATTTTACCTAAAAAACCAAAAAAGTGAAAACAGATTTAGTTTAGTTTTCTTACTTACACCTTACTATGGTTTGATGCTCTTTACTTCTATAGCTTAGATAGCAACATTAGGTTAGTGATGATTTAACAATTTTTCTTAGCACAATTGTTTAATTGGTTAATTAGGATATGGTGTGATTCAGAATTACATGTTGTTTTCTTCATTACTATAGTAGTGTAGCTCTCTTAGAATAGATTTTCTCTTCTTCCATCAAAGAATCAAGCTTCTTATGACTATATAGAAGTCTGGCTTGGAACCCCTGGGGTCTCTCGTCGGATGAACAGTGACAACAAGTAGGACCTTCACTTTTACTTGTGCATATAGCACTGTCACCTCCAAGTTTGTACGAACCTCTTGTTGATAAGTAAAGCCAGTAGCCCAGGAGTTGCAGTATCCTTGCTAAAATACTAGCATTCATCAAGAGGGAATGGTTATATTTGAATTCAAAAACCACTATAAATTACACGTGCCAACCCAACAGAGAACACTTTGCACCCTTAGAGTTTTTGAGTTGTGTTGTCTGTTGCTTATTAACCTCTTGTTATTTAAGGATTTGGTCGTGAGCCTTGCATTTTCCAATTTACCAGAGTTGAATCAGAAATTCATCCTTGACACCATGTTAGGACCAAGCCTTGTTGAGACTATGAGCACTAGGGAAGATGTTGCATCTGAAGGAGCTTCTCCAGAGGTGGTGAGTATGGAAGCTTCGGCTACTGTGCCTACGATGCCACAGTCACCTAGGACGAAGCTTACCCCTATTAGAGAAACCCAAAAGCCAAAGAAGGATAAGCAAAAGAATCCAATGTCAGTGCGCAAGTCACCGAGAAAACACTCTGCAACTCAAAAGTAGAATAAAGACAAGCAACCTGAGAGGGTTGTTGGTTTGGAGGCCGAGGAAGGATAGGGAACCGAGGATATAGATGTTGAGGGAATGGAGCCCATTTCAAAGTTTTCGTACTATATGCCTCTGCTAGGAGGGTTTATACCCATCACTCACATTCTCATCTATAGGATCGTGCACCTGCCACATGAGGGCTTGAATCCAACCAAGGAGTTTGGTAGAAAGGCAGGAGAAAAAGATTTGGCGGACAAGATGAAGAAGGAATTTTCACTTGTGAAAAAGCCATGCAGATATTCAATCATGTCTGTCAACGATCCCGTAGTGCATATTTCCACACAAATCCTGGAATGAAAGGTAATGAGGAAGTGTCGTGTGAATGAAGTTCCGGTGCCCGTGGTCTCTTAGTTGCACAATGCACGAAGGGTGTGCAGTTTAATTGGTCAAGGTAACTATGCAATGAATTCCTTGCAAATTTTCGTGAGGTCTAGGATGATACCAAGCCATTCTACTATGCGTGGTTGCTGCTCTCCATCATGTTGGTCACATGGGAGCTCTCATAGAATAACCAATTTCCTCCGTTGAAGGAAGGATTGCCGGAGACTGCGCAATTTTCCTCACTCTAGGCCATGAAGGACCCAGCGCGGGTCACAGAGACAAAGATCTTTTGGGTGCTGATGGAAATGAGTCTCCTCATGGCTGTCAATCGGCGACCAAGGTTGTCCCCAACCTTGTACGAGTAGTTGTTAGCATATTCCGCATTCAAAGCTGACTTCCACCGCGTCTACATTCGGGCGTGAAAGCACCCAAAGCAGAAGTGGTATGATTTACCATACTTGGTCACAGATCATGACATACGGGAGGTCATCAAGTGATGGCCAGAAGAATGGCACGCCCCATCAGCTTTGGATGCTGGAATAAGTGAGGGAACGGGCATCTCAGTTGAAAAGAAAAGGAAGGATTCAGTAAAGTAGGCTACGCAGAAATTGGCCACGCAACGGAAGAAGGAAGTCACAGAGAAGTCTCAAATGGAAAACGAGAGCGTTGCTAAGGAGCAGGCCGAGCAAGAGTAGCGTGAATCACAGAGAAGTGGTAAATCCCCTTCACCCACCACAGAGGAGGAAGAACAATCTGAACAGGGCGATAGAGGAGATGAGAGGCATAGCACCCCATTTCAGCTAAGGAAGCATGGATAAGAGCAGTGAGAGGGTCCTCGCAAGAATCAAAATTCAACCAAAACGTAGGTTGAACCCATGATCTTGACAAAGGGCAATATCGACGAGATCATCGATAAAGTACGAGATACTGCAACTGAACTGCTGTAACAATTTGAGCAACAGTACATGCAGACGTTGGGGAGCGTCCAGAAGGATCTACGTGAGTTGTAGATCCAAACTAGCAGGATACAGGTGGGCACATGTCAAGTGAGAACAGCACAAGTGAGCTTGGCACTGGGGACGAGTGAGATTGAAGAATTGGTCAGTACATTGGACCTTCACACAATTGTTGTACCGGAAGGGTCCCTATGCAAAAAATCGATCAATAACCACGTCATCTTAAGTATCCTTAAGTGTAGGTTTTAACCCTGTATAGAAATTACCCGCATACGAATTGTCAAACAAAAAAAAAACAAAGGTGATATCATAACACATAAAACAAATATACACAGAGATTTTCCCCTGGATCCCAAAACCGGGACTACTAGATTGATTTTTCATTACATATATATACATGCCGAAGAATCCATAAACCCTAATCCATTAACCTTGGATTAGAACATAACTGTAGTTCCCTTGACCAAATCTACATAATACCATGGACCAAAAACCATCGCGCCCAAAACCATGTGTGAAATCCATGCACAAAACCATAGGTAATATAGGGTCTGAAAAAAAAAAAAATCATGCAAGGGAGACCCTTGCATACCCCCTAATAGGGGGTATGACCCCCCCAATAGTTGTGAAAGAATATAACACAACCCAACATTAAGGACATTGCACTGAACATTGCAACACTCGCCAATGAATTTCTTCATGCACTGTAGGCAGGGGTGATGGAGGAATTGAGAGCTTGGGAGCAATGCAATCTTAATTTGATCAACGAATACAGGGTGAAAAATGAACAGATGTTCATTGAGAAAACGCGGGAATTAAAGGAAAAAGAAACAATGCGGACACATAGTTCTAGGTTGGCAGATGCGGTAGCAAAGGCATGTAGAACACTGTCTGAGTTGCACATCCCAGAGGACGCACAACTGGAAGCCAAGATCCGAAAATTAGCTGCAGGAGTGCGTGAGGTGAAGGTGGAATTTGGGTGATTTCAATTCGAACTCAATATGAATATCATGGAGCTGCAGCTCAAATTACAGCCTACGACTCCGCTTGAGGTTAGGGAGCAGCACAGAACCGCCATCAAGGAAGGGATGGCCACTTTGGATGCCATAGTTGCTGACTACATGGCCTTATTTGAACAGGCGATAGAGTTGGTCACAACCTTGGAGGAAGACCCAAACATGCAGATATTGAATACAAAGATTTGAGAGCTCCAGAAGCAATACGATGAGGTCAGGGCAACAATGCGCTCAATTGCTACAGCGCAACGCCTCACCAAGTTGCAAGATGGGAAGCAGCTCCTCACTCAGGTTGAAGCAGTTCAGAAGAAGGGGGTCATGCTTAAGGTCAGGTTAGGACCTTGGTGAGAAGAACTTTACCAAGTATCAACCAACATTTAGGAGAAGTTGATGGGCTTGCAACAAACACAACAAAAGGTGAAGCTGACCATGGAAGGACCAGCTATAGAGCAGCTCGTAGAAGAGGTCAAGCAGGAAGCTACACAGAGTGTTTTCGAGGTTGCAGTTGTGTAGGTGGAGCTGGGGGATCTTCACAGTAAGATCACCATGCCAGCTAAGTGAGTCAAGAGTGAGTCACGACCTTTGTGTTGGGGGCCTATTGGGATGGGGTCCCCTAGTCAATTTTGGGGTTAAAAACCCAAGTTTTGATGTAAATTGAGTAAAAATATGTAAAGTCTCCGCAATTTGTGGATGCAGAGAGAATAGTAAATTAGGAGTCAAAAGGGATTTTAACCCCTTGTCTATGGAAATTCGAGTTGGTTTTGAGATCCGATGTGTCTTAGAGAGTCTAAGGCAGAGATCTATGTCTATGATCGAGAGAAGAAATAAGGTAAATTAAGTAGCAGGTAGATAGAAGGGAAAAGGATCCACAAGTGAGTGCGCGTAGGCCTAGAGTAGAGTCTGCAGCTAAGTGTGCGAACCCCTGCAGTTGAGTGCACAGGGCAATTCGAGTCTGTAACCTCATATTGAAGATCAATAAAGAAGTATGTTGAAGAAATTCATGTGTTTATCTATTTACTTCTATTATTTATGTTTGTGATATATGCTTTGATGGAATAATGTCTTTATGAAATATTAATTTATTGATGTGCGACCCTATTGGATAAGTCTTATTAACTGTACGCAATGCTTGTTAAGTACTTTCGTGAATATTATAATACATTATGTTATGTTTATTGAGTACGTAAGTAGATCTACATGAACTCATATCTATGGTTATTTTATGGCATGAGTAAGTGGTTGATTCATCTATTAAGGGTCCGCAAAGACCTATCGTAGACCTTCGCAAAGGTCTAGAGGTCGTTTAAAGGAAGTTTCATTACTAAGCCCTAGGGGCTTATAGATCTGCGTGAAGGAAGATCTAGGTCAATAAAAGACATCACACTGATCTCTGGATGCGGAAACTTGGTTCCAACATCCCCCCATACTACTTCGAGTGAGACTTCAGCCTGTGCTACGCAGGCTAATGCTGAAAGGACCAATAGTGTAAGGTTTTGTTTGGCACAATTAACTTTGAACCTTGGTTAGGACCCAATAATTCAACACCGATGTTGGTGGCTTAGGAATGTCTTGATCAATGAATTCCTTGAGGCCATTATCCTCCAACCTGGCCTCCATCCTGTCCTTTTAGGCTATATAATTCAAGTTTCCTTCCAAGGCATACTCGAGCCGTAAACCTTAGAAATCCATATGTCGATCCTAAAGTATGTATTGTAAATTCAAATTTCACCTGTAACCCCAAACTCAAAACTTCAAAATATCCTCTAGTATATTGTCTTTAGCTCCGATACCATGTATATTTTCCTGTAGATTCACAACCTTTGTAATAAACTAAAACACAAGACAAGAATCTACTCTACTGTTTAAATAATGGAAACCAATAGATCAATGAAAATAATAATCAACAAGAGAAAGATAGTAAATGACACATAACACAATAATTTCTCTGGGGAAATCCACTGCTCAAAGCCCCGACTACCTATTGCATTAATAAAAAATATGAGTGATAATACAAAGCTTGTTCTCACTAGAACAATTCCTGCACAAGTATGATAAACTCTCTGCTTCACAAGCCTGCTATAGCCAACACTCAGCCAATTATGCTACCTACCAAGCCCCTTTTTCTTTGCATTGTTCGTATGAGGATTCTGCCATATTTAATTGGGAAATCCTTCCTCCATAACTGCGCAATCCAAAACTAGGTCCTCTTCTGATTACATGCATGATCTATACAACTCGGATCATTCTACAACTGATAGTACACTATCCATGCACTCTAGTCTCAACTGGGTCTTTCTCTTAACTGACATGCATGAGTTTCTCATGAGGGAATCTTCAGTTAGCTAGAGTAACCCTTGAGGATGCACCAGTGCACCAACTCACTACTAATCCTTTACTAGTTCAACAAACAGTTAGAACTAGTTTAACTGTCTATAACTTAGTCAAACTGAGTTATCTAATTACAGCTCAAATAAACTCATCTTGGACCCCTATAATTTAGGGAGAACATATACATGACTAGAGAAAGACTTACAACTCTAAATTCCTAAGCTAATTAAGTCAATTAAACTTAATTAACTATTTATGAGTTGCTATGAGAATATAATTCGATTTTAATTCTCAGTTTAATTCAAGAACAAATTAAACCGAGATTTCTTGTTGCCATTTCTCAACAGGTTGAGTACCTCCACCATATTTGATAGGTTCTCCAAACCCTACGACAACACAATCTATGTGCCAATTTGGAGAAATTCACTTTTGGCATGACCCAGGTTCAATATCTAGGGTACGTCATTGATGAGCAGGGTGTGCATCTAGACCCAGCCAAGACACAAGTCTTTCGAGATTGGCCAGCCCCAACCACTCTAACAAAGCTCAAAAACTTTCTGGGTCTTGCCAATTTCTACCGTAGATTCATGTTGGGGTTCTTTCATATCACTTGGCCTTTGAGTCAAGTCACTAAGGGAGCAAGGAAAGAAAATTTCTTCTGGTCTAAATCTCGACATAAGGCATTTTCTAAGTTGAAGCATCACCTCTGCTCTGCACTAGTGCTCACATTACCAGACCTGCAACAACCATTTGAGATCGAGACAAATGCCTCCCACACTATGCTATTGGTGCATTTTCTGCCCAACAGGGGCATCCTGTGGCATATCACGCCCAGACACATTCATACACAGACTGAAAGTATCCCACATATGACAAAGAGATATATTCCATTGTGTAGGCATGCCGAAAATGGAGGCATTAGATTATGGATAAGGAAACGATCATCCACACAAACCACTGACCCCTATAATTCATACTGACACAAGGGAAGTTGCAGAACGATCACCATCAGAAATGGTCCACATATCTGCAACAGTTCCATTTCAAAATTAAGTACAAGAAGGGTAACACCAACAATGTTGTAGACTTCCTCAACCGACCACCGGTCATGGTGTTGTCCACTGTGCTTAACTCTTACGGGAACGAGACTGCTGGGTGACAATATCTTTACAAGAGCGATCCAGAATTTGGGAACACATACCAAACGCTCCTGGAAGGAAAGCAAGTTCAAAATTTTCACCTCCATGATCCACTGCTATGCCACCTGGGAAACCTAGGTGTTCCTTCAAGTGAGCGTGCCAAGATGATTTGGGAGGCACACTACAGTTGGTTCACTGGACATTTCGGGGTAGAGAAAACAATGGAAATGTTGTAGAAGTATTTTTATTGGCCGAACCTTCAACGGGATGTTTGGAACTACATCAGATCCAACATTGTCTGCGCTATTTCTAAACTGACCATTAAGAAGCAAGGCCTATATACCCCTCTTCCTACTCCTAGTCAACCTTGGGAATCCATTTCCATGGATTACATGTTGAGCCTTCCTTCTACTAAGCATGTGAATGACTGTGTTTTCGTGGTCATCGACAAATTCTCTAAGATGACCATTCTGGCAGCTTGCAAGAAGCGTATCAAAGCATAAGGCACTGCTAAGCTCTTCTTTGAATGAGTGTGGGTTCATTTTTGGATCCCATATTCTATTATCTCAAATCGGGACAACAGGTTCCTAAATATATTTTGGTCAAGTATTTGGTCGATGTTGGATACCAAGCTCACTAATTCCACCACTTTCCACCCCCAAACTAATGGCCAAACAAAGGTCATCAATAGGATGATCATACACATTCTGCATATGTACAATTCAAAGCATCCACGCACATGGGATGAAATCCTCCCCTATGTCTAGCACAACTACAACAAAGCTCTTCGTAGCTCAACTGGCCAAAACCCCTTCCAGGTGGGGTTGGGATTCGAGCCACTATGTCCCATTGATGTGGCCATACTATTTGCAGATACTAAGGCATATTTGACTCATGTCCAGTCCGACGTTGACAGGGCTAACAACATAATTGAGGGAATTCAACACATCCACCAATAGTTCCAGGACATATTGGACAAAGCCAATGTTATATACAAGCAGGGCAATGATCAACATCAAGTGCCACACAAGTTCTAGGTGGGCGACTAAGCTTGGTTACATTTGCAGAAGGAGCGCCTCACTGGGCCCCACCGCAAGCTTCGCTAGCTTCATTCGCTTCGTTATGGGCCTTACACAATCACTAAGGTTGTAGGGGATAATTATTTCAAGCTCAACATTCCATCATTCCTTGGCCTGCATCCAGTGTTCAATGTGGACCGTCTTTGAAATTACTTTCCACCATTACTGGACACATCAAACATTACAGAACAACTCACACCAACAGAGTTAAACCCATACTGCATGGAACATGCTACAACTGATCAGATCATGGACACGCAAATCAAGAACACTTGCCAGTAGAATATCCAACTATATCGGATTGTCAAATCTTACCAACTCCTACACTAAGGCAAGTGGCTCACCAAAGACCAAATTCATCAAAAGTTTCCCTATCTCATGGAGGCACTCAATGTAATGGGGACCATTACTTCCTAAGGGTGGAGGACTAATCCAGGTGGATATTGGTGGCTACCCTCCTATTCCACTTGGCCCCCACCATTGTTTATTTTCAATTTCCTAAAGTGTAGCACAACTTACTATTTTTGGAAGTTTTTCGGGTCCTAAACTTCTGGAGCCATTTTGAGGGACTAAAAGATGTTTTTAGGGAAAGGAGAGAGACCAAAATAGTTCCACACTAATTTACCAAATTGTTTTTGGCCTCCTCTTCAAGATCTTCGAAATGAGGTATTATGATAACCAAACGGAGATCATATGCCAAAGTTACGACCCCGGGAAGTTGATGTACCAATTTACCCAAACGAGGACCACAATTTTGCCGCTTCATCTCCCAGGGTTAAGTTTTTGGATGTTTCGGGTTTTTCATTGTTTCTCAATAATAAATAATCCTTTGAGCCTCTTTGTAACATAGTTTAGGGGCATGTTTCTGCCACATCTCTTCTCAAAGATAATCTACCATCGCCCAAGCTAGTTTATTTCCAATATGTTTGTAAGTATATTTCAATATTTGATATTAATGAAATGAAGTGTTATTTCTTCTGCATCTTTGTATTTATGGCTATATCTATAATTTATTGCGTTTCCGTTTAAGTTCGGATCAATGACCATACTTGTGGAAGTGACATGTTGTATATGATTCTAGACCTCGCTTTGTGATTATTACTTTGGGAAATAAGTTGTACATGATATCGGAGGTAGCTCTTCCTACCACCATGTCTTTGATCACTGCAAAGCAATGCAATAAGACCATTTCCTAGACCAAGAAATTTGTTTTCATTATGATTCACCCTCATGGCAAGAAGAAGGTTGCGGCCACAACTTCCAGACAGGGCTCCTCCGCACAACAACAACAGATGGACAAGGTTGTGGAGGAGTACAGGGACATTTTCGCCTCACCTACAGGGGCATCCTGTAATGTCATGGAAAACACTCCATCAATCTAAGGACCAATTTATTTACACTATGTTCTAGAGAACGATGAGATCAAGAGGCATATTCATGAGTTGTTGTAGAAAGGGCACATCGGGCCAATCTCATCACCTTCTGGGAGCCCAATTGTATTGGTATAGAAGGACGAGATATGGAGACTCAGTATTGACTATCGGGCGCTGAACAAGATCACTATCCAAAATAGGTACCCAATCCCATAGATTAATGACCTTCTGGGCCATCTCAAGGGGGCCAAATATTTCAGAAAGCATGAATTGAAGTCCTATTATCACCAGCTACCTATCAAACCCTCTCATGTGTGGAAGACTACCTTCAAATCCAAGGAAGGCCTTTTCTAATGGTTGGTCATGCCTTTTAGGTTGACGAATGCCCCCACAACCTTCATGATATTGATGGATGGCATC
The DNA here is from genome assembly GCA_031772625.1 of Pinus tabuliformis. Lineage (NCBI taxonomy): Eukaryota > Viridiplantae > Streptophyta > Pinopsida > Pinales > Pinaceae > Pinus > Pinus tabuliformis. The sequence goes on along the minus strand of CM062816.1, from coordinate 1,759,350,544 downwards.
TTTTGATCCTTCACCAATGCATTCGTGGTGGTGTATTTATATGACATCTTGATCTTCAACCAGTTATAGGAAGAGTACCTCCACCATATTCGACAAGTCTTTCAAACCCTGCAACAACACAAGTTGTGTGTCAATTTGTAGAAATGAACTTTTGACATGACCCAGGTTTAATATCCGGGGTACATAATAGATGAGTGGGGTGTGCATGTGGACCTAGCCAAGATTCAAGTCATTCGGGATTGGTTAGACCCAACCACTCAAGCAGAGCTCCGCAACTTTCTGGGTCTTGTCAATTTCTACGGTAGGTTCATGTTTGGGTTCTCTCATATCATTTGGCCTTTAAGTCAAGTCACCAAGATTGGAGCGAAAGCAAAGTTTTTTTGGTCTGAAACCCAACAGAAGACATTTTCTGAGTTGAAGTATCGCCCCTGCTCTGCACAAGTGCTCACATTACCAGACCTGCAACAACCATTTGAGATTGAGAAAGAAGCCTCTGACTATGTTATTAGTGCATTTCTTACTCAATAGGGGCATCCAATGGCTTACCATTGTGAGACACTTTCAAACACAGTCCAAAAGTATCCCACTTACAACAAATAAATGTATTCCATCGTGCAGACCTACCGTCAGTGGAAGCATTACACTCTAGGGAAGGAAACATTCATCCAAACATACAACCGACCATTGCAGTTCATACAGACACAAGGGAAGTTGTAGAACAATTGCCATCAGAAATGGTCCACATACCTGAAACAGTTCCATTTGAACATTAAGTACAAGAAGGGAAGTACCAATAATATTGCAGACTGCCTCAATCGACCACCAGTCATGGCGTTGATCGCTATGCTTGACTCCTGTGGGAATGAGACTTCGGGATGGCCACATATTTACAAGAGTGATCCAAAATTCGAAAACACGTACCGAACACTCTTGGAAGGGAAGAAATTTCCAAATTTTCACATCCAGGAAATATACTAGCTCTACTATAAAAGGGTCAGGTGAACACTTGATCTTGTGTCACTTAAGTTAGTCCTTCTTAGGGGGATCGGGGAGGATATCCTAGAAACCCTAAACCTGCTATCAGGAAGGGACATCTACCAGCTACTCTATGAGGATATTAAGACCATTTTCAAGAACCACTCTAGGGCATCTAAAAAAGGGGCAGGGTTAGTCAAACAGTGGCCAACTCATCCTCTTCCAACACATCTATAAAAAGTGAAATTGGAAATATGTTGGAAGATTTTAAGAGTGAAATGCTACAAACCCTTTCCCTGCAGATGGAAACTATGCAAATAAAGAGGAAATAGGAGGAAGCAGAGAGAGAATTATCCATCTTCTGCCCTAGATGCACAAGGAGGCACCCTAGGAATGAAGTTCCATTAAACCTTATAGAAGTCTGCTTAGTGTGTGAAGAAAACCACTCCACAAACAAGTGCCCTTCTCTGCCTGGACTAAAAGTTGTGTATCAGGGAACTAAAGGGATGACTAGAAAACTCTGCTACATAAATCAAAGGAGGCCTCATGGGCCTTGACCATACCAGCAGGGCATGCAAGGGTCATCCTATGCATATTACAACCCTAACCAAAACACATCCATTCACTCTTGTGCCCCCCTACTCATCCCTCTTGGTCTACACCTTCTCGGTCGCCTTTTTCACCTTAGTACCATTCCCAGCTGACAAACTAGTCATTTCAGCCATATACTGCTCCACAACCTTAGTGGAATGCACCACCCAAGGGCTGGAGGCCCCCATACAACAATGCTCTAGCTTTATTGCCTTCACCTCCATATCAACCACTACTTTTACACCCTGCTTGACCCAGGTGGATATTGGTGGCCACCCACCTATTCCACTTGGACCCTTACCATTCTTTCTTTCAGTTTTTTAGTTTCCTTACTTGTAGCACAATTTACTATTTTTGGTAGTTGTTTGGGTCCTAAAATTCCAGAGCCATTTTGAGGCCCTAAACAATTTTTTTTGGCAAAATTTCTATAGTCATTACCAAAGAAATCATGTCAGCTGTTGTAGTCCTTAGAGATATCTTTCAAATGAGGTATCATACACGTCAAACGGAGATAATATGACCAAGTTATGACCCCAGTAAGTTGGTTTCCCAACTAACCCCAACAGGGCCCATAAACTCTTAGTGTTACATCTCCTCAGGTTAGTGTTTTGTTTGCTTAGGGTTTTGTCTTATTGTTCAATAATAAAATGGCCTTTGAGCCTCATTATAACTCAGTTCAGAGGCATGTAGACACCACATTTCTTCTCAGAGATAAGCTACCATCGCCCGAGCTATCTTATTTCCATTATGTTTGTAAGCATAGTTCACTATTTTTCTATTAATGAAATGAAGTGTTTTTCTGCTGCATCTATGTGTTTATGAGTATATTTGTAAGTTGTTGTGTTACTGTTTAAGTTTGGATTAGTGTTATCAAAGAGCTCTTCTCTTTCTCTGTTTTTCTTTGCATGTCCCCAACGAGGTCAAAGTATAAGGAGTTAGGGCTCGATCTGGTTGAACCATTGCAGGATCAACCTCGTAAAACCTGACAACCTTCCATGGCGGAAGAAAATAAAGATGAGGGGCAAGAGATTCTTTCAAAATATTGCTTGAAGAAGCCCTCAAGCGAAAGAGGGACCCGATGATGGATAACTTTGCCCAGATCCTTCGACGGCTACCCACGGGTATTGCATCTTCATCCAGCAGCCACTCTGGAGGTGCCACTCCTTTTAAGGTACAAGTTAACTTCGATATTCACATATTTGAAGACCTCATAGATGTAGATGTTGTAGATAAATGGTTAAATCTATTGGAAGGATATTTTTCAGTTAATGACTTTTCCAATCGGGGAAAGATTACATTTACACTTCTCAAAGCTTCCCCAGATGTGAAGGACTCGTGGGAAAGCTACTGTGAACAAAAGTATGAGAGTGAACCCTCATTGTTTTTCGCTGCACCCACTTGGAATTATTTTTGAGACATCATCAAGGAACAATATTACCCTATCAGGAGCTATGAAGATAAATACATAAAGTGGACCACACTACGACAGGGAAAGGACCAATATGGGTCGGAGTTCACAAATACTTTCCATACCCTTCGCACAAAGCTAGGTATCAAGGATATTGAGCGGAATTTGGTGCTCAAGTACTGCGTCTGTCTGGACAAGTACATCCAAGATGATATGGAGTGCCTAGACATTTCCTCGCTTGGCACGACGTATCGGTACGCTGTAAAGCTTGAGCCGAAGTTTAAACAAAAGAAGCAGGACTTTGGATCTCCAAATCCAAAGCAAGGAAAAGGCACCCCAAAACCACAGAACAAGGGACCAAGACAAGGCAGGGCTACCCAGGAAAACCTACTGAAGCCGCAAGTAAAGAACAATACCATGAAGACGAAGAAGGATATGGGACAATGGTGTGATTTCCATAAGAGCTCCACTCACAATACAAGTAAGTGTTGGGCCAAGCACTCACTGGCGACCGAGCTGAAGGCTTTCAAATCAGACGCAGGTTGTGACTCTGAATCAGAACCCGATAAGGGGGCTGAAAAAGGGAAGTAGATCATTGATGTGGATCCTAGTGCCCCCGTGGCCACCACAAATATCTAGAAATTGAACTTGAAGATCCAGAGGAGGGGAAATGCCTCTTCCACTCACAGATGTGGGTGAAGGGTTCTCTGTTGCAGTTCATTGTCAATAGTGGGAGCCAAAAGAACCTCATTTCAGGAAAATTCGTGAAGCGGCTGGGCCTAAAGAGTTTAACACATCCATAGTCATACACCATCGGGTGGCTTCACCGAGGATGATATCTTCGTGTCAGCCAGCAGTGTCGCCTTCCCTATAGCATCAAGCCCTTCATGGATGAGGTATTGTGTGACGTTGCTCCTCTTGAAGTTTATGATGTATTGTTAGGAGAACCATACCTGTGGAAGCAACATGTTGTATATGATTCTAGGCCTCGCTCTGTGATTATTACTTTGGCTAATAAGTTGTATAGGATACCGGAGGTAGCCCAGCCTACCACCATCTCTTTTATCACTGCAAAGCAATGTAGTAAGATCATTTCCTAGACCAGGAAATTCATTTTCCTTATGATTTTCCCCCAAGGCAAGAAGAAGGTTGTGGCCACAGCTTCCAGGCATGGCTCTTCTGCATAACAACAATAGATGGAAAAGGTCATGGAGGAGTACAGGGACATTTTCTCCTCACCCACAAGGGTACCTCTGCACTGTCAGGTCAAGCACTCCATCGATCTGACCTCGAGCATGCCGTTGTCCAATGGAATGATCTATCGATGCTTTGTTCTGGAGAACGATGAGATCAAGAGGCAGATTTAGGAACTACTATAGAAAGGGCACATCATGTCAAGCTCATCGCCCTATGGTAGCCCGATAGTATTGGTATAGAAAAAGGATGGGACCCGAAGGCTCTGTATTGAATATCGAGCGCTGAACAAGATCATTGTCTAGAATAGGTACCCAATCCTGCAGATTGATGACCTTATGGACTAGCTCAAGGGGGCCAAATATTTCAACAAGATTGATTTGAAATTAGGTTATCACCAGGTGCCTATCGAACCCTTCAATGTGTGCAAGACTACCTTCAAATCCAAGAAGGGCCTTTTTGAATGGTTGGTCATGCCATTTAGATTGACGAATGCCCCTGCAACCTTCATGAGACTGGTGGACGACATCTTGCGTCTGTTCACCAATGCATTCATTGTGGTGTATTTAGATGGCATCTTGATCTTCAACCAGAGTTGGGAAGAACACCTCCACCATATTCAATAGGTCCTTTAGACCCTTTGATAACACAAGTTGTGTGCTAACTTGGAGAAACATACCTTTGGCTTGACCCAGGTTCAATATCTGGGGTACATCATTGATGATTAGGGTGTACATGTGGAACCATCCAAGATACAATTCATTTGGGATTGGTCAGCCCCAACCACTCTAACAAAGTTCTGCAGCTTTTTGGGTCTTTCCAATTCTAAAGTAGGTTCATGTTGGGGTTCTCTCATATCGCTTGACCTTTAATTCAAGTCACCAAGGGTAGATCGAAAGCCAAGTTCTTTTGGTTGGAAACCCAACAGCTGGTGTTCTCCGAGTTGAAGAATCGCCTTTGTTCTGCGTCAGTGCTCACATTACCAGACCCGCAACAACCATTTGAGATTGAGATAGATGACTCCAAATATGCTATTGGCACAGTTCTTACTCAACATGGGCATCCAATGGCTTACCACAGTGAGACACTTTCAAACACAGTCCGAAATTACCCCACTTATGAAAAAGCAATGTACTCCATTGTGCAGGCCTACCGTCAATGGAAGAATTACATTTGGGGGAAGGAAATGGTCATCTACATAAATCGTCAGCCTCTACAGTTCATACAGACACAAGGGAAGTTGCAGAACGATCGTCATCAGAAATGGTCCACCTATCTACAACAATTCCATTTGAACATTAATTATAAGAAGGAAAACACCAATAATTTCACTGATTGCCTCAACCGACCACCGATCATGGTGCTAATCACTGTGCTAAACTCCTATGGGCACAAGACATCAGGGTGGCTACACCTTTACAAGAGCGATCCATAATTTGGCAGCATATACCAGACACTCTTGGAAGGGAAGAAAGTTCCAAACTTTCACCTTTAGGATGCACTTTTATGCCACTTGGGACACATAGGCCCTTCAAGTGAGCGTGCCAAGATGATTTGGGAGGCGCACTATAGTCGGGTCACTAGACATTTCAGAGTAGAGAAAACCATGGTGGTATTGCAGAAGTATTTCTATTGGTCGAAACTTCATTAGGATGTTGGGAAGTACATTAGATCTTGCACCACCTACGTCATTGCCAAACCAACCATCAAGAAGCAAGGCCTGTATACTCCTCTACCTACTCCTAGTTGGCCTTGGGAATATATCTCCATGGATTATATGTTGGGCCTTCCTTCTACTAAGCACGACAATGATTGCGTTTTCGTGGTCGTCAAAAAATTCTCTAAGATGGCCATCATGGCAGCCTGCAAGAAGAGTATCACAGTAGAGGCCACTGCTAAGCTCTTCTTTGAGCGAGTGTGGGTACACTTTGGGATCCCACAGTCCATTATCTCAGATCGGGACAACAGATTCTTGAGTGAATTTTGGTCAAGTCTCTGGTCGATGCTGGATACAAAACTCACTAAGTCCACGACTTTCCATCCCCAAACTGATGGGCAAACAAAGGTTGTCAACAGGATGATCGTACACATTCTACGCATGTACAACTCGAAGCATCCACGCACATGGGATGAAAGTCTCCCCTATGTCCAACACAACTACAATAGAGCTCTCCATAGCTCAACAGGCCATATCCCCTTTAAGGTAGGGTTGGGATTTCAGTCATTATGCCCCATTGATGTGGCCATACCATTTGCAGCCACTCAGGTAGGTTCAAATCTCATGTAGTCCAAAGTTGAAAGGGCTAACAGCTTCATTGAGCACATTCAACACATCTGCCAACATGTCCATGATATATTGGATAGATCCAATGCTAAGTACAAGCAACGCCATGATCAGCATCGAGTGTTGCACAAATTCCAAGTGGGCGACAAAGTTTGGCTACATTTGTAGAAGGAGAGCCTTACTGGACCCCACTGCAAGCTTCACCGCTCTAATATGGGACATACACTATCACCAAGGCCATCAAGGACAATGCCTTCGAGCTTAGCATCCCACCATTCCTTGGTCTACACCCAATGTTCAATGTAGATTGCCTTTGGTCATACTTTCCACCATTGTTGGACACATCTGACATTGCAGAACAACTCACACCAACAGAGCTCAACCCGGACTGCATGGAATAGGCTACAACTGATCAAGTCATGGACACAGATATCAAGAACACTCGGCCATAGAGGATACAACTATATCGAGTTGTCAAAGTAGGCCAACTCCTTCACCAAGGCAAATGGCTCACCAGGGACCAAGTTCAGTAGAAGTTTCCTCATCTCATGGAGGAACTCAACGTAATGGGGACCATTTCTTCCTAAGGGTGGAGGATTGATCCAGTTGGATATTGGTGGCCACCCACCTATTCCACTTGGACCCTCACCATTATTTCTTTCAATTTTTCAGTTTCCTTGCTTGTAACACAGTTTACTATTTTTGGTAGTTTTTCAGGTCTTAAACTTCCAGAGTCGTTTTGAGGCCCTAAACATCATGGAAAAATTCCTCTGGTGATTACATAAGTAATCGCGTTGAAAGTTGTATTCCTTGGAGATATCTTTCCAACGAGGTATCATATGTGTCAAATAGAGATAATATGACCAAGTTATGACCCCGGGAAGTTGGCTACCCAACTAACCTCGACAAGGCCCATAAACTCTTGGTGTTACATCTCCTTAGGTTAGGGTTTTGGTTGTTTATGGTTTTCTCTTATTGTTCAATAATAAAAATTCCCTTGAGCCCCATTGTAACTCAGTTCAAAGGCATGTAGTCGCCACATCTCTTCTCAGAGATAAGCTACCATTGCTCGAGCTATCTTATTTCCATTATTTTTGTATGCATAGTTAAGTATTTTCCTATTAATGAAATGACGTGTTTTTATGTTGCGTCTTTGTGTTTATGAGTATATCTATAAGTTGTTACGTTCTTGTTTAAGTTTGGATCACTACTCCACCTAAACAAACTCAGATGCATGGCCAACTAAACTTGAACCTGAACAACAGACAGGCACATCAGGTCTATAGTGGAGAGACATCCTACCCTGCTTATGTTGTGGAAATTCAAGAAATCAACCTTAGGTCTGGGAGAGTGCTCCCAGATAACCATCCTCCATCTCCACCTAGGAAGAGTGATGAGGAAAGAGAGGAAAGTATGCCTAGAGTGAATCCACCACCCTTTCTTGAAAGATTAACTCATCTAGTCCAGCATACCCTAAAAGAGAATGATCTTCTGGGTGAATTGAAAAATCTATGTGTCAAAATCCCACTTCTCCAAGCTATTAAATATGTACCTATTTACAAAAATATTATTAAAGAGAAGTGTTTCAAACATCTCGGGAGTCGAAAAAGAGACACCCCTACCATTAATGTCATTGGACAACTGTCCAACTTAATGCTGGGGCAAGTAATTTTCCCAAATTATTTAGACCTTGGGAGACCTATAGTAGATGTACACATCAACGACACCATTGTCCCCCATACCTTGATTGATCTTGGGGCTACTATTAATGTAATGACTAAGGACAACATGCTCAAGCTGAATCTCCAGGGTTCATTAAGAAAGACCACGACAGTCTTGCAGCTTGCAGATCGATCCACAGTGGCCCCTGAGGGGATTGTTGAGGATGTGATGGTCTCCATTGACTCCTGGGAGTACCATTCAAAATTCTTAGTTCTCCAGCCTAAGACCAAATTTAATGGTAAGCCTCTCATACTTGGGAGGCCTTGGTTAGCCAATGTCGATGCCTACATAAGTTGCAGGGCTGGAAACATGACTATAAAAAATGGGAATCTATCCAAGAAGTTGGTCCTATACCCTCCTACTCATCCATCTTTAGAACATGACTTACCTTTATGGTTAGAAGAGGAGGAAGAATATGAAGTTTACTCCTCCAAACTCTATACCCTAGAAACTACCATAGGAGGAGGACAGCATGACAAAGATGATTTGAATGAACACATCCTCTAAAATACAACTCCCAACACCATGTCTCTGGAGGAAGTAGTGAAGGAAACCAAGAACAACCATGGAATTGATATATGCTTAGCTGACTCAAACCCTACTCGTGTCAAGACAATAGAATTTGGCCCTGAAATAACACTGAAAATCAACCCCTATCTCTCTGTACACCAAGAAGAAGAGTTATGTACTACGCTAAGAGGGCATTTGGATTCCTTTGCTTGGAATTACAAAGAAACGAAGGGAGTGCACCCCTTCGTGTGTACTCACCACATTTACATCAAAGAAGGTTGCAAACCAGTCCGACAACCCCAAAGGAGAATGAATCCATCTCTCGAGGATATAGTCAAAGAAGGGTTGCGAAAGCTGCTGGATGCAGGATTCATTTACCCTATCTCGGGCAGTCAGTCAATGTCTCCTTTGGTATTGGTTCCAAAGAAAAATAGAAAGTGGAGGATTTGTGTTGATTACAGAGAGTTAAACAAAGCAACAAAGAAGGACCATTTTCCTCTACCTTTCATTGACCAAGTGTTAGATGGCCTGGCAAGGAAAAAGTTTTTCTCTTTCTTAGATGGGTTCAATGAGTACAATCAAATCCAGATTAGCCCAGAGGACCAAGATAAAACCACCTTCACCTGTCCTTGGGGTACTTTCACTTATAGGGTCCTTCCTTTTGGTCTATGTAATGCCCCTGCCACTTTCTAGAGGGTAGTCCTGAGTATCTTTGCAAAGCTAGTCCATGATGCAGTAGAAATTTATATGGATGACTTCACACCCTATGGGTGTGATTTCTAGGAGGCTCTCTCTAACCTGGGTAAGGTGCTGAATAACTTCATTGAAATGAACTTATCCCTTAGTCTTGAAAAATGTGAGTTCTTGATGACTACAGGGACTTTTCTAGGTCACTTAATATCCCAGGAAGGACTGTAGGTAGACCCAAATAAGATATCCATCATCAAATGGGTCCTAACTCGCAAAAACAGAGGGATGTTATAATTTTTTTAGGTTTAGCCAGATACTGTAAGATATTTATAAAATATTTCAGCAAGTTAGAAATATTTCAAGAAGCCTTGGACACCCTAAAGGAAAATTTGAATACTGCACCTATTCTCCGAGGCCTAAATTGGGCTCCTCCTTTTCATATCCGTGCCGATGCCTCTCACAAATCTATAAGAGCAGCTCTAGGCCAGATAGATGATAAGCTACCTTATGCCATTTAATTCATCAGTAAGAATTTATCGAAAGTCGAGCTAAACTACATAGTGAGTGAAAAAGAGCTCCTAGTTCTTGTGCATTCATTGAATAAATTTAGGCATTACATTACTAGTTACCAAACATTTGTACATACTGAACATGCTGCAATTAAATACTTGATGAATAAACCTAATGTAAATGCCCAGATTATTAGATGGTTACTTTTATTGAAACAATTTGATTTAACTATTATTGATAAGCCTGGCAAGGAGAATGTTGTTGCATATTTTTAATCTAGATTGACTTTTCCTATAGGGGAGGAAGGAATGGTTGATGATCAATTACCAGATGAAAATTTATTCGCCATTTCATTTCTTTCTCCATGGTTTGCTGACATAGAAAACTATTTGGTGTCTACACAGTTTCCACCAAATTTGTCCTCTAGTGGGTGCCAGTATTGCAGCAAGAATGTTGCAACTCCTGGGCTACCAACTTTACTTTTATCAACCCGGTAGTTCGTAACAAACTTGGAAGTGTCGGTGCTATATGCACAAGTACCAGTTCTCACTATAGGTTGTCACTTGGTTAGTCGACACGAGATCACTAGGAGCTCAAGCCAACTTCTATAGATTTTAGAAGAAGCTTCATGTGTGATGAAAGGAAAGAAAGATTACTTTATAGATGTTATTCTGATTGCAGAAAGGAGAAAGACTGGAATGTAAAGCAAAACCTAGTAAACCCTAATTAATAAGCTAATTCTACTTTTTCCAAAAACACTTATGAAACCCATGAAAGAAATGCCATTACCTACTCAAGGAAGTAAAAAACGTCTAACCATGCTATTTCTGGAAGTAAATAAGCAAAAAACATATTTTTGGATTTTTATGTGTTTTTATGTGAATTTAACATGCATCTAATTTATTGTGTGTGAGTGTGGCAGTGAATAGGTGGCGTTAGAGGGCAGTTTTGGAGCTTGGGAAGATGTAGAATGGTGTGGATGGGTCCTAGGAGGGCTTAGGTGGCCTTCTGGAGGCTTTTCCCACACTTGGCCTTCAAAAGAAAGCCTACAGGAAAAACTACAGGAGGACACAGGAAAACTACAGGAGGAAAACAGGAAACTATAGGAGGTCTACAGGAGGAGGTCGAGAGAAATTTTCACTTTTTTGAGGGTGTGAGAGTGGGTGGAAAAGGTGGATTAAGGTTGGAATGAGGTGTTAGAGCACCTAAGGTCTACCATGAATCACCAGGAGAGAGAAAGATGATTGGGTTTGCTCAAGGAGAGAGGAAGAAGTTCTATGAAAAATGAAGGAAACTAAGGCAAAATTGAGGTGAGGTTTTGGAGACCTATAGGGCACGGATCAAATGGAGGGTGTGGTTGCTGGTAAGCTGGCCTACTGTGAGAAGAGATCTGTTTCATAGAAAGTGACAGTCAACCAAGAAAATCAAGCATCTAATGAAATGAGTGCATCATAGGAAAACTAGAGTTCTACATTAAAATGGCCTAAACTATGATGTATAGAAGGAAATGATGGGAAATGTTGTAAGAAAGGAAAGAATGCAAAAGGAATATTTCAAATAAGGAAGTGAATATGATAAAGAAGATCTAAAGAAAAGAAAAATTGGACTATCAACCTACTAGAGAGCTGCAAACATTAGAAGTCCTAGGAATGAGGAAAAACTGTGTTTTTGGGGCAGCAAGAGAGTCTTTGCCTCAAATCATGGTCCCAGAGGAGGAAGAGAGGCCAAATCACTGTTGCTAGCCTTTTGAATCTTCTCTGATCACTACTAAACCTGCTACAGAAAGCACAAATGGAAGCACGCTACTAAATCATTAAAAGCAACCTATTCTTAACCATAAGAGAAATACATCTAACAACAAACTAATCTACAAACTGAATTAAAACATACAAATACAAATAAAGAGAAGCTTGGCTGCTTGGATTGGGCCCTAACCTAAGAGCTTCAGCCCTCTAAGGTAACTCAGTGCTAGCTTAAAAAGGATTCCATCTTCATTATCAAAAAATAGCAAGATTACATAAAATTGTCATAAAATAGTAAGCTCGAAATTTGAGCAGAGTTTACACAAGAAAAAAAAGTCAACCCTGGTGAGGCCCTAGGCCTCTCTACTTATACATCTGAAACTACCAATATCTTCCTTAAAATCAAGGAGGCTTGGCTCCCAAAACTCGAGATAATTATCAATCATCTTCCACTTGCTCGGTTGCCTTCTAGTGCATGATTCAGCTGCTTGTACTCTGATCCGAATGAAATGGAATTCAAAGTGAGGAGCAATAAATGAGGGGGATTCCCTCGTATAAGTCCTCTCCTCTGTCTACTTCGAGTTATTTATGTAGTTTGACCACTAGATCCTTGACTTTGACCTTGAAATCCATCAATAATCTGCATTAAATATATGTTAGACCACATGGCATAATAACTAACTCAACTCACCCTATAAGCATAAATATAATTAGAAAATCATACAATAAGTTAAGAGAATGGTTGATTTGACTAGGTTAGGAGGTAAAATGAGCCCATATAATTACCCATTTATGAGGCTCATCATCCTCCAAGGAAAATAGGATGATCATAAGAAAGAGCACCCCATTCACTTGGATTGGGGGCAATCTCTTCAAGCTAGGTCCAGATCAAATTCTAAGAATATGTGTCAGGGAGGAGGAATTCTTAGACATCCTTCTGGCTTGTCATGATGGACCTTGTGGAGGTCATTTTCTAGCCAAAAGAACATCATTCAATGTATTACAAGTTGGTTATTACTGGCCCACGCTTCACCAAGATGTGAGGAGGTATACCAGCTAGTGTGATCCGTGCCAAAGGATGGGGAAACCTCCCCAGGGATGAGATGCCTCTACAACCTCAAGTGAATTTTGAGCCATTTGACAAGTGGGGCATGGATTTCATCGGGCCCATTGACCCTCCATCCAAACAGAAGCAATACATCATTGTGTGCACTGACTACTTAACCAAATGGGTTGAAGCCAAAGCCATAAAAGTAGCAACAAAAGAAAAAGTGGTTGAATTCTTAAGGGAGAATGTGTTTTATAAGTTTGGGTACCCTAGAGAATTGGTCACTGATCAAGGCAATCAATTTAAATCTCACATGATTGAAAATTTGTTAAGCCAACACAAGATCAAATATAGAACATCCACCCCTTACCACCCACAAGCTAATGGGCAAGTGGAAGTAACCAAATGAGCATTGGAAGGCATTCTGAAGAAGGTGATTAGCAGCAACAGAAAGGATTGGGCAGACATATTAGTTGAGGCCACCTGGACCTACAATACCACTTGGAAGACCACCACTAGCTTCACTCCATATGAGCTGTTCTATGGGAAGAAAGCCTTGTTGTCCATTGAATTTGAATACAACACCTTAAGGATGGTAGCACAACTGGATCTATATATCACCAGGGCACAACAAGAAAGATTTCTCTAGTTGAATGGGTTAGATGAATTTAGGATGCAGGCCCTCCTACACACAGAGGTGACTCGAGTTCAAAGGAAAATCTGGCATGACAATAATATAAAAGACAAACAGTTTCAAGAAGGTGATTCAACTTTGCTGTATGATTCCCAGTACAAGGATTTTAAAGGAAAGTTAAGGACTATATGGTTAGGGCCTTATGTAATAGAAAAGTGGCATGATAATGGTGCTGTGAAGATAAGAACCATTGATGCAAAGGCTATCCCTTTGCTTGTAAATGGGTATAGATTAAAAATCTACTAGAAGACCTTATCAAAGTAGGAATTCATCAATAGCATCAGCAAGACAATGATGGTGGTAGAGTAAGTCTCAGCTTCCACCCCACCAAGTCCCTGAAGAAAAAAGAAAAAAGAAAAAATAAAGAAGAAGAAGAAAAAATAAAGAGACTCAGGTGAAAACCTCCATGAGGAACCTGAGTCCCACTGTTGGGTTGAAAATCTCTTGGGGCGGCCCGAGAGTGTTTAAAAAAAAAGGGATAAAAATAAAAAGATCTATGGGTGAAAACCTCTTTTGAGGCACCCAAGGTAGGAAACTAGGATGAAAAACTCGGGGGCAGACTAGTTTTTTTTCAAAAATAAAAGGATACAAAAGATGACAATTCTGTTTTGCAAGTTTACAAGAGGAGGATAAGCATAGCATGAGGAGGAAAACAGGACCTAGTCTTCAATCTATAAACCACTCCAGCTCATTTCACACAAATTTTGTGTTTTCTAGAGGATTCCCTATAATCTTACAAGAGTTTCCTGTAGAAATGACAGGAGATCTTGAAAACCACAAGAAGAGCAGTCCAAGAGAAAAGTGATGACATAATCCTGTGTCTGAATGAAAAAACCATTTACCTCACCACACCATAACCAATACCTTGCATCACCATGTCGCCCCTGTATCCAACAGAGAAATCAGTTCAAAAAAAATTAAATTACAAAAAGGAAAAGAAGAAGAAAAAAATAGACAGAAAAGAAGGAAAGATGAGGCATACCCAAAGGAAGCATCCCTCACCTACCATTTCATACCCCCCTTCTCCACTCATTTCAACACCCCTTCTACTTCAGAGATGAGAAAAATGTGAAAGTTTAAGTGAGAGGCAACTACAGGACATCTTGTAGACATCCTGTAGTAGCCTATCCCACAAAAGAAACCACAGAGACTGCATCCATCTTCAACACAGGGACTACAAGGATGAGGAAGCTCCTCCAGATCTCAGCAGCAGCAAGAAGATCACTAGCAACAAGGTCTTGCACCTACACATCAAAAGGAACAAAGAATGAAAAGAGGAAATACACAATGAAAATATGCAGATTGAAAAGCATAACAAAGTGGCACCACTCTCCAGAATGCATCATCAATGAAGCAAAATACCCACAAGTATGTCATCTTACTAATTCTCTCTCATAAGTACAATATGATCAAAACTGTAGGAATAATGCAAGAGTTGAATTTATAAGTAAAGGTGGTCAGTTAACTTGGCCACCTTCATCCAGTCAATGAGAAGAAAAGAGTTAGACCACTCCACACGTGGCAAAGGTAAAATCAAAGGAAAAATGGAATGAATCCAAAAATGGTTAAGTTACGGAGGATAGGAGTGGGAGATGATTACGAGGTAAGGTGAAATGATGGACTGATAGTGGGACCAACGGTCCAAAAGAAGGTGCTCATACTCAGCCAACCAGCACACCACCCCACATGATCATCCATAAATAGAAATAAAACATTGATTCCCATACGAAGAAAGCAAAGGCAACTTCGAGGATTCATCAAACGAAGAGGTTGCTCTCGGCATTCCTGAAATAGCACCTACAAGAAATAGTCAGCATCTACAGCAAGTAGGAAACCTACAGGAAGCCTACAAGATACAGAGAGATCAACCTATAGAGCTATCAGTGAACACTAAGGGAATTCAAATCAAGGGTTATCCTCACCAGCAAAGTGAGGTAGGAGCCATACCTTCCATATTTTGCATTTAAATAAATAAATAAAATATATATATATATATATATATATATATATATATATATATATATATCTATATATATATATATATATATATATATATATATATATATATATAGATATATATATATATATATATAGATATATATCCTCAATTCAGTTAGGAATTTGTAGTGCATCTCAAGATAGAAAATTTTATTACATGTCACTAAAAGTTAAATTCCAAAACTTCCTCACCTACTAGAAGTCTTGAACTATATCCACACAAGCCTCAAGAATTACCAGGAAAAGATGACAGGAGGTTTCAACAAGAGAGAACCCACCAACACAGCAAGGATCCACCAACATCCTCCTATGGTGGAAATTTTTACAAGGCATCAATGGATGGGGTTCTTTGAGAGGATGAGAGGATATGATGATGATGTGGCTAGAGAATTTTCCCTCTCACTCATACCCCTCACTAGGACCAGTGCCACTACTGTGGTGAAGGGTTTATCAATAGCAATTACCCCTGAGGTTATAAGCAGAATCACTACACTCCCCCTAGGGTTACCATGGAGAAAAGAAGACAAGACTAACAATACCCTTGCAAAGAAAAGCTTCTTTTTTGAAGGAGAAGAGATAATAGAGGACAAAATTGGGTTTATAAGGGAGAGCATTCCATACCCTTTGAATTAAGTCAGTTACCACCTCATCAAATATATTTCATGTGAAGGGAGATATAGTGTAGTGTATGGATACCACTTCAGACTCCTCCAAGAACTGAGATTTGGAGAGAACACACCTCCTCATAACAAATTGAGTATACCCTATTTTCTTCTACAATCCATGATAGACATGAGCATCAAGGTATAAGAGGGAAAACATCGGAAACTAGCCCATCATGGGTTGATCAAATTCATCCTTGAAGATGCTCTACAAAACTTAAGATTCCATGTTGCATGGACAACATTTGCAGACATGCATGCAGAAGGAGCAATTCAAGCTATTGAGTATGACAGAATCCCTACTACTAGTCAGGGAGAAGAAGAAGCAGAGGATGTCAAGGAAGAAGAAATAGAGGAGGAAAATGAAGAAGAGACTGAGGAAGAAACAAAAGAAGAAATAGATGAGTAGAGTGAAGAAATAGAGGAAGAAAAATAAGATGAAAGAGGAGACAAAGAAGAGGATGAAAAAGAAAATGGAAAATAGGAAAAAGGATAGAAGGATGAACAAAAGTCTACAGCTCAAGGTAGACAAGAAGAAGAATTGCCAAGGGTGTCTCCAGAGCCTACAAAGAAAGAGGCAGCAACTACTCTAACTTCCCTAAGTACACTTGCCAAATCAAAGGGAAAGAGGAAAAGACAAACCCCATTGTACTTCCAGACAAGAAAGAGCACTAGTATTAGATAAGGGAGACCAAAAACCTACAGGGAACACATAAAAGAGACCACGAAGGAATTACTCAACAATAAACAAAGGAAGATGGCCAAGAACTGAAGGAACCTAGCCCACATCCAAACCTCAGCTCCTACTACAAGTTCATTGAAGGAGGTAGGGTGATACCGCATAAGTTTTCGATTCCTCTATTCTTTGAACTTGAAAAAGAGAGGGAAAGGACACACAGGTGGATGCAAATTGCTAAATCGAAAGGGGTAGAGGAAGTAGGCCACATGGAGGACAAATTGCAGGAGATGGGCAGAGAACTGAGCAGCCTAAGAGATAGATAAGTAATGATGAAATCTCAGTTAGAGGTCGAGAACACATGGCTAAGGAAGCAACTACAAGAAAGGGAAAGCCAATTGGCAACTATGGCTAGTTTGTCCATGGAGGCAATCTAGTGCAGGATGCCAACAAAGTCATATGCCTTGTACCTCAAGGAACAATGCCTAAATTCCACATAAAGACCCTAGAACAAATATTAATTATGCCCTTCCAAGACTATAGACAATTAATTGATCTCTATGATCAAAGAACCTTGGAAGAGAAAATATATATGAGTTTTACCTACACAATTTTGCCTTGATAGATTTAAATGTGTGGGGACCAAATCCAAATCTAGGGGAATTGAAATTGATGGCCTTGGCATCTTGGATGAATCATGAGGAGGCAAGAGCTACATAGATGATAAAGGTATTGGAAAAAGAAGAGGCAGAACCTCTTATTATCATAGCAGAACAATTTAACCCAATGTCTATCATCAGCTCCTACAACCTCATTGCAAATGGTCCCAAGCTTGCACCAAGGTACCTTGCTGTACAAGAACAGGAAGTCACACACTTCAAAGACATGTTAAGGTTTCTAGGAGATGATGGCCAGCAAGCCTACCAAAGGAGATGGAACACCTTACCTTACAGCCTAAAAATCAGAGAATATCATTCTCCTGGCAGAATGAGAGAGGCACTAAATAGAACCCCAATGTATAAGCAGGCATTACAAATACTCAAAGTAAATTGGATTGGCTTGAGGCTCAGTCCACCATTTCTTTTGGGAATGTTGGAAGGAAGAAAAGAAGAAGAAGAAAGAAAGCAGTGGGAGGATATAGAGAAGAATGCAGGGTTTTATTCACAAGAGGAAGAGGCCATAGTAGAAGCATGGGATTTCAGGGAAGCCACCACAGCAATGAAGGAAATGGACATAGATTGAGTTTCTCAAAGGATGAGCAACACTTTCAATAGGGGGTGATGATGAGGCTCATCATCGGGTAAAATATATGGACCTTAGTACACCTCCAAGCTGATTAAAACCAACTCTTCTCATAACTCTTTACATGTTTTAATTATATTTTGCTTAATGAGATGAGCAAAAGTAAGATGTCATGTCTAGTCATCTAATGTGCATGATTGCAGGTTTTTGGGAGAAAATTATGGCTAATTAGCTTGCAGGAACTCAAATGAGACAAGAAGGAGAGATTATAGGAGATGGATCTCCCTCATTAAATCCCCATTCACTCGAAGATCCCTCAATCAAATCACATGAGCTCATAGTTGCAGGCAGCCGAGTCATGAGGATCATTGGCAACCAAGCCAATGATAGTTAAGAACCAATTAATCTTGAGATTGGGAGCCAATCATCCCTAGATTTAAGGAAGTTGCTGGCAACTTCGGTTGTATAAATAAAGAGGCCTAGAGCCTCATTAGGTTTCAGATTTTTTATGCAAAATAACTAAGCAGTTTTCAAGTTGAAGGATTGTGGCTGATGAGCCTCATCATTGGGTAATTATATGGGCCTTAATTCACCTCATAGCTTAGTCAAACCAACTATTCTAACAACTAATTGCATACTTTTGATTATATTTTGTTTATGAGATGAGTTAGAGTTGGATATTTTTCTTTGTGGTCTAATGTGCATTTATTGCAAGATTAAAGGATAAAAGCAAGGAATTTTGGCAAAGACCTTGGTCAAAACTCAAATGGGACAAGGGAGAGGAATTATAGGAGGAAAATCCTCTTCATTTACTACCCCTCCATTCGAATATTCCTCCATCAGCTCGGAGTGCAAACAACCAAATCATGAGGACTAGAAGGCAGCCGAACAAGTGAAAGACAAAGCACAAGTTTATCTTGATCTTCGGCGACGAGCCTCCCTAAGTTTAAGGAAGTTGCTGGAGACTCCAGATGCATAAGTAGAGAGGCCTAGGACCTCAGTAGGATTCAGATTTTTGATTGTAAAACTCTATTCTATTTTCGAGCTACAGGACTTGTGACAGTTTTTGATGTAATCCATTGTTTTGATAATAAGAATGAGTTTTTTTTTAGCCAACACTGAGTTAACTCAGAGGGCTGAAGCTCTTGGGTTAGGGCCCAACCCTAGCAGCCAAGGCTCCTCTTTATTGTACATGTATGCTAGCATAGATTCATAGTTTAATTGTTCATTTGCTTAGTAGTTGCATTTCCATTACAGCAGTGTAGATTAGATTGGTTGTATGTTAGTTTGCTTCCATTTGTGCCTTATTTCAATTAGCAGGTTAGCAAGGAGAAAAAGGATCACCATAAGGTTGTCAGTAGCTTTCTCGGCCTCACTTCCTCCCTTTAGGACCATGAATTGGGGAAGAAACCCTTCAGCAGCCCCAAAAACACAGATTTCTAGTTCTTGCATGAGCTTTGGAGTTTGGAGTTTGTTGTCTTCATTTAGTTTAGTTTTCTTGCTTACACCTTAGTATGGTTTGATGTTATTTACTTCTGTAGCTTAGATAGCAGCATTAGGTTAGTGATGATTTAGCAATTCTGCTTAGCACAGTTGTTTAAATGGTTAATTAGGATATGGTGTGATTTAGCATTACATGTTGTTTTCTTCATTACTACAGTAGTGTAGCTCTCTTAGAATAGATTTTCTCTTCTTCCATCAAAGAATCAAGCTTCTTCTGACTCTATAGAAGTCTGGCTTGGAACCCCTGGGGTCTCTCGCTAGGTAAACAATGACAATAGGTAGGACCATCACTTTTACTTTTGCATATAGCACTATCACCTCCAAGTTTGTACAAACCCTGGGTTGATAAGTAAAGTTGGTAGCCCAGGAGTTGTAGCATCCTTGCTGCAATACTGGCATTCATCACTTTTTGGTGCCGTTGCCGGGGAGGTGTCTAAGTAGAATGCGATTACTTCTTTCTCTTCTTCTACTTCTTGTCTTAAATTTTTTGCCATTAGTTTATTTATGCAAAATTAATCTAGTAGCTTCCTTTCTTTCATTTGTCATTATCTTCTTTCCTTTCCATTCTGCAAGTAGAATTTCAATTCAGCAAGTAGCTTTTTCATTCTGTCAGTGATTTTCATTCAATCAACAATTTCATTTATGTAAAGTACTTTCCACCTTAAAAAATTTACAAAAACCAACCAAAAAACATTTCCTTTCATGCCTCGTAGGAATAGGGACAATTTAGGGAAATTTTTGCCAAATACCCCCACTACATCCAACAGCCAACCTTCTCTCTTCTTCGGTGGCTGTGAACTAGAGGAACCTTTAGGTGAGCAACCTGACATATTTGAAGAACCTATAGGGGAAGAAGAAGAAGAAGAACCCATTCCTACTGAACCAATGGCTGAAAACCGAAATGACAGAGGAAATAGAGAGAGATTTGAGGGTGCTTTCCCCATCATGGAAACCAACTGGGACACTAAGATGAAGAATATAAGCGCCTCTATCCTACCTCATTTCCATGGCTTGACCACAGAGGACCCTGACACTTTCCTATTTGATTTTGTTGTTATATTTCGAACCTATGACTATACAGATGATGAGAAAAAGTTAAAATTGTTTCCATCTACCCTCAAGGATGCAACATTGCGCTTGTTCATGGGTTTACCTGGAGATAGCATCACAACTTGGGCTCAAATGCAACAGGATTTTAACAACAAATATCAGGGCTACTGTAGGTCAAAGGATACTAAGGAAGAAATTTTCAGGATGACCATGGTCCAAGATGAATCCTTAGAAGACTACGAAGAAAGATTCCATCTCAGTTACAAAAGGGCTAGATGCACACTTAACCCCGAGTCACTAAAGTTGATCCTGCTCAGAGGAGTAAGGAAGATCTTATGAATACATTACATTTGTTAGTAGGAGGAGATATCTACCAATTACCCTATGAGGATATCAATACTATCTTTAGAAACCATTCTAGGGCAGCCAGGAAAAAGGGTAGGGGTAGTCAACCTATGGCGAGTACATCATCTTGCAACTCATCCATCAAGCGTGAAATTGGAAATATGTTGGAATATTTCAAGAGTGAGATGTTGCAAACCCTTGTCTTGCAATTGGAAACCATGAACATCAAAAGGAAGCAAGAGGAAGCAGAGAGATCCTTGGCCATGTTTTGTCCTAGATGCACCGGGAGGCATCCTAGGAACAAATGTCCATTGAACTATATTGAAATTTGCTCGGTCTGTGAAGAGAACCACTCCACAGACAAGTGCCCTTCATTACCCAGACTCAAAGTTGTATATCAAGGAGCTAAAGGGGTCACTGAGAAGCTTTGCTACATTATCCAAAGAAGACCTCCTGGGCCTAGACCACACTAGTAGGACATGCAAGTGTCATCCCATGCATATTACAACCCAAACCAAAACACAACTATACCTTCTTGCGGACCCCCTATTCATCCTTCCTGGTCTACACCCCCTCCTTGGTCCTATGCATCTTAGTATCATTCCTAGCCAGCCAGCCAGTCATTTCAACCTTACGCTCTGCCACAACCTCAATGGAATACACCACTCTAGGGGTGGAGGCCCCAATACAACAATGCTCCAACTCTATTGCCTCCACCACCTGCCCAACCACAAATCCTATACTCTGCTCTACCCAAGAAACCCTAGATGCCTGTCCAGCCAAATCCGAACCCGAACAATATGCAGGCTCAGCAAGTATACAGTGGAGAGACATCATATATAGCTTATGTTGAGGAAATCTAGGAGATAACATTAGATCTGGGAAAGTCCTCGTGGATAACCAACCTCCCCCTCCACATAGGGAGGTTGAGGAAGAAATAGAGGAAAGCAACCATAAAGTAATCCACCCTTTCCTGAGGAATTAGCCCAACCACTCCAGCCTACCCCAGAAGAAATTGAACTTCTAGGAGAATTGAAAAATCTGTGTAAAGATCCCCCTTCTCCAAGCAATAAAAGATGTTCCCATTTACAATAAGTTGATTAAGGAGAAATGCTTCAAGCATCTAGGAAGAATAAAAAGGGATGCCCCTACCATTAATGTCATTGGGCAGCTATCCGACTTAATGCTGGGGTAGCTAATCTATCTGAAATATTTGGACCCTGGAAGCCCTATAGTACATGTGCACATCAATGGCACATTTTCCCACACACTTTGATCGATATTGGGGCTACCATTAATGTGATGACCAAGGACACCATGCTCAAGCTCAACCTCCAAGGGTCATTGAGGAAGGCCATAATAGTTCCACAACTTGCAGACTGTTCCATAGTCACCCCTGAGGGAATTGTGGAGGATGTGATGGTCTCCATTGACTCCTAGGAGTATCCTGCAGATTTTCTAGTTCTTGAGCCTAAGGCTAAGCTTACTAGTTACCTTCTCATCCTTGGGAGGCCATGGTTGGCCAGAGCCGATGCTTACATTAGCTGCAGAGCTGGGAATATGACCATCAAGAACAAGCATATGTCCAAGGAGTTAGTCCTATACCCTCCTGCTCAACCTTCTCTAGAGCATGATTTACCTTTATGGTTGGAGAAGGAGGAAGAAGATGAGGTTTATTCCACCCAAATTTATGCTTTAGAAGAAACCATGGGAGGAGGACAGCAAGGTGAGGATGACTTGATTGAACACCTACTCCAAAGTCCAACTCCTGGTTCACTACCATTAGAAGAAGAAGTAAAGGAAACCCGGAACAATCATCCAATTGAGTTATTCTTGGCCAATTCCAACCCACTCCGTGTCAAAACCATAGAATTCACCCAAGAGAAAACCTTGAAAATTAATCCATCCCTTTCTACTCTCAAAGAGGAAAAGCTATGCAACATGTTAAAAGAAAACCTAGAAGCCTTCACTTGGAGTTACAAGGAAATGAAGGGAGTACACCCCTCAGTGTGTACTCACCACATATACATCAAAGAAGGTTGCAAGCCAATCCGGCAACAACAAAGGAGCATGAATACAACTCTTAAAGATATAGTCAAAGAAGAACTGCAAAAACTGCTAGATGCAGGATTCATTTACCCTATCTCTGGTAGTGAGTGGGTCTCTCCTTTAGTGTTATTTCCCAAGAAAAATGGTAAGTGGAGGATTTGTGTCGATTACAAGAAGTTGAACAAAGCCAAAAATAAGGATCATTTTTCCCTACCCTTCATTGACCAAGTGCTAGATGGCCTGGCAGGGAAAAAGTTTTTTTCTTTCTTAGATGGATTCAGTGGGTACAACCAAATCCAAATCTGCGCAGAAGACTAGGATAAGACCACATTCACCTTTCCTTGGGGTACTTTTTCCTATAGGTTCCTTCCTTTCGGCCTATGCAATGCTCCTGCCATTTTCCAGAGAGCGGACTTGAGTATTTTTGCCGAATTAGTACATGATGCGGTGGAAATTTATATGGATGATTTTACACCTTATGGCTGTGATTTCAAGAAGCCCTGACTAATCTAGGCAAAGTACTACACAAATGCATTGAAATGAACCTGTCTCTTAGTCCTGAAAAATGTGAATTCTTAATTACTGAAGGGGCCGTGCTAGGTCATTCAATATCTTAGTAGGGACTGCAGGTGGACCCAAACAAAATAGCGATCATCCAAAGGGTCCCACCTCCTCAAAAGTAGAGAGATGCCAGGAGTTTCTTAGGGTTAGCTAGATACTACCGAAGGTTCATAAAGGACTTCATCAAGTTGGCCTCTCCTTTATTTGGGTTTTTCGACAAAGATTTTGAGTTTATATGGTCAAAATGTTGTCAAGAGGCCTTAGACATTCTGAAGGGTAAGTTAACCACTACTCCAATTCTCCGAGGTCCAAACTAGGCCCTCCCCTTTCATATTCATGCTAATGCCTCACACAAAGCCATAGGAGCAGCCTTAGGTCAGGTAGAGGAAAAACTGCCTTATGCCATCTATTTTATTAGTAAGAACTTGTCAAAGGCTGAGCTAAATTATACAGTGACCGAAAAGGAACTCCTAGTTGTTGTGCATTCATTAAACAAATTCAGGTATTACATTACAGGTTATCAAACATTTGTGCATACTGACCATGCTGCAATAAAATATTTAATTAACAAACCAGATGTGAATGCTCGAATTATAAGATGGTTGCTTTTATTATAGCAATTTTATCTAACCATTGTTGATAAGCTTGGTAAGGAAAATGTTGTTGCGGACTTTTTATCTAGGGTGAATCTGCCTGCAGGTGAAGAAGGAATGGTGGATGACTAGTTACCAGATGAGCACTTGTTTTCTATTTCAGTTCTCTCTCCATGGTTTGCTGATATAGAAAACTATTTGGTATCAGCATAGTTCCCACCAAACTTGCCCTCCAAAGAAAAGAGAAAGATAGTCAAGAAAAGCGCCCCCTTCACCTGGATTGGGGGCAATCTTTTCAAATTTGACCCAGATCAAATCTTGAGAAGGTGTGTAAGGGAAGAGGAAGTTTTTGACATCCTTATGACCTATCATGATGGGCCTTCTGGAGGTCACTTTTCCACAAGGAGGACAACATTCAAAGTGTTACAAGCAACCTATTATTGGCCCACTCTCCATCAGGATGTGAAACAATACACTAGTCAGTGTGATCGGTTCTAGAGGATGGGAAAGCCTACTCCAAGAGATGAAATGCCCCTACAGCATCAAGTGACTTTCAAGCCATTTGACAAGTGGGGCATGGACTTCATTGGGCCTATCAACCCTCCTTCAAAGCAAAAACAATACATTATTGTGTGCACTGATTATTTGACTAAGTGGGCATAAACCAAGGCAATTAAGGCAGCAAAAAAAGAGAAGGTAGCTGAGTTCCTAAGGGAGAATGTATTCTACAAATTTGGGTACCCTAGAGAGCTAGTCACAGACCAAGGCAGCCAGTTTACCTCCAACATGATTGAATAACTACTCAGCCACCACAAAATCAAGTGTAGGACCTCCACTCCCTATCATCCACAAGCTAATGGGAAAGTGGAGGTGACCAACAGGGCACTAGAGGGCATCTTAACCAAGGTAGTGAGCATCAACAGGATGGATTGGGCAAAGAGACTAGTTGAGGCCACCTAGGCCTATATTACCACATGGAATACCACCACTGGATTTACACCCTATGAGCTGGTCTATGGGAAAATGGTCTTGATGTCCATTGAGTTTGAATATAACACATTGAGGATGGCAGCCCAACTAGATTTGGATCTCAGTCATGCACAGAAAGAGATATTGTTCCAATTGAATGGCTTGGATGAATTCAAAAAGCAGGCGCTCCTACATACAGAGATATTTCAGCTTTAGAGGAAGATCTGGCATGATAAACATATTAAGAAGAAGCAATTTCAAGAGGGCGATTGGGCATTGTTATATGATTCTAGGTATAAAGACTTCAAGGTAAAGCTAAGGACAAGATGGCTCAGACCTTATGTTGTGGAAAGATGCCATGATAATGGTTCAGTGCAAATCAGAACTATAGATGAAGAACCCATTATGTTGCTTGTTAATAGGCACCAATTGAAAACATACAAGAGACCTTTATCAAAACAAGAGTTCATTGAAAATATCAATAAAATAGTGATGATGGTGGAGCAAGTTCCAGCTCCTCCCTCATCAAGTCATTGAAAAAGAAAAAAAAATAAGGACTTAGGTGAAAACATCCATGAGGCGCCTGAGTCCCATATTTGGGTTGAAAACCTCGTGAGGCGGCCCAATGATGAAAAAAAAATAGAAACAAGAATAAGAATATCCCTGGGTGAAAACCTCCCTTGAGGCACCCAGGGCAAACAGCTAGGGTGAAAATCTCTTTGAGGTGGCCTAGTTCTTTTTCAAAAAAAAAAAGAGAGAAAAAGGTATAATTGTTATTTGTAGGTGGGCGAGAAAGACACTCAAGGAGAAAAAAGTGGAGCCAAAGGGAACCCTGCCTCACACGTATTCATCTCCCCAACTCCTCACCATGCATCCCTCCATCATTTCTATCATTTTTCCACTCCATTGCTTCGATTTATGTGAAGACTGTGTTTTCTACAGGATACCCCATATTCTTATAGGATCCACTAAAAACCTACAGGACAATCCTGTAGGAATTATAGTGGCCCGGAAAACCTACAGGAAGCAATCCGAGGGCACATGGTATGTTTGTTAGGTCCCTAAAATTCATCTGAGGCATGATCTAACACCTCACTTCATCCACCATCATCATCCCTGCACTCACCATTCAAAACAAAAAAAGATCAGTTTTAACAGTTTCTGCCAGTCATAGAAAGAAGAAAAAAAAAACAGAGGAGTAAGAGCATTACTTGAGTGTCCTTTTCTCTACACACACTCCTACTCCCTCTGTCCATTCATTTCACCATCCTCACAACCCCAACCAGCAACATGATTAAACATTTCTGAGGGAGAAGCAGCAACAGGACATCTTGTAGGAAATCCTGTAGCTACCTATCCCATAGAATGCCAACAGCTACAGGTCTTCACTAGGATGATCCAGGAGCTCAACAATAGCAGCAACATCAGATCTTTAGTCATAGATACCTACAAAATCCAAGAAACCATTAGCAGACAACAAGAGGAGGAAGAAGAATGGCATGCAACAAATAAACAATGCAACACCTTTGATCTTCGAGAACAACATCATGGCATCAAAACCACAGGTAAGTATCCCACTCGCTCACTCATATGCATCATTTAATCAAAAGTTGTAAGTGTTATGAGATAGTTTGTTTATAAGTGAAAAGGTGGCCAGTTAACTTGGCCACCTTCGTTCAGTCAGCACATGCAAAACTGGGTGTCCTCTCACATGTGGCTATAGTTAACTCAAAGAAAGAGGAGGAGTAGGACAAGAAGTGGTTAAATTACGGATCTATGAGGGGGGAGCTAATTACAAGGAGTTGGAAATGATGAGGTGGTAGTGGGGACCAATGGTCCAAAAATGGCAACATAACTCTACTGCCATCACACCACCTCACCCCGAAACACCATAAAGGGAAATAAAACATCATTCGCATGCATTAGTGCATTCCACCTCCTCGAAACTCCCTCACTCAGGTTTCTCTCATAACTCAGGCCACCCACCAGAAGCAAGGATCCATCGTTCTACACAGGATTTCCTACACGATATAGTCTACATGATACACAGAGGTAGTCTACAGGACATGCAAAGATGAGTTCAAGAGGGGATATCACAGGAATTGTCCACTACCAACATTCTAAAGAGGTAGGCTCTAAAATTCCATCCCCATTTACAAACAAATGAACCTGAAATACTATATTATCTATTGAACTTAGCAACTGTGAGAGGTGAATTCCATACACAGTCAACTCTATTTTGCTCCTGCATAAAAATAATAAAAATAATAATAAATAGATAAATAAAAATTGTCAACTCTCTCATTTTTTTCCTCAAGCTACACAAGCAAGATGACAAGAGGGTTTAATAGGAGAGAGCCCACAAACACTGTGAGGATACAACAACACCCCCAGGTGCTTGAAATATTTACAAGACACAACTGGATGGGGTTTTTCGAAAAATTCACAAGGTATGATGATGAGGTGGCTCAAGAATTTGCTCATTCCCTCACTCCACACAACAAAATCCATGCCATAGTTTTAGTTAGAGGCCTCACTATAGATCTCACCCCAGAGCTCATCAGTAGGGTCACCACACTTCCCCTAGGAATTCCATGGAGAAAAGAAGACAAAGGAGATAGTCAGGTGGCAAAAAGGAAATTCTTTTTAGAAGGTGAAGAACCCACTGAGGACAAAAATGGAGTAAGGAGGGACAATCTGCCATACCCATGGAGTGAGGTAGGATACCAACTCATCAAGTATATCTCATGTGAGGGCAGATATAGTGTTGTTTATGGCTATCCTTTCAAGATCCTTGAAGAATTAATATTTGGGTAGAAACACCAGTTCACCAAAGACTCAGCATACCTTATTTCTTGATGCAATCACTCATAGACTCCAGCAACAAAGTAAAGGAAGGGAATTCCCAACAATTGGATCACCATGGTTTAATTAGTATCCTCGTTGAGGATTCCCTCCAAAACCTCAGAATCCCTATAACATGGCCAATCTTCATAGACTTTCGAGCAGAGGATGACATCAAAACCCTCACTTATGATGTTAGTCCTTCTGTTAGTGAGGAGGATGAAAAACAGGATGAAGAAGATGCAGAGCTAGATAAGGATGAGATGGATGAAGAAGAAGCTGGCACAGAGGAACATGATGAAGCAGAGGAATAAGAGGGAGAAGAGAAGGAGGATGATGATGAAACAGAGGAGGAAACTAAGGAAGAAACTGATGGAGATGAGGAAGAACCACAAGAAGAAAATAGGAAAAACAAAGAGGAATAAGACAGGAAAAAAAAGAGGAAGAAGGCATTGAAATAGAAGGGAAAGAACACAAGGAGGAGTCACCTAGGGTGTCTCCGGAGGCCATTGAGAGAGAGGAAATAGTTGCCCTCACTGGTCTCAGCACCCCAGTCCAGCAAAAAGGAAAAAGAAGGAGGCAAACCCCACTATATTTCAGAACAAGAAAGAGCACAAGAATCAAACAAGGGAAACCACAAATATCATCAAAAATTCCTATTGAGATCAAAGATTCCCCTACACAAAGAGACAAAATGCCTTCCCCTAAATCACCAATCACATATGAAAGGAGGCCTAATACTAAATCAACTTCCTCAAAGGCTAAGGCAATCCTACAGGATCCACAGCAAAACCTACAGGAAGCAAAAACAATCCTACAGGATACTCTGCTGAAACTATAGGAAGCACAGAAATTAGAAAGCAAGGTAGGGGAGTAGAAAGAAACAAAAGAAGAAGACCCAGAGACAAAGGAACCAAGCCCCCAACCTAACCTCAACTCCTATTACGGTTTATTGAACGAGGTAGGGTAAAACCTCAAAAAGTTGCCATCCCATTGTTTTTGGAACTTGAGAAGGAGAGGGCCAGAACCCAACAATGGATGAAAATCATCAAGTAAAAAGGGGTGGAAGACATTGGGCACATGGAAGAGAAGCTCAAAGAAATGGGCAAACAGATAAGTGGCTTAAGGGAGAGAGAAGAAATAATGAAAGATCAACTTGAGAGTGAAAATGCATGGCTAAGGGGACAGCTGCAAGAAAGGGAGAACCAACTAGCATGTATGGCCAGCCTCTCCTTGGAGACCATCCAGTGTAGGATGCCAGCTAAATCCTATGCTCTTTACCTCAAAGAACAATGGCTGCAGTTTCAGATTAAAACACTAGCACAAAGGGGCACCATGCCATTTCAGGACTACAGGCAGTTTATTGATCTTTGTGATCAAAGTACACTAGAGGATAGGGCCAAAATGGTTGAGTTTTATTTGCACAACATGGCCCTCATAGACATGAATGTTTGGGACCCTAATGCCAAGCTAGGAGATCTACAATTAATGGCTTTGGCATCATGGATGAACCATGAGGAGTCAAGAGCTGTAGAGATGAAAAGAATATTGGCCAGAGAGCAAAATGAACCTCTTTTCATCAGGGCTGAACAATCAAATCCCATGGCCCTAATCAACACCCATAATTTGATTGCAAATGATCCTCAACTGGCACCTAGATATCTTGTTTCCCAAGAGCAAGCAATTTCACATTTTGAGGATATGTTTAGGCTGCTAGGAGATGATAGTATACATGCCTGCCTAAGGAGATGGAACACATTGCCACACAGCTTGAAGATAAGAGAATATCACTCCCCTCAAAGGTTGAGAGAGGCACTCAACAGGATGCCTATGTATAAGCAATCAATGCAAAGATTGCAGGTCAATTGGATAGGCCTAAAACTCAGTCCACTACTACTCCTAGGGATGCTAGAAGCGAGAAAAGAAGAATAAGAAAAGAGGTAGTGGGAAGAGGTAGGAAAGAAAGTAGGCTTCTATGAACAATACGAAGAGTCCACAACAAAGGCATGGGATGTTAGAGAAGCTACCAGAGCCATGAAGGACATGGACATTGACTAAGTTGCTCAAAGGATAAGCAACACTTTCAGTAGTGGGGTGATGATGAGCCTCATCATTAGGTAATTATATGGGCCTAAATTCACCTCCTAGCTTAGTCAAACCAACCATTCTCAAAACTTATTGCATAATTTTGATTATATTTTGTTTATGATATGACTTAGAGTTGGATATTTTGCTTTGTCGTCTAATATGCATTTAATGCGGGATTAAAGGATAAAAGTAAAGAATTTTGGCAAAGAACTTGGTCAAAACTTGAATGGGACAAGGGAGAGGAATTATAGGAGGAAAATCCTCCTCATTTACTACCCCTCCATTTGAATATTCCTCCATCAGCTCGGAGTGCAAACAACCAAATCATGAGGACTAGAAGGCAGTCGAGCAAGTGAAAGACAAAGCACCAGTTTATCTTGAGTTTGGGAGCTGAGCCTCCCTAATTTTAAGGAATTCGTTGGAGACTTCAGATGTATAAGTAGAGAGTCCTAGGACCTCAGTAGGATTCAGATTTTTTATTGTAAAACTCTATTCTATTTTCCAGCTGCAAGACTTGTGACAGTTTTTGATGTAATCCATTGTTTTGATAATAAGAATGAGTTTTGTTTTGAGCCAACACTGAGTTAAATCAGAGGGATAAAGCTCTTGGATTAGAGCCCAAACCTAGCATCCAATACTCCTCTTTATTGTACATGTATGCTAGCATAGATTCATAGTTTAATTGTTCATTTGCTTATTTGCTGCATTTCCATTACAGTAGTGTAGATTAGATTGGTTGTATGTTAGTTTGCTTCCATTTGTGCCTTCTTTCAATTAGCAGGTTAGAAAGGAGAAAAAGGATCACCATAAGGTTGTCAGTAGGTGTCTCGACCTCACTTACTCCCTCTGGGACCATGACATGAGGAAGAAACCCTTCAACAACCCCAAAGACACAGATTTATAGTTCTTGCATGAGCTTTGGATTTTGTTGTCTTGATTCAGCATTTGGTTCATTTCATTGTCATCTTTTTCCATTACTCTATTTTTTCAATAAGATCTCACTCATTCTTTCATTCCCTTCAGCACTTTCTCAATGCATAATACAGGCAATTGATTCATTCTTTCCTAGTTTATGAAGATGTATCTTATTGCATAGTTCTTGGAAGACATACATGTTTTAAGCATAGAAGGTACTTCAGGAGGAGATCCAAACTTCAGCACCAGCAGCCACCTTCCACCTCATCCACCTTAGCCATCTCTTGTTCCAGCATTGCCCTCACTAGTTTTCTGTCATTTTTCATTAAAAATCCCCTAGATACATTGAGCGAATCTAGCCATCTCTGATCTTGGATATTGACTCTTGAGTGTTCCTAGACCTTGTAACACCCCATCCCACTCATCACACACATTTTCCAAGCTTCGTAACACCTCACAGTTAGCTCTCGGCCGTATCCTGTAGGTTTCCTGTAATTCCTACAGGATCATCCTGTATATTTCTAATACATCCTGTAGGTTTTCCGAAAACAGCCTGTTTTGAGACCGAATTGATGGGGAACGTCTAGGAAGTCACAAAAAGCCTCCTAGGACCCTTCCACACCATCCAACCACTCCATAAGCCTTTTAGCCATCCTCAATCACATGTCACATCCACAAGAACAATTAATTTGCATACTTGATTTTGCCTAAAAAACCAAAAAGTGAAAACATATTTAGTTTAGTTTTCTTGCTTACACCTTAGTATGGTTTGATGCTCTTTACTTCTGTAGCTTAGATAACAACATTAAGTTAGTGATGATTTAGCAATTTTGCTTAGCACAAATATTTAATTGTGTTGTGGGGAAAAATGCCTATGCAGGACGATCCTATCCACCTAAGGTGTGACAGTGCCTTAGCAACAAACAGAGACAGCTATTCTAGTATTCTTCCTTTATGAATTAAGAATGAAGAGAGATGGATGGACTAACCGGTGTCTTCCATTTGTCCCTCGATCTGGTTTCTCTTCTCTTTGGGAGTTCCCAACTACTTGCCTTCTCGCTCGCCCAGCTTCAAGAGGTTTCTGCAAGGTCACAAGAAGAGAACACTACACAAAGACATAGATTCATATTCATAACTAGTTCAGGATTAGAAATAAACTAAACATACTAATGCAATCATACATCAAAGATACATCAGTATATAGGAGAAACCAAGATAGCTTTATTGATGAATAACAAGGTCCAGGAAGAGATACAACCCAGAGGGCTCCAATCCAGCATCTCCTTCCCAGCAAATGGAATTCCTATCTTCACCCCCTTCAAAGCATTAAGCACCCAATGATTCCAATCTCAAACCAACAACAATTCTTTGCAATAACAAAATTCCAGCCTCTAGATCTCATGGAGGAGAGATCCATATATAGATGTTTGGAGAGAGGATGAGTCAACTTGAGATTTGACTAGTGTCCTCTCCCTCTGTCAGTTCTTGATTACACTTGGAGGTTCTTTCTTCCACTTGGAGATTGGGAACCTCTTACTCATCACTAGTCGAATTCACTGAGGCAAGTGTCATTGAGGAAGATTCTGGAAGCTTCCTGGGTCTTGACACCTCTTGGAATGAACTTTCCATTTGTCAACCCTCGCTCAGCGCACCCTGGTAGTGCTTCTACCTGCGTTGCAGTGCAGGTAGCCAGTGTTGATTTTTCATTTCAGCGCAGACAGCTAGTGGAGCCACTGAATTGATCCTGAATTGACTTGTTTTTGAGCAGTTTCTGGTGGAGAACTTCTGTGAATTGTTGTGGTTTGTTAGCCTTGTTCCTCTAGGGGTAGGAACAACATGTTTAGGGACTTTGGATCCCTTAGATTATGGACATTTCATGCTTATAGCTGTAAGGCACAAAAATGTCTATAACAGTTGCCCCCTAAAGTATGAGGTCGTTTATCGGGTGAAATGCTTTATTAGGAGGATCCGAAGTTCATCCAATGCTGGGAGGAGACCTGTAATAAGATACAATACAATACATTATTTTTCATACTGCTTTCATGATCTAGCTGAGGCAGGCATTCCCATGCTCAGCTTTATAAATTCATTTTTCTGTACATAGAACAGACAATCGTCTGATGGTAGACTGATAATTTTGATGAAATTATCATCCTTTGGGTAGGATGATTATCTGCTGCAATGATGTACATGTCCATGTCTTTATCTTTTCTGAATATATATCGCAGCCCGGATGGATGAAACTAGATCCAGGGTCTTCAAACTCGTTCGATCTTCACTCTAAGTACAAGTCGATCCATGTGAGAAATGTTCTGAAGTCGAACATGGAA
This sequence comes from Pinus tabuliformis, assembly GCA_031772625.1. Classification (NCBI taxonomy): domain Eukaryota; kingdom Viridiplantae; phylum Streptophyta; class Pinopsida; order Pinales; family Pinaceae; genus Pinus; species Pinus tabuliformis. Next base: position 1,759,317,351 of record CM062816.1, on the reverse strand, counting down.
AGACATCGCTTGATTACCGGTCAATGAGGTAAACCGTTAACAAGCGCGAGAGGAATCACCGATAATGCTAATGACCCTCAAGGTACTGCAGTACAATTCACGTGGTGTGAATAAAGGATTTGGCGTCGAACACCACGCAAAATCTTTCGGTCGAAGGTCATTGATGTATACCTGTCGCCGGAAGTGAGAAACTTGCCATTGAGGCATGCAAGCTTCAAAGTACTGAAGGGGTTGTTCCTAGATCAACTTCTTGGATAATGAGCTGATGTCGACAAGAAGTGATTCGTCAAAGGAGGGCCTTAATGAATCCCACATCAATGACATGGAATGGAGCTAATGATTTTGATGGAGGTGAAAACGATCTGTGACATATGATTCAGGGTGGCGGTCATGAAAGGATGAAGGATAATGTACGGCAGTGGATGGGACACGGTTGACTTTTCTGAACGACTTCTCTTGAACATATGGCGACATTGATGCGATGGATCGGTAGCATTACCCCAAATATGGATGGTATGGCGAGACCATGGTGATGTGACCGGTGAATGAAACAACCCAACCCAATTGTGGTACGGAGGAAAAGTGTCATGTTCAAGAGCGACTTGCTACCATCAAAGTTTTCTTGAGTTTCTCCCAATTTTTCCCCAGTCATTGCTGACCAGTACCTCTTTATTTTTGTCAAGCTTGAGGAGGATAACATATGCTTGTTCTATAACCTGCCCTTCGGGCAAGCCCATCGCTATGTTTTAATGAGCCTAGCGATAGTGAAACTCGTTCTCGTCTAAAGACAAGTTTGTCGCTATTTAATGATTTTAACGAGTCTAACGACAAAGATAACTCGGTCCTTTTCAATTTTAGAGAGTCTGAAAAGGTACATAAAGTTAACTCCAAAAGTCCTTTTTCGTCATCTAATCCCTTAGGTCCGAAAAAGTATAAAACAATACAGAAGGGATGAGTTTTCGATAGTTTTAACGAGCCGAATAAAACAAGCGCTCGATCTTTTTGTGTAATAATCCCTCAGGTCCAAAAAGATTAAAATCTAGAGGAGGGATAGCACTTCCTATCCCTTTAACGAGTTGGAAGGCCAAGGACTCGGCAATCTTTTCATATTTTACGAGTCAGATGAAAAGAGCTTAAAGAAGACTCGTCTTTTGAGGAACGAGTGATAAAACGGGTTAGCAGCTGATTCCAGGTACAGGTTGGAATTTTCCAATCACGGCAGTGTCACAAGGATGGCTAGTGAAATCACTCTTCGCAGCTGTTCCTCAAAATGGGTAAACAAACATATGGAGGTGAACGATCGGCCAATGGAAAAGTGGAGGTGACGGTGCAAACACGACCAAGGCTTTAATGGCTGATGATATTACATTCACTGTGGTTATTTACCGGGATAGTTCATTTTTTAACGAGCTTAAACGCGGGTGGAAACATTTGCTCGATCTTATGTTTATTTTTTTTAACGAGCATGAACTATGCGCTAAAACTGCTCGGATCTTGCGTTTATTTTTTAACGAGCATGAACTGTGTGCTAAAACTGCTCGATGCGGGTTTATTTTTTAACGAGCTTGAACCCTGCGGTAACACTGCTCGTGATAAGTTTGCATGCCCCCAGCATAATAACGCAAATCAAGGTGCATGCCCCCCAAGCTTCATTACATTCAACTTGGTGGTTGGAATGAAGGTTTACCTTTGAGATTTGGAAAGGGGATTGTTTCATTTTTTAATGAGGTTGACACAGTAAAAGAACTATCCTCATGACTCCTTGTTTCATTTTTTAACGAGGTGGACACAGGATAAGAAGCGTTCTCGGAGCCCACTGTATTTACAGTATTTCTATTAGGGCGATGATCCACGCTGACAAAATGTTTAGGAATCTTCCGAATCCATTAGATATAGAAGATTTCATATTGTAGGTTTCCACTGTGGCCACTTCCGCCAGATTACTTGCAGGCGGTAGGGAAAAAGTACCCATTAAGGCAGGGTCTTTTAGGAGACCTACTCCAATATTTTGAAGCGAATGATTGCTTCCATGGATCATTGGAATGCTTCCCGTAACTTGTGAACTGTCGGGGAGGAAAGTTTGTTGGTCGACGACTGTAATTCCTCCTTGAAAGGGAAATGCAATCTTCCTGAAGTAGGTCGACACAACTGCGGCTATGGCATATATCCAGGGCCTTCCCAGTAGGATTTTGTAATCGAGGTTTCCATCAATTACTTCAACATCAATTCCTATTGTTTTACCCCCTAGTTCAACTTGCAAGTTACTTAAAATCCCGTATGGAGTGTATGATCGTCCATCAAATGCTTTTAACGTCATTGACGATCTCGACAAGGGTGGTGAGCCTAAATTCTTCCAGCAACTCATCGACATAATACACGTAGATGCCCCCTCATCAATAATTGTTCGATGAACAGTTTTGTTGAGGGCTTTCACTTGAATAAGGAAAGCTAGTTGAGCTGGTAACTGAGGGTCATATCCTTTATGATCAAAGGCCACAAGATTGGAGTCCATTGGGTCAATTTCACCTATTGCTGATAATAAAGCTTGCTCTTGGGAGAGGCAATTTTGCGGTACCTCAAGCGTCGACATAGCGGACGGCGATTGGGCCAGGTCCTCTATTATATTATAATTATGTGCTATTTTTGCACGAGGATTAAATGTCGACTTGTACACTACTCCCTTTGGCAACTTTATCATTTGTTCAGGAATGGTGGGTGGCACAACTTTGGTCAAAGTTGTTGTCGAACTACTAGTTTGTTCATTATCCTTGTTATTCGACACCTGTGGATTCCCGTAATCTTTATTCCTTGCCAAAGCATCATTTTGCTGCTTTGAGATAGACAACATAAGCACTTGGGATCGAGAAGCATTTTGATTAGCAACCAGTTTGGTACCCGGGCTTGGAAACGGATCAGTCAATATTGCTGAGGTTTTTAAACTCTTAAAGAGTTCCTTAACTTCAGCTATATGTGGGCAATCTCTCGTCCAATGATCCTCATCGCATATATGACACCCCACAGGGGGTTTCCTTTTTCTCCCTTTCTTTTTCTTCTTGCCCCCTGGTTGCTTCAGTTGTTTGCCCTTGTCGGTTGACGCGGCATTTACTTCCGAGGCAAGAAGTTCCTCATTTAGATTTTGACTGGAAATATTACGGGTCCTTTTAGATGTAGCCTTTGTCGATTTCGTGTCTGTCGTGCCAATCACGCCATCGATGGCATGAAAGTCATTGTTTGATTTAGGAGGAGGAGGAATTGAGAATTCTGGTCTAGGGGCGTCAAGTATTTTTTCGTATAGCGTGCCAGACTGAGTATAGACCAAGTCCAGATATTGCGCACGAGCGATGACTTTCTCTTCCGTTACGACTCCCCCCTTTGCCACATCTTCCGTGATTGTAGGAAGTAAGGATTTGATGAACCATTCAGCTAATAGCTGATCGGGAACGTACGTTTTTACCATCCTACGACGACGTCGCCACTCATGTATATGATCAGATATGTGAGTGGTCGTTGTCTGTTTGAAGTTGGTTAGGAGTTCCGTTCCCGTTTCATACCTTATCGGTAATTGAAAATGGGTTAAGAAAGTCGTGGCTAAGGTACTGAAGTTGTTGAACGAAGCTCTAGGCAATTCAATATACCATTTTGCCGCTGGACCAGTTAACGTCCTCTGAAAAAGGCGAAACCTAATCGAATCATCGTTTAGGGTGTTTGATGAACACCACATATGAAATGTCATCACATGATTTGACGGATCTTCACCCGGATTTCCATTAAATTTAGGAATATCTAACGGAAGTTTATGCGGAATTGCTGGCCACCAAGGGGCATAAGCAATTGGATCATTCGTCAGCCGGTTTAGATCTGGTAATTCTAGAGTTGCTACAAAGTGCAACTGTTGATTCAGGTTAGGCGAAGCATACCCAGGATAAGATGGAATCGCCTGAGCAGTGGGTCTTTGCATACCAGCATAATGTATTTGATGCTGGTAACTTTGACAAGGTTGATGGGCATAACCATTATAATATGGTTGTTGATTACCACTTTGGAAATGCGATTGCCCATTACTTACAAAGACTTGTTGCTCAGGTCCTTGATATGATTGCTGGAATGGGGGTTGTTGAGTTTGAACCAGCTCTGGTTGTTGAACCATTTTCTGTTGACCAATATTGGATGATTGACCAAGATGAGGAGTCACAGTACTTGTTTGATCCTGAGTCGCTCCAGATAAGGAGGCACTAACCTGAGGTTGTGATTGAGTCGTTGAGACAAGAGGCTGTTGTATTGCAACCTGAGGCTGTTAAGGTTCACATACAACAGGTAGCGCTTGTACTTGCGACGCAGTAACCATAGCAGGTATAGTGGGAATATTCGACACAGGGTGGACTGGTTGCATTGAATATACAACCCTTGGTTGCTGAAGTAGTATTGGTACCCAACCGCTGGATGTAATTCCAGTTTGACCTGAACTTTGTTGTAAACTCCCATATGGTTGTTCTCCGAGAGGGAACAATGAAAAGGCATACTGCCCTCCATATGGTGGCAATCCAGTACTTAAAGGGCTGATTGGCCTTTGAAGACACATTGGATCAATTTGTTGAGTTTCAACATAAGAAATACCAGATGATAATCCGGATGAAGAAATAGGAACTAACCATGTCGTCGAAGCAGTCCCTGATGGGACTCCGGCTTGTTGTTGATAACTTGCCGGGATAGATGGTATACCATCGAACATCGTTGGGGTAGCAGCAGGAGGTTCTGCCGCTGCTGTGTCGGATGACACAGTCCTGGATGTCGACGGTTGTTCAGACATATCTAGTCTATCCAAAAGATTTTCTAGCGATTCTACAAGAACTTACGATGAAAAGAGACTAACTTCGAAGATCAACGAGGGAATGGTGATGATTATTCCGTTTAAAATAAATTTTAACGACGCTTAGACACAACCTGCTTTTTCATTTTTAAAGAGTCGAGAAAAAGCAAAAGATGACTCTAGTCTCCTTCGATGTTTTAACGAGCCCGAAGTGACAAATGCTCGAATGGACTTTTTCCGTTATAGAGTCTGAAAATGGCCAAAAGGAACTGCTCTAGAGTTCTAGGTAGAGGGTGTGCCAAAATTTTCGCAAAACCGCTGAATACTTTTTAAGGTACAGGCGGTCGATCTTCCTGAATGCTGTGTTCAGTGCATTGCGATCAGTAGGGCGGCCGACACGGCTTCCTAAGGATAAAGGTTATATTCCTATAGGGGTCTCCCAATATATACGCGACGGTACGTGGGAGCACAATCCGTACTGGCGCTATCGTCCCTCAGGAGGAATCACCCACCATCAACGAGATCGACAGTCACCAGGCTTTACGACGCCGTAACACGTCTCTAGCCTAGACCTCTATGTTGTGCGTTATGTTGCAAAGCGTTGTTAAGTTCATTCAAATTATTTTAGGTTGATCTTTTTAGAAGTTTGCCTTTTGAGGTTCACCACGAGATGTATGATACAATTCCTAAATGCAATCTAAAGATGATAAGCAAGCTTTATATCTTTTCAACTTATGAAAATCCTAGCTACAAAGGGAAAAGAAAGACACCATCTTTTCTCAAAGAGCATTCAGCACACTCTAATGCACTTTTCCTAAATCAAACATGCAAACTATCAAGATGCAAATGCACAATGCAGGTGTTTGTTTTCCGCTTTCTTAGTATTGATGCCTACAAAGAAAGCTTTTTGTACAACTTCGAATTTGCTTTTAAATGACAAATACAAACAAGTTTACTTTTTCGAAATCAGAGAGGGTAGAAGAGATTACAACACTTAATGATTTTCGAAATGAACACTTGTTTCGACACTTAAAAGAGACAAACTCAAACCAAAAGCAAAAGTAAATGTATAATCAACTGTAAACAGCCAATGAACTCTCTCCTAAGATCACAATCAACAGATCTAAATCAAGGGCTACAGGATGATTATTTCACTCTTGCAAAGGAAGACTGTAAATGACGCCACAAGCACATAAAAACACTCACAGTCTTTTTGTACAAAAGGAGGCGGAATTTAAGTAGAGAAAAGGAGTTATCAGACTGGTACCTATGCTGGTTACAGGCTGCAAAAATCAGAGATCAAAACAAGGCAAAACAGAGCAGAGAACCCCAGCTGCACAAGGGCTAACTGGATCAGCGCAACCTCAACACAGGGGTTTTGACATTCAGCACAGGTAGCCTTCACGGGACCTGCGTTGAAATGCAGAACCTCTTCACAGGGTCTGCGCTGAAGGAGAAACGAGAGTTTCTCACTGGGTTCTGGGTCACAGATTGCTGATTAATCTACAGTTTCAGGCCAAATCAAAGCAACAAGCAAGGTGTAATCAAAGGGATGCTTTGAGGGGGTACTAAGATCTATCACAAAGGATCATCAAATCATTTGTGAGTCTATTGTTCATATCATAGACAAATTCAGTGATTGGATCAAAGCAGCAACTGTCTACTTTGCATCTGAGAATAGCAAATGCAATTCGATTGTTGTTGTTGAGTCTATGAAACAAACAATGATAGAGACACAAATAAAATGACTAAACAGATCTCCCCAGCGGAGTCGCCAATTTGTTGTGGGGAAAAATGCCTATGCAGGACGATCCTATCCACCTAAGGTGTGACAGTGCCTTAGCAACAAACAAAGACAGCTATTCTAGTATTCTTCCTTTATGAATTAAGAATGAAGAGAGATGGATGGACTAACCGGTGTCTTCCATTTGTCCCTCGATCCGGTTTCTCTTCTCTTTGGGAGTTCCCAACTACTTGCCTTCTCGCTCGCCCAGCTTCAAGAGGTTTCTGCAAGGTCACAAGAAGAGAACACTACACAAAGACATAGATTCATATTCATAACTAGTTCAGGATTAGAAATAAACTAAACATACTAATGCAATCATACATCAAAGATACATCAGTATATAGGAGAAACCAAGATAGCTTTATTGATGAATAACAAGGTTCAGGAAGAGATACAACCCAGAGGGCTCCAATCCAGCATCTCCTTCCCAGCAAATGGAATTCCTATCTTCACCCCCTTCAAAGCATTAAGCACCCAATGATTCCAATCTCAAACCAACAGCAATTCTTTGCAATAACAAAATTCCAGACTCTAGATCTCATGGAGGAGAGATCCATATATAGATGTTTGGAGAGAGCATGAGTCAGCTTGAGATCTGACTAGTGTACTCTCCCTCTGTCAGTTCTTGATTCCACTTGGAGGTTCTTGCTTCCACTTGGAGATTGGGAACCTCTTACTCATCACTAGTCGAATTCACTGAGGCAAGTGTCATTAAGGAAGATTCTGGAAGCTTCCTGGGTCTTGACACCTCTTGGAATGAACTTGCCATTTGTCAACCCTCGCTCAGCGCACCCTGGTAGTGCTTCTACCTGCGTTGCAGTGCAGGTAGCCAGTGTTGACTTTGCATTTCAGCGCAGACAGCTAGTGGAGCCACTGAATTGATCCTGAATTGACTTGTTTTTGAGCAGTTTCTGGTGGAGAACTTCTGTGAATTGCTGTGGTTTGTTAGCCTTGTTCCTCTAGGGGTAGGAAAAACATGTTTAGGGACTTTGGATCCCTTAGATTATGGACATTTCATGCTTATAGCTGTAAGGCACAAAAATGTCTATAACAAATTGGTTAATAGGATATGGTGTGATTTAGCATTACATGTTGTTTTCTTCATTACTTCAGTAATGTAGCTCTTTTAGAATAGATTTGCTCTTCTTCCATCAAAGAATCAAGCTTCTTATGACTCTATAGAAGTTTGGCTTGGAACACCTGGGATCTCTCACCGGATGAACAGTGACAACAAGAAGGACCTTCACTTTTACTTGTGCATATAGCACTGTGACCTCCAAGTTTGTACGAACCTTGGGTTGATAAGTAAAGCTGGTAGCCCAGGAGTTGCAGCATCCTTGCTGCAATACTGGTTTTAATCACTTTTTGGCACCGTTGTCGGGGAGGTCTCCGAGTAGAATGTGATTACTGCTTTCTTTTCTTCTACTTCTTGTCTTCAATTTTTTGCCATTTGTTTATTTCTACAAAAGTAATCTAGTAGCTTCCTTTCTTTTATTTGTCATTATCTGCCTTCCTTTCCATTCTGTAAGTAGAATTTCAATTCAGCAAGTAGATTTTTCATTCTATCAGTGATTTTCATTCAATCAGCAATTTCATTTCTGCAAAGTACTTTCTAGCTTAAAAATTTTACAAAAACCAACCAAAAAACATTTCCTTTCATGCCTTGTAGGAATAGGGACAATTTAGGGATTTTTTTGCCAAATACCCCCACTACATCAAACAACCAACCTTCTCTCTTCTTCGATGACTGTGAACTAGAGGAACCTTTAGGTGAGCAACCTGACATATTTAAAGAACCTACAGGGGAAGAATAAGAAGAGGAACCCATTCCTACTGAATCAATGGCTGAAAACTGAAATGACAGAGGGAATAGAGAGAGAGTTGAGGGTGCCTTCCCCATCAGGGAAACCAACGAGGACACTAAGATGAAGAATATAAGCCCCTCTACCCTACCTCATTTCCATGGCCTAATCATAGAGGACCCCGACACTTTCCTATTTGAGTTTGTTGTTATATGATGAACCTATGACTCTACAGATGAGGAGCAAAAGTTAAAAATATTTCCATCTACCCTCAAGGATGCAACATTGTGTTGGTTCATGGGTTTACCTGGAGATATCATCACAACTTGGGCTCAAATGCAGCAGGGTTTTAACAACAAATATCGGGACTACTATAGGTCAAAGGATACTAAAGAAGAAATTATCAAGATGGCCATGGGCCAAGATCAATCCTTAGAAGACTACGAAGAAATATTCCAGCTTAGTTACAAAAGGGCTAGGTGCACACTTAACCACGAATCACTAAAGTTGGTCCTGCTCAGAGGAGTAAGGGAAGATCTTCTGGATACCTTACATTTGTTAGCAGGAGGAGATATCTACCAATTACCCTATGAGGATATCGAGACTGTCTTTAGAAACCATTCTAGGGCAGCCGGGAAAAAGGGTAGGGGTAGTCAACCTATGGCCAGTACATCATTTTCCAACTCATCCATCAAGGGTGAAATTTGAAATATGTTGGAAGATTTCAAGATTGAGATGCTGCAAACCCTTGCCTTGCAATTGGACACCATGAACATCAAAAGGAAGCAAGAGGAAGCAGAGAGAGCCTTGGCCATCTTTTGTCATAGATGCACCAGGAGGCATCCTAGGAACGAATGTCCATTGAACTGTATTGAAATTTGCTTGGTTTGTGAAGAGAACCACTCCACACACAAGTGCCCTTCATTACCCGGAATCAAATTTTTATATCAGGGAGCTTAAGGAGTCACTAATCAGCTTTGCTACATTAACCAAAGGAGGCCTCCTGGGCCTAGACCATACCAGTAGGGTATGCAAGGGTCATCCCATGCATATTACAACCCCAACCAAAACACAAATATACCTTATTGGGGACCTCCTAATCATCCTTCCTGGTCTACACCCCCTCCTTGGTCCTATGCATCTTAGTATCATTCCCAGCCAGCCAGCCAGTCATTTCAACCTTACGCTCTGGCACAATCTCAGTGGCATACACCACTCCAGGGGTGGAGGCCCCAATACAATAATGCTCCAGCTATATTGCCTCCACCACCTGCCCAACCACAACTCCTACACTCTACTCCACCCAAGCAACCCTAATGCCTACCCAGCCAAATCTGACCCGAAAAATAGGCAGGCTTAGCAGGTATACAGTGGAGATACATCATATCTAGCTTATGATGTAGAAATCCAGGAGATTAACCTAAGATCTGGGAGAGTCCTCCTGGATAATCAACCTCCCACTCCACATAGGGAGGTTGAGGAAGAAAGAGAGGAAAGTAACCATAAATTAAATCCACCCTTTCCTGAGAGGTTATCCCAACCACTCCAGCCTACACCAGAAGAACCTGAACTTCTGGGAGAATTGAAAAATCTGTGTAAAGATCCCCCTTCTCCAGGCAATAAAATATGTTTCCATTTATAGTAAGTTGATTAAGGAGAAATGCTTCAAGCATCCAGGAAGAAGAAAAAGGGATGCCCCTACCATTGATGTCATTGGGTAGTTGTCCAACTTAATGCTGGGGCAGGTAATCTGTCTAAAATATTTGGACCCTAGAAGCCTTGTAGTAGATGTTCGCATCAATGGCACCATTTTACCACACATTCTGATCGATATTGGGGCTACCATTAATGTGATGACCAAGGAAACCATGCTCAAGCTCAACCTCCAAGGGTCATTGAGGAAGACCACAACAGTTTCGCAACTTACAGATCATTCCACAGTCAACCGTGAGGGAATTGAGGAGGATGTGATGGTCTCCATTGACTCTTGGGAGTATCCTGCATATTTTCTAGTTCTCGAGCCTAAGGCTAAGCTTACTGGTTACCCTCTCATCCTTGGAAGGCCATGGTTGGCTACAGCCGATGCTTACATTAGCTGCAGAGCTGGGAGTATGACCATCAAGAATGGGCATATGTCTAAGCAGTTAGTCCTATGCCCTCCTGCTCAACCTTCTCTAACGCATGATTTACCTTTATGGTTGGAGGAGGAGTAAGAATATGAGGTTTATTCCAACCAAATTTATTCTTTAGAAGCAACCATGGGAGGAGGACAACAAGATGAGGATGACTTGATTGAACACCTGCTCCAAAGTCCAACTCTTGGTTCGCTACCATTAGAAGAAGAAGTAAAAGAAACCCAGAACAATCATCCAATTGAGTTATTCTTGGCCGATTCCAAACCACTCCATGTCAAAACCATAGAATTCGCCCAAGAGAAAACCTTGAAAATTAATCCATCCCTTTCTGCTCTCGAAGAGGAAAAGCTATGCAACATGTTAAAAGAAAACCTAGAAGACTTCGCTTGGAGTTACAAGGAAACGAAGAGAGTACACCCCTCAGTGTGTACTCACCACATATACATCAAAAAAGGTTGCAAGCCAGTCCGGCAACCAAAAAGGAGGATGAATCCAGCTCTAAAAGATATAGTCAAAGAAGAACTGCAAAAACTACTAGAGGCAGGATTCATTTACCCTATCTCCAACAGTGAGTTTGTCTCTCCTTTAGTATTAGTTCCCAATAAAAATGGTAAGTGGATTATTTTTGTCGATTATAGGGAGTTGAAAAAAGCCACAAAGAAGGATAATTTTCCCCTACCCTTCATTGACTAAGTGCTAGATGGCCTGGTAGGGAAAAAGTTTTTTTCTTTCCTAGATGGATTCAGTGGGTACAACCAAATCCAAATCTGCCAAGAAGACCGGGATAAGACCACATTCACCTATCCTTGGGGTAATTTTTCCTATAGGGTCCTTCCTTTTTGCTTATGCAATGCTCCTGCCACTTTCCAGAGAGCAGTCCTGAGTATTTTCGCTGAATTAGTACATGATGCGGTGGAAATTTATATGGATGATTTTACACCTTATGGCTATGATTTTCAAGAAGCCCTGACTAATCTAGGCAAAGTACTACACAAATTCATTGAAATGAACCTGTCTCTCAGTCCTGAAAAATGTGAATTCTTAATGACTGAAGGGACCGTGCTAGGTCATTCAATATCTCAGCAGGGACTGTAGATGGACCCAAACAAAATAGCGATCATCCTAAGGGTCCCACCTTCAAAAAAATAGAGAGATGTCAGGAGTTCTTAGGGTTAGCTCGATACTACCAAAGGTTCATAAAGGACTTCATCAAGTTGGCCTCTCCTTTATTTGGGTTTTTGGCCAAATATTTTGAGTTTATATGGTCAAAAAGCTGTCAAGAGGCCTTAGACATTCTGAAGGGTAAGTTAAGCATTGCTCCAATTCTCCAAGGTTCGAACCGGGCCCTCCCCTTTCATATTCATGTTGATGCCTCACACAAAGCCATAGGAGCAGCCTTAGGTCAGGTAGAGGAAAAATTGCCTTATACCATCTATTTTATTAGTAAGAACATGTCAAAGGTTGAGCTAAATTATACAGTGACCAAAAAGGAACTCTTAGTTGTTGTGCATTCATTAAACAAATTCAGACATTACATTACAGGCTATCAAACATTTGTGCATACTGACCATGTTGCAATAAAATATTTAATGAACAAACCAGATGTGAATGCTCGAATTATAAGATGGTTGCTTTTATTACAATAGTTTGATCTAACCATTGTTGATAAGCCCGGTAAGGAAAATGTTGTTGCAGACTTTTTATCTAGGGTGAATCTGCCTGCAGGTGAAGAAGGAATGGTGGATGACCAGTTACCAGATGAGAACTTGTTTTCTATTTCAGTTCTCTCTCCATGGTTTTCTGATATAGAAAACTATTTGGTATCAGCACAGTTCCCACCAAAATTGCCCTCCAAAGAAAAGAGCAAGATAGTAAAAAAAAGCGACCCCTTCACCTGGATTGGGGGCAATCTTTTCAAACTTGGCCCAGATCAAATCTTGAGAAGGTGTGTAAGGGAGGAGGAAGTTTTTGACATCCTTCTGACATGTCATGATGGGCCTTATGGAGGTCACTTTGCAGCAAGGAGGGAAACATTCAAAGTGTTACAAGTAGGTTATTATTGACCCACTCTCTATCAGGATGAGTACACTAGTAAGTGTGATCAATGCCAGAGGATGGGAAAGCCTACTCCAAGAGATGAAATTCCCCTATAGCCTCAAGTGACTTTCGAGCCATTTAACAAGTGGGGCATGGACTTCATTGGGCCCATCAACCCTCCTTCAAAGAAAAAACAATACATTATTGTGTGCCCTTATTATTTGACTAAGTGGGCAGAAACCAAGGAAACTAAGGCAGCAACAGAAGAGAAGGTGGTTGAGTTCCTAAGGGAGAATCTATTCTACAAATTTGGGTACCCTAGAGAGCTAGTCATAGACCAAGGTAGCTAGTTTACCTCCACCATGATTGAATAACTGCTCAACCATCACAAAATCAAGCGTAGGACCTCCACTCCCTATCATCCACAAGCTAATGGGCAAGTGGAGGTGACCAACAAGGCACTGGAGGGCATCTTAACTAAGGTAGTGAGTAGCAGCAGGATGGATTAGGCAGAGAGACTAGTTGAGGCCACCTGGACCTATAATACCACATGGAATATCACCACCAGATTTACACCCAATGAGCTGGTCAATGGGAAAAAGGCCTTGTTGTCCATAGAGTTTGAATATAACACATTGAGGATGGTAGCCCAACTAGATTTGGATCTCATTCATGCACAAAAAGAGAGATTGTTCCAATTGAATGGCTTGAATGAATTCAAAATGTAGGCCCTCCTACATATAGAGATAGTTCAACTTCAAAGGAAGATCTGGCATGATAAACATATTAAGGAGAAGCAATTTCAGGAGGGCGATTAGGCATTGTTATATGATTCTAGGTCTAAAGACTTCAAGGGCAAGCTAAGGACAAGATGGCTCGGACCTTATGTTGGGTAAATATGCCATGATAATGGTTCAGTGCAAATCAAAACTATAGATGAAGAAGCAATTCCGTTGATTTTTAATGGGCACTGATTGAAAATGTACAAGAGACCTTTATCAAAACAAGAGTTCATTGACAATGTCAATAAAACAGTGATGATGGTTGAGAAAGTTCTAGATCCTCCCTCATCAAGTCACTGAATAAGAGAAAAAGAATAAGGACTGAGGTGAAAACCTCCATGAGGCGCCTGAGACCCATCTTTGGGTTGAAAACCTCGTGAGGCAGGCCAATGATGAAAAAAAATAGAAAAAAGAATAAGAAGATCCCTGGGTGAAAACCTCCCCTGAGGCGCCCAGGGCAAACAGCTAGAGTGAAAACCTCTCTGAGGCAACCTAGTTGTTTTTAAAGAAAAAACAAAAAGAGAGATAGAAAGATATAATTTTTATTTGCAGGTGGGCGAGAAGGACAGTCAAGAAGCAAAAAGAGGATCCAAAGGGAACCCTGCCTCACACGTATTCATCTCCCCAACTCCTCACCATGCATCCCTCCATCATTTCTATCATTTTTCCACTCCATTGCTTCGATTTATGTGAAGACCATGTTTTCTACAGGATCCCCTGTATTCCTACAAGATCCCCTGAAAACCTACAGGATGATCCTATAGGAATTACAATGGCTTGGAAAACCTATAGGAAGAAATTTGAGGGCACATGGTAGGTTTGTTGGGTCCCTAAAATTCATCTGAGACGTGATCTAACACCTCACCTTGTCCACCATCATCATTCCTGCACTCACCATTCAAAATAAAAAAAGATTAGTTTCAACAGTTTTTGCCAGTCATAGAAAGAAGAAAAAAAAAGAAAAACAGAGAGTTGTAAGAGCATTACCTTAATGTCCTTTCCTCTACATACACTCCTACTCCCTCTGTCCATTCATTGCACCATCCTCACAGCCCCAGCCAACAACATGATTAAATAATTCTGAGGGAGAAGCAGCTATAGGACATCCTGTAGGAAATCTTGTAGCAGCCTATCCCATAGAATGCCAATCAACAGCTACAAGTCTTCACTAGGATGATCCAGGAGCTCAAAAACAGTAGCAACATCAGATCTTCAGTCACAGATACCTGCAAAAGCCAAGAAACCATTAGCACACAGTAAGAGGAGGAAGAATAATGGCATGCAGTAAATAAACAATGCAACACTTCTGTTCTTCAAGAATTGCACCATGGCATCGAAACCACAAGTAAGTATCCCGCTCGCTCACTCATATGCATCATTTAATCAAAATTTGTAAGGGTTATGAGATAGCTAGTTTATAAGTGAAAAGGTGGCCAGTTAACATGGCCACCTTCGTTCAGTTAGCACATGCAAAACCGGGTGTCTTCTCACACGTCGTTGCAATCAACTTAAAGACAGAGGAGGAGTAGGACAAGAAGTGGTTAAACTACGGATCTACAAGGGGGGAGATGATTATGAGGAGTGGGAAATGTTGAGGTAGTAGTGGGGACCAACGGTCCAAAAATGGCAACGTACCTCTGCTGCCAGTACACCACCTCACCCCGAAACACCTTAAAGGGAAATAAAACATCGTTTGCATGCATTAGTGCATTCCACCTCCTCGAAACTCCCTCACTCAAGTTGCTCTCATAACTCTGGCCAACCACTGGAAGCAAGGATCCATCGTTCTACACAGGAATTCCTATAGGATACAGTCTACAGGATACAGTCTATAGGATCAGTCTACAAGATACATAGAGGCAGTCTACAGGATAGGCAGAGAAGATTTCAAGAGGGGATATCATGGGAATTGTCCACTGCCACCATTCTAAAGGGGTAGGCTCTAAAATTCCATCCCCGTTTACAAAAGAATGAACCCGAAATACTCTAATATCTAGTGAATTTAGCAACAATGAGAGGTCAATTCCATACACAATCAACTGTGTTTTTCTCCTGCATAAAAATAAATAAATAAAAATGAAATATATATATATATATATATATATTGTCATCCCTCTCATTTTTTTCCTCAAGCTACACAAGCAAGATGACAGGAGGGTTCAATTGGAGAGAGCCCACAAACACTGTGAGGATACAACAACAGCCCAAGTGCTTGAAATCTTTACAAGACACAACTGGATGGGGTTTTTCGAAAAATTCACAGGGTATGATGATGAGGTGGCTCAAGAATTTTCTCATTCCCTCACTCCATACAACAGAATCCATGCCACAGTTTTAGTTAGAGGCCTCACTATAGATCTCACCCCAAAGCTCATCAATAGGGTCACCACACTTCCCCTAAGAATTCCATGGAGAAAAGAGAAAAAAGGAGACAGTGAGGTGGCAAAAAGGAAATTCTTTTTAGAAGGTGAAGAACCCACTGACGACAAA
The DNA here is from genome assembly GCA_031772625.1 of Pinus tabuliformis. Classification (NCBI taxonomy): domain Eukaryota; kingdom Viridiplantae; phylum Streptophyta; class Pinopsida; order Pinales; family Pinaceae; genus Pinus; species Pinus tabuliformis. The sequence goes on along the minus strand of CM062816.1, from coordinate 1,759,301,512 downwards.
AATGGAGTAAGGAGGGACAGTCTGCCATACCCTTGGAGTGAGGTAGGGTACCAAGACATCAAGTATATCTCATGTGAGGGTAGATATAGTGTTTTTTATGGCTATCATTTCAGGATCTTTAAAGAATTAAGATTTGGGGTAGAAACACCAATTCACTAAAGACTCAGCATACCCTATTTCTTGATGCAATCACTCATAGACTCCAACAACAAAGTAAAGGAAGGGAATTCCCAACAATTGGCTCACCATGGGTTGATTAGGATCCTCATTGAGGATGCCCTCCAAAATCTCAGAATCCCTATAACATGGTCAATCCTTAGATACTTGCTAGCAGAGGATGACATCAAAACCCTCACTTATGATGTTAGTCCTTCTATCAGTGAGGAGGAGGAAAACAAGAAGAAGAAGAAGATACAGAGCTCAATAAGGATGAGATGGATGAAGAAGAAGATGACACAGAGGAACATGATGAAGCAAAAGAAGAAGAGGGAGAATAGAAGGAGGATGATGATGAAACAGAGGAGGAAACTAAGGAAGAAAATGATGGAGATGAGGAAGAACCACAAGAGGAAGAAAACAGGAAAAACAAATAGGAAGAACACAGGAAAAACAAATAGGAAGAACATAGGAAAAACAAAGAGGAAGAAGGCATTGAAACAGAAGGGAAGGAACACAAGGAGGAGTCACCTAGGGTGTCTCCAGAGGCCATTGAGAGAGAGGTAGCAACTGCCCCAATTTCTCTCAGCACCCTAGTCAAGTAAAAAGGAAAAAGGAGGCAAACCCCACTATATTTCAGAACAAGAAAGAGCACAAGAATCAAACAAGGGAAAGCACAAATATCAACAAAAATTCTTATTGAGATTAAAGATTCCCCTACACAAAGAGACAAAATGCATTCCCATAATTCACCAATCACATATGTAAGGAGGCCTAATACTAAATCAACTTTTTCAAAGGCTAAGGCAATCCTACAGGATCCGCAGCAAAACCTACAGGAAGCAAAAACAGTCCTACAAGATACTCTACTGAAACTACAGGAAGCACATAAATTAGAAAGAAAGGTAGGGGAGCAGCAAGAAACAAAAGAAGAAGACCTAGAGACAAAGGAACCAAGCCCCCAACATAACCTAGACTCCTATTACTGGTTTATTGAAGGAGGTAGGGTAATACCTCAAAAATTTTCCATCCCATTTTTTTTGAACTTGAGAAGGAGACGGCCAGAACCCAACGATGGATGAAAATCGCCAAGTAAAAAGGGGTGGAAGACATTGGGCACATTGAAGAGAAGCTCAAAGAAATGGGGAAAGAGCTAAGTGGCTTAAGGGAGAGAGAAACAATAATGAGAGATCAACATGAGAGGGAAAATGCATGGCTGAGGGGACAGCTGCATGAAAGGGAGAACCAACTAGCATGTATGGCCAACCTCTCCTTGGAGACCATCTAGTATAGGATGCCAGCTAAATACTATGCTCTTTACCTCAAAGACCAATGGCTACAGTTTCAGATTAAATCACTAGCACAAAGGGGCACCATGCCATTTCAGGACTACAAACAGTTTATTGATCTTTGTGATCAAAGTATACTAGAGGATAGGGCCAAAATGGTTGAGTTTTATTTGCACAACATGGCCCTCATAGACATGAATGTTTGGGACCCTAATGCCAAGCTAGGAGATCTACAATTAATGGATTTGGCATCATGGATGAACCATGAGGATTCAAGAGCTGCAGAGATGAAAAGAATATTGTCCAAAGAGAAAAATGAACCTATTTTCATCAGGGTTTAACAATCAAATCCCATGGCCCTAATCAGCACCCATAATTCGATTGCAAATGATCCTCAGTTGGCACCTAGATATCTTGTTGCCCAAGAGAAAGAAATTTCACATTTTGAGGATATGTTTAGGTTGTTAGGAGATGATAGTATACATGCCTGCTTAAGGAGATGGAACATGCTACCACACAGCTTGAAGATAAGAGAATATCACTCCCCTCAAAGGTTGAGAGAGGCACTCAATAGGACGCCTATGTATAAGCAATCAATGCAAAGGTTGAAGGTCAATTGGATAGGCCTAAAACTTAGTCCACCACTACTCCTAGGGATGCTAGAAGGGAGAAAAGAAGAAGAAGAAAAGAGGCAGTGGGAAGAGGTAGAAAAGAAAGCAGGCTTCTATGAACAAGAAGAAGAGACCACAACAGAGGCATGGGATGTCAGAGAGGCTACCAGAGCCATGAAGGACATGGACATTGACTAAGTTGCTCAGAGGATGAGCAACATTTTCAGTAGGGGGGTGATGATGAGCCTCATCATTGGGTAATTATATGGGCCTTAATTCACCTCCTAGCTTAGTCAAACCAACTATTCTCACAACTTATTGCATACTTTTGATTATATTTTGTTTATGAGATGAGTTATAGTTGCATATTTCGCTTTGTGGTCTAATGTGAATTTAATGCAGGATTAAAGGATAAAAGCAAGAAATTTTGGCAAATACCTTGGTCAAAACTCGAATAGACAAGGGCGTGGAATTATAGGAGGAAATACCTCCTCATTTACTACCCCTCGATTCGAATATTTCTCCATCAGCGTGAAGTGCAAACAGCCAAACCATGAGGACTAGAAGGCAGTCGAGCAAGTGAAGGACAAAGCACTAGTTTATCTTGATTTTGGGAGCTGAGCCTCCCTAATATTAAGGAGGTCGTTGGAGACTTCAGATGTGTAAGTAGAGAGGCCTAGGACCTCAGTAGGATTTGAATTTTTTATTGTAAAACTCTATTCTATTTTCGAGCTGCAAGACCTGTGATAGTTTTTTATGTAATCCATTGTTTTGAAAATAAGAATGAGTTTTCTTTTGAGCTAACACTGAGTTAACTCAGAGGGTTGAATCTCTTGGTTAGGGCCCAACCCTATTAGACAAGGCTCCTCTTTATTGTACATGTATGCTAGCATATATTCATAGTTTAATTGTTCATTTTCTTATTAGCTGCATTTACATTATAGCATTGTAGATTAGATTGTTTGTATGTTAGTTTGCTTTAATTTGTGCCTTATTTCAATTAGAAGGTTAGCAAGGAGAAAAAGGATCACCATAAGGTTGTCAGTAGGTGTCTCAGCCTCACTTACTCCCTCTGGGACTATGAATTGAGGAAGAAACCCTTTAGCAACCCCAAAAACACACATTTCTAGTTCTTGCATGAGCTTTGTAGTTTATTGTCTTGATTCAGCATTTGGTTCATTTCATTGTCATCTTTTCCCATTACTCTATTTTTGCAATAATATCTCACTCATGCTTTCATTCCCTTCAGCACTTTCTTCATGCATAATATAGGCAATTGATTCATGCTTTCCTAGTTTATGAAGATGTATCTTGTTGCATAGTTCTTGGAAGACATACATGTTTTAAGCACAACAAGTACTTCAGGAGGAGATCCAGACTTCATCACCAGTAGCCACCTTCCACATCATCCACCTTAGCCATCCCTTGTTCCACCATCACCCTCAATAGTTTTTTGTCATTTTTCATTAAAAATCCCCAAGATACATTGAGCGAATCTAGCCATTTCTGATCTGGAATATTGACTCTTGAGTGTTCCTAGACCTTCTAACACCCCATCCCACTCATCACACACCTTTTCCAAGCTTCCCAAAACCTCACAATTATCTCTTGGCAATATCCTGTATGTTTCCTGTAATTCCTACAGGATCATCCTGTAGGTTTCTAGTACATCTTGTAGGTTTTCCTGAAATGACCTTTTGAGGATGAATAGATGGGGAACCTCTAGGACATCACAAAAAGCCTCCTGTGACCCTTCCACACCATCCAACCACTCTATAAGCCTTTTATCCATCCTCAATCACCTTCCATCCACCTGTCACATCCATAAGAACAATTAATTTGCATACTTGATTTTGCCTAAAAAACCAAAAAAGTGAAAACAAATTATTAGTTTTCTTGTTTACACCTTAGTATGGTTTGATGATCTTTACTTCTGTAGCTTAGATAGGAGCATTAGGTTAGTGGTGATTTAGCAATTCTTCTTAGCATAGTTGTTTAATTGGTTAATTAGGATATGGTGTGATTTAGCATTACGTGTTGTCTTCTTCATTACTGTAGTAGTGTAGCTCTCTTAGAATATATTTTCTCTTCTTCCATCAAAGAATCAAGCTTCTTTTGACTCTATAGAAGTTTGGCTTGGAACCCCTGGGGTCTCTCGCCAGATGAACAGTGACAGCAGGTAGGACCTTCACTTTTACTTGTGCATATAGCACTATCACCTCCAATTTTGTACGAACCCCGGGTTGATAAGTAAATTTGGTAGCCCAAGAGTTGCAACATCCTTGCTGCAATATTGGCATTCATCAATGGCCAAACACTATCATGTATTTTTTGATATGTTAATGAAAATGAGCAGCATTCCCTTCATCTAGCACTAAGTTGACTCAAAGGGCTGAAGCTCTTGGGTTAGGGCCCAACCCTAGCAACGGAGGTTCCTTGTACTGTACTTGTATGCTTAGGTTATTTCATAGATTACTTGTTAAACTGATTTTGGTGTTGTTACATTGCAAGTATTGGTAAATTTGATTAGTTTTATTCCATTTGTGCATAGCTTTAAAAGTAGCATTAGAGAGATAAGAAAATATTCATAAAAGGTTGATAATAGGTGGGTCTTACATCATTCCTCCCTTCAGGGACCATGGTTTGAGGAAAAACTCCCATTCAGCCCAAAAAGATAGAATCCTGGTTTCTTATGAAACTTAGGGTTTTTATGCTAATTAGGTCAGCATATTTCAGTTTTAGAATATAGGTTGTCGTTTTCATTTATGATATATTAAGTTTTGTATTAAATTTCATGTTGCTTTCATAACAGGCTTCAAGCCTTTCCATGCATGAACTTGGCAAATGATTGATGAAAATTCTATTTTCTCATGTTGTTGTAAACCCTTCTTATTTTGGGATGATTTATGGATAAATGCCAACAATGACGTGTATGTTGCAGGAGTTTCAATATTGCAGGAACACCTCATATCATTGGCCTCATCCAAACCATACCCACCCATGATCGTTAAAGGCCACTAAGTTCTCAATTCGAGTTATCATTTTACAAGGACAACTTGCCACACTTGTTGAGAAAATCCAACCATCATAGAGCTTCGGTTTGAGTTCTGAGTGAGTTTCAACCACTTCCTTGCCTTATTCCTCCCATCACTTACTTACCTAAGCTCCATACCACTGTCCAAATCACTCCTTATGCTTTCAATCTGTTCCTGTAGGAAAACAGGGGATCATGTAGGTGAACTAGGACATCTTGTAGACATCGTGTAGAAAAACCTGTAGTGGCATGTTTTGAGCCTGATTTTTTAAAAAACAACACGAAATATAGAATAAGACGCTTGCTTTCCTCCCAATCCATTTGACCCATTACACTCATCTCCCTCCACACCTATCCCACTTGTCGTGCAACCAAGAAGGATTAGCATTCATGTTTTTACAAAAAGACAAAATGGAAAAGGTTGTTACGCTTATTCATGTGCACAGCAGTTAAGTGCTTGTTTAGATCAGATTTCATGTTTAGGTTAGTTAAGATTTTACATGTGCTAAATTAGAATTCTTTTGAAGCGAGGTATCTTAACAAACAGCTAGATGAGTTGTGTGTTTTAGGCATCTATTTCAGTCTTTCATTACTGCAGTAGGTATAATTTCAATCCTCTCAATTATGGTAAATTCTCCTTTCTCAATTGGTAATCAAACGTCTTCTAAATCAATAGAAGGTTGGTTTAAGAAACCCTAGTGGTCTATCACCCCAGCTCAATAGTGACAAAGAGTGGACCCATTACATCTATTTGTGTATACAACACTGTCACCTTTAAGTTTGAACAAACCCTGGGTTGATGAAGTAAAGTTGGTAGCCCAAGGAGTTGCAGCATTCTTGATGCAATACTGGTGCTCATCACTTTTTGGCGTCGTTGCCAGGGGAGGTTTTCGAGTAGATGTAATTTCTTCTTTCTTTATCCCATATCTTATCTCTTTCATTTTGCTATTAGTTTCATTTTTGCAAAGTAGTTGTAAGTTGGTTTGCTTTAGTTTCCATTCTACAAGTGATTTCATTCAGTGGTTAGTTTCAATTCAGTTTATCTTTTCAATTCTGTAATTAGTATTAAAACTTGAAAAAAAAAAACAAAAACACTTCTTTCATGCCTCATAAGAATAGGGATAACTTAGGAAAATTTCTACCAAATACCCCCACCACTTCAAACAACCAACCTTCCCTCTTTTTCGGTGGTTGTGAATTAGAGGACCCCTTAGTCAAACAACCAGAGATTTTTGAAGAGACTATAGGGGAAGAAGAAGAACCCATTCTAACTAACATAATGGTTGAAAATAGAAATGAAAGGGAAGATAGAGAAAGAATTGATGGTGCTTTTCCCATCAGAGAAACCAATGGGGATTCCAAGATGAAAAACATAAGAGCCTCTGCTCTTCCTCAATTCCATGGTTTGACCTTAGAAGATCCATATACTTTATTGTTTGAATTTTCTATCATATGCAGAACTTATGATTACACCATTGATGATCAGAAGTTGAAATTATTCCCATCCACTCCCAAGGATGCAACTCTACACTGGTTCATGGGTTTACTTGAGGATAGTATCACCACCTAGGCTCAGATGTAGCAAGCTTTCAACAACAAGTATAAGGACTACTATAGGTCCAAAGAGACCAAAGAGGAAATTTTTAGAATTACATTGGAGGATCTCACTTAAGTTAGTCCTTCTCAGGGGGATCAAGGAGGATCTCCTAGAAACCCTAAACCTTCTATTAGGAGGGGACATCTACCAGCTACCCTATGAGGATATCAAGACCGTTTTCAAGAACCATTCTAGGGCAACTAGAAAAAGGGGTAGGGTCATTCAAATAGTGGCCAACTCATCCTCTTCCAACACATCTATAAAAAGTGAAATTGGAAACATGTTGGAAGATTTTAAGAGTGAAATGTTGCAAACCCTTGCCCTGCAGATGGACACTATGCAAATCAAGAGGAAGCAGGAGGAAGCAGAGAGAGCATTAGCCATCTTCTACCCTAGATGCATAAGGAGGCACCCTAGGAATGAATGTCCATGAAACCTTATGGAAATATTATTGGTCTATGATGAAAACCACTCCATAGGCAAGTGCCCTTCTCTGGACTAAAAGTTGTGTATCATGGAATTGAAGGGGTGACTGAACAACTTTGCTACATAAATCAAAGGAGGCCTCATGGGCCTTGACCATGCCAGCAGGTCATGTAAGGGTCATCCTATGCATATTACAACCCTAACAAAAACACATCCATTCCCTCTTGGGGGGCCCCTGCTTATCCCTCCTGGTCTACACCTTCTCCTTAGTCTTTTTCACCTCAGTACCATTCCCAACCGACCAACCAACCATTTCATCCATATATTCCTCCACAACCTCAATGGAATGCACCACCCTAGGGGTGGAGGCCGCCATACAACAATGCTCCTTCTTTATTTCCTTCACCTCCATCTCAACCACAACTTTTACACCCTACTCCACCTAAACAGCCTCATATGCATGCCCAACCAAACCCAAACCCGAACAACAAACATGCATAACAAGTCTACAGTGGAGAGACATCCTACCCTGCTTATGTTGTGGAAATTCAAGAAATCAACCTTAGGTCTGGGAGAGTGCTCCCAAATAACCAACCTCCATCTCCACCTAGGGAGAGTGAGGAGGAAAGAGATGAAAGTATGCCTAGATTGAATCCACCACCCTTTCCTGAAAGATTAACTCATCCAGTCCAACATACCCCAAAAGAGAATGAACTTCTGGGTGAATTGAAAAATCTATGTGTCAAAATCCCACTTCTCCAAGTTATTAAAGATGTACATATTTACAACAAGATGATTAAAGAGAAGTGTTTCAAACATCCAGGGAGGTGAAAAAGAGACACCCCTACCATTAATGTCATTGGACAGTTGTCCGACTTAATGTTGGGGCAGGTAATTTGCCCAAAGTATTTAGACCCTGGGAGCCCTGTAGTAGATGTACACATCAATGGCACCATTGTCCCCCATACCTTGATTGATCTTGGGGCTGTAATTAATGTAATGACTAAGGACACCATGCTCAAGTTGAATCACTAGGGTTCATTAAGAAAGACCATGAAAGTCTTGCAGCTTGCAGACTGATCCACAATGGCCCCTCAGGGAATTTTTGAGGATGTAATGGTCTCCATTGACACTTGGGAGTACCCTACAGACTTCTTAGTTTTCCAGCCTAAGACCAAATTTAATGGTTATCCTCTCATACTTGGGAGGCCTTGGTTAGCCACTGTCGATGCCTACATAAGTTGTAGGGCTGGAAACATGAATATCAAAAATGGGCATCTATCCAAGCAGTTGGTCATGTACCCTCCTGCTCAGTCATCTTTAGAACATGACTTACCTTTATGGCTAGAAGAAGAGGAATAAGATGAAGTCTACTCATCCCAACTCTATACACTACAAACTGTCATAGGAGGAAGAGGGCCCGATGAAGATGATTTGATTGAACACATCCTCCAAAATCCAACTCCCAACACCATGTCTCTGGAGGAAGTAGTGAAGGAAACCAAGAACAACCATTGGATTGATCTATTCTTAGCTGACTCAAACCCTACTCGTGTCAAGACAATAGAATTCAGCCCTGAAAGAACACTGAAAATCAACCCCTCTCTCTCTATACACCAAGAAGAAGAGTTATGTAATATGCTAAGAGAGCATTTGGATGCCTTTGCTTGGAATTACAAAGAAATGAAGGGAGTGCACCCCTCGGTGTGTACTCACCACATTTACATCAAATAAGGTTGCAAACCAGTCTGACAACCCCAAAGGAGAATGAATCCAACTCTCAAAGATATAGTCAAAGAAGAGTTGCAAAAGTTGTTGGATGCAAGATTCATTTACCCTATCTCAGACAGTGAGTGGGTGTCTCCTTTGGTGTTGGTTCCAAATAAAAATGGAAAGTGGAGGATTTTTGTTGATTACAAAGAGTTAAACAAACAAACAAAGAAGGACCATTTTCCTCTACCTTTCATTGACAAAGTGTTATATGGCTTGATAGGGAAAACGTTTTCCTCTTTCTTAGATGGGTTCAGTGGGTACAATCAAATCTAGACTAGCCCAAAGGACCAGGATAAAACCACCTTCACCTATCCTTGGGGTACTTTCGCTTATAGGGTCCTTCATTTTGGTCTATGCAATGCCCCTACCACTTTCCAAAGGGAAAACATGAGTATCTTTGCAGAGCTAGTTCATGATGTAGTAGAAATCTATATGGATGACTTCACACCCTATGGGTGTGATTTCTAGGAGACTCTCTCTAACCTGGGTAAGGTGTTGAATAAATGCATTGAAATGAAATTATCCCTTAGTATCAAAAAATGTGAGTTATTTATGATTGCAGGGACTATTCTAGGTCACTCAATATCCCAGGAAGGACTACAGGTAGACCCAAATAAGATATCCATCATCAAAAGGGTCAAAAAGCTGTCAAATAGCCTTGGACACCGTAAAGGACAAGTTGAGTACTGCACCTATTCTTCAAGGCCCAAATCTATAGGAGCAGATCTAGGCCAGATAGATGACAAGCTACCTTATGCCATTTACTTCATCAGTGAGAATTTGTCGAAAGCCGAGTTGAACTACACAGTGACTGAAATAGATCTCCTAGCTATTGTGCATTCATTAAACAAATTTAGGCATTACATTACTGGTTACCAAACATTTGTACATACTAACCATGCTACATTTAAATACTTGATGAATAAACCTGATGTAAATGCCTGGATTATTAGATGGTTACTTTTATTGTGTTGGGCATGGAATCCCCCCAAGGCATGTTTTGGGGCTCAAAGCCCAAGTTTTGACCCAATATTGTTGTAAAGACTCCGTGAATTGTGGGCACAGAGTGCGAAATGTATGATAGAGTCAAAGGGTTTTCTGCCCTAGTCTTGTAATCTAATGTCAGCCCACCCATGGTCCGTGGACCATGGGATTGTATAAATAGAGCGAGGCTCTAAATGTAAAAGATAAGGAAGAGGAGATAGCGAAGAAGCAGAGAGAAGAAAGGGTCTAAGTATCTAAGTGTGTCTTTGGGTTGTAGGGTAGGAGAAGGCTCTGCAGCTGAGTGCGCAGAGGCCTAGTAGTCCGCAGTTGAGTACGCAGGCCCCTACAGCTGAGTGCGTAGGGCGAAGTCGAGTCTATAACTGAGGAAGGAATTAATAAAGAGAAGTTTTATCATAATTTTGTGTATTTGTTCTGGGATTAATGCATGTTTGTTATAAATTGCAAATATATTGTTTATTTACTGCGCTCACCTATATGAATGGTATATATTGTTAATTATAACTTAAAGCATACAAGTAGGCTAAGATAATCAACTAACATTGGATTACTAGTAAGAACTTGGGTAATAGCAATGTTCGGCCCCCGAGTAGGGTTGCGCGAAGGCAACATCTCAGACTGTGAGGCACGGGAAGGTGCGTGTAGCGACGTGCCCACAAGGTCAAACCACGAAACATTTGAACTCATCAGACATCTCCAGGGTGCAAAAACCTGGTTCTAGAACCCTCCCATACTACTTTGGGTGAGACCTCAGTCCGCGCTCTACGGACTGTTGCCGAAAGGGCCAGTGGTACGGGGATTTGTTTGGCTAAATCATTTCTGAGCCTGTGTCAGGCCCCAATAAGCCAACAAATGGTTTCGTTGCCAAGACTGAGATCTGCATAAGAGATGTGTGATGTCATGTCAGTAGAATCTGATAAAGAAAGAAATTGAAGAGTGGTTGGACAAAAATATTCACAAGTTCGCAGCGCAAGAAAACATGAATCCACAAGTATTGAAGGAAGAGTGGTTAGAGTGCTACTTATATACAGAAATCCACGAAATTTTCCTTGCATCCTTCCCCTCTGAGTTGTATGAGTGGATCATGAAGTTAGCAGACAGTCAGGGAAGGTGTAGGCTCGACAAACCTATTGTGTGGACTCCAGAGTTGGTACACAGACTAGAAGCATCAGAAGTTAAGATCGTGCGCGTTGTGGACCATTGGCTGGATCGAATTATAGGAGGATTTCTCACCGAGTTCGCGGTAGATACTACAGTCAGCTATAGAGAGGTAGAACGACGCTTCATCAAAGGATCGCGAGGCAAGTACATTAAATATTTAAACACTTAGATTAGGATGATGTTGTGTGAAAAGTGGGTTATGCGAATAAATTGATGTTTGGGGCTATGCGAAGAGGGAGGATCTACAGAAATGAAGGTAGCAAAGAATTAGAAATTAGTCCCTTGATTTCACCTCTGCGAGAGAGCGAGGAGGAGCTCGTGAAAGTTTCGCCAAGAAGTGCAATCAGTCTGATAAGACAGCAAATTCCGCGCATAGCACCCCCACCTACACCACCACCAGTTTCACCATCTTCACCCCCATCTTTTCCCACACCACCACCACAGTTCAATATGGCGAGTGCAATAAAGTTGTCGGTGTTCAAAGGAGTAGGGAACCAAGATCTGGACCAATTTTTGTTCGTGGTAAAGGCTATATGGGAAGCACAAGGAGTCACAAATGACAATATAAAGAAGGCAATGTTGGTAAGTGTGTTGCAGGATCGCACACTGACGTGGTACATTAAGCATTCCAATGGCAATCCAAATGCAGGGATCACGGATATGCAAGCTGCGCTAAACAGGGAATTTAGCAAGCCAAAATCAAAGACACAGTAGATTATCGGGTTTAAGGTAATCACGATGCTTCTAGGTGAGACCCCCTGGGAGCTGGATCAGAGACTGAAGGGTATGATTCGTGAAGCCAACATGACTCTAATAGATGAGAAACACCGTGCATGGTTTGTAGCCTCACTAATGCCGCATCTAAGGACCACACTGTCACAGCAGAAGCTATCCACCCAAGCTGAAGATTTGGAGATTGCAATGAGACTGCATGAGACCCCAATACAAGATCCTAACCTGGGAAGCCAACAGATCCACACGCAGTTGAAAAAATTGTGTCTAGAGATGCAGATCTTGAAGCAAGACAGGACAACTCGCCCAAAAGTGCACAAGGAAGTATGGTGCATAAAGTGCAAAGGCCAAGGACATGACAAGGACCATTGTCTAGTTTTCGCAAATTACCTAGCGGGGGGAGGGCCAATACCATTGAGACTAGAGGCACAAGCAGGACTAAGCATGACGCCTAGATTATGGTGCATGATTTGTCAGATAGGAGGGAAGCATGCTACAGATAATTGTCATCTATTACAGAAGTATACGCAGACGTTCCAACAGCTATTCTGCAACTTCTGTAGGTCAGTAGGCCATGATGAGCGTACCTATAGAAGTTATGAACTTATGATGGATCGGACTCCTACCTACAGAGTTCAGACGGAAGTGCAAACCCTCAACCAAAATGCAAGGATGGCACACACTAGATTTCAGGGGCGCAGATGAGGTCGAGGTGGAATGGGACCAGGAAGGGGTCGCAGACCGCTGATTTGTTACAATTGCGGAGGACCAGGGCATTATGCCCGCGATTGTACAAATCCGACGAGAGCATCATGTTTATATTGTACCCAGTTTGATCATGAGACGGAGGACTGCCCCACACTGATAGCGAGGTTGCACGATAAAGGAACACTCTAAGCTCCCACGACTCAGAACCTATAAATGATGAGGTCTAAGCCACGCGAGGAGGACCAGAATGTAAACATCGTGCTCCAAAGCGGTATCACAATAGGAGATGACAAGGGCAAGAAACCTGAAGAGAGTGCCTGGGTTTGCAAGGCTCCAGCAAAGGAACCAGAGTTCTATTTGGAGTGTGCAAAGGAGACATTCATGGAAGCTAAGAAGAGCTTCACAGAGGCCTCCAATTCAGGTAGTAAAGACAAACTAGAACCAAAGATGGACCCATCAGTGCTCACTACCTTTCTAGAGACATGCATGAAGCTGTTGCGCAAAAACAAAGTGGTGAAGGGGCTGCAAGAACTCATCACTAGATGTGCGGGACCAGGAGAACCGCGCGTAGTCCGGAAGCTCAGAAAGTACACAAGGCGGACAGGAAGGGAGATGCGATTGACTGTGCAAATCAGGGAATATGAAATGAATCAAGTGATTTTGGATTTAGGATCAGACGCGAACATCCTACCAAAGCAGACATGGGAGCACATGGGCAGGCTTGCATTGCAATGGTCTCCTATTCAACTGCAAATGGCAAACAAGCAAAATATCCTACCAATGGGAAGATTGCAGGGAATAACAGTAGATATCGAAGGTGCCAACGTGCTTGCAGATTTCGAAGTGATAGAGATTGTTGATTACAGTAATTCCTATCCCGCACTACTAGGAATAGATTGGGCCACTGACATGAATGGAGTGATAAATCTGAACAAGCGCAAGATGATTTTTGAGAAAAATTCATTACGTGTAGTGGTAGCTTTAGAACCTGTGGAAGGATTGTGCTACACAGAGCCAGTGTGGAACTGCAACAGCGACGATGATCTAGATTGTATCTACAAGATAACCATGTGGGAGAAGGATTGGGTGAATCCAACAGCGGATGGCAGGATTTCGTGGGAGCGCGAAAGCTCTTACACATCAGATTCAGATGAGGAAATAGAACAATGGCATAACCGGTTACACGGGGTAACCACCCTCAACTACAACATGATGATAAGATCACTACGATGTGTAACAAAGGAAGAAATAGATCTGCCTATGTATGACAGGTTGAGTGAGGTGAATGATTTCCTGAACAAATTTGAAAAAGAAGTACCGGAACAGCAGCGTTTCGATGCTCTGAAATGGGCACTACGTGCTACACTTGCAAAATGGTGGGGTACGCATCAAAGAAGTTTTGAGAACTGGCACGACTACAAAAGAATGATGCACATGCGGTTTGGAAAACCTCAAATGCGGATGAAAGTCGGGTATGACAGACGAAACAACTTGTGCGCCCACCTCTCCAAATGGGTACAGGAATATGGTATGCAACCTGCATGAACACACACCATCCTCGTGATAGGAAACAGGACCGACAAACAGGAGCGGGCAAGATGATGGCACGAATGACAAAGTATGATGAGACCAAGCGTGCCGCAGATTATCTGCGTGGAAGCCTTTGAAAAAGTATGCGAAGTACTGAATATGGTCCACCAGGTGAGACACACTAACTGGGACCTGCACGTACCAATGGTTCTATGGGCTTATAGGACCATGTGAAAAACTCTGACCGCGCGGGCACTTCCGACGCTGAAGTATGAAGTAGATGTCGTAATCCCTATGGAGCATGCAAAGCCTAGTGCGCGCATAGCAGCACCCATAGATAATATGGTTTGCGAAGCCCGGAAAGAAGGAATCACACAGCCGCAAGAAACATAACACATGGGACTTAAGGAAGAAATCCGACGAGGAAACTTTAGACTCTGCGAACTTGAAAAAGAAAGGGTACGGTTAAGAGAGAAAGGCGCTTTGATGGACGCAGAGGTTAAGAATCTAGAGGATGAGCTAAAGGAAGAGTTTCTCACTGAAAACACTAGAATGGTAAGGCAAGGTGTGTCGATCATACTTACCAGTTTGAGAGCTATCGCCATGAATTAGTTAGTCTGATGCCTTCGCTTGGACCACATATTGCTAAGCATAGTGACTAGGGTAGCGCGTTGCAAAAGGTGAAGTGCGCGATGCTGACCACAACAATAGAAGGTGGGGATTCTCCAAGAACCGTGATGGAGGATAGGATGGAGCCCCACATGGGTGGTGCGACCCCTAACTAGCCAAGGGAAGGCAATTGGAAGGAAGCGCGAGACTATAAACTATCCTGCCCGGGAGCTACACGATGTTGGAGATGCGCGCAGAAGTAGAGAATCACAAGGTCCACGACTGCGCATGTGGGACTGCACATCCACATGGATTGGCCAGAAAGTGACCATTGAATTCACTGTTCACGATGGGATGATCGAATTGAGGCCAAATGGAGTGGGAAACGGACATTTAAGACACGATTTATGGGCAAGATTTGGGAAAATCTTTCGCTAAGACAGCATTAATGAACCGAAATGGGGGGGAATGGTCGAATTGAAATTCAAAAGGTGTTATAAAATGCAAAGGGATGCCCAGCAAACAACACTTGGTCATTTTCGAATTGAGTGATTGAGCAGATCCCTGAGCATTGTGAGTCGAGCGTTTATTGAGCCCCTAAATTCGTGAGTGACAGATTATAACCTAGATACGATTACAGCAACTAAGGATGGTCTGGGAATAGAAGAGGTAACCACCGGTGAGGCCATGCAAACCCCAACTATGGAGGATGTTCCAGAAGGTGTCTGGGTTATGGAAGAGATCCCCAAATCACCGTGTATGCCAAGACCCAAGAAGGATAAACAAGAAATGGAGCTCGTATGTGTGTCCTTAAGGAACCTGTTACGCAGCAAACTATCAATGGAAGAGAAGGGGAAGCTGTTACGATACAAACAGATGAGGAAAAAGAATATTTGCAGGCCCTTGTCATCGTAGAGGAAGAAGACAAAGGCATGGAGGAGGATATTCAACCTACACACTCTACAACAAAATTTCCCGCATATGTCCCCCCGCGAAAAGGGAAGGCCAAAGTGCCCAAGGACCTGGACGAAACCAAGAGTTCACTCCAGACCCTGCTCCTCCCAGACGGCATTGTGTTTGAAGGCACACACCTGGGCCGCATGCCAACCATGAAGTTTGAATATTGGGACCTTGCTGACTGCGAGAAGTTCCCTCACTTGGAGACCAAGAACCTCATGAAGCAGAACACCATGGGGGTGGTGACAATGTTAAAGCCACAGAAGTGGCTACGTGGAGTGGAAAAGGTCTGGATGTTGAACCTACTATGGGTGCCGCATTTCCACCACACCCCAATATCCATTTTCGTCATCAAGCAGCTGCTCTACCTAGTGCATGATGGGTATCTATGGCTGGAGGAGCCCATCCCCATCACAGCAGACCTAATTCATTGCATTTCCCAGCTACCATACAAAGGAAAGGACCCCGCGACCATATCGGAAGGGAAGGGTAGTGATTTGGCCCTCGCAGAGGCCATGAAGATGAAGTACAAACTGGAGAAGAAGAAGAGGGGCTACGCCATCTCCAGCATCAAGGAAAAAGTGGTACGCGTAGCAACCCAAATCTTGGCCAGCAAATTTATGTGAAAGTGTCGCGCAGACGAGGTACCTGCACCGGTGATCACACTAGCCGAGCAGTGCACGGAGGGGGTCCAGTTTAACTGGGTTGAATTCCTCTACACGGAATTCTTGAAGAATTGTTGCGAAGCCCAGGAGCAGGGTAAAACCTTCCACTATGCGTGGTTGTTGCTATCCATAGTGCTCGTAGTGGAGGAACTGTCGGAGGACAATTAATTCCCCACAATTAACAGAGATTTACCAGAGGCCGCAAAGTACGCTTCGCTCTAGGCCACAAAAGATGCGAAAAGGATATGTGACCACAAGATCTTCTGGGTGCTCATGGAGATGAACATCCGAATGTGGATCAACCGGAAGCCACCTTTGTCACCCATGGTGTACAACAGTTTGTAGAGTTTTGTAGAAGTCAAAGCCGACATGCATAATATATACATCAGGGTACGAAAGGACCTGATGAAGCAGTGGACAAAGCTACCCTTTGTAGCCACTGACGATGCCATTTTTAATGTCTTGGAGGCGTGGCCACCGAAATGGTGTGCCCCAGACATTACGGAACTTGAGAAGTCGGCAGCATAGAAGAAGAAGGACGATGCCAAGCTACGCATCGCACAGTTGACCGAGAAAAGGTGGAAGGAAACAGTAGCAGTTGAGGTACGAGCAACATGGGAAGTGGCACAGAAAGCCACCGAGCAAAAAAAGGTCTCAAAAGCAGCAGTAGTAGCACAGGAAGCAACTGCAAAGGCAGGCGAGGGCCAAGCAACGCCCTCACAGGGGCAGGAGGTAGAGGAAGTAGAAATAGCAGAAGGGAGCGTGGACCCAGGGACCGCGTCCAAACAGTTGAAGTGACCACACATAGCAGAGCGAGTAGGGCCAAGGAAGAAGGTCAAGGCCTCAAAATTGGCCATTCACCTGATCATCTTAACTGAGGGTGACCTGCATGACATTGGCGAGATGGTGCGCGATGTCACAAATGAGGCTCTTCAGGATTTTATGTAGGAGCACCAGACTGTGTTGGGGGCCCTCAGAGCACAGTTGTAGGAGTTACAGGTGTGTCCCCATCAGGTGGGTACCCTTTTAACCCACCTTGCAACAGGATCCTCGGCAGCAAAGCAGATGCTACATGCACGGATGGAATACATAATAGTGTTTCCGGAAGGGGCCCTAGTGATAGCGAATAAGGCCGATAGATTTTTGGTTAGCATGATGAAAGGCCTTTGCCTTAATATGGTTTCCCTTCCACGTGAGACACTATATCTGTTACAGGATGGGATAACGGCAGAGTTGCACACTAGGGAGAGCCGCGTGATCCAAGTCCTTAGCGAGCAAAAGATAAACATGGAACAACTCAGCTTGCAGCACGATGAATTGGTGTTGCAAAATCAATAATTGGTGCAGGTGGTAGACGACACTTGTCCAAGCATCCCGGAGCTAGCCATCCCAGTAGATCTACCAGTGGAGGTGCGGATCCACAGGTTAGAAACAAGAGTCCATGAGGCTAGGGAAGAAATGACCAAGGTTCAGCTGGAGCTGAATCTTCAAATTGCCGAGCTGCGGTTAAAGGCACAGCCATCCACTCCCCCGAAAGTCAAATAACAGTGCACTGACGCTATCATAGTGGGATTGGAGGAAATGGGAGGTGCAGTGTGAGACTGCACCAACATGTTGGAAGAAGCACTTGAGGTTCTCACAACTCTGCAAGAGGACCCCAACATCCAACGCTTGGAAACAGAAGTGCGAGAACTCCAGCAGCAATATGAAAGTGTCCAAGGAACTGCGCAAACAATAGTCCTCACCCATAGGCTTGCGACGATGCAGCAAGCTGAAGCACTAAAGGAGCAAGTGGACGTGGTGCGACACAAGGAGGCAATTCTCAAAGCGTGTGTCTAGCCTTGGATCGACGAGGTTTTCACTATCATGACAGCCATCGAAAGAAAGCTCGCGCACATACATGGGATGCACGCACAGATGTAGAGAAGCACCCCAGAAACAAAGGTCTTGGAACAGCAGATGCAACAGATTCAGCAAGCATCAACTCAGTGCACTGCGAACCTCAGTACAGTGCGAGAATAGTTGGAGGGACTCCATGCCAAGATCGTCGTGCCGACAGAGTGACTCGAGGGCGAGTCACAATGTTTGTGTTGGGGGCTTGTTGGGCATGGAATCGCCCCAGTGCATGTTTTGGGGCTCAAAGCCCAAGTTTTGACTTGATATTGTTGTAAAGACTCTGTGAATTGGGGGGCGCGGAGCGCAAAATGTATGATAGAGTCACAGGGTTGTCCGCCCTAGTCTTGTAATTTAATGTCGGCCTACCCATGGTTCACGGACCATGGGATTGTATAAATAGAGTGAGGCTTTAAGTATAAAAGATGAGGAAGAGAAGATAGCGAAGAAGCAGAGAGAAGAAAGGTTCTAAGTATCTAAGCGTGTCTTTGAGTCGTAGGGTAGGAGAAGGCCCTGCAGCTGAGTGCGCAGAGGCCTAGTAGTCCGCAACTGAGTGCGCGGACCCCTGCAGCTGAGTGCGTAGGGCAGAGTTAAGTCTGTAACTGAGGAAGGAATTAATAAAGAGAATTTTTATCATAATTATGTGTATTTGTTCTGGGATTAATGAAAGTTTGATATAAATTGCAAATATATTTTTTATTTACTGCGCGCACCTATATGAATGGTTTATATTATTAAGTGTAACTTAAAGCATACAAGTAGGCTAAGATAATCAACTAACATTGGATTACTAGTAAGAACTTGAGTAATAACAATGTTCGGCCCCCGAGTAGGGCTGCGTGAAAGCAGCATCTCAGGCTACGAGGCACGGGAAAGTGCACATAGCAACGTGCGCGCAGGGTCAAACTACGAAACATTTGAACTCATCAGACATCTCCAGGGTACGAAAACCTAGTTCTAGCACCCTCTAATACTACTTCGAGTGAGACCTCAGTCTGCACTCTGTGGACTATTTCCGAAAGGGCCAAAAGTACCGGGATTTGTTTGGCTAAATCACTTTTGAACCTGGGTCAGGCCCCAATAAGCCAACATATTGCAACAATTTGATTTAACTATTATTGATAATCCTGGCAAAGAGAATGTTATTGCATATTTTTTATTCAAATTGAATTTTCCTACATGGGAGGAAGGAATGGTTGATGATCAGTTACCAGATGAATATTTATTCACCATTTCAGTTCTCTCTCCAAGGTTTGCTGACATAGCAAACTACTTGGTGTTTGCATAGTTCAACCAAATTTTTCTTCCAAGGAAAAAAGTAGCACCATAAGAAAGAACACCCCATTCAATTGGATTGGGGGCAATCTCTTCAAGCTAGGCCCAGATCAAATTCTAAGAAGATGTGTCAGAGAGGAAAAAGTCTTCGACATCCTTCTGGATTATTATGATGGGCCTTGTGGAGGTTAGTTTGCAGCCACAATAACAACATTCAAGGTACTACAAGATGGTTATTACTGACCCACTCATCACCAAGATGTGAGGAGGTATACCAACCAGTGCGATTGGTGCCAAAGGATGGGGAAACCTACCCCAAGGGATGAGATGCCTCTGCAACCTCAAGTGACTTTCGAGCCATTTGACAAGTGGGGCATGGATTTCATCGGGCCCATTGACCCTCCATCCAAACAAAAGTAGTACATCATTGTGTGCACTGACTACTTAACCAAATGGGCTAAAGCCAAAGCCATCAAAGTAGCAACAAAAGAAAAAGTGGTTGAATTCTTAAGGGAGAATGTGTTTTATAAGTTTGGGTACCCTAGAGAATTGGTCACTGATCAAGGCAGTCAATTTACATCTCACATGATTGAAAATCTATTAATCCAACACAAGATCAAGCACAGAACATCCACCCCTTACCACCCACAGGCTAATGGGCAAGTGGAAGTAACCAACAAAGCATTGGAAGGCATTCTGACCAAGGTGATTAGCAGCAGCAGAAAGGATTGGGAAGACAGATTAGTTGAGGCCACCTGGGCCTACAATACCACCTGGAAGACCACCACTGGCTTCACTCCTTATGAGCTGGTCTATGGGAAGAAATCCCTACTATCCATTGAATTTGAATACAACACCTTAAGGATGGCAATATAACTGGATCTAGATATCACCAGGGCACAACAAGAAATATTGCTCCAGCTGAATGGGTTAGATGAATTTAGGATGCAAGCCCTCCTACACATAGAGGTGACTCAAGTTCAAAGGAAAATATGGCATGATGAGAATATAAAAGACAAACAGTTTCAAGAAGGTGATTCATATTTGCTGTATGATTCCCGATACAAGGATTTTAAAGGCAAGTTAAGGACTAGATGGTAAGGGCCTTATGTAATAGAAAATGGTCATGATAATGGTGTTGTGTAGATAATAACCATTGATGCAGAGGCTATCTCTTTGTTTGTCAGTGGGTATAGATTAAAAATATACAAGAAGCCCTTATCAAAGAAGGAATTCATCAATAGAATTAGTGATCTAAATATTGGGGGGAGACCCCCAAAATCTAAAAAAATTTAAATGGATCTTGGGGGGGGGGGAGGTCCCGAAGATATTAAAAATTGAAATGCCAGAAGAAAAAGTGAAGAATGCCCAATAAACAAAACCACAAAGAAACTTTTTATTAAAACAGATAATAATTGTAAAGACTACATTGTGGTGGACAATCTGTCCTTTTACAAAATGTGACTTGTTACTTATAGCCTTTTTTGGTTACAATACCACAGGTGAATTCCATGGGTGAATGAATACCATGGGTGGATGCCACTTACAATACCATGGGTGGATGAATACCATGGATTGATGCCATTTTCCATTCGGATCATTCCTCCCTCCTTAAGAAGCAATGGACGCATTGCGTGAAGTTCCCTTCTGTGAAGCCTTTGTTGAATATGAAGAGCCACTAAAGAGGATGGTTTTATGTGGCTAACCCATAACCATGAGAAACGAAGATATGAAGATAGAGATAACTTGTAATGCTTGTGACCAACTGTGATATTGATAGTGTGCAGCCTATCAAATGGACTTCGATGAAGTGTGGGTTTGTGGATGACCCATAAGCATGATGAACGAAGATCCGAGGATAGAGATACCCTGTAATGCTTGTGACCAACTGTGATACTGACAATGTGTGGTCTAGCAAATGGACTTTGATGAAGTGTGGGTTCGTGGATGACCCGTAACCATGACAAACAAAGATCCGATGATAGAGATACCCTATAATGCTTATGACCAACTGTGATACTAATAGTGTGCACCTAGAAAATGGACTTCGATGATAAGGATTTTGTGTGGTTGACCCATAACTGTGATGTTGGTTGTTAATGAAGTAGCAGGTGCCTACATAGCCTGGGGTGGGAGGCCACGTCTCCAAAGAACCCAAGCTAAATGCTGCTATGTTGAAACTGATGAATGTGAAGCAGGGGCTTACTAAAGCGAGGTGGGAGGGCACGTCTCCAAAGGGAACCCACTCCGCATGTTGCTCCAGAATTAAAATGGACATAACTCGATCAATATAACTCACAATATTTATTATAACTTGTTTTGGAAACAAAAAGACCATTTTGCATCTTCCCATGTGCTATAAATATTTATCTAGACACTCTAGAATCTCAAATTCGCGCTACAACTTTTCCGTTGTCACAAAAAATCTGAAAAAATGACTGATTGTAAATCAACGATATCTCCCACATCGAAACTCTGATTCGACCTTTTTTTTTAAATTGAGTGATTTTTCGAGAGTTCAGATCTGAAATCGCTTTTCTGAAATTCTGCACCAAAATTGCAAAAACAGATAGGAGATCTGTCGTCCACGAATTTCCGTCATAAACATTTCTGCAACATAACAGATTTTAAATCAATGATATCTCCCTCATCGGGACTCTAATTCAGACGATTTTTTTTTGAATTTGAGTATTTTTTCGCAAGGAATCCAGATATGTTATTTGTTTTTGTAAATTTTGTACCAAAATTTTCATTTCTGATTTGCAAACTCGTCGCCCTAAAACATTCTTGCAAAAAAATGAAAAAAGAAAAATTCTTCCCGCTTGGCCCAAGAAAATGCTCTGTGGAGGACATAGAACATGCCTGAAGTTTGTTGAATATTGCTGCAAAATTTGAAATTTAAATATACATCAAACCCTCATTCCCATGGAATCATAATTTGCTCTGATACCACTAATCTGAATCTTAGGGGGAGACCCCCAAAATCTAAAAAATTGAAATGGATATTGGGGGAGGAGAGGCCTTCAAGATCTAAAAAATTGAAATGATAGAAGAAAAAGAAGACAATGCCCAATAAACAAAACCACAAAGAAACTTTTTATTAAAACATATAATAACTGTAAAGGCTACATTATGGTGGACAATCTGTCCTTTTACAAAATGTGACTTGTTATTTATAACCTTTTTTTGTTACAATACCACGAGTAAATTCCATGGGTGAATGAATACCATGGGTGGATGCCACAATACCATGAGAAAATACCATGGACGAATGAATACCATGGGTGGATGCCACTTACAACACCATGGGTAAATTTCATGGGTGGATGAATACCATGGGTTGATGCTATTTTCCATTCGGATCAATCAGGAAAACAGTGATGGTGGTAGAGTAAGTCTCAACTTCCACCCCACCAAGTCCTTGAAGAAAAAGAAAAAATAAAGAGACTCGGGTGAAAACCTCCATGAGGCACTTGAGTCCCACTGTTGGGTTGAAAACCTCTTGAGGCGGACCAAGAGTGTTTTAAAAAAAAGGGAGAAAAATAAAAAGGTCTCTGAGTGAAAACCTCTTTTGAGGCACCTAGGGAAAGCAACTAGGATGAAAACCTCCTTGGGGGCAGACTAGTTGTTTTTCAAAAAAAAAGATATAAAAGATGACAATTCTGTTTTGCAGGTCTCTAAGAGAAGGATAAGCACATCATGAGGATGAAAATAGGACCTACAGAAACCATGTTTTAATTCACCCATTTCATATCCTCCATTATCCCTCCTAGTCTCCAATCTATAAACTATTCCAGCTCATTTCACACAAATTTTGTGTTTTCTAGAAGATTCCATGTAATCCTACAGGAGTTTCCTCTAGAAATGACAGGAGATCTTGAAAACCACAAGAAGAGCAATCCAAGAGAAAAGTGATGACACAAGCCTGTGTCTGAATGAAAAAACCATTTACCTCACCACACCACAGCCAATACCTTGCATCACCATGTCACCCCTATATCCATCAAAGAAATCAGTTAAAAAAAAAATAAATTACAAAAGAAAAAGAAAAAGAAGAAAAAAACAAAAAAGAGAGAAAAGAAGGAAAGAGGAGGCATACCCAAAGGCAACATCCCTCACCTACCATTCCATACCCCCCTTCTCCACTCATTTCAACACCCCTTCTACTTTAGAGCTGAGAAAAATGTGAAAGTTTAAGGGAGAGGCAGCTACAAGACATCTTGTAGGAAATCCTGTAGCAGCCTATCCCACAAAAGAAACCACAAAGACTACAGCCATCTTCAGCACAGGGACTACAAGGATGAGGAAGCTCCTCCAAAGCTCAACAACAACACACTAGCAACAAGGTCCAACACCTACACATCAAAAGGAACAAAGCATCAAAAGAGGAAATACACAAAGAAAATATGAAGATTGAAAAGCAGAGCAAAGTGGCACCACTCTCCAGCATGCATCATCAACGAAGCAAAAGACCCACAGGTATGTTATATTACTAATGCTCTCTCATAATTACGATATGATCAAAATTGTAGGAATAATGCGAGAGTTTATTTTATAAGTAAAGGTGGTCAGTTAACTTGGCCACCTTCGGCCAGTCAATGAGAAGAAAAGAGTTAGACCACTCCACACGTGGAAAAGGTCAAATCAAAGGAAAAAGGGAATGAATCCAAAAATGGTTAAGTTACAGAGGATAGGAGTGGGAGATGATTACGAGGTAAGGTGAAATGATGGACTGATAGTGGGACCAATGGTCCAAAAGAAGGTGCTCGTGGGCCTAATGGTCCCACAGATTGAGTATACCCTATTTTCTTCTACAATCCATAATAGACATAAGCATCAAGGTGTAAGAGGGAAAACATCAACAACTAGCCCATAATGGGATGATCAAACTCATCCTTGAATATGCTCTACAAAACTTAAGATTCCCTATTGCAAGGACAACATTTGCAGACATGCAGGAAGAAGGAGAAATTCAAGCTATTGAGTATGACAAAAGCCCTATTACTAGTGAGGGAGAAGAAGAAACAGAGGATGCCAAGGAAGAAGAAACAGAGGAGGAAAATGAATAAGAGTTAGAGGAAAAGAAGAAACATATGAGCATAGTGAAGAAATAGAGGAAGCAAAAGAAGAGGAAGGAGGAGACAAAGAAGAGGATGAAAAAGAAAATGAAAAAGAGGAAAAATGATAGAAGGATGAACAGAAGTCTGTAGCTCAAGGCAGAGAAGAAAAAGAATCACCAAGGGTGTCTCCAGAGCCTATAGAGAAAGAGGCAGCAGCTGCTCTAACTTCCCTAAGCACACCTGTTAAATCAAAAGGAAAGAGGCAAAGACAAACCCAACTGTACTTCAAGACAAAAAGGAGCACTAGGCTTACACAAGGGAGGCCTCAAACCCCCACCAAAACTCCAACTGTCATTGAGGATTCACCAAAACAACTAGAGAAGGCAGTCCCTCTAAAGAAAAATGAAGGAGAAGGAACATCAAAACAAGCTTCTCCCAAGTCTCCAATCACCTATGTTAGGAGGCCTGTCACAAGGTCGGCCTCATCAAAGCGAAAAAGTCTCCTACAAGAGACACAACCATACCTACAGGAAGCTGAGAACATCCTATAGGAAACTATTTCAAACCTACAGGAAACACAGAAAAGAGACCACGAAGGAATTACTCAACAAGACACAAAGGACGAGGGTCAAGAAATGAAGGGACCTAGCCCACATCCAAACCTCGGCTCCTACTACAAGTTCAGTGAAGGAGGTAGGGTGATACCACAGAAGTTTTTCATTCCTCTATTCTTTGAACTTGAAAAAGAGAGGGAAAGGACACACAGGTGGATGAAAATTGCTAAATCAAAAGGGGTAGAGGATGTAGGCCACATGGAGGAGAAATTGCAGGAGATGGGCAGAGAACTAAGAAACATAAGAGACAGAGAAGCAATGATGAAATCTTAGTTAGAGGCTGAGAACACATGGCTAAGGAAGCAACTACAAGAAAGGGAAAGCCAATTGGCAACTATGGCTAGTTTGTCCATGGAGGAAATCCAGTGCAGGATGCCAACAAAGTCATATGCCTTGTACCTCAAGGAACAATGGCTACAATTCTAGATAAAGACCCTAGCACAAAGAGGAACTATGCCCTTCCAAGACTATAGACAATTCATTGATCTTTGTGATCAAAGCACCTTGGAAGATAGAGCAAAGATATCTGAGTTTTACCTACACAATTTGGCCTTGATAGATTTAAATGTGTGGGACCCAAATCCAAAGCTAGGGGACTTGCAATTCATGGCCTTGGCATCTTTGATGAATCATGAGGAGGAAAGAGCTACAAAGATGAGAAAGGTATTGGAAAAAGAAGAGGCAGAACCCCTTATGATCAGAGCAGAACAATCTAACCCAATGGTTATCATCAGCACCCAGAACCTCATTGCAAATGATCCCAAGCTTGCACGAAGGTACGTTGTTGTACAAGAACATACAGTCACACACTTTGTAGATATGCTAAGGTTGCTAGGAGATGATAGCCAGCAAGTATTCCAAATGAGATGGAACACCTTACCTTACAACCTAAAAATCAGAGAATATCATTCTCCTGACAAAATGAGAGAGGCACTAAATAGAACCCTAATGTGCTCAGTCCACCATTTCTTTTGGGAATGTTGGAAGGAAGAAAAGAAGAAGAAAGAAAGCAGTGGGAGGAGATGGAGAAGAATGCAGGGTTTTATTCACAAGAGGAAGAGGCTAGAACAGAAGCATGGGATGTCAGGAAAGCCACAAAAGCAATGAAGGGCATGGACATAGATTGAGTTTCTCAGAGGATGAGAAACACTTTCAGTAGGGGGTGATGACGAGGGCTATCATTGGGTAAAATATATGGACCTTAATACACCTTTAAGCTTACCAAAATCAACTCTTCTCATCATTCTTTACATGTTTTAATTATATTTTGCTTAATGAGATGAGTAAAAGTAAGATGTCATGTCTAGTGGTCTAATGTGCATTGATTTCAGGTTTTTGGGAGCAAATTATGGCTAATTAGGGTACAGGAACTTGAATGAAACAAGAAGGAGAGATGAGGGAGATCCATTAAATCCTCACTCACTCGAAGATCCCTCAATCAAATCACACCAGCTCGTAGTTGGAGGTAGCCGAGTCATGAGGATTATTGGCAGCCAAGTCAGTGATAGTTAAGAACCAATTAATCTCGAGATTGGGAGCCAAGCCTCCCTAGATTTAAGGAAGTTGTTGGAAATTTCAGTTGTATAAATAAAGAGGCCTAGAGCCTCATTAGGATTCAAATTTTTTTATGAAAAATCGCTGAGCAGTTTTCGAGTAGAAGGATTGTGGCCAAACATTGTTATGTATTTTTTGATAAGTTAATGAAAATGAACAACATTCCCTTGATCTAACACTGAGTTGACTCAGAGGGTTGAAGCTCTTGGGTTAGGGCCCAACCCTAGAAACAGAAGTTCCTCGTATTGTACTTGTATGCTTAAGTTATTTCATAGATTACTTTTTAAATTGATTTTGGTGTTGTTATATTGCAAGTATTGGTAAATTTGATTAGTTTTCTTCCATTTGTGCATAACTTTAATAATAGCATTAGAGAGATAAGGAAATATTCACAGAAGGCTGATAACAAGTGGGTCTTACCTCATTCCTCCCTTCAGGAACCATGGTTTGAGGAAAAACTCCCATTCAACCCAAAAAGACAGAATCCTGGTTTCTTATGAAACTTACGATTTTTCTGCTAATTAGGTCAACATCTTCCAGTTTTAGAAGATAGGTTGCAGTTGTCATTTCTGATATATTAAGTTTTGTATTAGATTTCATGTTGCTTTCATAATAGGCTTCAAGCATTTCCATGCATGAACTTGGCAAATGAATGATGCAAATTCTATTTTTTTATATTGTTGTAAACCCTTCTTGTTTTTTGGTGATTTATGGATAAATGTAAACAATGATGTGTATGTTGTAGGAGTTTCAATATTGCAGGAAGACTTCATATCGTCAACCTCAACCAAACCATACCCACCCATGATTGCCAAAGGCCACTAAGTTCTCAATTCGAGTTATCATTTTACAAGGACAACTTGCCATGCTTGTTGAGCAAATCCAACCATCATAGAGCTTCGATTTGAGTTCTGAGTGAGTTCCAACCACTTTCTTGCCTTATTCCTCCCATCACTCACCTTCCCTAAGCTCCATGCCACTGTCCAAATCACTCCTTATGTTTTCGGTCTGCTCCTGTAGGAAAACAGGAGATCATGTAGGTGAACTAGGACATCCTCTAGTAAAACTTGTAGTGGCCTGCGTTGAGCCCGATTTGTGAAAAAATCATCACGAAAGCTAGTAGAATACCCCTGCTTGCCTCCCAAGCCATTTGACCCATTACACTCCTCTCCCTCCACACCTATCCCACTTGTCATGCAACCAAAAAGAATTAGCATTCATGTTTTTACAAAAAAACAAAATGAAAAAGGTTGTTATGCTTATTCATGTGCACAACAATTAAGTTCTTGTTTAGATCATATTTCATGCTTAGGTTAGTTAAGATTTCACGTGTTAAATTAGAATTCTTTTGAAATAAGGTATCTTAACAAATAGTTAGATGAGTTGTGTGTTTGAAGCATCTATTTTAGTGTTTCATTACTGCAGTAGATAGCATTTCAATCCTTTCAATTAGGGTAAAACTCTCCTTTTTCAATTAGTAATCAAACTTTTTCTAAATCAATAGAAGGCTGGTTTGAGAAACCCTAGTGGTCTATCACCCCAGCTCAGTAGTGACAAAGAGTGGACCCATTACATCTATTTGTGTATACAACATTGTCACCTCCAAGTTTGTACAAACCCCGGGTTGATGAAGTAAAGTTGGTAGCCCCGGGAGTTGCAACATTTTTATTGCAATACTAGTCCTCATCACTTAACATTCCATTATTCCTTGTTTTGCACCTAGTGCTCAATGTAGACCTCCTTCGACCATATTTTCCACCATTGATGGACACATCCGACATTGCAAGACAACTCACACCAAAAAGCTAAACCCAAACTGCATGGATCAGGCCACAACTGATCGAATCATGGACACAAAAATCAAGAACATTCGCTAGCAGAAGATGAATCTATATCGGGTTGTCAAAGTTGGCCAACTCCTACACTAAGGCAAGTGGCTCACCAAGGACCAAGCTCAACAGAAGTTGCCTCATCTCATGGAGGTACTCAATACAATGGAGACCATTGCTTCTTAAGGGGGGAGGACTGATCCAGGGGATATTGGTGGCCACCCGCCTAATCCAATTGAACCCCCAACATTGTCTTTTTCATTTTTTCAGTTTATTTAACTGTAGCACACTTTACTATTTTTGACAGTTTATAGGGTCCTAAACTTTGGGAGCCGTTTTGAGCCCCTAAACAACGTTTTTAGGGAAAACGGAGAGACCTTTGAAACAAAATATTGTGATAGCAAAACAGAGATCGTATGCCAAAGTTATGACTCTGAGAAGTTGATATGCCAATTTACCTAAACGAGAGGCCCACAATTTTAGCACTTCATCTCCTAGGGTTAGGTTTTTGGATGTTTAGGGTTTTCCATTGTTTCTCAATAATAAATAGGCCTTTGAGCCTCATTGTAACAGAGTTCAGAGGCATGTAGCCACCACATCTCTTCTCAAAGATAAACTATCATCACTCGAGCTAGTTTATTTCCATTCTGTTTGTATGCAAATTTCAGTATTTTGATATTAATGAAATGAACTATTATTTCTGTTGCATCTCTTTATTTATGGTTGTATATGTAATTCGTTGCATTCATGTTTAAGTTCAGATCATCTCTCTCTTTGTTTCGTGCCCTAGATTGGGAAATCGAAGTCTTCCAAGTTTCACTGTTGCCGAAAATTGCTAGAAAGGGGTCGAAGATCTGAGAGACTGACTTGGTGTAGAGAGAAGGCTTGGTCTTTGTCTAGGGTGAAGAGTCTCAAAGAATACCATTGAAAGGAAGAATTATATTCACTGGGGTTCCCCTCGAGAGGGGTTTTGCCTTGACATAGTGCCTACATCGTGTGTCTCTTGTTTTGTGAACTTCATACACACATAATATGGTAATTGCTTGATGAAAGATAAGATAATAAAGAAGTAAAAGAAGCCAACACACTCACAAGTAATTATCAAGAAAGAAAATTCAAACCCTAATATAACTACTTTGATTTTCCAACAAAGACACCATGGGATAAAAGTATTTGGCACATTTTGATGCAAAAAATGTCGAAGATGAAAAACACTCTCTTATATTGTTTAACATAAACTAAAATTAAATCCAAATTTCAAAATATTTGTCACATCTACCCGGATTCTTAGTATTTTAACTTAACAAAACTACAATAGCCTTGAATGCTTTTCTTAATGTTTTTGAGTATAAAAATAAAATTTTAAAACATTCGTAGTAATGTTACTTTTGAAAGTCTAATAAAACCTATTCAATTTTAGTGAAATTTAATCACTAACATTATTATAATATAGATTTTTCCATAAAATTCTCTATAATATCATCATATTATATACCAGTTTACTTTAATTAAAAATAAATTATATATCTATTTACTTACATAAATTAATATTTAGTAATTAAAATTAAATCTAAATTTCAAAATATTTAACACACCTACCGAGTTTCTTAATATTTTAACTTAACAAAACTACAATGATTTTGAAATGCTTTTCTTAATACTTTTTAGTATAAAAAAATAATTTTAAAATATTCCTAATAATATTAGCTTTTCAAAGTTCAAAAAACCTTATTCAATTTTAATGAAAATTAATTACTACTTAAAAATTAATTATTAACATTATTAAAATATAAAACTTTGAATAATATTCTATATAATATCACTATATTATATAACAATTTAATTTAATTAAAAATAAATTATAATCTTGTTTAATTATATAAACTAATATTTATATAGTAAATATCGTAGATAATGCAACGTAGATAATTATGTATAGGAGACCTTTGTATTGGGTTGTATGTTCAATACTAATTTGTATACATATATACATATTTAATGGGTTTTTATATATACATATAGTTTAGATTAAGGCGGTTGGAAAGAATGATTTGCTTAAATGAAATGCTATCACTAAAATTGTACAATAATCATTTTGTTACTGTAATATTTACAGTAATCAGTAGTAGAGTAATCATTCTGTTTCGACACAAACTTATTTCACATTAATGAGTTCCTTGAGGGTCACTGTTACTGATGTGTTTTATTATGCTTTGTGGATGCATGTATCTTATGTAACAACTGTGTGGTTTTTGAAGTCTAACAGCCCATCTGTTCTTCTTGTCATTGCTTTGTTGTCCAACCAGTGGCAAAAAGTTTTTTTTTTTTGAGAATCAATAGAAGTCATTTACATCCTCTAACTATTAACCAGTACTCATTGCATGATAAAAATTTTATGATATATACACTTGGAAGTAACTGTTTTCTTCTAGATCTTGTCACTAATACCAAGGGGATATTAAGTCAATTCAGTTGGTGCTCATTGCATGATAAACAGTTTTATGATATATACACTTTGAAGTAACTGTTTTCTTCAATGAACGCACTAGATCTTGTGACTAATATCAAGTGGATATTAAGTCAATTCAACTGATACAAGAGTCCAAAATATTAGTAGCCTGCTTCATCTTCATTGAGTTGCCAATAGTTACAACAACATTTTCCAGTTGCAGGATCAGATCAATCTCTATTTTTACCTAGAACAAAATGAACTATAGAGTATATAGCAATTAAAAAACTGAAACTAGCATTTGACATTTTCTCAATGTTGCAAAGGTTTCCTCCCCTTGAACAACAAATACATATTTAATTTACATCCAAGCAAAGCAGACAGGTTCATTTAAACACCGCAAATAGCCCTCCTTTAGCCACAATCTGTACAAGGGCTTTCTAAACAACCCAAATATAAAGGTGGTTTACAAGACTGGTTATTGTGTCTTCATTAACTGCAAGAAGTTAGAACAGTTTAAAGTTAGTACACCATAACTATGATTGACTAAAACAAATGAGAATTATATAGTCACTTTTTCATAATCAAACAACTTAAGTCCCACCTCTAATTTAGAAACTTCACTTGCCGGAATTTCTGAAATTTGGATGCTTTCCTGTGAGGGATCCACATTTTGGTTGTCTAGGTTTGTTGTTACAGATTGCTGGTAGAGACGAAGAGCTACAATCAAAATAAATGCTGCCAACGAAGAGAAAGGTCTCAGTCAGTAGTCCATTGCAGGGCCACAATGTTTCAGTATACACTTACAAAGATTCTTCAGTCTCACCTCCCCAAACTCGGGCTGTAACAGTAGATAAATTCCAAACCAAAAGAAAAACTGCAACCAGCACTCCTTTCTTGTGGGTGCAGGTATTCCATGCATCCCAAAACCGACATAGCATGAAATGACCTATAACATGCGATGTGCAGTCCAGTGGAAATGTCATCAATCAATGTATTTCGATTATGTATAAGCTACAATGCTGAATGGGGAAATAAGCCAAATTTTGGTTTATTAAAATTTTGAAATCTGAAAGCACAAACTTTTTAAGCTCTGTAACTTTGCAGGAAATGGGCAAAGACACATCATGACATACCATATCTGTGCAACTGAACAGAGTAGCATGCATAGAGTTTTGGTATAGTAAAGATGGCAAAGAATGCTGTTAGAAACACAAAGTGAAATTCCAATGCCATTAGTTATGAATTGTGATAACTGTTGCAAAAGAGACTACTACAATAACAACCCAATAACCAAAATAAAGAGAAACGTAGGACTTTTACATCAGATCACTCTTGACCTACTAAAATGAACATAGTTGGAATACAACTATCTATGATTTACCATCAACATTTGTGACTTGGCTTTACAATGTGAGTACTAGTTGGCATAGATGGTAGTACTTATAGACTGCAAGTGTTAGAAGTGATGAATAGTCAAAATTTCTCAGTTAATGATGCAATGGAAGGTGAGCTTGGAACTTACAAAGCTTTGCTAGAGTCCATATGGTCATTTTCTGCCCACACTGTGCAAGCAACCAAATAATAGATGCCAACTGCCAAAAAATTTCCTTCTAAGGTTTAAGATGCAGAAAAGAAAACCCAAGAACTGGAGAACCGGAGATCTGTTTATCAAATAATGTACCTTCATAGTGGTAGCTGGATCGCCTGAAAAGAGTTCTCGGAGCTTGGCAAGCAATCCATTGACAAATGAAAGCACCAATCTAATGATAGAAAGTGCATAGGCCTCACTAATTGCTTCATAATTTACAAGGCTGCAGTCTTGTTCAAGTCCCCTGGCCAACATTAAATCTCATAAATCAGTACTTATCAATCTTTCACTTGGATCATTTTTTTAAAGCCTTGGAAAGGCACATTCTGCTGGAAACAGCCTGTTCAATACCAGGAGGTGCTCAAAATCAAAATAAATAAATAAACGAAGCAAAATATTTGACGATTCGTGCAAGGGTAGAAATAATAACCGAGTGAAATGACCTTACAGAACATCCTTCAATGTGGCTACCGAGATAAAAGAAACAGGAATGTATTCATATGCCTGGAAAATGTTGAGAAAGAGAGAGCTTGTTACCTTTGCAAAATGTTCTTGTAGAAGAAAACTGCAGCCAGGTATACAAGGGCTAAGTATGATACAAAGGTAACCAAGCTGCAACAAAATTCCACAACATTGTCAGGCGTTATCCATCTTTATCAGTGACATATTTCAGTAAATAATCAAGAAAAAGTTCTAGACCTGAAATGCAAGTCCTGGGTAAAGGATGAAGATATGACACAAAACGAGCCGATTCCAAACATTAATGCTGATTTCGGAGTATCCTTCCACATGATCAAATCAGCTGGAAGACCAGGTAAAGACACAGTCAGTCCCAGCTGATAACTGCTCCACTTAGAACTCTTATAAGGGATTAGACTTTCAACATTTGCAAAGAAGACGAACAAAATATTGTTAAACCTTCAAATTTCTGTTTCCCAATGGCTTGGCACACAGAAAATTGTTGGTACAGTATTTGGTGATTTGCTAGCTAATTTTTCTTATTATATTTGGGATCAGACAAACTTCTCTAAACCATTGGCCTGGACTATCTATATTATATAAATAATCCAATTATGCAAGAGAAACTGATGTGGAAAAGACTACGCACTTTTTACATTTGATCAATTCACAGATCAAAAGATTCAAAATAACCTATTGGTGTACAGTCATTTCTTGAACTATTACACGACCAGACTTTAAGGTATGTGTCTGTACATGTGCAGAAAAAGACTAGAAATGGCTAAAAGAGATCAATACCCATATATTGGATCCTGTCAGGACCTTCCGAGGATTCAGTATATACTGCAATGGCATGAACAAGATGAATTAGAGGGAGATAAGAATTGATAACTTCAGCAATCAGTTTTGTGCATTCGGTTACATTCTCATTGCCAATAAAGCTTATCCGTTACAGAGTTTCATATCAGAACAGGACATGAAAAGAATAGACAAATCCATGTAAATCCTACTGGTTTCGCGATTCAAGGGAACTCAAAGATCTTTCAACACCTGAATCTAAGCAATGGAGGAACGTGAAAAATACTAAAACAAAAGATGCAAAATCAAAATGCAGTTTAGTGACAGAAGTCATACTTCTCCTTGATCTCCTTTGTAAGGAAGGTAAATTCTTAGTAGGCACTGGAGCTGGAAGGCTTGTTTCTTTGTAAATTTTCTGATGGCGATCAGTAGACTTAGGAGAAATAGAATGTGTAATTGCAGAATTAGGGTGATCATCGACAGGTTCAGGAAAATCAAGGGATGCTGGAGGATTAGGCTGAGGATCCACAGGATCAGGAAAGATGTGAGGAATTGGAGGATTAGGCTGAGGATCCACAGGATCAGGAAAGACATGAGGACTTGAAGGATTAGGCTGAGGATCAAAAGGCACAAGTTCAGAAAGTGAAATTGGAGGAAGCAGATGGGAATCAATGGGATCAGGATAGATAGTTTCAGGAGAAAGGTGGGGACTTGGCACAATGACATGGGTATAATTGGGTTCAGGACCAAGTTGGGAAATGGAGGAGATGGAATGAGGATGACTGGGCAGAAGATCAAGCTGAGGAACAACAGCATTGGGCTCTGGCACTTTGCGCTTGTGCCTTATGCTTGGTAATGTGTCCAACAGTCTCAGATCGCCACCCTCAGTCACTAATGCCTCCATCATACACTTCTTGGTAGATCTTTCAGACCTGGCGGGTGGGCTTCCATTGGGCTGCTGCAAGCCAATTTCTTCCACAACTTCAGTCCTAGAGCTTATCCTGGGACTCTTTATTTTCTTGATTTCAGATGGGCTCTTCAACTCCTCTTTGATCCGTTCTTCATTCAGACTGCCATTAAGGGGACTTCTTTCTCTTCCTTCAGAGATGTTGGGCCTCCTTCTCCTCCTCCCAACGACTGAACCTTCATCTACTTGTTTGTCTTCCAATTTCGGCATGCTGGAACTTCTTTTAGGATTCCTCCTTGCTTGCTGCTGCTGATTCTGTTGCTTACTATCGAATGAATTAACTCTAGAAACATAGGCAACTCTGCTCTTGGGACTCAGAAGTTTATTACCAGGTGGGTCTGTAGCAGACACCCGTAAAGTGCTAGCATTGCCCAGATCAAGGCCAATTGGCCCATCATTGATTTCAGAAACATTGTTTCCATGGAGATCCGAAAGCTTTTCTTTGTCAATCCCACCTCCTGATTTTCTTCTGGGTCTCTCAACCCTCCCCTCCCCAATGGGGGATGATGGAAATCCTTCTCTTCCCGATCCCATCTCAATTCCACTGTCACTACCCAATACAGCAGCGCATCAATATTCATACATACATTCAACAGCATAAGTTTCTGAGCCTATGCGACTCCATCGGTGAGCATGTGGTTTACAGTTTTATACAATTGCGAACAATGAACGCCTGACTTAGAGAATCTTCTGCAGCGTTATTTCCTCTAGGAACCTGTGCAACTCCACGCATTCCAATGCTGCTACTGTGGAAAAATTTCACCACATACGTATTTTTTAAAGGAAACCCACAGCTCGTATAACTCTTAAACCCCTCAGAGCCTTACACCTAAACCCCCATTCTAAACACTGAAGACCTCTCAGTCTTTAAGCCATTTGTATGTATGTGCAAGTAAGCAACAGGCATTCTGAAATAATTAAATTATTTATCTGCCATCATGAAATCTTTGATCGACAATGTGGGTCTCCGTGGATTTGTTTAATTTCGGCTGTGAAATTTCGTTCGTCACAGTGCGGGCAGTTGCAGACCCCTGCCAGTCCCTTTCCTGCCAACCACCATTCCTAAACTTTTACTTCAATCCAACAGTCTGAAAAGGCCATAATGCCAAAAATGCTTTTGCCTAAGTATGAAAAAATATGATGGCTTGCAGTTGCAAGAAAGAAAGCAAATACCCAACTAGAAAATCAATAAATGGATTATTTGGATTTGGATGATCTCAAGGTAATTTGTGAAGATTTGGCACAGATTTGTAATTAAATAAAGCTTAAGAAACAGAGCCGTTGAGAACCCAAAACTCAGGAAAATGATGTCACCAACGTGCACAACCCATTTGTATTGTACTTTACACAGCATTTTACCTCGCTTTGTCCGGCCTCATTTAAGTTATTAATGTCATGCTTTTGGGACTTTATAGGTTGTAGCTGTTATTTATCTAATTTTTCTAACTAGAATAACATGGTAATATTATATTTTTTTATTAATTTATTATTTAAAATTATACTGTTGATGATATTGATGTTGTTATGTTTTGTAGAAACATTGTAACTTTGAAATTTTGTTAGGTAAATTTTATAATTAAACATAATTATTTGCACTAACAACATAAATACATTATATTTTTGAGGTCCCCTTTTTCACGAGGTAATGTTAATATTATATTTTTTTTGTTAATTTATTATTTTAAAATTATATTGTCGATATTTATTTGCAATAACAACATAAATACATTATATTTTTGAGGTCTCTTTTTTCACTAAGTAATGTTAATATTATATATATTTTTATTTTTTTATTATTTTAAATTAGATTGTTGATAATATTGATGTTATATTGCGTAGAAATCTTGTAATTTGAAGTTTTATTAATTGTATATTTTTTATTTTATTATTATTTTAAATTAGATTGTTGATAATATTGATGTTATATTGCGTAGAAATCTTGTAATTTGAAATTTTATTATTTGCATTTTATGATGAAACATATTTATTTGAAATAACATTATTAATATATTATATTTTGTGTTTTTTTGGTGCGTAGATTTTTAATGCGAGAGAATTTTTATAATAATTAATATATAATTTTATATTTTTATATAAATATTTTAATAAAATAAGAAATAAAATATTTATTTAAATGTTTAAATAAAAATATTTTTAAGGGTAGTTTATTTGGTAAGTTTGTGTTATGTAAAGTTATGCAAGTGACAAAAAATTTATGTTCAATTCTTATGAGTGATTAGTCGACGATTATGTGGCTATGAAAATGTGGATATGGTAGTTTCGCCTAGGAGTTGTAGGAGTTGCAGTTGTGGGAATTGGTCCATTTAAAGTGAGTAAGTTATTGATCTTTCTAATATTAAAAATAATAATAATAATAGAAATAAAAATAATTTAGGTCTATAAAAAGATAAGTTGAGTGGTAAAGATAGTGATGTGAATGTTGTTTACTTCTTTTCAAATCTTTTTATTAACCCAATTTCATTTGACGCTTATAAGTCTTCTTAATCACCAATTTTCCCAACAAATTAATATAAAAGAAAAAAAATTCATATAATCTGTATATATATAAATGGAAACCCTATTATAACTTAAGTGTCAAACAAATCGCTTTCTACTAATATAAACTGACTCATCACTGTTATTCCAATAAAATTAACCATACCACCTTAAATTACAGATTTAACAAAAATATAATTAAATATATATCATTACAAACCATTTTAAAAATCATTTTATATAAATTTTATTTTTAACTTAAAATATTATTTATCTAAAACCTTAATAAATATAAAATTATGTTTAATAAATTTTTTTCCAAGTTATTATAATTAAAAAGAATTCAAAATATACAAAATTATGTTTGACCTTGCAGTTGTAAACGAATTCTCTTGCTTCATATATATGTTTAACCTGAACTATTTCTCCAATTTCATATATATATATATATATATATATATATATATATATATATATTTACCCTACCTCATTTTTCTTATGAGTATTGTTTCTCGAGTTTGTCAATTTAGTAAAGAATCCATCCCATGATGGTAAATGTGAGAGATACTGACAATGTGGACACACCACCTACATAAAAATCCATAAGGTTTTAGCCACCCCTTGCTCGTGCATGTGCAATTTACACTTTTGAATTTGTGGATCAAAGTGAATTCTCGAAGTGTCCGCCGTTGAATTTGTTAATGAAACTAAATTCTAGAAGTGCCATAAAATATACAAAGGGCATCCAAAGGATGGCACCTACTCTCTCGTTGGATGTTTTGTCTTGTACAAAACATTATAATCTATACCATGATATTCACTCGTTTTACAGTGATTTATAAAATATTTTTTTAATTAATCAATAGATAATGAAATAAAATTATTTCTAATGAATATTAATAAAAAAAATGGGTAAGATTGTTAAATTTTGTTAATACGATTGTATTTTTAGGGTTTTGTTTTATTAAGTGGTTAAGATTTGAAATTTGTATTAATGAGGAGGAAAAATTTAAAATATTTAGCTATATTAAAGATTGATGCGGTTTAAGATTTTTGAAAACTTAAATGTTTATTGATTAATTTATCAAGTCATTAAAATTTTAATAAATTTGAGTAAATATTATTATTATTTTGTTTGTCAAGTTGTTCGTGATTTTCTACATGGACAAGTACCCTCATGAGTGCATGGCTGAGCTGACGGGGCAGTGGGCTAACTCGCACCCCGTCCGTGTTCGAACCTCTCCGTCTGTGTTCGAACCTCCTTCGTGCTGCGCCTATGCTGTTCCATGGCGATTATTCCGGCTGATGTGATGGATTTGACGAATATTCCGGTTGATATGATGGATTCAGATGTGACAGTTAGCAGCTTGTCTGATATGTATAAATGTAATAAAAGAGGGCCCTATAACGCTTCTGATGGGAACTAGCCCCTCCCTTTTAAAAAAAAAGTACCCTCATGAGATTTGATCCTAGGTCACCTTGCTAATGAGATCCATCCTCAACCCGTCATGCTAGTAAAACTTGATATATATATATATATATATAATCTTCTTTATCTTTATCTAAATACCTAGTTTTAACTTCTATCAATTTGTATATTTAAAACAATTATAATTATAATTTGTAATATTTTCAATTTAAAACGATTTAAAATTTAATAATTTATAATTTGATAATTGAGAAAAAAATATGCAATAATCACATGATTATTGTCTATTTTTTTTCTCAATTATCAAATATGAAATGAAATGAAATGATATTTTAACATCCATGAGACTAAAAATAGTCTATGGGACCATTGGTTCCCTGCTTTTCGCCTTTTGCAATTCAATCAGTTTCTTATTCAAATTGATGATGAGCTCGCCCAACCTTCCAAGAATCCCCTCACTGAAAAGACAATGCCAATAAACTGATGCTAACATATTCCCATAACTTTCTTTGATGTCTTTGAATGCATCACATTCCAAAATGAAATGCCAATAAACTGAAGCTAACATATTCCCATAACTTTCTCCGATGCCTATGAATGCATCACATTCCAAAATGAAATGTTTTTCCGATTCCACTACCCCAGACGTACAAAATGTACACACCCATTCTTCCCAAACTTCTTAAAGAGAAATTCTTCAAGCCTTTTCCACCGCCCTGTTTCATACCGAAGTTGATGGGAGTTGGTTCTTCATTGAGCAATAAGAACCTTTGCCCTCCACAGAATGCTAGCTCCAATGAACTCTTTTTGTTATAGATCACATGTAGGGTTGAATTCCTCAATGCAGTACTTCTTCTTTCTACCCAACTCTTTTCTCCAGACTATTTATGAAACTTCTCCATAACAAAATTCTTTAACTTCTTGCTATGAATCAGAAAAGCGTGAATTCATAAATTTATAATATATATATATCCTATTAATTTTGGGAGGAATATTAAGCATAAAGTCCCATTATATAGGTTGGGTTGAGATTTTAAAAAAACATATAATTAATAATATTAAATATTAAATGTGTCAAAAGGTATTTTAGTTTTTTATTTTATTTTAAATTATATATATATATATATATATATATAATTGGTAACTAGACCATATAATCATTATTATTCTAAATTCTAAGTGTGTAAATACCATACCTCTTTCTCACACAAAATACTTCATTTACACTTATTGGTTAAGCTACATCATTAATTTTTTATATAGAAAAAAAAAAAAAATTTGAAAATAGTAAAATGTATATTTGATAAATAAATATGATATACAATTTTTTTAATATTTAATACAAAATTGATATATAATATATTTATAAATTAATTAATACAAATTTATTTTAATTATAAATATATTATATGCAATAATTTTTTAATCAAAAGAAATTTATATTAGTATATATATCGACTCATGTTTGTTGGGATAGCCCAATTGGCAATGGTCGTGGAAATAAAGTCTCATTGAACCGGAAGTCTTCCGGGTAGCCCAATTGGTAATGGTCATGGAAATAAAGTCTCACTAAGTGGGAAGTCAAGTAAGAAGATGGATATGATGAAGATATAATCCTACCAAATTTACAAAAAAATATACCTATCAACTCACACACTTATTAATTAATTCATAAAATTGTCAATTTCATATACTTCAACACAATTTAATATGCTATAGTATAACTGTGGTCAACAACAACCCAACATTGTGTCAACTTTAATGATATCCCTTCTTAAATGATATCCATAGGAAACTGATATTTCTTTCTTTTTAGAATGTCATTGACCCACTCTTGGCTAGTTGGTCCCTTTTTGTTGTATGCTCCTTCACTTTGTCTTTTAGCACCCTACCTAGGCCACACAACCATAAGTTGACTAGATTTTTTAGCATGTCTCCTCCCCCTAGCACACGGACAAGCACTCTCAAGACGTTTGATCCTTGGTTACCTTGTTAACGAGGCCCATCCTCAACTGGTTGTGCTAATAAGACTTATATATATATATATATATATAATCTTCTTTATCTTTATCTAAATACCCAGTTTTAATATTTTCAATTTTCAATTTAATAATTTATAATTTGACAATTGAGAAAAAAATCGGCAATAATCACATAAGAGAACTTTTGGCAAGTCTTATGTGATTATTGCCGATTTTTTTCTCGTCTTATGTGATTATTGTCGATTTTTTTTTTCTCAATGGTTAAATATGAAATCTTATGTGATTATTGCCGATTTTTTCTTCTTGTCTTATGTGATTATTGTTGATTTTTTTTTCTCAATTGTTAAATATGAAATGAAATGATATTTTAACGTCCATGAGACTAAAAATAGTTTATGGGACCATTCACCTTTTACAATTCAATCCTTTTCTTATTCAAATTGATGATGAGCTGGCCCAACCTTCCAAGAATCCCCTAGCTGGAAAGACAATGCCAAAATAGCCTATGGGACCATTAGTTCCCCGCTTTTTGCCTTTTACAATTCAATCATTTTCTTATTCAAATTGATGATGAGCTAGCCCAACCTTCCAAGAATCCCCTGGTTGAAAAGACAATGCCAAGAAACCGATGCTAACATATTCCCATAACTTTCTTCGATGTCTTTGAGTGCATCACATTCCAAAGTGAAATATTTTTCTGATTCCACTGCCCCAGACATGAAAAATGTACACACGTCTTCTTCCCAAGCTTCTTTAGGCCTTTTCCACCACCCAATTTCAGGGTGAAGTTTATGCGAGTTGGTTCTTAATTGAGCAATAAGAACCTTTGCCCTCCACGGAATGCTAGCTCCAATGAACTCTTTTTTTTGTAAATCACACATAGGGTTGAATTCCTCAATGTAGTACTTCTTCTTTCTACCCAACTCTTTTCCCCATACTAATTTATGAAACTTCTCCATAACAAAATTGTTTATCTCTTTACTATGGATGACAAAAGTGTGAATTTGAACATTTATAATTTATATTAACTATATAAATTCTCACACACATTTTGCCCCATTATATAAGTTGGGTTGAGACTTAAACAAAATATATTGTTAATAATATTAAATGCGTCATTAGTTTTGGGAGAAATAGTAAGCACATAGCCCCATTATATAGGTTGGGTTGAGACTTAAAAAATATATATATGGTTAATAATATTAAATGTGTTAAAAAGTATTTTAGTTATTTTTATGGTAAATAAAATATTATTTATATTAAATAAAATATTATTTATATTAATTTTTTTGAATTCTCGAAATTGATAATTAAGTGAGTTTCTTATTTATAATTATTATTATTCTAAATTTTAAGTGTGTAAATTCTATACCTCTTTCTTACTTATAATATTTTATCTACACGATCATTGTCATTTAACCTACATTATCAATTTTATATAAAAAATAATTGAAAATAATAAAATTTATATTTAATAGATAAATATGATATGAAATACTTTTTTTTATATATTTAATATAAAATTGATATATAATATATTTGTAAATAAATCAATACCAATTATTTTAATTTTAAATATTATGTACAATAATTTTTTAATTAATTAAAAGATTTAAAATTAAAAGAAATTTACACTAATATACCTATCAATTCACACACTTATTA
Organism: Pinus tabuliformis; assembly: GCA_031772625.1. Classification (NCBI taxonomy): domain Eukaryota; kingdom Viridiplantae; phylum Streptophyta; class Pinopsida; order Pinales; family Pinaceae; genus Pinus; species Pinus tabuliformis. The sequence continues at coordinate 1,759,259,201 of CM062816.1, read as the reverse complement.
TTTAATTCATAAATTTGTCAATTTCATATACTTCAATACAAATTAATATATTAATATGTTATAGTATAAGTGTGGTCAACATATATTAAGCCACAACCCAACTTTAATGATATCCCTTCCTAAAGGATATCCCTAGGGAACCATATTTTTTCTTTTTAGAATGTCATTGACCCACTCTTCGCTAGTTGGTCCCTTTTTGTTGTATGCTCCTTCACTTTGTCTTTAGCCTCGTGCTTTGTGCACACTTTAACTTTAATCTTGTAATATATTTGGATAACGTTAGGAATACATTTGACCACATGTGGATAACACGAGTAATAAAATGTTTGATCTTTGTAATGTAATGTATGTTATAAATTTATTTGTTTTATTTGATGGACATAGGTGAGGTATATTCCATTTAGAATAAAATAAGTTAAAGATTAATAGTAGTTAGTTTTTATGTGTAAAATAATAAATTTATAATCAAAATAATAATATTTTTTAATTATGTATATCGGTTAACAATATTTTTAACTTTAGCAATATATAAAATAAAATTTTCTTAACCTATATACCATAGGATTTTTGTTATCATAAAGACACCTAACCATTATACTATATAAACTTTATTATTTCATTTCCTTTGTCTCTATTCTGATTGTTACACTTTGATTGTTACAGCTTTATATATAAGCTTGGTATTACTCATTGACAAATAAACAATGGTCAAATATATTGAATAATTTGCATATGAACATTTCATTACACATAAGTTATTATCTCAAGGTACATTTCTTATATTTATATTTTATTATTCTATTATTAAATAAAATACAAATGAGTCAACTCACCATACAAATTATTAAATTATTTGTGTGGATATATGAATAAGAAGTGAGTTTTTTAATAGCTAGACACGTACAAAACTATTTAAAAAAAAATTAGTGAGTTGCTTAATAGCTAGATAGATGTGGATTGGTTTTTTTTTAGCTTTGCACCCATTTAAATTTTATATCTTTAATCAATTCATCAATTTCCGTTATTATTAATTATTTGTGCAAATCAGTCCAACACACTTACAAATTGTCGGGTACAAAACTATTTAAAAAAATAAGTGAGTTGCTTAATAGCTAGATAGATGTGTATTGGTTTTTTTTAACTCTGTAACCATTCAAATTTTATATCTTTAATCAATTTATCTATTTCCGTTATTATTAATATTTTTATTTTTTTTTAATGATTTTTTTGTTGATTCATAGTTTTTCTATTTTATTTAGAATTGAGTAGTATTATGGATTAATGTTTTGTATAACAAAGTTTTGGTCACTAGAGCTTTTTTTTATGTATCTCGTTAGTACATGGACATTTGGAAAAAAAAAAAAAATGACATTACTTTTTTTAGGTGATCTAATTTCCAATCTAGAACACTGTGGTAAAAGGATTTTGATATTATGGAATCTAATATTTGGAGAGAAGATTATTTACAAATTAAAATAAGAAAAAGAAAAAAAAGAGAATCAATGAGTTAGTTAGATTATTTAATGAAATATTATACTTGTTGGTTATGCTTTCTAATTGAAACATTAGTTAATTATTTAAGTTGGTCTTTGTTTTAATTGATCTATGTTAGACTATAAGTTCTTAGACAATCACAAAGTCTCATGTCACCTTCTTATAAGTTGTCATTCTTGTTTATTGATGAGGTGTTGTATTGAGATAAATACATGTATTGAAAATAGCTTAAATCCTTTTTTGTCAAGGTTTTGTCTTGTGTTGTTCTTGATATATTTTTTAACATGGTTGTATTACTTTACTTCCAAAAAATTTAATTGTGATAAAAAAACCAATAAGAAGGAAACTCGGGAGCTTAATTGTGATGAAAGCAACAAGGAAAAAGGAAACTTGGGAGCTAGACATTGATGCCTCTAGTGGCATAATTTCATTTTGATTTGATAATTACGATATTCAACTTGCTATATGGTTGATAATATATATATTTCTTCTATGTGGTTCATGGTTGCTGGAGATCGGTGACCACTACATCCACATAAATATTTGTATAAGGAATATTTACTGGAATGAATCACTTCCAGTCAGCTCAACTACAAAGCCTCACCTTGAGAGTGTCAAGAGAATTGAACCCATGACCTCTCAATAATAGAGTTACTTTAACGACAAGAACTCAACCAACTGAGCTAACCCTCAAGGCTCGCATATGGTTGATAATATTATCACCAAAATGTCGTCTATTTTTGTTGTAAGTCACTTTCTGAGCAAATGGTTAAAAGCCTTTGTGAAAAAATGTCTTGAAGATTAGTGGAGAACTTCAAGTACCAAATATTTTAATAAAATAATTATTTTTTACTATGGTAGATGTGTGTCCTAGAAACCTACTTAAAGTTTGACAACACGTACTAGTTGTAATAGGGAAAACCTTCTCTTTAGTTTAGCATCATTCTTGGTAGTTGCAGGTTGAATAATTGTTATAGACATATTTGGGCACTGCAACCCCAATCACATATCTCGATAAACCAAAGGCTCTTAAACCCCTAAAAGTGTTGTTTCACACCCTAAAGGATCATGGTCAACTGATTACATCATTTCCCAGAAGTTCTCCCTGAAAAAACACTCAGAATTGGCCAACACTGGACCATACAGACTGCTCCTTGGTCAAGGTGCGATGCATCTCACCTGCTACACACAAGAGGTGCGATGCATAATGAAAATGCCTTATGTAGGGTGCGATGAGCGAGAGTAGGCAAATAACAGAGATAGTTTGCTAAGTGGAAACCAAAAGAATCTTCTAGAAACTTCTCATATGACACTTTCCTCTCTGAATTCGCCGAGGGATGAGTAAGAGATCATGAAATCTCCAAGTGGAACCAAGAACTATCAATGAAATGACACTAATAAAAAACCCAGAAGCTGACTCACCCCTCTACAAACATCTACATATGGATCCCTCACCTGAGAGATCTGAAGGCTGGAATTTTGTAATTTGTAAGGAAGTGCTGTTGGTTTCTCTTTGAGAAGAAACATTGTATTGTTGGGTGATCTTGCCTTTCATGAGGTGAAGAGGGATTTCATGCTGGGAGGATGATGCTGGATCATACAACTGGGTTGTAATCCTCTCTTCTACTTCTACTATCAATAAAGTTCTTTGAGTTTTCCTCCATATAATCGTGTACTTGTAAATCTTTTTATTTGTGGATGCAATTGTATGGTTAATGTATTTCTGATTCTGCATTGTTTATGATATCATAGATCTCGATGCCTTGATGGTGTGTTGTTGCTTTGCCTCTACGGATATTCTCTAAAGTGGGACAAGTAGGAGAAGAGTGGCGAGCTCTATCAAAGGAGAGAGGAAACAAGCAAGGAGCCAAGTGGAAGATACAGGTTGGTGCTCTCTGCTTCTCTCTCATCTATCATACATAAAGGAAATCTTGAAGCGCTTTGAATTGTTTGTTTCTAAGATAGCTACCCATCATTCCTGAACTAACAATAAATCCGCCAAAGGGAGTAGTACATAAATCGACATTTAATCCTCATGCTCAAGCAACACAGAATTATAACATATTAGAGGATCTGGCTCAATCGCCATCCGCTATGTCGACACTTGAAGTACTGCAGAATTGCCCCTCCCAAAAGCAAGCTTTATTATCAGCAATAGGTGGGATTGACCCAATGGATTCCAATCTTGTAGCCTTTAACCACAAAGGATATGAACCTCAGTTACCGGCCCAACTTGCTTTCCTTATACATGTAAAAGCCCTCAACAAAACTATTCATAGAACAATCATTGATGAGGGCGCATCTACTTGTATAATGTCAATGAGCTGTTGGAAAAATTTAGGCTCACCACCCTTGTCGCGATCATCAACGACATTAAAAGCATTCGATGGAAGAACATACACGCCGTATGGCATATTAAGTAACTTGCAAGTTGAACTGGGGGGCAAGATAGTAGAAATTGAAGTCAAAGTTATTGATGGAAACCTCGATTACAATATCCTACTGGGAAGGCCCTGGATTTATGCTATGGCTGCTGTTGTGTCAACATATTTTAGAAATATTGCATTTCCCTTTCAAGGCGGAATTACAATCGTTGACCAGCTAACCATTTTCCCCAACAGTTCACAAGCTACGGAAAGCATTCCAATGATCCATGGAAGCTCTTAATCGCTTCAAAATGTCAGAGTAGGCCTCCTAAAAGACCCTGCCTTAATGGGTACTTTTTCCCTCCCGCCTTCGAGTAATTTGGCGGAAGTGGCCACGGTGGAAACTTGTAATATGGTATCTTCTACATCAGCAAAGATTAAGAAGATTTCTGAACATTTTGTTAGCATGGATCATCCCCAAGTGTTACCCCTAAGCCCCATAGAAATTTTGTAGCAATCAATTTTCTTGGCCTGGGCGGCAAACCCAAATCAACACTCATCAAGTGTTTGGATAGATAGGACTCTAGAATATGGCACCTCTTTAGATACTTGGTCACGTATACATTCTACAGACGAAGGAATCATTCAGTCAATGATGATAGGAGAGGCACCATGGGAAGATTACCGCCATCGTTCCCATCTTCAAGATAATGACGAAGATTATTCCAATGACCTATATCATCCTTCAGTTCTTGATTTTCTATCAAACACTGTAAATGCGGTGGATTCCGAGCGAAATCTGTCCAATATTGAAGAAACTATCACCATAAATATCTCCACCAAATCTAATGTTGTAGAGAATATTCATGTCGGCAAATCTTGCTCTTCTTCAGAACCCGAAATATACTCCGCTCTCTTTTGCGAATTCAGAGATGTCTTTGCATGGTCATATGAAGAAATACCCGACATTAACTCGAGCATCGTTGAACACGAAATCAAGATGTATCCAAATGTCAAACCAATACGATAGCGGCTTCGACAGGTTCACCCGAAGAAAGCCGCTGCCATCAAGGCAGAAGTTGAAAAACTTTTACATGCTGGTTTCATTTACCCTGTTCCTCTAACTGATTGGGTATCGAATATTGTTCCTGTGATGAAAAAGCAAGGAACAATTAGAGTGTGCGTCGATTACAGGGATGTAAATCAAGCTTGCCCAAAGGACAACTACCCTACACCCTTCATTGACCAGATAATTGATGAATGCGCCGGATGCGAAATCTTTTCATTCATGGATGGATTTTCTGGATACAATCAAATAAACATCCGCCCACAGGACCAGTCGAAGACTGCATTTATATGTCCGTGGGGCACATTCGCATACCGTAAACTACCTTTCGGTTTAAAGAACGCAGGGGCAACTTTTCAGAGGGCAATGAACTATGCCTTCCATGACATCAAACACATCGTTCAACCATATCTCGACAATTTATCGGCTCATTCGTGAAAGCGGACTGAACATCCACAGCATTTGAGAGCTATATTTCTATGTTGCCAACACTACAAGATATGACTCAATCCACACAAGTGTGTGTTTTGTGTCGGTTCTGGTCATTTACTTGGTTTCATAGTTTCTAAGGACGGGATTCGACTCGACCCATGTAAGGTTCAGGCAATCATCGACATGCCTCCACCTTCAAATTTGCTTCAGATTCAGAAACTACAAGGGAAAGCAAACTTTCTAAGGAGGTTCATTCCAACTTACGCCGAACTTGCTAAAGGTTATACATGTCTTTTGAAAAAAGAAGTGCCCGTCAACTAGGATTAGGTCGCACAAGCTTCCTTTGATGCTTTAAAGGATTCCCTAATAAAAGCATCATTAATGTACACTCCTGACTATGAAAAGAACTTTAACTTGTATCTTGCTACAACAGATACAACCATTGCAATGGTTTTAGTACAAGAAGACAATGGAATTGAACATCCTGTCTATTATTTAAGCCGAAACTTAAATGATACAGAAAGCAAGTACTCCTATGTCAAAAAGCTGGCCCTAGTAGCTATTCAAGCAGTACAAAGATTTTGACACTACATCCTCTTTCGCAAAACTACCATTCTGTCAGATTGCAACCCTATGACTTACATTCTGTCACGTCAATTACTAGGGGGAAAATATTCAAAATGGATAGCCATTTTGCAAGAGTTTGATCTGGAATTCACAAAATCCAAATCAAAGAAATCTCTAGTTTTCGTGGAGTTACTATGCGATCTCCCATCGTCGTCCAACGATTCAACATCTAAAGCATCAATCGTGGATGAATCTCTGTTTCTGATATTGGCGAGCGATTCGTGATATGGAGATATACTGATCTATCTCCAAACCCAAGACTTTAGGCCTAACACCTCTCGTTCCGAACAACGTCATACTCGATACCAAGCAAAAGACTACATGATCGTCAATGATACACTTTACTGTCGTGGTATCGATACAGTTCTGTGAAGGTGCCTCACGCATGAGGAGGCCGAAAAAGTCCTGAATGATTTTCATTCAGGTGCGTGTGGGGGGCATCAATCTAGTTATGCTACGGCACAAAAGATCTTATGAGCAGGTTACTTCTGGCCTACTATGTTCAAAGATTGCATAATCGCGGTCAGAAGTTGCCATGCTTGTCAGATCTTCGACCGCAAATCCAGACCACCACCCACACCGCTGCATCCAGTAGTTGCTGTTGGGCCATTCACCAAATGGGGCATAGATTTCTTGATATGTAACCCCACCTCAGCCGAGGGGCATGGGTATAACATAGTTGCAGTCGACTATTTTACAAAATGGGTTGAGGCAATGCCTACATTAAACAACAATGGTGAAACGATTGCTCTTGTCTTTTTCAATCATGTAGTCTCTAGATTTGGTGTTCCACAAGCTATAGTCACAGATCATGGATCACATTTTCGCAATCACATGATGGTTGAATTGGTTGCCAAATTAGGACTGTCCCACGACAGTTCTACTCCATTTTTATCCGCAAGCTAACATACAAGTTGAGGCCATCAACAAAGTCTTGAAACACATGCTACAAAGGATGATTGGAGTCCACAAACGGAATTGGCACTTAATCCTGTACTCAGCCTTGTGGGCATATAAGACATCGGTGAGAAATGCGACTAGATTTACACCCTTTCAGTTGGTGTATGGCCTGGAAGCAGTATTGTTGATTCAATGTGAAATTTCATCTCTCAAGCTCACAGTTGATCTACTCCCCGAAACTTCAGAGGAAGAGGCTCGTTTCTTGGAACTAATCCAATTGGATGAAACCCGTCGTGATGCCGCTTTGGCTAATGAAGCTCATAAGAAACGAGTCAAGGTGCAATTTGACAAAAATGTCAAACCCCGTGTCTTCTCAGAAGGTGACCTGGTCTTGCTATACGATCAGGAATCCGATAAATTGGGAGCAGGTAAGTTCCAAACTTTGTGGATGGGCCCCTACATTTTTAAACGAGTATTAGAAAAAGGAGCCTACGAGCTACTAGATTACGATGGGATTCCACTGTCGCAACCCCTAAACGGGTTGTATCTTAAGCGTTACTATGCTTAATTAAGTGTAGTAATCTCTTTATAGATATGTTTTTGTTACGTTTTTGTTTTTGTCAAGGGTGATCATTTTGGTTAGGTAATCCACTTTGCATTTGTTGCAGATGTCGGACCTGTTGGAATCATTCATTGGATACGCCGAAGGAGCTAGTCGTAGTACGCGAAACTATCTTCTGCAGCCGGGGCCATTTTTGATCCAAGCGGCAAGTTAATGAGTTTCAGAGGGATATGTATTGGTCGATCAACGAACAACATCGCTGAGTACAACGCGTTGATGGAGCTTATCTCTGATGCCATCGCATGTGGCATATGCCGACTTATTGTTAGGCTAGATTCACAACTCGTCGTCCTACAACTTACTGGCATCTATTCCGTTCGGAATCCAGCTATCTATCGTATGTTCCTAAGGGTCAGGATTTTGGAAAGGCAGTTTGATTCTATTCAATATCAACACATTTCCAAAAACTTAAACACATTAACTGATTCATTAGCAAATTATGTGTTAGATAGACATTTGCAGCATTTATAAAGGAAAAAGCATTTCAATTAACATTTGCATCAGGATCACATAACTTAACCGAAATAAAACTCTGAAAATAAAAAATATATATAGTTGTTTATAGTTTTTACAAAATGTTCTGTGTCTAGGACAAAATTGGTCATATGACCCAAAAACTCAAAAATGCAGAAAAGCACCCTAAACTAATGGTGTTGGTGATAGCAAGTCACCGCCTATGCGATCATATGTAAGAGCCTAGTCCATCAACTCGGCACGCCAGTGGTATGGCGCTGTAATCTCAGAGGTAACTTGTCGGTCCTCACATCCTTAATACCAAGGGTGAGACCCTCGATCTGATCCTGCGACACTGCAAGGGTCTCTGCTATGTCCAGATCGCGAAGGACAGCCCTCCCTACAGCCTCTCCTGCTGGAACGGTAGCTGCTACCCTCCGATGTGCTGCTGGTCGCACTGGTCCAATATCTGCACACATATATGAGCTTAATTAGTCTTGATAACCTTTAAAAAACACAATAACATTACAAAAGAAATAAATAGAGAAACGATCAGATCTTTTTACCTATAACACCCCACTACTCGCTAGCCAATAACACCAAATTTGGGTCACCTCAGAAATCCATCCCAATGTATGGATACTCGGCAAAGACCATCTCCTGATGGTCGAACCACTCAAAGAAGGCATCAGAGAATGAAATCAGTGACTGACCAGCATGTCTGGCCATGAAGTCAACCCATCTCTGCATCTGTGGTTCCCTCGATGCTGGCAATCCTAGTGAAATGTATTGTGGCTGCATCAGTGGAATCCTCTCCAAGGAAAAAGTAGTCAGAATGGAACCGTAACCAAAGTTCTTGGATTGTCCATTCTTCACCTTGGAAAGCTGTTCGTTTATAACCGGAAGTACTGCCTCACACCAGTTGAATACCTTTGGTTCAACGCATTCCAAAGCATAGTGCATATAAGATTTGTTGGCCAAATGAAGAGTCGCGCTACCAGCCAATCTAGCAAAGGTGAACAAAATGGTCCTCAAGGACCAATCAGTGACATCTCAGATACTGATCTTCCCATCCCTGGTCGGCTGAGATCCATCTCTACAAAACTGACAAATATAATCCCTCACAGATTCACCCCCACGCGCAGATCCTGATAGTGAGAGAGGGGCACCACGCCTTGATAAACAAGTCAAAAGTAGATATCCTTGACTGTCAAAGGGATGGATTTGCCTCTAATCTGGAACACCTGGTTGGTCGGATCCCATGCATCGAGAAGATATTGCAAAAAATTGATTTGTTGCCTCATGCTGGATATGCGGAAGAATTTGAGCAACCCGCAGCTTCGCAATGTAGTAACCGTACCCGAATCATGCAAGGAAATCATGTCCTCTTCTTCATGCTCTCGTTCACGCCATGTAACGACCATCTTGATCCGATGAATCTCTGAAACACAAGTAAAAGATGAATTAGGACCTTGATTTGGACAAAAATAGGCAAAAATTTCATGAGAAAACACCGCACAAACTTTCCCTCCCGCGCTCATCGCACCCTGCCTGTGTACAGGGTGAGATGCATACTGACTAGCCAATGGCCAGCTCAATATGCATCACACTTTTTGATGCATACTAGGTGCGATGGGGAGAGAACGAATTGTTCAAACCCCTGGGGCCCAGAAGATAGAGAAATATTTCTCTAAATCAAAAAAGGATGGAATGCAATTGAAGAGCTCAGGGTTAGCTCCTACCTGGTCCTAACAGCGCGAAGAATAGTCCACTAGATCTCTCGAAATCAACTGATGAAATTTGAGGGGGAAAATGCCTCCAGAGCTCCAACAATCCCAATTTTGAATGAAATGGTAAAAACGAGAGGTAAAACTTCTTTTATGTTACTATTCACGTAATTCAAGTAAAATGTTAGCTTTTAACTCATTTTTCAAGCATGTATTTACATTTCTAATTAATTTGATGGAGTAATGGAATAGGTTGTACGACCGTCGAAAGAATATAGTGTTAATGGTAAATTGGGCATCTCTGACTATTATCACGAACATTGTTACCATAGGGTTCAAGCTCATTAAAAAATAAACCTGCCACTGAGCATAGTTTCTAAAGATTCAAGCTCATTAAAAAATGAATCCACCCTCGGTAAATAACCTTTGTGATTGCATTGTTATCATCCTTTTGAGCCTTGGTCGTGTTCTTACTGTCACCTCCACTCTTTTAGCCGATCATACGCCTCCACTTGATTGTTTAACCTTTTTAGGAACAACTACGACGAGTGATTCTGTTAGCCACCCTCATTACGCTGCCATGTTTGAGAAGTTCAAAAATTACCTGGAACCAGTTGCTACCCGGAAACATCACTCGTTCCTCAAAAAACGAGTCTCTTTTAAGCTCTTTTTAGACTCGTAAAATATGAAAATATTGTTGAGCTACTAGCCTTTCCAGCTCGATAAAGTAAGGGGAAGTGCCATCCCTCCTCTACATTTTAATCTTTTTGGACCTGAGGGATCATTCCACAAAAAGATCAAGATATTGTCTTTTTCGGCTCGCTAAATCTATCGAAAAGTCATCCCTTTCGTATTATTTTATACTTTTTCGGACTTAAGGGATTATGCCACGAAAAAGGACTGCTGGAGTTTCCTTTCTGTCTCTTTTCAGACTCTCTAAATATGAAAAAGACCAAGTTATATTTGTCTTTAAACTTGTTAAAACAATAGCGACAAACTTGTCCATCCGGACAAGAGCAAGTTTCACTGTCACTAAGCTTGCTAAAACATAGCGACAATTTTGCCTGAAGGGCAGATTATAGAACAAGCATATGTTATCCTCCTCAAGCTTGACAAAAATAAAGAGGTACTGGTCAACAATGACTGGGGAAAAAGGGAAGAAAACTTGAAGAACTTAATTGGTAGCAGGTCGCTCTTGAACATGACACTTTCACTCCATCACCATGATTGAGTCAGGTTGGGTTATTCCGTTCACAAGTCACATCACCATTGGTCCTTTGTACCATCCATTTCTGGGGTTAAAACTTAACACTACCAATCCATCACAGTGTCGCCGATATGTTCAATAGAAGTCATTCAGAGAATTCACCAACCCAGCTAATGCCTCATCCCTGCAATACCTTCACTCTCCATTTTTCATGGCCACCATTCCTGAACCTTGTATCATCAGATCATTTTCACCTCTAGTTGCTTCGTTTCGTGTTGTATAGTGGGATTCATTAAGGCCCTCCTACGACGGGTCACTTCTTGTCGACATCAGCTCATTATCCAAGAATTTGACTTAGGAACACCCCTTTCAGTACTTTGAAGCTTGCATGCCTCAATGGCAAGTTTCTCACTTCCGACGACAGGTTTACATCAATGGACTTCGACTGAAATATTTTGCGTGGTGTTCGACATCGGATCCCATATTCATGCCACGAGAATTGTACTGTAGTACCTTGAGGGTCATTATCATTATCGGTGATTCCTTTCGAACCTGTTAATAGCTTACATCATTGGCTGGTAATTAGGCGACGTCTTTCCATGTTCGACTTCAGAACATCTTTTCACATGGATCAACTTGTACATCGGGTGAAGATTGAACGAGTTTTGAATACCCCTGATCTAGTTTCATCCATCCGGGCTGCGATATATTTAGGAAGATAAAGACATCAAATGTACACAGTAGCTACACAAATGATCATCCAAGCTAAAGGAGGATGGCTCAATGAGAATCACCAGTCTACAACAATGGACGATTATCTATCCTATGTACCTAAAAATGAATTTATAAAGTTGAGCATGGGAATTCCCGCAACAGCTAGATCATGAAAATAATATGAAGATAATGTATTGTATTGTATTTTATACAGGTCACCTTCTAGATCAAAAAACCCCGGATCCTCATGATAAAGCATTTCACCCGACATCAGAAGATTTACGACCTCATGCTTTAGGGTGCAACTGTTATAGACATATTTGGGCACTACAACCTATGTCAATAAACCAAAGGCTCTTAAACCCCTAAAAGTGTTGTTTCACACCCTAAAGGATCATGGTCAACTGATTACATCATTTCCCAGAAGTTCTCCCTGAAAAAACACTCAGAACTGGCCAAAACTGGACCATACAGACTGCTCCTTGGTCAAGGTGCGATGATTCTCACCTGCTACACACAAGAGGTGTGATGCATACTAAAAAGGCCTTCTGTAGGGTGCGATGAGTGGGAGTAGACAAATAGCAGAGATAGTTTGCTAAGTGGAAACCCAAAGAATCTTCTAGAAACTTCTCATATGACACTTGCCTCTCTGAATTCGCCCAGGGATGAGTAAGAGATCATGAAATCTCCAAGTGGAACCAAGAACTATCAGTGAAATGACACTAATAAAAAACCCAGAAGCTGACTCACCCCTCTGCAAATATCTATAAATGGATCCCTCAGTTGAGAGATCTAAAGGCTGGAATTTTGTAATTTGTAAGGAAGTGTTGTTGGTTTCTCTTTGAGAAGAAACATTGTATTGTTGGGTGATCTTGCTTTTCATGAGGTGAAGAGGGCTTTCATGCTGGGAGGATGATGCTGGATCAGACAACTGGGTTGTAATCCTCTCTTCTACTTCTACTATCAATAAAGTTCTTTGAGTTTTCCTCCATATAATTGTGTACTTGTAAATCTTGTTATTTTTGGATGTAATTGTATGGTTAATGTATTTCTGATTCTGCATTGTTTATGATAAGATCTCGATGCTTTGATGGTGTGTTGTTGCTTTGCCTCTACAGATATTCTCTAAAGCGGGACAATTAGGAGAAGAGTGGTTAGCTCTATCAAAGGAGAGAGGAAACAAGAAAGGAGCCAAGCGGAAGATACAGGTTGGTGCTCTTTGCTTCTCTCGTATCTATCATACATAAAGGAAATCTTGAATCGCTTTGAATTATTTGTTTCTAAGATAGCTACCCATCTTAGTGGGAGGTAAATGCCGTGTCATATAACAAAGGCAAAGAACCAAAGCAACCAGGGGGCAAGAAGAAAGGGAAAAACAAGAAGAAGAAACAGGAAGATTCACCTCCTGAAAAATCTTCTAAAAACCCTACTGGGTGAAAGAAACCAGGTCAACCATGTTTCATATGTAATGAAGAACATTGGACGAAAGATTATCCACATCGAGCTGAGGTCAAGAAATTTTTAAAGACTTCAAATACCTCAACTGTGTTAACTGATCTGTTTCCAAACCTAGAAACTAATCTAGTTGTTATCGATCATGCTTCTCCATCCCAAGTGCTTATGTTATCTGTCTCGAAGCAGCAAAATGATGCTTTGATGTTGACGAGGAACAAAGATTATGGGAATCCACAAATGTCGAACAACAAGACCACAGATCAACCCAGTAGTTCGAAAACAACTTCGTCAGAAGTTGTGCCACCCATCATTCCTGAACTAACAATAAAGCCGTCAAAGGGGTTAGTACATAAATCAACATTTAATCCTCGTGCTCGAGCAACACAGAATTATAACATAGTAGAGGATCTAGCTCAATCACCATCCGCTATGTCGACACTTGAAGAACTGCAAAATTTCCCCTCCCAAAAGCAAGCTTTATTATCAGCAGTAGGTGGGATTGACCCAACAGATTCCAAGCTTGTGGCCTTTAACCACAAAGGATATGAACCTCAGCTACCAGCCCAACTCGCTTTCCTTATACAGGTGAAATCCCTCAACAAAATTATTCATCAAACAATCATTGATGAGGGCACATCTACCTGTATAATGTCAATGAGCTGCTGGAAAACTTTAGGCTCACCACCCTTGTCATGATCATCAATGACATTAAAAGCGTTTGATGGAAGAACATACACGCCATATGGGATATTAAGTAACTTGCAAGTTGAACTGGGGTGCAAGATAGTAGAAATTGAAGTCAAAGTTATTGATGGAAACCTCGATTACAATATCCTACTGGGAAGGCCCTGGTTTTATGCTATGGATACTGTTGTGTCAACACATTTTAGAAAGATTGCATTTCCCTTCCAAGGTGAAATTACAATCGTGGACCAACTAACCTTTTTCCCCAACAGTTCACAAGCTACGGGAAGCATTCCAATGATCCATGGAAGCTCTCAATTGCTTCAAAATGTTGGAGTAGGCCTCCAAAAAGACCCTGCCTTAATGGGTACTTTTGTCCTCCCACCTCTGAGCAATCTAGTGGAGGTAGCTACGGTGGAAACCTGTAATATGGTATCTTCTACATCAGCAAAGATTAAGAATATTTCTGAACATTTTGTTAGCATGGATCATCGCCAGGTATTGCCTCCAAGCCCCATAGAAATTTTGTAGCAATCAATTTTTTGGGCTTGGGCGACAAACCCAAATCAACACTCATCAAGTGTTTGGATAGATAGGTCTCTAGAATATGGCACCTTTTCAGATCCTTGGTCACGTATACATTCTACAGACAAAGGAATCATTTAGTCAATGATGATAGGAGAAGCACCATGGGAAGATTACCACCATCGTTCCCATCTTCAAGATAATGACTAAGATTATTCCAACGACCTTCATCATCCTTCAGTTTTTGATTTTATATCAAATACTGTAAATACAGTGGATTCCAAGTGAAATCTGTCCAATATTGAAGAAAATATCACCATAAATATCTCGACCAAACCTAATGTTGTAGAGAATATTCATGTCGGCAAATCTTGCTCTTCTTCAGAACTGGAAATATACTCCGCTCTCTTTCGCGAATTCAGAGATGTCTTTGCATGGTCATATGAAGAAATGCCAGGCATTGACTCGAGCATCGTTGAACACGAAATCAAGATGTATCCAGATGTCAAACCAGTACGACAACGGCTTCGACAGGTTCACCCGAAGAAAGCCACTGCCATCAAGGCAGAAGTTGAAAAACTTTTACATGCTGGTTTCATTTATCCTGTTCCTCTAATTGATTGGGTATCGAATATTGTTCCTGTGATGAAAATGCAAGGAACAATTAGAGTGTGCATCGATTACAGGGATGTAAATCAAGCTTGTCCAAAGGACAACTACCCTACACCCTTCATCGACCAAATAATTGATGAATGCGCCGGATGCGAAATCTTTTCATTCATGGATGGATTTTTCAGATACAATCAAATAAACATCCGCAAACAGGACCAGTCGAAGACTGCATTTATATGTCCATGGGGCACATTCGCTTATCGTAAACTACCTTTCAGTTTAAAGAATGTAGGGGCAAATTTTCATAGGGCAATGAACTACGCCTTCCATGACATCAAACACATTGTTCGACCATATCTCGACGATTTACCGGCTCATTCGCGAAAGCGGATTGAACATCCGCAGCATTTGAGAGCTATATTTCTATGTTGCCGACACTACAAGTTACGACTCAATCCACACAAGTGTGTGTTTTTTGTTGGTTCTGGTCATTTACTTGGTTTCGTAGTTTCTAAGGACGGGATTTGACTCGATCCATGTAAGGTTCAAGCAATCATCAACATGCCTCCACCTTCAAATTTTCTTCAGATTCAGAAACTCCAAGGGAAAGCAAACATTCTAAGGAGGTTCATTCCAAATTACGTCGAACTTGCTAAAGGTTATATGCGTCTTTTAAAAAAAGAAGTGTCCTTCAACTGGGATCAGGTTGTGCAAGCTTCCTTTGACACTTTAAATGATTCCCTAATAAAAGCATCATTAATGTACGCTCCTGACTATCAAAAGAACTTTAACCTGTATATTGCTACAACAGATACAACCATCGCAATGGTTTTAGTACAAGAAGACAATGGAATTGAACATCCTATCTATTATTTAAGCCGAAAATTAAATGATACAGAAAGCAAGTACTCCTATGTCGAAAAGCTGGCCCTAGCAGCTGTTCAAGCAGTACTGAGATTTCGACACTACATCCTCTTTCGCAAAACTACCATTCTGTCAGATTGCAACCCTATGACCTACATTCTGTCACGTCAATTACTAGGGGGAAAATATTCAAAATGGATAGCCATTTTGTAAGAGTTTGATGTGGAATTCACAAATTCCAAATCAAAGAAATATCTAGTTTTCGCAGAGTTACTATGCGATCTCCCATCGTCGTCCAACGATTCAACATCTAAAGCATCAATCGTGGATGAATATTTGTTTCTGATGTTGACGAGCAATCCGTGGTATGGAGATATACTGATCTATCTCCAAACCCAAACCTTTAGGCCTAACACCTCTCATTTCGAACAACGGTGTACTTGATACCAAGCAAAAGACTACATGATAGTCGATGATACACTTTACCATCGTGGTATGATACAGTTCTGCAAAGGTGCCTCACGCATGAGAAGGCTGAAAAAGTCCTGAATGATTGTCATTTAGGTGCGTGTGGGGGGCATCAATCTGGTTATGCTACGGCACAAAAGATCTTATGAGCAGGTTACTTCTGGCCTACTATATTCAAAGATTGCATAATCGCGGTCAGAAGTTGCCATGCTTGTCAGATCTTCGACCGCAAAACCAGACTACCACCTGCACCGCTACATCTAGTAGTTGTTGTTGGGCCATTCGCCAAATGGGGCATAGATTTCATGACATGTAACCCCACCTCAGCCGGGGGGCATGGGTATATCATAGTCGCAGTCGACTATTTTACAAAATGGGTCGAGGCGATGCCTACATTAAACAACAACGGTGAAACGGATGCTCTTTTATTTTTCAATCATGTAGTCTCTAGATTTGGTGTTCCACAAGCTATAGTCACAGATCATGGATCGCATTTTTGCAATCACATGATGGTTGAATTGGCTGCCAAATTAGGACTGTCCCATGATAGTTCTACTCCATATTATCTGCAAGCTAACGGACAAGTTGATGCCATCAACAAAGTCCTAAAACACATGCTGCAAAGGATGATTGGAGTCCACAAACGGAATTGGCACTTAATCCTATACTCAGCCTTGTGGGCATATAGGACATCGGTGAGAAATGTGACCGGGTTTACACCCTTTCAGTTGGTGTATGGCTTGGAAGCAGTATTTCCAATTTAGTGTGAAATTTCATCTCTCAAGCACGTAGTCGATCTACTCCCTGAAACTTTGGAGGAAGAGGCTTGTTTCTTGGAACTAATCCAATTGGATGAAACCCGTCGTGATGCTGCTTTGGCTAACGAAGCTCATAAGAAACGAGTCAAGGTGCAATTTGACAAAAATATCAAACCCCGTGCCTTCTCATAAGGTGACCTGGTCTTGCTATACGATCAGGAATTTGATAAATTGTGAGCAAGTAAGTTCCAACCTTTGTGGATGGACCCCTACATTGTTAAACAAGTATTAGCAAAAGGAGCCTACGAGATAGTAGATTACGATGGAATTCCACTGTCGCAACCCCGAAACGGGTTGTATCTTAAGCATTACTAAGCTTGATTAAGTGTAGTAATCTCTTTATAGATATGCTTTTGTTACGTTTTTGTTTTCGTCAAGAGTGATCATTTTGGTTAGGTAATCCACTTTGCATTTGTTGCAGATGTTGGACCTGTTGGAATCATTTGTTGGATACGCCAATGGAGCTAGTCGTAGTATGCAGAATCTATCTTCTGCAGCCTGGGCCATTTTTTATCCAAGCGGCGAGTTAGTGAGTTTTAGAGGGATATGTATTAGTTGATCAACGAACAACATCGTTGAGTACAACGCGTTGATGGAGCTTCTCTCTGATGCCATCGCATGTGGCATACGCCGACTTATTGTCTGGCTAGATTCACAACTCATCGTCCTACAACTTACTGGTGTCTATTCCGTTTGGAATCCAACTATCTATCGTATGTTCCTAAGGGTCAGGATTTTGGAAAGGCAGTTTGATTCTATTCAATATCAACACATTTCCAGAAACTTAAACACATTAACTGATTCATTAGCAAATTATGTGTTAGATAGACATTTGCAGCATTTATAAAGGAAAAAGCATTTCAATTAACATTTGCATCAGGATCACATAACTTAACCAAAATAAAACTCCGAAAATAAAAAATATATATAGTTTTTTACAAAATGTTCTGTGTCCAGGACAAAATCGGTCATACGACCCAAAAACTCAAAAATGCAGAAAAGCACCCTAAGCTAATGGTGTTGGTGATAGCAAGTCACCACCTATGCGATCATACGTAAGAGCCTAGTCCACCAACTTGGCATGCCAGTGGTATGGCGCTGTAATCTCAGAGGTAACTCGTCGGTCCTCACATCCTGAATACCAAGGGCGAGACCCTTGACTTGATCCTGCAACACTGCAAGGGTCTCTGCTATGTCCAGGTCGTGAAGGATAGCCCTCCCTACAACCTCTCCTGCTGGAACGACAATTGCTACCCTCGGGCGCGCTGCTGGTCACACTGGTCCAATATCTACACACATATATGAGTTTGATTAGTCTTGATAACATTTAAAAAAAAAGCACAAGAACATTATAAAAACCAATAAACAAAGATATGGTCAGATCATTTTACCCATAACACTCCACTGCTTGCCAGCCGGTAGCACCAAATTTGGGTCGCCTCGGAAATCCATCCCAATGTATGGATACTCGGCGAAGACCATCTCCTGATAGTCAAACCACTCAAAGAAGGCATCAGAGAATGAAATCAGTGACTGACCAGCATGTCTGGCCATGAGGTCAACCCATCTCTGCATCCATGGTTCCCTCGGTGCTGGCAATCCTAGTGAAATGTACTATGGCTGCATCAGTGGAATCCTCTCCAAGGCGAAAGCAGTCAGAATGGAACCGTAACCAAAGTTCTTGGATCTTCCATTCTTCACCTTGGAAAGTTGTTCTTTTATAACCAGAAGTACTGCCTCACACCAGTTGAATACCTTTGGTTCAAGGCATTCCAAAGCGTACTGCATATAAGATCTGTTAGCCAAATGAAGAGCCACGCTACCAGCCAATCTAGCAAAGGTGAACAAAATGGTCCTCAAGGACCGATCAATGACGTCTCAGATACTAAGATTTCCATCCCTACTCGGTTGAGATCCATCTCTACAAAACTAACGAATATAATCCCTCACAGATTCACCCCCACGGGCGGATCCTGATAGTGAGAGAGGGGCACCACGCCTTGATAAACCAGTCAAAAAGTAGATATCCTCGACTGTCAAAGGGATGGATTTGCCTCTAATCTGGAGCACCTAGCTGGTCAGATCCCATGGATCGAGAAGATATTGCAACAAATTGATTTGTTGCCTCATGCTGGATATGCGGAAGAA
The DNA here is from genome assembly GCA_031772625.1 of Pinus tabuliformis. NCBI lineage: Eukaryota > Viridiplantae > Streptophyta > Pinopsida > Pinales > Pinaceae > Pinus > Pinus tabuliformis. The sequence continues at coordinate 1,759,240,019 of CM062816.1, read as the reverse complement.
TTTGAGCAAGCCGCAGTTTCACAATGCAGTAACCGTACCCGGATCATGTAAGGCAATCATGTCCTCTTCTTCATGCTCGCGTTCATGCCATGTAATGACCATCTTGATTCGATGAATCTCTGAAACACAAGTAAAAGATGAATTAGGATCCTGATCTGGGCAAAAACAGGCAAAATTTCATGGAAAAAGCACTGCACAAACTTTCCTTCCTGCGCCCATCGCACCTAGCATGCATCGAAAAGTGATATGCATACTGATTGGTGTGATGGGGAGAGAACGAATTGTTCAAACCCCTGGGGCCCAGAAGAACAGGAAAATTTGCTCAGAATAAGAAAAGGATGGAATGTAAATGAAGAGCTCAGGATTAGCTCCTACCTAGTCTTGACGGTGCGGAAAATAGTCCGCCGGATCTCCCGAAATCACCTGATGAAATTTGAGGGGGAAAACACCTCCAGAGCTCCAACAATCCCAAATTTGAATGAAATGGTAAAAATGAGAGGTAAAATTGCTTTTATGTTACTATTCACGTAATTCAAGTAAAATGTTAGCTTTTAACTCATTTTTCAAACATGTATTTACATTTCTAATCAATTTGATGGAGTAATTGAACAGGTTGTACGACCGTCGAAAGAATATAGTGTTAACAGTAAATTGGGCATCTTTGACTATTATCATGAGCAGTGTTACCACAGGGCTCAAGCTCATTAAAAAATAAACCCGCCACTGAGCATAGTTTCTAAATATTCAAGCTCATTAAAAAATGAATCCACCCTTGGTAAATAACCTTTGTGATCGCATTGCTATCAACCTTTTGAGCCTTGGTCGTGTTCTTACCATCACCTCCACTCTTTTAGCCGATCATACACCTCCACTTGATTGTTTACCCTTTTGAGGAACAGCTGCGATGAGTGATTCTATTAGCCACCCTCATTACACTGCCATGTTTGAGAAGTTCCAAACTTACCTGGAACCAATTGCTACCCGGAAACATCACTCGTTCCTTAAAAATGAGTCTCTTTTAATCTCTTTTTAGACTTGTAAAATATGAAAAGATTGCTGAGCCACTGGCCTTTCCAGCTCGTTAAAGAAAAGGGAAGCGCCATCCCTCCTCTACATTTTAATCTTTTTGGACCTGAGGGATCATTCCACAAAAATATCGAGAGCTTGTCTTTTTCGGCTCGCTAAAGCTATCGAAAAGTCATCCCTTTCATATTATTTTATACCTTTTCGGACTTAAGGGATTATGCCACCAAAAAGGACTGCTGGAGTTTCCTTTCCATCTCTTTTCAGACTCTCTAAATATGAAAAGGACCGAGTTATCTTTGTCGTTAAACTCATTAAAACAATAGAGACAAACTTGTCCAACCAGACAAGAGCGAGTTTCACTGTCACTAAGCTCACTAAAACATAGCGACAGGTTTGCCCGAAGGGCAAATTATAGACCAAGCATATGTTATCCTCCTCAAACTTGACAAAAATAAAGAGGTACTGGTTAGCAATGACTGGGGAAAAAGGGAAAAAAACTTGAAGAACTTCATTGGTAGCAGGTCGCTCTTGAATATGACACTTTCACTCCATCACCATGATTGAGTCGGGTTGGGTTATTCCGTTCACTGGTCACATCACCATTTGTCCTTTGTACCATCCATCTTTGGGGTTAACGCTACCAATCCATCACAGTGTCGCCGATATGTTCAAGAGAAGTCATTTAGAGAATTCACCAACCTAGCTAATGCCTCATCCACTGCAATACCTTCACTCTCCATTTTTCATGACCGCCATTCCTGAACCTTGTATCATCAGATCGTTTTCACCTCCAAAAAATCATTTACTTCGTTTCGTGTCATAGATGTGGGATTCATTAAGGCCCTCCTACAATGGGTCACTTCTTGTCGACATTAGCTCATTATCCAAGAAGTTGACTTAGGAACAACCCTTTCAGTACTTTGAAGCTTGCATGCCTTAATGGCAAGTTTCTCACTTCCGGCGACAGGTTTACATTAATGGCCTTCGACCAAAAGATTTTGCGTGGTGTTCGACATCAGATCCTATATTCACACCACGTGAATTGTACTGTAGTACCTTGAGGGTCATTATCATTATCGGTGATTCCTCTCGTGCCTGTTAACATCTTACATCATTGACTGGTAATCAGGCGATGTCCTTCCATGTTCCAATTCAGAACATCTTTTCACATGGATCGGCTTGTACATCGGGCGAAGATTGAACGAGTTTGAAGACCCCGGATCTAGTTTGATCCATCCGGGCTGCGATATATTCAGGAAAATAAAGACATCAAATGTACACCATAGCTGCACAGATGATCATCCAAACTAAGGGATGATGACTCTACAAGAATCACCAGTCTGCAACAACAGACGATTGTTTGTCCTATGTACATGAAAATGAATTTATAAAGCTCAGCATGGGAATGCCTGCCTCAGCTAGATCATGAAAATAATATGAAGATAATGTATTGTATTGTATATTATTACAGGTCACCTTCCAGTTCAAAAAACCTTGGATCCTCATGATAAAGCATTTCACCCGACATCAGAAGATTTACGACCTCATGCTTTAGGGGGCAACTGCTATAGACATATTTGGGAACTGCAACCCCAATCACATATGTCGATAAACCAAGGGCTCTTAAACCCCTAAAAGTGTTGTTTCAAACCCTAAAGGATCATGGTCAACTGATTACATCATTTCCCAGAAGTTCCACCTGAAAAACCACTCAGAACTGGCCAAAACTGGACCATACAAACTGCTCCTTGGTCAAAGTGCGATGCATATCACCTGCTAAACACAAAAGGTGCAATGCATATTGAAAAGGCCTTCTATAGGGTGCGATGAGTGAGAGTAGACAAATGGCAGAGACAATTTGCTAAGTGGAAACCCAGAGAATCTTCTAGAAACTTCTCATATGACACTTGCCTCTCTGAATTCGCCCAGGGATGAGTAAGAGATCATGAAATCTCCAAGTGGAACCAAGAACTATCAGTGAAATGACACTAATAAAAAACCTAGAAGCTGACTCACTCCTCTACAAAAATCTATATATGGATCCCTCAGCTAAGAGATCTGAAGGCTGGAATTTTGTAATTTGTAAGGAAGTGTTGTTGGTTTCTATTTGAGAAGAAACATTGTATTGTTGGGTGGTCTTGCCTTTCATGAGGTGAAGAGGGCTTTCATGCTGGGCAGATGATGCTGGATCAGACAGCTAGGTTGTAATCCTCTCTTCTACTTCTACTATCAATAAAGTTCTTTGAGTTTTCCTCCATATAATTGTGTACTTGTAAATCTTGTTATTTGTGAATGCAATTGTATGGTTAATGTATTTCTGATTCTGCATTGTTTATGATATCATAGATCTCGATGCTTTGATGGTGTGTTGTTGCTTTGCCTCTACATATATTCTCTAAAGCGGGACAAGTAGGAGAAGAGTGGCGAGCTCTATCAAAGGAGAGAGGAAACAAGCAAGGAGCCAAGCGAAAGATACAGGTTGGTGCTCTCTCCTTCTCTCTTATCTATCATACATAAAGGAAATCTTGAAGCGCTTTGAATTGTTTGTTTCTAAGATAGCTACTCGTCTTAGTGGGACTAGCAGATCAAATAGACACTAGTTTTCCTGGAAACAATAATGTTTAGCTCAATTCCCTATTTAACATGAGGGAAACCCATTAGTTAAAGGGAAACTAGGTCTTGTACAAAATGTCGATGTGTCAAATATTACTAGGTGAAGAATATGTGCCAACAAGTTATGAGAAGAATTGGACTATGATTTAACATGTTGCTTGGCCCCTTCTCCATTACATCTTGCATTTCGATCATAGCAAAGCCATCCATTAAGTACCTCAACAATAAATTCTCATACTAGAGAAACTCAAATATTGATTAGCCATTTGAAAGCCATTCATTAGCACATCCTTGAGAAGAAATATGCAACACATCAACATAAATAAAAGCACATAATTTAATTACCTAAGAAAATGAGGAGATCAATGAGTATATAAGTGCCCATGCATTTCTCCATGTACACACATCTCTGTTCATTTCATTCCAATCTCTATTAGCTAGGAAAACCCCCAAAATCATGGTCATCACATAGGTAGGGGATGTGTCAATAGACTATTAAAGTGGTGAGGAAGAGCTCATTTATTTCCTAGACTTGAAGGACTACATGGATGTGATTCCCATGGCTTCAGTGTAGCATTATATGGAGGAATTCAACTTTAGAATTAGCATTTTCAACATCAATGGCATCCTTAGATTCATTTCAATGTCATTCAACTGATAACATCCACCTCCAACATTCTCTTTGGCATTAAGCGTGATGTTAATACATTGTAAGTAGATGATTTATCATCAATTTTATGTTCAAAATGACACATGGCATATTTCTATAAGGTCCATAAAGAAATCAAGCTAAATAATATATGATACCTTGTAAGCTCTAGAGAAGAAACCTACTTTTTTATATCCATTCTTATTCCCTTGAAAGTTGACATGCTTCATACAAATGAAAAGGGTTATACATTACTTAGCTAGAACTTCAAAGAATACCCGATCTGTAGGAAAAAACTAATCCTCTTCATTAATCTTTCCTACTACTTGTATACATGTCTCAATTTATGTTTAAAGCCTTTACATGGATACAAACACCTTTCTTTAGCTTGTATCAAAACCCAAAAATGTTTCAATTTCCAATGCAATTATTCTTTGCTAAACTCAACAAAATCAAAACAAGTACTACATAGTAGCTAGTCTCTACCGCTTAGTTTAAATATAGTTGAATTAGAGTAAAAGATAATAAATGAGCAAAATTTGTTCATGGTTAGAAACCATTTGTTCCAAAAAATATTTTTTTTTAATAAATTTATATATAATTTAAATAGATTAGTTTGATTGAATAAGAATTATACCTTACCAGGAGAATAGATTATTACTTTAATTGTTTTATAAATATTACTATAAATCTATATAATTTTTTCAACCTTTCGTTTCTTTGTTGATTTACATTTAATGTTAATAAAGTAATTGAAAATAAGCATTTTATGTTATTCTCCCAAACCCTTGACTAATCCACTATACACTGAACCTTGGAAAAAGGACAAAAACACATCAAGTTTGTGAAGTGTACAAAGTGTATGGGAAGGAGACAATGTGGTACAATCGTTAGAAGAAATGCATAGACAAATATTTTAAGTTCACTCCATGCTATTATGATAATTGAAAACTCCATTGTAAAATAATTACAAATGTATGTCTTCGCTATAAATATTGCATATGTATGTGGTATGCAAATATAAATGTTTAGAAAACAAAAATACACTAATTTCAAACTTTAAATTATAAATAATATTATTTTATGAGTCACATATCTTACTTTATAGTCTGACATCTTTCACGGATTAAGAAACGGTTTTTTTGGTTAACATTTATTAAAGAGAAATCAACCTTTTGTAACATTATTTTTCCAATTATTTATTCTCAAAGTAAAATTTGTATTTTATAACATTGTTTTTATCATCGATCAAGAAATGAACGTATTGTTGGATAACTCCTCTGAGTACATCCATACAACACAAAGTAGCTTGATTGATAGGCAATATAGTAGCTTGACAAGCTAGCATAAATACACAACACAAAATTCAAAGCACTCAACAATAACATGTTTATTCTGATAACCAATCAGATTAATAATAAATTAATTAAATTATTTAAAAATAATAATAAATTTCAATGTATAGTGTTAAATTTTGAAATTTTTTATGTTTTTAGTTTAAACTCAAAGTAATATAGATTTGACCAAAAACCTGATGCATTATCTACTATTTGCGATAGAAATAATAATAGAAAAAAAGTGTATTTTTTTTTAAATAATGCGTCACATCATCTAAAAAACAACAACTCACTTTCTCATACACAAATTAAAAAAAAAAAAAAAAAAAAACAAAAACCAAAAAAACAAACAAACATGCAACTTTGGAAAATAGAAATTACATTTTAATAGACAAAATATTAAATAAAATTAGCATTGCCTTATTTGTTCTTTAATAAAAGACATACTAAATTATTTGACCTATTTTAATTTTTTGAGCTAATAATAATATTTGAAAAGGTTATAAATATTTTGCACTATTAAATGAGATTGCCATGTTTTGCAATAGCTACTGCAAATGTTCTTACATGTCTCATATATACTCCTTTTAACTCTTTCACCCACACATCCTCATTTTCCCTCCTCCAACTCTAATACCCAAAATCAAAGTGATGGACACAAATCTCAATCCACTACACGATTGTGTGAAACTAGGGTTATGGGCATAGGCCGTATTCCACTAAAGAATTTGTGGACTACGTAAAAACCCCTCAATTGGAGGATACGAGTCTCCTCATGGATAATCAAACTATTTTCTTTAATTGCAAAAATCTAACGTTAGACATGGGGATAAATCCAAAGGAAGAACATGGAATTAAATTGGTGTATCTGAGCATTTGAATTTAGCAATGGACTATTTATCGAGGATTTATTACCATTAGCTTGATTCCATCTCTTTGTTCCAGCCTTATAGATTTCAGGTTTATCTTCACTCCATCTTTATGTATTATCTACCCTCTCTGGTAATCTTTATGTATTATCTAGCAATGTTCCTTCTCTGGTAATCTTTATGTATTATCTAGCAATGTTCCCTCTCTGGTAATAAAATAGATTTCCTATTCTATGTACACCAACATGAAAATTTAAAATGGTTACCTATTTCACATAGAAAATTTAATGAGTTATTTGAAATCAATTTAATAATGTATAAGTACAACAAAATAATAGAGGAAATGTGTAAATTCCCATTCAAGACATTAACCTAATACAAAAATACAAAAACACATAGCTTGCAAAAATGTTATATATAGTCTATGTGTTTTGTATGAGGTTAATGTTTTCAACGAGAATTTACACATGGCATGCTTTTATATATATATATATATATATTACCAATTATATATATATATATATATATATATATATTTTACCAATCTTTGTTTACGTATAGAACTTATTTAATGATACTTGAAATAATATTATCAAAAAAAATTTGGTTTATTTTCATAGTTTTAAAACAATTTCTAAATGCAATACAATTATATAATTAAATAATATCAATTCTATATTATAATGGCTCAAATTTTATTGGCTACAATGGCCTTTCACTACTCTATATGTTAGTATTACAAATGTTTTAAACAAAGCATTAAGAGATCTTTAATTAAGGGAACAAATTTTTGTAAATACCAAAACTCCCTCATAATACAAATAACGTGATAGCGTAAGTAATTCATTTTCAGCTTATTAAGACTCTATTTATCTTACCAATCCTTCAATAACAAAAAATATACAATGGTCTTAGTGAAATTCGATGAAGAATATAACCTAGTAAATGTTTCCAATATTGTTGTCAAAACTCTTTTGCCATACAAGTTTTCGAAGTGCAAAAACATATGATGTATAATACAAAGCATGAACTCTACTCTCAAAAGAACTAGTCTATTATATTCATTGACCTAGTATTAGTCCCTGCCAACAGGCACTATAGTAATTGATTCAAAGATTATTATTAGTTCCTGCACAAGATTTAAGACAACAAAACCAAAATTTTTAATGAAATGTTGTAAGACACTTTTTCTCTACCTTATTAAATCTTGACACTGTGTTTTTGTTAGCTAATGAATAGTTTTACCTTCTTATTTGGCCTCTCCTAAGGCGAAGAGGACATATTGTATTAAAAACTTAGAAATAAAAGGCATACTCAGTGGAATTTTTTTTAATGATCAAGTAATGCTAGCATTACTCTAGCATTACTTGATTAACATTAATTGTTTGATTTAAAGTTCCAAAACCATCGGCATCATAAATTATTGATGCTAAAAGGTTATCACCAAGAACCCCTCAACAATCTGCTGCATGCGGCTATCCAGACTGGACACATGTCCTTATAATAGAATTGACATTTATTTGCTTTATCCCCCTCATCCTGAGGTGGGGAGTAAAGAAAGGAAATGCCAACCTGTTCCAACCCGTTGTTGACGGGAACGAGAAAACCTTAGTTGTCTCTTTGTGTGGAAGTGTTCTGGAGAGTTATTGGGGTTTTCATGCATGGGAGTGCTCCACCTACTTCTCAATGCAATGTACTCTCTTTAAATTAGATGGAAGATAGACATTTTTTGCCATCTTTTGAGAAGCCTAATAGAATGACACTGATCCAGATCTTTTACTTCAAGGATGCATACATAATTTCATTTCAAAGAGCATGTAACCAAGTAACATAAACACATAAAAGAAGCAGAACTAAAAAACAACCATGAGTTCAAAGGCACAAAAATAACTTTATAATGGAGTTCACCCGGTGTGGGCTACGTCTCTGGGCCCTGTTCAATGTGGGGAGGAATATTTCATTTAATTGGTAGCAAAATCAAATTACAGTCAATACAAAATGACACCTTAGACCTCCACTTCCAGGGATGGTCTGAAAATGAAAAGGCCTGCTACAGAAATGAACAAAACCGTTGAATTCCTGGCACGAAAACATGCCAAATGACTATAAAATTGACCTTGTTTGAGAAGGTGACTTTTGGGGCTATAGGGAATGTTGGGTCCCTATAATACTAGTGATTACCCCATTACTATTGTAGTTATACCCCTTATTTATATTGTTGTGCCCCTATTACCCCCATATTGTTATTTCTGTGCCCCTTAGAATCCCTCTATTGTTATTTTTGTGGCTTTATATTATTATTGTTAGGTCGGCTGGATTATATTGTGACTCCTTAGACTCCTATATATAGAAAGGAGGTTTTGTCATTTGTATCATCCAAGAATTTTTCATTTATGTATTGTAAAGGAGGTTGCCCCCTCGAAGAGGCTGAATTCTAAGGCGTTGATCTTTCTTTTCTATCTTTTCTTGAGCTGGTTTCATAACATTTGGTATCAGAGCTTTGGATTCTAGGGTTTCGCTACTCCAAACAGGTCATCGTGGCATTTTCGCTATAACTTGTTTTCTGTGACGTTTCAGAAGTCGCAAAAAAAACCCATTTGAGAAGACATCGCGCTGAACCTTGGTTCCGAATTTCAGAGAATTTCGCGCGATATGTTCGGAGATATGATCTGAGGAAGTTGGTCTTTTTGCAGACTCTTGAATTACATTCAAAACAGGTGACCTGGGGAAAATCGTCATAACTTTCTTTCTAAGAATCGGATTGAAATTTCGTAAGAAGAAACAGAAATAGGATGGACTGTAGTTTTCTTGTATATATTTTTCAGAGTCAAAGGTTGGAACAGTGACACGTGGCACTTCATACAAGTTCGCTCTACTGAACTAGTCTATAATCAGGTCACTGCGGGAGATTGTGCATAATTCTTTCTTGGAGAATCCAATTTGGATCAGACTAGTGGCATTAGAAAGAGGACATAGAAGACTACTACAGGTCACAGTTTCAGAACTGGATGATTCAAAATTACAGAGATACATCAGATTCAATATCAGGCTTCTACAAAGTAAAAAAAAGGTGTGTATTTTTTTTTTTTAATTTTTGCATAAGCTTGGTTTGAAGGAATTCAAAGGGCATAGTAAAGCATTATTATCGGTAACTGATGCCCCAAGGAAAGAAAATGCAAACACCTAGTAAGGAACCTGAAAGCTCTAGCATGACTCATGAAGAAGAGGAAGAAATGCTACATGATATATCAAAATTACAAGAACAAGTGCAACAAATGTCACGCTCACAAAAGCTAACAGATGCTAAGATAAATGGCGTGGAATCTAAGATAAAGGGCATGGAAGCTAAGATGGATGATCTGAAGACAGATTTGACGACAGATTTGAAGACAGACATGGCAGATTTGAAGACAGATTTGACAAATTTTTTACAAGAAATACTTACTAATGGTGAAAAGGTTGTAAAGGAAACTCATGATGTGAACAAAAAAAATGTTAATCATGATTCCATAGACTCTAATGTTGGATCGAAAACCCACCATATTCCAAAAATCGATATGAGGAAGTTTGATGGCAAGGATCCCGCCACATGGATATTACAGATGGAGCAGTTCTTCGATCTCAATAATGTGCAAAACACAGAAAAGGTACGTATGGCAACTTTATATTTGGAACCAAATCAGTTTGTATGGTATTAATGGCTTTGTTCTCGTAAACATTTTATCACTTGGGCAATTTTTACGGAAGAATTGATAGCACATTATGAGGATACAAAAAGCAACACTTTTTTTAGCCAATTGATAAGTCTCAAACAAAAGGGTTCAATAATGGAGCACATTGAGGAGTTCCAAAAATTGAACATAAGGGTAAAAGATATTCCAGAAGAGCATAGGATTGATGTGTTCATAGGGTCTTTAAAGGATAATATCCAACATGATGTGCGCCTTTGGGAACTTGATTCATTAGAGAAGGCATTCAGGTTAGCAAGAAAAATGGAAAGCAAAATTATGGCAACTAGGAAGCATACCATTCACAACTATAAAGACGGAAGTGTTGTTGCCCATAGTCTTCCACAACCTACAAGGTTGACACCACAACAATTGGAAGAAAAAAGAGCAAAAGGGCTTTGTTACAATTGTAATAGAAAATACTCAAAAGGTCATAAGTGTGCTGAGAATAAATTATTCTACATAGATTGTGAAGAGGAAGAAGAAAAGGAGCAAGAAAGGTCAAAAGAAGAGGATATATTCCAGGAACAAAGCCTAGATGAAGAACAAATAAATCCGACCATATCTTGTAATGCATTGGCGGGAATTACCACTCCTCAAACCATCAAGATAGAAGGACAAATCAAGAAGAAAAAGGTAATAGTGTTGATTGATTCATGAAGCACCCACAATTTTATTCATTGTAGGGTAGCAAAAGAATTGAATTGCTTCCTATATCCAACACCAGAGTGTCAAGTGATGATTGCAAATGGAGGAACAATAAATTGTTCTGGAAAGTGCCATAATATCAAGCTATCCATGGGAGAATATGTATTGACTAGCCCAATGATTTCCATTCCAATGGGAGGTGCTGATGTTGTACTAGGAGTCCAATGGCTACAATCCTTGGGTACAATAGCTTTTAATTTTCAAGAACTTTTCATGAAATTTTCTGTGGAAGGAAAGGAAGCTGAATTAAAGGGTATTGCAGGGAAACCAGGAAAGATAATCAGCTCTAATGGCATGACAAAGCTTCTAAAAAAGGAGCAAAGAGGTGTAATTGCACAATTATGTTCGCTAGATGTTTCCACATTGGAATCATCTATTTCTCCAGATCTCCAAAAAGTCCTGGACAATCATTCCAAGGTATTTGAGACTCCCAAAGGTCTCCCACCTATGTGTGATCATGATCATGCTATTCATCCATGGAAAATTTTAGGGGCTAATGTTCGCCCAGTGGGCTAATTTTCCATGATTTTTCCACAAAAAATATTCGCCAATTTCCAATTTTATAAAAGACGATTCGCCCAAATTTTAGAATATAAAATTATTTTACCTTAAAAATCGCCAACATTGTATAGAGGCTATATATAAAATCATTATAAATTTGAATAATTTTACAAATATATCAATAAACATTTTATAGTTAGCATATTAGGGATTATTGAGATTCGCCAATGTTTTTAAACTTCAAGAAATTTTTCCATCCTTAAAATTTTCCTTGTTAATTCATCTGATTCCAGGAAGTGTTCCTCCAAACATCAGGCCGTACAGATATCCATATGTCCAAAAAAGTGAAATTGAACGTATGGTTGCAGAAATGCTAGATGCTGGTATAATTCAACCGAGTCAAAGTTCTTTCTCAGCTCCAGTAGTATTGGTGCACAAGAAGGATGGATCATGGCGCATGTGTCCAGATTATAGGGAGCTCAACAAGCTCACTATTAAAGATAAGTTCCCCATTCCTATCATTGATGAATTACTGGATGAATTGCATGGATCAATTTACTTCACCAAGTTGGATCTTCGTTCGGGATATCTTCAAATCAGAATGAAGATTGAAGACATTCCAAAAACAGCATTTAGAACTCATGAGGGTCATTATGAATTTTTGGTCATGCCTTTTGGCCTTACCAATGCACCTTCAACATTTCAAGGTTTGATGAATTCAATTTTCAAACCATTCCTTAGAAAATTTGTGTTGGTATTTTTTGATGATATACTAATCTACAGCAAGTCTTGGAAGGATCATGTTGAACATGTTGACAAGGTGCTACAACTATTGGAGGAGAAACAATTATATGCAAAAAGATCCAAATGTTTCTTTGGAGTCCAGGAGGTGGAATATTTGGGTCATATTGTATCTCATGAAGGAGTTAAGGTAGACCCTAGCAAAATTAAAGCCATTAAGGAATGGAAAATCCCCACATCCATAAAGCATCTGCGAGGATTTCTTGGGTTGACAGGGTATTATCGCAAGTTTGTTAAGAATTATGGGAGAATAGCAGCACCTCTAACAACATTATTGAAGAAATATTCATTTTCATGGACTCCGGAAGCAACAAAGACCTTTAAACATCTTAAAGAGGCAATGTGCCAAGCACCGATCTTAGCTACACCGGACTGTTGGAAATAATACTGAGAGGGGGGGTGAATCAGTATTATCAGATTAATCAAACTTTTAAATGCCCAAAAACATATACGCTACTTCAGTTAAGTGAACCAGCGTGTACACGCTACTGTGACGAAGTAAAACAGCGTATAAGAAGAAAACTCTCAATTTAGCTGGCTTATTCTTCAATTAAGTGCATCAGGACATTATTCATCATATTAACAGTAAACATGTGCAGTATAACAGAACAGATAAAAAACCACACACATGAACACCAAGATATAAGGTGGAAACCCAATGTGGGTGAAAACCACCTGCTGCAAGTTGTCTCTATCTTTCTTAATATGAAACTTCAGTTTACAATCTTTTGTACTGGTGCAGCCTTATACCAGTACGCAGGCTACAACCTGCAGAAGGCTTCAACCTTCTCTCGTTCTCCAAACTTCCTTGGAAGGGAGCTCCAACCCCCTTTGCTTTTGTACTAGCCAAGATACTAGTACGTAGGTGCTGACCTACAATCTTTCTTCTTCCAGGTATCACTTTTCATACATTTTCAGACTTGGATATTCCTGAAGCACAACATTACAATCTGAAGACCACAATTCATTCAATTTTCACAACAGATCATTGAAGTATAAAACAACCCAACTTTGAATCACTGAACCACTGAACCCTGTCAATCACCAGTTACCAGAACACAGAGCAGAGTACAGAACTCTGTAATAACAGTCAGACCCCACTGTACACCCAAATCAAGCTTCAAAAGATATACGCTACTTTAATGAGCAGAAACCGCGTATACACGCGCTTTTACCGAAGCCAACCTGCGTACAGATCTAAAAATAAACTTTCTCAATTTGCAGCTGTACCAGATATTAGTTGGACTCAGAACGTAACATTGCGACAATATGCAGATCTAGAAATACGCATAATCAACCATATCATGATAGTGCATTTCAAACCATTTGTTCCCGATCTCTCCTTAGATCTAGTTCTCCATCAACCGATGAGATCTCTCCTTAGCTCAGATCAACCAACTCAGAACCTGCATATCAGATCTCTTTCTCTCTTAGATATTCATGCCTTGTCGAAAGATAATATTTGCCTAATGATCTTCTTCTCCTTATATAGCCTTAGGCCTTTCTCAATACCAAGAGCCAAAACCATAGTAACACAATACCATCAACTTTAAAACTAGGGATCGACACGCCCGTCGAGACATAATGGTCCAAAATCATAGGCACAACTTCCAAGGTCTAACCACCATGAACCAAAGGAACCTTTCCACATACACGCGCTTTTTCTGAATCGAACTTGCGTGTACACGCGACTTGGGCTTAACGAAACAGCGTGTATGAGCTTTCTTGCCATGCTGTACTGAGATCTGTCTTCTGATTAAGTTGCCATCACCTGTACTAACCTTTGAGCACCTGTACCATCCACTGAGTGAGTTGCCATCAAGGACAACACTTGAACCATAATGCCAACAATCTCCCCTTTGGACTTGATGGCAACCACCATACCAAGTCACTCTCCCCCTTTGACATCAAGGGCAAAGGGAGGACCAAGATATTCTCTTCCTTGGTAATCCTTCTGCTGTCCATACTGCTGTCCATACTCCCCCTGAGTACATGCTGAAATCTCCAAGTGTGCTCCCCCTTTGTGAATGCCGAAGAGTACCAATCTATCCATCCTGCTCACCAAGTGCTGTTCATGCTCCCTTGACTGTAGGCAAGATCTGCAAAAGATGTTCTTCAAGAAGAACATGACTCTATACATCATAAAAGACCTTCCTATCACCAAAGACTCATACATACATCCATTTCTCAACTAAGTGAGGATATACAAAAAAAAAAATGACTCATCCACCCAACCAAGTGGGGATACATCAATATTGACTCATCCACCTAACCATGATAATACATGAACATTTCATCATTCATCCCAGGCATAGTGGGGAAACCAACAAAGGCCGTTACATGACCTTGACACCATAAAAGAGACAAGAGAGATACATGACATAGAGACAACAGATCTAGACCAAGACTTAGGAAAGACACCAGCAGCATCGGATAAACATCTTGTTAGATCAGCAACTAGAATTTCTTTCTGAGCTCCTTCTTAAACCAACAACCAAAACATCTGAATGCCAACAATGCTTTATGAGACTTTTGAGCTGCTCCCCTGAACCTGTGCCTGTTGCACTCCCTGAAACTGTGCCTGAATACTTCTGACATTCCTATTGCTGTTCAGAACTTCAGAGTCTTCCTTTGCTGTTCAGAACTTCATATACGCGTTTTATCCTGTATAAAACAGCGTATGTACGCGGATATTCTTTCTGCAACAAGCGTCCAACATACACGCGACTTACTCAGCATGAATCCGCGTGTATACGCTCATATCCCTTCCGTAACCTGCGTATACCAACTTTTCTGTAGAACAAACAAATTTCAACAACAGGATGAAGCATCAACTACTCCCAGCTTTTGTCTGAGATATTCAAAAGTTTCCCTGGGCAGTGGTTTTGTGAGAATATCAGCAACTTGCTCCTTAGAAGGAACATACTCCAATTTGACCTTCTGCTCAAGCACTTGTTCCCGAAGAAAATGGTACTTGATTGGTATGTGCTTGGTCTTTGAGTGCATGACTGGATTCTTTGAAATGCTGATTGCACTTGTATTATCACATAAGATAGAGACAGGTGGAGTGCAAGTGATTTGAAAGTCCTGCAAGGTCTGCATCATCCAAAGAAGTTGTGTGCAACAAGATGCTGCAGCCACATATTCTGCTTCAGCTGTAGATAAGGCAATCGAACTTTGCTTCTTGCTGAACCAAGACACTAATCTGGAACCCATGAAGAAAGCACCTCCACTTGTGCTTTTCCTATCATCCACACTTCCAGCCCAATCTGCATCTGTGTAAGCATGAAGAGTGAGATCTGTATTTCTAGGATACCATAAGCCATAGTTTTGGGTCCCTTGAAGATATTTGAAGATTCTTTTGACTGCCTGAAGATGGGTTTCCTTTGGGTTGGCTTGAAATCTTCCAACCATCCCTACTGCATGAGTAATATCTGGTCGAGTACCTGCCAAATAAAGCAAACTCCCAATCATGGATCTATAAGTGGGTTGGTGAACTGCTGCTGATTCATCATTTGCACTGAGGCTGCATCCTGTAACCATGGGTGTACATACTGGTTTTGATTCTTCCATGCCATACTTCTTCAAGATCTGCTTGAGGTATTTGGTTTGAGACAAGA
The DNA here is from genome assembly GCA_031772625.1 of Pinus tabuliformis. Lineage (NCBI taxonomy): Eukaryota > Viridiplantae > Streptophyta > Pinopsida > Pinales > Pinaceae > Pinus > Pinus tabuliformis. The sequence goes on along the minus strand of CM062816.1, from coordinate 1,759,224,167 downwards.
AGATACCTCCTTCATTTTGTTGGATTTGCAATCCAAGAAAATATGTCAATTCTCCAAGAAGTGACATTTCAAACTCTTTCTGCATAACCAAGGCAAAGTTTTGACTCATAGTTTCTTCATTGCTGCCAAAAATAATATCATCTACATAAACAACAAGAATTAGCAATTTGTTATTTTCAACTTTTATATAGAGATTGCTATCTGCTGATCCTTTTGAAAAGCCTTGTTGGTGAAGATATTTGTCCAACCGATAGTACCAAGCCCTTGGGGCTTGTTTGAGCCCATAGAGAGCCTTTTTCAATCTGCATACAAGGTTTGGATCATTCCCAAGAATGAACCCATCTGGCTGCTCAATATATACTTCTTCTTCTAAGTCTCCATTCAGGAAGGCTGATTTCACGTCCATTTGAAATACCTTGAAGTTTTGAAAGCTTGAGAGAGCAAGGAACATTCGGATGGCCTCTAGTCTTGCCACAGGAGCAAAGGTCTCTTCAAAATCTATTCCTTCTTGCTGTGCATACCCTTTACAAACAAGTCTGGCCTTGTTTCTAATTACTTCTCCATTTTCATTTAACTTATTCTTGAAGACCCATTTTGTTCCTATTACATTCTTATCTTTTGGTCTAGGAACTAATTCCCAAGTGTTGTTCCTTTCGATTTGCTCAAGTTCTTCATCCATTGCTTTGACCCAATATTCATCTTTGCATGCTTCTTTCACATTTTGTGGTTCAATGGAGGAGAGTAGAGCCAAGTAGCTTGAAGCTTCTGCAAGTGTCCTTCTTGTTTGTACTCCTGCTTCTTTCTGCCCCACAATCTGAGTTTCTGGATGATTCTTTTGGACATATCTGGATGGAGTCTTCTCTTCTATTCTTGTCTGCTCCTCTGGTTCTTCTTGAGATTCTTCTTCTTCTTGAGGTTCTTCTTCTTCATCATTTCTCCTTTGAGAGTAACCTTCATCTTCTTCATGATGAACTTGCCTAGGAATATATCCCTTCTCATCAACCACTATATCAATACTGTCAACAATTCTGCCAAGTCTTTTATTGTAGCACTTGTATGCTTTGCTATGTGGAGAATAACCAAGAAGGATGCCCTCATCTGCTCTAGGTTCAAGTTTGCCAAGTTGCTCATCAGTGTTCTTAATATAACATTTGCTCCCAAAGATTTTGAAATGCTTCACGGAAGGAGTTTTACCACTCCAAAGCTCATGAGGTGTTTGAGTGCTGTTTACTCGGACATTTGTTTTGTTAAGAATGATAACAGCAGCATGTGCGGCTTCTCCCCAAAAGGTTGCAGGAGTACCTGATTCATCGAGCATAGCACGAGCCATTTGTTGGATAGTTCTGTTCATTCTTTCCACAACCCCATTTTGCTGAGGAGTTCTAGCTGTAGAGAATTCTCTTCTTATCCCATGTTCATCGCAGAAATCAAAAAATTCATTTGATGTGAACTCCCCACCTCTGTCAGATCTGAGGCACTTGATTTTGTGTCCTGATTCATTTTCGGCCAATGCTTTGAAGGATTTGAATTTTTCGAATGCTTCATCTTTGTGCTTCATAAGCCCTAACCAAACAAACCTTGAGAAATCATCAATGAATAATATCAGATATTCTTCTCCTCGAGGTGACCTTTTCCTAAATGGACCACATACATCTGTATGGACTAGCTCAAGAGGCAAGCTAGCTGATCCTTCCTTCTCTGGAAAGTTAGTTCTGGTCTGCTTTCCAAACTGACAAGATTTGCATATGGTGTTGTCTGGAATTTTGATATCTGGAAGATCGCGAACTGCCTGATATTTGCATGCTTTCCTTATTTGTGAGAAGCTTAGATGTCCCAACCTTCGATGCCATAACCAGTGCTCTTCATCCTTGCTAAGATAGCATTGTTGTTGTTCTTCTTCAAATATGTACAGATTATTTGGAGTTCTTTTGCCTTTGAGAACTGTTTCACCTGTATCAAGATCACGAACAAGACATCCATTCGATCTGAAAATAACCTCTGTTTTTTGATCACACATCTGGCTGACACTTAGAAGATTATGTTTCAATCCATCAACATACAAAACATTTCCAGCCTTGACTTTTTCTTTTAAAGGAGCAATACCTTTTCCTTTTATAGTTGCAGGAGTATCATTTCCAAAAGAGACTTTCTTTCCCTTTTCTAAAGTAGAATAAGATTCAAGTTTTTCTTTATCACCTGTCATATGTTTCGAACATCCACTGTCAATGTACCATAGATTTTCTTGTCCTTCTGCATAAAATGCTATCCCACATCTTTCTGTTTGAGGTTCCTTTATTCTCCATGTTTTGGTGCTTGTGGCTTGTTCCTTTTTCTCCTGAAACCTGCTCCTGCATTCAGAGTCTTTATGACCAAAATTATTGCAAATAGAACATTCAACTTCATTTTCAAGCGCCGAAAAGTTGTTATAGGTCCTTTTTGTAATCCCTGTCATACTTCTTTGTTTTTGAGCTTCCCTAGTCATGATTGTTTTATATGCAACACATTGAGCTGCTCTGTGACCAAAGTTGTGGCAAGAAAAGCATTGTCCATTGAAGAAGCTTCTGCGGTTATTGAATCTACCAGCCAACTGATTGTAATTTCTATTTTCATCTATTCTTGAGCCAAACTGAGAAGATTTTACCTGTGGTTGGTTGTAGCTTTTGTTCATCCTTAAGGAGGATTGTCCCTGATAGTTTCTGTTTGTAACTCGTCCCTGCTTTACCTGATTATCTTCATTGTTCTTCCGCTCATTTCCTCTTGCTGCATCAAGATAACTTTTTGAGGTGGATGCTTGAGAGGTTTCTCCATTATAGCCCAAACCTGTTTTGTTTAGAGGAGACCGCTGCACACTAATAATCTCATCCAAGGTTTCAGATCCTTTGACAAATTTAAGATTAATAGTTTTTGTTTTCTCAATTTCTTTTCTGAGACCAACAATTTCACCTTCTAGTTTTTCAAGATGTTTTTCCTTTTCATCAATTGAAATTGCAAAGTATCAATAATCACATTCCTTTCTTCTATGCTTCTCTTGAGTCTAGTGATTTCATTATAGAGATTATCCACATCTATAGCATCCTCATAATCATCATCTTCAAATGCCATTAACAGCTTATATTTATTACCTTGTTCATCTTCATCACTGTTTGATAAGCCATCACTATCTTCATGTGTGTAGTAGCTTTTCCTATTTGCACTTTGTTTCTTGTTCCATCTAGCAGGTTCTTTTCCTTTATCCTTATAAGGACATTTTGCAGCATAATGACCTACTTTCCCACAAGCAAAACATTTGAAAGGTAGCTTACCTCTGAACCTTCCAGAACCCCTTTGAAGATTTCTGACAAAATTTGATTCTTCTTCCTCTTCTTCTGGAACTTGTCTTGCTTCATAGTAATCTTCTTTTCCTGATGCCTTAAAAGCAGCTTCCCTTCTGTCAGATGGACCTCCCTTTCTCATTTCATAAGCGGTTAGAATTCCATGTAGCTGAGACATAGTGAGAACACGGAGATTTTCTTTTTCTTCTATTGCAGATACTTTAGATTCAAACTTGGGAGATAAAGATCTTAGAACCTTTTGAACTACTATAGTTTCTCTTACTTCTTCACCCAAATTTTTCATACAATTAACAATCTCATCTACCCGGAGAAAATAATTAGCCACACTTTCATCATTATACATCCTGAGAGTCTCATATTGAATCCTGAGTGTTTGAAGTTTAGCTTCCTTTACCTGTTCATCTCCTTCATAGCTAGTGATCATTTTGTCCCATATTTCTTTTGCTGATTTGAAGTGCATGACCTTCATGAATTCTGTTTGAGATATACTTCCTAATAGGGTAGCGACTGCTTTTGCATTTGTTTCATATGCCCTTTTCTCATCTGGATCTGTAGGAGTAGCTGAAGGAAAAGCATAGCCTTTTTCTACAATGTCCCAAACTTCTGTACCAAGAGATTGAAGATATGCAGTAACTCTTACCTTCCAATAATTGAAATTTGTTCCATCAAAAACCGGTGGCCTGATTGATGCTTCTTTCTCGTAGTTGCTCATGATGAATGATCTTCCTTCAAGCGATCAAGCTTCTCTGAAGGACCTGCTCTGATACCAATTGTTGGAAATAATACTGAGAGGGGGGGTGAATCAGTATTATCAGATTAATCAAACTTTTAAATGCCCAAAAACATATACGCTACTTCAGTTAAGTGAACCAGCGTGTACACGCTACTGTGACGAAGTAAAACAGCGTATAAGAAGAAAACTCTCAATTTAGCTGGCTTATTCTTCAATTAAGTGCATCAGGACATTATTCATCATATTAACAGTAAACATGTGCAGTATAACAGAACAGATAAAAAACCACACACATGAACACCAAGATATAAGGTGGAAACCCAATGTGGGTGAAAACCACCTGCTGCAAGTTGTCTCTATCTTTCTTAATATGAAACTTCAGTTTACAATCTTTTGTACTGGTGCAGCCTTATACCAGTACGCAGGCTACAACCTGCAGAAGGCTTCAACCTTCTCTCGTTCTCCAAACTTCCTTGGAAGGGAGCTCCAACCCCCTTTGCTTTTGTACTAGCCAAGATACTAGTACGTAGGTGCTGACCTACAATCTTTCTTCTTCCAGGTATCACTTTTCATACATTTTCAGACTTGGATATTCCTGAAGCACAACATTACAATCTGAAGACCACAATTCATTCAATTTTCACAACAGATCATTGAAGTATAAAACAACCCAACTTTGAATCACTGAACCACTGAACCCTGTCAATCACCAGTTACCAGAACACAGAGCAGACTACAGAACTCTGTAATAACAGTCAGACCCCACTGTACACCCAAATCAAGCTTCAAAAGATATACGCTACTTTAATGAGCAGAAACCGCGTATACACGCGCTTTTACCGAAGCCAACCTGCGTACAGATCTAAAAATAAACTTTCTCAATTTGCAGCTGTACCAGATATTAGTTGGACTCAGAACGTAACATTGCGACAATATGCAGATCTAGAAATACGCATAATCAACCATATCATGATAGTGCATTTCAAACCATTTGTTCCCGATCTCTCCTTAGATCTAGTTCTCCATCAACCGATGAGATCTCTCCTTAGCTCAGATCAACCAACTCAGAACCTGCATATCAGATCTCTTTCTCTCTTAGATATTCATGCCTTGTCGAAAGATAATATTTGCCTAATGATCTTCTTCTCCTTATATAGCCTTAGGCCTTTCTCAATACCAAGAGCCAAAACCATAGTAACACAATACCATCAACTTTAAAACTAGGGATCGACACGCCCGTCGAGACATAATGGTCCAAAATCATAGGCACAACTTCCAAGGTCTAACCACCATGAACCAAAGGAACCTTTCCACATACACGCGCTTTTTCTGAATCGAACTTGCGTGTACACGCGACTTGGGCTTAACGAAACAGCGTGTATGAGCTTTCTTGCCATGCTGTACTGAGATCTGTCTTCTGATTAAGTTGCCATCACCTGTACTAACCTTTGAGCACCTGTACCATCCACTGAGTGAGTTGCCATCAAGGACAACACTTGAACCATAATGCCAACAATTTCACAAAAACCTTTATTGTGGAATGTGATGCCTCAGGAAATGGAATTGGTGCTGTTCTAATGCAAGATGAAAGACCCATTGCTTTTGAAAGTCGTCCAATCAAGGGAAAGTTTTTAAGCAAAGCTATTTATGAGAAGGAAATGTTGGCAATACTCCATGCGCTTAAGAAATGGTGACCCTACCTAATGGGAAGACACTTCAAGGTAAAAACGGATCATGATAGCCTTAAATACTTTTTAGAACAAAGATTATCCTCTAAAGAGCAACAAAAGTGGGTCACAAAGATGTTGGGTTATGACTTTGAAATCATCTACAAAAAAGGGAAGCAAAATGTGGTGGCAGATGCACTCTCAAGAAAGGATGAGGATATGGAAGCATTGTTGTGTGCCATTTCTATTATCCAACCAGATTGGATAAACGAAGCAAAGGAGGAATGGAAGAATGACGAAGAATTGTGGGCACTTATTCGAAAGCTACAACAAGATTCTAGTACTTCTGATACATTTAGCTGGCAAAATGATTCGCTATGGTACAAATATCGCTTATACCTCTGTAAGAATTCCCAGCTAAAACAAAAGATTCTTATGGAAATGCACACTTCTCCCTTAGGAGGGCACTCAGGATTTTTAAAAACTTACCACAGGGTTAAGAAGGAATTTTTTTGGGATGGCCTTAAATCAGATATTCAAAAGTTTGTGGTGGAATGTTTGGTTTGCCAACAAAATAAAGTTGAAACAATTAAGACACCGGGTCTATTAAAACCTTTATCCATTCCAAGCCAACGTTGGGAGGAGGTTTCAATGGATTTTATCACAGGTTTACCCAAGTTTGAGGGAAAGAGTGTCATCATGGTGGTAGTTGACAGACTTACCAAGTATGCACACTTTTGTGCATTATCACATCCATTTAAAGCCAGTACAGTTTCTACTGCATTTATGGAAACAGTTCAAAAGCTACATGGAAATCCAAAGATTATTGTAAGTGACAGAGATCCCATTTTCACTGGAAATTTTTGGACATAATTATTTTATTGTCTTGGTACTCAGTGAGCTCATAGCTCATCTTATCATCCTCAATCTGATGGGAAAACTGAGATAGTAAACAAATGTTTGGAAGGATATCTTCGTTGCTTTGTATCTGATAAACAGACAAAATGGGTCAAATGGTTGCCTCTGGCTGAATGGTGGTATAACACTTCCTTCCATACAACAACAAAAATGACCCCATTTATGGCACTTTATGGGTACCAACCACCATCAATCACATCATATTTAAGAGAAAATTCTAAGGTTCAGGCAGTGGAACATCACATCGAACATCAACAACAAGTCCTCCAACTCTTAAAGGATAACCTCGTGTTGGCACAAAATAGAATGAAACAACAGGCAGATCAACATCGCAGTGAAAGAAGTTTTGATGTAGGTGATTGGGTATTCCTACGGCTACAACCATATAAGCAAATGTCCCTAAAGCAAGCTAAGAAGGATAATAAATTATCACCAAAGTATTATGGTCCGTACAAGGTGTTGGAAAAGATTGGTACTATGGCATACAAATTGGAGCTTCCTGCAGCTTCTCGATTGCACCCAGTTTTCCATGTTTCATGTTTAAAGAAGGTTATAGGCGAAAAGCTCCTAGTTCAAACAATATTGTCAGAACTTGAGGAGGAAGGAAAAATTATATTGGAACCGGAAGCAGTCACAGAAACAAGAACTAGACAGCTACGAAATCGATCAATTTCAGAGTATCTTATCAAGTGGAAGAACTTATCCGCTGAAGATTCCACATGGGAGGATGAGAATTTTATGTAGAAGTATCCAGAACTGCTCAAGCGTTGAGGACAACACTTTTTTGAAGGAGAGGGGCATGTTGGGTCCCTATAATACTAGTGATTACCCCATTACTATTGTAGTTATACCCCTTATTTATATTGGTGTGCCCCTATTACCCCCATATTGTTATTTCTGTGCCCCTTAGAATCCCTCTATTGTTATTTTTGTGGCTTTATATTATTATTGTTAGGTCGGCTGGATTATATTGTGACTCCTTAGACTCCTATATATAGAAAGGAGGTTTTGTCATTTGTATCATCCAAGAATTGTTCATTTATGTAATGTAAAGGAGGTTGCCCCCTCGAAGAGGCTGAATTCTAAGGTGTTGATCTTTCTTTTCTATCTTTTCTTGAGCTGGTTTCATAACAAGGAATCTTTTAGATTCCCTAAAAAAATTTCTGCAAAATAGATTCTCCCAAGATTCCTAGGAATATTTCTAGAAAACCGTGCCAAGCAAGGGCGTATTTATGGCTAGGGGTTCTGTAGGTATTGTGGTAGGATTTTGTTGGGCGTCAGTTCCTCCTCCTCCGTCACTGGGGTCGAATCCCTTTAAATACAAAAATGTTTCTTCTTGTTTATATCGACCCACTTGGGCCACTTAGTCACTGTTGGGATGTCAGGTCATTGGTCGGATGACGGTTTCGGGTTCAATTTCTCGTGACGTGTTTTGTTTAATATGTATTTGAAATAAGAAACAACAGGCCATTTGATTGATTTCGTCGGCTGGTAACGATTAGAAGACAATACACGTCAACCACCACATTTAAAATAGTCTGCCAAAGGGGTTTGCTGCTAACTGCCCACCATAGTTGAGCAGTATTTATAACTGCATATATATATATATATATATATATAACATTTTCCACCACCGCCTCGGTTGGCCGCCTACTAACTGACCAACTATTTTTTTAAATATTTTCTGATTTTAGCCTTTACGGGCTTTTTGCAGCTAACAATTTCTAAAGGGTCATTGGACAAATTAAGTAGGTGACAAATTCTCCTCTACTGACTGCCGGACTGGTCCAATTTGTCACCTCCTTAGAAAAAACTGGCATGCTAACTGGGATGCCACATGGCGCATCTTGATTGGCTTGTACAGTTGATTGGGCGACTGACTGAGCTGATGACATCATGCTGTGTCAGTTGACACATGTTGCTCCATGATTGGGTGTCCTCTAATAGTACACCATGTCACCCTGCTAACATCAACATCTATACTGCTGACGTCAGCATGCCAAGTGGCATTGTGGGTCCTACATGTGAAAAATTTAGTTGTTTTGGGAAAACTTCGATGTGCCATAACTTTCACATATAATGTCTATTTGAGGTGTTGTTCATGCCATTGGATTCAAAATGACGAGCTATTTGATTTGAGATTGCTTTCATTGAATTTCGAGGACTTCAAAATTTGGCCTTCTAGGATCCTCTTGGATCATTCCTCCCCATTAATGAGCTTTCAGGCCACCAAAATATTTTTAGTCAATTGGAAAGTGAGGAAATTTCTCCCTCACTTTCTCCTTTTCAATCCAATGAGACTTACTTGGATGCATTCCCTTGAGATCGATACAAAGGTACTCCACGTCCACCGATCATGAAGTCCTAGTTCTCCTGTCAAGAATGGTATCCTCAGGTAGTTTGTCCAAGTTTCTAGTGCAAAGTCGTCCATTGTAGGAACTTGTCTATCCTATTCAATGTCCATGATCAAAGGAGGCTCATAAATCTTCAAGTTTTCAATGTTCACCATTGAGTACATCTACATGTATGCTGGAAAATCGAGATGAAAAGCATTGTATCCTTGAGAGAGAGTGAGTTTGTAAAGGATATTGAGGAGAAGAAATCCTTGTTGAGAGCTCTTGAGCTCCATTGCTCAAGAAACTCTCTTCAAGTGCATTGAAATCTTATTTGTAGCTCTTCTACCAATGATCGGTAAAGAGGATTATATTCCTATATCTTTGTTGATGTGTCCTATATTTCATTGTTGAGAGAGTTCCATCACCATTGAGGGTTCTCTTTGATTCTTTGAGAGAGAGTGAGTTTGTAAAGGATATTGAGGAGAGGAGATCCTTATTGAGAGATTTTGAGCACCATTTCTCAAGAAACACTCTTCAAGTTTATTGATATCTTATTTGTAGCTCTTCTACTAGCAATCAATAAAGGGGATTATATTCCTATATCTTTGTTGATGTGTTTATGCTTCATTAAGCATTATTTCGTGTTCTTTGTTTTAGCTTTTGTTTAATATTTCTCATGTTTTGTTATTATCACATTACGTGCTTTGTTGGTTCTTATTTAAGCACTAACAACATCCAAATGTTTGTATACTCTTTTTAGGTGAAAACCAAATTACAATGAAATGTGTTTTGGGACCCTTAGTCAATAAAACACCAAATACACACAATTTCAATCTTATTCACAACATCAAAATAATTGGAACACACCCTCACCTTGACAAAATTGGCCACCCCAACCACATAATTCATCTTGGTCACAAGGATGGCAAGGTTATTATGGTATAAATCCAAAATTCCCTCAATCATTGCAACAATATCCTCAATAGCAGCTTCAATATTATTCTCCACCTCAACCTCCTCAATCTTAATTCAATCCTAAGTTGAATACAAGTGAACCCCTTCCATTACCATCTAATTAATGTCCTCAAAGACAAAATAAATTACTTGCATAGCGTCTCCCCAATCCCAATAATAAAGCACCTCATCAACCTATTGACAATGTTAAAGTTGAAAATTTTCAAACTTACATGATAGCTCCTCTAGATTTAAATGATGTTCATCTTAGATCTGGGAGAGTTTTACAAAAGAAAACACCTCTTGTTATCATTCAAGAATATAAAGAGGACAAACTTCCTAAAATGAGTGTTGGACACCTAATCCTCAATGGGTTAGTGTGGAAGCTGAATAGACAAAAGGAAGTCCAAGAGACCTTGGGATGTGAAACCCAACGGTCAAACCATATACTATAAATGTATATCATTTGTTAATAAAAATGTATTCTCATGTTTTATCTTTTAGATTATGTTGCTGCCCATGTGTGTTTAACATGGTATCAGAGCAGGCGATTGCTGGTCCTGCTCCAATTTGAGCCACTTGTTTTGTGGTCTCTATATACATGTCAGTTCTGCCTTTCTCCTAATTAGAATTGATCAGAATTTCCACCTTATAGAGGGTCATATTTTTCCCGTCCAACAGCATTCTTGACAACATTAATTAATGCCCTATCTACTTGTTAGAATTGAATGTTTTATTCCTCATTCTGCGCCATATTCTTTCTTGCGCCATGTGGGTTCTCTGCCATAACCATTGTCTTCCATTAGCTGCCACCTCTATCTATCAGGTCTGCTACTTACATGCACCAAGCCGTTTCATCTAATTATGTCTTTGCGATTCCGAATCTGCTCAGTCGTAATAATCTACTCTCTGTTTTGAATGTTGAACACTGCTCCATTATTAGAGCAAATGTCAAAATAGAACATTGTGGGCAAACTTCCTCATTGCAAGAGGTTGAAGTTTTAGCTATCCAGCAATACCAAGATGTTTTTGAAGGCCGAATTGTGTGAGCATCTTCAGAAATTACTGTGCCAAGGAAGAAGCTGATTTTTCCTTCACCAAAGAGGCAGAGTATTCTTGTAATTTATTGGCTCAAATTTTCCAGTCCAAGAAGGTCACCCTCTATTCCATTGGTGTCATCATTTTCTATGGTCTGAGTTTTGCTTACCAAAGGGTCGAGTTTTCCACTGTCAGAGAGGCCTGCACATTGACTGAAGTTCTGTTGCTCTTGGAGGATTAGTTTGGTGTTAGAGGATGGGGTCTTTATTATCAAATGGAGGATCAATTTATGTGGGTCGAGTTCAGAAGATTTTAGTGGGCCGTGGACTTCTCCCCAAACAAATTTTGAGAATATTTTCTAGGTATCTATCTTCGCAGTCCAGCAAAGCCTCTTCTAGCAATTAATCACGTATTTAGCACTGTACAGTAGCATCTCAAAATTCTTGACAGCTAGGAGAAACTTCTCACTTATTTGACTCACTCCTATAGCATGACGCTAATGTCATGGCTTCCACTCCTATAGATATTAAAGAAATGAATGGGCACCATTATTTTTGAGTGAAAGTCGTAGAGTTTTCCCTCGCAGGTTTTCTTCAAGTCTTGAACATCATGGGTTTCGTCATGGACGTATTCGAATAGTCATTTCTTTTGTTTCTTTCTAGCAACAAAAAATGAGAGGAGACCATGGCTAATGCAGTATTGTTCGCCCATCTAAAATAACTCCATCAGGGTTATCCTTTAACACCATTTTTGTTAATGTCAATACTTCCAGGATTTAGAATCCTCTTTGGAATTTTTAGGTGCATAATATACTAAAATGGGCATTTCATGATGTAAGATGAAAATTCAGTGTTTAAATGTCAATTGATATGGACTCAAGGAAAAACTGCAGGGGCTTCCTTTCTGGAGTTCGAAAGTGGCCCTGAGATAGCTGTGTTCTTTTGCTGAACTAAGCCACTGCCTTTATTATGTTTGCTGGGTGCTCTTTGAGGAAGATTAGACCATTGTTTGCACAGAACAGAGCCACTCTTCTTCTCTGCTGACTGTGTGTGCCTTTCGAGTAGCAGAAACATGAGTTCCTAGAGGGATGCAGTCATTTGATTGACTGTACCTATGACTCTTCAATTGAATCTATTCTTGTAGCTTCACATGGTTGTAGCAGAGGGCATAAAGTGGAAGAATGGAACATCTATTCTCTGAAAGTTGCACTGCTGATATATAAGTGCATATACAACAAGGGCTGGGCATTTCAACGTGACCAAATGCTGAAGTGAACCGTGAGTTAATGCCATCATAGACAGTGCATATATATATCAGATTTTGTTTGTGTACTAGCTCTCCCCTTTATCTACAACATCATTGTGTAAATTCTGAACATGTATTTCAGTGAAGAGTGAAGAAGTTTGTGGTTGCTACACTTGTTATTAGTATTATTTATGCTTGCTGGGTCGAAAGTTGATATTAAATTAATATTTTGAAGTTCTTCCACAAGTATTTTTCCAGCATATTATATATTTACATGAGCCAACAACAAGGAATGCACCTACAACATTTGATACACAAACTGTTTGTTAAAATACTACAATGGACCAAACCATACAAACTCAGGACTCATTGTGGTTTTCTCTTAGTTATTCTGGTTGGGTTTATTACAGCAGACTATTGTTTTCTTTGAAGAAAGTGGCAAGATCAAAGAATATTGAATTGTAGTTAAAGTATTTATATATGAGCATTCAAGTCTTGTCCATTACATGGTGTTATAATTGTTGAAGTTTTGATAGCCATCATTTCTGCTTTGAAAGTGAAGGAGCATTTGAAGGATCCAAGCAAGTTTACAGTTGCTGCTGCCCCAGTGTGGCATTGTATTTAAAACTCATTATAGTTCATTGATTCCTTGATTCGACTGCTGCATAAAAAGTTTTGTGGGCTGATTGTAATCTTTTATGGAGAAAAGTTTAGTCGGTTGTATTGTCAGAACATAATGCTGGTAATGAGTAAACTCTTATTTTTTATGTAATGGATTGTAGTTAGTGCTTGCTGGTTGCACACTGATCATTTGCTGCACATTTACAAAGGATATTGCTGGTGGGTATTACTTTTTTGCATTGAGTAGTAGTTGTGATCAATTTTTAAGGTGTAATTCTGACATTGAAGGAAAAAATGGCCAGAATCAATGAAGTATTAGAGTTCCTCAAAACTCTCATATTGTCTTCTACTCATGATACATTAAAAGTCAGCAAAGTTTCTCTCACAAACATTCAGGTTTGTCTACAAAATGCACAAGAGAAAATTGATTTTTTGTAGCTCGAATGTCAGTTACAACAAGAAGAACTAAATCAGAGGAGTCATTTTGAACATGTTTCTGTTCAACCCATCAGAAGCAAGTCAATAATGTTACAGTTGGTTCAGATTTAGTACCCAATAAAGCAACAGTTGTACATGCAGATGAAGAAACTTAGTTTGCACTTCCCAAGCCCATCATCAGACCTTAGGAACAACTTGTCCATAACAAGCACAGAACTGGTCTTGGATATGACAAGGACTTGTCCTTTCATATTCCAGACTACTCCAAACCAATCCAATTTCAAAGTGTTAGATTCATTCATGACAGTTCACCTACTCCTCATGGCAGTTCATCGCCAGCTGTTACAGATTCTGCCCCTCTTCCACAGCAACATCAACAACAACAAATTGTAAAATGCCAACACTGTGACCTAGTTGGCCATTTGAAAGATCATTGTTTTGATCTTCATCCATGTAAGCACTGTCATAAAACCACCCATTCTTCACACAGATGCTTCAAAAACAAATGTTCTGCAAGAACAAAGATTCATTTTGGATGGATCGCTTCTTGGAAATGGGCATCAACAGCCAAGAAGATATTCCAATCACATGTCAGAACTTGTTCCCTAGTATTGAACAGTCTTGCAGTTGAGTTTTCTCCATCATCTCACCTTGTATCTAACAGGGGGGGAAATGATGGTCATCTACAAGCTTCAAGGTCACATCAAGCGAGCCTGAGCCACAACCTGCCACACCAGTTTCAGAGTTGTAGCCAGAGACAAAGATGCCCGTGAACATGCCTTCAGTTGGCAATCTAGGACACTTCCTCTAGCAGAAGACTTCAGCTTCTTGCCAGTTTCAGAAGAATTCCAGGAACAAAATTGAGAACACTTCCTTTAACAGAATACTTCATCTTCTTTCCAGTTTTGGAAGAGTTATAGGAATTGCATTAAGCATTCTAGAGTTGTTGGTCATCCTTAAACCATCACAGGTTGAGACTTCCCTTTTCAGGTTGAAGTTCTCCCTTTTATGCGGGGTGAGACCTCCCTGTCATGGTTGAAGGTTTGCCTCTTCAAAACAATAGGAGCACTTCCTCTAGCAGAAGACTTCAGCTTCTTGCCAGTTTTGGAAGAGTTTCAAGAACTGCACTAAACATTCCAGTGTTGGTGGTCATCCTTAAACCACCACCCTTTATACCAACATTTCAGAGAGCACATTCAACCTAGTGCTGCCATGCATTTTTGCACATTTTGTATTACAACTCTCTTCTTGGACTCATACATAACCCTTCGGATTAAGGGGGGGAATGTTGGACACCTAATCCTCAATGGGTTAGTGTGGAAGCCGAATAGACAAAAGGAAGTCCAAGAGACCTTGGGATGTGAAACCCAACGGTCAAACCATGTACTATAAATGTATATCATTTGTTAATAAAAATGTATTCTCATGTTTTATCTTTCAGATTATGTTGCTGCCCATGTGTCTGTAACAAGGAGGAGACTCTTCAAAAGAAACAAATTATAAACAAATATATGATAATGAAATAAGACCAACTCCTAAAATTCCTCTAGCCGAACAACCCTCTATATGCTTACAAAATATTCAATTTTTGGAGAGACTACAAATTGATAAAGGAGTAGAGAAGCAAATTATTTTACCAAATTATAATATGTTAGATGAGTTGAAAAATGTTTGCATTAAAATCCATTTTCTTTAAGCAATAAAGGAAATTCCTATTTTCAAAAAAACAATAAAGGAGTTGTGTATTAAAAAACCTGGAAGAAAAATAAAATAAATACAAAAAGTGGAACTCACAGGAAAAAATGCAGAAATTATGATGGGAAAATCTACAATTGAAAAAAATACTTAGATCCATGAATTCCCATTTTAAAAATTCACATCAATAATGTTGAAATATCAAATACATTTATTGACATAGGTGACACAATAAATGTCACAAAAAAGAGTACTATGGATGAATAAGAATTAACTGATCTTCACTATACTCCTACTATATTGAAAATTGCAAACAAGTTTGTTATTAAACCAAAAGATATCTTAGAGTATGTATTAGTATCCCTAGATTCATGGGAGTATCCAGTTGATTTCATGGTTCCAAATCTAAGGAATAATTTAGGAAGGCATCCATTGGTATTAGATAAACCATGGTTAGCCACGACTTGTGCATTTATTAGTTGTAGATCTCGTGACATGTTTATTTTTAATGGAAATTCAACTAAAATTTTTGCATTATATCCATGAACAAGAACAATAACTGAAATAGAAAATGGAAAATGGATTAAAGATGGAGATGAATATTGTGAAAATATTCAATCAGTTTTAACTATCTCACCAAATGACGAGGAAAATCAATTGAATTTAATGAATAATCATGATTTTTCTTCATATTGTCAAAAAACTTACGTGTGCATATGTTAGATAAATTTTTTCAAGAAAATTGTAGTATTGAATAGTTTTCATCTCGACAATCCAAACTATCATTAAACTCAATGGGAAAATTTGACAATACTCTTATAGAGATTAATCCAGGGAAAACATTAAATATCAATATTAACCTAGATAAATTTGTGACAACCCCAATAATTTTTCCCAATTGTGAAATGAATTGTAGTATTTGTAAAAAATGGGTGGGTTCAGGGACATGGATTTCAGAGACAGAGGGAGGTTACCCGCTTGGGATGCTCAAGTTTACTTGCTATGGGAAACAAAAAATATGAATTGTGTTGACAACCATTAGAGGTTGGTTGGTATGTTTTAACGGGCGGGTATGTCTGAGTTAAAGGAACAACATCAGAAGGACGCAAGCTCATGCTTGCTTGAAAAATTATACAAGGAAAAAGAGTAAGGAACTAAAGAGGAAAATGGGCAAGATGCTAGCTCGGGAGGTGCACTGGCCACCCACTGAAACAAGCTAACCAACAACAAATAAATCTGGGTGACAAATGGACAGGTGACATGATTGGAAACACTGGAAAAACTATGGAAGATAGAGGTAATTGTCTGAAGGTTGCACAAGGGAAAAAAAAAGCATGTAGAAATGAACACACTACACAACACCACTGTGAGAGAAAGGATAGGAAATTCCAACAATTAGAGAGTGCAAAAGACAAGGGAGGAAATTGCAGAAGGAAGAGGAAAGAAGACGTGGAAAAAGAAAGAACACAGAGCAAGACAGAGAAAGGAAAATTAAAAGGGCAAGGAGAACGCAGAGCAAGAGAGAGAAAGGAAAATCAAAAGGGAAAGGAGAACACAGAGGATAAAAGAGATCTAGAAATGAGCTCTTAGTTGGAAATAAAGCCAAAGGGAATCATATCTAGGTGAGGAATTAATTTCTTCTTGATTCCTTATTGGCCAGAGGGAGGAGATGTTTTTTCTCTGAGTTCCCTTAAGGTTGGGGTGGAGGAATTGTTCCTGGAATTTCCTAAAGGATTTTTCAAAGCTTCCTTGCTATAGTTTTGTTTTCTTGTGGGTTATGGAGTCCTCAAGCTGGGTGGAAACATAGTATTGTAATCTAAAGGGTGAAGGAAGAAGGTCTTCAAACTCCCTCTGCATTTGGTTTCCTGTAAAACAGTTGTTGGGTGGAGGTGGCAGAACCTCTAGAGTCCCTGGTTCAACTAAGAGTTGAGTTTAATCCTTGAGAAAAATACCTCTCAGTCTCTGAAATTTAGCTCAGGGGTGACAAATGCAAGTAAGGATTGGCTTCAACACATCTACGGTTGGGTGGAGAGTTGTTGTCCCTAACTTAGTTTCCCAACTCCAATATCAACCCAAGATAAGTTCTCTACACATGTATCATGTGCTATTGAGTATGTGGTTAGAGTATCAAGTTTGTCTTTGATTTGACTTCTTGAATGGCGCATGGCTCACCCATGAATGAAAATAATGAGGTTATGTTAATTAGATCTTTATGTCCATAGTTTTGGACTAACGTTCTTTATGCAGGATATGTATGTGTGTGTGTGGGTTGACTGTATGCACAAAGAAGTTATGATTGTGTTGTTAGAGTGGGTAAACACTGGACAAAGGAATAATAATTTATGTCAATTGATTAAATGTTGAATTTGATATTAAGCTGTGTTTATGGTGGTTGGATCCATAAAGGGCCTATAAATGGAAAAATGTATTATTCTCACAGTACAAGTAACCTCATTAGTATGAATGGCATAAAAATATGCATATCCTCCTAAAATAAATGTAAAAGTAGATGGGATTTTTAATATTGTGGTTGAGCACAGGAGGGAGAATATGCTCCTAAATGATAAAAAAGTATGTTGATATATATATATATATATATATATATATATATATATATATATATATATATATATATATATATACCCACACAATCATAGCTGATCCAAGTTGCTTTATTATGGAGTTAATGCCTTATGTATTCGGTCATGATCAAATGTGTAGCAACTCAGTTGCATGATTGGTAACCAAGTAAAATAATTCACTCTCAAAGGACCTAAAAATGTTATTTAGTCCTTAGGTTTGTTGTGAGAATTTCGGTTCTCAAACAGGAGGGAATATATCTATATCTATACACACACACACACACACACACACACACACACACACACACACACACACACACACACATGGGATTTTGTTCTATTTCGAGAATGTAAATATGTAAATATATATGTATATGTGTGTGAGTGTGTGTCCATATATATATATATATATATATATATATATATAGAATAATTGTATATAGGTTTGGGGCACCAAGATTTGTGCCATAAATTAAGTGTGCCGAAGGGAGGAGTCAAAGGGAGGAGACTTAAGCCCTAAGGGTCGGGCTCTATGCCATATTTCCATGTATTCATCAAGTTGGAAGTCAGGGCCATGCAAAAGGATGGAGTTCAGGGCTTGTAGGAATCAAGTTGGAAGATTAAGTTCGAGGGCTGGTTCATAAATCCCATATGACTATACATCATGGCCGAGAGCAGAAACTTTGGCTCCACGGGTGACAAAATGTAGTGATTCAAGGTTAGGCCCCAAGAGGCATGTCATATAACCCCCACGACCACACACCATAACTATGGGTGTAGGAGTGTTTCCAGTGAATGATACAAATGTGACAAGGAATCGATGACTATGAATGCTATGGGACCTCTCCCTTGGTGACATCAATAGGGGAGGGGGGAGGTCCCACAACAATATGTACTGTTAGATGAAACAGGGGCAATCAACGGTGGGCCTCTTTGTAGGGAGATTTACACTGTGACATTGGTGAGGGAGAGTTGAGGTCACACATGCCATCATATTAGCTAGGCGATGACAAGTCATTGAATGAGTGCCAAAAACCCTAAGCTAGATGTGTGAAATAAAAAACGCCTCCCCCCCATGGATCAATAAGTTGGGGGGGGGGTTGCGTAATTCATTAACCATCGTTCGATTGAAGGGGTGCGTTGTGGACCGTCAATCGCAAGGGACTATCAATTATATAAAGTCTTTGTGTTGCAATAATATATGTCGTGTCGTGAGTAATAATTATGGGTTGGACCCACTCCACATGGACAATTGGATGGAATATAACAAAAATCCATGGATATATATATATATATAAAATTTATATTTAATTATAATTATATCGATGCATACACGTGGAAGGGTAGCGTAATTGGTCCATGACTATTGATCAAGATTTTCAACCCTGTTTGTCAGATGATGGTGGGTGGAAAGTGTGGGCCCTTATTGAATATATGCATCTCATGGCAAGGTATATTGTTGGGCATATATATATATATATATATATTGGTGTACATTATGTATATACATACACGCCATGAAAAATATATTATATATGTGTGTGTGTGTGTGTGTTATAATACATAACACTCATAGGGAACAACCATGGTGGATGTCGTGAATGATATAATTGAGTTTTTTGCACCTTAATAGATTCATACACCTAGAACTCAAGTGTATATGTCTATACAATTCTATACCTATGTATTATGAACAAGAATGCCATGTGGGGCATGCCACATAGGGATGCATGCCTAGGGTCCCAAGAGCCTTTGCCAAGTAGTAGAAGGGTGCTATGCCATGTAAAGACCATGTGGAAGTAAAGAGAAAAGATAACAATTTAAAAATGAATGAAACCTCAAGGAAGCACAACTTAAGGTCCCAGAGTTCAAATTGGACAAAAACAATTATACCATTCAAATTGTCTTGCTAAGACAAACACGATGAAGACATCCAAAGTGATTTTGAGAACTCAAGAGAAACACAAAAAGAAAAGAAATTATCCCATTTATGTATTTCTACCAGGGAAGTTGGGAATGTAAAGTGAGCACATTCCCAAGGCTAAGGGGGTGTATTTACATAATTTCAAAAACAACAATTGATTAAGATGTTGCAAAAACATTCCTCTACATTTGCATGGGAATATATAGACATGAAAGTAATCAATCCAAATACATGCATGCATCACATCTACAAACAAGAGATGTCAAACCTGTAATACAACCCTAGAGAAGGATGAATCATAATCTGAGGGAGATTGTTAAGGAAGAGTTACAAGAAGTGCTCAATGTGAATTTTATTTACCCAATTGCAGATAGACCATGGGTTTCAACCTTGGTTATTGTGCCAAAAAAATGGAAAGTGGAGAATTTGCATAGACTATAGAGAATTGAATAAAGCAAATCTAAAATATAATTTCCCATTACCTTTGATTGATTAAGTTTCAGATACACTAGCAGGAAATAAATATTTCTATTTTCTTGATGGTTTCAATGGATACAATCAAATTGCACCTGAATATCAAGATAAGACAACTTTTGCATGTCCATGGGGTAAATATGCTTATACACGTACTACATTTCAAAGGGAATTATTATGTTTTTTATTTTTGAAATGATCCATGATTGTGTAGAAGTGTATGTGGATGATTTTACTAGTTATGGGAATACTTTTGATGAAGATTTGGAAAAATTGAAAAAATTCCTTGTTAGATGTAAAGAAGATGATCTTTCATTTTGTAATGAAAAATTATTTATCTTGTTTAATGAAGGCATTGTTTTGGGTCATCGTATTTCAAGCTTTGGAATCAAAGTGGAGCCATCAAATGTTAAAATCATCTCCAAATGTTTAGTGCCTACATGTCAAAAGGATGTTCAATTTTTTCTGGGATTTACACATTACTATAGAATATTTATAGAAAACTTCACAAATATTGCTTCACCACTTTTCAAATTACTCACCAAATATTGTGAATTTCATTTGGATTATGATTGCCAAAAATATTTTGAATTGTTAAAAAAGAAGATCTCTAAGGCACCTATTCTAAGAGGGCCAAATTGGTCCCTTCCATTTTATATTTATATCGATGCCTCAGATACAAATTTAGGGGTTGTGTTAGGAAAAAAAGAATTAAATCCTTATGTTACGTATTACGCAAGAAAAAATTTAACTCCTGTAGAGTTGAATTATACAGTCACAAAAAAAGAGTTCTTAGCAGTTGTTTGTGCTATCAGCAATTTTAGACACTACATCATTGGATATGAGACTTTTATTCATATAGATCATTCTGTCATTAGATATCTTATGAATAAACCAATAAATAATGGAAATATTACTAGATGGATTTTAATATTGTATGAATTTTATATTACCATTTTAGATAGGCTAGGAAAAGAAAACATGGTTGATGATTTCCTTTCCAGGATGAAAAATGATAATACTAAAATTCCTATGGTAGATAAGTTTCTTGATGAATTTGTTTTTCCAATATCTACCAAAACTACTTGGTTTGCAAATATTTCTAACTATTTGGCTGCAGGAAATTTTCATCCTCAACTATCAGCAAAAGGAAAACAAAGAGTTATCAAATCTAGTGCAACTTATTATTGAAAAAGGAGAACTATACCAAACAAGAGTTATTTGATCATTAGAAGACATCCTTGAGAAGACGAGGTACCTAAAATAATTAAAGCATGTCATGATGAAACTTATGGAGGAAATTTTACAGGAAGATGATTTGCATACAAATTACTTATCTTGGGATATTATTGGAATTTTCTTTTCAAGGATGCCAAAGAATATGTCAGAAGATGTAATAGTTTTCAAAGGATGGGGAAACCTATTAAATCTGATGAAATTCCTCTACAACCACCGGTACTAATAGAGCCTTTTGAGAAATGGGCTCTAGATTTCGTTGGGCCCATAAATCCTCCATCCAAGGAAAAGAGGTATATACTTTTTTGCAATGATTATGTTACTAAATGGGTAGAGGCTAAGCCACTAAATTTTCCTATTTAAAATGATGTTATTACATTTCTTTTTGAGGATGTTTTCACTCGTTAAATGGGTGTACCAAGAGAAATTTTGACAGATCACTGTGCGCAATTTACATCAAATCTCATGTGAAAGATCATGGAGCAATATAATATCAGACATCAAAAATCCACTCCATCTCATACATAAGTTAATGGACAAGTGGAATCCCCAAATAAATTCCTTGAACCCATACTTACCAAGACTGTATATCTACATAAAAGATATTGGAAAGATAGACTTCTAGAAGCACTCTGTGCATACCAAACCACATGGAGGAATACCATTGAGCATACTCATGAGATTATTTATGGAAAGAAAGTTCTAATTCCTGCTAAATTCCTAGTGGAGACATGCAAGACAACAAAAAAATTGGGGATAGATCTTCTTGAAGCTCAAAAGCAAAGATTGACAAAATTAAATGAATTGGACCAGATTAGACAAGATGCCATTCAAAGAAAACCCATTATTCAACAACAAATGACACGATGGCATGACAAGTTTATTAAGGTCAAAAGGTTCAAACCAAGTGATTGGGCCCTTCTCTTTGATTCCAAGTTTAAATATTTTCAAGGGAAATTTCAAACACATTGGTTAGGCCCTTATGATATAGAAACCATTTTTGACAATGGAGCAATAAGGATTAAGACCATTAATGAATAAGGAATCAATTTTCTTGTTATGGGAATAGATTAAAACTCTATAACAAACTCTTAATAAGAGAATAATTTGTTCAAAATCTACAAGAAAGTTCTGACTTGAAATTAGTAGAAAAGGGGGATTATTCTCCTCTACCACCAAAATATGTTTTACTTCTTATATATATATATATATATATATATATATATAAAAAAAAGAGAGAAAAAAAGAAAATAAAAATTTATAGTTATGAAAACCAACATTGCTAGCATAAATTATGCAAGAAATTGGAGTTGAAAGCCAAGACTCTTGGAAACTTGGATTTCTAGTTTCCCTTTTCCCTTTGCAAATATTTTTTTCTTAGTTAAAACTAATCAGTTTGAATATTTTTTTTTATTTTTTATCTTTTAATGAGATCTCATCAACAATATCCTGGAAGAATTTGAAACAAATCTTTAAGACTGGTAATATTCTATAGCGAGCGAAACATTTTGTAGTTGATTCATTCTAAGGAGAATAAGATATTACCTTTGGACCTTCAAGAAAATTAATTTCAAAGGCACAAATGTGAGGTAATATGACAGGTAATGTCATAAATTAGTGATCACTTTACTAAAGTTTAACTATAGGATTTGAGATATATATGGACAACTTTACCATTATTTTCCATAAAACAATTAATCTAGGCTTATGTGAAGCTTCAAATCCTAATGATGGTGTTAGGTCCCTATACTACTAGCGTAACCCCTTATTGTTATTAGTGCAACCCCCTTATTATATTGTTGTGCCCATGTAGCCCCCATATTGTTATTATTGTGCCCCATAGAAGCCCACTATTGTTATTATTGTGCCCTTACATTATTATTGTTATGTCAGCTCTGATTATATTATGACCCCTTAGACTCCTATATATAGAAAGGAGGCCTTGTCATTTGTATCATCCAAGAATTTTTCATTTGTGTAATGTAAAGGAGGTTGCTCACTCAAAGAGGCTTATTTCTAAGGCATTGATCTATTTGTTCTATATTTTTGTGAGCTGGTTTCTTAACAAATGGATTGAATAATGTCAGGCTAAGAGGTAACTCTTCAAATGGAATTGTGTTATTCATTTAGGTAGTTCATTATTATATACAAGAGGGAGTGACTGTTCAGTTTCATCTCCCGATGACTCTTCATTTCCTCTATTATTTGTTTACACTAATTACAGTTGTTCACCCAATCCCTATGATTAGGTGTCAACGCCCCCCCCTTAATTTGAAGGGACATTGGTGAGTCCAAGCATCGTTCTGAATCTTTCAAGCTTTTCTCTTCCAAGTGCTTTGGTGAAAATGTCTGCAATCTGCTCATTAGTGGAAAAATGGCAAAGATGGATTGTTTTGGCCTCAACATGATGTCGAATAAGATGATATTTTGTATTGATGTGCTTTGTTCGATCATGGAACTTTGGGTTCTTGGCCAACTTTTTTGCTGAGGTATTGTTAATTATGAGTGGATTCGATTGTACTTGTTTTACCTGCAAATCTTCTAGAATTTTCCTGAGCCACACAATTTCTTTTGTTGCCTCAAATGCTACCACATATTCTGCCTCTGTTGTGGAATCTGTTGGAACTAATTGTTTGCATGATCTACAGGAGACAACTCCTGATCCAAGACTCATAGCATAACTTGAAGTAGATACCCCAGTTTCTTTGTCTCCATTGAAGTTTTAATTAGAGTATCTAATCAAGCTAAAATCACCCACCTGTGTGTACTTGAGTCCAAAGTCTTGAGTTCCCTTCAAGTACTTTAGAACTCTTTTTGTAGCAGACCAATGTCGCTCACAAGGATTTTGCATAAACCTGGAGAGGATTCCAACAACAAACAAAATGTCTGGTCTAGTAGTAGTCAAGTAGTTGAGACTTCCTACAAGTTGTCTATACTTTGTTGACTTCTCAAATTCTTTTCCTTCAATGGATGTGAGCTTTAAATTTTGTTCCATTGGAGTAGTCAGAGGATTGCATTCAGTCATGCCAAACTTGTTCAACAGATCTCCAATGTACTTCTTTTGAGAAAGGAATATGGACTTTGGATGTTGAGTTACGTCAAAACCAAGATAGTAATGAACATAACCCAAATCAGTCATTTCAAAACCTTTCCTCAATTCATTCTTTATGGATGCAATGTAGCTCTTATTGTTCCCTGTAATCAAAATATCATCTACATATACCACAAGATATACAATTGTTTTTCCAACCTTCTTGAAAAACAAAGTTGCATCATCAAGATCATAATGTTTGAAATTGACTTTCAGAAGATGCTCAGTTAGTTTTTTATACTAGGCTCGCGGTGCTTGTTTGAGGCCATACAAGGATTTCACAAGTTTGCATGCTTTATGTTCATGTCCTTTCACAAAAAATCCTTTAGGTTGGGACATAAAAACATTTTATTTTAGATATCCATTCAAGAAAGCAGTTTTTACATCCATTTGATGGACTTTCCAACCATTGTGAGATGTTAGGGCAAAGAGTGTTTGGATGGTAGCCCATTTTGCTGTGGGGGAAAAATTATCCTCATAATCGACCCCTTCCTTCTGTGCAAAACCTTTTGCCACAAGCCTGGCTTTGTGCTTGTCAAGTGAGCCATCAACTTTATACTTGTTCTTGTCGACCCACTTGCAGCCAATTAGCTTGGTTCCCAACGGAGGATCAAGCAGATTCCAAGTGCCATTCTCTATCAAGGCATCATACTCCTTTTGCATTGCTTCTTTCCATTCATCATGAGAAGAAGCTTCTTTGAAGGAAGTTGGTTCAAAATTTGTAGACAAATTCAATTCACAATCATAAGAAACATCCATATCAATAGGTGAATTAGAGTCATCTACATCACCTCCATTTTGTCGGGTTGAATTTCTAGTTCCTGTCTTTCCAACCTCATCAAGATGAACACTTTCAAGTGTCTTTGTCAACCACTTTGGGGACCTTTCTGAGATGGTACAGGCTGCTCCGTTGATTGAGTTGGGACTGAATCAAGATTGAGTCTCCCAATTCTATCAATCACATCACTCAAAGTATCATCCATTGTTGGAGTTTCATGCGGGGGAGAAAGTGCTTCAAAAGAATATTCCACAAGTTGATCTAGTATAGGAATCCCCACTTCAGATGTGGAATCTAATTATCAAATTCTTGAAATGATTTTGCATTTTCGAACCTATCCAAGTGATCAAGTTGCCGCTCAACAACATTGTTAGTTTTGGATGATTCAAGAAAGATTACATCTCTAGATACAACAAACTTTTTACTGGCTTCATCATAGAGATGGTATGCTTTGGAGGTGTTTGAATACCCCACGAAGATACACTTACGACTTCTTGCACCAAGTTTGTTTCTATGTACCTTTGGTATCAAGGCATAACAGGTGGAACCAAAGACCTTGAGATGCTTTACCGAAGGAATGTGTCCATACCACAATTCATAAGGAGTCTTGTTTCTAATAGCATTAGATGGACATCTATTCTTTACATATACAACACATAGAACTGCATTAGCCCAAAACATCAATTTTACATTTTTGAAAAACATCATGGAGTGCATCATATTTAAGATTGTCCTATTCATTCTTTTAGCTACTCCATTTTGTTGGGGATTATAAGGCACAATTGTTTGATTTTTGATCCCATGTTGGCGAAAATAGTTTTTAAATTCATTTCAAGTGTATGCTTTACCATTATCAGTTAGAATAGAGCCAATATGAGATTGTGCATCATTTTCAATCCATGTATGAAAGTTATTGAATGTTTGAAAAGCATCAGATTTGTTCTTCAATAAATAAACCCAACACATTATGGCGTAGTCATCAATAAATGTCATCATATATTTATTTCCATTTGCAGAAGGAACAAGCATTGGACCACATAAATCTGAATGAATGAGTTCAAATTTTCTATGTGCTTTGGAATGTGAATCATGAAAACACTATTTTCTATGCTTCCCTAGAATGCAAGCATCACATTGCTTAAGTTTCCTAGGAATTGTAGGCAAACTAGTAACACCTTTTTTCTTCAACAAGCAGAGGCCGTCATAGTTCAAGTGTCCAAATCTAGCATGCCATAATAAACTTGATGGAAATGTACCTTCATAATGAGAATTGTATGAGAAATTTTGTGCACGAGCAGAGGTACCCTGCAGTTTGAGAAGCCTTTCTTCTTCTATCCCTGTCATGACAAGTGAGTGGTTTGATGCTTTTCTCACCTCAAGCTTGCCATCAAACATATGAATGGAGTGTCCTTGTTGGTGGATGTGGACCAAGGACAACAAGTTTCTCCTCAATTGTGGGAGATATAAAACATGATGTAGAAGAAAGTCTGGAAGACTAGGAAATTTAAGCCTGATTGTGCCAAGCCCTGATGGCTTGAGTTTTGATTTGTCTGCAAAGTATACTGCTCCATCAACATTGTCAATAAATTATTCAAAAAAATCTCTTCTAAAATTCATGTGGCAAGTTTCTCCTGAATCAAGCAACCAATAATTTTTCCAAGAAGCAAGTGAAGCATTAAATAAGTCTTCATTTACTCCAATATTACAGTGTGCCATAACATAGTGAGCGGATTCAGGTGCTTTACCTTTCTCTTTGTCATTAGTTTTACCTTTGGGTTGGTTTCTTTCCTGCTCAATTCTGTCCCAAGGCAACTTGCATGTGGATGCATCATGTGATCCATCTCTTTTACAACATATGCAGTGAAAATTTGACTTTTCTCCTTGAAAGTGTCTGCCCCCGCTGCCTTTAAAATTTCTTCCTCTTCCTCTTCGACCACCTCTTCCTCTAGAAGAATCTTGAGAAAAATTATTCTCTCTATGTGCAAGACACACAACCTCTTCAGAAGACTGAGCAACTGTCTTCTTCCCAAAAGCTTTCTCTCTTTCAACAAATTTTTTCACAAGGGAGTCAAAGGTAATATCTTTGAGGTTTCCATTTGCTTGCAATGACTCAAGATAATTTGAGTAAGTGGGATAAAGTGCCTTGAGAAAAGCTATCAGAGGAATGTCCAGTTCAACATTAGTGACTTTGATATCATGCATAATATATTTTACTTCTGATGCAAGAGCAAGAGGATCATCATTTTGTAATTCAAGGGTGAACAATTTAATCATGAGTTGAACAACTTCAAGTGCAGAGTGTGAGTCATAGAGTTCCTTCAGTTTTTGTAAGGCTTCAAAAGCATTTGAAAATGGAAAAATATGGTGACTCACCTCTTCATTTATTGATGCTATAATCAATGCATAAGCCTTGCTGTTATTATTTTCCCAAATGACAAATTCCTTGTCTAAGGTAGGCCATTCTAGCTCTTTGTCTCCGTCTCCAACACACACTCCTTTCCACAGCTCATTAAAAATGAGAATGTGTTTGATTTTCTGAGACCACTCAAGATAATTTTAATTCCCATTGAGGACCACTCCCATAATAGATATTAATGAGTGCATTTTAAAAAAATTGTGAACTGTAAAAAAAAATATACTCCTGCTGCCAATTTATAAAATTGTACTTCTGATGGAGAAAAATACAATTTTGGTGCAAAAATTAAAAAAACAATTGCAATCTGATATATAGGATAGAGCTTCAAAGAACCCTGGAACCTCGAGCTAGAAAATTCTTGCAACGTACCAAATAAACGAAAAGCATTCAATCTGAATGAAAAGAGAGGAGTATTACCATAGGCGTATGAGAGCAAATAGATAGGCGTGATGGAGGGCAAAAATGCATAGGAGAACTGTCGCACTGTGTGAACGTTTCTGGGGAAAGTAAATCTGAACCTAACTAACATTCGCCTTCAGATATCAGAGGCATTTTAGGCCCACAAGCCAGATCAAAGAGACTATAGCCCAAAATACCCTTTGATATACCATATTTAAAATGCACTTTCCCAAACCAACTTTTGGGAAGTCTGGTAAAATGAATTCTTAGAGTTAGAATCTGTGGATTATAGATTCGAAACCACTCAAAACTCTTAGCATGGTGAAATCATAATCCGATTCCATGCACTAATAAGCTACAGGACTTCAACCAAAATCCTGCAACAACTCGTCACCAAAGAAAACGCCTTTTGAGAGCCAACGGTGTAAGTGGAGGTGAGAGTTGCTGGTTGCGTATATGTGTGGAGATCCAACATTGTGTATTGGGAGAGCCAACTGCTGGTTGCGTATATGTGTGGGGATAGCAACGTATATTGGGAGGTATGAGCAACCAGAATTCTGGAAAGGGAGGGAGGGAGCGCTTAATGGAGCAACGCATGTAAGGGAGCCATCGTAATATGCAGCGTGGAGAGGTATGGCCAGCGTAATATGCAGCATGGAGAGGTATGGATGGTTAGCATAATATGGAGCGTGGAGAGGTATGGTCAGTGTAATATGGAACTGCCAAGTGTTTACATACATGAGAGAGCAGCGCTTATATACCACATCAATGCAATATTTAGATTGCATTTACTGGGATTTGGATGCGGGCAATGAGAACATTAAAGTAGAACTAGTCATTACCACCAGGGAAAAATGCTAGTAGAGCATGAAAGTGGAGGAGCGTGGGATATTCGTTTAGTTAGGAATAGAAACGCATATGACAGTGCACTATTTATGCCTCTGGAGCATAAAAAGGTGTTAGTTCTGCAAAATAGGCAGAACATAGGCCAGGATGGGAGTTACAAAGTAGAGAGGGAAGCCAAAAATGGCGCTGAATCTGATACCATGTCAAGCCAGGAGGTAATTCCTCAAATTGAATTGTGTTATTCATTTAGGTAGTTCATTATTATATACAAGAGGGAGTGAATGTTCAGTATCATCTCCCGATGACTCTTCATTTCCTCTATTATTTATTTACACTAATTACTCCATATATCTTAAAATAATCCTTATCCTATTTGGAAATAACCAAATCACAAACTTATCGCTCAAATCAATATTTTTATTAAGTAATCAATAGGTAATTATTACATAATAAGGGATTCTTATTTTGCTACCACCATATAGTTTCGTTATAGGTCCTTCTCCATTATAATCTATCATCCTCGTTGTTCATTTCATCAAACCATTTTGTCCATCTCTCACCATCCCCTGTAACAATTGTTGAATTGTGACCCTGAGGCAAAGATTTCCTTACAACTATGGGAGTAATAATATGTTATGAATTTTAGGGAGTAAACTTATTTCCTTGTTATCCAAGGGTCAGGAAACAATTGTAGAAGGTTGGATGGTTGAAATTATTTGAGAAGTTTGAAAGTTATGACACAAATGTTACAAGAGATTTTGCAAGGGAATTTGATGAAGTTGAGGCTGAAATTGGAGACATAAAATTGAATGTGACAAAATATAGAAGCCACATGGTTCCCAATAATTCGTGAAAACTTGTTCAAATGCCAGAAATTGAAGGGTGAATCATGGAAATGTTTCTTACAAAATCC
The DNA here is from genome assembly GCA_031772625.1 of Pinus tabuliformis. NCBI lineage: Eukaryota > Viridiplantae > Streptophyta > Pinopsida > Pinales > Pinaceae > Pinus > Pinus tabuliformis. The sequence goes on along the minus strand of CM062816.1, from coordinate 1,759,194,531 downwards.
AGTCATGGATGGCTCAACATTCAAAAAAGGTATTCCATTCTCAGTATTCAAAATGAAATGATTTAATTTGTTGTTTGATCTACCAAAGTTTCTCAGATGTGAAGGTAGATATGGGGTCATTTTGTTTTATCATGCTTGATTGTTGATGCAATTCATAAAGAGAAAAGAGTTAAATTTTCCATTTTATTTGCTGAGTGGTTTAAGGAAGATGGCCTTTAATATGCAAAGAAAATCAAGAAATGGTGATAGAGCTCTTTATCACCATGGATTGGTCAATATTATTATGAAAGAAAAAATAAAGGCCCGAAATGATAATTGAAGAGATTTTTTAGTAAGAAATCACTTTGTTGAAGTATCAGATGAAGAAACAGTCCCAAAAACATGGAGACGAAGTAGGATTCCTCCAAACCCTAACCCTCAAGAAGACAATGCAAGTAATAACAAAATTCAAGTATGAGAGGCTAAAAATGAGAAAGTAGAAACAAGGAACATCCATACTGAAGGAACATATTAGTTCGATGCACCAAAAAGTCCATTAAAAAGGAGTCTAGATATAATTGATCCAGAAAAGGGTTCAATTTTGCTAGATATTCCAGTGAATATAATAAGAGGGAGACTTAAAAATAAGCAAAGTAGTAAATAACGAAAGGAAGAAGTGTCAAAACCATCCAAAGCAGTTAAAGAAGAGAAGTCAAAGACCATTATTCCACCAAAGTATAAAAAGAAAAATATTAAGAGTGTTATAGGATATTTTGTTTCACTTGATCAATCAGCCTCCTAATGGGATCATTCACATCCTATTCCCCCATTACGTCAAAATTTCACAAATCCCTCTGCATGAATCTCTCATTCCCTAGAGTTTTTGCCCTAAATTGCATCATCTGAGCTAGTTTTAGGACCAACGCTCCCTGGGCTCTTGCTGGACTGTGTTCGCCTACAAGTTGCTCCACTATGGCCTATGTTTATCACCTATAGGTTTCCCTCTTTGCATATGAATTAGTTCTAGAAATTTGGGAAAAGAGAGATAATCCCAAAACATCCATTTTTATAAGCTTCCAGGATCTGTTGTAATAATTTACCTCAGATAAAACTCTCGAATCCTATCCTATCCTACCTTCAAGTTTCCATCCCTTATCCTTAGATCTCATCCTCCCATTAAGAGTGGATCTCAATCCCAATATTGTTAAGAGGATAAGAAATCCCAACTTACCCCACTCCTCTATATATTTATAGCCTTCCATATGAAAGAGGTTGGTTTTTGGAGAGTGATTCTACCCTTATGCTGCTGTGAAGAGAGTTAGATTTTCATGCATTTGGGGTGATTGGAGGTACACTTTGTGAAAAAGGATGGAAAAGGAAACAACTCAGAGGATATCTTCTACAATATTGACACCTATTTATGGTTGTAACTCGTTATATCAATACAAAGATTTCTTTTATTTTCCTATATGTGATGTCGTTATTTCATGTATTTCAATACCATGTCGATCTGTTAAATAAAGTAGATAAATGATGCTACACAGTTCTCATAGTTTCTTGGATTGTATTGTCTCCTTATGTAGGTTCTAATTTTTGCAGTTGGAGCTAGGATTGGAGCATTCAAGCCAAAGAAGGAGCGAAACATATGACGGGTTTCAAGTAGGTTTAATCCCTTCATCTACTTACTTTAAGGAAAACATTGGGTCCTTTGCCTTTCTTTTGTTGTAGGTTAGCCACCAAACCTAGGGGAGATAATTTTGTCTACAATCATAAATCCCACATGAAAAATTAGTGACTCCACTGGGGATCGGTGTATTCCCTTGGTGGTTTCCTTGTCCATTTGCTTGTCTTACCTCTTCTTCATACCTTTACTGTCTCACTTAGTATTGAATAGACCTAGGAAGACCTTTTATTGAGATTTACTTGCGTTTTTTTGTGTCTAAACTTGGATTTCCTTGATCACCGCACCTTGTGGTCTAGAGACAGTACATTGAAGTGAACCCTAGCCTTATCTGCACCTACATTACAGTGCATCCTATCCTTCTATGAACCTGCATTGCAGTGCACCCTATCCCTTCCAGCACTTGCTATGATCCTAGTTTGATGCAATAAAAATTCTTTTTTGTGATTTTATCTCTGATTAACTTTTTTCTAGTTGGTCCTCCTTATGTCCCTGAGTGTGTCTTGGTCTCTCATAAGCCTCCATTTGGTTTGATTTTGTTTTTGAGTGCCTTTGATAAGAATTTGTTTAGATTTTCCTTTGTTCTTGTCATTAGGTCATTAGCAAACTAAATTGTTTGATCATTGAGTGCTTGAAAGAATTGGTGTTTCAGTCATCATTTTGAATAGTTTATTTTATCAATGATTAGGCAAATATCTTAGTTTTCATCTAAAAATTGAGGGGAATCCAAAAGAAAAATCTTATGCATGATGCATTGCATATAAGGCTTTGATTTTGATTTGAAAAGTGAAGTTATATAGGTAGATTGTTGCATCACATGTTTGTTGCATTGTTGATTGATTTTTTCTTCCCTTACTTAGTTAGGCCCTTCACTATTAAAAGGAAAATGAAAATAATTTTTTTTGTCTTATTAGTTGCATCATAGGTTTGTTCAGGTGACATTAATTTTTGAGCCTTGAAACTAAAACATGATTCAAGATCAACTCTAAAACTCATCTCAATTAACCTTAAGGAGAATTTGAAACTTAATGACACACCTAGAGGTCTAGGCTAGAGGCGTGTTTTTGCATCGTTAAACATAGGAGATGTTGTTTTTTGTTAGCGTTAAAATATAGAGGTGATATCCTGTTCCACGTATGTAAGTTTATATGATCCTTCTCCATGTACCTTTGTGTATATCTGATGGAGCTCCATGCATGATAATTATATGGGAACACTCTCATCTCATGGTTATGAATTATACATCACGGACTGCACTCCAACGTACCATCGAGTATATTTTGGGAGTCCCCACTAGGTTGGTATCCATCCATAGGTAAATGAGTCTGATGCCTTGTATACCAAGATACACTGAACACATCATTCAAGGATATTTGCTGAATGTGGGTTAAGTCCTTGTTTCGCTAAGGTGTATATTGCAGTTCATGGTTGCTTGGTAAACCTTTAGGCCTAGTTACCCCTTTGTTTTGTTTGTGTCTTTAATTTATAAAATTAATTAATTGACCATAGAACAACTTCCTCCTTGTGGAACAACTGCTTAGTGGATCTTAGGTTGAGACTAATGGCAATAGTTCAAGAGTCTACCAATTGTGGGAACCCCTCTAATAGGAATCCTAGTCCTTTTCCCTCTTTTAGAAATATTGGTTCTCCTTATATGGAAACGTTGTCCCTCCACAGATTTACCATTGGCTTGCCAATTTGGTTATTTTCGACCCCTATGGTTTCAAATGTCCAAACTGATTCTCAACCAAGTTCTCCTCCACCTGAACAATATCAACCTCAAGTTGATATTAAAGTTGACCCTTTACCTTCTTTGCATGTTCAACTCGCTTCCTCTTCTTCCTCTTCGTCTGGTGAAAGCCTCAATGTTAGTAACCAGATGGAGAAGAAGAACAAGAAAAGGAAGACTAAGAAGAAGAGAAATAAGCAGGGGGGGAATCAAGTAGTCATTGCTACGGATGCAACTAGTATGGAGAAAACTTCCAATCAGCCCTGCAAAGTTAAATCCCATTGTATGATTTGTAAGGGTGATCACCTGCTTAGATATTTTCCTGGTACTGTCAAGGTCTTAGAAGAGTGGTCTACATGCTCACATCGTCCTTTGTCGTTAGCTTCTGGAGATCATGCTGGTGACAAATCCTCAACTAACAATAATAAGATCCATGGGAAAAATGGTAAAGTCAAATTCCCTTATAATTTATGTGAAGGGAATAATCATATTCACATTTTTCCTTATATGGATGAAACCTCAATAGTGTTGGAAAACCTTACAACTTCTTAGCCATGACTTCTAGCTAGTTACCATAATCTTTCTCCCAATTCTCCACTAGTTGATGAAGTGATTGATCAAAATTTAAATCCAATCAATCCCACTCTCTCTAAACGTGAATCCCATCAGTCCGTTCCCGATCAACCATTGGTTGAGAATATTCCACCATTAGTCGATTGTATTTTCACATAGAAATTAAGGATCATACCTCTCAAGTTTTTTTTTTTTTTTTTTATTCTACCAGAAAAGGGGGCATTTCTCTCGTCCCTACGAAACCCCCTCCAAGGAAACGGGTCATTGCCTTTGATTTGAGTCAATTGACATAACCTTGTATCCCTTCTTATATGCCTTTTAAGATCATGGTAAAGGATTATAATAAGGAAATCCATCACACTATTATAGATAAGGGAGCCTCTGTTAGTATTATATCCTCCTCTGGTTGATGAGCTTTGAGCTCCACACAACTAGTGTCTTCGGCTCCGAATCTGTTAGCTTTTAACAAAAGAACCAGTCAACCTTACGGATCCTTCCTCAGTTTATTGTTAACTTGGGAGGAAAAATTGTATGTATCGATGTTATGGTTGTCATAGACCCTTTAAACTTCAATTTTATCCTGGGGCGAGACTATTTTTATGCTATGAATGTTGTTGTATCCACACTCTTTCGAGTGATTTTATTCCCACATGATGGACGAATTGTGGCTATTGATCAACTTTCATTTTTTGGTCCTGAATTGATCGCTATTCATCCTACTTCCTTAAGTATTCTGAATGTGCAAGTGGCATTTTCCCCACCACAGGTTAATTATGTGTCAACCTATCCCATTCACATACCTATTGCATAAGATGAGCCTTTCACTATCTACTAAACTTCTTTCGACCTAGACCTGGTAGGTGATATGGTGAATCATTGACTGGGGGAATTTGAGTCTTATCTTTCGATTGGATCCTTTGATCCCTTCTAGAGCATTGTTCTCCCATATGATGAGAACCTCTTTGAAGCCATGGTCTCTCGGAGGCCATTATTTTATTCTGGTGCAGAGTTCCTTTTCTTGTGTCAATCTCCTTAAAAAATGAAACAAGGTTCTTGGTGCAGAGTTCCTTTTCTTGTGTCAAGCTCCTTAAAAAATGAAACAAGGTTCTCAGAGCAGAGTTCCTTGTCTTGTATCAAGCTCGTTAAAAAATGAAACAATGTGTCATGAGCATATTTCTTTTCCTGTGTCAAGCTCGTTAAAAAATGAAACAAATCCCCTTTCAATTAGAGTCTTTGATTAGATCTCGTAAATTCCCAATTGAATATTTCACTTGATCTCGTAAATGAATATTCAGTCCATCCACCTATTAGTACCCAATAGTCTACTTAGGTGCATGAAATGAAGCTTGGGGGGTATGTACCTCGAATTGATTCATTATGATGGGGGCATGCAAACTTATTTCAAGCATATTTTCCCATGTTTCAATCTTGCATAAAAATGAAATCAATTTCAAGCATAGTTTCCCATGTTTCAAGCTTCTGTAGAAATGAAACCATTCCCATTTTATCCCTCATGATTGCCATTTTTATCCCCCTATTTTTTCCATATGAGACTCGGTTTTTTCTTTCCATTGTCACCATCTGCTTGGCCAATCATACACTTTCACTTGGTTGTTTTTACCCTTTCCTGAGGAACAACGACGATGAGTGCTCTTGTTAGCCAACCTCTTGACCTTTGCGTGTTTTGAGAAGTTCCATCATGACCGAAACTAGGTGCCATCCTTTATACCACTTGTTACTCTAGGAGGAGTCCTCTTTCAACCCTTTTCAGACTCCTAAAGCATGAAAATATTTCCGAGAAGTTGTCTTTTTTAACTTGTAAAAATAAATGAAAAGACGTATACTCAATATAAGTTTAACCCTTTTCCGAACTGAGATAGACTAACTACAAAAAAGGAATACCTTAATCAAACATGGCTAAGAGGTTCTCTTGGGTATTGTTTTCTACCTTTTTGGACCTAAGGGATTACCTATGAAAAGGGACATCTGGAGTTTTCCTTTTTCCCTGTTTTTCAAACTCTCTAAACATGAAAAATAAGTCAAGTTTTAGCTTCTTTGGACTTGTTAGAACATCAAACAATGATGGACTTGTCGAACATGACAAGGATGAACCACTCCTTCTTAGGGTTCATTAAATATACTTAGAGGGCATTCGAAGGATGGACTTACAGATCAAGCATATGTTATCCTCCTTAAGATTGTTAAAAAATAAAGAGGTATTGACCAATATAGTTGGGGAAATTGGGAAAACAGGGTACTCCATTTGTTAATGGCAGCAAGTCGCTATTGAACACGAGAAACTTCCACTTCATCTCTGTGTCTATTGGTTTAGGTAATCTTCTTATCTTTCAGTTCATCATACCTTCATAGAACCTCCATTTCAGTTTTGGGTCAATGCTGCCAACTCCATTTCAGTGTCACCGGTGTGTTCAAGAGAAATCATTCAGTTGATATCTGTTACAATACTCTTAAGCCTTCATTCCATGTTTTCCTTCTCTCATCTGGTTCCATATCAACATCATTATGTCTCAATCATGATACCCATTTCGTGTCGTTGATGAGGGATACATCAAGGCCCTCCTGAGAAGGGTCGCTTCTTGTTAACATCAACACATTATCCAGGAAGTTGACTTAGAAACACCCATCAATACCTTGGTTCTTGCATACATCAATGGAAAGTGTCCTCACTATTGTCGATAGGTTTACACCATTGCCTTTGAAAGAAATATTCTGTGTGGTTTTCAATCTCAACTCATGTATTCACACCATACGAATTATACATGAGTAACTTGAGAGCCATTAACATCATTGGTGGATTCTCTCGCATCTGTTAACAATTTATGTCATTGGCCGATAATCAGATGGTGTCTACCATGTTTGAATTCATCTCATTGATTCACATGGTTACACTCGTATGTTGGTTGGTCATGTGAATGAGATAGAAGACCCCAGATCTAGTTTCTGCCATCCAGGCTGCGATTTTATGATTATACAAATATCACTATGTATGATGGATATGATCATATTGACAGTCATACAGTCATGGGTCCACCATCACTCATTAGTGGACATGTCTTTTCATAATTTTACATGTATTTTTAGCTTATGTGTTAAGTACAGGTATGCCTCCCTCAGCAAAAAATATGTCATGATGTAAATGTATTGTAATAGAAGATGAAGCTCATTGATTTTTCTTGATCTTGACTTGTCACAAGGTAAAGCACTTCATTCATTAGTCATCATCTCTGACTTTTCACTTTATGGGGGACTCTGTTATAGGATATTTTTTCTCATCTGATCAATCCGCCTCCTAATGGGATCGTTCACATCCTATTCCCCCTTTAAATCATCATTGCACAAAGACTTATGCATGAATTTCTCATTCCCTAGAGTTTTTGCCCTAAATTACATCAGTTGAGTTAGTTTTAGGACCAAATCACCCTAGCCTCTTGCTGGACTTCGTTCACATACATGTTTCTCCATTGTGGCCTATGTTGATCACCTACAGGTTGCCCTCTTTTCACCTGAATTGGTTCTATAAATTCTGGAAAAGAGAAAGAATCACGAAGCTTCCATTTCTGGAAGATTCTAGGATCTGTTGTGACCATTTACCTCAAATAAAACTCTTGAATCCTATCCTATCCTACCTTGAAGTTTCCATCCCTTATTCTTAGATATCGTCCTCCCATCAAGAGCAGATCTCAATCCCAATATTGGTAAAAGGATAAGAACTCCCAACTTACTCCACTCCTCTATATATTTACAACCTTCCATATGCAAGAGGGTGACTTTTGGAGAGTGATTCTACCCTTATGTTGCTATGAAGAGAGTTATGTTTTCATGCATTTGGGGTGGTTGGAGGTACACCTTGTGACAAAGGAAGGACAAGTCAAAAACTTGAAGGAGCTCTTCTACAAGATTGACACCTATTTATGGTTGTAACTCACTCCATTTATATCAATACAAAGAGTTCTCTTATTTTCCTATATGTGAATTTGTTATTTCATGTATTTAATACCAATTGTCGATCTTTTGAATAAAGTAAATAGATGATGCTACATAGATCTGGTAGTTTCTAGGCTTGTGCTGTTTGGTTGTGTAGGTTCTAATTTTGGCAATTGGATCTAGGATTGGAGCATTCAAGCTAAAGAAGGAGCTTAACATACGACATATTCCAAGTAGGTTTCATCCCTTCATCTACTTGCTTTAAGGAAAAAATTGGGTCCTTTGTATTTCTGTTGTTCTAGGTTAGCCACCAAACCTAGGGGAGATAGTTTTGTCTACAATCGTAAATCCCTTATAACAAAGAGGAACAATTTTCAGAATCCAAAGCATGGAAGGAAGATTCAACTTGAATCACAATAAGTATGTTAAAGCAAGAAAAAGTCTCTTCATCAAAAGTTATAGACCTTCAAGACTTAGAATCACCAGATGCACCAACCCCAAAAGAAAAAGGTTCAAAGGTAGATGTTAATTAACAATAAATATACAATTATATTGAATTGTTGGAGAAAGGAGCACACTAGGAAAAGGTAAATCCCCCTTTTGAACGTAATTTTACTAATGTTATTCTAGTATACATTATCCATGTATAAGATGATATCATTCCTTTATATGGAGCAAGAAATTACTAAGACATTACAGGAGGAGATAATTGAACTTGAACTATTATAAAATCATGTGAAGGGATAAAATAAGTTGCTTAAGGAACATAATGACAAAATTCTCAAACACATCTACTATTGTTATAAAAAAAGAATTGAAACTCAAGAAGGCTAACAAGATGCTCCAACAGAAAGTTAAAGGATTAAAGGCCACAATGTTAATGAAGAAACCTATATGGGTAGTATCCATGCATAAAAAGGGAGGTCAAAGTAACTTGGACATCTTAATCCAAGCCTCTAAAACAATTCTTTGAAGATCAATGCTACTACAATTTGAATTTTTTCTACCAATAGGTGCATGCAGACATGTAAAACCTTAAGCATGGGGGAATGTTGGGCCACAAGAATTGCATCTTTTTGAGAGTTTATTACCTTATCTTTCACTTATTTACCACTTATCTTTGCATCATCACATCACTATTTTGAAATAAAAGCATCAAAGCTACATAAATAAGCAATAAGATAAAGGTCCAAATGTGCTCCCAATTCTATATTTTTTTTCTTTATAAATTTGATTAAGTATGCATAAGTTGCAAAATTTGACACTTTCTATAACCTCACTAACATTCTGTAGATGAATCCAAGTTTCAAATATGTCCCATGGGAGATAGTTAAACGAGAGCACATGTGAATATGAAAAATGTTTCCTATATGAATTTCCACCTAGTAGGCATAGATAGAAGAATCATATTTGACCACAATCTCAAAGTCAAACTCACAGTCAATTAATGACATGGTGCACCAGGCATCAGAACAAGGTATCAAGCGAGGATGACTCTTTATCAACCAAGGCTCACTCTTTATCAAGCGAGCGAGATCATGAAGAATTTGAAGACCGCCGATGTGTTTATCACATAATTTGCTTCATATATAGTGAATCATGTGAGTAAGAGTCTCAATAGAATTTGAAGTCTAAGATGTCGATTTGTAGAGTTAAAATTTAGCAATAAGTTTCTCAAAAGTAGTTACTTTAAAACTCTATAAAATTATTCTATGAGAAGCAAACCATAAGTTTTGAATGTTGAAGGTTTCTTAGTATGCTTGAATGTTATCGTTATACTGTTGAAGTTCACACACTGTTTAGTTAATACAATAATTTCTTTGGTTTTCCATCTCTCATGCACCTCAGAAAAGCCCCCCGATGAGTACAAGCGAGTGTAGTTTAAATTTTCCTTATGTTTCATTTCTGCAAGATAGGCTACTTTCCTTTATACTCATTTATGCAAATATTTCTTTCAATCTTTGGTTTAGATGCTCTATTTGAATGCACTGCCTTTATATGCTCATTTCATTCTTGTTCTTTTGTAGATCAAGCACTTGAATAAACCTTTGAAAACAAAAAAAGAATTTATTAGTTTCTTCTTGATTTAAGTATGTTAGAAACACTGCGAGGGGGGTGAATCAATATTTCATTTCAATTAATCTTCAATTGCACATTCATAATTTTATATGTGATTTCTCTTTAAGCAACTCACGTGTGTATGTGCTAACAAAAATAACATATATGCAATTTACTTATTTTCATCAATTTCATCAGTGATTATTTCATTACTTATTCATTATGCAGTAACCATGAACAATATTCAACACAGGAGAAGATAAACCATATCACATAATCATCACATCAACACATAGGGACACTAGGATTTTTAGGCGAAAACCCAATTTGGGAGAGAACCACCATTGTTGTCATTTTTATCTTCTTTCTTATTAGGAAGAAAATATTTTACATCTTGTATTGGGGAATACTCTTACCAGCACACGTACTCCTACTTGTTGGAGGCTATCACCTCCTATTTTCTAAAACTTTGACTAAAAGGAAGCTCCTACTCCCTAATCAAATTTACTGGCTCCTATCAGAAGGAAGCTCCTACCTTCTCATCAAGTTTACTGTCTACCACTAGAAGAAAGCTCCTACTCCCTCACTGAAGGCTCCAACCCTCAACACCTATATGGACCATGTTTCAAAATATTTCACACTAGATCCACTTGACACAAATACACATCAAAACCTACAGGCCACATTTCATCCAATTTTCATGCTTGACCCACAACCAAGAATATACTCAAACAATGAAAATCAATAAACCTCTCTGAAACCAAACATTGATAAAAAAATATATGCTTAAACAATATAACTAAATACCAATCACCCTTATGTAACCAAATCACTGGTATATCGAGCCATAGATCAACAAAATTAACCAAGAAAAACTCTTTTCTAATCAACCAAGTTAAAAATTGTCAACTATCAAGTCTGTTATCATCAAGCCATTCAACTCTCAAGATCCCATCAATTAACTCAATGCAACCATCATGATACTATGAGTTCATAGATTCATAATACTTTTTCATACAATTCTCATGAACAAATACCCTCTTACTCAATCAATGCCAAGCCAAACTCTAGCTAATCAACACTGCCAAATTTTGACCTCAAACTCATTTATGCAACCATTACAACACTATGCAATATCACTGTCAAACTGAAAGTAGCATCATCAATAGGAAACCATGAAGACAATAACATTAGCTTCAATAAGATATACACAACAACATTATTCACATCAAATCTGCAATCCTCTGTCCTCTACCCTTCATATGTTGAAAATGAAACAATAAAATCCTAATTTAATTTTGTCCTTGAATTAAAATAGCAATAAAATTGTAATTCCACATAACATGAAAACTTGTATTAGTTAACTTAGTTAATTTGACTTAGTTGGCTCAGTTAATTCGAGTTGAGGGTCTAACTCGAATCATGTAGAGTGTCTCCTACTTTATAAGATTCTTGGTTGATTTTATTTTGAGTTGTAATTAATTAATTTAGTTTAATTGAGTTAAAGTGAGTTAAACTAGTTTCAATTGTTGGAGGAACTAGTGGGAGGTCTAGTAGTGTGGTGTGCCTGCAGTGATCAACCAGTTAGTTGATGATTCACTCATAAATAACTCATGCATGTCAGATTTAAGATTTACCCAGTTGATATTGGGTTTTAGGGACATTTTATTATCAGTTGTATAATCCTCTGAATTGTACAGCTGGTCCATGTAGTCAGAGGAAGGCCAATGAGGATTGCGTAATTCCAATTGAGGAATTTCCCTAATTAATAGGGGCTAATTCCCAAGGAAACAATGCAAGGAAATAGGGACTTGGGAAAGCCAAAATTTGGTTAAGTATTTACCTGAGCTTGTCTAGGAAGCAGTGAGACAGATAGAGATAGTGTAGAGGTTGTTCGGGCTTGAGAAAAGCATTGTAATCTTATCATATTTTATGACTAATGCAATATATAGATAGCAAGGTTTTTTATTTGTGGCTTTCCTTAGGAAATCATTGTGTAATGTGTTGATTGAATGATTTCTCTTGTATTCTTTTTTATTTCGCGATCATTTAATTGTTTCTGCTGATGAGTAGAGTATATTCAATTCTATTGTTTTACTAAATTACAATTAGTAGTTTGAATCTACAAGGAATTTCTACATCATATAGCCTCTGCATCAACTTTTGTCATACAAATCATTGTCCATCAAATGACTACGTGACTGTAATTTAAGAAACCTACATATATACATGCTACTTATGTAGAATAACCATGTACATATCTCAAATCATTATATTCATGCTTCGTATCAAACACCAGTAGTAAGCCATTCATCATAATCACTTCATCAAGATCTATCATTCATCAACCAATAACATAAATGACAATATTCAACAACAAGCAACAATATAAATCAATACTTATTAACTTAGAATGCATATAAGACTGTTCAGAAGAATAACCAGATATGTATGCATTATTACTTATTAAGTAGTACAAGTTACATACAGATCTCAAAATTCAGTCTTTAAACTCTCTTTGCAAACAAAATCTCTTCCCTAGAAAATAGCCATGTCAATCACAACATTTTTCATACTACTCTGTTTCGCAAGTCTCTGCATACACTGTCAAATCAACACATTGATATTTGAAGTAAAAACATCAATGAAAACATTACACATGTAGTGAATCAACCAAATATTAGTCTTTGTAACACATTCTTGACCTCCAACACATAATCAACTCTTTGATCCCTACATTATCATAATCAAATCTGTACTACAACATACTTTTACAAAATAAATCCATTAGGTCTATTCCTACAATATTTCGCACATTAAAGGCCAGACCAAAGAATAATTATTTCTATCAAATATCCATCAAATATCTTAGATCCAGGCCTCCTCCTTGCCCCCCGGTGCACACCTGTTTCAGATGAAAAAATAATAACTCGTCAAATACCTACACAACTACTTGATCTCCTTATCCTTTTATAATATCTTCGTGTTTCAAATACCATAGGCGCATCCCTTGGATTTGTTGATGGGAATAGTTTACGGAATCAAATACACATTTCTGACACAAAATCGTTGGAGATTACCATGGGAAATTCTCATGGTTTTTTATTTTCCATGCGCAGGGACACATATGTGACTCTTGTTCATGAACTTGTGTATATACGTGAATTTACTTCATAGAAGTAGTGTATGGTTCTAAAAACTTCACATATTTCAATATACAAATGCAACCTGCCAATACACTTCTTGTCCTCTACGACACTTGATCAAGCATTTATATCATCTACAAATATCTATAGACATCAAGAATCATCATTATTTTTGTATAAATCAAGAATCATCATCCATCCATAACCTAACTGGACACATCTATTTTTCACTGAATAATGTGACATCATGATGACATATTATGACAAGTTGACATCCAGGTTGACATCAAGGACAAAAAATTGGTCATAATGCCAACAATTTCCCCTTTTGTACTTGATATCAACCTCCTGCAAAACACCAAGTCCTTCTCTCCCCCTTTTACATCAAGGGTAAAGGGTGAAACCAAGCTGAGAGAATTACTCCCCCCATCATGCTCAACAATATAAGTCTTTTCCATTGTTATGAACCAAGGAGCATAGCTGCAATATATGACTCTAATCAACACAATAACCTTTTGTACTAACCATGCTCCCCCTCAACATATATTGGATCTTCTAGAGATATGCAATGTGAGTACAAGGCTTTATGAAGCAATTTCATGGTTGTACATAAGCACATCTTTCCCATATGACTATCACAACCAATGGATCTATGAACCCAAGTTTACATCGATCATCCAAAGAAACTAGGCTATATAAATAACATACATGTCTTTGACATTCAATACCCCATACATGGAAAAATTTCACAATTTTTACAATCTGGGTCTCTTTATGATACATACACCAAAAGATGATGGTACATAGCTATACATGTGCTCTCCTTTATGCATGATCAATATTCAAGATATTTGTAAACAATATCATATGAATAACAAGAGACTCATCAAAAACATATGTGATGTTGAGAAATGCAGCGAGAAAGTCTCAATTTGATTTTTCCTCAGTCAAATTGAGAAAATTTTAATTTACACATCAATAAACAACTTGGAGGTAGTTAACTGAGGTTATATGGATATTGTCACTCAGTTAGCTTAGTAAATTCAATTTAGAGGAGTTGGAGTTCAGTTAATTGCATGTGTGATTGCTAATTTGTAACAATCAAGGTCAATTATTTCAAGTTGTTTTCAGTTAAACTAGTTCTAACTATTGGAGGAACTAGTGGAAGGTCAGTTGTGTAGTGGAACAACAGTCTAACTTAGCGATCATCCACTTAACTGATAAATCAACCCAAAATAGCTAAGGCATGTAGAGAATTGAAGTTCCCTAGCTATGGTGGAGATTCCAAAGTAGTGTAACATCAGTTGTAGACTAGTCTTGAGTGTACAAATGTTGCATGCAGTCAGGTGATCAACCTTGGGAATTCCACAAGAATTTTGGAGGAAATTCCTAAATAATAGGTGCCTAATTTCCTCAGGAATTTCACAAGGAAATAGGATCAAGTGCAACCAGAAGCATGAGTATAGGCACCAATGTTGAAAATAGCAACAAGAAATGCTAAAAATAGCATTGCTATAGATAGCATTTCGGGATACATTCCAATTTTAATTAGTCCCTAAATTAAAATTGTGAATTAAAATTCAAATTTGAGCTCAAAAACTGTTTGTAAAATAATTAATTAATTCATCTTGATTTAATTAGTTGGAGAAAATCAAACATGAAGTCTATGTCAAGACATGAAATACTTATCCCTTTGATTGAGGAAGTTATCCCTTAATTAAGGAGATCATGATGAGTTGTACTCTGAGTTGTAATTAGTTAGCTCAGTTAACTGAGTTAAGTCCAGTTAAATTAGTTCCAACAATTTGTGGAACTGATTGTGAGTTCAGTTAGTCAATGCATGCATGCATGCAACTAGTGTACTTCTGATAACTGAAAATTCTCTCATAAATAACAAATGCATGTCAGTTCAGACAGAGACTGAGTTGAGATCAAAGGATGGGACATTGTACTATTAGTTGTAGGAATATTCCCATGAGGATATCTCTTGCATGTAGAAGGAATTATTTACTTGAGGATTGTGTAGTTATTTCAGAGGTTAGTGTGTAGTGTGTGAGGTAATTACACAAAGGTAGCAGCTTGAGGACCTAAGAGAAACTGCGGAAGGAAATAGGAGGCTTAGGGGACTGAAGGAAGGCATATGTGTTGTCTATTCTATTTATGAGCAGCAGTGAGGGATTGTACTGAGAGCCGGATAGTTTGTGAGCTAAAGCTTTGTGTAATCATGAGATATTTACACTTGTATGATAATACAAAGATCAGGGTTTTTAGCTGAGGCTTTCCCTAGAGTATTCTTCTCTGTTCATGTGTGATTGTTTCTTCTTCATCTACTATACGTGTTCTATTTTATCTTTCTCAAAATCGATTAAGCTTCCGCAAGTTTTTTTGTAGAAGTAGATCAAGTATTTTGCTTTAGTATATTGCATTATCAAGTGATGTACGGTGAAATTTCTACATGGTATCGAAGCAAAGGTGATCAAAGCAGAGAAAAGTATACAAAGAAGGGAGAAGTTTGAAGTTTGAAGTTCTTGATTGTAGAAATCGAATTCTTATCACATCTGAAAGTTCACCAATGGCGTTCAATGGTTTGAGACTCGAGTATGCCTTGGATGGAAACTCAAATTATATAGCCTGGAAGGATTGCATGGAAGTGGTATTAGAGGACAATGGTTTGAAGGACTTCATTGATCAAGAAGTCCCCAAGCCAGTAGCAGCTAATGCCCAAGAATTGGCAGAATGGAAGAAATGTGTGGCTAGAGCGAGGAAGATTCTTCTAGAGGGAGTTCGAGACCATATTGTCTCGAGTCTCCATGGGAAGGAGACATCGTTTTCATTGTGGAAGACACTTAAGGATCTATATCAGAACAACAGTGATCAGAGGAAGCTGGCATTGAAAGACAAGCTTCGTAAAATCAAGTGTGAAAAGGGTGACACGATCCCTACATATTTGAACAAGCTCACCACCTGTAGGGATGAGCTTGGAAGTGTAGGAATCATAACAACCGATGATGATTTGGTAAGTCTTTCTCTCCTCGGTCTTCCTAAGAGATGGAATAACTACCAAGACTTAGTGAATGGAAGAGAGAAACTACTATATTGGGATCAACTATGGTTAGATCTGATGCTGGAGGAGATCAGGAGAAGCACCAGAGATGGTTCTTCATCAAAGCACGATGATGAAGAAAATCTAGCCTTAGCAAGTAAGGCAAGGAAAGGGAAAGGGAAGGCTTCCAATTCCAAATCAAGTTCTTCCCATGGTGGGAAGAAGATTGAAAAATCTAAAGTGGGATGCTTTAATTGTCATGAGGTGGGCCATTATGCAACAAATTTTCCACAGAAGAAATCCAAGAAGGGATCCTCGAAAGGATCAGATGGTGAGGCACTGACTCACAATTTGAATTGGATTTTACCCTCATTGCATGCATGGTTTCAGCAATGGTGGGTTGTTTTTGGTACCTGTATAGTGGATCCTCATTCCACATGACTGGCGACAAGAGTTTATTTAGTACCTTGGAGGAGAAGGACCTCCAGATGCGCATAGAGATGGGCGATGATGGAAAGTACCGTGTTTCAGGTGAAGGCACGATTGTGTTTCAGAGGGAGCATGGAGCTCCTCTCACCCTGACTGATGTAAAGTATGTGCCTGGACTGAAGAAGAACCTGGTATCCGTCGCAATGTTGGAAGACAAAGGCTATGATGTAGTCTTTAGTAAAGGAAAGGCATTCCTGAGACACATCACCATGGGATAGACCAAAAGGATTGGGATTCGAGTGAATAATCTCTACAAGTTGGAGGTAGATGACTGTGATGCATTGAGTTCCAAAGCAGAGTTGGTGCAAAGCCAAGATATTGGTGAACTATGGCATAGAATATTAGGCCACTTGCACCATGGGGCCTTAAAGATCATGCAACAGATTTCTACTGGGCTTCCCAAGGGTAAACTTGAGCAAGTGGATACATGTAAAGGTTGTACCTTGGGTAAGTATGCAAAATATTCCTTTCAGGATTGAAACAGTCGAGTTGAAGCAATCTTGGAGCGAGTTCATACAGATGTGTGTGGACCATTCTCGACAACCTCCACCGCTAAACAAAGGTACTATGTTATTTTCATTGATGATTTTTCTCGTAGATGTTGGATCTATTTCATGCAGAAGAAGGATCAAACCTTCTCAAGGTTTTGTGAGTTCAAAGCCTTGGTTGAGAAAGAATCATGAAAGAAGATCATGGCCTTGCAAAGCATCAATGGTGGAGAGTATGTCTCTCAAGAGTTTAAGGACTTCTGTGCAACAGAAGGAATTAAATGGGAGTTGATGGCACCCCATAACCCATAACAGAATGGGGTGGTTGAGAGGAAGAACATAATGATTGTGGGAGCTGCTCGGGTGATGCTGCATGAAGAAGGCATACCACTTTGCTTGTGGGATGAGGCATGAAATATAGCAGTATACTTGCGGAATAGAAGCCCGCATCGCATCCTTGGGATGAAGACACTAGAGAAAGCTTTCTCTGGGAAGAGACCAGATGTGAGTCACTTCAGGATCTTTGGCTCATCGGTACTTTGCCATGTGACCAAAGATGCCCAGAAGAAACTTGAGCCAACAGCTGAGTTGAGGATACTTGTGGGGTACATTGATACACCCCACAACTATCAAGTGTTCTTACCTATCAGTCAGAGGACAGTGGTACGTAGAGATCTAAAGTTCGATGAGAAAAAGGCCATGTGAGTTTCCCTTGAGAGGGAGCTCAAGTTGCATGCAGAGGAGGAACTTTTGGTTCCTAATGAGGAGGAGCCTCATAATGATGTGGAGCATCCACATGTAGAGGATCCAGGAGAGGAGACATCGACTCATGCAGAGTCTTCCAAAGATGGGCGGAAACACTCAAGGGAAGCTGACAAATTGTTGATGGATGCGAGTGAGAATGTGGGAGAGCCATCTTCTCAGCGTAGACAAAGGAGGTCACCTGAGCAATACACTAGTTACATGGCCCTTATTGGGGAATGTATAGAGACCGAACCATCTTCCTTCGAGGAAGTAGTGCAACAACCAGTTTGGGTTGATGCTATGGTGGAGGAGTATGACTCCATAGTTCGAAACAGTGTTTGGGATGTTGTTCCAAGACTGGAGAACAAGTCGGTGGTGAGTTCATGTTGGCTTTACAAGGTAAAGCAAGTAGCTGATGGTAGTGTGGAGAAACATAAGGTAAGGTTTGTTGCCCATTGTTTCTCACAGGTCGAGGGGATCGACTATGATGAGACTTTTGCTCGTGTATTAAGGTACTCATCTATCAGATCGATGTTGGCACTATCAACACAGATGGGTTGAAATATCCATTAGATGGATCTGAACACTACATTCCTTAATGGCAATATTGAGGAAGAGGTGTACATAAAGCAGCTAGAAGGATTTGAGACCTTCAATCATGAGCCGCATGTGTGTTGACTCAAGATATCTTTATATGGGCTGAAGCAAGCACCTCATGCTTGGTACACCAGGATCGACAACTATTTCACCAGGTTGGGCTTCACAAAGAGTGAAGCGGATGCGAACCTGTACCACATCATGGTAGAAGGTAAGCAGTTGATCATTGTTCTTTATGTTGATGATCTGATATTGAAAGGTGATGATCAGTTGATCATGTATTGCAAGGAGGACCTTGCAAGAGAGTTCGAGATGAAAGACATGGGTCTCATGCACTACTTTCTAGGCATGGAAGTGTGGTAGAAGGATGGGGAAGTGTTTGTGTGTCAAGGCAAGTATGCCAATGAGATACTCACGAGATTCCACATGGAGAAGTGAAAGCCCATGCAGACTCCTCTAGCAGGCAACTGGAGGAAGGAGGATGCTACTTCAGGTGAAGTAGTAGCTGCTACTGTGTATCGGCAGCTTGTGGATTCATTGATGTATTTAGTGAACACACGACCAGATTTGTGCTTTGCGGTGAACCAGCTAAGTCAAGCTATGTTTCAACCTACCAAGTTGTTTTGGAAGGCAACTAACCATGTGTTGAGATACATTAGAGGCACATCTCAGTATGGATTATGGTACAGATGTACAGAGGGAGTGAAGCTTTAGGGCTTCACAGATGTAGTTTGGGCAGGGAGTCCATCAGATCAGAAGAGAACTTCAGGAGGAATTTTCAACCTTGGTTCAGCTAGAGTTTCTTGGTACAACAGGAAATAGAGGTCAGTTACACTTAGGTCAACAGAGCCTAAATACATGGCTGCAAGCCAAGCAACATGTGAGGCCATTTGGATGTGGAAAATTCTAGTTGGGTTGTTAGATTAGAGGATGGATCCAACTGTGATCTATTGCGATAACCAGAGTTGTATCAAACTCTTCGAGAATCCAGTATTTCATGACAGGTCCAAGCACATTGATATCCGGTATCATCATCTTCAAGACTGTGTGATAAAGAGGATCGTGTTGTTGCAATATGTTTCGACCGAGGAGTAGGATGCAGACATTTTGAATAAGGCATTGTCAAAATGAAAATTCAAGTTCCACAGAGACAGGATCGGGGTGACAGATAATCCCTTTCTTGTTGAGAGGTAGTGTTGAAAATAAAAACAAGAAATGCTAAAAATAGAAATGCTAAAAATACCATTTCTAGAGATAGCATTTCGGGATACATTCCAATTTTAATTAGTCCCTAAATTAAAATTGTGAATTAAAATTCGAATTTGAGCTCAACAACTGTTTGTAAAATAATTAATTAATTCATCTTGAGTTAATTAGTTGGAGAAAATCAAACATGAAGTCTATGTGAAGACATGCAACTATTATCCATTTGATTGAGGAAGTTATCCCTTAAGTAAGGAGATCAGGATGAGTTGTACTTTGAGTTGTAATTAGTTAACTTAGTTAACCGAGTTAAGTCCAATTAGATTAGTTCCAACAGTTTGTGGAACTGATTGTGAGTTCAGTTAGTCAATGCATGCATGCATGCAACTAGTGTACTTTAGATAACTGAATATTCTCTCATAAATAACTCATGCATGTCAGTTTAGACAGAGACCTAGTTGAGACCAAAGGATGAGATAGTACTATCAGTTGCATGAATATTCCCATGAGGATATCTCTTGCATGCAGAAGGAATTCTTTCCTTGAGGATTGCACAATTATTTCGGAGGTTAGTGAGCAGTGTGTGAGGTAATTACACATAGGTGGTAGCTTGAGGACCCAAGAGAAACTGCGCAAGGAAATAGGAGGCTTGGAGGACTGAAGGAAGACATATGTGTTGTCTATTTTGTCTATGAGTAGAAGTGAGGGATTGTACTAAGAGCTGGATAGCTTGTGAGCTAAAGCTTTGTGTAATCCTGAGATATTTTCACTTGTATGATAATACAGAGATCGAGGTTTTTAGCTGAGGCTTTCCCCAGAGTATTCTTCTGTGTTCATATGTGATTTTTTCTTCTTCATCTGTTATATGTGTTCTATTTTATCTTGCTCAAAATCGATTAAGCTTCCACAAGTTTGTTTGTAGAAGTAGATCAAGTATTTTTCTTTAGTATATTTCATTATCAGGTGATCTACAGTGAAATTTCTACAACCAACGCCAGTATAGGCATCAACATGAGTACAAGAAGCTACGTGAGTACAAGAAACACAAGTGCAGGTAGAGAGATAAGTTACTCACTTGTAGGTTGAGCTTAGATTGATCTAGAAATTATAATACATTTCTATTCATCAAATTAATGCAAGCAGGAAAAGGGATTTTTAGCAAATCACTTTCCCCTGGAAAAATATTGTGTGCATGTCTGTTATTTCTAATTGCATGTTTCTGATTATTGTTCTAAATTGTGAATTAAATTCCGTAGAGTAGTAGAATAGAAATGTTTCTCTTTATTTTATATTAAATTCTTGAGCAGCTGCAATTTTATCACCAAATTTATACATGGTATTAGAGTAGGATTCACATTAGAACATGAATTTCAAAGTTTTTCACAGGAGGTTTGAATTTGCAGTTCAGTGTAGTAGGATCTCTTCAGAGTTGGGAAGATAACCTTCAACGAGCCGAGAATAGAGTATGCCTTGGAAGGAAACTCTAATTTCATTGCATGGAAGGATCACATGGAGGCGATGTTGGATGACAATGGATTGCTAAAATATGTCAAGACAAATATTGCAAAACCACAAGCATTTGATGCACAGAACCTAGCCCAATGGAAGAAAGATGTAGCCAAGGTGAGGAGAATAATATTGGAGGGAGTATGAGACCACATTGTCTCAAATCTCCATGGGAAGTAAAATCCTTCGAAATGTGGAACGTATTGGCATCATTGTTTGAGAATAGTAGTGACCATAAGAAATTGGCACTCAAGGATAAACTTCGAAATATCAAGATGCAGAAGAATGACACTATCCCGCAGTATCTGAGAAGATTTACACAAGTTCGTGATGAGCTTGGTGGGGTTGGTGTTAATTTTGTAGAATATGACTTCGTAATCCTTACTCTTCTAGGCCTTCCAAAAAGCTGGCATGGCTACTAAGACTCGGTGAAAGGGAATGAGAAATTACCAAATTGGGAACGCTTATGGTTTGATTTGGTATAAGAGGAGATAAGGGGGAATAATAGAGATTGATTAACATAAAAATAAGAGGAAGAGGACTTCACTATAGTTTGCAAAGGAATTAAGGCAAAGGGACAAAATTCCAATGTGAGGCTAAATCCATCCAAGGGGGCAAGAAGAAAGACTTGTCCAAAATAAAATCCTTCAATTGTCATGAATTCGGGCACTATGCCACGAAGTGTCCATACAAAAATTCAAGAAAGAATACCCCAGGAGGATCAGTAGGTGAATCCTTGGCTTCATAGTTTGAGCTTGAATTCACCCTTATCGCATGCATGACCAACACTGTGATGGGGAGTGTGTGGTACTTGGATTCAAGTACATCGTTCCACACGATAGGGTGTAGAGAGTGTTTTAGTGACATAGAGGAGAAAGATCTCTAGATGCACATTGATTTTGGGGATGACAGAAGATATAGTGAGAATAAGATTGGTACAGTAACCTTTTAGAGGGAGTCAGGCTCCCCTCTTCGACTCAAATATGTTATGCTCATTCCAGGCCTAAAAAAAAATCTCATCTTTGTAGCAGTTTTGGAAGTCCGTGGTTATGATGTGATCTTTAGTAAAGGGAAATCATTTCTGAGTCACTTAGCTATTGGGTAGGTGAAGAAGATAGGTGTTTGAGTCAAGAACCTATATAAACTTAAGGTGGAATAATTTAAAGCCTTGAGGAGCAAGGAAGAGATTATAGATGTGGTAGTTGAGAGGGAGTGGGATAAACCTATCAAAATGAAGCCTCGGGATCAACCTCAGGAAGTCGTGGAGCAACCACAAATGGAAAAGTATAGAGGAGGAAGAGTGGAGACATCCACTAAAGAGGATACCTCCATTAGGAGGAGATTTCAAGCCAAGTGGGAAGAGGGAGCACATGCATCTATACCTCTAGGAGTGAGGAGGAGTGATGTAGATCCTTAGTCCAAGAGTTTCTGAAACTTGGGTAGGGTCCATTGAGGAATTCTCCTCAAGGATCATTACCTTTCCATGTGGGCCCACAATATTCAGTAGCAAGAGGATTAGTGTTAGTCATATCTAAGGATTGTTGACAGCAGAGTAGGAAGCTTAGTAGCAGACTGAACAACAACATAGTTTTCCCAGTAGTCAGTTGCAGACAAAGTTGATTCTATTTTTTCTTGGATGCTTCTCAGTTTCATATGTTGTAGTAACAAAAAAAATAATGAGAGGCGTTGCATGCAGTACATTCCATAGGTTCAGGATAAGGGTGGTTGATAATCCCTTTCTTTCTGAGAGGGACTGTTAAGAAATGCAGCAAAAAGTCTCAATTTGATTTTGCCTTGGTCAAATTGGGAATATTTGATTTTCCACATCAACAGACAATTGGAACGTAGTTAACTGAGGTGACATGGCTCTTGTCACTCAGTTAGCTCAGTAAATTCAAGTTATAGGAATTAGAGTTCAGTTAAGCATGTGTAATTGCTAATTTGTAGCAATCAAGGTCAGTTATTTCAAGTTGTTTTCAATTAAACTAGCTCTAACTATTGGAGGAACTAGTGGAAGTTATGTTGTGCAGTGGGACAAAAATCTAACTCAGTGATCATATAGTTAATTGATCAATCAACCAAAAATAGCTAGTGCATGTAGAGAATTCAAGTTCCCTAGCTGTCATGGAGATTCCAAGGCAATGTAGCACCAGTTGTAGACTAGTCTTGAGTATACAGGTGTTGCATGTAGTTAGATGAATAACCTTGGGAATTGCACAAGCATTTTGGAGGAAAATACTAAATAATAGGGGCAAATTTCATTAGGATTTCACAAGGAAATAAAAGCGAGTGAAGGTTGAAGCGCAAGTACAAGCACCAATGCGAGTATAGGAAGTAACGTGAGTACATGATACAACACGAGTGCATGTAGACACATGAGTAGATGCAGCATGAGTGTTGGAAGAGAGATGGGTTATTCAGTTGCAGGTGAGCTAAGATTGAGCTAGAAATTGTAATATGTCTCTTTTCATCAGATTAATGCAAGCAAGGAAAGGGGTTTTTAGCAGATTGCTTTCCCATAGAAAAATATTGTGTGCATGTGTGTTATTTCTCAATGCATGTTTCCAATTATTGTTCTAAATTGTGAATTGAATTCCATAGAGAAGTAGAGTAGGATTGTATCTTATGTTTTAGATTAAAATTTCATGAGAAGTTAAAATTCTACACCATAATTTCTACATGTGAAGTCAAAGAAGACCTCCAACATCAGAAGCCATTAAGTATAATAGAAATGATCAGTATCATATTTAATATCAACCGACATAAACCATGGCATAGTGATAGTAGCATATATATCTTCCAATAGTAAGCAATGCTTTCAAGAAAAAATGGAAGAAGACTGATCACATCAAAAATAACCATGAACTCATAAAAAGCCATAATGTCAACAATGAACCATTGGAAGAATAGAAGATGCTCCCCTTGAATCTGTGTCAGCTCTTCATCACCAATCCCGATCTCATTAGTTGCAACAATGGTAACATATATATCCTCCTCATCAATGAAGATGTAAACAATACATCAATGAAACAAATCAACAATAGAAACAATATAATATTTTGTAATGATGTATCGACAATGACTCATAAACTTATCATGGATAAACACACTCAAACATTAGATAGCCATCATCAACAGTTTGTAATAAATCAATGTCAGAACCATAATGCCAAAAATGAATTGATGAGAAGCTCTCCCTAAATCTATTCTACTCCTTTATCACCACTGAATATTATACGTGATTGTCTAAGGTAGGAAAATGTACATATGCAACTGCCATTTATAAGAAGCACATATACAATATAAAAAACTAACTTTTTCTCAAAATAAAATATCCATAGCCCCCCATGAAAATGTCATATATTTTCCTAAACACAACAACTTTAGCAGATGTAGAATTAGTAGCATAAACCATCACATATGAAATCATCCTCAAGATTGAACTAGTGAAATGGTACACATGCATAGCTCCCCCTAAGATCATGCACCACTAATCCTATGGACCCGATTGTCATCAAGTTATCAACTGCTCCACATGTACTTCTACAATCCTTTTAGAAATAAGCATCAAATATAATAGACTCCAGTTGGAACTATATTCTGTTATTCTGGATATGAAGAGGAGGAACTTGACTTCTTATTTATGCTTGGATTTTTCTTTAGAACATATAATTTTTTTTCATTTCTAAATCCTTTTATTGTAACTTTTCCAATTTCTTCTTCTAAAATTTTTCATTCAGTCGATGTAAATACAATTACATGCTCTTTATCAACTATTTAGCCTACACTTCGAATTTTATGTTTTAGCCCTTCAACCAACAATACATTACCTGCTTTTGTATTCTCAACATCAAGATAAACACTACCCTTTCCTAGTACCTTTGATGGTACACTATTTCCAAGATAACCTTAACACTCTTGTTTTTCTTTAGAGAGATAAATTTTCTCTTATTTCTAGACATGTGATGAGAGCATCTGCTATTTATGTACCATTGATCTTCTTCTTCAAATGCACATAGAGCACGGCCACACTTCACTTGCTGCTCTTCCCTTTGATTGATATGAGGAGTACTGGTGGATCCATCTTCTTTAGGTATTTTGATATTTGTATACTTGTCCAGGTGTTTGTCTTGGTTAATTTTTATTTCTTGTCTAAAATGTCTAAATGAATTCATTGACTTGGTCCTACATTCTTTTCTACATGTCCAAATTTATTGCATGTATAACACCTTACATGACCAGAGAAGTGGACAAGAGAATCATAATGTTTTCACTTCATATTTATATTATTGCAATGAATAGCTTTGTGACCAAACACATTGCATGTAAAACAATACCCCTTAAAGAAACTCAAGTACCTAGGAACCAATGGTCTTCTTGTGGAGGCCGTTTTCTTGACGTCTGAATGATCTGCTTCTGCACTTTGCTACAATGTATCCAAATTTATGACAGATAAAATATTCAATATAATTAATCAAAGGAGAGAATGGATTGTTATTTCTATACTCATTGGGGTCTAGTGATTTCCTTTGAAAATTCAATCTTCTTAGTTGTTGATTTGGTTGACTTCTTGATTCTTTATCAGGATTTTTAAAGTTTGCTTTGTTAACCTCAAGATTACTAGCACAAGCTTGTGATTTGGATTCTCCTTTCATAGTTTCATGAAAACCAAGGCTTGATTTGATGGAGGGAGGCCTTTGATTGTTAAGAAGGTTATCCAATATCTTTGTACTATCTTGAAATCTCAAATGTTTTCCCTTTTCTGCTAATTTACTTTTTAATATGCTTACCTTAGCCTCCAATATTTGACACTGATCTTCCCTTTCCTTATACTACTTCCTCATTCCTTCTTCCAGCTATTTTCTTAACTCGATAATTTATTTTTTGAGACTATTTTCTTGTTCTTCAAATACTTGAAGTAGCTCCTCTTTTCGTTCATTTGATTTTTTCAAATCGTCTTTGAGAGATATGATCTTCGCTTCCATTCTTTCAAAATTTTGTCTCTTTTTTTTTAAGTCATTATGATTCATCATGGTTCCTATTTTCATATTCTTGCAACTTTACCTCAAGACTGTCAATCCTTTTCAAAGTATAAACAAGTTTTCTTCTAAGATTAAATACTTATTCTTTTGAATCAATAACTCCATCTAATATAGTTAAAGTTGTTTCATGGTCACACTCATCTTTTGATAGGCTACGAGTTCCTTTAGATTCATTAATGTTTTAGAAACAACATTATCTGTTGGTTTACCTGATGAAAAAACTTATTTCTTTATTATTTTTACTTTTCCTTTATGGATAGCCTGCAAATTATCCCATAACTCCTTTGTGGTTTCATAGTGCATAATTTTCTCTAATTCTGAATCAAGTGTGCTACAAAAGATTACATTCAAAGCTTGACTATTCTTCTGCAATTCTTGACTAGATGTTGGAGTTTTAGTATAACCATTACAAACTAAATTCCAAACATCAGATCCAAGGGATATTATCCTAGTATTCATCTTTTCTTTCTAATCCCGATCATAGTATGAGAAAACCTTTATTATCCATAGTTTTTTACTTTCCTTTTTCTGTTATTGATTGTCCTTGATTGATAGTTGTAGATACTGCTACAACATGTGATACATTGCTATCACTGTCACACTTTTCTTGAACTAACTTCTTCCTTTGAACTGCATTCTTCTTGTGCTTCCTTCCCATGGTCCCTGATCTACTCTCAAGCGATTAATCTTTACTGTAGAGGCCTACTTTGATACCAATTTTTTGAAACACTAGGGGGTGGTGGATCAATATTTCATTTCAATTAATTTTCAATTTCACATTCATAATTTTATACATGATTTCTCTTTAAGAAACTTGCATGTGTACGCACTTTTAATGAACACAAATAACATATATGCAATTTACTTATTTTCATCAATTTCATCAATCATTATTTCATTACTTATTCATTATGCAGTAACCATGAACAATATTCAACATAAGAGTAGATAAACCATAACACATAATCAACATATCAACACATAAGGTTACTAATATTTTTAGGTGGAAACTCAATTTGGGAGAAAAGCGTCGTTGTTTGTTGGCTTGAAGGGGTTAGACCTAGATTCAAAGTTAGTTGCGCTAACCAACAAAACCCTCTATCATTGGCTCTTTTGGCAATGATCTGCTCGTGCAGACCGTAGTCTCACCTGAGGTGATATTGGGGGATGCTGAACCAGGTTTCCACATCCAGAAGGATTATGGAGTGTGGATCTTGAATTAGTCTGACTCACCTACAGATCTATTACTATGCTATGTGATCTTACTTAATATTATACCGAATCCGATCTATTCATACAAAAATACTACTTCACATATCTAAAACTCTATCTATTGTGCATAAATCAATGGACCTTAATTGTAATTAACTATAACAACATTCATATATTAATTCTAATCTTATCTTTTACTGTGCAACACAAAAGTAAATAGTAATTGCATAAAGTAAAGTACAAAATGTAAGTACACAGGTCTTCCTTCAAAATCTTCTTTATTATCTTCATATCTTCACAATTACAATCCTTCTTACCCTATGCACACAACTGTAGACTTACCAAGGTCTCTACACACACAATTGCAAGAGAATTCCCCTTCACTCTAACACAGAAATATATGATGATTATAGACTCAAAGCATCAAAACATATCTATCATCGAATATGCCTTTGACTTACTAAGACAACCCTTTATATATATTTTTCTCTTACAATACCATGGTCCGTAAACCATGGGTGGAGCTCAAAACATACAAATTGATCCCATACTTTTACAAAATAAGGAGCTTTGACATGCCCTAAAGCCCCTATGACTCCTAAAACAATGCACGAAACGTGCTTCACTCCTCAAAATGCAAGCTCTTTACAAAATGTTGAAAAAACTTTGACCTAGGGGGACCCTATCCAATAGGTCCCCAACACAAAGATGTGACTCGTCCCGAGTCACTCAGCTGGTATTTCTTAAACATTTTATTTGAGACCGATGTATGTATCCCTCAAAGGTTGAAGTGTCTCTGCACACTACGTGGTGGCTAGTTGTACTTCCTCTACCAACTTCTTTGTCGTCAGCCCGATTGTTGCCAGACGAATGGTTTTTTGCATCTGCCTTATGATCTTCAGCTTCTTCTCCACTGTCTATGAGAAATGAATGGCTTCATTGGCCCATGGCTACATTCGCGCTAAAATTATCTGCTCCTTTCGCCATAGCTCATCGATATGTCCCTCTTGGAGACGGGAAAACCATTGCGTAGCTGCTAGGGTTCACACTGTCACTTTGATTTAATAAAACTATTGCTGCTTGTCGTGGATATTTTCCTGTATCTTCTATACATGGTGAGTCCTCCTACAATGAAGCCCATATTTCCATAGTGACCTCAAAGATCTGGCTACAGTCCTCGACTGTAGTAACTATATTATCCATAGAAGTTGTTATCACCTAGATTGAGCCTCAGGCTGAAGGAAGGCAATGCCAGGGTAACCACAAACCATGCTTAGCCAAGTAGCTAGCCCTTTTAGGCCAGGAGAGGTCTCTCTCCATAAAGATCTCAACCAAGATGACTGGATCAGGAAAATAATATTAGGCTAGGTATAATAGCACAAGGTTTGATTTGATTTTGAAGGGGTTTTGCTGGATCAAGAGGAGCTGGACAGTTTGGGCAAGGAAATTAGGTTAGAATTGCAGGGTTTCGATGGGGCAAGGTAGGCACAAGGCTCAGTACTCTAGGGTTTGATGGGTGAGGTGATTCAAGATAGGTGAGGAGTTAGAATCCATGTGAGCAACATGGATTCTTCCTAAACTGAAGAAAACATACACTGTGAAATGTCTACCCAAAACAGAGCATAGAAGTTATGGATTCTGCCTTTCAGACTTGTATACATTCACATAAAGAGCATGAAATGATGAAATGGAATAAAAAATACATTTTGACACATGAAAACATAAGGAAAAATAAACTGAGCATCATACCACATGTATCCATTGAAATAGTTGCAACTTTTCATTAATCTCCTGCTAAAACTAATACAAAATGATGTCTACTCAAAGCATAAGCATCCAGCTGAGTCCAACCTATAAAATGACTAAGAAAATACATAATATAGGCCAACAACCAACTCATCCTAAGCTCAAGGGCTGAATCCATGAGTGGAGGAGCAGTTGTTGTCGAAATTCTCACTGTAGATTAAATTGATTATGCAATGTACTAAAGCAAAATACTTAATCTACTTCTACAATCAAACTTATGGAAGCTTAATCGACTTAAGCCAATATTATATCAACCCCGCGCCACCTCGGCGGCCCGCAGGCGTGCTCGGGTGGCCGTCCAAGCGGGCAGAGGAGGGAGGGAGGGCGAGGGGGAGGGGCGAGGCGGGGATGGGAGGGGGTCGGGTTACGGGTGAGGGCGGGTTAAGGGTTATGGGTTAAGGGGGCGGGGTTACGGGTGAGGGAGGGCGGGTGGGTTAAGGGGATGGGTGGGGGCAGGTTTTGGGGTGGGTTAAGGGGATGGGTGAGGGGGGGGGGTTTGGGGTGGGTTAAGGGGGCGGGGGTTAAGGGTGTGGGTGGGTGAGTTTGGGGGTGGGTTAAGGGGGTTGGTGGGTTTCAGGGGGGGTTAAGGGGAGGGGGGCAGTAGCGGGTGGGTTAAGGGGGGGTTGATGTGTGGGTGGGTTTGGGGGAATGTTGGGAGGGGGGGAGGGTGTGGGAGAGGAGGGGGGGTTGGGGGAGTGGGTTTGGGGAGATGTTGGGGGAGGGGGTGACAATGGGTGTGGGGGATGAGGGGGGGAGGGGGGTTGGGAGGGTGGTAGGGGTAGGGGGCACAGGGGTTAAGGGGGGGTGCCGAGGGGGGAGGATGGGGTAGGGGGGAAAGGAGGGGGACTGGAGGGGTAGGGTGGAAGGGGGCGACGGGTGTTAAGGGATGAGGATGGGGGGGGGTTTACGGGTAGGGTGAGGGGCGGTGTGCGGGTTATGGGACGGGCCGAAGGGTGAGGGGGTGCAGGGGTAGGTTGAGGGGGGCGATGAGGGCAGTGCCGAGGGTTGTGGGGAGAGGGTGTTAAGGGAGGTAGAGGTAGGGTGGGTCGGGGGAGTTAAGGGTTTGGAGGAGGGGGACGACCGGGTAGAGGGGGTCTGGGGAATGGGTGGGGTGGATGAAGGGGAACGAGGGGGCCCAGGTAGAGGGGTGAGGTGAGGGGGAGGGATGAAGGGTAGAAGGAGATAGAGTGAGCGGGGGAACAAGGGGTGAGGGGGATGAGGGGGAGGGTGGGGGACCCGGGTAGAGGGGTGAGGTGAGGGGGAGGTAGAATGAGGGGGGGAACGAGGGGTGAGGTGAGGTGGGGAGGGGGTATATGAGGGGGAACGAGGGGTGAGGGGGGAGTGCTATGTAGAGGGGGGAGAAGGGGATTGAGGGGAGGGATGAAAGGTGAGGTGGGGGTGGATATGTAGAATGAGGTGAGGTGGGGGTAAGAGGGGTGGGAGGGAACAAGGGGTGAGAGGGAAGGTTGGGAAGGAGGAGGTGGTGAGGGGTGAGGTGAGAGAAAGGGAGGAGGGGTGGATGAAGGGTGAGTCTGGGGGGAGTGAAGTAGGGTGGATGAGGTAGGGGAGGGGGGGGTTAAGGGGTAGAGGGAAGGAGGGGTAGACGTGGGCTGGGGTAGCCGTTCGATTGCGGGGAGGGGTGGTTCAGTTGGGGGTGAGGCGGGTAGGCGAAATAGGTGGAAGGTGGGTAAGGGTCGACTGGGGTGGCCGTCCGATTGCGGGGTGGGGAGGCCCGGTTGGGGTGGAAAGGGGTAGGCTGTTGGGGGTTGGGGAGAGCGGAAAGGGGGTGAAGTGGCATTGGGGTTGTGGGCCGGTAGGGGGGCTAGGGGGTGGAGGGGGGCATGGAGGGGAAGTGGTTGGGGGGGGTGGCGTGGCGTGGGGGTAGGGGGGAGGTGTGGAAGGGGGGTAAGGGTGCGGTTGGATGGCTGTCCAATTGCGGGGTGGGGTGGTGTGGGTAGGTTGAGGGGGAAGAGGGGTAGGGGGCGTGCGGGGTAAGTGGTGGGGAAATCACCTGCCACTCCGTGGATGGACATGGTGGTGTCAGTGGGCTTCTGCCATTTCTTAGTGTTAATATTTTTTTAATTTCAATTATCTGATTATACAAATTAAAAATTTAGGATATATTTTCGTTGTGGATTTAAGTTAATATGTTTTCGTTGTTTACTAATTTGTGTTTCTATTTTTCAGGAAAATGGCATCAAAGAAGATTTCTGTGAATATGTCTGGACCAAAGACACTTAAAGGTGCATCTTCAAAAAACATTGGTGAACGAACTCCACTTGAGCTCATGGCTACAAATCTTTCAAGTGCCTCAAATGATAAGAAGATGATTTCAGACTGGAAGAATTCAAAATAGGTGAAATTCCCATCAAGAATATGGTATGTGAAAGAAAGAGAAAGTCAAAGTGTGAACATATATCTATATATTGATATACCGAATGAAAATGGAATTTTTGAGCTGATGGGAAGAGTCATAGATATGTGTCTGGTACCAGACACTGAAGTTGTTTACATATTTACGAAAGCTCCCAAGTCACATGAAATGATTAAATATCAACTAACATATTCATTATATGACACGAGAGATGTCTCTACAAAGTTGTGTAAACAAATTGTAAATGAGATGAAACAAAACATCGTAAGTATTGTCATTTATATTTGTATTTTGTTTTCTTGAAAGTGTCTCGCTATATTTTTTTAATTTTGTTTTTATTGACATATGATATTTTATTTGGCAGAATTTTGTTGAAAGTTGTTCAATTAGGTTGGGAGGCATTCATTTCATAGAGCATGATATCATGAAAGTTGTCAGCAATTTTTACTTAGTGTCAAAAGAAGATATGGAAAACAAGCAAAATTTAGTAATTGATGATGCTACAAAACTACATCCAAAGGATCAGAAAAAAAGGCCTCTAATGGATAAATCTAGCAAGGGTAAACAAGTTAATTTTGAGGGCAATGAAGTTGAAACTGACAGTGAAGCATATGTTACCGTTACTGAAGATGACATTGGAACTGAGAAGAGCCGTAAAAGACCAAAAGTAACAACGCCCAAAAATAAATTTGTTGAGAATGTTATGACGAAGAAAAGTAAAGTTGAAGATTTTGAAGTAGTCATTACCAGCAGTCAAGAACCTAGTGAAACTTCAAAAGAAAGTAGAGAAATCATTACACCAGGAGCTGATTTAGAAGATGGAATTATCAAAACAAAACAAAATGCCATTCGATAGAATTTGACAAAGAAAAACTTAATTGATGGTGGTCGTACATTTCAACTTAATGTCAGACAAACCTATAAGGCAAGTGAAGGACAATGTCAATATCAAGTCAGAAAGCCACACCATCTGCATGTTCACAACTTGAAGACATTGATGAGGTATAATCCATATGCTCATGTGGTTAATTATGTGCTTCTTGTTGATCCAGTTCAAGTTCCCAACAAAGAAGCATTCGATAAGTCAAAATGTTTTGAATAAAATTATTATGTGCTTGGGGGGAACCATTCTGTAGAAGCTCAAAGACAATTGATGGAGGAATATCCCAATAACCCACGTTTTGAAACAATGAAATGTATCATTTACGTTGGTTTATTGGATATAGAAGCAAAGTTAGTGGCATGGGATCATAATTCAGATAATGAATATAGGATGTCTATGACTTTCATCCAAAGGGTTAGATTTATTCACAGTGAATTTCAAGAAAAATGTGGTGGGGATAGGATAAATGTTACTGCAGATTTCCGAAGGGAATTTTGTATGGAAATAGGCTATCTAATTGAAGAGAAACCCAATTCAAAAGGTGGAAAACACAACCTTCCTAGTGATATATTTAGAGGTGTTGATAACATTTTCCAATTGGAATTTAGAACTGGAGATGTTTGGAACTTGATTGATGAGATTTTTAGCATGTGGGAAAACATTGGCATTAAAAATCAGAAGGTTAAAAAGTCTAAGCCATTGATATGTGGCGGCAGTAAATTAGGTCCTGACTTGAAGCAGCTTCTAGAAGATATGACTATCACACCTTGGAGAGCAATGAAAGGAGTGAAAGATGAAAAAATTGTCAAAACAATATTATCTCATGTGAAGTCAAGGGAATTATCATTGGAGGAAATTTCCGAGGAATTTCAAAGGTAAGTTTGTTGAATTATTTTTATTTATTTCTATATTATAATTTTCTTTTAAATAAAACATGTTTTTCTTGGTAGTTTTTGTTATACATATCATTATATTGACTTTTTGTTATTTTATATATGTAGTCACAAAGTTTACATGAAAATTCAAGAACAAATGGTTAGATTGTTGAATGAAGATAGTTGGGATGATGTCGTATGCAACTATCCAGATTCAAGTTCTACATCAACATTAAAAGCTTTTTATCTTGCATTTAAAAAGGTATCTTGATTTACACATTCATTTTTATTCATCTGTGTACTATTTTAAATTTATAACTTACACATATATTTGTTTATTTTATAAAAGATGAAGAAGAATGATAATGGAGCGCCAACTAGCTTCAGAACCTTTATTGAAAAAATAAAGACCAAAAGACTGAGGAAGCAATGTGTTAAGAATGTTGAACTTGATCCAGCTCTTACTCATTTCATTTGGAATGAGCTAGACACTGTTCAATATCAAGTAATACAAGGCGACTGTGAAGACATTGCTAAACTCATACCTAAAAGGAAGTATGCCCTAGTTATTGCAGATATTCCCCATGGTTTCAATGTTCCAAATATTGACCATGATAGTGACCCTTATACTTATCAAGCTTGTAGTAAACTGGTTGCAGGATTTGTAGAAGTCACGCCATCACCATTATGGAGATTTATGACATTTCATTCAGACACACAATTGGCAATGATATTGTCATGCTTCAAAGGGAAAACAAATTCAAGAATGCAGCTTACATGGTAAGACGTTTAAAATGTATATGTGATTAATGTTGAAAAATTCGTTTATGTACAAGTTGATTGAACTTTTACTATTTCATGTTATAGGCAAAAGTCAAATCTTCTTAACCGTGATGATCAAGTATTTATAAATGATTGTGAGTTCATTCATATTGATAGTTGGGAAAAAGATGATTGTTGTATGTCTATGATTTTTAATCGGGTGGACAGAAAGAGTCATAGCCAAATACTGAGTTATGATGCTGTTGTGAGAAAAACTAACATATGAAGACAAAGAAGCAAAAGGAGAGATAGTTAACATTGATCAAAAACAACAATTATTGATTAACTATCTTATAGACATATGTTAAAATGAAGGAGATTGGGTTTTGGATTTATTTTCTGGCCCAGGTAAGTTTTATTATATAAAATTGAATTTCAATATGTTATTTTTTTAATTAATATGTCATTGTACTAGTTTACTTCATTATTTCTTTTGTGCTTGATAACTAGGTACAACACTAGCATGCTGCCTTCAAAAAGGAAGAAATTGCATTGCAATTGAAAAAGATCCATTACAATGCAATTTCATTCAGCAAAGAATTAATGCTCTTCAATTTCTTCCAGATACAATGCAAGAATTTGGGTTGAAGAAATGGGACTTTAGTGAATCACGTGTCACAAAAAAGGCAAAGGAACCTCAACCACCATTACTTGGGATGTTTGGAAAGACATACATTGGAAGATTGACAGACATGAAAGATCCATTAGAAGATGAAAATGAGCAAAAGGAAGCAGAAAATATTGAGGAAGAAAACAATGATGAAACTCTAGAGGACGAAGAGTTTGGATTACGTGACATTGTTGATTAAATTTAAGTTATGCTTGGAAATCAAGCTCATTTTTTGTAACTATTAAGTAGTTATACTTGCAATGTTTTGACTTTGACATTTTATGAGAAGAATATACACTCAATTAAGGTTGTTATGAGTTGAATATTTGCAATATGTGATTTTTGCATTAATTTGTAAGTTAACCATTATTTTTTGAAAAAAAAGAAGTGATTATTATTATTTTTTTGATATGAAATTCATAAAAAAAACTATTATTTAACTATTTTTAGTTAAAATTTTCGTATAAAAATTGTGATTTTGGCATGTCAATTGTAGCGAAAAATTATCAAAATGTGTAGTTTTTTAATTACATTTATGTTAAAAATGGCTAATTTTATGTCAATTGTTAGAAAATATTGTTTTTTAGAAGCAATTATTTCTTGTGGATTGAAAAATTAATTAACATTATATAAATATGTAGAATATTGAAAATTCAAATATCAACCTTCTTTTTTAAATATGCGAAACAATAAAAACCTCACTACAAAAAAAAATAAAATTAAAATAAAAACAAGAAAATATGAAGAAAAAAACCACTTCAAAAATTATTAAGTTTACAAAGTAATTATTTACATTTCATACATTAGAAAATAAAAAAAGTTAAAAAAAAAAATCTTTTAAAAAAAGAGTCTAGTGCAGAATTACCACGTTTTTAAATCAGCATAAAAAACACTACCATTATAAAACGCAATGTACATAAAAAAATTTATAGTGCCAAAAACTTAGCTTTAAAAAACACATGTGTGTTCTGCATAACCCCTTTTCGAAATCCGGTCACTTTTTTGCTATCTCTACAAAATGGATAACAAAGTATGGTTAACTTTTCCAAGTTTACATTGTTTTAAGTAAGGATTTGTTTGAATTACAAAAATTCTAAGCAATTTTAGTACCTTAAAATTTTTCAAGGCACTGAATTCATCTATACAATTAAAAAACCCATTTTAAACATTAAAAAAATAAAAATATCATAATTGGAATATAATTGGTTTAACCAAATTCCAACTTAAAAATCTCCCAAACATATTATAATAATTAATAATTATTGATAACAAGATGATACCTAAAAAAAATTCACTCCCCTCGTATACATGTTTACCCTTTCCCCTGAACCGAATCCTCAACATCGAAAACCATTGAGCCTTTAAGCCTTCAAGTAAACAACATGCACTACGAAATCATAAATTTGCAAATATGCCATCATGAATTCTCTGGTAGACAATGTGGGTTTCTGAGTATTTGTTTATATGGGCTGAAGTTTGTTCCTCATAGTGCTCACAGCTGCAGGCTTCTGGCAGTCACTTTCTTGCCAACCACTAGTCCTAACTTTTACTCCATTGCAACAGTCTGAAAAGTTATAATGGCAAAATGCCAATCGACAACATGTGAAAAAAGAAGGCTCACAGCTGCAAGAAAGAGAGCTGCCACTCAACTCAACAATAAAGAGATGGATGTGTTACAGTTACAAGAAAGAGAGCAACCTGTCAACTCAACAACTAAGAGATGGATTGCTTGTTTGTATGGGTGGTTTGAAGATAATGCCAAGGAAAATTAAATTACATATATGATGTAATACAAACTATTTCCATAATAGGACACAACTTTACATATTTAAAGAATTTATTTGTGGAATTTAATTTGTAGAATATTTGTTAAAATTAATTCGTAAAATATATAAATATTTTAAAATTTAATAAATAAAATGAAATAAGAATATTTTGGAATTTGATAAACCAGAAGAATCAATTATTTAAATTTATGATTAAATTTCAATCAAATTTAAAATAAAAATAACTTTTTTTTATTTATCAAAATGATCAACTTGGTTGCCTAATTTTTCTTCAACTTCTTGTCCTGTCACCTACTAAATAGAGTTGAGATCATCTATCCAGTGTAACTCAACTCACCACTTTAAACCTTAATTTTTTTTGGGAAACCAATTCCTTGTAAGTATATGACAGTGGAATTTGGTATGCTTCTGGGTAAAAATGGGAGCAACTGTCATTGAGTTAGTGCTTCATGTCAGTGGAAAATGAAATTGTCCTTCAGCTCCGCCAACTCATTAAAGAATGCATCAGTGATGGTAAATTTTATTTCTAACATTGAGACACCGACAATCACCGGCACGCTGGACAGACCTCTTACATAAATTTATCCATAACTTTTGGCCACCACCTGCATCTGCACGTACAACTATCTACAACTTTGAATTTGTGGGTGAAAGTAGGTTCTGGAATTACCGGTTGAGAAAGGACTCCCCATTTATAATAAGGTTGTAAATAGTGATGGAAGGTATATATTTTTATAAATAGAGGTAGTAGAGTTTTTATTTTTATATGATAGATGAACAAATTGACACATGAGCGTAATGGATGAACAAATTTACACATTTCTTCATGTTGAGTTATAGGATGAGTTTTTAGTTCATGAGCTCTAGAATGAGCGAAATGGATGAACAAACTTACACATTTCTTAATGCTGAGCTGTAAAATAAATCTTTCACTCAAAATATTACACATCTTCTCATACTAAGCTATAAATAAACTTCTAAACTCAATAAATATTATCTTAAAATTATTATTATTATCCTAATAAAATTAAATTTGACTCTCAAACTAAATTTGACTCTCTTTTCAAAATTATTTTAAATGACATAAATAACGATAATAGATATACAATTAAATCTTATTTATAATGCTATGTTGACAATATTGTATAGCTGTTTTAATGGTTTTATATAATGATATTAAGTACTGTATGTTCAATTATTTATCTATTCACGATAAAACAAATTTAAATTATCAACTGAGAAGCGATGATTTTTTTTTTTTTTTAATTGATGTAAATTATTATATATAAAAAATGCAAACAAACAACGTTGATGTTGAGTTTTACCAAAATGAAAACAATACCTCTATCATATTTCATCAGTTTTAGATTATTAGGTTTAATAAATGTTTAAGAAAGAAAAGAATAAAATACACTAATCTAAATTTAACTAATAAACATACAAGGGTTAGATAATAAAATAAAAATATAAATATAAACCTAATCAAAATGAAGAAGAGAACATGCTAGATGAGTCTACGTGAAGGGATAACGTGAAGGGATTTTTCTTGAGCTTTCTCCTTGGCAAGTTCTTGCTCTTCTTTGTAGGGATTTTTCTTGAGCTTTCTCCTTGGCAAGTTCTTGCTCTTCTTTGTGATTTTTAATGTAACCGGTGGCTTGAGATGGAGAGGGATTCATGAGTTTCATATTTTTTTTTTTATCTGAGTTTTTATTATACATTTTGAAACTGAATTGACTTTTAATTTTTTGATTTGGTTTTTGTTTTTAGTTTTTTTATTCTTTAATCGAGTAACAATTAATATCTTAGCAAGTTAATAGCTTCATGGCTGAAAAACTTTGGTGTCCAGTGATAAAAAAAAAACCTAAACCCAAATTCCAAAATTCCATGTTAATTTATTAAGCTAAAATGTGCTATTGCCATTGTTATAATGAGTTAATCAACCCTTCCACCACATACTACTACATATTAGGAGCAATCCTCTAATAATTTATTCTAGTACTAATTATCAAAATATATGTCAAATGTACAACTTTATTTATTGTAGAATAGGAAATAAAAGAGGTTGAAGGTATATATTTGTGTGTAATACAATTTTAAGTGTTTGAATTTCTATTTGATTTTTTCATTTATATACTAAACTTTATTCCACTACTACATTCAATATAGTATTTGATTAGTCCTACTTCTAATGAATACAATATTTATTTTCTTGTGGTTGAAACTTAATACAATTGAATCTTTATCTTTCTCTCAAAGTTTTCAATTTGCAAAGAATTGAATACAATTAAATGTATTCAACAAACAACCTTATTCATATTATAAAGTAGTTATCTATTGCATCAACCTCTTATAAATGAGGCACATTTGTTTTGGGTATGTGCTATATTATTTACATGGCTTCCTTATGTGTTGGATGCTCCAAGAGTTCATGGAAAATGATCCCGAAAAAAAATAAAATAAGAAATAAAATTAAAAAATTAAAAAAGGGGTAGTTTTTTGCATATGTTTTTGGCAATTCATTTGGGACACATTGTGGTTAAACATGTGTTTTTGTAATTTTAATTAAAAAATAATTATTATATTCTAATTTAAGGATTGACAGTTTTTTGATTTAGTGGGATATACATATTGTATGTAGTATAAAGAATAAATATACTGAAAACATTTTTCTGATTCTCTTGGTTTGGGTTTATAGGGTAAAATCTTAATGTGTGTGTGTCATTGCTTCTATTTTTATGAGAAATCTAATAGTAGAAATTAACCATATAGAGTTGAAACCTACACCTTGGTCCCTAATACATCTTATAGGGTAAGGGGAAGTGCCCCTTACCTTAACAAAACTGAGCTAATAATTGCACACTTCAATTCGGTGTACATACCTTAGTTGTTTGAGTACACTAGGAATGCCATTCTTTGCCAAATACAATTACGGTTGTGTGTACCAACGACACAATTACAAGTGTTAAAAAAATTAACAACAAACCCATCAATAGTTATGAAGCCAAGTTGTTTTCGTAAATTGAACAAACATTTTTGTAATTCAAATGTATTCCTATGTATTATATGTAAGAGTGAGTAAAAAA
The DNA here is from genome assembly GCA_031772625.1 of Pinus tabuliformis. Taxonomy (NCBI): domain Eukaryota; kingdom Viridiplantae; phylum Streptophyta; class Pinopsida; order Pinales; family Pinaceae; genus Pinus; species Pinus tabuliformis. The sequence continues at coordinate 1,759,154,856 of CM062816.1, read as the reverse complement.
AGGGACAAGCTCAATCTTTATAAGGATTTATTTTTTGTTTGATGTGGGAAGGTTCCACCCTTATTTACTCATTGTCTTGGAATTTCAAAGATATGAGTTTTAAGATGGGCTTAAACCTATATGTATGAAGACTTATTCTCAAATTTCTTGTTAATTAATTGGAATTAGAGTTTTTGGTAGAAAAATTATGAGATTTATGAAATAATTTTGGCAAAAAATGATTTAACTTGTCTACCTTTTAGCTTAATCTATTTATGGGATGGTAATCATTAACATTCATTGAGATTGATTTTGATTTATCAAATCTTAAAAAGGTAAGAGACTACTTAGAATTCTTTAAAATATTATTTATATGATCAAAAGCATTAAGAGAAGCATCCCAAGATCATCATGGTTTTGCAAAGTTAAAAGGTTAGGAAGGGTGGTAGTGTGACAAATCCATGGGTCTTCACCTTGTTCACAATATCCTGACGATGAACCACACTAGTTGGTTCGAAACGCGTCGACAAATGTTTTATCTTGTGATTTACGCCGAAGAATTTCTCTTAAAATATCTTATCATGTTCATTCATAAAGGAGGTTTTAAAATTTTAAAAATAGAGTCAATATGTTGTAGATATTGGGGGGTGGTGGGCAGAAGGATGTAGGGTTGGGGCGTTTACAGGTATTAAGGATATTTGATCAAAATATGAAATATCTATTAAAAGTAGGGGTTATTTTTATTAGAGAGGTGTATTGGGAGTGGGGTTGAGTAAAAAAAATTGGGCGGTTTTTATAAATATTTATTGATATTAATGGTATTATTTAGTATCCCATGAATGTAGACACTATGACACAAGTTGAATGACTCGAGACCCCATGGAAAAATCTTTCGAAATTGAGATTTAATGTGGGTATGCTAGAAAAAGAAAAAGTGTTTTCATCTTCAACAATCTTAGTATCACAAAGGTGTCAAAAATTTTCATCCCGGGGGTTTTGAGAATTGGCCAATGCCCATTTTCACTATGAAACTCATAAGAGTTTGTTTTATTTTAGCAATGTTTACTTTCATCTTTACACTAGTCAAGGACAAAATGACACATTTAGTCTTCTAGATTAGGGTTTATCACCTCCTAATTCTTAATTTTATTTTTCCCTCTAATTTTTTTCACATCCCAATTAATTCTCAAATTTTAATGTAATAATAATTTTATTATTATCCATATTTTGCAATATGATTTATTTATTTATTCTTCAATGGTTTAACTAAAACTTTATATCCTTATACCATCCCCTCTTGAATGGGAAGTGTTTTTGAATCAAATTCCAAACAATTTTAAAAAGTATCTTTGAAATAAATTTAAGAAAATTATTATTTTCAATATTATTTAGTTAAAAAACAATTGAACTAGCAATTATCATATTCGAAATTTTGGTCTTGATGATGAACCACACTTGTTGGTTCGAAATGGGTAGGTCAAAAAATTTTCTTATGTGATTTCTACCGAAAAACTTTGCTTAACTTATTATAGATCACAGAAACATAAATACATACATTAAAAAAATTACCATAGTATGAAATTTTATATAAACCATGATATTCAATATATATATAGATAGATATAGTGAAGAAAAACAAACACCTTCTTTTCTCTTTCTTTTTCTAACCTAACAAAAAACCAGGCTTAATATGATTTTGACCCGTTTACTTTTATTTTTTGCGCTTTATTCATTCCTCACTTTTAGGCATTATAAGTCACTTGTACTGAGAGTGTCGTTGTTAAGAAACCATCAAAACAACCATTTAATCACCATCAATTTTATATGTTGAATATAATAACATTTTATGTGTAGAAGATAACGAGGGATGGCATTAATCGTTGAAAACAACCGTGTATCAAGATATAATAATGATGCGCGTCAATGTTAAATAAATTAGGTAGTCCTTAGAACCATTTTTCAGATTGAGTGATGTGAGTAGGACACCATCAACATCTTGAGCATAATGAACATTAACATCTGGAAGATAATGACCATTTATTTCTTAAAGACAACCAGGTTGACATTAATTTTAATAACTAAAGTGATATTGTTAAAGTAGGACAACACTCCCTATTTTATAACTTTATAATAGTGTTATTATAATAATTTTGATCATTTAGTTTTTATTTTGGTGAAGTGTAAAATCGAAATTTAAAATAAGTAATATTTATTATTAATTAATTTTATTTTGGGTGAGAGAAATGTTTTTATTTTTTTATTTAGAGTAAATTTTATATGTTGAGTTTATATTTTATCATTTATTTTTATTTTTATTAAAGGAATTAGTAATTTCGTCGATCTTATACTCGCATGATATGAGGTTGATTCAAATAACTATAACTATAATGCTTCGATGAACTATGTCAACCTGAGCACATGGCCATGAGTAAACTCGAGGAATTTTAACATGGAATCTTGTGGTACACGAAACTTCATTTCATGATGATCGCTAATTGAGCTACTCTAGGACGCTTTTGTCATCTAGTTTTTTTACATAAAAATATTTACATTTTTCTTTTGTAACTTAAATTTCAATTATCATGGCAATTTAAATTGTCATGGGTCTATCACATGGGAAACCAACCCACTAAGAAAACAAGAGGCTATATGTGCAAAAAAATAACAGGTCCAAAAGCCTAACAACATGACATAGGCCTACTAAAGTGTCATCAACCAAAAACAAAACATCAAAAAAGCCTATAGGACTAGCTTGTAAAAGACTTGAAGCTTTACATATACTATACTTGATCTTAACTAATCTACAAGCAATCAAAAAAAGATGAGATTGTAAATTCCTATTCATGAAAAAAAAGATAAGAAGAGGTGGAAGCATCCACCTTAATGAGAACATGGTTGGTTGGATTAAGACTATTTGGACCTACTCTTGGGGCTAGATTGTTCTCAATTCTCTTGATTATCTTGTTCATCTGTCGTAATTGGAGAAACACATCATCAAGAACCAACATAATCTCATTTTTAGTGTCATTGTGGTCCATGAGTACCTGGCCAAGCATGGACTTCATTCTCCAATATAAGTTTATGGCATTAGCATATTGGTTTTCCCATCCATGAGTGTTTCTTGTGTTTGGAACCCATTCTGCTATTATTTCCATCACCTCCAAATTAGACAAAAACCCTTGTTTACATATGACCTCCTCTTCTAACTCACGCAGTTCCTCCTTGACTTCTGATGGAAGGTGTTCATGGTAAAGTTGAGCCAAGGTTGCAAACTACATTTGTGTTTTAAAGCCACCTGATGAGCCCCTTCCTCCTTCAGCTCACCGACAATGATCCCACTAACAAACCATTATCTGTCGTTGATAAAAATGAGAAACACTTATCTTATGGTATATCGAATCCCAAGATCAAACCTAGCGGCTACCACTATGACACTAAGAGTATGTTGAATAACGCATAAACCAAATATACTAGTAATTTACAACTTAGTGAGAGTCAAGACTCCACAGTGGTGGGGGAGCCTACTCCTTGAGCCTTATCACAACAAGCCAAATATGTCCCCCCAAGGGATTCTAAACTAAGCAAAGGGGATAACTTTGTTGAAAATGCAACAAGAAAATCCTAATTTAATTTTTCCTTGAATTAAATTAGGAATTAAATTGTAATTCCATATCTCATGACAAATTGTAATAGTTAACTAAGCTAATTTGACTTAGTTAGCTCAGTTAGTTCGAGTTGAGGGTCTAACTAGAGTCATGTAGAGTGTCTCCTACAATTAGGAGCACTAGTTGAGTTTATTTTTGAGTTGTAATTATTCAATTATGTCTAACTGACTTAAATTCAATTCAACTAGTTCCAACTAATGAAGCAATTATTGGGAGATCCAGTAGTGAGGTGTAACCTACAATAGTGGGGTGTAACCTGCAGTAGTGGGGTGTGAATTACTGTAGTGGGGTGTAACTTACTGTAGTGGGGTGTAACCTGCTGTAGTGGGGTGTAACCTACTGTAGTGGGGTGTAACCTGCAGTAGTGGGGTGTAACCTACAATGATTAGTAAACTGAAGATTCACTCATAATTAACTCATGCATGTTAGATGAGAGAAAGACCTAGTTGATATTGGAGTTCATGGACACTATACTATCAGTTGTATAACCATCCAAATTGTACAGGTGGTGCATGCAATCAAAGGAATGCTTATGAGGATTGCATGATTCATAATTGAGGAATTTTCCAATTAAATATGGCCTAATTCCCAAGGGAACAACACAAGGAAATAGGAGCTTGGAAGGTAGCAGAATTGGCTAAATATTAGCTTAAGCTTATTTGGGGCGCAGTGAGATAGATAGAGATAGTGCAAAGGTTTCTCAGGCTTGAGCAAAGCATTGTAATATTCTCATATTTTCTGATTAATGCACAATACAGACATCAAGGGTTTTTAGCTGTGGCTTTCCCCAGAAAATCATTGTGTTATGTCTGATGGAATTATTTCTCTTATGTGCTTCGTGATTTGATCGATCATTTATTATTTTCGTTGATGAGTAGAGTAGATTCAAGTCAATTGTTTTATCATATTACAATCTGCAGTTTGAATCTACAAGAAATTTCTACATGGTATCAAAGTTGAAATCACTATAGAAGATCAGAATATGAGTTTGTATTTTGCAAGAGAAATCATATTTTTAGTATCATACTTCAAAGTTAACAAGATGTCGTTCTATGGATTGAGACTCGAATATGCTCTTGAGGGTAGTTCGAACTATATTGCTTGGAAGGATAGGATGGGGGGAGTGTTGGAAGACAATGGGCTTAAGGAATTCATAGACAAATACATTCCTAATCCAGTTGAAGCTCAGGATCTAGCAGAGTGGAGAAAGTGTGTGGAAAAGGCGAGAAGGATTATCCTAGAAGGAGTCCGAGATCATATTGTCTCAAACCTCCATGGTAAGGAGACTCCATTTTCAATGTGGAAGGCCTTAACAGACCTATTTCAAAACAACAAAGACCATAAGAAGCTGGCACTAAAGGACAAGCTCAGAAAGATCAAGATGGAGAAGGACGACTCTATAGCAAAGTACTTTACCAAGTTCACCCAATGTCGGGATGAGCTTGGAAGTGTCGTCGTTACAATTGTTGAAGACTATATAGTGAGACTAGCACTTCTATGCCTTCCCAAGAGCTAGTACAACTACTAGGACTCGATTAATGGGAGGGAGAAGCTATCAGAGTGGGAGTGATTGCAGTCTGACTTGGTACAAGAAGAGATTCGGTGGAACACCAGAGATGGATCCTTGTCCAAGCATGATGATGAGGAGAATTGTTCTTTAGCTGAAAAGGAAAAGAAAAGGAAGCGGAATTCATCCCATTCCAAATCATATTCTAGTAAGGGAGGCAAGAAGGAGTACTTGCCGAAGATTATTTTTTTCATTGTCATGAGCTGGGACAATATGCCAGAAAGAGCTCGCACAAGAAGTTCGGTAAGAATCCTTTAGGAGGAGAAGCAGGTGAAGCTCTTTCTTCATAATTCGAGCTGGATTTCACCCTCATTGCTTGCATGGAGACATCGGGGATGGGTAGTGTGTGGTACCTAGATAATGGAGCCTCATTCCATATGGCCGACAACAAAGAGTTCTTCAATTACTTGGAGGAAAAGAACCTCCAGATGCACATCGAGAGAGGAGATGATGAGAGGTATAGCACGGTTGACATCAGAACTTTTACCTTTCAGAGGGAGTCTGGTTCTCCTCTCACATTAAAATATGTCATGTATGTTCCAGTTTTGAAGAAGAATTTGGTTTCAGTTTCCATGTTGGAGGACTGTGGCTACGATGTGATATTTAGCAAGGGAAAGGTTTTCCTTCGTCACATAGCCTCAGGACAGGTGAAGCAGATCAGGGTTCAGGTGAAGAACCTCTACAAATTGGATGTAGAAGACTGTGCTTCTTTGATCTCAAAAGCAGAGAAGGTTCAGAGTCGAAACATCGATGAGTTGTGGCATAGAAGATTGGGTCACTTGCACCACAAATATTTGAAGATAATGTAGGAAATTTCTATAGGAGTTCCCAAGGCTACACTAGAGAAGAGAGACACATGCTAAGGGTGTACATTGGGGAAGTACACCAAGGCTTCCTTTCATGATAAAGATAGTCAAGCGCAAGCGATCCTTGATAGAGTTCACTCAGATGTGTGTGGACTGTTCTTGACAGCCTCCACAACCAAGCACAGGTATTATGTAATATTTGTTGATGATTTTTCTCATAAGTGTTGGATTTTATTCATGCAGAAGAAAGATCAGACATTCGCTAATTTTTTGTGAATTTAAAGCACTTGTTGATGAAGATATCAACAGGAAAGTTAAAGCTTTCAGAAGTGATAACAATGGATAATATGTGTTGAATGAATTCAAGAAATTTTGTGCATCAGAAGGAATTTGATGGGAGTTAATAGCACCTCATAACCCACAGCAGAATAGGGTGGCTGAAAGGAAGAAGATAAGTATTGTGGGAGCTGCACGGGAAATGTTACATGATCAAGGACTATTGTTTCACTTGTGGGATGAGGCATGCAACATAGTTGTTTATTTGCAGAACAAAAGTTCTCATTAATTTCTTAGGATGAGTACCCCAAAAGAAGCTTTTTCAGGTAAGAAACCAGATGTGGCACACTTTAGGATCTTTGGTTCATTAGTCTATTGTCATGTTACCAAGGATGCACGGAAAAAAGCTAGAGCCAACAACTGAGTTGGGCATATTTGTGGGGTACACTAATACACCTCACAACTATCGGGTGTGCCTACCATCGAACAAGATGACAGTGGTTCATAGAGATGTGAAGTTCTATGAATAAAAGGCTTTTGTCATCTATTTTTTTACATAAAAATATTTACATTTTTCTTTTTAAGTTGAATTTCAATTATCATGACAATTTACATATATCTATAACTCTTACTTGTCATGGGCCTATCACATGGGAAACCAACCTACTAAGAAAACAAAAGGCTATCTATCCAAAAAAATAACATGTCCAAAATACCAACAACATGACATAGGCTTACTATAGTGTCATCAACTAAAAATAAAGCATCAAAAAAGCCTATAGGACTAGCTTGTAAAAGACTTGAAGCTTTAATAAATATACTATACTTGACCTTAACTAATTTACAAGCAACAAAAAAAGGATGAGATTGTAAATTCCTATTCACGAGCATAGATCCATCTTAAGTATGGGTGGAAACTTCTTTAGAGTGCAAAATACAATGATATTTTTCATTTTTTAAATTGTATTTTTAACTGCTTAATAGAATATATATATATAGGACCAAATAAAAACTTTAATCATAAAAACTTAATTTTTTCATGATATATACATAATTGTTTTAAAATGATATATAATATATACATAATTGACATTAAAATATTTTAAATAACATGTACATCCAAATTAAATTGGTTTTTTTTTTTATTAATGTATTTTTAAATATATGTCAATATTAATTCTTATTAAAATATTTTATTGATAACCCACATTGAATATATTTTTATATACAACATTAAAATATTTTATTTTAATAATTTGTTTTCTATATATAGATATATATGAAGTTGATTTTGACATAAATTGGTTAACATAGATTTCAAATAGTTTATTTAAATCTCTTATTGAAATATTTTTTAAAAATATAAGATTTAAACATCTTACGGACACATTTCTTTTTACTTCTAATTACTTTATAGCATATTCATTTTTTTTAATTATAGATGGCATTATTTTTCTATTTACAACATAATTTTTATTTTTTATTTTTATTTTAAAGTCAATGAAGGGACGAACAAACTTACACTTCCCCTCATACTAGATTGTAGAATGAGCCTCTTGGCTGAATGAAAAAAAAGATAATAAGAGTTGGAGGCATCCACCTGAGTGAGAACATGGTTGGTTGGATTAAGACTATTTGGACCTGCTCCTAGGGCTATATTGTTCTCAATTCTCTTGATTGTCTTATTCATCTATCGTAATTGGAGTAGCACATAATTAAGAACCAACATAATCTCATTTTTAGTGTCATTGTGGTCCATGAGTACCTGGACAAGCATGGACTTCATTCTCCAATATAAGTTTATGGTATGAATATATTGGTTTTGTCATCCATGGGTATTTCTTGTGTTCAGAACCCATTATGCTATTGTTGCCATCACCTCCAAATCAGACAAAAACCCTTGTTTACCTATGACCTCCTCTTCTAACTCACGTAGTTCCTCCTTGACTTATGTTGGATGGTGCTCATGGTAAAGCTGAGCCAAGGTTGCAAACTACATTTGGGTTTTGGAGCCACCTGATGAGCCCCTGCCTCCTTCATCTTACCGATAATGAGCCCACTAACAAAACATTATCTCTCGCTGATAAAATATAGAAATACTTATCTTATGGTATATATGATCCCAAGATGAAAACTGGCAGCTACCACTATGACACTAAGAGTATGTTGAATAGCGCATAAAGTAAATATAACAGTAATTTATGACTTAGTGTGAGTTGAGACTTCACGATGGTAGGGGAGCCTACTTGTTGAGCTTTATCACAACAAGCCAAAGATGTCCCCCCATGAGATTCTAAAATGGGGAAGGGGATAACTTCCCATTGTGCCAAACAATTGGTCATCCCAAGAGGAGGCTAAAGATGATCAATTATAATGTTAATTGGGTAATCTTGAGTGATTGGGAGGAATGACTATTATCCTACCAACCTAGGTTTAATTCCCATAAAATAAAATTTGATGTAATGGTTTTGAATATTTTTGTTAAGTGTGAAACATGTATATTCCTCATATAAAATATGAAGACCTTCCCAGTGTGTATATGAACTTCCCAATGTATGTACACAATAATAAATCCTACATAGCTACCTTTTGTAATGTGCAAAACAAAAATATTAACAGTAAATAGCCTTGAAGCATCATTAAATTAAAATAGATAATATAATGAGTTCCAACTATCTAAAAGGAAAAGAAATACAACTTCAACCAAGTTGGCCTCATTATCCAGGTGGATATCGGTGGCCACCTGCCTATTCCACCTAGACCTCTAGTTAGTTTCGTTTGTTTCCTTAATTATAGCATCATTTACTATTTTTAGCAGTTTTTTGGGTCCTGAACTTCCAAAGATGTTTTGACCCCCTAAACGACATTTTTTTGAGGTCTGCAATAGTTCTTTGTGGAAAATATTGCAATACTCCGAGAGATATTTCCAACAAGGTATCATATGCATAAAAGCGAATATTATATGACCAAGTTATGACCATGGGAAGTTGGTTGCCCAACTAACTGCAACGGGGCCCACAAATGCTTGGTGTTTCATATTCTAGGATTGTTTATGGTTTTCTTTTACGTTCCAATAATAAAAAGTCCCTTGAGCCTCATTGTAACATAGTTCAGAGGCATGTAGCACTCACATATCTTCTCAAAGATAAGCTACCATCGCTCGAGCTAGTTCATTTCCACTCTGTATGTAAGCATATTTCAGTTCTTTGATATTAATGAAATGAGGTGTTGCATCTCTGTGTTTTTGTGTATATTTGTATTTTGTTGCATTCCTGCATAAGGTCGGATCACTAGTATCATAGTGGTCTGATCTTTCTTTGTTTTTATTTGCACGTCTCCAACGAGGTTAGGGTATAAGGAGTTAGGGCTCGAACTAGTTGAACCTTTGCAAGACTAGCCTCACAAACTCTAATGACCTCCCATGGAAAAAGAAAACAAAGACAAGGGGGCAAGAGATCCTTTCAAAATATTGCTCGAGGAAGCCCATAAGTGATAAAGGAAAGCGATGATGGATAAATTTACCCAGATCCTTCGACGGCTACCCACAGGAGGTGCATCTTCATCTAGCAGCCACTCTAGAGGTGCCACTCCTATTAAGGTATAAGTTAACTTTGACATTCCCATATTTGAAGGCCAGATAGATGCAGACATCATAGATAGATTGTTAAATATGTTGGAAGGATGTTTTTTGGTTCATGACTTTTCCAATTAGGAAAAGATTATTTTTTCACTCCTAAAAGTCGGCCCACATGTCAAGGACTGGTGGGAAGCCTAGTGTGAAAAAAACGATGAGAGCAAATCCTCACTGTTTTCAGCCACACCCATTTGGAATTCTTTCACATATGCCATCAAGGAACAATATTACCTTTTTTAGATCTATGAAGATAAATACATAAAGTGGACCATGCTGCGACAGGGAAGGGACAAGGATGTGCTAAAGTTCACAAATATTTTCCATACGTTTAGCACGAAACTGGGTATTAAGGATTCTGAGTGGAATTTGGTACTCAAGTACCACAATTATCTACACAAGTACATCTAAGGTGAGATGGAGTTCTTGGACATCTCCTCTCTTAGCGTCACCTATTGATACGCTGTCAAGATTGGGCATAAATTTAGACAGAAGAAGCAAGACTTTGGATTTGCGAATCTGAAGTAAGGGAAAGGCGCCCCCAAATTGCAAAACAAAGGACAAAGAAAAGGTGGGGCGACCCAGGACAACCCGTCGAAGCCACAAGAAAGGAACAACACCACGAAGACAAAGAAGGACATGGGGAAATGGTGTGAGTTCTATAAGAGCCCAACTCGCAACACAAATGAGTGTCCAACTAAGCAGTCACTAGTGGTCGAGCTAAAGGCTTTCAAATCAGATGCATGTTCTGAATCTGAGTCAGAAACTAAAAAAGGGAATGAAAAAGGGAAGCCAATTATCGATGAGGAGCCTAGTGCCACTGTTTCCACCACCAAGATCTATAAGCTTGAGCCCGAAGATCTAGAGGAGGGGGAGCGGTTCTTCCACTCACAGATGAATGTGAATGGTTCTCCGTTGCAGTTCATTGTCGATAGCAGGAGCCAAAAAAACCTCAATTCAACATAGGTCGTGAAGCGGTTGAGCCTACCGACCACACCACACCCACATCCGTACACCATCAGTTGGCTTCACCAAGGGCAAGATCTCCACATCAACCAACAATGTCACCTTCCCTACAACATCAAGCCCTTCACAGATGAGGTATTGTGTGATGTTATTCCTCTTGAAGTTTGTGATGTATTAATAAGCCAACCATACTTGTGGAAGTGTCATGCTATGTATGAGTATACGCCTTGCACTGTCATTATTTATTTGGGAAATAAGTTATAAAGGATACTAGAGGTAGCACCACCTATCGCCATCTCATTAATCTTTGTGAAGAAATGCAGTAAGATCATTTCCCAAGCCAGGAAATTTGTCTTCCTTATGATTTGTCCTCAGGGAAAGAAGAACACTGTGGTCACATCCACAACCTCCATAAATGTCTCCTCTACATGGAAACATCATATGGGCAAGGTCATGGAAGAGTATGCAGACATCTTCACCTCACGCACAGGGGTACTCCTACACTATCAGGTCAAGTACTCCATTGATCTGACCCCAGGCACATCGCTACCCAACGGACTAATCTACTGATTCTCTATTTTGGAGAACGATGAAACAAGGAGGTAGATTCAAGGGTTGTTATAGAAAGGCCACACTAGGCCAATTTCATCACCTTGTGGAAGCCCAATCATGTTGATATAGAAGAAATATGGCACCTCGATACCGTCTATTGACTATCGGGCGCCAAATAAGATCACTGTCTAGAATAGTTATTTGATCCCATGGATTGATGACCTTCTAGACTAGTTGAAGGGGGCCAAATATTTCAGGAATATTGACTTAAATTTCGGGTACCTCAAAGTACCAATTGAACCTCTGATGTTTGGAAGACTAACTTCAAATCCAAGGAGGTCCTTTTCGAATGGTTCTTCATGCCTTTCAAGTTGACCAATTCCCCCGCAACCTTCATGTGGTTGATGGATGACATCTTACAGCCCTTTACGAACTTGTTCGTGGTAGTGTACCTAGACGACATCCTGATCTTTAGCCAGAGTTGGGAAGAGCACATACACCATATCCAATAGGTCCTCCAAACCCTCTGATAGCACAAATTGTGTGCCAATATGGAGAAATTTACTTTTGGTATGACCTAGGTTCAATATTTGGGGTACATCATTAATGAGTAGGGTGTGCATGTGGACCCAACAAATATGCAAGTTATCCAAGATTTTCCAGAGCCAACCACTATAACAAAGCTTCACATCTTCTTGGGTCTTGCCAATTTATATCGCATGTTCATGTTGGGATTCTCTCATATCACTTGGCCTTTGAGTTATGTCACCAAGGGTGGAGCGAAAGAAAATTTCTTTTGGTCTGAATCCCAACAGAAGGCGCTTGTCGAGTTGAAGCATCGTCTCTGATTTGCACCAGTGCTCACATTACCAAACCTGAAACAACCATTTAAAATTTAGACAGATGTCTCTGACTATGCCATTGGTGCAGTTCTTACCTAACAGGAGCATCTAATGGCATATCACAGTGCGACACTTTATGATACAGCCCAAAATTATCCCACTTATGTGAAAGAGATGTATGCCATTGTGTAGACCTGTCGACAATGGAAGCATTACATTTTGGGGAAGGAAACAGTCATCCACATATATCACCAACCCCTGTAGTTTATACAGACATAAGGGAAGTTGCAAAACGATCGCCAACATAAATGGTCCACATATCTGCAACAGTTCCATTTAAACATCAAGTACAAAAAGTGAAGTACCAATAATGTTGCAGAGTGTCTCAGCTAACCATTGGTCATGGCACTAACAACTGTTCTCAACTCTTGTGGACATGAGAGTTTGGGGTGGCTGCATATTTACAAGAGAGATACATAATTCGACAATACCTACCAGATTCTCTTGGAAGGCAAGCAAGTTCCATATTTTCACCTCTAGGGCACATTGTTATGCCACATGGGACACCTTGGTGTTCCTACAAGCGAGCGTGCCGAGATGACTTTGGAAGCATACTATAGTCTGGTCACTAGACACTTTGGGGTAGAGAAAATAGTGGCAGTGTTGCAGAAGTATTTTTATTGGCCGAACCTTCGACAGGATGTTGGGAAGTACATCAGATATTACACTTCCTATGCCATTTCTAAACCAACAATCAAGGAGCAAGGATTATATACTCCTCTTCCTACTCCTAGTCGGCCTTGGGAATCCATCTCCATGGATTTCACGTCAGGCCTTCCTTCTACTAATCATGGCAATGACTGTGTGTTTGTGGTCATTGACAGATTCTCTTGGATGGCCATTCTCATGGTCTGTAAGAAGAGTATCACAAAATAAGCCACTGCTAAGCTCTTCTTTAAATGAGTGTGGGTACATTTTTGGATCCCATAGTCCATTATCTCATATCAAGATAACAGACTCCTGATTACATTTTTTTCAAGCCTCTGGTTGATTCTAGATACCAAGCTCACTAAGTCCATAACCTTCCATCCCCAAAATGATGGCCAAATAGAGGTCATCAACAGGATGATCGTGCACATTTTGTGCATGTATAACTCGAAGCATCCATGCATATGGGATGAAATCATCCCTTATGTCCAACACATCTACAACAAATCTCTCCATAGCTCCACTGGCCACAACCCTTTTTTGGTGTGGCTGGGAATCCAGTCACTTTATCCCATTGATGCAACCATACCATTTGTAGCTACTCAAGCAGATTTGACTCATTTCCATTCTAAATCTAGCCGAGCTAACATATTCATTGAGAACATTCAACACATACGCCAGTAGGTAAATGACATATTGGATAGATCCAATGCTAAGTACATGTAGCGTCATGATCAACATCGAGTGCCACACAAGTTCTAGGTGGGTGACAAAGTTTGGTTATATTTGTAGAAAGAGTGCCTCGCTAGGCCCCACCACAAGTTTCGCCCACTTTGATATGGTTCGTACACCATCACCAAGGCTATAGAGGACTATGCCTTCGTGCTTTGAATTCCACCATTCCTTGGTGTACACATAGTTTTCAACATGGACCGATTATGACCATACTTTCCTCCATTATTGGACACATTCGACATCACGTAGTAGCTGACACCAACAGAGCTCAACATAAATTGCTTGGGAAGGCCACAACTAACAGGATCATGGACACACATATTAATAACACTCGCTAGTAGAAGATCCAGTTATATCAAGTTATCAAAGCAGGTCAAATCTTTCACCAGTGCAAGTGGTTCACCAAGGACCAAGTTCAACAAAAATTTCCTCACCTCATGGACGCTCTCCATGCAATGGGGACCATTGCTTCCCAAGGGGGGAGGACTGATCTAGGTGGATATTGGTGCCCACCCACCTATTCCACCTAGACCTCTAGTAAGTTTCATCAGTTTCCTTAATTACAACAACATTTATTATTTTTAATAGTTTTTTGGGTCCTAAAATTCTGGAGTTGTTTTGACCCCCTAACAGGAATGCGGAAAACCATGTGGTACTTAGAGAGATATTTCCAATGAGGTATCGTATGTGCCAAACAGAGATCATATGACCAAGTTATGACCCTGACAAGTTGGTTAGCCAACTAACCCCAACGGGCCCCACAAATGCTTAGTGTTTCATCTCCTAGGTTTAGGATTTTGGTTGTTTAGGGTTTTCCCTTGTTGTTCAATAATAAAAATGCCCTTGAGCCTCATTGTAACAAAGTACAGAGGCATGTGGTTGCCACATATCTGATTAGATATAAACTACTATTATCCAAGCTAGATTATTTCAACTCTATACGTAAGCATATTTCAGTTCTTTGATATTAATGAAATAAAGTTTTATTTTTGTTACATCTCTCTATTTATGTGTATATCTATACTTTTTTTCATTCTTGCATAAGTACGGATCGGTGATATCAAACTGGTTTACTCTTTCTCTATTTTTCTTTACATGTTCCTAACGAGTTCAAGGTATAACGACTTAGGGCTCGAACTGGTTGAACCTTTGCAACACTAGCCTTGCAAACCGTGACAACCTCCCATGGTAGAAGAAAAGAAAGATGAGGGGTTAGGATATCGTTTCAAAATATCACTCAAGGAGGCCTCCGAGCGATAGAGGAACGTGATGGTGGATAATTTTCCCAGATCCTTCGGCAGATACCCACAAGCGACACATCTTCATCTAGTAGCCACTCTGGAGGTTCCACTCCTTTTAAGGTACAAGTTAACATTGACATTCCCATATTTGAAGGACAGATAGATGTAGATGTCATAGATATATGGTTAAATTTGTTGGAAGGATATTTTTTGATTCATGACTTTTCCAATCGAGAAAAAAATACTTTTGCACTCCTCAAAGCTGCCCCACATGTCAAGGACTGGTGGGAAACCTACTATGAACAAAAGGATGAGAGGAATCCTCACTATTTTCAACCTCACCCACTTGGAATTTTTTCTGAGACGCCATCAAGGAATAATATTACCCTATCGAGAGCTATGAAGATAAATACATAAAGTGGACCACGCTACAACAGGGAAGTGATCAAGATGTGTTGGATTTCACAAATATTTTCCATACCTTTCACACAAAGATGGTTATAAAGGATTCTAAGTGGCATTTGGTACTCAAGTACCATGACTTTCTACATAAGTACATCGACGATGAGATGCATTTCCTGAACATATCCTCGCTTGGCACCACCTATCGATACATTGTCAAGATCAAGCATAAATTTAAATAGAAGAACCAATATTTTGGATCTGTGAATCTGAAGCAAGGGAAAGACGCCCCAAAACCATAGAAATAAGGACAACTCCAAGGCGAGGTGACCCAGGACAATACGTCAAAGCCACAAGTAAAGAACAACACCATGAATACAAGGAAGGACACAAGGAAATGGTGTGAGTCATATAAGAGCCCCACTCACAACACAAGTGAGTGTCGAGCCAAGCAGTCATTGGTGCTTGAGCTGAAGGATTCTCAATTAGAAGCATGATCTAAATCTTTATTAGAAGCTGACAAGGGAAATGAAAAAGGGAAGAAAATTATCGATATGGAGCCTAGTGCCACCATTGCCAGCACTAAGATCCAGAAGCTTGAGCTCGAAGATATAGAGGAGGGGGAACTGATGTTCCACCCACATACATGGGTAAAGAGTTCTCCCTTGTAGTTCATTGTCGATAACGGGAGCCAAAAGAACCTCATTACAGAAGAGGCAATGCAGCAGTTGGGCCTACCGACCACACCATACATGCAGTCATACACTATTGGGTGGCTTCACAAGGGCGAGATCTTCGTGTTAGCCAATAGTGTCGCCTTCCCTACAACATCAAGCCCTTCACAGATGAGGTATTGTGTGATGTTTCTCCTCTTGAATTTTGTGATGTATTATTAGGCCAACTATACTTGTGGACGTGTAATGTTGTGTATGATTCTAGGCCTTGCACCGTAATTATTTATTTGGGAAATAAGTTATACAGGATATTGGAGGTAGCACCGCTTACTGCCATCTCTTTGATCTTTGTGAAGAAATATAGTAAGGTCATTTCCCAGACAGGGAAATTTGTCTTCCTTATGATTCATCCTTAGGGAAAGAATAAGACTATGGCCACATCCACAACCTCTAGACAGGGCTCCTCCACACGACAACAACAGATGGACAAGGTTGTGGAAGAGTACAAGGACATCTTCACCTCACCCACAGGGATACCCCAATAGTGTCAAGTCAAGCACTCCATTGATCTAACCTTGGGCGTACCACTACCCAATGGACTGATCTATCGATGTTGTGCTCTAAAGAATGATGAAATTAAGAGGCAGATTCAGGAGTTGTTGGAGAAAGAGCACATCAAGCCAAGTTCAACACCCTATGGAAGCCAGATCATGTTGGTACAGAGGAAATATGTAACCTGGAGACTCTGTATTGACTATCGGGCGCTGAATAATTGTCCAAAATAGATATCCAATCCCATAGATTGATGACCTTTTAGACCAGCTCAAGGGGGCCAAATATTTCAGAAATATTCACTTGAAGTCTAGGTTCCACTAGGTACCAATTTAACCCTTCGATGTGTAGAAGATTACCTTCAAATCCAAGGAGGGCCTTTTTGAATGGTTGGTCATGACTTTCAGGTGGATGAATTCCCCTGCCACCTTCATGCAGCTGATGGAAGACATCTTACGTCCCTTTACCAACTCATTCATGGTAGTGTACTTGGATGACATCCTGATCTTCAACCAAAGTTGGGAAGAGCACATACAACATATCCGACAGGTCCTCCAAATGCTGTGAGAGCACAAATTTTATGCTAATTTAGAGAAATACACTTTTGGATGACCCAAGTTCAATATTTGGGGTACATCATTAATAAGAAAGGTGTTCATGTCAACCCAACCAAGATATAATTTATTTGAGATTGGTTAGCCCCAACCAATCTAAAAAAGCTTCACATCTCTCTGGGTCTTGCCAATTTCTATCACAGGTTTGTGTTATGATTCTCTCATATCGCTTGGCCTTTGAGTCAAGTCACCAAGGGTGGAGTGAAAGAAAAATTATTTTGGTATGAATCCCAACAGAAGGTGTTTGTCAATTTGAAGCGTCACCTCTACTCTGCACTAGTGCTCACATTACCAAACCTACAAAAACCATTTGAAATTGAGACATACGCCTCTAAATATGCCATTGGTGTCATTCTTACCCAGTAGGGGCATCCGGTGGCATATCACAGTGTGACACTTTCGAAGACAGTCTGAAAGTATTCCAATTATGATAAAGAGATGTATGATATTGTGCAGGACCAATGACAATGAAAGAATTACATTTTGGGGAAGCAAATAGTCATCCACATAGATCATTGACCCCTATAGTTCATACAGGCACAAGGGAAGTTGTAAAATAATCACCATCAGAAATGGTCCACATATCTGCAACAGTTCCATTTGAACATCGAGTATAAAAATGGCAGCACCAATAATTTTGCACATTGTCTCAACCGACCATTGGTCATGGCACTGACCATTGTGCTCAACTCTTATGAACACGAGTCTTCAAGGTTTTCACATCTTTACAAGAGAGATCAAGAATTCGGCAACACCTACGAGATGCTCTTGGAAGGCAAACAAGTTCCAGATTTTCACCTCTAGGGTGCATTTTTATGCCACATGGGACACCTCTGTGCTCCTACAAGCGAGCGTGCCAAGATGATTTTGGAAGCACACTACAGTCGGGTCACTAGACACTTCGGGGTAGAGAAAATAGTGGCAGTGTTGCAGAACTATTTTTATTGGCTGAACCTTCGACAAGATGTTGGGAAGTACATCAGATCTTGCACTCTGTATGCCATTACCAAACCAAAAATCAAGAAGCAAGGTCTATATACTCATTTTCCTACTCCTATTCGTTCTTGGGAATCCATCTCCATGGATTACATGTCGAGCCTTCCTTCTACTAAGGATGGAAATGACTATGTGTTCGTGGTCGTCGACAAATTCTCTAAGATGGTCCCTATGGCGGCATACAAGAAGAGTATCATAGAAAAAGCCACTACTAATCTCTTCTTTGAACGAGTGTGGGTACATTTTGGGATCCCTCAATCCATTATTCCAGACCAAGATAACATATTCTTGAGTACATTTTTATTAAGCCTCTAGTCGATGCTATATACCAAGCTCACTAAGTCCACGACCTTCCACCCCCAAATTGATGGCCAAATGGAGGTTGTCAACAAGATGATCGTGCACATTTTGTGCATGTACAACTCGAATCATCCATAAACATGGGGTGAAAGTCTTCCCTATGTCCAACATAGCTAGAAAAGATCTCTCCATAGCTCCACTAGCCACATCCCTTTTCAGGTGGGGTTAGGATCCCATCCAATCTGGCCCATTGATGTGGCCATACCATTTGCAACTACACAAGTATATTTGGCTCATGTCTAGTATTGATTCTCTCAAATGGTTTCATTGTAAGTGAAAATTCTCATTTCCTCAGGAAGTATTGATTTGGTCAGTGGATTACCTTAGCTCCCCATTCTTTCTTGGTTAAATATATATCCTTCCGTATTCTATTACTCGGTTTATCACAAGAATATAGCAAGTCATTCATTATCTTTTCGATGTAAGTAAGGGTAATATAACATGGCGAATGAAAGGAAATCAGAGTGTGAGTTTTACATCTCTGGCATTTCTTCACTGCTAGTAGGCCTAAACAATACCCTGGCAGAGTCACTTCAAGAACACAAAAGTTACTTCGCTACTAGCAAGCTTGGACAATACCCTGGCGAATTCGCTTTCTTCACCTCCCGGTGCAAGAATCCTTTCTCTTATTTCACCCTTTCTTTTCTTTTCTTTTCTTTTTCATTAGGATTGTGCATAGGCACTTATTATTTTACATGGGCAGAAGAGGGATCATGACTTATTGAGAGAAAAGGAGGTTTCACCTTCAAAGATAGGTTTTATACTTCTTATTATTTGATCACTAAATTTTTTCCCCTTATCTTATTCTACACAGATAGATAAGAAAGAACACACTATTGATAGACAGGAACGAGCATAGGAATGAGAGTGATAAATGGATGTGGGCTTCATGGTTTGCTTACAACTTTCAAACTAAAGGATTGTTCCATCGAAAAATCATTGACTCAAAAGAGATAAACCAATTCAAGGAAGAGGGAAATAAATAAGCCAAGGCTTGCATGTTACTACAACTTTCCATTCACAAAAGTTA